>CM069921.1:48025270-49438016 GCA_036172225.1 Cryptocoryne crispatula var. balansae
TATTTAACTAAATTCTATGATTACTAAACAATAATTAATCATGTTTATGACTAACTAAACCAATTCATAAAAATGAATGCAACCACGTATGAATGACATGATTGACATTTAAATAATCACATACAGATAATTAAATAATTAAACTACCATTTATCACTAATTTCTAACTATTTATCTAATAAACACATTTTAACATGTTAATTAGTATATCGGTATGCTAAGGATAAGTTGGGATGCCTACCTCAAGGCGATCGATAAATTCCCAAATTTTGGAAATCCAAACCGGTTCAATTACGAGGTGATCGAGTCGATTGCAGCACCGACGTATCCTCCAATCCTATTGGCATTAAAAAATGGTAAATTGATTAATTAAGTCACCTAATTTAATTAATGAAATAATTAGGAGGAGAGAGAGAGAGTTAATCAGGAGAGAGAACGAGAGTGTGCGAGAGGGAGAGAGAGAGAAGAGAGAGAGGATAAAGAGAGTGCGACAGCTGGGAGGAGAGAGAAGAGGGAGAGAGAGAGAGAGCGTGAGAGAGAGAGAGCGCTGGCGGGGAGAGAGAGAGAGCGCGTGGGGAGGAGAGAGAGGCCGCAGGGCGGCACTGCGCCGCCCCACCCCGCGGCACAGCCGCATGCGCCGGTGGCGCGGCCGGCCGCCGGCCTCCACGCGGACGCGCGTGCACGGCCACCCGCCCGAGGCGCGGCTGAGTCGCCGGAGGGGGAAGAGGGGAGAGAGAGGGAGCTCGAGGGAGAGCACGCAGCGGAGGAGGGAGAGAGAGCGGGAGAACGCGAGAGAGGGAGCGCGGCGGAGGGGGAAGCGCGGCGCCGGCCACAACGGCAGCGCCGGAGGCGTCGGCATCGGCGTTGGCGAAGGCGACGGTGGGAGGAGAGAGGGAGAGCGGCGGCGACGTCCGCGACGGTGGATGGCGGCAACGTCGATGGCAAACCGAGGGTGGTGAGGCGGCGTCCGGCGGAAGAAATCGGGATGGGAAGGCGGCAACGGAGAGGCGGTGGAGGGGGTACATGGCAGATGGTAAGAATTTTTCATTTTTTTCATTTTTTTTTTAATTTGGCGGACGTTACAGTCGGTGCTCGAGAGGGCAAGTATGGCCGAGGCGACGGCAAGGGTGGAGGTGGGACAGGGGAAGGAGATGGGAGGATGTGGTGCGGGTGTGGCGACGGGATGGAGGCGAAGCGTGTCGTATGACGTGGTGGGGTAAGGAAGGAGAGGAACCGGCAATGGAGGTGGAATGCGGTGGCGGATACCCTATGCGGGCGTGGGGGCCGCCATCGCCTGCGTGGCGGGGGGCAGGGACGGTGCCGGGGCCAAAGAGGGTGTAGCCGTGCCAACGCCACGTGCTCTGCTGGAGAAGGCGACGGAGAAGGAGACGAAGCGATGCCGGTGTAGGCAACGGCAGACGGGAGAAACGGCGGAGAAGGGGGCAGAGAAGCCGCGCTATCATCGAAGCCGCTGTGACACTCCATCGGACGGATGTAAAATAAATTCGGGTGATCGGACGGTGACAATCGGGAGGACGAAAAAATGGGATCGCCACTTCTATATACTAGGTTAGATATAGTGCAAATCACCTCGGGAGGGTGCCGCCCCTCACATAAATGACAACATTTAATATCTCGGGAGTTGAAAAGTCATTAAATCATCAATTAAATGATGTCATTTATGTGAGGGTATAGGACTACAGTCTCAGGCATCCTCCTGAGGTGATTAGTACTCATATATATATATATATATATTGTCGAACAGGGTAGGTGATTCATCAAAATCCCGTCATGCATGACTTAATTAGGTAAATTGATGGTGTACGTAGGGACTTTATTGATCGGGAGCCTGACCGAATCATCGCCCGGATAGACCGACGACACCATGCATATTAATTTCTAAAAAGGTGATCAATTTTGACTCGCTCTCCTAGATCTTGGTTGAATATACATATATGGTCTCATACGTCTAAATTAAGTTATCATTTTGTTCTTCGGATGTCGGATGATGATTTGTGAACAACCATAGTAGCAAATATTATAAAGGGAACAACATAAAGGCGGTAGTTAGGTTATGATTGACCGGATTCGAGGTTATTCCTGACTCACTTTTCTTTTGTTTTTTCTCACATTAAAAATGATGCTAAATGATGTAAAAATAAATAATATATGATGAAGGATGGCTAAAGTGTGAGTTTAGAATAAAAAGGTAAATATGGGTCAATTTGACGAAGAATTGATGAAGCTCGAGACAAGGAAGATACTCGGTCCAAAATTGAAAATTGGCAACGTGCCTTTGCTTAAAAGCTTGCCACAATTAGCGCGAAAGTCAGAATTGAGCCCCGTTCATCGCAACTGAAAGACGTCTGAGAGAGGAACACTTTCTCTTTAGATAGCTCTAGCATCACATGCTTTTATGCTTCTATAGAGGTTGGAGAAAAGTTGTAAATCTAGCGAGCATAAACCAACTTTTCTCTCTCTGAACTTGTTAAATTCTCTCTCTAAAAATCATTGGAGCTCAAAGATGGAGTGTAAGGATGTTATGGGATGCTTGCGGGAGATGCTTCCAATCTCCCAAATGTTTGATAGTCGTCCCAAATTATAGGAAAGAGAGTAGACAACAAAACAGGAAAAATAGTATCATGTGTCCCCCCTCTGGGGCGCATGTCACTTAGAAGAAAATCAGCCCATTCAAGGCAATGTTCATCCAGAAATAAAATAGAAGGTCAATGTCCCATGCGTCCCTTGGAAATTAGATAGAAATCTTCTAAAATTTTAAGATCTGATCAGACTTGCCAAAATTGGAGGGATCCATGCACTCCTAGGGGAGGGCACATGCGTCCCCTACACGAGACACATAAATTTTAGACAATAAATCGGGCAACATTCCAATCAAAATAGGAATCAAAATAAAAGAATGGAAATTGGGGGCACATGGTGATGCACCCCCAAAGGGGGGCACATGGATATGTTATTAAAACCATCAAGAACCGAACAATCATAACCGAACTAGTATTTGAAATGATTTTGATCACATAACTTTGGGAGATTCAAATAATTCCTATAGATCGAAAAAGATTGAGCATTTCTACACTCGTTCAACCACTCAAGCGTGCGACTTCCAGTTGTATCCACATGAGCTACCTTCAAAGTTGGGTTCTCCTTCGCATCAACTTCGACCACTTGTCCAGAATGAATCTCCACCATCCGATGGTGGTGGTCAGAGTGGGAGGAGGAGAGGGCTAGGGATGAAATAGAGTAGCTTTGGCTTGTAAGGCTCACGCTCTCTTCATTATTATAAAGAGAATTTGGAGTTTTCCGTATAAAATCTCCTCATTTCTCCATATTTACACCCTTGCCCGCAAGCCAATTTATTAGCCCACATGCATGTGACCTTCTAAATCCCATAGCCTATTTGGTTGAGGTATAATTAAAAGAATAACTTCTTTCAAATTAAATTCCTTATCTTATAAAAGATTGATGATATACTAATCATGTAGGGTACAAGTTACATCCTATGAACACAAACGGGTTTAGAGATAAACTCCTCTCCAAAGAATATATTTTCATAATTGGTTATCATATGGATATAAATCATCGTCCATCCAATGTCCCGGTCAGATAGGAGTATGGCATCGACTGTCAACTCCTAGTCATTCTAATAGAATCTTGTACTCGAAATTGGTTCAATTGAAAAACACTTTTTCAATTATCCTGTCTATCTTAGCCAAGGATTTAGAGTTCTATCCATAGGATATTCTCTCTCTCCTATGAGAGGTGACGATCTCCTGTTGTTCGCTTGATTTCATCCATTGGGTTTTGTATATACCCAATTCATCAACTGTATAGGATCACAATTCTAAGTGATCCATAAGTCAATAGTCAAAGTGTATGGTCTGCCTGACAAAATATCTTTAGTGACTCAGATCAGAGATCCAACTATGTGTAAACACCCGAAACTCTGCGGATGGTGGTGATGCTTTGGAGCAAGGTGTTAGTGGTCGCCAGGAGCCGAAGACTCGAAAGTATAGTAGGGTGGAAAATAAATAAAACAGAGATCAAGGATGACCGTCGTACCTTTGGAAGTGCGGAGACTATTAGGTTCTGACTTCTCCTCTCTCGGCCAGCCGAAAGAAGAGAGCTTTAATGAGTTCTTTGTCTTCGACCCGGTGGAAGCTCCGCCTCGGCCGGGTTTACCTAAAAATGTCCAGAAGAAAACATGAAAACAAGTAAAAAGATCATTAGTTTTGGCGAGAGTATAGCATCATGCTCAACATAAATCTTAAACATGCAAAAGGGGATAGACTAACCAGATTGGGACGAAATCCCAACCCCTATTTTGGTAGGTTTAAAAATGTATGAGAGATGCAAATGTAGCCTAATGCATGCTAAATGACATGATGATAGGATTTGAGATAAAGGAAAGGAACGAAAACTCGATCGGACGAGCGATCGGACTCCGAAAAACACAAAACGCGCTTCTGCCCCTGCTAGTGCCTCGTATATGGGGTGCCTACTGCAGGTGCCCCGTTAATGGGGCACATTGACCAAGGTCAAAGTGCACCGTTTATGGGGCACTAAGGACTGGCTCGTGCAGATCCTCTTTCCCTCTTCGCGGCACTGCCCCGGAGTGTTGGATGGCTTCCAAAACGAAACGAGAGCTCTTTCCAATAGCCAATACAAAAGTGATGCTAATGGTGGGGGATTTGGGCATTGGACTTAAGGGAAATGGAAGGTAGAGGCCTTCAAAGTTAGAAGAAAATTGTATTTCTGGGTGGCAGAAACTGCAGGTTTTTTATGAGAGAATTTTAGGGTGGTTTGAGGGCTTAGGGAGTGTGCTGAGGGCTTTGATTCGTAGTATTAGATGAGCTGGGGGGTAGGATGGAGCTGGAATCTCCTTAAAGCTCCAAATGGGTGCCTATTTATAGCCAAAAGAATGACACTTTGGTCAAAATCGAAAATCTGTCACACGAGTCAAAGCATCCCGTATACGGGGCGCTAGCATCATGAGTAGCGTCAGTTTGATAAGATGGACATCAGAGAGCAGTTAGATCTACTGGTCAAGTCGGTCTGACTAGGTGCCAGGCACCCAATATACAGGGCGACTGGTGCCCTGTATATAGGACGCTTGGTGCCCTATATATGGGGTGCCTGGTGCCCTATATATGGGGCCCCTTCAGTCCTCTTTGGAATGCATCGAAAGCCCCCAATTTTTCGAAAAACTTGGTTCCCTTGAAAGGATACTCAAATATGCTTAATGAAAACAAGATTTTAAGCTCTCCGACTAGACCAAAATTGCGTGTATACACTATGCAACCTTGATAATAGAATATTCAGATTGACAGTTCAGTAACACACTGTTCAGAGATTCTACACTGATGAATTCAGTGGACTCATTCATGCAATGAGCACCCGTCTATGTGTCTCAGTGTCTCCGTACTAATGACTCATGAGATCGGTAATTATCATGATATGAGAAGATATCACATACACTAATTTTATTGGATCCTTGATATCCCGTCTTAATGATCTTATCACTAGGAACATTTAGATTATATGTCTCTAGATTATTTGTCTCGTTATCATGATCTAATCATTATTAAATATTGTATGTGACTCAGTAGGCCCAATAATCTATTTAGTTAAGACCTATTTAAAAATAACTTCTTTTAAATTAAATTTGTTGTGTGATAACATATTTAATAGCATTCCTATCATGAAGGGTATAAGCCTTAGTCAATCCAATGCCCGATTGGATAGGGGTACAACAAGATATAATGTTTGACTCCTATCCACCATAAAATACATCTTTTGATCTATATTAGTGCAATTACACATCTCTCTCTCTCTCTAAATACATTGGTGAAAACATTTTTGCAGTCATTAGTTTAATGAATGTATGAGCTATTTTATAGGTGATATCGCTAAACTATCTTCATCAAAATTCTTTTAATATACTTAAATATCAAAGAATGTCAAAAAGGAAGTTTCAAAAGCACAACACAATAAATACAGTTCCTCATACATTTAAACTACGCACTTACAAGGGTAAATAATTCTTATAAACCTAATGCTACATGTTTTCAAAGCCTATTTTTCAATGTTTTTGGATGAATCATAGAAATCTATTCAAACCTTGATAATTAATTAAATTTTAGTTATATTTGTTAAAGGATCAATTTTAAACTAAATGGCAGAAATAAAGAAATGGTGCACTTACTGCTACATTCATGAGCATAGAAAAGAAAGATGTCTAAGTATTAATGCTCTTAGATGCATCTAGTGTCAAATTCTTGGACATACAAAAGAAGTTTGCTACATTTTAAATAGGTATCCACAAAGAATCAGATCATTACGAAGCCACAGAATATGAAGTTCTCTTAATCTGACCAAGTAGATGAACAATATGTTAATTTGATCAAACTACCTAGATACAGGAAATATTAAAAATTCTTTTCAATAAAATGTGGTTTTTGATTAAAGGTTAGATAAGCCAACTCCTCGGTTGCTAAGACTCCATAGCAACTCTAGGCATAACCTAAGCATCTATTCAAATGACATTTAGGGAAAACTTGAGCCCCACAACTCGGCCATCAAGTGTAAGTCTTCCTTGATGGGTTATGGTTCTCTATTCCAATTAATTCAACAAGTTTTGTTAAAATCAAGAAGATCAACCCACCACTTGTTTGTTTAGCACATGCCTTCAACTAGTATCAAAAATGATCTTTTATCTGTAAACTGATTAACTAGCGAGACAAATTGTTCTATTATATACTCTTTCTCATTAGGACCTATAGCACAAACATTATAGTCATATTTCAAATACTAAACTCTAGTCATTGTCAAACAATTTAATTTTCATTTTTTCTTTTTCTAAATGCCAAATATGTCCTTTAGGCAAAACAAACTAGGCTTCCTCTTTTGAACTTGACAATAGTTGCTTCTAAAAACTTTTTGATTCAGTTTGTCTGATGTATGGGGCCCATAACATGTTCGGTCAAGAATGGGAGAAATGTTCTTTCTTTTCTTGTGGATGACTATGTATCCAATTTACCATGATATACATGATAGTATTCAAATATGAATTATATTATATCCTGAAGGAATTCATATATATGTCCAAAACCTGTTCTCTGAAATCATTAATTCAATAATGATTTACAGTGGCTTCAAATTCATCAACGTTGAGCTACAAGCTATACATCTTAAAGAACAAGGGAATCACTCATCTATAAATGTTGTATTTCTATCTCCCAACAAAGAGAAACCAAAGACTCAAGTTTCATTATTTTCTTCTTAACTTTTTGGAGTGATTGCACCCTCACACAAGAATGGAGTTGATCAATAAATATCCAACTAGAGTTTTGAAAGATAAAACTCCTTACCAACTTTTGTTCAAAAAAAATGTTCAACTGTTACAATCTTTGTTTACCTTTCTTTTACATCTAGCTAGTATACTTAACTTGAAAATGAGAAGTTTGAAAAGCAAGCCAAACATTGTATTTTTATTGGCAACTATCCACATCTAAAAGGATGTAACTTACTTTATTTAAGACCTCAACATGTATTTAACAATAGAGATGTATTTTTTCAAAAGAATATTTCCCCTTATACTAATCGCATTGAACAAAAGAGTATTCATGTTCACACATTACAGTATATAAATTACCTTTTAAAAAATTCTATTCGTTCACAAGATGAGCCCATGAAGAAAAATTCTACATAAGCAAAGAACAACCAGATTCAATGTTCCCCTATGAATATGAGGAAACCAAGGACAAGAAGAAGATGTGTTTACCCAAAAGATTTGTAATACCTATAAAAAAACAAAAGAGAAAAGATATTGTTCACGCTCCCACTCCCCCTCTGTTTTGATCTTTCCCACTCCTTGCACCTTGTGGAAGCCTATCGCAGCCGTTGTTGCACTAACCATCTTCATCCCTTTTTCGTGTTTACGGGTGCATGCAAGCATCAACCCCCCCAACCCATCCCAGTGCTCTATTTCGGATTGTGACCCTAGAAAATTAGTTTGTGCCATCTTTTGTGCATCATGAGAAGCTCATTTTGCATCCTCCATGCACCCGCCAGTCCCTCAACCTCATAGTTTTGTCATATAGAGCATTGCTGAAGCGCCATCCTAGTACCCCAGTAGTTGTGCACCCTTTCTTTCTCACTAGAGCCTCATCGCCTGTAGCACCTACAACATGCTACTTTGATCAAGCACAGCCCTAGCAATGACTTTGCATTTGGACAGTTAACCAGCGATCCCTGTAGTTGTATTGGCAGGTTTTGTTAAAGACACATGAAGTAGGCAATGGAGATGGAGCACATCTGGGACGATAAGAGAGTATAAGAGCAAGAGAGTGGAAGACACGGGAAGTGGGAAAACTAGGCCACCCTCAATGGGGTTAGTCGCCCTCACTATGCTTCGTATTTATACCAAAGAATGTTTAGTTACAATAATTCAAATGATATGACAAAATGTATGCCAGAGTGTACACAAAGGTGGCATCTCAACTACCTCATCACCCTGTATCAACCGGAAGGCTAATATTCCTAACATCCTCCCCTTAAGTTAAATGGAGATGAGACATTTAAGTTGTCTCGTAAAATTCAAATTGAGTAGTTGGAAGAGCTTTGGTAAAAATATCAACTAATTGGTCATTTGTAGATACATGTCTATCCATGAAAACTTTATCCAATACCATCTACCTGATGAAGTGAAAGTATATTTTCACATGCTTTGTTTGTGCTTTGAAGACTAGATTAGCTATAAGGTAGATAGCTAAAATGCTGTCACACCTGATTGTAGGAGAACTGGGAATACCAAGACATAATTCTTTGAGCAATTCAGACACTCAAATGAGTTTGGTGACTGCTAATGCCATCACTCATAGCTCAGCTTCTATACTTGACCATGCAACTATTTTTTGCTTCTTAGTAGTCTAAGAAATCAGATTCATACAAAGATAAATAGCAAATCCACTTGTAGATTTTCGATCATCTAAATACTCAGACTAATCAACATATGAATATACATGTAGATCAAAACTACTTGGAGCAATAGATAAGCTATACATGTATGTTGCTTTCAAATATCGAATGATCCGTTTGACAAAACTCATGTGAGTTATAGTAGGAGCAACCAAAAACTGAGATGCGTTGTTGATAGCAAAGGTAACATCAGAACAGGTAATGGTAACATATTGTAACAAACCCACGAGACTTTTATAGAGGGTTGGGTTAGGTAGAGCATCTCCATCAAGCAATGTAATAGAATTTTTGGAAGCCAATGGTGTAGTGAAAGGTTTAGAATCTTGAAGCTAAGACTTGTGTGAGATATCAAGAATGTAACTTGACTAATTGAGATGAAAACCTATATTGTCTTTTTTACCTCAATGCCCAAGAAAAAATTAATACTTTCCAAGTCATTCAATGAGAAAACGTAGACCAACCAGCTAGTCAGTGAGCTGATTTCACTAGCATTGCTTCCAGCAAGAATCATATCATCCACATAAATGAGAGCATATATAATAAATTTGCCTTTGTTGTATAAGAATATAGATGGATCACAAATAGAAGCTTTAAAACTCATGCTTGAGGTGAGAATATAAACAAAAAAAAACCAAGCTCTAGGGGCTTGTTTAAGTCCATATAAGACCTTGAATTTTGCATACAAAATGAGAGTGTGCTTTATCAACAAAACCTAGTGGTTGAACTATGTATGTCTTCACTCAAATTTTTACGAAGAAAGGTGTTGTTAACATCTAATTGTCTGACCACCCATCCAAAAGTGATAGCTATAGCAAGAATAAGCTAGATTGTGGTCAATCCCATGCTCTTAAGTAAAACCTTTTTACAACAAGTGAGCCTTGTATCTTGCAACTATACCAACATTGTTTCGTTTGATTTTTGTAAACCCATTTACAACCTACAAGATTAATATTAAGTGGGGGTGGAACTAAAGTCTGAGTTTCATTAAATTATAAAGCACACTATTCTTCAAACATTGGTTTCCTCCAATAGGCCAATTTATTTGCAACAATGAAATAAATTTGGTTCTATTTCAATGTGAAGTTCAGAGGTTAAAGTATACTTGCTGCCGAGTGAATGAACAACAAAAGTGTTGACATGAACATCCTTTGATGATCTGCATTTAGGGTAAACCAATCCAAAGGATTATTGAGAACTATTTTTTATCTAAGACTGAGTAACAATAGCTATGGACTAAACAACAGCATTAGGAGTATCACTAGGAGGAACATTCTCAGCTAAAATGGCTATTGATAGACTTGAAGATGCTGATTGATCTATGTTGATAGATTTCTAAATTGTTGTAGTAATAGATTCTAGACTTGTTTGGGCAAGGGGGGACATGCAACTGAATTACCCCACTAAATTTATACTTTGAACATTTATTCTCTTTCTTTGTAAGAATGTTATATGGAAAGCTTTGTTCATCAAAAATGACATTGCTAGCATAGTATGTACACTTAGTGCTAGGGAGATAGCACTTATATCCTTTATGCTAAAGACTATATCCTAGGAAAATGCAATAATCAGACCTAAAGTTGAATTTGTGATTGTGATATAGTCAGAGATAAGGGTAGCAAGCACACTCAAAAGTGCATAAGAAATTGTAATCTGGAGGTTTGTTGTATAAATTCTGATAAGGTGAAAAACGTTTCAAAAGAGGCATCCACAACTTGTTAATTAGGTAAACAACACATGTAATGCATCATCCCATAAGGTATATTGAAGTCCAACATTACTTAGCAAGGCAAGAGAAGTATCTATGATGTGTCTATGCTTCCTCTTAGCCAATCTATTTTGGTTATAAGGGCAAGCCACTCTATGTATAATACCACACTTTGTAAATAAATTTGTCAATGGTCTATATTCATCTCTCCAATCACTTTGAAAAATTTTGATGCAATGAGAGATATATTTTCAACTTGAGACTTGAAATGTATATAAGTGGAAACAACATAACTCTTAGCAACAAGTGGATAAACCCAATAGTATCTTCTATAATGATCAATGAAAGAAACATAAAATCTGAACCCATCGTTACTAATATAAGGTGCAGGTCCCCAAACATCTAAGGTTACCAGTTCTAGTGGATGTTGGGAATCAAAATCTGAAGATGAAAAAAACTATCTATGGTTCTTTGCAATTTCATAGTGTGAGCAAAAGAAAGAATTATTAACACTATAAGGTGTATCTAAACTATGCAAAACTTGATAGACTGTACGAAGTGAAGGACGTCCAAGTCTCATGTGCCATTGGTGAAGAGTTGCAGCAGAGAAGGCAGCAGGTGAACCACGCCTTCTTTTCTTCTCTAGCTGTGGCATAAACCATTCTCATTTATTTCTTGAGTTAGCAAGTTCCTAGTCCAGATTTCCTTAACAAAACATTTATCAGGGAAAATTTCAAAAAATATATCATTATCGTTTGTAAATTGTGATACTGACAAAAGATTTATATACAAACTGGTGATATGCAAAGTATTACAAAGCTGAAAGTTATCACTTGATTTTTTTACCAATGTTTGTAATTTGTAAACTATCTCCATTTCCAATTTGAACCTTGTCTTGTCCAAAGTAAGGCACTGGATTATTTAAGAGGCCTAAATTTGGTGTCATATGGTTGTTGGTACCTGAATCCAAGTACTGTAAGCACCCGAAACGGGACATCCGCGGATCTCCCCCTCTCGGAACCCCTACGCTTGCTTTGGTGACTTGGTGGATGGGATGTTAGTGGGTGTGGTCGCCAGGAGCCAAAGGCTCCAAAATATGGTAAAATGAAATGAAATGGAATAGAGAAATGAAAATGACCGTCGTACCTTTGGAAGCGGGGAGATTGTTGAGTTCCGACTTCTCCTCTCTCGGCCGGCCGAAAGAAGAGAGCTTAGTGAGTCCTTCGTCTTCGATCCGGTTGAAGCTCCGCCTCAATCAGATTTACCTAAGAATGTCCATAAGAAAACATAGAAACAAGTGAAAGGTTCATTAGTTCTAATGAAAGCATAGTATTGTGCTCAAATTTGAATTCAAACATGCAAAAGGAAAGAGACTAACCGGATTGGGACTAAATCCCAACCCCTATTTAGAAGGTTTAGATATGCATGAAAATGCAAATGAGTGGCTTAATGCATGCTAAATAACATGATGAATAGTGCTAAAATGAAAGAAAGAGATAAAAACTCGATTAAACGAGCGATCGGACTTCGAAAATAGCAAAACAAGCTTCTGCCCTTCCTGGTGCCCTGTATATAGGGCGCCAGGAGAAGGTGCCCCCTTTATGGGGCGCGTTGACCAAGTCAAAGCGCCCTGTATACGGGGCACCAAGTACGGCCCGAACAGATTTTCTTCTCCTCTTCGTGGCGCCGCTCCGGAGTCTTTGGGAGGCTCCCAAGACGGAGTAGGGGCTTCTCCTTGTAGACAATATGCAAATGAAGCTAATGAAAGGTGGGTTGGATGCTGGATGTAAGAGGAGAGACGGATAGAGGCTCTCAAAGTTGGAGAAAAATCATGTTTCTGGGTGACAGAAACAGAAGGTTTTTAGGGTTTTTGGTGGACGATTTTGGATCGATTTGAAGGTTTGTGGGGGATGAGAATGGCTTAGAAACATGGTGTTGGATGAGCTATAGGGTGGCACGAGGTTGGAACCTCTCCTAAGTTCCAAATGGGACTCTATTTATAGCCCAAAAGAGGGCACTTTGGCCATTTTCGAAAAACAGTGCCATGTGGCATAGCGCCCTGTATATGGGGCGCTAGCATCATGAGGTTTGTCAGGTCGACAAGACAAGTCATTGCGGGGGGTCAAATCAGCCTGTCAAATCGATCGGATTTGGTTCCAGGCGCCCTGTTTATAGGGCGCCTGGTGCCCTGTATACAGGGCGCCAGGTGCCCTGTTTATAGGGCGCCTGGTGCCCTATAAACAGGGCGCCTGGTGCCCTATTTATAAGGCGCCTGGTGCCCTATAAGTAGGGCGCCAGGAGCCCTTATACACAGGGTTTTGCCCTCTTCGAAATGCGCCAAAGACCTTAATTTTTTTGGAAAACTCGGTTCCCTTGAAAGGTTACTCAAATATTCTTCATGAAAACAAGAATTTGAGCTCTCCAACTAGGCCAAAATTGCGTGTCTACAAGTACCAAATGAGATCATTTGTGGTATTAATAGTGTTGGTAGAAGCAAGATGAGCAAATGGCTGAGAGCTCTGAGAATTTTGAAATTGATTATATTCTAATGTGGTGTTGGGTTTGAAGTTAAAATCAAACCTTCTCCAACATTGTTGAACCACATAGCCTCGTTTCTCACATAGTTGACAAATGGGAAGATTATATTGACTATTTTTTTGATATCTGTCTAAATTCCCATTCTAATGTTGTTCAAAAGACTGACCAACTTGTTGTCCTTGATGTCTATTTTTTCCACCATGAGAATTTCTGCTAGAACTCCTTCCTTGATAACTCCCTCTAGTGTTTCTACCCTTATATAAATTGTTTTGTTGCTGCTAACTGTCATTCACATTTAACATGGCAAAATTAGCACTGATTTCAGTTAAGTTGGAATGCTTCTTCTTTAATAGAATTTCATGGTTATAAGCATCCCTTGGATATCATCAAAAGAAATAGAAGTTTTCTTCATTAGTGTAGCGATAGTTGTGATGAAAGAGTCATACTCAGTGCCCAAACCACTCAAGACCATTAGGAGTAAATCAATTGAGGGCACGGATTCATTAACCTTGGCTAGAGAATTAGCAATCATCTTAAACTTCTATAAGTATTCACTAAATGACATGGAACCTTTTCTCAAGTGTCGTAAATGAAACATCAATTGTAGAATCTGTGCCTTAGATGCAGAGGCATATGTATCAAAAATTGTTCTCCAAATACCAGCAGAAGTATTTTACTTAATGACAAGAGGAAGAACCGATTCAACAACTGAAGAAATTAAAACTACCTTAACTAAGTTGTCAAATTGTTTACAGATGCATAGATTTAGATTAGGATGCATCTTAGAAGGAATTGTAGGATCAACGACCATAGGAGGAGGACAAAGTATGGAACCATCCACAAGACTTATCAATGCATAGGTCTCTAAAAAAAGTATAAACTAAGCACGCCACAACATAAAATTGTTTTTAGACAATTTAACAGTCATCGAATGAGAAATGCTTGAAATCGAACTGAAGAAAGATAAGAAGACATCAAATGGAAGAGATGAAGAATCAACGTGCTTCAATACCGACAAGTCAAAGAAATTTGACCCGGTGACTCCTCCATGAAAGATAGCTCTGATACCAAGTTAACTTGCAATCTTTGTAGTTCTATTGGTAGGTTACATTGAAGACACTTGAAGTAGGCAAGGGCGATGGAGAAAATCTAGGACGATCAAAAAGTAGAAGAGAAAGAGAGTGGAAGACATAGAAAGCTAGAAAAATGGGCCACCCTCAATGGTGTCAGTCATCCTCACTATGCTTTTTATTTATACCAAAGAATGTTTAGTTAAAATAATACAAATGACATGGCAAAATGTATGCCAGAGTGTATAGATAGGTGGCATCTGAACTTCCACATCACCAGAAGACTAATATTCCTAATACAAATTGCCATCTGCCAAGTCAGTGAGCACCTTACCCGGTGTTGTCTTGGTACCCACAACATGGCTTTGCCATGTCTGCATAATTGAACCCCTGCAGGCCTAACTGCACTAGGCACGCACCCCACACTATCAAATCCTAAATCCCAATCTCATTTGCAATCCATGTGAACCACCCCCATCTGTTGAGAAATAAATTTAATTCTTTCATTTATTCTTGTTTATCTTTTAATTTTAAAAGTTTTAAAGAGTTTTTATTGGAGGAGAATAAGGAGTTGTTTATCCTTCATTTATGTCATTATGATTTTTATAATAAATGGTCATTTAGGTGGAGTTAATGGGGTTAAGTAGTGGGGTCTTGTAACCTCATATCCAAGTAGTGGGAGAGAATTTCGTGCATCACATTTAGGTGAATTTTTATGAGTATTTAAGAGTCATGTTTGGGATGTTACTTGTGTGAAAATGCTACCCAAGGCTTATATATACATGGTCAAGTTGTTATTTGTAATCCAAGCCTTGTAAGAAACTTTATAGTGTGAGTATTGTGATCTTCTTCTATATGTAAATTCTTGTGTTTTCTTCTTCTATCTCAATTGTTTTTAACTTAATTCTTATGAGAGAGTCCTATCACACTTCCAACACAATCTACATATTCACATCCAACCGTAGTTGAGTGCTCGACCGTATAATTCATTGACAACCTAATCATCATTAATCATCCAACTAGCAATCAGTAGTCTAATCACTCTATCAACAACTAGTTGCTATGAATTGATTATTTTGGAAAAATCTATGGTTGTCAACTTCAACCATACATTTGCTTGTGAGTTCAAAACTGAATCATCAAATCCAAAAGAATTTCTTACTTATTTTTTATTTAAACCATCATACATATTAGTTTGAAGTGTGTAAATATATATGTTAAATGCTATGATTCAAAATTATTTTGCATCACACTTATGTCTTAATCATATTCTATGAGAATATTTATTAATAATTTGATAAATAAAAGAAAAAACTCTGGTTTTGGCTATATGATGCATTCGAGTCAATATATCTGAAAGAACATGTTATATGAATTAGCAAAAAAAAAGTCATATGTAATTAAATCATTTAATTAGAATCTTCAATTTTGACAATCATATTAGATGAAAGTATATCTTGGGAATGTGTATCCCTTAGTATACACTAGTGTCAAGACCATTGCATTTGATTTGATTGTGTTTAGCTCTTCTTATTGGTTACAGTCATCTTATGTATTTAGTTTCATTTGGCATGCATATGGCTAGAGTTATTTGTCTAGATCTCTATGCTTGTATTGGTCATTAGGATTATGATTTGTATGATACATAGGTGTTTCGAGCTTGCTTACCTATTTGACTCGATAAATGTGAAAACTTGTGTGAAGTTATCATAATAAGTATAAGTGTATGTGTTAGACACTTATTGAAATTTAATGACAAAAGTATATTTTTGACATCCATGACAACATGATAGCAAAATAGAACATTTAATAAAACTGTTATCTATATATGTCTACTATATATGAATGAGTGAATAATTTGAAAGTCGAACTAAAAATTATATGTAATGATCATGAATAAACCATGAGGATAAGATCATGATTTATAAGTCATGTTTATGTCATTTTATGTTGAAAAATAGAAATATAACATGTATGACATAGATTTTATCTACTTATGAAAATGACACTCATGTAATATCATGTGATATAGATATTATGTCATGAGTACATAAGATGAATATATCAATTGATATGTCATCAGAAAACTTGCAAAATGCATGTTGTGTTACTGAATAACAAAGCTCATAGGTAGCGGGGATTAGAACAATCTAGAGTATCCGTCGATCATGGATACCACGGTTTACCCTAAGTGTGCATCACTACTTAGATGCATTATGGGTCTAGTCTAGTTATTTATTACTTCTGTATATATTGAATCTAGTGTAAGTGCTTGTACATGTGATATGTAAAGGTAAGATAACAAATACCTTGCAATCATATGAATATGCTTGAAAAATAATGAAATCAACTGCTTGCATGACATTTAGCATGAAATTTGTCCCGATACATGTCTACATAACTTAAGCATTTAGAAAAAGAGAATTTATGGCATGTTAAAAATTAGAGTCTCTAATACGCATTCTTTTTAAACTCAATTAGCCTGATATGTTGTATCTTGTTATTACGATGAAAATTCTTATAACTTATGAAAGAAAAGACATAAGTAAGTTGACATGTGTGCAAACCATACTTTCATATGTCTAAACATGAGTTTTTGAAAAATCTTGGTATGTGTATCATGTTAAAAAACAATAAAGCATGATAGTTTGTTTGAAAGTCATAGGTATACTTAAAGTTTTCATGTAATTCTTTTCGTTTATCTCGATCATATGCTTGTGTGAATTAAGATGTCTTATATGGTTAAAAGTCAATTATTATCTGGCATAAAGTTAAGGCAATCATCTAATGAAGAGAAAATGACAACATAATGTGAATGTTTGATCCAGATAGAAATTGTCTATGAATTCATCTAATCTATGATCATTCTATTATGGTGTCAATTGTGTTTGTGAACATGTGATATTAATATGCATGCTTGATAATTGTCGGTGCCTATAAATTGGAAATGTGGCCAGTCTTCTAAGTCTATGTGACTCACAACATTTTTTAACATTTTCAAGCAATAAGATTTAATGCACCAAAACATGGTGATATGGAATCAAAGGAACTAGAGTTGGTCATTCTATATTTTAGATTGGTACTTGACTTACTTAGATCCTAAATTTAGGATGATATTTTGAATATATTCAATTAAGTTCTTACATCATATTTGTTATTATCTTTTTTATTTTTCAAACTAATGTGTGTTAAAAGTTATTTTATTTAATTACATTGTCAAATATATTTTTTAGTCTGTACATGACAAGATTCTTAAAGTTATCCTTGCCCAGTAAATAAGACCTATTGAACTAAAAACCTTTGACCAACTCAAATAGGATCCAAATTGGAGATAAGTGCAAGGAATTACACGTGGTTGAAAACAATGACACCAAGAGGAAAGTAGAATTACTTGTGCCGAACTAGGAATCTTTACAATAGTGAAATGGACTGCTAAATAATTGGGAGTTGTCCGAGAATTGTCAGATGAGAGGTGTGATAGTGTGAATAATGTTTATTTTATAAATTTTAAATCATTATATATAGCTTGATTAACAATCAACGATATCAATTTTAATATTATTCATTTTTGTATATGCTAATTTAACAAGTCATCTTATATTAAGTTATCAGATATTAGTGAATTATCTGTTGCTTAACAAACAATTCAATTAATCAATTATAATTGACATCCACGGTCTTGAAGTATCTATCCTCTCCCCTAACATTTTTAGTGAGAGCTCTCTAAAAACAATCTCTTTGGTTGAAATCAATATTGACAAAATTCACTTTGGCATTTACCTACAACGGCAGTTGCCTCAAATATACATTTAGAAATGATTTCAGGTTCACAAGTTGGTAGATATTGTGATATCATTGACATACTTTAACACCTTGGTCTGAGGATAAGTTAAAACTTTTATCACTAATCTACCAATAATTCTGATTAACCATCATTCAAGATAGAATTTGGATAGATGCATTTTGTTAAATAACTCCAATGTTAAATACATTTTGTTAAATTATCAAGATAGATAGTTGAATTGCTACAACATAATTTTTAAACCAATCAACTATTTTAATGATTACATATGATATTAAAGCTATTATTCAATCAAAAGATCGATAATGATATTTTGGATAAATGATATATAATATAAGCACTTTTTGATGAGATCGTCTAGAGAGTAGATTATAATAATCTAGTTTAAAAATATTTAAGACCCTCTTGGTAAGGAGATAAAATTGATGGAGACAAGATAAGTCACTCTTTGTAATTATTTTTATCCCCATTGTGTTTGAATCAAGTTAAAATATGTTTAGAAGATAACTTGTCTTATATTTGATATGATGCATGATTATTAATTTTAAAATTAATATAGATATATATATATATATATAAATTATTTGACTGTTAATATAAAATTTAAATTTTATATCATAATAATACATAAATAGTAATGTTAAACATGAGATGACTATCTCTCAAAAAATAATTTTAAATATAAAATATCTCATATACGCTTATTCCTCACTTTATCCACATCTTTTGAGATAAACCAGATTGTGTTAATCCAGATTAAATCTTATTTTATTTGCAAAAAAAATAAAAAATCAAGATAAACCAGATGTATCCATAATTATTCTCGTACCAAACATAACTTAAGAGATTAAATATGTAGATTATTAATAATTCTAATTGATCACTTTTCAAAAGTTGAGTTGAAAAAAACTCCCGATGTTAACTGCTTCGTTAAAAGTAATCTCAAAAACATATTGATTAACATACTTGTTGGGTCAGTCCACTGATCCAATCATTACACAAAAATCCCATTAGAGGAGACCAGAGCACTCTCTTGTTCAAGATCATGACAATAAGCCAATGCCCAAAAGTAGAGTAAATTCAATGGAGTGCGCAAAAGCCAACATTCCTACATCCGAGCGTGTATCAGTCACAATTTTACATGTATTCGAGTTTTTTTCTTTTTCCCTCGGAACTGCAATAAGGAAGAAAAGTTACAAAGCTGCAAAGAGCTGTCCGCATCACGTTGGTCTCAAGGCTGTAGAGGTGATCGCATCAGGTAGGTTCTCAGCTGCCTCCTGACTGGAGCGTGTTACTCAGCCTGCAATTTTCGTCATATCCAATCAAATTCCATCGATCTAGTTTATTAGCACATGAAAAAATTTATATTTCCTTGGTATCAATCCCATGGATTGCAGAATCGGCCGATCCGGATCGGGATCGGCCGATTCTTGGATCGGATCGGACCCCTCCGATCCGATTCCCGGCGGAACTACCGATCCGGACCGAAGATCAATCCGGATCGGTGTTTGTAGGTGGAATCGGTGCCGGAATCAACCGATTCGGTCGATTCTGGATCGATTCCGGCGATTCCCTCGCCGGAATCGACCCACAGGCTGCCGCGGCGGCCATCCCGCCGCGGCAGCCCTCTTCCCCGGACCCGGTAAGGCCAGGATCCGGTGACTTAAGTCACCGGATCCGGCGATTCAAGTGTATCGGGTCCCATGGACCCGATACGCCAACCGGTAGGGCGGGGAAGATGTCACGGCGGCAAGCTGCCACCGTGGCGGTGATTTCGGGCCACTTTTGGGCCCGAAATCGCCCCAAAATGGGGTAGATCGGATCGGAATCCGATCTACCTCCTTATTTAGTTAATTTTTTGGTGTTTTAGGGTTTTTTTAAGGGTCGATCCGGATCGATTTTCCTTCCGACGAATCGGCCTGGATCGGTCCGATCCGATCCGATCCGGATCGGATCGGTCCCCACCGATCCAGGGACCGATTCCGATCCCGCGATCCTTGATCAATCCTGCCGATTAAATAGTTAATCATCCAAGAGAACATCATCCAAGAGAACGCAAAAATAAAAAAAAAATCATGCTTGATACCTCATACACATTATGTTAGGGTATCATCAGTGACACCTTATTAGGGGCTTAATCATTGCAATACCCAGACGACATTCAAATGTTATCAAATGACCATCTCTCCTGTCGGCTTTAACCACTGGAAATTATTCCTAGGTAAAGAGACTTAAAAGGAGATCTACTTTATGAAAGCACGTAGCGGTGAGCTTGCCTGGAATAAAGACCTTTAAATAAAGGAGAAAGTACAAAAGAAACTAAAGAAGTACAAAATAAAGCTTCACAAAGAATAAACTCGTAATAACATCACGATATCCAGGATCATAATCAGCACGAGGATTTGACAACGCTGATGATCCTGTCCAGCTTTAGGTGAGCGGTGAGCCTGGCTTGGGATCAGCACAGATCTGATGGTGCCAATTCCAATGCAATTGGCTGAGTCTGATCCAGATCAGTGTATGCTACAGACCATGAACGACGCCAACTATGATATCCTTCTGTCCAACTAAATGGGAATTTCAGATTATGCAAACAATTAGATTATTTTCCAATGGTCAGAAAAAAGCAGACTATTAGTAACCTGTTCTGAAGAATGTAGCCCAACGGTGCTTGAGAAATAAAGAAAAAGAACCATATTGGTCCAAATCACAGTAACAGAGGTATGGAAAGACACAAAAGTCTTCCAGTTGTCGCAGTAATGTTTTACTTTGGCATCATTACCCTTGTTTTTAGAATGCATAGACATCTATCCCCTTTCGACCATTTGTTCAGTGGGCTGTTGCTGCTTTGTAGAGAGAGGTTTCGTTTTTTTGATAGCCAGGGACAACTGCACCATCCTTCACTAACTCGACATTCACCACAGCCGACGTGTGCGCTCTGAGTTAGTGAAGCTCTGAGAAGAGCTCATGGTCAAATATAACCCTGATACTGAATTGAGGGGCAGGCACTGAGACTGGAGCACTAGTTACCACTATTCATCAAATCCAACGGGAGTAGGCAAGGATAGAACCCCTAACCTTCCAGTCGACCCTAGTGGCTTCTACCAACTCTCCCAGCCTTGTCCCCCTTCAGGGAGGCTTATGTTGTGGGACGATAAGTTTCTTCATTTCATCATGGTGAACTTCAGTTGTTACCTTTTGACCCTTCACTCCTTGTACACTTCTCAATATTATGGTATCATGGGGCACACCTTTACAAGCTCAGAATCTTGATTCTTGCTCCTTCGGTCCTTCCTAAAGATCCACCATCTCTACCAGAACAAAAGAGCAAAGCAGTATCCTACACAGATAATTAAAGACTTGAAACATAGTCTTCAGCAACAACCCTTTCATTCGAAGATGAATATTGTCCAAGCCAGCTTTCTCAAATAATAAAATATGAAGTGCCTATGATCCAAAATTTACCCGTTACAAGTGACACTAGTATCATGGTTTTCATTCACATAAATCCATGCACATATAATGCAGGAAGATTTTCTATTCTCACATTGCTCCATGATGATTAACGTGAACCACGTATAGCACTCTATTCTGCGACAAGTTTATTCTTCTTGCCTCTAGAAGTTTCCTTTTCACCTTAACCAGGTTGCAGGGGTTTTGAGGTTCCAGGCTTAGATGTAGCATCAAGCTTTCACCTAGGAATGAACTCCACGAGTACTTATGTTATATGTTGCATATATGTTCATCTGAGTGCTCAAAAGTATTTGAGAGTTCCATATGGAAGTAACAACTGTGCAGTAACAACCAGCAATTCTTAAAGAAGCAGAACTTACCAATCCAAGCCCTCAAAGAGACCTTCTCCCTTGATAGCTGAGGTTTTGAAAATGGCCCACTGGCGATTTTTAATCTTGTGCAATTCTAAGGCTTCTGTCACTGCAGCATCATCAAGTGCCCCAGGAAGATCCTATATAGAACAACAAAAGCAGCTCAAGGTCATCTTCAGACAAAACAACAGACATTAGAAAACAGAAGTGAAGCACTGAGCAGAATGCATACATCAAACTGTCACCATGCAATCAATCATGGAGGAAAAATAAGACCAAACAGTCATGATTTTTACATCACTTGTGCGACATTATTCAGAGGGTTAAGAAAACTATATGAAAAATTAGTTTACCTGCTTATTTGCGTAGACAAGGACAGCAGCACCTTTAAGTTCTTCCTCCTGCAAGTTTTAATTACATCGGCTGTTAGTAGATAATTGAAAGCAAAGCATGTGATACAAAATGCATGTATAATTTCACTCCTATACAACAATTTCAAGTTTTCAACCATGGTTGGCGGAATCAGCCATGGCTTCTTGATTCTGCCTTGCAGGACTGATCATTGGCTGATTCAAGCTAGAATTGGCTAGAATCAGCAGGGATCAACCAGGATTGGCTGATCTGGTTGAACTGGCTCAGCAGGCTGAAATTGGCCAGGATCAGCAATCCTGAGCCTAGACTGGCAGATCCTAGCTTTTGGAATAAGTTGGATTTGACCATTTACGGCCTTACTGCACTTGGCAGATTCTTGGCTTCCGCAGGATCAGCCAACCTGGCCAATCCATTCCAATCCATTTGAGATGTATCTGACTGATCCGGGGTCTGTCCCCAAGCCCACTTCCTGTGACCCCTTCCACCCACAATGCGACTATTTCCCTAATCAAAAGACGGACTGTTGCAGTAGGTCTCCACTTTCCCAAGGGATGTAAATAAAGCAGACAAAATGCAAACTTTATGTAAGAAAGACCAAAAGGCTTGATGCATGGGACAAAAGGCATTTGCCAATCTCAAACAAAGATATCTTGTGATCTTGTGAAACTAACAATTAGAACGGCAGAAACCCTCCAGCTAAGTAAAATAGCACCACAATAGCAACTGTATGCCATTTTGAAAACAAAATGGATCTTGTGACAGTAACTTTGTAGGACAAGGTAACAACCCTAAAACAATAAATACCACACTGGTAACTGCTAGTAAATATTTTAAATGTAAAATCTGCCTTACAAATGAGATACTACAGTAGACGGTAGATCCAGTTAAAAGATGACGATGACATCATTTGTCCATACTTTTCACGAAACATACTAAATAAAAAAATACGTGCAACTCTCATTTAAGTGACTTTTGAAGATGCATGGACAAGCATTAATTTGCTTGCATTTGCAGTGAAAGCAAAATGCTTTTTTTATTTTATCTAGCCAAGGGGGTCATTCCAAATGCCCTTGTCAAGAATATGCGTATGGAGAAGGATGACTTTGATTTTGGGAGTTTTCATCAAAAGGTGCCACTTACATTTGCAAGGCTTATGTTTGAGAGTAAGAAGAAAATGGGAGCAGTTGGCAATTGATTTTAATTTTTTTCCATTATTTGACTAATGTAATAATGAGAAAAGGACAAGCTACAAGTTGTTTAGGAAAAGTGGCATTGAGTTTCTCTACTTCGCTTATATTTCTCAATATGGGTTTCGTAGGGATACAAGGTAGCAGTGGAGTGGTCCTTGACATGGTTCGTCGGGTCGCGACCCACACCGACCCGGTCGGATTTGGGCCCGACCAGCTCGGTCGTGACCCGGCCGGGCCAACTCTCCCGGCCGGGTCGCGGGGGTCGCGCGAGTCGCGCGACCCGGCCCATTAGACCGTTAGCAACGGTCATATGACCGTTGCCAACGGTCAGGGGGGCTCCAGCCTCCCCATTCAGCTCCTTGGGGGCTATTTAAAGCCCCCAAGGGGCTCCCCATACTCCTACCTCTCACTCTCACCCTCAAGCTCTCATTGCTCTCATTTTGTTTTTCATTTACTTAATTATTTCATTAAGCACTTCATTAGTTCATTTAGTATATTTATTTAATAATTGTTTCATTGATTAGCTAGTTAAATAGTTTCTTCTTTTTAATACTTATTTACTTACTTACATAGTTAGTTAGCTAGAAGATTAGTTAGATATTTAATTTAGAAGTTATTTAATACATAATTAGTTAGAAGATATAGTTAATTATTTACTTAGTTACATGATTAGTTAGTCATTTATTTTACATAATTAAAAGTTTACTTAGATTAGTAGTCACTTATTAACGTCATTAACTTTTTTAAATAGTTAATTACTTACTTAAGTAATTATTTAGTTAAAAAGATGTCTTCTTCAAGCCAAACAACTCAAACTACCGGCGCAACCCGAAGTATCCGGCTTGTTTACATTGCAACTTAATCTTCATGGCGGAGAAAAAAGTGCAATGTAAATATTGCGATAAAGTAATATTCGGTGGTATTTATCATTTAAAAATTTCATCTTGCAGGCATGAAGGAAACGTTCTTCTTTGCACACGGACTCCGTCGGAGGTCAGAGCTCAATTTCGTAGGCACCTACAAGCGATGGAGCAAACGAAGGGAACTACCAAACGGCATAAGGAGACCATCCAAGAAGAATTGCTACAACCGGGGAGACGTTCCGTACACATTTACGGGACTGGGCAAGAGAGGCCGGATATTTTTGGAGACGAAGAGTACGAAAGTATGGGAGGTGTTACTCATAAACGTAGTTCATTCTTCTATTTTAAAAGATAATTAAGTAGTTGAATACTTGAATATTTCTTAAATAGATGACATCTTACGGGGAATGGAAGCAAGTCGAAGATCATTCTGGAAGTGGGAGTGGTCGAGGAAGTGGAAGAGGATCCAACAACCAACCGCAAGATGAGGTTCATGATCTCACCCAAGACGACAACCCGACAGTAGGTCCCGTGGATCCTGTAATCACCAGACCACGACAACGTCAAACGACAATCACAACGGCAATGAAGAACCTAAAATTATGTAAGGAGAAGATTGGCCGGACAACGTCAAGGTGGTTCTTTCACCACAACATTCCGGCAAATGCCGCGAGGGGACCATACTACGAGAACATGATCGACACGATCGCAGACGTCGGGAGGGGAGTGTCTGGTCCAAACCCAAAGGAGATATACAATGTATATCTTCCTATGGAGGTGCAAGAAATAAAGAAGTATGTGGCATCATTTGAACGAATATGAGGGGAACGAGGTTGCACATTAATGACCGACGGATGGACCGGTAAGTAAATTTTCTTTTACTCATTTATATTAAATGTATAAACATTCTTTTTGATATAACTTAGTTAATATCTTATACTTAACAAGTATAACTAGGAAGAAAATGATCAACTTCCTAGTGTACAGTCAAGCCGGCATGGTCTTTTGAAAGTCGGTCAACGCATCAGGACAGGTAAAGAATGCGGAGTATCTTTACCAATTGATAGATGGAGTGATAAAAGAAATAAGAGAGAGCCAGGTAGTTCAAATAGTCACAGACAATGCGGCCGCATACAAAGCGGCCGGACAGATGCTTATGGTCAAAAGACCAAAGTTATATTGGACACCTTGTTCCGCCCACTCCTTAGACTTAATGTTGGAGGATATATGCAAGGATCCTAAAATAGACAAGGTAGTTAAGCTAGCCCAGTTTATTTCTTCGTTTATTTACAACCACAACTTTGTCCTTGCACTTATGAGGGAACACACCAAGGGGCGAGAGTTGTTACGGCCCGGTACAACTCGATTCGCCTCCCACTATATTTCGTTAGAAAGTTTATTGAGTCAAAGGAGAGCTCTAACTTAGATGGTCATTTCATCGGGTTTGGGTAGTTGGATAGCTAGATGTAACCCATCGGATAAGAGAAAGGGGAGAAAAGTAGAGGAGACAATAGAGAGTGGAGATTTTTGGAAAGTTGTAAAGAAGACGTTAGACATCGTCCAACCCATAGTGAAGGTACTAAGGATAGTTGACGGAGATAGGAAAGCAGACATGTTTATATGATGCGATTAAGAGAGCGAAGGAAGAAATCTCCAAGACCATGTCCGACTTTGCCAAGTGGTGGGATATCATAGATCACCGCCGGAAACGTACGTTACATCAACCCATACATGCAGCAGGTATGTTTTCTTAAACATTTACTAATCTTTTTTTAATGTCAGATATGTATAAGTTGTTTACTAATGCTATTTGGTTCATAGATTACTTTTTCAACCCAAGGTATTGTTATAGTCCACAGTTCAAGGCAACTAACGAGCTATTAGATGAGGTGAAGAGCGTCATCCGACGGTTACTTGGTGACGACGACCGGGCTATTATCGCCTGCAACAAGATGTACGATTACAGAATGCGGAGTTTTCACTTTGGAACGAGCAGAGTTGAACGAGCTGTTATGCTACTAAGTTCTGGTACGTAGCAATGTTTTTCATCACTTAATTAATCAAAGTTTACTTAGATAATAATGAAAGACATTCAATTTATGCAGCTGATTGGTGGATGGACCATGGTAAAGTACCAGGGTACGAGGACTTGGCGGACGTAGCCATCAAGGTCCTAAGTCAAACCACTTCAGCTTCGGGCTGCGAGAGGAATTGGTCTACATTCAGCTTGATTCACACAAAACAAAAAAATAAGTTGACATCAAGGAGCCTTGAAGACCTCGTGTATTGTCACTACAATATGAGGTTAAAGTTAAGGAATTTGGAGAGAATGAAGCAGAATCAGATGGAACAAAAGAGTTGGATATCACTGGCGGCGGGACGTTCGGTCGAGGAGCCGCAAATTGAAAAGGACATTGATTTGGATCAAATATTCTACGAGAAGAACTCTTTAGAAGCTTGGGTCAACGACCGAGAAGGGTTGGGAGAACCGGAGTTCAACCTAGAAGACCGACAATGGACTGAAGGAGTGCTCGACGATGTCCCTTTGGCCGAAGAATACCAGATCCCTCCCTCTCTAGCAAAGCGACAAAGGACCGGAGAAGGAACTAGTCAAGGTACGCAAAATATGAGAAAAGGTAAACAAGTTATGACTGATCATTTTGATATTGCAGATGCTGATACGGTCAAAGACGATCGAGAAGATACGCCGGAGCCGAACATCCGAGTGCACATAGTTGTCAAGGCGACAAGGCGCCCAAGGCGTTGAAGGGTACCGATTCCGCTTAGGCGACAAGGCGGCCGCTTAGGCGTCGCCTAGGCGGTCAAGGCGGTATTCAAGGAAGGCTGAGTCGGGAGGTTGTTATATATAAAAAAACATAAATATAATTATATTTGCTATGTTATAATTGAATATGAGTGTTTTATCAATGCACATAAGTAAATATGATGTGTGTGTGAAAGAGAAGAAAGTTAAATAAATATTTATAAAATTTAAGTATATAACTCATTTATGATTATAAAATTTATATATGTGCAATAGTATAAGTGATGGTAAAATATTATTATAATATTATTAAATGGGGGGGGCGCCAGGTCGCGGGGGTCAAGGGGGCAGCGCCCCTTGTGGGGGGTTGTCAGGGGGGCGAAGCCCCCCGAACCCAAAAAATATGTAATAGTATAAGTGAGACAAAGAGAGAGAGGAAAGAGTTGAAAAAGAACTTAATTAAGTATATAATATATGTTTATAATCATAAATCTTAAATATGTATGATAGTATAAGTGATAATACAATATATTAATATATTCAAACTATCATTAAATAAGTGTCCCTTGTTAGGGGTATCAAGAGAGAAAAATTCCTCAAAAACTTTTTTTTAATGATGTAAAAATACCCAAGGTGCCTTGCTTGGGCGCCTTGGGCGCCTAGGCTGGCGCCTTGGGCGCCTTTTTGGCCCCAGACAAGGCGCCCTGGCAAGGCGCCCTTGGAAAGGCGCCTTGCCGCCTAGGCGGTGCCTAGGCGGCCGCCTTGACAACTATGCGAGTGCAGTACCAGACGTCTGAGGATTCGTCCTCAAAGAGTAGCAGCGATGATGGTGCTGGATACGGGGGCGCAAACATTTTATAAGTACAAGGGACCCTAGATCCTCCCATATCTCTTACAATATCATTACGTTTTACCGGCGAGGAGCAGTATACTCATGCGACCCAAGACGCCGATCATGGTAAAAGGCCACAAGGTAGAGAAGGTCATCGTAGCCATGGAGTTGGAGCAGAATACCACGATGCCTCCGACTATGCGTATGATTCATCCCAAGGCTCTTGGTTCCCTACATACGATCAAGAGTATTGTGGAATGAATTATGTCGAGTCATCGGATACTTCGATCCAATCGACATATAGTTATGTTGACTCGTTTGGATCAAGTCTTAGGATAGTTTCCCGAGAGACTGACGAATATGAGCGTCATGTGTACATGTATCAAGCTATGTACTCAACCCAAATGACACGGGGAGAGTACATCAACTACCTACAAAATGTAGAACACGTCATATTGGAATAAAGTCGATGTATTATTTGTTTAAATCATGTCATTTATTTTCCTCGATTTTTATGTAATTTTTTTGATTTTTTTTGCATTTTTCTTACTTTTTAAAAATTTTCAAAAAAATAATAATTAAAAACAGGGTCGCGACCAGGTCGGCCTGGGGGTCTCGCGACCCGGTCGCAACCCACAACCCAGCCTTCCTTGGTCCTTGATATGGTGGAAGTCATCAGTTCAAACATGATTATACCCAAGGCTAGGTCTCGGATCGGACTGGGTCGGTTTTGGCCCAAACAGGACCTGATCTGACTGACCAGAAAAGTAATTTTTTAATATTAAAAATATAAAATACAAAAAATTATAAAAAATGTCAAACAATCTATAAAATAGATAATATGACTAGAAAAAAATATTTATTTCCATTCAAATCTTCCATATTGTTATTCTTCTACATAATTTATATACCCTCCTCAAGACCTTTAAAAATAATACATAACATTGAAAATGTTTACATGCCGATTTCACTTATAACTATCTAATACAATCATCTTAGAATAAGATTTGAAAGATATACTATAACTACCATATGTGGAGTGTATGAAAGTGTCCAATAAAGATCTATATATAAGTTGAGTCATCACGTAACCCTCTTGGTGATACGTAGGAAACAAAGATTCTTGAGAATAATCAACTACATAAAATTGCCCACAGTGCTAACCTTCGCCCCATTGTGTGTGCTAATCTTCACCATTTACGACCACACACCATGACATGTGTCCTGTGTCGCATATGTGTACCATTCTTCTTCAATAAACTACATCATTGTAGGGTAAATCCTTGGATCTTTTGACCTCCTTGAACTTGCATTGGTTCCTTCCACTTTCAACGCTCCATCGCTACAACTTTTGGACATCAAATCTTTCAACGTCCGGAATTTAACTTTGATGTTCAACTATGGTGTCTTCTCGCATCTCGTCAATTGCTTTTACATTTGCAAGGTTTAAAGGATTAGTTACAACCTGCTTATCTTTACATTTAGATTTCTTATCTTGGTGAGAAGATTGTCCAATCTTCTATCTCTTTACCACCAAAAAAAATTTGAAATTCCTCAACTAAAGATGCATCATTGAGTTCTCCTCAAACCCTTTCTCTATCCTTTAAGTTGAACTCCGGTTCACCTTCCTTCTTGATCATTCATTCAAGCTTGCAATGGATTTTGCTCATCAAAGGTTACCTCCAAATCGATGTCATCATCTTGTATAGCCACTATCTCTCTTTGTTCTCCGTACACTTCCCTTCACCTCTTTTCCTCCTTCTGACTCTCATCTTTTTCAAAATATTTAGCTTCAACCTTATGTTGTAATGATAGTACACCAACTACTTCAATATTCTTGGTGTCAACTTACTCATCTACTTTGTATGAATTAGGCTGAACATTAACCAATTCTTTTCATATCCTAAAGCTAAAATGGTTGGCTCAGGACCTGATTACAACGTCTGCCAAATCCTCGTATCTAGATGCCTTATTATCATTCATCTACCCGTCAATTGCATTATATTATTATACGGTAGAAGATAATTAGAATAAGTTAATCATCTAACTTGTAAAAAAAAATCAGATTCTATATACCAAAACTTGGGAGCATAGCTGTTTTTTGTACTATTGATGTCTCAAAGTAGAATGCCCTCATTATATAGTCATGCATTTTATTGCATCCTATAATTAATCGAACATCATCTCTGAGCATTTTGTAGATGACCTCTTTCACATTGTTTAGAAACTCGTTAATTGACTTAAGTATTAGATTATAACAATATCTAAGATTAAAAAAGTGATCTGGCAAGTGGCAACAATATTCATGTCAGTAGAGATCAAAACATGATGCATGATAAGCCTTAATGACAGAAAATATACGATGCATGTATTGGATGATGTTAATATTTCTTTCGAAGTTGGTTCGGGCACTCTTATACCAATGTTAGTTATGATGTCGATCATGGAATCGTAATATACATAATTGTCAAGATGCACGCCTAGGCGTGAAGGTGGTCTTCTAAGACTGCCTTGGCCACCCGCCTTCTTGAAGCCAAGAAAGGTGCATACCATGCTTCCTTGGGCGACCACCTAGCCGCCTTGGCCCCTTCAACTACCAAACCCGTGTGGTTTTGAGGCCCAGTTCACCTCTTGGTTTGAATCGGGCCTAGTCCTCTTTAAGTTGCCCAAACAAGCCTAGTTCTCCCATCCAAAGCCCCTGACATGCATAGGTGTTGGCACTCAAAATTTCATACGAAACATAGACATAAGTAATGGGGAATTAGAAATGCTTAATTCCCTCCACCCCTACACCATTACATGGAGCAAACTAGGTGAGGGGAACCTATAAAGGATGAAATTCAGCACATATATGGGCAGAATTTCAAGGAATTTGGAAAAAATAGAGGATAAGAAAGTTATAGAAGGAGCAATGCCATGCCCGGTCAGTTTAGCACATATCCGCTCAAACAAGAACATACCCAAGGCCGGATGTAATCTGCAGAAGCTCAACATATATTTGTAGGACATATGTCATGTCTAGCCAAAGAGAAGGGGGAAAGAAGGATAATTGATGAAGCCCCAACCAGTAATAGTATACGAAGAAGCTGGATCTTCAATACCTTTGAGAGGTAGACATGCCTACAAATCATATATACAGGAGCTAATAGACTCTTATTTTACAAAAAGAGAGAGAGGGTGATGGAATAAAGACCCCGGTCAAGGGTGCTATATAGAGGAGCTGCACCCTTGCACATAAATTTGGCCAATCGGCCATACATATGAATGCAAGAAAAAAACATGGCATAGATAGGGAGACATGCTCCCAACAGAAATCTGAAAAAAGAAAAAGGTCGGGGACAATCCACAGAGGTTAGTACAGCTCCTGTTTGAAGCCCCCAGAGATGCATACTTACAGCTGGCAGCCGATGGACCAGCCAAGGGATCCAATCCCGCATAGAAGAGACCGGATCCTCTAACACATCTATATGTGTATATAAACAGGAAGGGGAGGGGGAATTGATGACATCCCCGACCAAGGATGGCCCATGAAAGAGCCGGACCTTGCATACAAATCATGAAGAGGGACATAGGAGGACATCCCAGTACAATTGGCCACCTATCTACATGCAAAATGCAAGGCATGGGAAAAATCAATGGGCTGTCGACTGAAAAAACATAAGAAAAGAGCTAGATCTGCAAGCATATTCATAGTACAAAACAGAAGGATGATCATGTAGACATGCATAGCATCACAATGACCGGAGGAGAAAAAAGGAATCACCAATGCATAAACTTTACTCACCCGGATATGATTAAGAAGATATTCACCTCCTCGGCTTGGTCCCAAGTGGAAGAAGAGAGCACCCGAAAGCTCCAACCAGCAGGATCAATGGTCTCTCTTGGCAGGATTCAAGCTGCAGCAGGTCTGTTGGAAGAAGATGGTGCGATAGAGAAAGGTGGAAAGGCCAGCTAGAAGAAGGCCTCGCGGGTGGAGAGTTTGTCTCCAATAAGGAGACTTAACAAGAAAACATATAAGAGGAGGATCCGCGGGGGAAGGAGGGAAGAAAATACAGGTTGCGCAATTCAAAAGGATCCGGGATAATCCAATGGACAGGATCAATCAATCAACAAGTTATTTGAAGCATGGATCCTCCCCGGTCCACTGAAGTGACCCAATTGGATCCTTAATGGGATAAGATCCAATGGATCCACCATGATGGGTATCCGATGGACAGATTATGAGCAATATTGATTACCGGATGTCAAGACCTTCTTGGATCCTTAACAAAGTTAATATCCATTAAGGAGATGGATGGCTGAGATTTGATGGAATACCCATCGACCGGATGGGATATATATGCCTAATACAGTTCGGTGTGATAAGATGGCCAAATTGGATCCTTAATAGGATTAATGTCCAATAAGAGATCAAGGGGCTTGATTAATTGCAAGAACACATGATCAAGGGCTGGCATTAAAGGTTGAACAAGTCAAATGGAGCATGGATCTCCTGGATGGCCAGCGGTATAGCATGATGGAGAGGCCGGATCCTTAATAGGATTAATGTCCAATTAGGGGATGAAGGGCCATGATTAAATGGAGCATCGGTTGATCAAAGATGTCCATCAAATGAGGGGCCGGGAGTCAATGAGAGATGCCTCATTGGATGCTCTCTCGTGAGAGGGAATATAGGAAGGGGGGACTGCCACCTGTCCCCCCATGATCTCCCACTCTCCCCACTCCCGAGAGTGCGCATACTCCCATGATCCCCCACTCTCCCTTGGGTGAACAGCACCCATCAGTGGCTTATAAATAGGGCCAGCCCCGCACATGGAAAAGGGGTCGGGGAGAGGAGAAGAGCAAGAAGAAAGAGTGGAAGTTCTGTCAAGACCATCTCGGCAGCAAGGAGGACATCATTCTTGGTCAAGTCCACCCCCGGAGCATCAAGCAAAGAAAGGCAATCCAAGGGGAGGTCTCGCGGCCACTGTTTTGCAGAGAGTTCAGGCTAATTCTCAAAAGCTAGAAGGTGAGACATGGTGTCTATCATTTCAGCCTAGAATCCACCTCATTATCCGCCCCTCTCAAAGTCTTAAGTCTATTCAGAGCCCAATGTCCAGGATCCCTATCCAATTTCACCAAAATGTCACCCTATAGTGCCTAGAAATTCCCGGACAGTGTTAGAATCTCGCGGGCCCATATGATTCCCAATGCCAAATCTGAAATCCACCCTCATATTCCCACATATTCTAAGAGGATAGATCCATAAGAGACTTCCTTTCCCCGGACAACAATAAAGCTAATCCAGAGGCAGGTCTTAGGTGATTTCATTTGGTTATGACAAATGTCAATTTCATAATCATCTTATAAAACCATATCTGGATATATCATTGGGCCCCAATAATGAGTCCATTTTTGTCTCCTCCTGAGGGCCAGTTCAACAGCACCATATGAAGCCTATCTCTATGCATATATGGGCAGATTCTGAACCCCTTCTCGACCCCCTCACCAGAGCTCCCCTTGGGCCTTGAAATTCTGAAGATAAAAGTTCAAAAATCCGACAGGTTCAGCAGGAGTTGAACGGGAATTGACAGCCACAGTATGAAGATGAGGTTATACCCGGCCTCTTTGGGACCCACATGATGGACCAAAGATTCCCCGGGTAGCCTTAGCCAAAGCCTTGGACATGGGAAGAGGATGGCCAACCGGGCCTTGATAAAGATATGATATCCGACCATGGAAGCGTGCAATTCATGGTCCGAGGATGCCAAGGGGCTGATCAGACCCCAATATTGGGCATAATCCCATAAATATGTCTCGGGTGGGACCAAATACATAAATGGTCCTTTTTTGTTGGTTTATCTTATGATGAAGAAGACAAAGTACGGGACAGATTTTGTATAATGGAGCTATGGTTATATGTGCACCCCCACCAAATGAGGATATGTAATATGCCATATGGCATGATTAAGACATATATGATGATACTCATATAAAAAAAAACAGTGAATATGTCTTTATCCCGGTTGTAAAAACCATATGTGATAAAGAGTTTATGCCCTTAACAGGTCATAACCGAGGCCTAATGTTAGGCCTAATCCAATACATTTGTCCTAAGCAAGGTCATGAGTAGAACAGCCCTTTGGCTTATCTCATAATATGAGAAGGCCGGCAGACCCACATAGAAGAGGGAGAGATGGCTTCAAAAAAATGATAAAATTAAAGTTCAATTTTGCCAACATATCCTATGGTTTCAACCAAGTAAAGGGTAGAGATCAGGGATCTCCTCTCTTATATATAGGTGATCCATAAAAAAAAATGAACCAAGTCCGAACATAATTGGACAAGGTAAGAGGTCAATCACCAATATATGCAAAAAATCAAGTCCGGGAATAAGCATGATGGATCATAGCCTGACCCATATGTCTCGGACATAATTGGGCCAAACCCTCGGATAAAGTACAGCCCTATACACCCATTCTGGACAAAAGTTGGGGCAATATGCCCATTCCTTATTGAGTTATCCCATAATTGAGAGAGCTTATGAGCTCGGCTAAGGATTGGAACAAAGGAATTTTCATACTTGAATGATATCCACATATCCTGGATAACAGCCGAAGCCATATCTCCATTCCCTTGGTCCATCTCTCAATGGAGAGGAAGTTAATAATCTTACTTACCAAGAGGGGAGGGTGGTGTGCATAAACCTATACCCTTGAGAAATACAAAGAGGGCATGTTTTGTACCATATGGTCTAGGTAATCCATTACCATCACATACATACAATTGAAGGTTCAGTCTGACGATAAGGGGGCTGGATCTTGACCTTCGGATTTCAGGTATATGGTCCTGATTTCAGATCTACCCATTGAAGGGGATTAGAGGGATATTGCTCTAAGGATAGATAAAAAGAATTGGAGGCCGGACATATGAGTCAGGGCAAAGTGATCTCAAAATACAGTGGAGTCTTCACACCCGGGAAACCCATTTCCATGGTTGCCTAATCAGAATATGGAGAAAAGGTTCAGGAGGACAAACCGAGGGTTTAATAGGGCAGATTTATAGTCGAGCGTGGGTGGGTTAGGTGATAATCATTTTAGGCTCATGTAAGCCCAGTTTTGCATAAGATTTCAGGCCTCATTTATGGAAGGACTTGAATGAAGGACTGATAGAAGATCCAAAAATAAATCTTTCGGGCTTATACAAGCCTTATGTGGCATGGCATCTCAGCATGCCTTGCTTGGTATAATTCTGGCCAATCTAAGGTTAAATTCAGGGCCGGCCCTAAGCATAAGTTCATGTTATTGAATTCTGAATGTTAAATCCAGTCGCATAAATCTTGAATATCCAGGGTCCCAAGAATATAGGTAAGGGTCCATAACCTATAAGCAAGCAGAGCCTGGATGTTTTGGCTGTCCTTAGACCTGAGCATAATCAGATTATAGGAGGGATCAAGATAGGTATCATATGATGTGTATGAAGGTCTTATATAGTAGACCTATAACTGAGCTCGGACGGCCCAGACACTGAGTATCTTAAGGTTATATAAGCCTAGTTTTATATGGTGTCCTTAGCTTCATCCAAAGCAGATCTGTGCCTAGCACAAGGAGAGGTTTTAATACATACATATTTTGGTAACTTCCAGGGCATCATAAGCCTTGATGCTCTAGATTCACCTTAACTCCTGAGGTCTATACTGAAGGAAACCTCAATCATGACCTTGATGATATAAGATTCTTGGCCATAATATATAGGGGCAGTAAATTCTACAGTTGAATATGATCGGACCATGGAGAAGCTTGTGTAGATACCTTCCTGCATATGCAAGGGTCTTGTAGAATAGTTTGGGTAATCGAACTTAGGCACATCAGGTGGCAGGTACCTCGGGCTCCTGTGGGCCTGAATTCTCATGTGGTTTGATACCAGTCATAGGAAGGATTCCAAGCCATGGCTCAATACCGGATGGAGGTCCGTCCAAGATCTCCCCTTTCAGAAGTCTCAAGGATCATGAAGGCCAGCTGCACTTATATTTCAGGTGTCAATTAACACCTAGGGCAGATCCTAATATAGGGAATTCAGGTGATATATATATTTCAGGCCTATATAAGCCTCATTTTACTTGGCATTTTGATCACTTTAGGATCAGGTCCGTGGTTGATTACAATTGAGATCCTTATCCATAAAGACAAGAAGAGGAATTCCAGACCCGCATATGAGTAAGGCAAAACCTAAACCATGTTTTGAATGTTGAGGGATTCTAAGATTGAGGGGAAGGAAATCCTGGAGCACATCTATGAGGGTCAGTATTGGGATCAGATTTGGATCTAAATACTGATAATATTTATGAGTCAAATGCTCAGGTCTCGGCTGAAGGTACATACATCCCATTCAGTCTCCTATTGACACCCCATACAGGACCATATAGCAGTCCCCACTATGTCATATATTGGCCTCATATATGGCTGCATTCAATCCCCTATCTGACCCCATACAGGGTGCCTATATATGTCAGGTCCTAGGTTCGGTCTCATCTGGTTTATAAACTAGATTTAAATCCAAGACAACCTAGAAGTATGTCAAAATCCTATCTATGTTTTGAGCCAGACCGGACGAGGCTGAAGAGGCTAAGGGCTTCAAAGTATTGGATTTCGGACATGGTTTTGTGCAATCTGCCATCCCACCAGGTCTAGAATATCAAGACTTGGAATTTGGGGTTATCTAATTACCTTAATCTAGGATAACCCGAGAAACCCATGAGAGAAGAATATAGTCTCTTCTCAAATCCAGATATATATATCATACCTGGACCCTCCGAATTTGGTGGGTAAGACCACTTCTTAAACACCTACTAAGTCTAGGAATAAAAGACTTTCAAAGGAACTTGAATCATAAATTTGGTACATATGGCCAGGATTTCACTTTATTCGAAATAAAAGAACTTATATGAAATCCATATAGATTTTGATCTAAGTGTGCTCGGATCTTGATTAGCCTCCATAGTTCAACCAATGTCTTAATATAAAACATTAGGTTGAGAGACTAATCTATTGCAAGGTATCGTCAACATCCTTGCCCTTACCCTTAAAAATTTTCGCATTTGACCTTATATGGTTGTAATATTATCAACTTGTATTTCATTGCTTTTATGGGTTATAATCCCCAGACGCTGATATTTTGTGGATGAATGTTTTCTTTCATATACGAATTGCTACAACAGTTAATCAAAGGTGTCCGAGAGTCTCGGTATAATTAACATCGGAAATTCGCAACTTCCGATGGAGAGAGGTCCAAAGAAAATTTTACGAACCCTAACCTCGACATATGTTTTATATATACATATTACATATTTTGGCTAATATTTTCTATGAAATATCATAGTAGCCAAAGATAGGATATCGAAAGTTCATTTCCCAAATAAACGGAAATCAAATGAATTTTCAAACTATGTCATACTACACCACCATATTCTTATATTTTTATATCTTTATATCCGAATCATCGAGGTTTCACAATAGGCTTTTGAACGAGCAACTAAGCAAGCCACCGCGTCGTTGTCCTCCGCAACTCACAGCTATCCTCCGCCACTCGCCACCATCTTCCGCCACTCAACAAAGGTTGTAGGAGCTCTCTCCATCATCCTCTACCTCCGATAACTACCTCCTTTAAACATCTCTGTCAATGAACAATTTTAAGGGTTTGTTTCTTTTGTTCATTTTTTTTCTTCCAATAAGTTTCTCCTCTTAGCATCTAGTAGAAATGCTTAAACTTCTTGTACATTTCTAACACTTCACTGTTACAAAGTTGGACATTTTTGGTGCATCAATGGTTTGCAAATGGTGGTTTTTGTATTGTCCAAGTTTATATTTTTTTTATATGTTATACACTTCTAGTTCATACAAATTTTGTTATTAACATATGCAAACTTTTTATATTTTGTAGTTTTACTTTAAATTTTTATAATTTGTAATGTTTATGAGATGTAAGATTTGTTTCACACCCCACCCAACTACATACCTCGTCTTACCACTTAGGCGATGCCTAGGTTTACGCTCTAAGCTGTAAAAGACCCTTTTGATGCTTTTTATGTTATCCAATTTTTTATTATTTAATTATTTTTATTTTAATAACATGTATTTCTGATATAAATATTTAAGATAAATCTAAAAAATATATTTGTAAAATTGAAATAAATACATCATTTTAATAGCTATGTATGATAATCATAAATAAATAAATAAAATTATAACAATAGAAGAAAGTCAATAGCAAACATAACAACATAACAACTAACAAGAGTAGAGTGCAAATAAAAATAACATAACATAACAGCTCAATGAGAATATAAATCAATAACAAAAGAAGACAAGCATCATAATTAAGTTAAGAAACAGTTATATTCTTATCGGATCCATTTGGCTTAGGTAGGGGAGGTGTTTCCTAGCGAGGCGAGGCAAAGCATTTTGTCAGTGCCTTACCTTGCCTCACTGCCTAGATGGTTGAGGCGAATGCCTCTGACAACAGAGGGTGTCTTGGATGCATGGTTGCTTTGACAACTATGGCAATATAGCACCTTTGTGGTGTTCACCGATATGCTGCAACAGAAGAATCATCTTAATGTCACATATCCAATCTTCTCCTTGTATATCCGCAAGTTCTCTATTATTATCGTGAGAGTAGTTTGTCTTTGTCATAGGCGTGTGACAACCGAATCCACGGGACCTACTACTTGGTCATCATTTTGTATGAGATCATAGATCTCCACCTCTTCTTCCCAGTTGTTTGATCATCTCCCACTTCCATGTCTGCTCCCAGTTCTCGAACCATGACCCATTAATTGGTCAGTACACCAATGCATGTCGTCATCTACAAATGACTTGCAGCACGCCTCCATCGCCTGTATCAAGTCATTTGTTTGTGACAATAATAATTAATTATCAAGCTCATATAAACATTGGTATAATTTGGTAAACATTAATGGCAATGTGTTGTCATTAAATCTTTCGTCATGAGAAATTTTCGGGTGCTCTTGTCCCATCCCGTATATGTGAACTGAACATCTTGTAAGTTCTGAAATTTATTCCCAAACGACCTTATTATGCTGCTTTGAAGTTCCATTTGCTTATTCCAATACTTGTAAACACCTGTGGAATTGAGCTCTTACCTCCAATAGAGTTCGAGAACATGGTCCAATGTTACCCTTCATCTCAGCGAGGTGATGCTTCAACTAGAAAGGCCCCCCATACTTATCTTTTCACAATGCTTACCTTAAACTTTCCTCTCTACTATAAATATCAGATTGCAATGTAGTCAAGTCAAATCATTCTAAGTCACATCGAAAGTTTGATTGTCACGGTTTTGAAGACGACATGATGAAAGCTTACAAATATAAAGTTAAAACTTAATAAAAAGGGACTAGTAACACAATTAAACAAAAACACAATCACTAGGAGGTTGAAATGAAATGAAATTTCAAGATTCTTGAAGAATTTTAGAGAGAGAAATTGCACTACTTAAAATTGAGAGAGAGAAAGAGTTTTTATAGTGAGAAGAGAATATAGAGAGTGGGGAAGGTGAGAGGGTGAGAGGTCCCTTGGAGGCTTTAAGAGCCCCCCTCCCCCAAACGGTTGGAAACGGCTAGCCTAAAAGTACCCATTTAGCCATTTGGCGACCCAGTCGTCACAGGGTCACGCAACCTTGCGACCCAAATTGGGTCCCAATGCTAGGTCGGGGACCCAAAGTCGAGACTCAGCCGGTCGGGCAGAATTCTAACAGGGTCGGGAGACCTAGCCCGACTCAGCCGAGACCTGGCTCTCTCTAAACCTGATGTGAGCATTTTTTTTCTTCTGAATTTTAAATAATATCAAGATCCTCTGTGTCTCTGTGTTATTAACTAATAAATCATTTGATAAAAGCAGATTTTATTATTATTAATTTCACAACTTATATAAGCTCTTCCCAAAACAAGCATGAACTTCTGGATTCATTTAACTCTCATGCTTGAAATTGTAAGTTATAGGCATTTTGTATGTTTTAACGCAATGAGCCCATTCTTTTGTTTATGTTCCTATCTAAAGGACATTCAAATTTATCTTATACAAGACCTTAACGTTTTACACTTTTGCAAGAGAGGATTCGTTTTCTTAGTTGTCTATTCATTAAAAACTTGACCACTTAAAATAGTAGAGAGAGAATATTTAGTAAGGAGTCCGGTTGAAACCAAAAAACATAAGACCTGTTCAGCATCCACACCATTAATAGATAGATTTTTCTAACAAAAGTGCTGGTAAAGGAAGACCAAAAATGGATTTTTGGTGTATAATAGTGCCTTGACAATTATTCCAAGTAGTAGATCAACATATAAGTTATATACTTGCATGTTCATCATTTGAGCCTCTGACCATTATTCCAAATTATGCAATTTGACCAATGGACAAACATGGAAGCACATGTTTCATGCTTTACAACTCATTAAGAACATAAAATCACCTGTTGGTCAATTAGTGCCTTGGTCCTGATCCATTTCCAATCAAGCTTTACTCTTTTAGATTTGATAGTGAAGTGATCAAAAGGGAATAGGATCATATAGTTATGCACTAGAGATTTGATCTACAAATACACAACAAATTAAAACAGTAAAAGTTTGCCGACAAATTCCAAACAGCAAAAAGAAACCATATGGATAATCAGGTAGTTGGGTTTAAAGATACACATCCTCCTCATTATCTGAAAAATCCATGTTATCAACCTTCAGATTATGCTCTCTTTAATCTTTCTAAGCATCAAACAAGGATGAATAAGTGAATAATCAAGTAGCATTCAACTACCTAGCAGAATTGTTGATGTTTATCAGCCAACCACTACGTACTCACATACCTCCAAAATGGCATGAAATTCATCCTTCGCAATTACAAGTCTTTCCGTGTCACTAGAATCAATGACATATATAATAGCCTGTGTATTTGGAAAATAGCACCTCCAGTATGGTCTGTAATGAGAAAAAAAAGGTGCAGATCAGTATGATGACAATATAAGTGTGAATTGGTGGTGGCACAAAACGCTAAAAAGAATTTCAGATTTCATAGTTAACGCCCTGTTTGGTAACACTATTAAGTACCTCTATCATTATCAATTTTGAAATTGATATTGATAAGAATCATTAAGAGGTGTTTGGTTAATTGTATCAATTTTAAAATTTGTAGTGCAAACAAAGCATAATATGTAATACAAGTGTCAACTTGTATTACTTTTGATATTGATACTTCACCATTTAAAAATATTAATATCAATATTGATATAGTATTGAAAATAAAACTCTAACCAAACAGGGCATAAAGTATCTAAATTTCCCCACTATCAAAAAAAGTAACCAAAATATACTCAACTTCAAATTTTGCTTTCAAAAATCAGGAATTATGTGATAAAAAACAAACCATTCTTGACATCACGATTTTATTTTCCACAATCCTTTGCACATATTTCAGCTGATTGCATATTGATATTAACAAAGTGATAGGTCCATGGAACATTGTCCTACTGTGTAAAATTCAAAACTTCTGCAAAATTTAAACTTCTCATCACTCTTGATTGACCACCAAAGAAACATATTAGCAAAGAAATGTAAACCACAATAAAAGTTGTAGAACAAGCATTTCAAGATTTAGTCAATTTTTCATATCTTCCTACCTTGTATATTGGCATTAACCAAGAAAAGTCAGGTCGGGGTTGAGCTGGGCCATGAAAATTAGAAAATTTTGCCAAAATTTTATAAAAATTAGAAATATGACTAGAAAAAATATTTATTCATTTCTATTCAAATCTTACATTTTGGTGTTCTTCTGCATAATTTATATATACTCCCCATGACATTTGGGAAAAAAACATAATGTTGAAAATGTTTACATGTTGATTGTACTCATCACTCTCTCGTACAATCATCCCAAGATAAGATCCGAAAGATCCACTATAACTACCATATGTGGAGTGTATGGAAGTGTCCGATGAGTATCCATATGTGTAGGTTAAGTCATCTCATAACCTCTTAGTGATATGTAGAAAATTAAGAGTCTTAAGATGAATCAACTCCATAAAAAGTTGATCGTTGTCTTCCTACTCATACCTAGTAAGAAGAAGAAAAAACATAGGTTTTAAATTTTAAATTTTTAAAAAATAAGTAGGTGATAAATTTAAAAATTAAAAGTTACTAACATGTCCAACCGTCCGTTATCAACATATATCATCTTTCTTCACAAGTATTGCATCAAATGAATTGACGTAATATTTAATATCTTCTACCTCCATTGGAAGACAAGTGTTGTATATATATTTTAGATTTGGTCTAGGAACTCTTCCACCAATGTTAGCTATGGTGTTGATTATGAACTCATAATATAACATCTTTGTGGCATTCACCAGTATATTACTATGAAAGAACCATTTTGATATCACCCACCTGATATTCTTCTTGCATATATGCAAATTCTTCATTGTTGCAGTGATGGTAGTTTGTCTTTAAGGTGGATGTGTGATGATAAGATCTACAAGACTTACTACTGAGTCATCATCTCATGTAAGATCGTAGATTAACTCTTCTTCTCGGTTGTTCGATACTTTACCACTTCCACAGGATCACATCTGCTCCCACTACGCAAACATTGGCTTGTTAGTCGGTTGGTACATGGACACATATCTTTGTCCACAAATGATCTGCGACTTGCCTCTATCGCCCGTATCAAATCATCTGTTTGTAATAATAATGATTAAACATTAAACTCGTAAAGACATTACAATAATTTTGTAAACATTAATGCAATATATATAATCATTGAAATTTTCGTCCTAAGAAATTTTCGAATGCTTTTATCTCGTCATATAAATGTGGACCAAACGCCATGTGGATTCTGAAATTTCTTCTCAGACGGTTTCCTTATACCACTTTGAAGCTCCCTTTGCTTGTTCCAATGCTTGTGAATGCCTACAAAATTGAGCTCTTACCACAGGTGAAATCCACGTGTACGGTTGTCCTTCATCCCAATGGTGATACTTCAAGTTGAAAGTCCCCCGTACATAATCTTTCCACAATATTTACAATGAACTTTCTTCTCCACTATAAATATCAAGTTGCAATGAAGTCAAGCTAGATCATTCTCGATCACGTTGGAAGTTTGAGTGTCATGGCTTGGAAAAGACACGTTGAAAAAAACTTAAAAAAATAAAGACAACATGTAAAAAAAGGGGTTAGTAACACAGTTAAACAAAAAATTATTTCTAGAAACTTTTTTTAAAAAAACATGGAATGAGCACTAATTAGACACTTGAAAGAGATTATTAGCACTAATAAAACACTTGAAATAAAGTTTTAGAGTGAGAAAGAGCTTAAGAGAGAGTGAGAGAGGTGTGAGGGGAAGGCCCTGAAGGAGCCTTTGGGAGCCGTTGAGCCAGCAGTTGACAACCCAATTGGGTAGGGTCCCGACCAGGTTGCAATATCATGCTTCCAGCCCTAGGCAGATGCTAGGTGGGAGACCCGGGGTACAGACCCGTGCGGTCGGCCCAAAAGCCGACCAAGTAAGGCCGGGTCTCACAACCCAGCACCAGCCCAGCAAACTATGGTATTAACTTCCTTGTAGTTTCAGAACATCCTATATGCATACAACATGGATCAAACACCAGTGTTAATGGCATTGGACAACAATGTTCACTCTGCAAGATCATGGGGGTATAATTGACTTGGCTTTCTGAACCCATCACTTTGCTCAACTCTATGTGATTGGACTGTCATTCTGCTGCAAAAGATGGTCTCTAGTTAGACAATCTTAAGCATTCCTTACCCTTATTGATGGAGAACCATAACGTGATCTTTTCCCACGCTTTGGCGTGAAGGAATGCCAACTCAAATCTTGATCTCACCTTGGAACAGTCAGTGAGGTAAGATCTCGCAAAATCACATTTGGGAAGACTCTGGATAGATTGAGATGACCAGTAGTGAGCGGCAGCCAGAGGGCATTGGCAAGAAGTGGCCTCGCTCTGCACAAGTATTGCATCAGATAGGCGGTTGGCCTAGATCCTCAGTTCCAAAGGGTGGCCTGAACCTCTTCCATTATCTACTTGAGTTGCAGAGCCGGCTTATTGTTCTCTCCTAGGTCTAAAAACCCAAACCACGAGATTTTCTTCCCACCACCTAAGGCAGGGAAGATGGCATGGCACCATCCAGCAACTGCCCTCAATGGCAACTCTTGCACCGATCACATGAACCATCTCGGGACCCTTGGATCTTGGTAGCCCACCAAGAACATGAGATCTCACTGAGATCACATTCTGTAGCATGAAGATATCCTCTAAAGATCTCTCTTTACGTCCATTTGCTTTATCAATCATTCTATACTTATAATGCCATGATGTGTAAAAGTGACTAGCTATTACTGGTGAACGCTAGCTTGCATGAGCATGACATTACTGCTTTTGGGGCTTTCAAATCAGGCTAGTGGTCAAGAGTATCACGAACTGAAGGTTGCTTCCTATGCATACCACAATCACCAAAACAAGCCATCACTTAAACTTGGTGCGTACACTATTTGGTTCAACCTGAAAACTAAGCCAAACAAGTAATTTTGGTTTGATTTCATTTGACTTCAACTAACGATCAGGTTAGGTTAGGTTTCAAAGGACTTTCAAATTAAACAAAACCAGTAAATCAAATGAGACGATTGGATTGAATATTTATGTTAACTTAGACTTGTTAACAATATTGCATATCTTTTTTGTTTAAAAATAAATAGTTCAATAATTCTTAAGGTAAAACTAACATACATATAAGTATACATTAGATTTTGATAAAAATAAGTTAAATCAAAAAAATGAAACAATATATAGACACATATATTATACCTTAATAAAATAAGGTTTGACTCAAACCATAATGATTTAGTGTGGCTCAGTTTGGTTTGGAAAAAAAATCCTCAAAATCTGGACTAAATCAAACCATGCCCCTACTTGTACTTGCATGGACAACTGAGCAGTTAGCTTATATTTCTAAATGATTCCCCAATTAGGATCTTTGACTGTCTTATTTTGAAATTACTTCCACAAAAGGGGCTATTCATAAATAAAATAACGGAATCCAAACTTCTCTCCACTAATTGACCTCGATGCTTTCCCTATATTATGCTTGTGGTAGGTTGAATTGACAGTGAAAATTTGATTTTTGCTTTGCAGCCATAATAATTTGTCCTCTTGAACAAACATCTAAGGTGTCCATTAGCTCAACATATTCCAAAATTTCCTCAAAATTTCCTCCTTGATGTCCCTTCTAAAACAAATGGACCAGTTAGCACAATTATCCCAGGTGTAACGAAATTTGGCTTCGACATCCAAGACAATCCTGAAGAGCCTAGAAAACTTTTTTCTGTAAGAACTGCATGGCCCATCCATTGATCCTTGCAAAACAATCTTGTTGTCATTACCTATTTCAATCAAGATTGACGAATAAAAAAAAAATCCAGTTGAGTAAAATTCCCTTCCACATATTTGAAATTTTGCCATGGCTGCTTAAGTCCTTATACAACTTTGTTAGCTTGTTTCTCTCCTAGATCATACTTAAAATAAACAATTCTTCCCCAGATTGAATTCCTATTGTGATTCAACTTCTATAGCCATTTTCATGAAAAGGGTGACATTAATGCTTTCCAAAGCCTTGAGACCAACTCCTCCTTTTTTGATGTCCCTAACACGGTTCTATTTCACAAGATGCATGCTTATCTTGCCTACCTTACCTTTCCAAAAAAATTTGCCCTGATGTTTTCTAATTTCCTGCAAACATCTCTTGGGATTCTATGTATAGAGAAGTACATAGAAATACTTCACAAAACACACTTGGATACAAGGATTCCGGAATCGGAATCCGAATCGGAATATCTGATCCATGTCCACCTCCTCGGGTGGTGGTGTGGTGGAGGAATGCCTCTACTCGTACGAACCACTTGCGAATCGTAACAGCCCGTTGAGAGGCTCTACCATGTCCAACTCCCTCTGCTCGATCCTAACAGCCCGTTGAGAGGCTCTACCTGTCATGTAGCCTCTCATCTCCTCACTTTTCTCCCTGGGCACCTTGTCACATTTCTTGACATTCCCACCTGTTCCGGCAATATGTTGTTTCAGCCGGAACACCCCCCCGTTCATCTCCTTCCCACACCATTTGCACTGTACCCTCTTCCTGACTGGGTCTACCATCTGCCCATGTTCCCAACCCACGTCGGAAGTACGTGCTGGTGCTGCATCACCTTGATCGGCCATTGCTTATATCTGCAAAAATTGTAAACAATGCACTAAAAATGATTAGATAACATAAAAATTGATTTAGACGCTGTTCGGGAAGCAGACAACCCAAGTAACACACCATTCGGTATGTTTAAAGTGTTACGTATTTGCCGAAAATGGTAGTAAATTAACGTACGGGATATCCAGAATTTTTCCCGTGCAAAATGGACTTAAACGGATAGTTCAAAACTTGGATGGACTTGTTCGGTCGAAAATCACAACGTTTAACGACGCTCGGACTTGTCGGAAACGCGTAAGAATGGACGTACGAAGTTTTCGGCGAAGAAATCTTACCAAAAACCTTACAAAGATCGAAGAAGAGGTAGATTCGAGGCCGGTCCGAGCTTGAATCGGCGGAATCCCTTGAAGACGTTGCTTGGAATCGCCACCGGAAATCGGTGGAATCGGGCCGGAATCGATGCTTGGATCTACGGAATCGGCTGGAATCGACGCTGGCAGCTGGGATCAAGGCCGGAATCGCCGGATCCAACTTCTGCCGCCGGGGGATCGACAGAATCGACCCCCGCGGGTCGATTCCGGCCCTGAATCGAACCGGGAATCGGACCAGGCCGGTTGACCCGGTCTTCCGAAAGAATCGGTCGGATCGACCGATTCCACAAGGAATCGGTCGGAATCGGTTGTTCCGACCGATTCCAGGCGATTCATACCGATTCCGCGGAATTCTTCCCGGAATCGGTCCTTCCGCCAGGAATCGGATCGGAATCCACCGATCCGATTCCGGAATCGGTCGGAATCGGACCGATTCCGCCAATTCTGCAATCCATGCTTGGATAAGACCCACCTGCCATTGACGGACATTAGCTACTATTCCACCCCTATAGCTTACCTTCAATTTTTTGAATTAGGTATTGCCAATCCCCTTGCTTTGTACTTTTATCAAATAAAGGCAATCTCAGGTACTTAATGAGAAAGGTTGTTCAAGGCATATCTAGGATCCTCTACAAGTTGACCAATTTACTATCTAGTATATTCATGTCAACTATTTCACATTTTGTTTATGTTGATCTTCAAACCCGATCACAAATGTAACGAGGCCCTCAAATTGCAGCATTTCTTATCATTTGAATTTTGAAGCAAATAAAGTGTCATCAGAAAATTATAGGTGAATGACATGTTCACTATAATTACCAACACATACCCCCTCTATCATGCCTCCCTGGCTGGCTTTATCCCACATCATGTTCGAACTTGACTCACCAAGATGAAACTTAAAGGAGAAATAGAGTCTTCCAATCTGAAACATCTGGAGCATACAAAGAAACCAAATAATTTACCAATAAAATTTATTGAGAATTTTGTTGTACTAACATAGTATTGGATTCATCCAATCCATTTCTGACTAAAACCCATTAACCATAATACTCTAAACAAGCATTTCAGATAACTGTCATAGGCTTTCTTGAAATCCAGCTTCAATAGGATACTCCCTTTTTCTCGATCTTCTAATCGTGAATGCATTCATGAATTGCCATGAAATTGTCTAAGATGTACCTTGCCTGAATAAAAGACTGAAAAATTCACAACTTCTCAAAATATTTGCTCTATTCATCAAAACCTTAGTCACAATCTTATAACCGCAATTCAAGAGACTAATGAGTCTAAGATCCCTTATGTCATTGAAACTTTCTTTCTTTGGCACCAAAACAAGAGAATCCAAATTCATCATCAAAAATACTTCTAGGCTTTTTGCATAATTCTTTAACCAAATTCAAATAATCTTATTGGAAAATTCCCAGAACTTCTGATAGAACCCGGTTGAGGATTCGTCCAGTCTTGGGGCTTTGAAATGGTCCATTGACTAGATGGCATCAGATATCTCCTACACAAGAAAAGGTCTATGCATGTTGCCTGCTTCCTCCTCAATAAGCATCTTTACAACATTAAGTTTACCAAAGGACAAAAATCCAAGTTGTCCTTGAGTAGATTTTTCATAAAAACACACTGCTGCATGACCGATATGATCCATACCTTCATAAGTTGTCCCTTCTACCTAGAGTTTGTGTAAAGTATTTCGTTTGTTCCTTGATGGCGCCTGAGTGTGAAAAAATCTTATGTTTTTGTCACTTCCTTTTAACTATGCCTCAAGTTATTTTAACCATGTCTCTTTTGGCATTTTCCATTTGATTTTCTCTTTGATGTTCCATTCACTAAACACCTATTTTATATCTGTCCATTCCTTCTTCTGCTATAAAGAAAGGGCACCTTTGTCATTCAACTGCTCAAACAAGTCAATCTTCTCCATCAGCCTTTTCCTCTCAAGAGTTCCTACTTGTTTCTAATCTTGGCCCATTGTTTCAGTTGTGCTCTGAAGTTTTGATGCAAACATTGAAGTTGCCAAATTACTTGAAGAATTGCCCTCAATTAGGGCATCACATCTGTGGAGAAGTTCGTGGATCATGGCAGAGAGGACATGGCTCTAGTCCCAATCAGTAAGAAGGATGCAACCTGCCTCAACTGGGCGGAGGAGGAGGTGAAGTCCTAGGGAATCTATGATGATGATATCAAGGCTATTGGGGAGATTATCGGGTTGAGTTTTTTGGGCCTTGAAGAAGAGGTCAGGGGCTTCTTCGACGATCTCCGAGGGGAGGTTTGGGTTCAAAAAGCTTCCTGAATGTCAAAAAAACAGCTCAATCGAAGATAGACTGAAGGAAAATGAATTTCAATATGAGGTTATGGTTGATAACAAAAGAAGAAAGAAAACATAGAAAAGTATTGTCATTTATACATAATTAGTATAATAACTTGGAACTATAGAGAGATAATGCATAAGAGTAAAATAAGGGAATTGCCCAATGTGGTGGCTTCTCATAAACCAGATGTGCTTTTGTGGCAGAAAACTAAGACGGACGTTGTTGATCCACATGACAGTGAAGCACTAAAGTGCAGTAAACTATCAGGTTTCTCATGTTCCCTCTTTAAGAAGAAGTGGTTAACTCGCAGTGTGTGGGATGCTAACAACGTCACAGTGAAAGATATATTCAAATAGAGATCTTACCAGGTACTCAAGTTTAGGGATACAGGTTCCAAGAAATTCTGGTTTATCTACGGTGTGTATGGTCCAGGGAAAGATAATAACAAGCCTAGCTTTTTCCTGGCTTGAAGGATGTAATTAGCAGTCATTACGATTCTTGGTGCATCTGTGGAGACTTCAATGCGGAACTAAAGCCTAGTGACAGATTTGGTCATAATGACTGGGTTCATGGGTTCATGAAATGTCCATATTTAATGATTTGGTCAATGTCGAAGAGATGATAGAGGTCCCACAATCCAATCTTAGGTACACTTGGTCGAATTCAAGGTTTAAATCAAAGTTAGACAGATTCTCTCTCATCCTCAAGTAAAGGAGTACAGTATTCCTGAAAGCTTTTATATTCCCAGAGTGGCATCCGGTCACTTTGATGTGGGCATCACTTATGGCAGTTCTCCACACATGTACTAGAGAAAGTTCAAGTTTGAGTTAGTTTGGTGCAAGGACCCCAACCTGAAATAACTTATCAAAGGGTGGTGGAATGAATGAGGCCTGACTTCTTCATCAGCTACGTGGAGATTCGTATGCAAGCTGAAATGGATCAAAAGGTGCTTCATGAAATGGAACAGAGTGACCTTTTATACCTCTGCAGCAGAAAGATAGGCTTGGGTTTCCAAAATGAGCATTTAAATGACAGTGGTTTGATAAATGACAGTCAAAAGGAAGAATGGAAAAAAGATAAGGAGACATACAAGGAGTGATGTTTTAAGGAGAAGATTAAGTGAAAACAGAGATCAAAGAAGTTGTGGTTAAAAAATAATAAAAATATGAAGATTTTTCACACACAAGCATCCCATAGAAAGAAGAGAAACACTCTCTACAAACTGAATGTGAATGGTATTGAATGCACAGGAATCGAACAGATTTGGAGTCCCTTGTCAGTAAGTTCTCAGAATAGAAAGTTTTATGTGCAGGTTAAGTTACAGATCCCTATAAAGCTCATGGCCCTGATGACTTTTCAACTAGTTTCTACTCCCATTGTTGGGAGATTATTAAAGATGATTTTATGATTCTTGTCAAGGAATTTGAAGATGATGCGGGTTGCATCAAGCTTTTGACCTACACAACCATCGTACTGTTACCTAAAAATGAGAATGTGAAAAACATTATAAACCTTGGGTCCATCGGTCTTCTTAATTGTAGTTATAAGATTATTACTAAAGTACTTGCTACCAGACTGAGCAGGTTTATTGGTAAATTAACTAACAATATCCAGTCCACTTTTATATAGGCAGATTCATTCTACATAACTTTATAGCTTCTCAGGAGTGTCTACATGACCATATGCAAAGGCAGAACCAATGCATCCTCTTCGAGATAGATTTTGAAAAGACTTATGACAGGATCAAATGGTCATGTCTCTTGAGAATCATGCAACGGATGGGTTTCAATAACGTATAGATCAGACAGATTAAATGTTGCATCAGCACGGCTAAGTTTTTTGTCAAAATTAATGGCAAGGGATTCAGCTTCTTTGAACTCTTGAAAGGCCTAAGACAAGGTGATCCGATTTATCCACAATCGTTTATCCTTGTTGCCCAAATCCACCATGTTTGAGAAAGCTGAGTAACACAGCTTGATTGAAGGTATTGAAGCCGGTGATAACAGGGAGTGTGTCACTCATCTTCAATTAACACATGATACCTTATTATTCTTTTCGGGAATCTTGATAAATGCATCAACTTGAAAATCTTACTCTTCCTGTTACAGTCAATCACAGGGCTAAAGATCAACAAGGATAAATGTGAGCTCATTAGTATCAATTTGAACGAGTTTCAACGTGAACAGGCTTAGAATATATTTAATATGCAATGGATCTCATTCCCGATTAAATACCCTGGGTTACCCTTGTCTAATAAGAGAATTAATAGCAAAGACTGACAATGTATAATCCACAAGTTTGAAAGAAAGTTACTGGGTTGGAAAAGTAAAATGTTATCTTTTGGAGAGAATGACTTTTATCTAATTGTTGCAAAGTTTGCTACTCTATTTCTTCTCTATTATCAAAGTGCCTAAAACATTTGTGGTAAAATGGAGAACATCAGGGTAAGTTCTTCTAGAAAGATAATAATGACAGTAAGGGCCTCCACCTTATTAAATGGAACCATGTTTGCAGGAACACCAATAAAGGGGGTTGGGCCTTGACCCATATGAAGCTATCAATAATGTTCTGCTCTCCAAATGACTCTAGAAGTTGAACCTTAATTAAAACTATCAGTGGCCTAAAATTGTATGCTATTAATAAGGTATTAGGGATAATGGCTCATAAATAGGAGACTTCAATTGTGGAAGCAAACTTTCATGTATCTATAGAGGCATCCTTAATAAATGGAAACTCTATGATTTTGCTATTTTCATCAAGCTGGGAGACAGTTGGAGGACCTCATTCTAAGTGGATCGATGGATTGGGTCCATTCCGCTAGCAAACTCCCCTATTTTTGGTTGCTAAGAAGTTGGTAACATATTGCAAGGGTTACTAACCAAAAACTAGGGGGGTTGATAACAAATTGCACATCTTAATCACATTACACCTCTTAATAATGAAAAACAAAATTACTAAGAGGCCCATGTGTCCCCCTTTGACATGCCCCACACCCATTGGCAACTGTAGGAGTCACCTCAGACGACTATCTAAGGTGATCTGCGCTCCACAAAAAATACATAGAGATCAGTGATTCTTACCTTCTCCGACCTATCTTCCAGAAGAAAAGAAAAGTTGTATTTTGAACCAAAGTAGTATAGTCCAAGCCCATGTTGGCAACCTTCTCCAACCCTCTACCCATTATTGTGGTTCCGCAAGCTGTCTACAAAAGTACAATGAACCATAATGGGTAACGCAATTATGATCTTTCTTATAGCCAATTATTAGGAAGTGAGTTTGGAGGCCCATAGTTTTGATGGGAGCTTCCATCCTTCTCTCGTTGTTCTTTACCTATTGTCTTCACTCTTTCTCTATACGTAGGAGCCACACACCTATGCCTCCTGCACACTAAAAGTTGCCACCTATATAGTCAAAGTAGAGAAGTGCTTGAGGGGAGAGACCTGTTGCCTCACCACATCGCTACAGATGATGGAGATAAACCAAAAGAAGATGCCAGAGAAAAGATTTGGAAGATAGGGAGAGGGTAAGTTGGAGGAGCAAGGGGTCTGGAAATGGGTGAACAGTGAGAAAAGAGGTGAGTGAGGAGGAGCAACCGGTGGTGAATGGAGATGAAGAGTATCCAAGTCCACTTATTTAGATCCTGTGGACCTGATAAAAAGAACATTAGAAACTTATGGGCCTCCCTGACTGCAGAACCAGCCCAGTCCAACTGCTAGTTCAACAGTTGAAAAGTTGCCCTTCAGTTGTGGATCCCCCATATATCAGGCCCACATGATATGAGTAGGCAGGTCTAATGGTCATTCGTCTTCCTTGCCTGAAATGGGGTGAAGGTGAAGGGAATGACCACTGACCCCCAGCTCCTGTGGATGGTGGCAGGGGCTAGCACATAGGCAATTTGGCCCATCTAGATCACTTCATGGTGGTTACCTCGACAGCATTAAAATACATAGGTTGCAACTGCAGGTTGGAAGTTTCAATGCTTCCTCCTAACTGGTCAAGGGAAGAACAGCATACAAACCCCAATTTCTTCTTTCCTCTTCTGTGTTGGTAGGACCCAAGTTCCCATTTCTAACACCCACCAGATGAAGAACACATTTAGAGTTTACCACTCAATTTTAATACTCTCTCTTTTTCTTGTAATAGGGGCATGTGAGAACATCAAATTTTAGAAAATATTTCATTTATTTTAATTTATGTTTTCATATGGGTATATTTTCTACTTGAAAGAAATTTATTTGATTGAGAAATATGTGAGTTCATGATTTTAAAAATTGACAGTTCTCCACCAAAAGATTCAATGTGAATTACATTTGGCATCCAGATACCCTTGCTAACTACCCTACTAACACATTGTATAAAGCAAACGATTTGAATAGAACATGCACAATGACAAGAGACGATGAATTCTTTATTCTCCATGGTCCTCAATTTTTTATATAATTTATTATGTTTATTTGTTCTTTTGTTTGTTCATATTTTTTGTTTATTAACATTGTTATCATTGTATAATTTTCTAAATTATCTGAATATGTAATTTCCTATTTATGATCACCACCTTTTATCATTTTATTTAGATCTTTTTTACAAATACATCCCCAAAATCATGCCTAATTCTGCATGTCCCTTCAATTCTAACAAACTTTTTAAACTCCTTGAAATCTTACTCCATAAAAAATAAGTCTCTCGGCTAATTTAACAGTAAAATTAACTTAACACATAGTTGTCAAGACGACAAGGCACCTAAGATGTTCAAGAGTGCCAATTCCACTTAGGTGATAAGACAATCGCTTAGGCGTCGCCTAGGTAGTAAATTTAGATGTATAATATGTATATACATATGTGTATATGCATATGTATAATATACATATAGTTAGATGTTAATACTATATATATTTATACATAAACATACAAATATATATACATAAATACAATTATATCTATATATTATGATAGAATATGTGATTTTATTTATGTAATTATACATGTGTGGGTATTTTTTGGAAAGAGCTAATTTTAATAAACTAAGTTAGGTAGAGAGAGAAAAAAGGTCAAAAGAGAACTTTATAATTTTTGAGTACATAACATATATTTATAATAATAAATCTTAAACATCTGTAATAATATAAGTGATACTAAAATATCTTAATATGTTTACACCATCATCACATAAACACCTTAATCGTGAATCGACCTAAGGTGCTTAGCCCCAATGCCCTAGCAAGATGTCCCTCCAAAAGTGCATAGGCAGTACAATGCCTATGACGTAAACTAAGTTAACTTTTTTTTCTTTTTTTTGATAAGGGAAGGTCAAATTTTCATATATGATTGAGCAAAGAAGGTACAAGAAAGAGAAAATATAAAGTAAGGGAAATAAAGAAGAAATCACATATGAACCAACTATTGAGGTTGTAGAGACTCATGGGGATTACAAGAACAATCTAAAAGGTAACTTACATATAGGCATTTAAAGCCATATAATATATCATAAGTATACTAAAACCTTTTGACATTCATAGAATATGAGAGGACATAAATAATGAAGCCTCCATAGGTATGTGTAAGCTATGAAATTTATAGGTATCGAGGGATATACAAATAAAGCACATGGTTGAAAAGTCAAGGTATAGAAACTATAGGCCACCTAGACCTGTCAATGGGTTGTATTTGGATCGGATCTACAAAGATCCGGATCCGGATCCAATAAATATAACCCAAACCCGTATCCAAAATGTATTTTGCTGAACTTTTGGATCAGGTATTTGACTCGGATCCAAAGTGACTTTCAGGTTTTGGGTACCCCATCGCCGCCCGCATAATCGGCACCACCGTCTCTGTCATTCTCCTCTCCAACCTCTCCAGTATGTTCAGGACCGAGCATCGTGCCGCTGGCGACTAGGACGGTTTCACTTGACGGTGCGGCACCGGTGCGAGAGCGATCGATCTAGAGGAGGCCGATGGTGTTTGAAGTCCCAGTGATGCCCTCCTCTTACCCGCCATCTGTCCTCCAGAGGAGGCGGAGCTACAAGGCGTTGGGCTCACACTATGGTAGATACGGGGATATACTGGGTGAGGAGGCAGCACCGGCGGTAAAACCTCACCACTTCCTCGACGCCTGCCACCTCTGCTGGAGGACCCTCGGCCGCTCCTGCAACATATTCATGTACAGGAGGATATGCCCTTCTACAGCGAGGACTGCCACCAAGAGCATATCGACCTCGACTTGGCTCAAGAGGAGGAAGAGGCCAGGTACTGGTGGAGCAGGAGGAGGATGAGAAACCCCGCTGAGTCAACTAGCCGGCGAAGATGGCCATCGATCTCCCAACAACAATCCTCGCCGCCGCCGGCGAGGCCACCGTCACCAGCTGAGGCCGCCACAGCAGAACCCATCCACCCGTCCGTCATTTCCATTGCCCACCGTCTAAAGAGGATCAACTAGGATTTCGATTCTCGATGGCAGCCAGAGAGATCAAGGCCCTCCCCTCCAATCCTCAAAAGGGGAGAACCGAGCTCTCAAAGTGGAACGATAGTTCGAGGTAAAAGTTGGGGGCGCGTCGAAGTGCGGCAAGGAGCGGCGAAAGGAAGAAGGCGCCACTTGTGCCAGGTGGTGGTGCCGGAGGAGCATGAGGAAGAGATGGCAGGGACGGCGGCGGAGGATAGACTCTTTAAGGGGTCCAGTTGGTGTCATCCTGTAGCAAAGCGTCAGTGCCAGCAGCGGTGAGGGTGGAGGTGACACCACAACGGTCGAGGCGAACTACAAGATGCAATGGCGTCTCGCGGTGCTAGACATCATGGCGATGGCGGAAATTCATTAAAATCTCACCCACTCCCCCGCCACGCCCTCCCATGCGAGGACCCGCCCAGGTCTGCTGCAAGTGTGCTCTGCCATGATGGTTAATCATCTCGTTGTGTGTACATGTCGAGCTGCATCGGAAGAGACATAAAAGGTGATCCAGACATCCGCCATCGTGCGATCGGGGTCCTCTATCGAGTTTTAATATTGAACTTGACAAATGCACTTCGAATTTCGTTCAAATCAGGTTCACCCGAATCTAAGTTTTGAGATGTTTCGGAGTCACCAATTGAATATTCAAACCTTTGTACCTTTTTCGGATTCAGGTTGAACCGTTGGTTGTCCTAATCCATTTACAGGTTTGAAGCCACCTATGTAGGCATAAGTTCCCATGAGTCTCAACATTGTGGAGCCTTGAGATATATATGTTATGAAAGTCATAGTTTAAAGAACATAGACATGAAAAGCTAGGCCGAATATATGGTTACTTCCTCATGTTTCGTGGGAGATGATCCACTTCCCGAACAGAAGGGGACCGGAGAAGAATGTTCGTGACTCAGAGGGAGGTGCTGCTTTAGGTGCTACCATGGACAAAATCATCGATGTGGGGCAGATATCAAAGAACTCACTTGACGGTGGTCGTAGTGATGTGCTTACAATTCTTGGGGACTTGCCCATGGTGGTTGGGACAGGAACCCAGATCCACTTTGTGGAGAAGGTTGTCCTTGCTGGCGGAGCAACCTCTACGTGGAGAAGATCCTATAGCCAGGTAGTCTCAGAAGGTCAAGGTGGGAACTGGAGGGGTTGAACTTGTGGCCATTGTTATGGGAATGATCATCCGTCCTCTGGTTGTAGACATGGCCTCAGATGCAGGAGAAGTTAGGGGTTTGATCATAGAGAGTGTGTTTGTCCAGATGTGGAGAAGAATTCTAGTAAGATATTTATGCCTGAGGTCCATCGATTAGGTACAAAACAGGGTAGAATGGCTTACGCAGTGTAGAGGGATCACTATCTCAGGCGAGGAGGGCGTTAAGGCGAATAAGGCATTGCTCAAATCCTTCCTACAATAGAATTGGCTGGAGTCCAAGTAGTGGTGGATCGATGTGTCAACCCTGAATGGACTTCATTGTCAGGATAACTCCTTCAAGCACTAGTTAAGTTTGTCTAGAGATAGAAAATTTCTAGTTGAGGGAATATCGGGTGACAAATGTGTCATACTGTCATATACATCAAGGTTTGTGTGGAGTATGCTTCTGCTAATCTGGTTGCAGAGGAGAGGCTTTCAACAAAGATTAAGTAGCAGGGTCTTCCGGTCTATGCTTGAGAATCCTCTCCTTTGAGAATCCTCGGCTTCTTCGGTAGGGTCGTCAAGATCAATAAAAGGAAGCTTTGGTGGCCATCATCTGATTCTATTGAAGTCCACTTAGAGAGTTTATTTACCTTCGTCTGAGCATCGCAGACCAGGCAAGGCTAAGGGGACTTGGACCATTTCCAATGAAGCTATTAAAGCCATTGGAAAACTTGTCAGCCTCAGTTTTTTGGGTCGAGAATAGGTAGTGAAGGGATTTCCTGACAAATTATAAGAAGAGTAGTTCTATGTGGCAAGGACTTCAACGGGCAAGAAACACCACCAACATAGGGTGGGTTCAAAGGAGTTAAAATTCTTTATGAACATTGAGCAATGAACTTATGTTGGATGGCACAAGAAGGAAGAGGGCGGGCAAGGGTATCATTATCTACTCATGATTAGTGTGATAAGTTGGAACTGCAAGGGTATCATTGGTAAAGAAAAGAACAAGAACTGTGGAATATGGCAGCTTTGCATAATCTGGATATGCCTATTTTGTAGGAAGCGAAAACAGGCTCTGACAATTTACAGCATATTGAATATTGCGGGAAACTTATGGGTACTCATGTGTGCCTTCTATTGGGGGATTGGAGGTCTAGCTGCTTTGTGGGGATGGGAACAAGTTTACCATGGAAAAAGTCTTGAAGGAAAGACATCTAAAGGTGCTAAGTTCTCTGTCACAAGTTACGGGAAGCAAGGGTTCCTATGTTATGCATACAGCCCTGTTTAATAAACTCGCATTTTCTCTGACCTAAAGAGAGTTATAAACAAATCTAACAATGTTTGGTGTTTGTGGGGATTTCAATGCAGTCTTGAAGCTAGGTGAGATATTTGGACAGGAAGCATGGGTTCAGGAAATGTCATTTTTAATGACTAAGTCAACTATTATGGTCTGATCAAAGTCTCCAACCTAAGCATTAATTTCACGTAGACGAATGCTAGATCCAAATCTAAATATCAGATCACTGTGTAATTGGTATTAAATGTGAAAGATTCAATCAGATGCTCTCTAGAAAATTAAGGTTTGAGATGGCACGGTGCAAGGAGCCTAATTTCAAAGGATTCGTTGAGGGCTGGTGGAATGAGCATGATGTGATTTTGTCATCAAATACTTTGGAAATTTGTATGTAAACTTAAGGAGGACAGGTATTACCTTAAGAATTGGGTAAAGATCGGCACATCATGCTCATTGATTGCAGGTGGATTGGACCCATTGATTGCAGAATCGACGGAATCGGTCCGATTCCGACCGATTCCGGGATTCCGATCCGATTCCTGGCGGAAGGACCGATTCCGGGAAGAATTCCGCGGAATCGGTATGAATCGCCTGGAATCGGTCGGAATTCTCCTTGTGGAATCGGTCGATCCCTTCAGAAGACCGGGTCAACCGGCCCGATTCGATTCCCGGTTCGATTCTGGACCAGGAATCGAACCGATTCCGGCCTTAAAAGGGCCGGAATCGACCCGCGGGGGTCAGATCTGTCGATCCCGCGGCGGCAGAAGCTGGATCCGGCGATTCTGGCACGATTCCGGCGATTCCGGCCTCGATCCCAGCTGCTAGCGTCGATTCCGGCGATCCAAGCATCGATTCCGGCCCGATTCCACCGATTCCGGCAATTCCGGCGGCGATTCCAAGCAACGTCTTCAAGGAATTCCGCCGATTCAAGCTCGGACCAGTCTCGAATCAACCTCTTCTTCGATCTTTGTAAGGTTTTGGTAAGATTTCTTCGCCGAAAATTTCGTACGTCCATTATTACGCGTTTCCGACGAGTCCGAGCGTCGTTAAACGTTGTGATTTCCGACCGAACAAGTCCATCCCAGTTTTGAACTATCCGTTTAAGTCCGTTTTGCACGGGAAAAATTCCGGATATCCCGTACATTAATTTACGACCGTTTCCGGCAAATACGTAACCCTTTAAACATACCGAATGGTGTGTTACTTGGGTTGTCTGCTTCCCGAACAGCGTCTAAATCAATTTTTATGTTATCTAATCATTTTTAGTGCATTGTTTACAATTTTTGCATGGTGTGGGAAGGAGATGAACGGGGGGGTGTTCCGGCTGAAACAACATATTGCCGGAACAGGTGGGAATGTCAAGAAATGTGACAAGGTGCCCAGGGAGAAGAGTGAGGAGACGAGAGGCTACATGACAGGTAGAGCCTCTCAACGGGCTGTTAGGATCGAGCAGAGGGAGGAGTTGCACGACGAGCTACTCCAGAGGAGGAGGGACCGCGATTTGCCTACCTCGAAAGGGAAAGGCAAGAGGAAGGCACCAGCTGAGCCGGAGCCAGAGAGCGAGGACGAGTCCTCGGACTCCGAGCTTAGACGTGCTAGGCACGATAGCAAGCGTGCATTTGCTGAGGAGGAGGACAGGAGGAGGGGAGCAGGAGGGTCTGGGTCCAGAGTTGACCCAGCTTTGGGCCGATCAGCATCGGCTCGCCCGACCTCGGGCTGGGACCGAGAGACTGACCCCAGGAGACAGGAGCCACACCGTCGTTCTACTTCTATTTACACCGAGTGACGAGTATTTATTTAGGAAACAGAGTGCTGGGCAGATGGGGATTAAACTGGCAATGAAAGGGGTGAAGGCAACAAGAACGGCTGCAAAGAGAGCCGTTCGCCACATTGTGAAATGGTTTTTACATGCATGTATCACTTTTTAAATTAAAATTTACATTATGTGTGTTTTATTTACTTAAACTTAATTTTAGCCTGATCCCAATTTTTTTTAACTTGATGTAGGCATCCCAGCACATGCAGCCACCAGCCCCTACTTCCAGACGATGGTGGATGCCATGGGTGAGGCTGGGGCCGGTTTGCAAGCCCCGGCGACAGACACATATACGGCGCCGGCCCGGATGAGGAGGTCCAGGAGTTGAAGGAGTTGATGGATGGATTTAAGTTGGTGTGGAAGGAGAGGGGTTGCACAATTATGTGCGATGGGTGGACAGGTATCACCAAGAGGAGTATGATAAACTTCTTGGTGTACTGTTCTGAGGGGACAACATTCTTGAAGTCGGTAGATGCTTCTGGGAAGATAAAAAATGCCGACTTCATTTTTCCTCTGATGGATGGGGTGGTGGAGGAGATCGGGGAGGACAATGTGGTTCAGGTTGTCACTGACAACGAACCATTATATAAGGCGGCTGGGAGGAAGTTGACGAAGAAGAGGAAGCACATCTTCTGGGTGCCTTGTGCAGCACATTCCATAGATCTCATATTAAAGGATATAGGCAAGGAAGAGGGTGTATCCACACTTGTCAGGCAGGCGCAGACGATCACATCTTTTATTTATTCGCATCTCCGCCTGCTATATATCATGAGATCACACACAGGAGGGCACGATCTTGTTAGGCCCGGTCCGACTCGATTTGCTACGAATTTCATTGCATTGGAGAGTCTACACCGGCACAGGCATGCATTGGTTAGGTTCACACAGTCCGAGGAGTATTACAACTATATGGTGGACAACCTGCATGACAAGAAAGATCAGTTGGAGATTCTTGTCAGGTCTGAGAAGCAGATCACTGACAAGAGGTTTTGGGAGAGGATTGCCTACTACTTGGCAATCATTAAGCCACTGATAGTTGTCTTGAGGTTGGTAGACTCAGATGACAGGGACCAGATGGGCACGTTGTATGATGCCATGAACCGGGCAAAGCTGAAAATAAAAGAAAAAAATCACAGAGGTTACAAAAAGTGGTGGAAGATCATAGATGACTGATGGGACAAGACATTGCACCACGATGTCCACGCCGGCAGTAACTTGGTTAAAAAATTATTTTCTTTGAATAATTGTCTTATATGCACGGTGTTAACTAATAAAATCTTGCGCAGATATTTTTGAACCCCCGCATCCAATATGGAGGACAGTGGTGAACGACAACGAGGTGATGCGGGGTACACTTGTCGTTATTCGGCGTACGCGCCGATCTCGGCATGACGGGATAGAGTAGGCCGAGATAGAAGTAAGTTAGAGTTCATTCAATACCTTGGAGTAGCCTTACCAGGCAACTAATGTTTTTTTTTATAAAATTTTCAGATGCAGAAGTATAAGATGAGTGTCGACGTATACTCAGATGCTGATCTGAAATATTCAGTTGACAAAGTGTCACCTGGTATAGTAATAGCTTGATGAAGATTTTATTTTCTTTTCATATAAGTTATGGTAGATGATGGGCTAATTGTTTACCTTTTCTCTTCTTGTTTTTTTCTTGCAGGTGAGTTGTGGGTTCAGGTGAACACCAGGAGTGGATGGAATCCACTTGCTGCCATCGGTATCAGGATACTCAACCAGAGCACCAGTTCCTCCCATTGTGAGAGGAACTGGAGTACATTCAACCTGATACATACGAAAAGGAGGAACAGGTGACATCAGACCGGCTGGAGAAGCTGGTCTTCTGTCATTACAAATACGAGGGCTGCGCATAAAGAACATCAAGAATCGACAGAAGATCAGCGAGGCACGATTTGCACGATTCGCAGGTGGTCCGTACGAGCAGAGGCATTCCTCCGCCACACCACCACCCGAGGAGGTGGACATGGATCAGATATTCCAGGAGGAGCATGCACTTGCCTCTTGGATAGAGGAGAGGGAAGCCAGGGATCATGCAGTTGAGTTTGATCCCGATGACCGTGCATGGGCTAAAGGAGAGTTGGATGGTGTTGAAGCCGAGGAGGATGCTCCAGCTCCACCTCCATCTACTTCTCAGGCTCAGGCAGGGCCTTCTTCTGCCCCAGCAGCTATGGAGCAGCCACCTGCAGCCATTGTTTACGGAATCGGTGGAATCGGACCGATTCCGACCGATTCCGGAATCGGATCGGTGGATTCCATGTGGAAGGACCGATTTCGGCATGAATTCCGCGGAATCGGTCGGAATCGGTCGGAATCGGCCGGAATCGGTCCGGAATCGGAATTGGAATCGGAATCGGATTGTTTTTTTTCTTTTTTTGCTATTCCAGTCGGATCGGCCAGAATCGGTCCGAATCGGCCGGAATCGGCCGGAATCGGTCCGGAATCGGAATCGGATCGTTTTTTTTTTGCTTTTTTTTCTTACCGATTCTAGATCGATTTTCTTCCATTGAATCGGTCGGAATCGATCCGATCCGGATCGGATCGGTACCCACCGATCCCGATTCCGATTCCGATCCCGCGATCCTTGCCTGCAGCTTTAGCCCCAGCTCCAGCTCCAGTCCCAGCAGCCGCTACCCAGCCCATTCGCAGTCCGGGAAAACGAAAACAAAAGTGACTGCAAGGAAAATGGGAGGATTTGCAAAGTTGAAAAAAACTTTGGGTTCCGGACCTTCTGGTACTTCAGAGATGGCTGAAGAGGTGAAGAGAATGAAGCTAGAGGTCAGGCGTCCTGTCAGCTCAAATGACAAAGACGCGAGCTCCTTCTCACTCCTCGTGTGATGATGACGAGGAGTGCATACCGACGACGCGGCCATCGGCGGAACTCGAGTCTCCTGATTCACAGCTTCCAAAGCCGTATTACACGTTGGATTCGGATACACATGATTCTTATATACAGGAGCCACAGTATCCAACATTAGGCCAGGTTGACCAGCAGTGGATTACACCACTAGCTCCACCATCCTATGCTTACGTCCCGGTCGTCCCGCAGTCCGATCCATACGACCTTGATGGCATGGCATCGGCATTATTTTCATATGGATATGGTCCGGACAAGATACAAGACCGAGCACGAGGAGGAGCGTGAAGCGCAAAGCAGGAGAGGAGGAAGACCCATATTTATATCCTAGATTTTGGTAGTAGATTGATATGATGTAAATTTTTTTTTCACGATGTATCATCTCTTTGATTTTTGAATCAATGGAATTGGAATATGTACTTAACTTCAAGTCTTCAATTGGAGTTCATTAGTATTTATTCGATGTGGTCCTGTGGATGAATGCATTGGTTATTTTTAAAATTTTTTCTAACTCATTTCCTATTTTTTTAGAATTTTTTCTGAATTTTTTGAATTCTTTTGACGGAAAAAAAATCAAAAAAAAAAAACGATTCCGGACCGATCTGGAATCGATTCTCTTCCCACCGGCCGATTCCTCAACCGATTCCGATTCCGATTCCGATTCCGGAATCCTTGATTGGACCAAAGTTAAGAATGTATAAGAAATTGTGTCTTAGAAAGAAGAAAAAAAATAGAAGCAAAGGTCGAAAGAAGCTTGGCTAAAGAAGGGTGATTCATGGACGATAAGAGCTGAAGCCCTCTTATTAATTTTAATCTACATAAAACTCTTAATACAGATGATTCTAAGTCTCGTAGGTGCTTTCTCTGAACAGGTGGTAATGTGTGCCATTTAGGACATGGACCCGAATAAGGCTCCTAGTCCCGATGGTTTTGAATTCTACATTGTTGGTCCTTCTGCCCAAAAAGAATGTGGAGAATATCAAGGATCTTAAACCGATCAGTCTCTTGAACTGCAATTAAAAAATTATCACTATAGCTATGAGACTTAGTAAGTATATTGGTAAGTTGGCAAACACTTCCCAGTCAGTCTTTATTTCAGTATTCATTTTAAATAATTTCATGACCACTCATGAATGCTTACATAACCAGAAGATTAGACATAGACAGCACATTCTGTTGAAGTTGGACTTCAAGAAAACCTACAACAGGGTCAAGTGGTCATGCCTATTTAGAATCATGCAGTTGCTGGGATTTCATAACAAATGGTAGCTAGATTAGATGTAGAATTACTACTGCGACGTTCTCTGTTGACATTAATGAGAAAGACTTTGGCTTTATTAGTTACTCCAGGGGCCTTAGACAAGGGGATCTGATTTTCCCTTTACTCTTTGTCTTAGTTGGTCAAGTCCTTAGCATTATGTGGGAGAAGGCTGAGCTTACTGGATTAATCAAAGATATTGAAGTTGGTAATATAAGAGACCAAATTACTCACCTCCAATTTGCGGATGATACCCTACTTTTCTCCTCAGTACACCTTGATAAATGCATAAACCATAAAATCATTCTTTCCCTGCTTCAGTCTGTTACAAGTTTAAAGATCAACAAGGAGAAATGTGAAATGATTGGTATTAACCTAAGTGAAGCTGATGCGGGACAAACCGGCTAGTCCGGGCTAAACCGAACGAAAACGACGTAAACCGGCGCTAATCGCCCTAAACAGACCTAAACGGACCCAAAATGGCCTAAACCGGTCTCGAACCGGTCCAAACAGGTCCAAACCGGGCCCAAGATGGACTGAATCGGCCTGAACCGACCCAAAACACCTTGAACCGGCCTGAACCGGGCGGTTCAGGTGCTGAACCGGCCTGAACCGGGGTTGAACCGGGCCAGAACCGGTCGAACCGGTCTGGGAGCCGGTCTGGGCCTCGGACCGGCCGGTCCGAACCGGCGCCGGCCGAGCGCGGTCGACCGCGCTCGCGGGCGCGAGCGTAACCCGGGGAGGGATCGTGGCGCGTGGAGAGGGGGCCGTCCGGCGGTCGCGTGGCAGCATCTCAGCCGTTGCCCGTCGTCGCTGAGGCGACGTCTCCGGGCGCCCACGCGGGCGCGAGAGCCGCGACAAAACGCCGCGCGCGACATCCTCGCAGGGAGGCGGGGTCGAGCGGGGGTGCGCAGGGGGTCCGGCGGCCGCAGGCGGTGCGCAGGCGGCGTAGCAGGGGCGGGAGCAGGTGCCGTGCAGGTCGCGCGCGCCCGCAGCGGCCGTCCGCAGCGGCCGTCGTCTCCGTAGCCTCGCAGGCCGGCGGAGGGAGGGGCGGCGTCGTCGTCGTGCGGGCACCGGCAGAACGCGGACGGCGGAAGCAGGGGAGGGCCGCTCGCGTCGTGCCGTCCAGTCGAAGCCGAAGCCGCATCGTCGTCGTCTCCGCCCGGATGAACCGCGCGGTGGAGCAGCGGAGGGAGGGGGATCCGGGGATCGCCGGATCCTCCTCCCGCTTCACCGTCGTCTCCCGTCTTCTCCTTCTACCTCTTCCGTCTGCAGCCGCGAAGGAAGGAGCACCCCGCCGTCCTCATGGAGGGAGGAAGCCGCCGGGGGAGGGGAAAGAGGGTCGCCGGCTGATGGGGATGCAGTCGAACCAGTGAAGGGGAAGAGAGGAGAACGGCGCGGAGGCCGGAGGATGAGGAGGGGGAGAAGATCGGCGCACCTCGCCGGATCCGGAGGGTGGAAGGGAGACCGGGAGTCCTCCCCGGAGGTGAAGAGGAGCCGGCCTCATGCCGGAGGTGGGGGAGAATGGGGCCGCAGCCCCCTTGCACGGGAGAACACAACCCGAAGGCTCCAAAAATTGATCTATTACCTGTCTTGTTCGTATGTACATGACTCCTCATATAGGAGGAGAGGAGAACAATTAAATAAAAGACCCTTGAGTCCCTATTTACAGACTTGTCCTCGTATGGACACAAAAATAAAAGAAAACCCCAAAATATTCAAAATATGTCCCCATCAGAAGCTCCATAGGATCAGGTGTTGAACATTTTCAGCATGCCATGCCCCTCCTTACCAATTAAGTATATGGGTCTTCCACTTTAAGACAACAGAACTAAAAGTAAAAATTGGCAGTGTGTGGTTCATAAATGGCAAGGCAAACTACAGGGATAGAAAGGTAAAATGCTATCTCCAGGTGGGAGATGGTTGTTATCCAAGACAATATTACAAAGTATTTCACTATACTACTTCTCTATCTTGACAGTACCTAAAGGAATTTGTAAGAAGCTGGAAAGTATAGAGCCAGGTTCTTCTGGCAAGGTAATAATGACAAAAAAGTCTTCATCTTGTTAAATGAAATCATTTTTGCCAATCAACTAAGGAAGGAGGTGTGGGCCTTGTCTCTCTGGAGGCCATCAATAACGCCATTCTAGATGAATGGCTGTGAAAATTAAACTCCAATTGAGACACCTTATGGAATAGAATCATCTGTTCTAAGTACGGAATAGAGTTAAATGACTTGTGGATCAAAGATTTTAGAGATAATGGTAGAGTTTCAAGCATTCGGAGTGGTATTCTCACTAATGTTGAGTTTTTTAATTCATCCTTTACTATAGCGTTGGGTAATGATGGGGACCCGGTCCGGTCCATTTTGGGGTTTATTTATGTTTACGTCCTCTTGGACTTCATTGTAAATATTTGAAGTTTGTTTTTAGTCTTTTCCTTTAATTTGGGTCCTTACGAGGACATGTATGTAAATAGCCATTTAGGGTGTCTTATTTGTAATAGGCTCCTCTATTTAAGAGGGCCACTTGTTGGAATGGAGAGAGAGTTAGTGTCAATTTTTGGAACCCTAGAGGGGCTGCCCCTTGTGCTAGGGTGCTGCCCCTTCCCCTTCACCCCCTCCACGATGGAGGTCTTCCGACTCCACCCCCGGTGAGGACCGGTCTCCTTCGCGACCCTCCGGCGAGAGTGCCTTCTCCTTCTCCTCCGTCCAGCGGCCTCCGAGCCATTCTTGCCCCTTCCCCCTTCACCGGTTCGATTTGCAGCCCTATCGACACCGTTCACCCCCATCTCCATCCGTTTCGACGTCTCCGACGGCGTCGATCTCCACCCCTCCGTCCACCCCCGCCTCTGGTGATCCCCGGAGTACCTCCACCCCCCATCCCGGTGCTGGAAACCCTCCCTCGGAGCCCTATCAGACGGAGAAGAAAGGAGGAGGAAGAAGAGCCGCGCCGGCTGCCTAGCCCGTGCGCATTGCCTGGCTAGGACTCCGATGGCCGGCAGCCCCATTTCCCCCGTCCAACGACTCCAGATGCTCCTCCGGAGGTCTTCCCCTTGCCATCCGGTGGAGATGGCGGCCTGGTAGACCGTCGATGGTCCCAGTTCCGTCGGCTCGACCTCCACCGCTTCCGCGCACCTCCGGCACCACCAGGTGCCTCCGGCGCTTGGCCCTCCTCCCGCGACGGCGTCCAGCGGCGACGACGGCCCCTCGGGTCACCCTCTTCCCCTCCGGCGATGGTGACGGTGACAGTCGGTGCCGTTTCCGGCGCCTTCTCCTCTCGCACGCCACGACCGCCGCGGACGAGGACGCGTCGGGCCTTCTGCCCCGACCGAAGCCCTCGCGAGCTCGCGAGCCCGCCGTCGATGGCGCCTCCCGACGGGGTACGCGGCAGCCGGCGAGCCGGCCGCGTCACCCTCCTCCGCGGCCAACCGCAGAGGGCCACGACCCCCCCCCCCGCGTTAAGTGGCGGCCGGGCGAACCGATGCCGGTTCGCCTCCGCCCGGCTGGCCGGCGCACCGGCTCGCGCCTCCCGCCTGGCCGGTTCTCCCGATCGGCTCGAACTGGCCACGGTTCGCCTCCCAGGCCGGTCAGACCGCCGGTTCGGCCCGGTTTAGGTCGGTTCAGGGCCGGTTCGGCCCGGTTCGACGGTCCAGAGGCCGGTTCAGGGTCTAAACCGGCTGGTTCACGCTGTTTGGGGCTGGTTCAGGCCAGTTCAAGCTATTTTGGGGCCGGTTCAGGCCCGTTTTGAGCAGTTCGGGCATGGTTCGACATATTTTGGGCCCGTTTTGACCGGTTTAAGCCCGGTTTTGCTTATTTCCTGCACTTTTAGGTCTTGTGAGCTCCTCCACGGTCCGCTGCAGCGCCATGTCGCCGGTCCGTCCCGCCTCGTCCCGCATCAAATGGAATCAGAGCCTGGGATCGGCCCATTCTCATGAGCCGACTCTTGGGATGCTTCCGATGAAGTGCGGTGCTTGGTGGAACGTGACGGCGGCAACATTTGAAGAAAAATCAAAACTCGAGGACGAGTTTTCTCCTGGTAGAGGAGAATGATGGGGACACGGTCCGGTCCATTTTGGGGTTTATCTAGGTTTACGTCCTCTTGGACTTCATTGTAAATATTTGAAGTTTGTTTTTAGTCTTTTCCTTTAATTTGGGTCCTTACGAGGACATGTATGTAAATAGCCATTTAAGGTGTCTTATTATAATAGGCTCCTCTATTTAAGAGGCCACATTGTTGAAAAAAAAGAGAGAGTTTAGTTGGAATTTTTGGAACCCTAGGGGGCTGCCCCTTGTGCAGGGGCGTTGCCCCGTTCTCCTTCACCCCCTCCACGATGGAGGTCGTCCAGTTCCACCTCCGGTGAAGACCGATCTCCTTCGCGACCCTCCGGCGTGAGTGCCTTCATCCTCCTCCGTCCAGCGGCCTCCGAGCCATTCTTGCCCCTTCCTCTTTCACCGGTTCGAGTTCGACCCTTACCGACTCCGTTCACCTTCGTCTCCGCCTGTTTCGACGTCTCCGACAGTGTCGATCTCCACCCCTCAGTCCACCCCCGCCTCCGGCGATCCCCGGAGTACCTCCACCCCCCCCCATCCCGGTGCTGGAAACCCTCCCTCGGAGCCCTATCAGACGGAGAAGAAAAGAAGAAGAGGAAGGGCCGCATCCGCGGGCCCGTCAGTGCGCAGCTAGGGCTCCGGCGACCGGCAGCTGCCCCCCCTCCTTCCATGATTGCAGGGATCCTCCGGACTGCCTTCCACCGTTATCCAGTGGAGGGGCCGGCTTCCGCAAGACCGTCGACGGCTCCAGCTTCCGCGCTGCTCGACCCCCCCCCCTTCCGCACGCATCCGGCGCCTTCCGGAAGACCCAACGCCGACGAAGACGACGACGGAGGGAGGAAGAAGACGTCGGCGCCGAGGATGACCCTCTCCCCCTCTGGCGACGGCGGCAGCGACGGCGGCTCCGCCCTCCTCCGCCTCCGGCCTCCCGAAGCCCTCGTGCGGCGGCCGCGGCCGAAGCCGCGTCGGGCCTTCCGCCCCCGACCGAAGCCCTCACGAGCCGCCGTCGAAGGCGCCTCACGACAGGGGTACGTGGCGCCAAAGGCGCCGGCCGCGTCTCTCGGCCCCGCCGCCAACCACGGGCGGCCACGCCCCCCCCCCCCGCGTTAAGTCGTGGTTCGGCTGCGAACCGGCGCCGGTTCGCCTCCGCCCGGCCGGCCGGCGCACCGGCTCGCACCTCCCGCCCGCCCGGTCCGCCCGATTCGTCCAGGCCGGCCGCGGTTCGCCTCCAGGCTGGTCCGACCGCCCGGTTTAGGCCGGTTCAGGGCTGGTTCGGCCCGGTTCGACGGTCCAGAGGCCGGTTCAGGGCCTAAACCGGCCGGTTCACCCTGTTTTGGGGCGGTTCAGGCCGGTCAGGCCGGTTCAAGCCATTTTGGGGCCGGTTCAGGCCCGTTTTGAGTGGTTCGGGCATGGTTTCACATATTTTGGGGCCCGTTTGACCGGTTTAAGCCCGGTTTTGCTTGTTTCCTGCATTTCTAGGTCTTTTGCGCCTCCCGAAGGCCTCCTGCAGCGCCACGTCGCCGGTCCATCCCGCCTCGTCCCGCATCAGGTAATGAAGGAGAACCTGATGGGGACATATTTTGAATATTTTGGGTTTTTCTTTTATTTGTGTCCTTATGAGGACAAGTCTATAAATAGAAGTCTCAGAGGGTGTTTTTTTTAATTAGGTCTCTTCTCCCTCTTTAAAAGGGGCACCCAATGTACATATCGAGAGAATCAATATAGAGTGAATTTTTGGAAGCCCTACGGGCGTTGGTTCCTCCCGCGTAGGGGCTGCGGCCCCCTTTCTTCCCCCACCCCGGCGATGAGCGCCGCTCCCCTCTCCCACCTCCGGCGTGAGGCCGGCCTCCTCTTCACATCCGGGAAGGTTCCCCGGCCTCCCCTCCACCTTCTAGAACCGGCGAGGTGCGCCGATCCTCTCCCCCTCCTCATCCTCCGGCCTCCGCGCCGTTCTCCTCTCTTCCCCTTCTCTGTTCGACAACCCACAGGATCCGGCAATTCCCTCCACGGCTACGGCGGACAGGATCCCACTTCCCCCCCTGCTTTGTGACGCGAAAGGCGGCGAAGAGAGAAGAGAAGGAGGGAAGGGGGGCGGAAGATCCGTCGGCAGCGCCTCCTCCATTCTCCTCCGATCGGGTCACGACGGGTGACACGGGTGAAGAAGAAGAAACAGGAGAAGAAGAAGAAGCTTCGGATGGGTGGAGGACGGCGATCCCCGGACTCCTTCCCAGCTCCGCCGTCTGCAGCTCCGTCCGGAAGACAATGAGCGTCGCGAAGACGCCGCCACCTGCTCCATCGTCGGCTCGCGGCTCCGTCCGGTTGGCAACGACGACGCCGCGGCGATCGGGCGAGGACGACAAGCGCGGGCGGGTGCGCTGCGGGCCCTTTTGTCGCGGTGCGCCCCCGCGAGGGAGGGCCACGATGTCGCCACGGTGACGGAACGGCGACGGCGCTCGCGCGGCCACGCGACCTTCCCCGGCTGCGACCGGGAGACGCCACGACACCCCCCCCTCTCGCGCCCGCGACCGCGGGTGACGCGCGCGCCAGGCCGCGCGGTTCGGACCGACCGGTCCGCGGCCCAGACCGGCGGTTCAGCCGGTTCGACCGGGTCCAGACCCGGTTCGGTCCGGTTCATCCCGGTTCAGGGCTTGAACCGGCCGGTTCAGTCCGGTTCGGGCCATTTCAAGGTGTTCCGAGCCGGTCCAGTCCATCTCGAGCCCGATTCGGGCCTGTTTTGACTGGTTCGGGCCAGTTTAGGCTTATTTTGGGTCCGTTTAGTCGTTTAACGACGGTTAGCGCCGATTTGCGTCGTTTTTTTGTTCGATTTGGCCGGATTAGCCGGTTTGTCCCGCATCAGTTTGGTATCAGAGCCCGGAATCGGCTCGTTCTCACGAGTCGAGTCTTGGGTACGTCCGAACCGGTTTAAAAACTCGAGGTCGAGTTTTCTCCCGGTCGGAGAGAATGATGGGGACATATTTTGAATATTTTGGTTTTTTCTTTTATTTGTGTCCTTATGAGGACAAGTCTGTAAATAGAAGTCTCAGAGGGTGTTTTTTTTAATTAGGTCTCTTCTCCCTCTTTAAAAGGGGCACCCAATGTACATATCGAGAGAATCAATATAGAGTGAATTTTTGGAAGCCCTACGGGCGTTGGTTCCTCCCGCGTAGGGGCTGCGGCCCCCTTTCTTCCCCCACCCCGGCGATGAGCGCCGCTCCCCTCTCCCACCTCCGGCGTGAGGCCGGCCTCCTCTTCACCTCCGGGAAGGTTCCCCGGCCTCCCCTCCACCTTCCAGAACCGGCGAGGTGCGCCGATCCTCTCCCCCTCCTCATCCTCCGGCCTCCGCGCCGTTCTCCTCTCTTCCCCTTCTCTGTTCGACAACCCACAGGATCCGGCGATTCCCTCCACGGCTACGGCGGACAGGATCCCACTCCCCCCCCTGCTTTGTGCGCGCGAAAGGCGGCGAAGAGAGAAGAGAAGGAGGGAAGGGGGGCGGAAGATCCGTCGGCAGCGCCTCCTCCATTCTCCTCCGATCGGGTCACGACGGGTGACACGGGTGAAGAAGAAGAAACAGGAGAAGAAGAAGAAGCTTCGGATGGGTGGAGGACGGCGATCCCCGGACTCCTTCCCAGCTCCGCCGTCTGCAGCTCCGTCCGGAAGACAATGAGCGTCGCGAAGACGCCGCCACCTGCTCCATCGTCGGCTCGCGGCTCCGTCCGGTTGGCAACGACGACGCCGCGGCGATCGGGCGAGGACGACAAGCGCGGGCGGGTGCGCTGCGGGCCCTTTTGTCGCGGTGCGCCCCCGCGAGGGAGGGCCACGATGTCGCCACGGCGACGGAACGGCGACGGCGCTCGCGTGGCCACGCGACCTTCTCCCAGCTGCGACCGGGAGACGCCACGACACCCCCCCCTCTCGCGCCCGCGACCGCGGGTGACGCGCGCGCCAGGCCGCGCGGTTCGGACCGACCGGTCCGCGGCCCAGACCGGCGGTTCAGCCGGTTCGACCGGTTTCTGATCCGGTTCAGTCCGGTTCAGCCCGGTTCAGGGCCTGAACCGGCCAGTTCAGCCCGGTTCAGGGCATTTTGAGCCGGTTCAGGGTGTTGTGGGCCTGGTTCGGTCCTGTCCTGAGCGGTTCGGGCCGATTTAGGCCATTTTGGGTTCGTTTAGGTCTGTTTAGGGCGATTAGCGCCGGTTTAAGTCGTTTTCGTTCGGTTTAGCCCGGATTAGCCGGTTTGTCCCGCATCAGAACCTTACCATGGGAGGATCAGTGGAGGGTACGCATTTTGGTTACCATGTTTCCTACTCTCTCCAATTTAAGTAGCAATCCTAGAGTTAAGGTTAGTAAGACATGGAATGTTAAAGCTAAATGGTGCTTTTCTTTTTAAAAAAAATCTAAATGAGGAGATCTGTGAACTCTCAAAACTTCTAACACTTAATGAGGAATGTTGGTGTATTGACAATAAAGCAATTTTTACTGTGAAATCTGGATGACACAAGTTGACCCTGGGAGGTGTGGAAGTTTGGTGGTATCATGCTGTCCAAATACAACCCCGGTCAATTAAAATCAAGATTTTCCTGTAAAAGATGGGCATTCAACGACTCCCTACCAAAAGCGATCTCCATAAGATCTTTCCAGTTACTTCTACCTCCTGTGTTTTCTGTGGCAGTAAAGAGAAAATAATGGATTGCCTTTTTCAGTGTGGAACCATAACCACTTATGGAACCTTTTGTTCAGGAGCCGGAAGACTCACTGGTTTAAGCCCACTAGCATGATTTTACTTATACAGGATTGGCCCCATCTCAACCAAAGGTGGTCAAATATGTATTGGTGGAATCTCACACTATCTGCTATGTTTTGGTCCATTTGGCATACAAGGAACATATGAATTTTTTATGATCATTTTCAAAACCCTGGTTTTATTCTCCACCTAATTACAGCTTTTATGAATAATGGGTCTTATGCTCCCTCTGGCTTTCAGGTGGATGCTTCCTCCTGCAGAGATGAGTTTTTTACTTTTAAATACTTCCTTCTGTACTGCCCCCTCTACCACCTCGGTCGATGATCCCCTTTTGGTTTCTTTCTTTGCTATGTTGTAATTATTGTGTTTTCTGTGGCTATTAAAAAAATTGGCATATTGGCCATATTCAAAATGAAAACCGTAGGCATGAGAAAACCATGATGAAATATAGTAGCCATCGGAGCATAAGTTTTGACAAAACAAAGCATTAAAAAGTCATAATGAAATTAAAAGTTGATGAATTTTAGAGACAGATCACAATTGTCTTTGGAATTCTTCTAACTCTTTTTATGCCTCATTTTTGTTACTTTGACCATCTTTTAGGTTTTCATACATTTTAACTCCCGTTTTTGTTAGTTCATTGGATCTTCAATATCAGGTCTAATAGATGCAACATCCCGAATACAGTTACTGATGGGGACATATTTTGAATATTTTGGGGTTTTCTTTTATTTTTGTGTCCATACGAGGACAAGTCTGTAAATAGGGACTCAAGGGTCTTTTCTTTAATTGTTCTCCTCTCCTCCTATATGAGGAGTCATGTACATACGAACAAGACAGGTAATAGACCGAATTTTTGGAACGCCCTGGGCGCTGGTTCTCCCGTGTGAGGGCTTCGGCCCGTCTCCCCTTCCACCCCGGCCAGTGAGGGCCGCCTTCTTCTCCCACCTCCGGCAGTGAGGCCGGCCGTCCATCCTTCACCTCCGGGAAGAGCCCGGCTCCATCTTCCCCAACCTCCGGTAGCAAGACCGGTTTCTCCTCCTTCATTCCTGGCCGCCGCGCCATTTCCCCTTCCTTCCCCCGTCTCGGTTCTTCTTCACCCTCGACAGCCCCACAGCGCGGCGGAGCTTCCCTTCCTCACGGTTGCAGACGAAGAAGCAGTAGAAGAAGAAGAAGCGGAAGAAGGCGTCGGTGAAGGAGGGAGAGGATCCGGCGATCCCCGGATCCCCCTCCCTCCGCGGCTCCTTTCCCTGCGACCTCCTCCCACGACGGCGGCGAACTCCGAAGTTTACCCCCCCATCGCCGTCCGGGTCTCCGTCGACTGCGAGGAAGCCGGCTGGACAGCGCCGTGGGCCATCGAGGACGGTGCGAGGCGGTCGCTGCGGGCGCGCGAGATCACCGCCACCTGCCTCCCGCTCGGCCGCGGCGCTCGGACGGAAGAGGACGACGCGGGCGCCTCCGCGCTGCTCCGTCATTTGTCGCGACCTTCACACGCGCGCGGTGCCTCCCGTCGTAATGACGCCACGAAGACGGGGAGGCGATGGCGAGGACCGTCGAGATGTCGCCACGGCGACGGTCGACCGACGGCGGGATGGCCGGCCACGCAACCGCCCCGCGGGTTCCAGGAAGGCGCCACGACCCCCCCTCCGGGGTACGCTCGCGCCTCGTGAGCGGGCGACGCCCGCAGCGGCTCGCCAGGCCGGTTCGCGCCCAGACCGGCCGGCCGGCCGGTTCGACCGGGTCCAGACCCGGTTTGGTCCGGTTCATCCCGGTTCAGGGCCTGAACCGGCCGGTTCAGTCCGGTTCGGGCCATTTCAAGGTGTTCCGAGCCGGTCCAGTCCATCTCGAGCCTGATTCGGGCCTGTTTCGACTGGTTCGGGCCGATTTAGGCCATTTTGGGTTCGTTAAGCCTGTTTAGCGGCGATTAGCGCCGGTTTACTTCGTTTCCGTTCGGTTTAGCCCGGACTAGCCGGTTTGTCCCGCATCAATTTGGTATCAGAGCCCGGAATCGACTCGTTCCCACGAGTCGAGTCTTGGGTACGTCCGAACCGGTTTAAAAACTCGAGGTCGAGTTTTCTCCCGGTCGGAGAGAATGATGGGGACATATTTTGAATATTTTGGGGTTTTCTTTTATTTTTGTGTCCATACGAGGACAAGTCTGTAAATAGGGACTCAAGGGTCTTTTCTTTAATTGTTCTCCTCTCCTCCTATATGAGGAGTCATGTACATACGAACAAGACAGGTAATAGATCAATTTTTGGAGCCTTCGGGTTGTGTTCTCCCGTGCAAGGGGGCTGCGGCCCCATTCTCCCCCACCTCCGGCATGAGGCCGGCTCCTCTTCACCTCCGGGGAGGACTCCCGGTCTCCCTTCCACCCTCCGGATCCGGCGAGGTGCGCCGATCTTCTCCCCCTCCTCATCCTCCGGCCTCCGCGCCGTTCTCCTCTCTTCCCCTTCACTGGTTCGACTGCATCCCCATCAGCCGGCGACCCTCTTTCCCCCCCCCGGCGGCTTCCTCCCTCCACGAGGACGGCGGGGTGCTCCTTCCTTCGCGGCTGCGGACGGAAGAGGTAGAAGGAGAAGACGGGAGACGACGGTGAAGTGGGAGGAGGATCCGGCGACCCCCGGATCCCCCTCCCTCCGCTGCTCCACCGCGCGGTTCATCCGGGCGGAGACGACGACGATGCGGCTTCGGCTTCGACTGGACGGCACGACGCGAGCGGCCCTCCCCTGCTTCCGCCGTCCGCGTTCTGCCGGTGCCCGCACGACGACGACGCCGCCCCTCCCTCCGCCGGCCTGCGAGGCTACGGAGACGACGGCCGCCGCGGACGGCCGCCGCGGGCGCGCGCGACCTGCACGGCACCTGCTCCCGCCCCCCTCGCTACGCCGCTGCGCACCGCCCGCGGCCGCCGGACCCCTGCGCACCCCCGCTCGACCCCGCCTCCGCGAGGATGTCGCGCGCGGCGTTTTGTCGAGGCTCGCGCCCGCGTGGGCGCCCGGAGACGTCGCCACGGCGACGACGGGCAACGGCCGAGATGCTGCCACGCGACCGCCGGACGGCCCCCTCTCCACGCGCCACGATCCCTCCCCGGGTTACGCTCGCGCCCGCGAGCGCCGTCGGGCGCGCCCGGCCGGCGCCGGGTCGGCCCGGCCGGTCCGAGGCCCAGACCGGCTCCCAGACCGGTTCGACCGGTTCTGGCCCGGTTCAACCCCGGTTCAGGCCGGTTCAGCACCTGAACCGCCCGGTTCAGGCCGGTTCAAGGTGTTTTAGGTCGGTTCAGGCCGATTCAGTCCATCTTGGGCCCGGTTTGGACCTGTTTGGACCGGTTCGAGACCGGTTTAGGCCATTTTGGGTCCGTTTAGGTCTTTTTAGGGCGATTAGCGCCGGTTTACGTTGTTTTCGTTCAGTTTAGCCCGGACTAGCCGGTTTGTCCCGCATCAGTTACTTTCTGTTGTATCAGGTTCAAATAGACCGGATACAACCACTCTTCTGGTAGTATCATCCAATTTCGACGATTCCATTGGGAGATGTTAGTCAAGGCAGTGCACCGCCACCCCCCAGCATCTTTCTTGCCCAAATGCCTAATGGGTAGGAAGACCTTGTGGTGGGGACACCCGATCTCAACATCGTTTTGGAAAATTTTACAGTCGCCGGAAGAACAACTTGTGGTTAGGAGACATTGGAATTGTTTCTTAATTTTTTCTTTGTGCTAAATGGGCCCATTTGCTTTGGGCTATCATCCGCCCGCGGCCGCCCGCGGCCCATTACGCTCTTCACCTTTTTTTTTTCTTTTTCTTTTTTTTCTCTCCACGCCTCTAAAAAGCCATGTATATCCGATGTTTACAGATGATGATGAAGAGAGGAAAAAATTCCGTTGCTTTAACCATTTTCGGTTTTGCCCTTTAGCTCCGTAGCTTTATATTCCCGCTGGTAGTTCTCTCTCCCTCAGTCAATGATCGCGGGATCGGAATCGGAATTGGGATCGGTGGGTACCGATCCGATCCGGATCGGATCGGATCGATCCGATTCCGACCGATCTTCCGGAAGAATTTTCGATCCGGAATCGCTCCGGATCGGTTCTTCAAAGGTGCTAAAATATTAAAAAATATCAAAATAACATGCTAGATCGGATTCCGATCCGATCTAGCATTTTTTGGGGTGATTTCGGGCCCAAAAGTGGCATTTTAGCGTATCCCGGTAAGGCCAGGATCCGGTGTCCTTTCCTTTCTCTCCTATCGGGCGGGGAAGACGAGGGACCCGATACGCTAAAATGCCGGATCGTCACCGGATCCTGGCCTTACCGGGTCCGATGGACCCGGTAAGGTCGTCTTCCCCGCCCGATAGGGCGGGGAAGAGGGCTGATGCGGCGGGATGGCCGCTGCGGCAGCCTGTGGGTCGATTCCGGCGAGGGAATCGCCGGAATCGATCCGGAATCGACCGAATCGGTCGATTCCGGCACCGATTCCACCTACAAACATCGATCCGGACCGATCTTTGGTCCGGATCGGTAGTTCTGCCGGGAATCGGATCGGAGGTGTCCGATCCGATCCAAGAATCGGCCGATTCCGATCCGGATCAGCCGATTCTGCAATCCATGCCCTCAGTGATATCAATCGTCGCCCATCTCCGCAAGCGAACCCTAGCTCTTCGTTCCTTTGGCGATGGCGGATCTTCGGATCTCTTCACCGCGGCGTAGTTTCTATTATTTTCCCTCCCTATTACCTAGTTTCTTCGTCCATCTACGAAGTTCTTCTCCTTCTTCTGGTACTCCGACGCTCGCGAGCTAAACCTGTTGGAGCATTTGTTTTCCCGGGGTCTCTCCCTCGGAGGCTCCTGGCTACGACTATATTCTACAGACAGTAAGAGTTCCAATGGCATTCACATGCTCATTCGATGGTGCTTCGACTTCAAGTGGTTCTCCCGTGGTTCGAGCTCCAGGTTCTTAGGCGTCCACAGCTGCAGACCTAGCTCGGTGTTGCTTGATGATCCATTCCGGATCTGGCTTCGTCTTAGCTCATGTTGGATGATTCGCACAGATAAGTACTCGGAAATCTTGGCCCTGTGGTGATTTTGGTTGTGTCATGCGCCGATCGGTCCGAAGGTTCCACTCCAGGTCTATAGCTCCCGACTACGGCTCAAGCTATGTCGATATGGAGCTAGTTTAGACTTGGTCCTCCCATTCTCTGTCGGTTCCGTGAGTTCCTACAGCTATTCTAGTTCAGTGGACTGTCCGCCTTGACAATGGGCAGGAGACGAATCTCGAACTAGTCCTGCGACTTTATTGAAACTGTTTCTGGTTGTTTCCTTTCTCTTCTTCGGCTGCAACCTATTTGATGAGCTCTTAGAGCTGTGACATCAACGTTGGCTAAGATCCAAAACGATCGATGATTCAAAGTCCCTCCCACGGTCCAGGGAAATGATGAAAGGTGTTGTTCGTCCTCTGAACTGCCAATGATTTGGTCCGAGCATTTTATATGACAGATTTCTAGTGATTTGCTACACTGGTCCACCTCCAGTGGTCGCCCCTCAGAGTGGACTTAGTCCCCTGACGGCCGGTGGCGTTTTCTGTCATACCGGTTTCTTACATTGTCTGTCTTACTGGGCGACTCCCTGGAGATGCCAGATCTGACAGCCAAGATCAGCACCTCCCTATTTGCTTAGGGTTTCTGATCCCACCTCTGCTTACTTCCCGGGCTGGCTTCTGTGGGGTCAAGTTGCAGTTCTCCTCGGACTGACTAAAGGATGCGAGCTAGTTTGGAGGTTGTTCGTCAACCTGGCTGTGAACAGCCCCTAATATGAGTTGTTGATCCTATACCGTCCTGCAAGACATGGATCTTTATTTTTCTGAATATCTTTTAAGCCCTTAATTCTCCTATTTGTATAAGGGACATGGTGTTCACAATCAGCTGAGCCGACACCCACGTTTTGGACGTGGAGGTATATCTCTAACCCTTAACCTTGGATGTTTATTCTGTTCATCCTTTATGTGTTGAAAGCTATGCTCAGTCATGCATAGGATTCTTAGCTCGTTCTCCAGAGCAGTCGGCGTACTGTGAGTTTAAATTGAGTTTCCTAATTTTGAAACTATTCAAATCAGTTACGTTATTTGAGGATTTGGTAACCGTCGTTGGTTGAGAACAAAGTTGTTTAAGATTCCTTTTGTTATTCTTTTAAAGGAAAAGCCGCTGGTCCAATTTCTAATAATAACATTACTTACTGATTTCGGAACTCTAAAATCTGGCGCTAGTAAGATCTGTTTAATTTTCTTAGTGAGCTAACTTTGCAAGTCATTTACTCTCGGTCCATCTTTTGTCCCGCATCATCTTGCCAAGATCAAAACTAAATCAGCCAATTCAAGCTGATACGGACCAGATTTGGCCCAATCCAAGGGGAAGTCTAGTCGAGCTCCCCCCTTGGAACAAATCAGGTTATGCCGATCCCAATCTGAATTGGCCAATCCTACAATCCAATTTCTATATGCACTCTTAAGGGTTTTTTACCGTGGGCTTACCCAATTTTGCATAAGGCACCTTCACAAACTTTCACCTTGGCTAGGTTTATTCTGGCTTATGCCCTTTACAGACATGAAAATAACTGGCCGAGTCCATAGGGGCAGCTCATTTTTATGCCCTCTATTTATGTCTCATTCATTTTATTGTACTACTAAAGAATTAAGACATCCCTAAAGCTATAATATTTGAGAGGCGATAAAATTGAGATTTTCTCTGAACCATAAGACTTACAGGTATGTGTGGGAACCTCGGGAATCATTTTGTTTTCTTCTTTGAAAAGATTTCTTGCTTTTATATGTTTTGAAATATTGACATCCGAATTTTCTAGTAAAGTAAGTGATAAACCATAAAAATACTAGTTAGTTCAGGTGATATTAAAAAAGTATAGAACCGAGGTTCGGGTTCTGTGAAAAATTTTTTGACCTCTCTCCATCGGATGGTGCGAATATCCAATGTTCATTTACATCCAGCAAACACTCGAACACCCTTGATTAACTGCCATAGCGATCTTGTTTGACGAGAGCGTGCACATCCACAATATATAAAGAACACAAAGGGTCCTGGCCTTTTAGGCCCGATGAGATGCAAACAAGTTTGATTAGATTTTGTTTGAAGTTGATTTATGTTTGATTTAAGAATGGATTTTGATGTGGTTTGAAATGTTAATTTCATATTTCAATTTGATTTATATTTGAATGTTATTTGTTTTGAGCTTGTTTGATTTGTTTGGTTTGTTTTACTTCAATTGGTTGAAGTTTATTTTATTTTATTTTTTGTTTGAACTTGATATTTTAGATGTATTGATCAATTTTGACTTGTTTAAGTTCAATTGACATGTGTTGAGTCATTTTCAAGTGGTTTTCTTATATCGGTTGGTGTTTTAATACCAATTCGGGTGCGTTCAGTATGTTTTAAATGTTTTGAAGTTTGGTTTAAATTGATTAAACTTGAACTTCAGATTGTTAATGATCTAAATTTGACATGTTTTAAGATAAATTTCATATACATTAATGTTTTCTTTATGTGTTCTTTTCAATTGGTTGTGAATTATTTCATGTGCGCTTGTTCAAGCATTTGAATTCCAATGGATTAAGTGTATTGAATCAATTCTTCCGGATTGTATTAAATCTGATTTTTGTTGAATGTTAAAGCTTTAATGATTTGTTTTAAGTGTGTTTTAAGGTTGGTTTGAATGTATTTTCATATTTAATTAAGTTAACTTCGGATTTGGTTAACTCTTGTTCGATTTGCATCACATCCCGTCTGTCAGGCTAGTGTCGATGCCCAGTCACATGCAATCAACTCGGCACTTGAAATGTTCATTGAATATTCATGTTCATGCTGGTGTACATCAGATGTGGCAGTTCATATGCCATGAATAATGATTGTTGAACTGTCAAAGTCCTTCCCTTGGTGTAAAATCCCACTTGACCAGGAGAATTTTGGCAACATGCCGCCTTATTTTCCGATCGGTGTGGAATTTTTACCCATCCTACATGGCATAGTCTTTTGACTTTCCAAGTAGTGGGAAGGATCGTCTGCAACAGGAGCCGGCCCGCGTCTACGTCCGGGTCAGCATTCCGGTGTAAGCCGGATGAGCCGCCTGCGGGGAGCGCCCGCGTGGTGGTGCTAACTCCTTATTTAATTTTGGCATTTCGCCTTGATTTAGTTAAGTGTGCTTTTTAAATGTCCAAGGCCCGATGGGCCGGCTTCATCAAGACAATGGGCTGGTCTTCATGCTATGTCGGCTGGTAAGGCCGGTCTTGAACATCTTGTCAACCTGGTTGGCATGTTTTGAACATCTTTGGCCCTGGCGGCCTGATTTGCTCTTCAAGGGCCAGCATGGCCTGTTTGCAGCACTTCAAGGCCAAAATGGCCAGCTTCAAACCCTGTATACCTTTGCCATTTTTTGTTTATTCTTGCAGCAGCAGCAGGTGATGCAAGCCTTCATGTAGAGAGCTGAAGAGGGGCCTGTTTTGGTGTTGTTTTGAGAGCTGCCAATGGGCTAACCTCTTTTACCATTCAGGTGCTAAGTTAAAGGACCATCAAGGGGGCACGCAAGGACTTGATTAAAGTGTGTTTTGATAGGCCAAACATGGGCTGAAATGGGGCTTATGTTCGGATGCTGCTCAGGTGGGCAGAGCTTGTGCTATTTGGATGGCCAAATAGGGAAGTCAAGGGGCTGTGCAAAAGGTATTTGATGAATGGAAATTAGGGCCACCCGGCTTAACTTCTTGGCCCGTCCGGCGGATTCCAAGAGGCCCGGGATGTCACCCCTCCTTCCATACATCAAAGAAGGTGTTTGGTTTCGAAGCCATCAAAGGGGCCTGACATGGATGCTCACAAGGGGAGGGCAGAACATGGGCCAGCAAGGGGGCCTATTTTGCATGCCATTCGGGGCCTGATTGGGGGAGGCAAGAGGTACATGTTCAAGTGACCATAAGTGGGGTTGAACAAGGCATTATAGTGGAAGGTTTAGGGGCCTAAATGGAGGACCAAAAGGGTGCACAAAGGGGCTGGTTCAGAGGCCTGTTTTAAGGGACAGCAAGGAGCTGTTTTTGTGATGGCCAAATAGAGGGTACCCTTGGGGCTAAATGATGGCTTTTTGTAGACCAACGTGAAGGGCACTCAAAGGGGATGAATGGGCATTACTCAGAGGGTATGCCACCATGAAGAGGGGTAGAGAAGAGAAGGGGAAGAGTTGAATTAAAAGGCTACATTAGAACACACTTTTTTAACTCACCGTTTTTTCTTCTTTCTTGCACTGCAAGTGGTGTTGAAGATGATGAGCTGAAGGTGCCACCAAACCCTTATTCTCTTGCTGTTGGATGAGAAAATGGGGTCTTCTCCTTGCTGATGTTGATGGATGGAGCAAAGGGATGAAGAGAGCTTGCTGCACTTGCTGAAGTTGGCACACCAATCAGGTGGGCTGGTTGCACTTGCTGCTGGCGCACCTGTTGGAAGGAGGTCTTTTCTCCTTCTTCTTCTTCACTTGGCACACCACAAAGGGGCTAGAGAGGTTGTTGACTTGCTGATGAAGACGTCCAAGTAAGGATAAGATGTCATAGAGCAGGGTAGAGGGAGGAGAGGCAGGGTTTCCGCAGGGTGATCAGCTTGTCCTCCACATGGCCAGCAGGGGGGTTTATATAGGAGTTGATGGCGCCATCTGCAGAAGGAGATAAGGCTGGAGGTTGTTGAGGGAAGATAAGGATAACTCAAGAGAGGTTGAGGATGATAAGGATAACCCATAGTTAGTTGTTGAGAGGGATAAGGATAAACCATAGGGGTTGTTGAGCTTGTTGAGGTGGTTGAGGGAGATAAGCCAAAGTTGCTAGCTATGCCATCAGATGGGGAGTTCGGCCAGCTCCCTAACTTGTAGGGGATTGTGCGCATGGCAGATGGGGAGGAGTTCGGCCAGCCAAGTGGAGAGAAGAGAGAGAGAGTGATCCAATCTAGACCATTCATCTAACAGACTCCCGATCCGATGGCTATCATTAATTTCGGCCGAAAATTGATTAAACATAGCCAAAATTAAATCAGAAAAATATGGGACAATCATTGATGAACATTGATCTTATGATCCATCCAAATGTGTGGCTGAGATCTCCCAAATTGCCCAGGATCTCTGATTTTACCAATTTCTCTAATCAGTGCGATCTCGGCCATCGATAATGCCAGAAACTGTAATTGTGTAATTACCTTCTCCTATTGGCCAAATTTATTTTGCATGCATCAATATTCATGAGATCAAAGTTTTGGGTCATGAAAATTGAAATTTTCAGCCCATGGGTCGATCTGGAGCTAATCGGACCATTATGCCCCTGGTGCGACAACATACGGCTTTCCGTCCGGATTTGCTCTTTCTTGCATATCTCTTCATCCGGGGGTCAGATTTTCGATCCGTTTCTAACGTTGCCTAGCTCTATCCAACCTTGACAATGTGGTAAAGTTGGAATTCCATGTTAGAGTCCCAATTTATCCCAAAGTGTCGGGGGCAAAATGGTCATTTTGGCCTTCCGGTGTCCGTTTTCCATGTTTTGGGTACCGTTGCGAAGCTCTTGACCAGGGCTATGCAATGAGCACATTATATTGCCCATTTGTAGCATGTAAAGCCATGCCAAGGCATTTTCGGAGCTTGTTTACATCATCTATTCTTGAATTTTTTGAATCTGGGTCAGATATTCTGCACCTGCTTCGGCATTGCTGAAATTTGTATCAAGCAAGCTAAGCGAAAAATTTTGATGCCAACAGTATGCATGAACGATTATGGTTTGCATCCGAGATATAGGATATGGGTTATGTGGAGGACTGAAGCTTGCACCTACACCATGTGGTATATTAGTTGTATCAAGTATTAAGGCTTGCCACCCACCGGGTCATGAAATATAAGTTATATAGAACATTGAGATTTGCCACTGGGCTAAAAAAGTTTGGACATGGAGAGTTCAGACTTATATCAAAAGTTTGCAATAAGTTCTTACCGTTTGCATTAGTTAATAAAAAGTATACAAGATGTACCATGGTGTACGATACTTGGAGATGATCTAGGATTAATAGATGAGCCACGGTAACAAGTGAATGGGAAGTTAGAATTGTGGAGAAATCTTTAAATCAAATAGTTCCAATATAAGTAGAACTAACAGGATATAATATATGCATTCTAAAAATGAAATTCAAAAGAAAAATGATGGGGGCTAATTTGGATAGAGCATTATTATTTCAAAATACTCACTTTTAAATATTGAGTTCAATTATTCAAAGAAAATAAAGAATGTGATGAGAATTTAACCATAAAATCAAAACAAGATGGATGAAAAGGATATTACCAACAAAGATTTTATATGACCAAAAGACACTACTAAAGCTAGAAAAGACCTATAATGTTATATGGTAGTGAATATTAAACAATAAAAAATACTTCAAAAATAAATGTTGCTAAAATGAAAATGTTAAGATAGATTTGTGGCCATACTATACATAATAAATATATTAAAGAATATAAGAGAACAATAGCACTTGTAGACAACTTAAAAAGAGATAGATTAAGATGATTTATACATATTAAATGTAGACTTAAAAATATATGATTAAAAAATTAAAAATATCAAAATAATAGAAACAAAAAAGGCATAATAGACAAAAGTTAATTTTGAGGAGAGTAATACAATATGATTTAGATGATTTAACATATTTTAAAAAATAACTCAAAATCAAAATGATCGAAGAAAGCATCAATATGGCCAACCCCAAATAATTTTGAACTAAGGCTTGTGTTGAGTATAGTGGGTTAAGGCTCGTCTTCAGATGATAAACATTTAGACGTGGAGAATTTGACTTGCCTAGAGGCAACAGGTATTTGGATATGTCGACAATTTAGGCTTATCCATGAGCCATGGATATTTAGATATATGGAGCGGAGCTGAAGGATTTACGCTCATTTTCAAGCCATGGTGATTTTTATATAGAAGGTTAGTTTGGGGCATTAAAAGCCATACTAAACTACTCCCTTATGATACAAGAAATTTAACCAAAGAAGTGTCATGACACATAAGATGTCAAAGTGATAGCCATGTAATCAAGGCCTAGACTAGTGGGTCCCGATCCAATTCAACTCAGCCGATCCTTCAGGAGAAAAATTGATCTAGAATCAGCCCAGATTGGTCCTTTAAAGAGCCTTAAAAAACAAAAAAAAATACATAAAATTGGCCTAGACTGGATTCTGATTTGATCTAGACCCTTTTGGGGCTGATTTCAGCACCAAAGAGAGCTGTATAAGGCCTCCACGGCAGCAAAGGGCTGTCACGCGGTCTTCCCCACATGGCCTTAGTAGGCCGGGATCCAGTGGCTCCTCCCATATCGGGTCCAATTGGTTTGCCACCAGTGACCAGATTCCAGCCTTATCAGGTTAGATGGACCAAGCAGAAAAGAAGGCCATGGCAGTGCAGCTGCCACTGCATCAGCAGCGGCAATTCCGGGACCGATTCTTCGGAATCAATCAAATCAGCTGATTTCAGTCCCATCTCAACCGATTCTTCCGGGATTTTATCCCAGATTGGTCCTCCGGCCAAAAATCAAATCAGCAAGAGCCAATCTAGTTTGGGAATCAACCAATCCGGAGATCCCTATTTGGATTGGCCCCAAGGGGACTCCCCTTCCCTTCACACCTCCCCCACTCTCTCCTAACTTCTTTCTCACTCTAAAACTCTCTCAAACATTAAAAACAAAGATTGTCGTCTCGAATCTCGACTTTGTCACAAGAGGTGAAAAGAAAAGATCTTGAAAAATCTCAGAAGATCAGATCTAGATTCCCAGATCAAAATGTATATGTATGTATGTAACAATAAACATAACATAATATTTTATAAAGATGTGAGTACATCAATGAACTTACACACACCACATGAAAATATATAACACAACACATTTGCACACAAAGTGTGTGAATGAACAATCACAAAACACTCTCAATACCAAACTCAATACCAAAAAAATGATTTATGTGCTTTTGATATACCACTTTGTTAGTCACTCTGTTCACTACTTTGTGATTGTTGTGCCACAAAATCATCAACAAAATCACAATACTAAGCCCATGACATATAAGATTGATGGTCTCCTTCTCGTGGTAAACTAAATTTATATTCATAACTATCAAATATATTTGAAGAGTCAAGTTGTGTTATACATCCATGACCTGAGGATCATGACTATGACCATAACAATAATAATTAGTCAAAACATGCTTGAAAGAACATATTCTACTACAGGTTGTACATATCCATGTAATGGTTAATATCCTTCATTGTAAGATACATGTGAAAAACCTTGTTGCATCACCCCAAATCCATGTATATATTCATATGATGATGAATATTGAGAATGTCCATATTTATAATATCCTCTTTCAGAAATATCAATGGAACTAAATGTGTGAGAAAGGTCATATTCGTCAAATTGTGACAAACTTCGTTGATCAAATAGACCAACACTCTTATTCTTATGTCGATATGTTTTTTCACATTGATGATAAACTTGTTCGATAGCATCAGTGATAAATAATTGATTTTCTTCTACATCGTCAGCACCACCATCACCACCATCATTATCATTTCCATAATTACCTCCATCCTCATCACTTTCATGTCCATCAGAAATATCCATATCAGAGGTTGGATCATCATTGTGAAGATGAGTAGACTCAAAACATGATTGAAGAATTTATTGTATAATTGTACCTAAATCCATTCCAACTTCACGTGCAAGGCTAACAATTTGTTCATATGAACCATCATGTTCATTCATATCATTGTTTGCAACTCACTCAACATAAAAAATTTCTCGATCATCTATATAATTCTCTCCAAATAATGCAATGTAATCAAGTGGATACTTTTCTCAAGGTGGCAGAGCTACGATTCATTATATTGCACCAAAATAAAAATACAAACAGAAAAATTAATTAAAAGAACACCTAGACTACTACCAAGATAGCAATCCAAAAAACTATAAGTAAAATTGCTTCCACTTGGTGAGTTTCCCACCAAAGCAAGCTCAAAGTGTGTGCAATCTGGAGTGAGCAAAATTTCAATCCTTGGTAAAGAAGGCCATGCATTGAAGAATCATCACTAAGTCCTCAAACTTTTTCTCAAAAGACCTCTTGTTCTGAGTAATCTATATAGCCCACAGCATCACCAGAAAGAAAAGTTTCCATAAATTTGGTATCTCCCCTAGAGGGACATTTTCTTTTCACAATAGAGTATAGAATGTACATCCTCGTGATCAGCCCACTAAATGTTCCAACTTTTGAAAAGTGTGCATCACAAGGAGTTGACAATACCACACTTCAAGAACAGGTGGTCAATATCCACTAGATAGGTCCCACAGAAAACACACCATGTAGATTGTATGGAAAAGATGTTATGAATCAGAGCCTTAGTGGTTAGTGTATTTCTGCATATTTACAATAGAAACAACCCAATTCATTCTCTTCGATGTTCTTTTTTAACTTTTCAAAATTTAATTCTCCCAGTATAATTCATATTAAGCTTTATTATATCCTCTAAACCTTCCATGTTTCTAGCAAAGCTATCATTAAAGACAGTATCAAAATAAATTTTCCACCATTCTTTGTTGTCATCATCTTTGATCAATCTTTTTCCATGATTATCCATGATATACTTGACATTTAAGACCCTAAGATTTATCTCATCCATGCTAATTTACAAATATCTTGTTCACCTTCTTTAGTTTCAATTTTCTTATACATCTGTTTAAAAGTCTCTATCCCTCCTCATCTAGCAGTCTTTTTGCTTCACTTTTTGCTATATTATATTATTCATAGGCTTTGTGATTATTACATTGGTAATCTTTTATACCAAACTCTCTAATTCTTTATCGTACTTTGTACTTCTTCATCCCATCACTCTCTCTCCTTTTTAGGTGGACAATGAACCATGCTCTTTAAACTCTCCAAGTTTTCTTGGCTATTAGCCTAATCTTTATAATCATATTATCCATATACCGATGGTTTCTACATCTGATTTCCAATCGTTTGTTAACATAGTTTTCACTAAAACTTATTTATTGATAAAAGAAAGAATATAAGAATGTAAATCAAGTCCAAAAGGATAGAAAATAAAAAGGGAAGTAAAAAAAGGAACCTCCTAGAATTTTACCAAGGCAAAAAAAATTCTACCAAGCTTCAACGAAGTCAACTTTTTCCACCTAAAAATGAATTAATAAAAATCATATGGTCTGGGTAAATGCCTGAGCGGGCATAACACAAGTCTCACACACAACAAACCATGCAGAAAAGGATATTGGTGGGGGAGCAAAGAAGTCTTCAAGCAACCTTTTTTCTAGCTTTCCAAAAAAGACTAGAGTAATATTGGTCTATGTTATCCAAGGTGCAAGGTGCCCGAGTCAAGGGGAGGGTCGCCTTGTCTCAAGTGACTGAGGTGGGCACCTTAGGCACTTGAGACAAGATATATTTTTAATATATTAATACTATATATAATTATTTATAGAACATTAAAACTTTTGAAGAAGAAAAAAAACAAAAACTCACCTCTAGGGCTCAAGCCGGAAGGAGCAGCAGAGCTGTGAAGAAGAAGAAGAAATCGGCACATTAAAGAAGAAGAAAAATTACAAGAGTAAAATCCAGAATAAGAAAAGAAAATGTGTAAAAAAGCAAAAACTAACATCCACGCACTGCGTAGGAAGGACCGGCAGCAGTGTCAACCAGAGCTGGCAGCAGCAGCATTGGGGTCCTCAATGCACATCGAGGTTTGAAAGGGCGTTGAAAATTGACATAAGGGTTTTTGGGGCAGGGGTAGAGAATTTTTTTGTTACCAGATCCGGTCCTTACTAGGTTTGAATCCAGGTGAGGCGGGCGTCTTGCCCCACCTTGGTGCCTATGCACCCAAGGTGATCATCTCAAGGCAAGAACCTTTGAAGAGAGATAGTTTTGCCTTGCCTCGCCTCAACTCCTAAGGTGAGCGCCTTTGATACGATTGATACAGGTAGAAAGAGATTGCACAATTTCATGTTTTACTTCCATGGGTTTTTGCTTTTCCACATCTGAAGAAGACCAAATACATCTTATGGGGGATCTCATTGTAGAACCCAGCTTCTGCGTGTGGTGCACCAAGACTATGAATGATGAAACAATGAATGAACAATTAGTTAACATCTTCTATATGGATGCCCCAAAAATATCACGAGACAGATTCCAATGGAATGAATATGTGGAGATAGTCCCTGTTCTGCAGACTGCCTTCACACAATTTACACAAGAAAATAACAGAAAAATGGGAGCCCAAAATAGCTTCTACCATCCAACCATAATTCCTTCAAGTGATAACCTCCAACAAGTTGTGCTAACCGAGAAACTAGGCGATTCCTGATGGTCCAAACAATTCTGTCTTTAGAATCTGTTAATCTAGCTCCTAGAATGACTCCCAGCAAATTAGTCGTATCTTCAATTTCGTTGTCTTTCAGATTCCTTCAAAAGGTGAAATTTCATCCCCTTTGTTCATCACTCCCCCAAAGCAAAGCCACTAACTCATGTTCCTCGGGAACTGTTGTGTAAAGGAGTGCAAACTAACCACTCATCCTTCCAAAAGGAAGTTCGGACCCATTACCAAGAGCAATGTTGAAGGATAAATAGAAGAAATCTCAATTTTCCAGGATACCTTTCCAAATTTTATAAATCTTTCCTTGGAAATCGAAGTAATTGAACCATAAGACTTCCAATTATTTATTAAAATAAATTCATTCTTGAATGTCTCTTGCTTCACTAATTTAATGCACTCTATTTTATTATAGAAGAAATCTTTCTTTTAAATGTGTTTGCTTATCTTTTATTCTTAACATCTAAAACTACTAGCCTGTGTGAAACTTGAATAGGAATAAGTTTACAACCTTTGGTTAGTCTTTTTAGTAAGAATTAATTTGGTTTTTATTTTTGTCCACTTTTAAATGTTATCAGATGAGATTCTCTTTTAATAAAATAGGTATTTGTTAGTATAAGATCAAAGATTAGCAATATCAAAGATATTTTTCTCATCTTCATTTAAAGGAACATATCCAAAACTTTCATAGACCTTCCATACCCAAAGCATTTATTTCCACCATGTCTATTAACATATCCTTCAATAGATATATTATCCAAACTAATAATATTAAAATTACTAAAAATATTAAAAAGCAAAATATTAAAATAAATTAAATTAAAATTAAAATTAAAATTTAAAACTATGATAAAATTAAATAAATAAAACCCATATATTTATCATGCATACTTATTTTATCTAAAATTAATCAAAATCTATGCATGTAGACAAATAGAATTCATGTGGCCAGTCCCATATTAAGGCTAGAGTTGAGTTGAGTGTTAACAAGCCATCATCCCAAAGATTCATCAAGCAGCACATCATGGCATTGCAAAATTTTAATGTAACCAAAAGAGTGATGGCATTGACATGTGTATTAATCTTCGGTTTTCAGCAGAAGGTAAAGTCAACAGAAAACCAGCTCATTTCTATACTTCACACACATTAGGCTAAGAATAGTACAAAATCCAAAAAAAAAAACAAAGACTTGGAAAAGTAAAAGATTTGAACCAAGGAATGCACTGCACTATGACATCAAGTGTCAACACTGAGTAAGGTAAAGATATGAATGTACAAAGGGCATGAAACATCAGGAAATGGAGAAGTGTACTTCAATTAATTTTGTACCCATTTTCCAAAATCGACAAAAATAACATGAACTCTGGAGAAATCAGAAAAGATAAAGCAAAATGTACCTGATACTGGTTTGACCACCTGTTAAATAATGGTAAACATGTCATAATCAGCAAGTAGATCAACTTTATAGAAAGGACAACAAGAAAATTATAATAATCAAGGAGGAAATATCAACCATATGTTTCTAGTGATTTTGAAGCCTATAAAACTCAAAGAGTTCAAATACCTAGGATGCAATAGTTGAATGATAGAACTAGACCAAATGTGGTCATATACTTTTCTAGAATGGCAAACAATGAATGAATAGGTGATTAATAGGTAAGATAACTATATAGGTATCAAAGGCAATTGCCTCGATCGCCTAGGTTATGAGGCAAGATGAGGCAATGCCTCAACATCTCATCGTCGCTTCGATGACCTAAGGCAATCGCCTCCCTTGCCTAGCATTCCTAGGCAATCATATGGCCTGCCTTATCCGCCTTACACGCCTCAGAACCTATCCAAACCAGGTGAGAAACCCAACCGAAACTGAACCTGCCCTCAAAGCCAAGCCAATCCAATAAGCAATCATGGTTAATAATCCCACCTCAGCCTTGCCCAACATCATATGCTTTCCACAACTTCTTCCCTCAGAAATATTAACTCTCTCTCTCTCTACCCTACCCCTCTATCCTCTATCACTCTCTCAGTCCAAGCCAACCCTCTTAATTTTTCTCAATTGTTTGGTATAAAAGCTATTTGAATTTTTTATCTCTGGTATTTTATATTTTAACTTTAAATTTATGATATTATTAGTATCATATGTGTACATGTAAAATAATATATATATTAAAAGTATACGTTGCCTCAAGCATCTAAAATGAGGCAAGGCCCTTCTCACCATAGGTGCCTAGGACAACATAGGATTACTATCATTTAAATGTTTAAATATGTCAATGATACAACAAGCATTCCTTGGGAAGTGACTGTAGTTCAAAGCTTAAAATTGGTAAAAACAAAATTAAGAACCTTCATAAGCAGTGTAAAAAGGGATTTTCAAAGCTTTTAGTCATGTAGATAAAATTTGACTAGAACAAGTAGCTGACACTTTCATCTAATTGCAGTCACAAGTCACAACAGGAACTAGTAATCTAACACAATGCCAATAACAACCACATGGACAGCATAGGACCGGATATTAGCATATGGATGCTAGAGTATGGCAAATAATCCATCATCTTAACTTTCAGAGTAATTTTGAACATGAATTGGACAGATGGGGACACATGGCCAAAAGGAAAGATCAGTTTCGAAAGCAATTGTTTCCCTTGAGATAGATATACAACTATAAGATTACACAAAAGAAACCAAGAACATGATGTCATTGGGCCAGGGTTTTATGTCATATTTTAACATGAATGCCCAATATTGACAAGAAGGTCTGACCGTGTGAGGCTCCAACATGCTACAATGTGAAAGCAGGACCAGTAGAATGAATATGGGATCATGAAAATGGAAATAGGTACAACCTTTCCCTCTGGCAAAAATATTAAGCCAGTAATGTAATATTAACAGGATATTGGAAGAAAGTCCCATAAGCTTTTGGTATCTCAATCTCCACTGACATGAACCTGAGATACCATGAAACTTCAATCCAGTAAAGCGCTTATGAATGTATAATTATATCCCCTCATTTTAAATCATATGATTCTCTATCCAATAGACAGACATGTCTAAACTGAATTGTCAATCCTCGTGAAGGCTATGCTAGCTTTAGCAGTCTCTTTACTGAAGAGAACTAAATCATAAAACCTTCTTGACCCTGGTGATGATCATTGTTTACGGAATCGGTGGAATCGGACCGATTCCGACCGATTCCGGAATCGGATCGGAGGATTCCATGCGGAAGGACCGATTCCGGCATGAATTCCACGGAATCGGTCGGAATCGGTAGGAATCGGTCGGAATCGGTCCGGAATCGGCCGGAATCGGTCCGGAATCGGAATCGGAATCGGAATCGGATCGTTTTTTTTCTTTTTTTGCTATTCCAGTCGGATCGGCCAGAATCGGTCCGAATCGGTCCAAATCGGCCGGAATCGGCCGGAATTGGTCCGGAATCAGATCGGAATCGGAATCGGATCGTTTTTTTTTTTTTTTGCTTTTTTTTCTTACCGATTCTGGATCGATTTTCTTCCATTGAATCGGTCAGAATCGGTCCGATCCGATCCGATCTGGATCGAATCGGTACCCCCCGATCCCGATTCCGATTCCGATCCCGCGATCCTTGGTGATGATTAACTAGATGACCCGTGAACTTGACATTTATGCCTTACCTAGGGAGTTAATAACACAAGAAGCACTTTCAAGACCCACGTGAACAACAAGTATTATGATTTGCCAACGGCGAGCACATAAATAACGTCAAATGCTATAGGTTAACACCAGCATCACAACAAGAAATGAGACACATTGAAGAATAAAATTCTTATGGGGTGTTTGGTTGCATGATATTTTTTTGTACACTTTCATTATAAAAAATTGTATTAAAATAAAAAGTGAACCAACTCATGACATAAAATTATCATGTTTGGAGGGATGTGATTACAAAAAAGAGTAACTACCACACATGACCAAACAAAGTGGGGGACCACAAGAAAAAAGAAAGAAGTGAGACTCTCTTTTTTTGTTCAAGAAGAAAATCACTTTTAAAACATAAAATTGTCATGGTTACCAAACACCTCTTTTAACAAGTTTTCTTACAATTTTTAAAAATTAAAACAAAAACACTCATTATCATGCAACCAAACACCCCATTAGACGTCAAGATAAAAAATGAAGACGCTTGATATTTTACACGTACACTGCATCGAGGTACTAATCCATCACAGTGTTTAAATGCGTTCAAAAGATGAATTGAGCAAGCACTCTCGTGGAAACCGGTGGATGGCATATTAGAGTTGGACTCGAGAGATGGAACAAGTCCCATTACATAAAAGAATATGAGCATACCCAGATCCCAAACTTGAAACTTGATATTATTGTGTTGAACGGTCTCCACGTTGAATCCGATTGCTGCGTTACAACAACGGAAGCAAAGAAAGAAACCCAAAGTCAGGTATCGGCAGCTGCACCTCAGAAAAGCATCTGATAGGCAATTAAAGCAGGGAACCCACTGGGGATTGTCGAGACCACTTCTCCCATCTGCAACCGATCTGAAACATCAAACCACAGATACGGGGTTCAGTGTTGATCGTTCAGAAGTGCGGCACCGAAAAATCCTGAAGGGGGAGGACGGCACAGCGAAACGTACACAAGATCGTAGTCTTGCCCGCATTGTCGAGGCCGAGGACGAGGATCCTTGCTTCCCTGTTACCGAAGATGGAGGACAGCATACGAGTAAAAACGATGCCCATCCCTCTCTCAGATCAGATCCGCCCGGTGCAGATTGACCTTCATACGAAACGGGGAACATGATGGTGAGGACGAAGGCAGGGAAAGAGGAGGATACGAGGATGTCATCGCCCGTGAAGGAGCGCGGGAAGGTGAGATTGGACGTTACCAGGAGGAGCGAGGTCCCCAGCAGCACGGAGGAAGGCCGTTGACGAGGCAGCCCAAGGGTTCTGCGGCGGAGATTTCTGGGATGGCGGAGGCGGTTCTTGGGTTCCGATGGGATTCCCAGTGGCCGCCGCCGGGCCGTGGAAATGGAAACTGCACCGTGCTGCGGCGGTGGTGGACCGCTACGAGGAATCGGTGGGCCAAATTTGGTTGCAGTCCACCAAGAAGACGGCGATGGCGCAGAGAGCCGCACGGGAACTTCAGATCGGTCTTTTGACTCTCTGGTACTCAATGTATTGCCAGAATTTTCAAAGAGTTTTCTTCAGGCCAAAGCAAATAAAAACATAAAAACAGATCTTACAAAAAATATGTTTGCATATGTAATTGTTTTCTACATTATTTATTACTAAAATATATTTTATTTAAAAATTGTGTAAAAATTCTTAGATATTTAGATGTCATCAAATTTGCGAATCGGTGATGGTCCACAAAGGTAAATTACAAAAATGGTGCAATTGTTTCATTTCAGAGTATTTCCTGGATAACAGGGTGTTTGGTAACGTTTTTAATTTTAAGATAACTTCATTTTTAAAATCAAAATTATTCGATTTTTCTATTTTATTTTTAAAATCAAAACAAACTATTTATTTGGTGTTTGGCAAAATCATCATAATTTTTAAAAATTAGACAGTAGTGTTTGGTTATGATCAGCGACTCTGTAAAACTTTCTCGGACGCCCTTCGTAGAGAGAACCTGCAGCTTCGCGAAGGCTCCCCCGTAGTGTCGTCCGTCTCCCTCCCCTCTGCGGCAGCGGCGCTCCTCCGGCGGTTGCAGCGGCGGCGGGCAAAATGTTGCGTCGTCGTCGGCCAGCGAAACCAGCGGCCCTCCCCCCCACGGTGGCGCCCCCCGCCGCGATGCTCCCCTCGGCCGGCGAAGCCCCACCCCCCTTGCGCTGTCCGCTCCCCCCGCCGGCGGCCCTCCCTCCGCCGCCGGCCGCCGGCCCCTCCCCTCCGCGGCGCTCCCCCCGCCCGGCGGCCCTCCCCCGCGGCGGCGCCCCGCCGGGGAAAGCCGCCTTCCCACGCCGCCAACGGCCAGGCGCCCCCCCTCCCTCCGCCGGCGGCCCGAAGCCCCCGCTCCCTCCGCCGGCGGCCGGCGGCCCTCCCCTCCGCGGGTCTCCCCCCCGCCCGCGGCCCTCCCCCCCCCGGCGGCGCCCCCGCCGCGATGCTCCCCTCGGCCGGCGAACCCCCCCCGGCGCTCCCTCCGCCGGCGGCCGGCGCTCCCCCGCCGGCGGCCCTCCCCCCGCGGCGGCGTCCCCGCCGGCAAAGCCGCCCCCCCCCCCGCTCCCTCCGCCGATGGCCGGCGGCCCTCCCCTCCGCGGGTCTCCCCCGCCGGCCGGCCCTCCCCCGCGCGACGGCGGGCCCCCTCCGCGGTGCTTCCCCGGCAACGAAGCCCCCCCCTCCGCCGGTGGCCGGCGACCCTCCCCCCGCCAATGAAGCCCCCCCGCTCCCTCCGCCGGCGGCCGGCGGCCCTCCCCCCGCGGTGCTCGTCTTCGCCAGCGAAGCCCCCCCCCCCCCGTGCGCACGTCTCACCTCCCACGTCCTTCCTCCGCGTCTATCTCAAAAATAAAACAACTCGGGACTTGTTTTTATTTTAGAAGAGATTACGTACATAACGTATCTCACTTTTAAAAATGAGACAGTAGTTAAAAGTTACGACCAAACACCTTATCTCTTTTATTTTTAAAATTTAGATTAAAGAGAGGAGAAAAAACGCAACCAAACACCCTATAAATATTGTTTGGTGCAGTGAAATTAGTTAATCTTAATGGGTGTTTGGTTGCAATTTTTGAAATAGATTTTGTTAAAAAAGATGTTTAGTAACTATGATAATTTTATATTTTTAAAATGATTATTTTCTCAAACAAAAAAAATTTCAACTCTTTTTTATCGTGTGGTCCCTCACTTTGTTTGATTATATATGATAGTTACTCTTTTTTGTTATCATATCCTTCTGAACATGATAATCATTTGTCATTGGTTAATTCATATTTTATTTTAATACAACTTTTTATCATAAAAATGTAAAAAAATATTACGCAATCAAATATCTCATAAAACTACAAAATTTACAACAAATTCCTTATGGGGTGTTTGGTTACATGATAATTTTTTGTACACTTTCATGATAAAAAATTATATTAAAATAAAAAGTGAACCAACTCATGACATAAAATTATCATGTTTGGATGGATGTGATTACAAAAAAGAGTAACTACCATACATGACCAAACAAAGTGGGGACCACAAGAAAAAAGAAAGAGGTAAGACCCTCTTTTTTTTGTTTAAGAAGAGAATCACTTTTAAAACATAAAATTGTCATGGTTACCAAACACCTCTTTTAACAAGTTTTCTTATAATTTTTAAAAATTAAAACAAAAACCTTCATTATCATGCAACCAAACACCCCATTAAGCTTTGAGTAGTTTCAGAGTAAAAATCAAAACATATAAAAACTAATATGGCACTAGATTTCAAATATGTATTTATTTGCAACACCGGGAAAAAATATCAAAACACAACTAGTTACACCTATTTACAGGATTTTAGGCGAGGGCCAGGAGAGCACCAAAAGCCATCACCTACTTTATTTTTTGACAACTTTAACAATTTTTAATCTACAAAAACACCTTGTTTTAAAATAAAAAATATCATGTTTTCAAATAAGTGGTTTTGAAACAAGAGAATTACAATAAAATGAATAAGCTAGCGAGAGTCATGGTAATCTCTCAAAATTTTCTTAATACACATCTCCTAAACACTCAACAGGAGATGGAGACGGGAAGTGTAAATGGGAGATTAGGCAGGAATAGGTTATACATCTTAGGTGACATTTGTTTTAGCTTACGGGGTGTTTGGTTGCATGATAATTTTTTGTACACTTTCATGATAAAAAATTGTATTAAAATAAAAAGTGTACTAACTCATGATATAAAATTATTATGTTTGGAGGGATGTGATTACAAAAAAAGTAACTACCACACATGACCAAATAAAGTGGAGACCACAAGAAAAAAGAAAGAGGTGAGACCCTCTTTTCTTTGTTTAAGAAGAAAATCACTTTTAAAACATAAAATTATTATGGTTACCAAACACCTCTTTTAATAAGTTTTCTTACAATTTTTTAAAATTAAAACAAAAACGTTCGTTATCATGCAACCAAACACCCCATTAATCTAAAATATTAATTCGCTGTCTAACCTCATAGTTTATGATAAAATTAAATACAAATTTTGATTAAGGTATTTTTATGTTAATTAATTTAATGTTCACTTAAAGATATTTTATATATGTTACTTCTGCCCTCCTAAAAGATTACATATGAAAAGTAAAAAAGCCAAAGAAATTTATTAAGAGATAAAAGGTATGTTTAAACATTAATTTTGACATAAAATAAACACTCTAAAGTCACTAATTTCTGATCAAATTAGAGATTAAAGATGTGTTCAAACTAAACAAATGCAATCTTAGCTTAAGTGGCATTTTTTTAGTTTCTTTTAAAAATATGAAGTCTTAACTTCATTTAATGTCTACCATCTTAGTTTTGATAAAATTAAATCTTTAATTTGATTAAGTTGTTTAAAAATAATCAATTTAATGTTTACTTGAAGATATATTATTCAATTTAAAACTAAAAAGTTTAATCATACAACTTATTTTAAAAAGAATTTTAAGATATAAGTGATGGTTTTACAGGTTCATTAAGATAGTATCAAATAATTTAAATTTCACAATCCTGACCATATCAAAGGTCAGAAGTAAGGCTAGACTAATCAAGCACCTTCTTAAATAGGGATTGAAGTCACATCAAGGATCTTGCCATAACGACCTTGTATATAGTATAGTTATACTGAACCTCCTATTAGTGGCCAACGTTATGGTAGTTTCAATTAGTATTGACCATTGTGCAAGTAATGGTCCCCAATTATCCATTACCACAAAAAAGTCTAATATTTTTATGTTGGTTGAGTGTGGAGTCTTTTATAGGGAGAAAGCTAAATGTCAGAACAAGTTCCCCTTGCCCACCCTATGAAGTATGAACTATAAATCATGATGGCTAATCTTTTACAACTTTCTAGATAATTGTTTAGAATTCTTATGATTTACCAAGTTGACTAGACTTGCAAGCCATCACCCATAACATATCAGTGATGACCTAGATCCATCATGTATAAATCGACAACTTGAAAGCCACCAAAATATTAACAATGTCTTAAAATCATTGCTGAAATAGTCACCTAACATCTGAAATTCTTTCCGAGAGCTAAGAGTGACTACCTTAGTGATGGCCTAAAGTTGTAGGCAAAAAATATTGATGATAGCTAGGATTCGTCGTCAATCATGTTTAAATGTAAATAGTATAATTTAAATATTTAAAAATTGAAATCCATTGATGCATAAATTGTACAACCAACCTATAAATTCACACAAAGTTGACCTATACACTTTTCATCCAATCTTTCATCTATAAACCATAAAACACAAATAAAATGATCACACACCACAAATGTTACATCTTTTCATCCACAACTAGATTCATTCAATTACATTTAAGAATTCATTCAATTATATCTACAACTTATACATTTACATCTATTCAATAACATTCAACCATAAACCACATCGCACATACATAACAAACCCAATGCCGCATATCACATATCATGAAAGAATCACACAATGGAGAACTAGAACAAATGAAAATTATTTGAATAATTGTATACAATTAAATGTTCATAACAAAAAATAAAGATACAATGATGATCACTCATCCTCTCCAAAGGATTTCCCATTCTTGTTTTCTTCCTCGTCCTCATCCTCTCCATCCTCCTTTCCCTATTTAAAAGATGACATCAACCTCTATTGATCAACCAATGGGGAGAGTCTTTGATCAATCATAGTTAACTATTGTTAAGTTAGCCATTTGATTGTCTCTATAAAATTTTTCTATTGATCCGTCACTCACTTCTTATTCTCAGCCAATTTCTTATCAATTTCGGTCAATTTTCTTCTCTAACTTACTCATCAACTCATACATTAGCGGAACTATGAAGGAGATAGCACCTCCACTACTTCGACCATATAAGATGTTACGAGTTTATTCCCCCCCCCCCCCACATAAGATCCATCTCGACCTATCTCTGTCGATGATGGTGAATGCCTCTTCAACACTAAATGGATGTTCAGATATCCAAACATTTAATTTCTCTAATGTTGGGACATTCATCAATTTTATCATATTGTCCTAAAGAATCATTTTATTTATTAACACTTCATTTTATTTATTAACACTTATAATTAATATATTATAATTTAGATAAACAAATGAATTTGCTTACCATCATTTGACAACTCTCTTTGTTATTCAAGACAACTGTAACGTATAGTTTATTTTTAAAGTTAAATATTATATTATATAATATTTAGTGTAAATTTTATGTATATTAATTATTATATTTATCCTTCTCCTTCTTTCTCTCACCGTTTCCATACACTACAGGAAATAAGGTCATTAGCGACGGCTGACCGCCGTCGCTAAAAATACAAAAGCCGTCGCCATAAGGTAATAGCGACGGCTGTTCCACCGTCGCAATCCTGTCGCAAATAAGCCCGTCGCCAATTTTAATGGCGATGGCTAATGATAAGCCGTCGCTTTTAGGATTATTTGCGACAACTAACGCCGTCGCAATTAAGTTATTAGAGACGGCTGAAACCGTCCCTCATAAAGTTTTTAGCGACGGAACCAAGCCGTCGCAAATAAATTTAAACCCGTAAAAGACATTGGCGACGGCTTCTCGCCGTCGCCAAAACATCAATTTTTGCTTTAAACTTTTTTGCGACGGCTACCATAAGCCGTCGCTAGTAAACGACAGTAATTATAAGCGATGGCTCTCAGCCGTCGCAATACCCAATTTTCAGCCCGGCAACACCCGCGGGGGTGCATTTTGCAGTTTTGCGACGGCTTAGAGCGCGTCGCCATTACAGCACGATCGTCGCTTAAAGTTAATAATAGCGACGGCTTAGGTAGCCGTCGCTAAAATCCATTTTTTGGCCCCGTCAACGCCCGCCGGGGTGCATTTTCTGGTTTTGGGACGGCTTTGAACCGTCGCTATTACATGAATAGCCGTCGCTTAAACGAACTTTAGGGACGGCTGAGAGGAGCCGTCGCAAATAACTTACAGTTTTTAAAAAAAAAAATTTCACACAATTGTATTCTCGTAGCAAGACCTACATACACAAATAATTTGTCGATTTGCCCGATCGAAGCCATTCACATTCATTCATACATAATAAACACTGACATTCTTTAATAAGAAAAGTTCATATTTATAAAACGTATCATTACACAACAACTATCTCAAATACAAAGAAATAATAAAATAGAGAGTAAACTCTCTCACTCATCCTCCCCAAAAGAACGCTCATCATCTTCTGCGTCCTCGTCATCGTCCTCCTCCTCCTCGTCTCCCCGTGCGCCTCTATGGCCTTGGGGTGGCCTCGAACTAGACGGAACTGCAGGGGGGAGGCTACTGTTTAAGTGGGCTAACATTTCTTGGGTTAGCCGTGTCATGGACTCTTGAAACTGGTTGACGTTGGGCGTCCGGTTGTTGTTGGAGCGAGTCGATCATCGAGTTTTGTTTCTCGATTTGTGTAGCTTGAGCATCGACTTTGTCCACCAACTCCTGGTAGCCCCGGACCCGCAGGTACTCGCACCTCCACTTGCATACACCATACCGCAGTGTTGCGGGTGTCCTCTCCCCCACATCGGATCCGTCCCGGCTCGTTCTCTGCGAACACGGTGATGAATGCATCCTCGGCGAGAGAATGGGCCTCGAAATTCCGAGCATCCGATTCCTACGGCGGGGCATTCATCAACTGGCGCATCTCATCCTATATAATGTAAATATAAAGTCAGTTGTTATATGAAATAAAAATTGTCTAATGTTGATACAAACAAACATATTGCGTACCATAACTTGACGACTTTGCTCGTTTCACCATACGAGGGATCCATCCTCCGCCTCTTTCGTTTGGGTCATCTCGAAGACCTCTGGACGGGTAGGACGACGCCCTTCTTTGTTTGTCTGTTAAGAGAAAACATTATGAACACATTAGTACTATTATCAAGATATACAATAGTGAATAAAAAAAAATTATAAACTTACAAAATCTATCTGCAGTTGATGAATGTTGGTTCTACCTCGCCTATAAGACATGCTCAAATTAGCCATGTTTGTTTTATTCCTTTGGCTAAGTGCCTACAAACAAGTTCATAACACATTAGTTTTGTTAAGACAAGCTAATAAAATGAGTTATCAAATGTGGATTACTTTTAAATTAAATAAATTATTTACCTTATTGTCGTCCCTCTGCCATATCTCACACATATGATGCCACTGGTCCGGATCGCATTGTGGAGGCACAACGACAAGTGCCTCCTCCAGTGAGCGTCCTGTAAAATACTGTACGCCAAAATTGTATTAGTTACAGTACATAATCGTTTACTAAGAAAATAAATATAAAATTTTTACATTCTTCTTAAGATGACCCCTTTGTTTTCTTTGCATGTCTCCCATATGCCTTAAAATTTCCGCATTTATGGATGGAGACCGCTCAAATGTAAAATGTTGCTACAGGAAGAATACATAGATTAGTAATTTTAAAGTGAAAAAAAACAAAAAAGCTCAAGTACTTTTATTTACCTCGAGGTCTCTAAATATCGCCTCCTTCTTGTCATCTGGAAGGGTCATGTAATCCTGTTGCCATAAGTTACAATGTACCCTGTTGCAAACTCCAAGATATGAGGTGAACTCCTGGCCATTCGGGCCTACACCCGATCCTCCAATGACCCGGACGTTTAAGGTCTTCCCCGGGCGCTAATGTCCGCACATTATACGCCACGGGGACCTCTCCCACGTCTAGCAGCGGCATGCTGCATGCCAAAATTTTTAACACATTTAAAAATTGATATTTATAAATCTACAAAATATAAAAAATTGATATTTACCGGAGGCGGAAGAAGATGGACAGTCTGTAGGGGGCGTCGCCGTAGTAGGGTGAGTGTCAACCGCCCGGGATGGTCCACACGATGGCATCGCATCTGGGTAAGTGAGATGAGCCACGAGAACCACCGGCCTGATCGGTGGATCCACCGGCTTGTCCCACTCCTCGATGTACGTCGACTCTTGCTAAATTTCTTCATACCGCAATATAATCTTTAAAATTGCAATCCGGCCTCGGGGTGGGGTGTTATGCATTTTTCCAAGCTAACCGGCCGGTTTGCCCGATCCAAGTCGGAATCCGGCTTCGATCGGGCAATCCGGCCTCGGGGTGGGGTGTTATGCATTTTTCCAAGCTAACCGGCCGGTTTGCCCGATCCAAGCCGGAATCCGGCTTCGATCGGGCAATTCGGCCTCGGGGTGGGGTGTTATGCATTTTTCCAAGCTATCCGGCCGGTTTGCCCGATCCAAGCAGGAATCCGGCTTCAATCGGGCAAACCGGCCTCGGGGTGGGGTGTTATGCATTTTTCCAAGCTAACCGGCCGGTTTGCCCGATCCAAGCCGGAATCCGGCTTCGATCGGGCAATCCGGCCTCGGGGTGGGGTGTTATGCATTTTTCCAAGTTAACCGGCCGGTTTGCCCGATCCAAGCCGGAATCCGGCTTCGATCGGGCAATCCGGCCTCGGGGTGGGGTGTTATTCATTTTTCCAAGCTATCCGGCCGGTTTGCCCGATCCAAGCCGGAATCCGGCTTCGATCGGGCAATCCGGCCTCGGGGTGGGGTGTTATGCATTTTTATAAGCTAACCGGCCGGTTTGCCCGATCCAAGCCGGAATCCAGCTTCGATCGGGCAATCCGGCCTCGGGGTAGGGTGTTATGCATTTTTCCAAGCTAACCGGCCGGTTTGCCCGATCCAAGCCGGAATCCGGCTTCGATCGGGCAAACCGGCCTCGGGGTGGGGTGTTATGCATTTTTCCTAGCTAACCGGCCCGGTTTGCCGATCCAACGGAATCCGCTTCAATCGGAGCAATCCGGCCTCGGGTGGGGTGTTATGCATTTTCCAAGCTAACCGGCCGGTTTGCCCGATCCAAGCGGAATCCGGCCGATCGGAGCTAGCCGGCCTCGAAGTGGGGTGTTATGTATTTTCCAAGCTAGCGGCCGGTTTGCCGATCCAAGCGGAATCCGGCTTCGATCGGGCAATCCGGCCTCGAAGTGGGGTGTTATGCATTTTTCCAAGCTAACCGGCCGGTTTGCCCGATCCAAGCCGGAATCCGGCTTCGATCGGGCAATCCGGCCTCGGGGTGGGGTGTTATGCATTTTTCCAAGCTATCCGGCCGGTTTGCCCGATCCAAGTCGAAATCCAGCTTCGATCGATCAATCCGGCCTCGGGGTGGGGTGTTATGCATTTTTCCAAGCTAACCGGCCGGTTTGCCCGATCCAAGCTGGAATCCGGCTTCAATCGGGCAATCCGGCCTCGGGGTGGGGTGTTATGCATTTTTCCAAGCTAACCGGCCGGTTTGCCCGATCCAAGCCGGAATCCGGCTTCGATCGGGCAATCCGGCCTCGGGGTGGGGTGTTATGCATTTTTCCAAGCTATCCGGCCGGTTTGCCCGATCCAAGTCGAAATCCAGCTTCGATCGATCAATCCGGCCTCGGGGTGGGGTGTTATGCATTTTTCCAAGCTAACCGGCCGGTTTGCCCGATCCAAGCTGGAATCCGGCTTCGATCGGGCAATCTGGCCTCGGGGTGGGGTGTTATGCATTTTTCCAAGCTAACCGGCCGGTTTGCTCGATCCAAGCCGGAATCCGGCTTCGATCGGGCAATCCGGCCTCGGGGTGGGGTGTTATGCATTTTTCCAAGCTAACCGGCCGGTTTGCCCGATCCAAGCTGGAATCCGGCTTTGATCGGGCTAACCGGCCTCGGGGTGGGGTGTTATGCATTTTTCCAAGCTAACCGGCCGGTTTGCCCGATTGGAAAATCGTTTATGGTACCCAACAATATAGCTCTCAATAGAAAATTCTCTTTCGCTAAAACATCATATGTCTCCAATCCGATCTCCCACAAATTTCTTAACTCTTCCACCAACGGCTGTAAGTATACATCGATATCATTTCCGGGGGCTCTTGGACCCGGTATTAGACATGAAATCATCGTGTTAGCCACTTTCATACACATCCATGGTGGTAAGTTATAAACCAATGTAACTATAGGCCACACACTATACTTTGAAGACATGTTGCCAAATGGGTTAAAACCATCGGCGGCCAATCCAAGCCGAATGTTGCGTTTTTCTGATGCAAAATCCGGATAAAGTTCATCCACTCTTTTCCAAGCGCGGGAATCTGCTGCATCGCGCATTTCACCTCTCGATTCATCCGAGCGTTGCTCACTATGCCATGACATCCACCCAGCAGTCTTTGCTGATATAAACAAACGCTGCAACCTATCTTTTAAAGGGAAGTAGTGTAATATCTTCCATGCCACCTTCTTACTCTTATGTTGTTGATCATCTTTGTATACGGGAGACTCACAATGTGGACAACTAATTCTATGTGCATTCTCTTTCCAAAAGAGAACACAATCGTTCTTACATGCATCTATCTTTTCATAACTAAGTCCTAAGTCCTTAACAATTTTCTTAAGTTCATACCAAGTGTTAGGAACACTTGCATCCTTCGGTAATACATCCTTAAATAAAGACAATATACTACTCATGCATTTTCCAGTCAACTTTAAAATAAATTTTAACTTAGATATTTCTGTGCATCCTTCATATAATGGTGTTTCTGCATCTCTTAATAGCAAGAAATGCTTGTGTGTTTCTATACTTGGTTCGCTTTCATGATGTATAGATGCTCGTTGAATATTTTGAATGTCTTCAAGCATTTCTATTACATCGTCATTTAAATTCTCATGTTGTGCTTCATCTAATCGAACTTCATTAACGATACTTAAACTAGGTTCAATTTCTCCGTGACTTATCCACGTTCGATAATTGGACTATATGCCATCACATATTAGATGTTCTTTAACTACATCTCTTTTTAAAGTAAATGTGTTACAACACCGTCTACATGGACATTGAATCAAAGTTTTGTCTAATCCATGTCTAAATCGAGTCCTACATTCATCGCAAGCATAATCTAAAAATTCTTCTACTCCTTGAAGATACCTAGGACTTAATCTGTTAGGAATATCGATCCAAGACTTATCTAAGCTCCTCGTCATGTGTTAATATAAATAAAGATATATATGCACAAAAATAAACAATGAGATAAGAAAGTCTCGAAACAAAATAAACACAAACCAAACCACCTCCAAGAGAAGAAAGTCTCGAACGAGAATGTCGTTTGAAACTACCTGAAAATAAGAATTAAAGCCGTCATAAGATAAACATATTAATGACATTGAGTTTCATTAAAAAATTCTTATAAATTTTTTATCTTCCACTCTTGTTAAAGAAAAATCCAACTACGTAATAATATATAACATAATATGTATTTATAATAATATATATTTATAATTGATGTAATATATATATTTAAATGTAACATCATATGTAAATAAAGTGGGTCAAATTTTGACAAATTGGGTCAACTAGTTTACCGGTTCGGTTCGGTTTGGGGAGGTGTCGAACCGAACTAAATCGATAAAAAGTTATCGGTTCGATTTGGTTCAAAAACCAAATAGATAACTCATCAAACCGAATCCAAACTATATACATATTATTTTTCTTAATAATAATGTAATGTTTTAAACAATTCGATCCAAGCGATTCGGTCGGTTTCATTCGATTTGTGAGCCTTACGAATCGATGAAATCGAAACGAGGGGTTCACACCGAGCCGAAGAAGCCGGATCGTTTAGCTATACGAGTGATCTTTTTGATTCATGCTGACGTATAATTTAAAGAAATCAGCATAATCTAATTATAAAAGACTTAATACACTACAATACGACTATTTTTCTAAACAATTTATTACACTAAAATGCTTTCTACTTAATTTAGCATATATCATGATTTCCTAAAAAAATTACATGGTCTCAAAACACACGAGTTCTAGATGATTGACCACACAACTAACCCTAGCCGATATGAAATGAAAGATTTATAAATAAACATTCACTTTTCATAAGACATTAAATAAAATTCAAATAGAAACTAATGAATAAAATAATTTCAGTTAAAATATACCTTGGAGGATAATGCCCGGACGGATGTAGCGAGGGGAGGGCGCCGGCCCCTGGCGGCGGCGCAACTAGGCGGCGGCGCCGGCGCAAGGAGGCGGCGTGCGCGGCGGCGCAAGGAGCGACGCGGCGGCGGCGGCGGCGGCGGCGCGGTGGACGGCGGCGGCGCGCGGCGGCGGCGGCAGCAGCGCGTCGAGAGCAAGCGGGGGGGGAAGAGGGAAGGTGCCGACGGGGTTTTGTAAACCCCTAATGTATTGGCGACGGCTGAAGCCGTCGCATTTGGTACGTTTAGGGTACAACGACGCGGCTCGAGCCGTCGCAAAATTAGGTGGTCGATCGTTGAACGGGGGAAAAATTTTATTACGACGGCTTCCGGCCGTCGCTATTAACTAAGTTGGCGACGGCTTTCCGTGGCCGTCGCCATTTACCGGACCGGTGGGTGTTCCGGGTGCATTTTACGGTTTGGCGACGGCTTAGGCCGTCTCTAATAAGCGATATTGCGACGGTCTAATAGAGCCGTCGCTTATATCTTTGTATTTGTCGACGGCTTTAATAGGGACGGCTTAAGCCGTCGCAATTAACTCTTATAGAGACGGCTTAGTGAAGCCGTCGCCATTAAACCGTCCCTAATAACTTTATTTCTTGTAGTGATATTTCACTCCCTCCTTCCTTTCTCTCTCTCTCTCTCTCTCTCTCTCTCTCTCTCTCTCTCTCTCTCTCTTATTCCTCCTGCGTACGCCACACCCCTCGCCTTCTGCAGCCGCGTTGATGCTGCAGTTGCCGCACAGCCGTGTCCCTCTCCCTCTCTCTCCTCGTCGGCCACCCTCAGCTATTGACTGCCCCCGCATCATCACCTCCTCGCGTTGCACGCGCCTCTACCAGCCGCCTCCCGCCCATGCGGTCGCCGCCGCTGCCACGCACCCCGCGTGTTTCTGCTACACATCCCTTGCCACATCCGTCATCGCCTCGCCGCCCCGTTAGCTGACTCGCCTACGCGTGCCAACGAGCCCCCCCGGTCGCCGTCCCCCCTGCCGTGCAGCCACCCGCCTACGCTGCCGCCCGTGCAGCGCTGTGCAACCAGCCACCCGCGCGCGCGCCGTTGCCACCCCCGCCGCCACTCGACTGTTCGCCTCCGTGCCGCCCGCGGACATCGCGGTCATCGCCGCCCGCGCCTCGCGGCCGCCAGCCGCTGCGCAGGCCAACACCGCGCGCACGTTGCTCGCCAGCGCCGCCACCGCGTTGGTAGCCACCGTGCGCCAGCCCTCCTTCCACCGTGTGTGCCATGCACCCCGCCCCCTGTCGGCCGCCGTGATCACCGTCTTTCTCTCCTATCCTCTCCGTCTCTCTCTCTCTTAATTATGAGTGATATGTTTTCTCTTAAAATTTCTCTTATTTTTCTCTTGATCCCATAGCATACCTCTATTCTATATCTTTCTGGCAGCCTTGGTCGAGAGAGATAACTTGTTTGAGTTTGTTCGATCTGTGCACCGCGTCGCCCACATTCAATATCGCCTCCGATCGGCAGTTCTCGACTTTTCAGCACCATTCCGGTAAGCATCCTTGACGTGTCTACTATCATTAAAAAATTCATATTTAATCCTTCATGACTTGTAGTGATTATTATTGATTTAATTAATCGGGTTAGCATTGTATATTGTTGTTAGTGTGGTTAGCGGCGTTGTTTCGTTCGTATGTATTAGAGGTCGTATTATGATTATTTTAGGTTGTTTACAATATGTTAATCATCATGTTCCTGGATGATTTTAGTTTCTCCTTGATAACCTATATCTAGTTAGTTTATGATTATTCTTTCGAGTTGATATCATTGTATATGTAAGGTGATAGGTAACTAAACTAGATATTATTTAGCTAGTCTCATTAACTACTTGATTTTCAGCCATGTTTATGTCTCTAAACCAAAGGATACAGTCTGATTGGGTCTATTCATATCATGTTTTGATTGAAAGTCTGTGGTGGTATCATACTAGCTCATATGTATTATTGTCATTTTATGGTTCTAGCATCATGAACATATTTGTTTAGGTGTAGTTGGTCATGGTATTTGCATTGATGGTATATTTGTCATAGCATGGTATGGTGTATGTCATTTATCTTTTAAGTGTGATCATGGCATGGCATGATTGAGGTGGATGCATAATTTGCATTGAAATTATAATGAAAACAGCTACACCAGACTAGTTAGTCATAACCCGAGGGTAGCGGAGGTTAGAACAGTCCGGTGCATCCTTCGATCCCGGATACCGCGGTTTGTCCATGTGCCACTGTTGCCTAGGTGCACTATGGGATTTCGTTTAGCTATATGGTACTGCTATATATGATAGATCTGGTGGTAGCTGGTTGAGGTGGCAAGACGACGCATTCCTTGCTAATAAGAAAAATGTGTGGTTCTTATTAGAGGATAGATGCATATGTGTGAATGTCATTCTTATTAGAGGATAGGTGCATTATTGCATGGTATGGTATAGGTGGTGATGTATTTCATTTTGTCAAGTATCATGTTGTGTTGTATGGTGTATGCATGGTTTATCTTATTTATAGTATATCATCTTATGGAGCATATAGTAGATGATTTTGCATATGTTTACCTCATCATTTCAGGTCATTTTAAGGTGTTTATAGGTGCTGGTTGGTGTGTCTATAGGTGTTGGTTGGTAGTTTAAAATGCATGGATTAAGTCAAATGTTTAATATATTGACTAGTCTATATTTGTATATAATTGGTGGAGGTCTGGGTACCTATTTTAATTAACATCTAGGGCCTTTTGGCTATCCGATTTGGTAGATGGTGGAGTGTCTACTGAGTCGTCATACTCATTCCAATCCTTTTAACAATTTTTGGGTAATCAGAGTAGCGCAGCAGAAGCGTGATGGATCGATTCTCGAGAAGGCAATCAGATGATTTTTATGTCATAGATTGGTATCAGTCTTATTAGATTGTATTATTAGCATGATATTTTAGAAGAAATCATTGGAATTGTGATTTAAGTATTCTATTTTCCAAATCGATATAAATTAGGGGTTATTTTCCCAGTTACGTCGTCGGATTATGTTCCGCTGTGCAGGTTTAAATCCGGGGCGTGACAACAACGGATCCTTTAGAATCTTTATGAGTTTGTGTCATCTGGGACATCTCTAGACATGTAAGAGAACATCCTTCTTTTTGTACATGTTTACAACATTTAAAGATGTGATAATAAATGTTAACTCGACTGTATAATAAATTAAAAATTGCAGCTCATACTTACAATTTTTTCTAATTGATGAATATTCGTTCTTCTTCTTCTATATAGCATAGATAACAAACATCTATTGGATTTATTTTCACACTAAGTGCCTACAAACAAATTGATAACATTTTAATAATTGATAAGCATCATGTTTAAAAAGAGCTACTGTTTACCTTATTGTCGTCTCTTAACCATATGTCACACATGTGATGCCACTGATTACTATCATATTATGAAGGCACATTCACATTTACCTCCTATAGTTATCATCAAGGAAAATACTGAACATGACAAACACTATTAGTTTATACGTAATATATGAGTTGCTAAAAAAACTAAATATGTTATTTACCTTTGTTTTCAAATGGTTCCGTTGTTTTCTTTGTATTTTGCTATGTGTCTTAAGATCTATGCATCTATAAATACAAACCACTCAAAGGTAAAATGTTACTACATTAAAACCATATTGATAACTATTAGTATTATTCTATTAACCATCGTTAATAAATTAAAATTAGTAAAGACTAGCATAACTCCTCCATGGCCGGTCTCAAGCCTAGAAAGGAGGAGGGTTACGATAGGTGATAGCCAACATTAAATAATGTCGCATCTCATGATATAGATTCAAATAATATAAATATTGAGGTATACTCACCTAATGGTGGGTTACATCGAACCCAAGTGTAGCAAACAATACAGCAAGTGTGAGGGCATTTCGTGCATGTGTTGTAGCACATAAGTACCATAATTTGATGTTTACATAAGCAAAGGTTCCCACATCAAAGACAGGTGTGGGTAAAGAAGTTAATCCATAATAGAGAGAAAGATATAAGTTCTAGAACAAACTCAAAAGCAAATAGATATTATTATAAAAAAATCTAAGAAAGAAAAGATTGAAAGAAGAATAAGAATATGTAGTTGGAATATTGGATCTCTTATAGAAAACTTATGGAACTTGTTGATAGTATGGAGTGGAAAAAGATTAATGTTATATGTATTTAAAAAGACAAGTGGATAGGGAAGAAGCATAAATATGTAGGAAATAAAGGCTATAAATTATGGTATACAAGAACAGAAATAAAAATATGGGGTAGGTATCATTGTTGATAAAACATTTAAAGATGCAATAGTTTCAATAAGAAGAGTAAAATATAGAATTATTATGGTAAAAATGATTATAGAAAAAAATAATTAACGTAGTTAGTGTGTTTGCTCCACAAATTGGATGAAGTAGTGAAACTAAAGAAAAATTTTGGAAGGATATGGATGACATTATGTAGAATATATCAAATAAATAAAATATATTCATTGGAGAAGATCTCAATGGGCATGTATGAAAAAGTTCATGGAAGTTCTGTACATGAAAATTTAAATAAAGAAAGAAAAAATATTCTGAATTTTGTTATGGCTTTTGATCTTCTTCTAACAAATACTCATTTTATTTAAAGAGAATATCATTTAACAACATTTAAAAGTGATAAAAATAAAATTCAAAGTAACTTCATTCTCACAAGAAAATATAATCATGATATTTGTAAGGATTGTAAAGTTATTCCAAGTGAAACTTTAGCAAGCCAACATAGGTCAGTGGTTTTAAATGTTAAGATTAAAACACAAATAAATATATTTAAAATAAATGTTTATCCTAAAATAAAATGGTTGGAGTTAAAAGGGATAAAACAACAAACATTTAAGAATGAACATTTTAAAGTTAAATTATTAGAAGTTAACTATGAACGTTAATGCTATGTGGGTGAACATGACTAGAAAGATTAAAGAGATTGCTAAAAAATATTTGGAGAGTCTAAAGGACACGGTCCACCTAAAAAAGGAGACTTGGGAGTAGAATGAAGAAGTGCAAAAGATGATAAAGAATAAGATATATTGGTGTAAAAGATTGACTAAGTGTGATAACAACAAAGTTTACGAACAATACAAGACAACAAGAAAAAAAACAAAAAGAACTATTAGATGAGTAAGAAATGATGCTCTTAAACATATGTATGAGAACCTTGGAACTAAAGAAGATGAAAATGATATTTATAGATTATCAAAGATGTTTGTGTGTGTGTGTGTGTGTGTGAGAGAGAGAGAGAGAGAGAGAGAGAGAGAGTCACAACATCTTAATCAAGTCAAATGCATCAAAAATAAAAAAAGGAAAAGTTTTGATCAAAGATGATATCAAAGAATGATGAAAAAATTATTTTGATACTCTTTGTAATTTAACTTTGCTAAAAACATAGACGACATATAGTAACAAAGTTTAATTTGAATTATTTTTGAATAATTCAATTTTTAGAAGTTATAGAAGCTTTAAAGATAGTTAAAACAAGTAAGACATGTGGCATACATAGTCTTCTTATTGAAGTGTGGAAATGTTTGGATGATTTAGATGTAAAATGGATAGCTCGACTTTTTAACAAAATGCTGTAAAAAGAATGCCAAATAAATATAGAAAAAGTATCAGTATACTTATATTTAAGAAAAAAAAGAGAAATATAAGATTGTGCAAATTACAGAGGGATCACATTTATGAGTCGTACCATAAAATTGTAAGAATGAGTTATTGAGTAGTGATTATGGAATTGTACAAATATTTCAGCTAATCAATTTAAATTTATGTTTTATTGATGTACAATTAAAGTTATTTTTCTTATTAGAAGTTCGACGGAGTAATATCAAGATACGAAGAAAATATTTACATATGATATTTATTGTTTTAAGAAAATTGTGATATAACAAATTTTATCTTCATTTTTTTTACAAAATATGATACAATCATTTCTATATACATCAACTTTTAATAACTCAATTTTAAGTCATTAATATTTTAAGTTTATACTAATTGTCAAGAAAAATTACATTTTTATGTGATAATTCTTTAAATAAAGATAGCATCATATCTCGAACCCCCTTCAAATAAAGTATGTCACTAACTTGGATGTAGTCAAACACCTTGACAAAAACTTCTTATAATGACAAGATATTAGAATCAACTAAATATGACAAGAATATGTCACAATTATGCCTAGAAAAAATAAAGATACACCTTCAAGAATAATGTTTACAAATTGAAGAAGAAGAAGAAAGAAAGAAAAAAAAGAAAAGAAAAGAAAGAAAGAAAATAAATGAAGCAAAATTAAGTGAATAAAAAGAAACATGAAGAAAAGGAAAAGAAAGAAGAAGAAACATGAAGAAGAAGAAGTAGTAGTAGAAGAACCAAACAAACATAGTACCTTTAGAATTTGAATAATAAGAAGAAAAATAAGGATAATCGTTAGAAATAGAAGAAGAAAAAGAAAAGAAAGAAACTTAAGAAGAAGAATAAAAGTTAAATCAACAATTAATTCAAGAGTTAAACCATTGAAACAAACCAAATTGAAGAGGTATACAAAACAAATAATTTTTTAAAATTGACCTAGGAGAAAGATCAGAGGAAAAAAGATGGGAACTAAGGAGAATAAGGGTTACCGTATGAGGACGAACAAATGTGGCTAGGCAGAACATGGAGTGTTGACCAATGCATTGCTTATGATGAAGTGCAAATCTAATCCAGTCGCAATGGCAACCTTGGCTAACAAATTTTGGAGTTGTCCTACTACAAGCATGGATGTGGAAAAGAATGTGGACAGCGATGATATGAAGAAGATGGTAGAAGACCTAGATAAGCATGTGTGTAATGATACAGCCAATGGAGTTGTGGAGTTGCCAGAGAAACCATTGTTATTGATCATAAGCCCAAAGAAGCAACTCTATTTAGAGTGGTAGATGACAAAATATCTGGTCACTAAGAGCCAAAAATAGAGAGTGGCAAAGGAAGAATGACATTCTTACAAGGAGAACATGACCAAGAATTGGGAGAAAGGGATGGAGGAGACACGCATACATCTCCGATCACAGACAAGGACATCTACTTTCATGAAGCTTGATAAGCACTATGTATCAAGAACTTGACAGTGAAAAAGGAAGACACTGCTATCAACTTTGAGAATGGGTCAGCACCTCAGATCTGAAAGAAACCTCACCCACATTCACGTTGATCCCCGAACGTCTGTCCCTTAGTGTCACTCGGGCACCAGAGAGACAGTTTGGGTTGTGTGAGAGGATAACAAAGGAATAAAAATAAGAAAAAAGATAGGAGATAATGCAAATAAAATGCAGTGGTCACTAGAAGCTGCGAGCTCTGAAATTAACAGAAATTAAATACAAAGTAATTTTAAAAAATGACAGTGTGTACCTAATGGGGTGTTTGGTTGCACAATAACATTTTGTACACTTTCATGATAAAAAGTTGTATTAAAATAAAATGTGAACAAATCAATGACATAAAGTTATCATGTTTGGAGGGATGTGATAACAAAAAAAGAGTAACTACCATATATGACCAAACAAAGTGGGAACCACAAAATAAAAAAAGAAGTGAGACCATATTTTTTTTTCTAAGAAGGAAGTCACTTTAAACACAAATTATCATGGTTGCCAAACACCTCTTTTAACATGTTTTGTCACAAAAATATAAGATTGTAACAAAAAACAAATTTATCATGCAACCAAAGACCCCATTAGCATAAGGAGATGGGTGTGGTCCTAACTTCTCATTCTTCTGCTGACAAATGAAAATGAATCTTTAAGCGATGCTTTCTTAAGATATTGTGCAAGTAAAATATAGTAAAACATGTGGAAAAAAAGATTAGAACTGAGTGGAGTATATTAAATGTTAATAAAATGACATAGAAGAGAGCAATCAGGTTAAAATTGACCGGATTAGGGGTTAGCCCTAACCTCTTTTTTGATTTTATTTTCTTAGATTAATATGATGAAAAGGTATATAAAAATAATTTAAATGTGAGAAATGATGGTTAAAGTATGAGTTTAGAAGAAGAAAAAAAAGAAAATATGGCCCAAGTTGGTGAAGAAATTATAAAGTTTGGTGCTGATGTAGATGCCATGTTTGAAACTGGAATCTAGTAGCGCAACTTCCATATGAAGCTTACCACAGACACCACGGAAGTCAGAATCAATCTCTATTTGTTGCAAACAAAAGGGGATAGGAAGAGAAAGAATTTATCTTTAGATAGATTAGCTGGCACATGCTCCGTTGCTTCTGTAGAAGTCTAATAAGATAAGCAACATTTATGGGCGCAAACCAATCTTTTTATCTCTAAAACTCATTAAATTCTCTCTCTAAAAGTCACTGGAGCCAAATAATAGGGTGGGGGATGTGTTGGTGCTCCTTCTGGACCTTCTTCCAACATAGGACATTTAGAAGTCGTCCAAATTTATAGAGGAGTGAAAAGACAACAAATGGGAAAAATCAATCCCATATGCACCCCTAGGTGGGGGCACATGCACTCCCACCCTGGGGTGCATGGACCTTAGACAAGAAATATGCCAAATCAAGCAAAATAGAACTATGAAAATAAGAAACTAGAGAGGGTCCCATGTGCCTTGAACCTAAGATGCATGTAACTTGGTAAGAAATTTTTCTACATTTTAGAGATTCGGCCAGAGATCAATCAGAATTAGAAGGGTCCATGAGCCCCTGGATGAAGGGGCATGCACCCCCAACCTAGGGTGCATGGATCTTAGGCGATGAAATCGAATACAGACAAAGATCAGATCAAATCAGGTGGTAATTCATAAATGGCTACCGAGGGCACATGCGCCCTCAAACAAGGGCTCATGCGCTTCCATCCTAGGGCATGTGGCCCCACACTAGGGCATGTGGCCAATTTAGTAAAAAAAAGTGTCCATATCTTTGATGGAAGAAATGAGACATAAGATAAACAAATATTGATCATAATATTTATATTGAAGAAATATGAGTTATTGATTCAAAATGGAAAGAAATAATAAAATTTGATATAAAATCTATCTATTTTAATCAAGTTTAGAATTTGATAGATCCACCTAAGGATATAGTATCCATAAGGTATAAAGGAATCACTAAAGAATAGATTGGGGTAGATTAGAAGGTAGAGACCTTCAAGGTAAGGATAATTAAAAGGGATATCATATAAGTCAAATAGTTGACTATGATGGGACCTTTTACCTATGCTATAGATTTAATCTATTTAGATTTTGATTGTTACACACTATGACTATAGCATATGTCAATTGGATGTTAAGATAGTGTATCTTTATGGTATTTTGAGGAATGGGTGTATATGATACAACCTTTGGGAGTCAAGTTCCAAAACATTCAATAGTATGTGTATATGGTCTATTTATGGACTAAAGTAAAACTTTCTATAACTAGTAGATAAGGTTTAATGAGATTAAATCTTATGACTTCATTAGGAATGAAGATGTGCCTTATGTATTCAATTAAGATAAGTGGGAGTGCTATTATCTTCTTGACATAATATGTGGATAACATACTACTCATTAAGAATGGAGTAGATATGTTATCATTAGTGAGCCTAGTTATCAAATTAATCCTCCAAACTAAATATGGATTTTAAGATCTATGTAGATAGATCTAAAGGGTTGCTTGACCTTACCTAGTTAATGTATATAGTTACCATAGTCAAAGGGTTTGACATGGTAAACTCCAAGATAGGTTTCTTACCTATGTAGTGTGGAGTTGATATCTTTAAAAAAAATGATTTTCTTAAGAGATAAAGAGATCACATGAGTAGTGCCCTTATGTTTTTGCAATAGGGTCTATCATATTTGTGATGCTACGTACATGACTTGATTAATGCTCGAAGTGTTATAAACATTCATCAGGTAGATCCTTGTTGGAGTCACTGGATAATTAAGAGATATATCTTTGAATCTTTGAAAAACACTAAGAATGTATCTCTAATGTATGAAGGATAAGACTTGAAGTCTTGTGGTTTTATAAACACAAGCTTCTAGTCAGATAAGTCTAATACTAAGTTTAAGTAGTGGTGATGCAATGAGTTGGAAGAGTTCCATGCAAGTGAATATTGCTAATTCTACAATTAATATAAAGTAGATTGCATAATAGTTATATACTGCTTTAGAAGCATTCTAGATGAAAATGTTTATCTAAATATGGGATTGTCCCAACTTTCTCTGAAAGTGTATCATTGTTTTGGAAAAATAATGAAGTAGAGTCAAAGTCTCATTAGAAGTTTAAAACTTCTATAGCAATACTATAGAATCAGAGAGAATATAACTTATAAAGATATAATTAAAGATAGATTATCTTCTGCTCATAACATTACAAATTCATTAATTGAAGTAGTTAGTTAAAAAGTATTTGAGATTCACCTTGAGCTAATAAAGATCAGCCAGATGGATGATTGGCTCTAGTGTAAGTGAAAAATTGATAAAAATGTATGTTCTACAAGTCAATCGTATATGTATGATTCGACATTTCTAGAAATATCTTTTTCAATTAATTAGGCAAATATTCATTATTAACTCTTATTAGAAGCGTATATATTAATGAAGTCCTTGATCACATGCAATGATGATTGAATCATGATGAGATCATGATAATGAGATCAATTATCTAGAGGTATGTGATATAAATGTTCATAGTCATAGGATCATTGAGATGGGACATCAATGATTCGGATAAACTAGTGTGTTTGATCATTTCTCAAGTGATGAGAACGACTGATCTCATTAGTCATTAGTGTGGGGACACTAGAATACACATAGATGCTTATTAGTGGAATGAGTTCATTAAACTGACCAATTTAGAAAAAAATGATCAGTCTTACCAAACTGTCTATCAGGCTATTCTCCTATAAATAAATAACTTATGAAGCCAAACCCTAACAAGCTATAGGGCTGGAGTACGTCCCAAGCAATCTCTCTCTCTCTCTCTCCTCTCTTCTCAAGAAGGTGATCTCCCATGGTCAAGCTTGGATTTGAAAGATTTCTTGAGGCCTGAAGGAATGGAGAACTTGTCTATTGAAGTAGATCATGTGGATATCGCTAAAGACCATCCACTCGAATAGTTTTCAATTAGGAGTAATGTCCTCTCTTCATCCATAGTGAAGAATTTTAAAAATCACATGAAGTACTCTTGTTCTACTTCATATTCGGTTCTCAATTTTACTAGTTAAGGAATCAAAAAAGTTTTCGCTGCTATAGATTGATTCTTTACAAAAATATTATTCAAAACTTTTAAATTAGATCAATCTAGTGAATCTATTCATTTAAGGAGTACCTATATATGTGTCTCAATGCATTACACCATTGATGGTTGATACTACAAGAATTGTTATTATTATGGGCGGGTTATTGGGGACAACTTTCAAGCCATCTCATTAAAAATTAGTTACAATGGCTATTTGAAGTCGTTGCAACTAAATTCTCATTTGTGATGACTTATCATAAGCCATCACAAATGGTCATTATTTGCAATAGATTCGCTTAAAGCCATCACAACTAACATGAATGAAAAAGGCTTTTAGCTAACACAAATAAGTTATTTAGTGACAATGATTTTAAGTTTAAATATAAAATTGCCAATGACTTAAACTATCTCTAATAAGATTAAATATGCTATTGACACAGGCTTGAGAAGCCATCGCTAATAACCTATTTTATATTTACTTGTCATGTAACTCATTACATAGCCCAAAAATCGGCCGGTTCACTCGACTCGGGGCTAATCTGGCCTACCATGGTTTGAACCACAAAAACTAAAACCTGCCATCTTAAAAGTTATGGGGTCTTTAAGACACTCAGGTCTATTTGTTTTGACTTAATTGATATCTAATGTATGAATCAATCATTCAAATGGTTAGATAAAATATCTGAATATAATAACAATTGCTTGGAATTACTTAATTTTAAGTTAGAATTTTTATTTTCAGAGATACACAATTATGATTATTGTGTTTTATGAAAGAAATTAGAGATAAAATTAACTTTTTAAATATTTCATGAGTCAAATCAACCTCAATTGTGTTTTCACATCTTTGTCCAACATTCCAAAATATCTAATCCTCCACAAAATGAGTGATTAAACATCAATTATGTACAATCAAACTGGCCCTAAGATCATTTAGAGAGCGGATCCCCTCAGTCACTCGACTAAGGGCAATTCCTCAGTCTTCTCACAAAAAAAGTCATTTAATGATCAATAAAAGTGGAATCTATCGTCAAATCATTATTAAAAAGTTATTAAATGACTCCTCTTTGTGAGAGAATTAAGAGACTTCTCTCGGTTACATGACCGAGGGAATCTACTCTCTACATGGTTGCGATTGTATATGAAACGGAAATAGAGTTAAAGCGAGAATGAGGTTTGTTGCAATAATCAAAAGGATAAAAATTTTAGTCTATCTAAAATTGACAATAGGTAGAATGACAAATTTAGAAAGATTTGCTACCTTCTTTCGAAGATCCACCACTGAAATCGAAATCACTGCCATCTGCCACTAGCTTGATTCTACCTACCTTCGTTAGCGTGCAAAGTACAGGGCATATTTCTTCTACATGAACTCTGTTGCAAAGATCCTATAAAACAACTTGTTCTGTGAGTTCTGTTATCGGACCATCCAAATCAAAATCAACCAAGAAGACACCATAATGATATATATTTTTACACGGGGATCGACCAGGGCTGTTTCAAGAGTTCCTAACAGTAACCAAGAACACTGGAGCAATATATCTCAGAAATTACACCCAGATATAGAAGAGACACTACGGGCTCAGCCTAAAAAGGCTTGCTTATTCTCTTTACTTAATCTCGTGGAGTACATTCACCACTGGCGAAGATGAAAGAGCTAAGTAGCAGACGCACAGGATGATCAACCTAACATGCAAAGAAGGTGGTACAAGCCCCCCTCCGGTCCAGTGCTTCCAGGAACAGGGTGCCTGCCGCTGGCGACCACACAACTGATCAGTACGTAAAAGACTGCTGTGTCACTCAAGGAGAGTGCGGAGAGGAGCGTGTACCATGTACATCTTTGATCTCCCGCTAGCTATAGCTTGAGGAACACAAACTCCTCCACGGCGGGCACGCCCCCAATCTTGCCGAGAGTTTCCTTGTCCGGCTCCTCGTCGACGCCGATCGCCATGATGGCCTGCTTCCCCGGGCCGGTCCTCCCCACGCTCATGAAGTTCACGTTCACGTTGTTGCCGGCGAGGATGCCCGCTACGCGCCCGATCATGCCCGGCTGGTCGAGCTGCCGGCAGAGCAGTATGTTGCGCTCCAGGCTGACGTTCACGCCGAAGGATCCCACCCGCGTCAGGTGGGGTGTGCCGTCCCTCACCTTCCCCTCGACGACGATGTCGCCGGCGTCGGACAGGGCGCTGGCGAACCTCGACTCGACGTGGGCCACGCGAACTTGGATGGAGTCCAGAGGGATACCGGCGGAGCCGTCGTACGAGTACCTTTCCTCGGCGATGCGGAGGCCCCTCTGCTTCGCCGTGTAGTCGGCGTTCACGATGTTCACAAACACGCTCGACACCGGCTCGATCATCCCCTTCGTTATCATGGCGCGGAGGATCCTGGTGTCCAGGTCGTCGCCGCCGCGCGCGGTGGCGTACACGATCTTGACCCCCTTGATGCCGCTGCCTCCCGCCACCAGCTGCACGACCAACCTGCCCAGCTTCTCCGCTAGAACGACGTAAGGCGCCAGCTCCGCCAGGACCTGAGATCAAGCGCGCGCGCACACACGATCAAGCTTCATATATATCGTAGATCAGCACCGAATCGATTGATTAACCCCCTGATTCTGATCAAATATTGTTCTTGGCTAGACATAGTTAGCTAGCTAGCTACCTCAGCCGGAACCATCGGAGCGTTGACGGCGGTGGCGGCAAGTTCACCCTTCAGCGCCCCGACGACAGCTTCTGCGATTTCAATGGCGACGCCTTCCTGGAATGGAGCAAACGGGATCAGCCGCAGAGCCGGATCTCGGCGAGGACGACGAGGCCGGACAGGGGACAGACGCGCGGTACCTGAGCTTCGACGGTGCTGGCGCCGAGGTGAGGAGTGACGGTGACGCTTGGATGCTGCACCAGCTTGCTATCCGTCGGCGGGGGTTCCTCCACGAACACATCAAGCGCTGCCTGCTCAAGACTATTAAATGTTCCTACTCTCTTAACATTTTATACGAGTTAGTAGAGGAGAGCGGATCACCTCGGTCCCACGGTAGACGGAGAAGCCTCAATCACGTGGCGGCCACGTCACTTAAGTGGCGATTCAGTTATCGAACGCAGACACATGAGCACCGAGTCCTTTGTAACTCACTACCGACGGGTAGTGAGTTACAAAGGACTCGGTATAAAAGTCTTGAACCGCTACCGAGTCCTTTGTAAATCACTACCCGTCGGTAGTGATTTACAAAGGACTCGGTAGCGGTTCAGCCCTTTTCGGTAGCGGTTCACCGAACCGATTCAGTAACATAACTTGAATCGCCACTTAAGTGACGGGGGTATGTGGCCACCCCTGATTGGGGACTGAGGCTTCTCCCTCCACCGTGGGACTGAGGTGATCTGCTCTCGTTAGTAGAGGCACACATTTACAGGCATCTAGGAGAGACTTTAAAATGTTCCACCTCACTTTCTAGCGGAGGCTAATCTCGATATTCTCTAGTGCGAAGGAGCAGAGAGTTCCTTTCCAAACTGCTTCGTACAAGATTGTTTTGAAGATAAATTCATCTATTCTCAAATTTTAAGATATAAATTAGGTTTATTCCTTAAGTAATCTTGTACACCAAAGGGGTTCAAAAGACCTCTAAGAGCCCTGTTTGGTATTAAATTTTTTTGAAGATAAACTAGATTTATTCTCAACATATCCCGATACCAAACAATTCCGTAGTGTTTGGATCAATCCGAGTAACGGATGCCAAGCAGAGAAAATGAGAAGTTCTGAAAAAATTGGACTCCACTAATCCGTAGATATGCAACCTCTCCGGTGACTTTCTTGACACCTGACACATCCAATAAAGCATTGGCCAGAGTTATTGATAAAGAAAACAACCTACAGGGAATAAACCTATACGTGCTCTAGTTTGACTCAAATATTTTCTGATATCAATCCAGTTCACAATCTAAATTTCATTTCATTTAGATTAGTAACATTTGCATAACCTACTTGTTAGATAACATTCAGTAGGTGATCCAGTTTCTATAGATACGTACAAGGCCGGATCACCCCTCAGAGGAGGGTGGTGCCCCCAGCACCAATCAAAGGGCGCCACAGACATCTCCTCATTTAAATAGTGACGTGACTGCGACATGTAAGTTTTTTTTTGTTACTAACGGGTTAGTAAGAAAAAAAAAACTTACATGAGATTAGTGAAAAAAAAAACTCTCATGTATACCTGAGCAACAGTTCCGCGGTCGAGCGCCCTGAGCAGGGCCTCTTCGTCGATGACTCCGCCCCTGGCAACGTTGACAATCCTGACCCCCTTCTTCATCCTCGCGAAGGTGTCGTCGTTGAAGATCTTGGAGGTGGTGGGGGTGAGCGGCATGTGGAGGGAGATGAAGTCGGCGGCGGCGATGGCCTCGCCGAAGGACACCAGCTCCACGCCGATGGCGTGGGCTCTGTCGACGGGGGCGTAGGGGTCGTGGGCGACGACGTGCATGCCGAGGCCTTTCGCCCGCCTCGCCACCTCCGACCCCACCTTCCCGAACCCCATCACCGCCAGCGTCTTCCCCACCAGGGAGACTCCGACGAACATGTTGCGCTGCCATTTCCCTGCGATGGAAGAACCGTCAGGTGAGCAAGATGCTTCGCGAATCTATTTTTTAAGACAATAAAACAATAAAAGAGATGAAACCTCTTTTCTTTTTTTTTCCGTCGTGGTCTCCCACTTTTCATGGATTCACACAATTTTTGTCATTGCATCTCATCAAATGTGAGAATTTTATGCCTTTAATCATTTTAAATTTTATTTTAATATAAAATTTTTAATCAAACAAATATCCCATAAACTTTTCAAAAATTTACGGAATTATCAAATATGGCTGGAAACAAAGTTAAAATAAAAAATTGGGAGCTAACAATATATATTACAAAATATAATGGGAACAACCTTTCTTTGTGAACGGATTGGAAAAAACTGTATAGTAATTTTATAGATTTTTTACATATTCATCCCTGTAATTATTTAATATTTCAAAATATATTCATATAATTTTAATAATTTTAAAACATTAAAATTTGACTCTACTGAAAATATAATTTTTTAAAAAACTTTTAAAGTGGACTTAACTTGACTTAACCTAGCTTAATCCAGTTTTTTTTATTAATTTACCTCTCTTTCACTCTTAAAACATATTCTTGCTCTTGAAGCTCTCTCCTTAAACTCTTCGTGCTCCGTCTCTAGGATGAAAAAAGAAAGTTTTTAGGTTATTTTACTGATTAAATATAAAAAATAATGATATTTGTGGAGTTAAAATAAATATTTTATTATTAATTATATAACAAGTATTTTTAATAATAATATAATAATATATTTTTATTATATTTTAAATTAAATTTATTTTATTGGTTTGACTTGATTTGGAAGGGTTCTAAACAAGTCAAATCAACAATTCAGTTCAATTTGACAGTTTGAACTGCTTTGTGCATAGTCCTAGCGATAACTATATAAAAAATTTATGGGCATTTTATATGCTCACCCCTATAATTATTTAATATGTCAAATATATTCATGTAATCTTTATAGTTTCTTTAAACATCGAAATTTGACTCTGCTCAAAAATATATTTTTGAAACATTTAAATTAGAACTTAACTCAAATAACTTAACCTGAATTAATCCAAAACATATTTATGAATTTACCTCTCTCTCTCTTAAAACGTATTCACTCTCGAAACCCTCTCTCTCTCTCTCTAAACCCCTGTGTCTCTCAAATTGCTCTCTTTTTCTCCCCACTCAGAGAGTATTTTAGTAATTGTATTGAATAAATATTAAAAATAATGATATAAGTTAACAAAATTAAATAATATGTATCGCAATGAAAAGAAATTAACATTCCATACACAGACATTCAAATGTCAAATAACTTTAGACATCGATATGTAAAAAGCTATTTTTATTGAAACTAAATTTAAAGACAGTTGGACGGGATCAGGCCAATAGTATTATACAGTACTATTTTCGTTTATACGAGGATGAAAGTGGCTCACCTCAGTCCCCGGGTGGAGGGACTTGCCTCAGTTCCCAATCAGAAATGACCACGTACCCTCGCCACTTAAGTGGCGGTTTAAAAACCAGTTCGATGAACCGCTATCAAAAAGAGTTGAACCGCTATCGACACGTTACTAACTCTCTACCCGTCGATAACGAGTTAGTAAGACATCAGTAGCGGTTCAGTCTTTTTTTGATAGCGGTTCAACAACGATTCAATAACATAATTTAAAAGTCATGAGCCCGCTACCGAAAAGGGTTGAACCATTACCGACACCTTAGTAACTCTACCCATCGGTAACAAGCTAGTAAGACGTCGGTAGCAGTTCAGCACTTTTCGGTAGCGATTCACCGAACTGATTTTTGAACCACCACTTAGTGGCGAAAGTATGTGATCGTTTCTGATGGGAACTAAAACAAGTCCCTCCACCCGGGAAAAGTATGTGGTCGTTTCTGATTGGGAACTAAAGCAAGTCCCTCCACCCGGGGACTGAGGTGATCCGTTCTATACGAGAATCGTTCAGAACTAGATAGTTAGAACCTTGTCCACCCGTCAGTTCTGGACAACTTTGGGATAGCCACCTTGGCCCATTCAGGTAATGCAATTTGGGCCTTTGGTAGAAAATAAAAAAGAAGTCTGTCTAATTTCTACTTCGATTGGGAAACGTCACTATATGTAAAAGAAATTTATAAAAAATAGAAGATAATGATGACATGGAAATACAACAAAAAAACCATCCCAATTTGCAGAAATGCTACTCATGACATGCTACGTTTGGCGACCCTCCCAGGGGAGAGGATGTTTGGCTGCTAGTACTTCCTGGATAGAACACAACATCCCAACCCGTCTACTGAGTTGAATTGATGTATATTGTCTTCTATAAGTATCTATTTTATTGATTATTGCATATCGAAGACAATACCCCAGCCTACCACTTACATTGAAGTCAATTATACTTTTATTCTACAAGAGTGCTTCGGTTGGAGGGGTCTATCGAACTTGTGAAATTCACAAAAATGATAAATAAAATACATAAAAAAGATGCTTGAACCTCACTTGTATATACGTGTGGAGAGTACTCTCTCTCTCTCTCTCTCTCTCTCTCTCTCTCTATATATATATATATATATAAGATAAGAGACAAGATGTGGTGGGACAACGAGTAGGGATTTCAAAGGATGGGCTTCATTCATGTTAGGCTGTTGATGATCTGTTGGGGACATGGTTGGTACAAGATTAATTTAAGGATAAAACAGCCAAGTGTACAAAATTGTGTAGGACATAAAATATCTTAAAAGTAAGTACTATACAAGTAAATAATTATTTATTATACATTTATTTTATTGAAAAAATATTTTTGATATTTTAACTTCATTAATTACTGATTTGAATCGAACTAAAGTAAACCAAACTAAAATAGCTAGGTTCAATTCGCGTGGGCGAAACCGTTTGGTTCAGTTTAAATTGACAAAAAAAATGGGTCCCCGGTGAGAACCAGCCTGACCTATGTTCAGTCCTGTCTGAAGAGATAGTGGGAAATGGAATTAAGTTGGCCTAGATTGAAAATGTGAAACGAATTTCTGAAATATCAATTTAATGAATATATTAAAGTAAAATCAAAGTAAGTGATCTCCACGTATTTGTGTTAGAAAATTCATGAGTAGTGGATCATCACTCCTGGGAGATGGGTGGCCCAGGTGCCCGTTTCAGGAGGGGAGCAGACAGGGCTGCTCAAAAAAATGAAATCAGAGAACCGGTAAACCTAACCCATCAAACCTGTCTAGGTTCGGCCCACTCCAAATCGAACCGAATCAAACCAGACCTTTGTGTTGGGCCGTGTTGAAGCGCACGTGGGCCTTGTTTCCAGACCTGCGCGGGAGGTCGTCGCGGACTCGCGGTTCCCACCTCTGACGCATCACCCACGTGGTGTTTCATGGTCGCGTCGCTTCAGTGACACACACATTTCAAAAACAAAATAAAACAAAACAAAACAAAATAAAATAATACTGGGCCTTTAATCTGTCTAATTAGATATTAAATTTTATTTTAAATTTACGTCAATACAAGTTTAAAATTTTGTTGACACAGTTTAGTCCAAAATTAAATCGAACTAAACACCTCTACGAGCAAACGTAACATAGGGCTGGCAATGGACCGGGCTGGCCCGTGGGCCCTCGGGCCGGGCCAGCCCTGGGCCTTGTCCCGGGCCAAAGAATCGAGATGAGGGAGCGGGGTCGGGCCGAGAAAGCAGGCCCGCGGGCTTGTTCTGCAACGTTGTCCAACGCCCAGCGGTTCGTCCGTTGGTTCGTTGGACATGCAAAAAAAATTTTTTTTTTTTATGAAACGTTTTGCATGCAAACAAGAATCCAAGATACGTATGCGGGTAATACGTAGACTATCAAGGAAATTTAAAAAAAAGGGTAATATTTTAAAATAATAAAATATATTTATATCTATGATTATTTGGGTGTTAAACGGTATGTTTATCTATTTTTATTTCTAGATTCAAAATATTTCTTTAGTAGTTGGTTTGATGTTTAAAAATTTTAAAAATATGATATGTATTTTATTATATATTAGAAAAATTAAGTGATATAGTTAAATCTATATATTTTATTATAAATTAAAAAATTATTAATACGTACGATGTATCTACTATTCTTATTTTAATCATGTTTCAAATTTTTTTGTCAAACCAGTCATACTTTAATATTTCAAAAAAGAATCTTAGTTTTAATTTTGTATGTCATATGAAGATTTTGGTAAGATCTTATTAAAATTTTTTGGATTGATGTTTAAAAAATTAAAAATATATAAAATATATCTTATAATAAATTAAAAAGAACGGGCCGGGCCGGGTCGGGCCGGGCCAAACTTATATTTTTTCTGGGCCGGGCCGGGTCGGGCCGAAATGTAATACGGGCAGGGTCGGGCCGGCCCATTATATATTGGAGCGGGCTTTGTTGGGCCAGCTGCGGGCCGGGCCGGGCCCAGCCCATTGACACCCCTAACCTAACATCTTTAGGACTTTTACGTCCCGTTGGGGATGAGATTATTTTGATGAAAATTTTTGATTTATCCTCAATATATCCTAGTTAAGCTGATACCAAACATGTCCGTAGTATTTAATTTAATTACCTGAGTGTTCGGTGGTTGCACAATAATTTATATATCTTTTGATGATAAAATTTATATTGACATATGACATAAAATAACAAAATATAAAACTATTCACGAGATAAAATAATAAAAGGAGTACAGATTCTCACCTCTTTCTTGTCCCGTGAATACTGTTTTAATACACGCACTTAAAAGCCTTCCACCATTTTTACGAAGAAGTAAATATTTAATTAATGAAATTACTCCCTCGGCTTCGACCGGACGACAGGCGTTTCATGATTTGATCTGGTCTGATCCTTAAAAAAGTTTTTCAAACCAAAGTTAAATATATCATTAAAATTAATTCAAATCAACTCGATAATACATTTTTGTATAATATTTATTTAATTGTTTTGTACGAATACTTTTATCTAAAAACTCATAAGTTATTTATTTCTACATAAAAGATCAAAGTATGATTAATATAGAGGTTAAAATAAGTATTTAATATAATTAAAGTTATTAGTATCATTTTTATTTGATGTCAATTTCTTTTTAAAATCAACTAAACCAGTCGATAGTTCACTCAAAATCAGACAAAACGAAATTATCGGTTTGATTTAACTTTTCAAGCTGAACGGAAAAAATAGAATACCGCTACCGGAAGTTCCGATCTGTCCAACCTCGGACGCCGGCTTTCTGCCGTCCGGCGGGGTCCAGCGACGCCGCGGATGGCCGGGCAGATGCCACTCATGAGTCATGTCACAAAGACAGAGAGAGAGAGAGAACGCGGAAAGGATGGTTGATGGACAGCTGACAGTTCCGGGAAGAGAATTTTAATTTTTTTGCTAGAGAAAATTTCAGTATTAATTAAATATGAAAATTTTCAAGTAATATACCATCTTGATGGCAATTGACAGCCAATGTTAAGTGAGAAAATAAGATAAAATGTAAAAAATGTAATCTCACGAATCACACGGCGTTATATGAAATTAGGCAAAGTCCAGTCCAAAAAGAAAAACAAAGAAATTAGGGGAAGTCAATATAACTCTTATTTATTTTATCTTATTTAGATTATTCTTCAAATAACGGGGCGGGATTCCGTAGATCTAGGATTGCCGAAGCCCGGCGGAAGATGAGGCGAAGGACTGAAGAGCGCGATCTTACCGGCTTTCATGGAGGCATCGGCCTGCGCGACGTTCCTGGCCATGGCGGCGAGCAGCGCGATCCCGTGCTCGGCGGCGGCCACCGTGTTCGCGGTGGGCGCGTTCACCACGAGGCAGCCGAACTCCGTCGCGGCCTGCAGATCAACGTTGTCGATGCCCACGCCGGCGCGACCAACCACCTTGAGCCGCCCCTTGGCGGCCTCGAACACGCCGCGGGACACCTTGGTGCCGCTGCGCACGATCAGCGCGTCGCAGAGGGAGATCTTGGCGCAGAGCTCCTCGTGGGTGAGATTATAGGCGCACTCCACCTCGGCGAACTCGCGGAGCACATCCAGTCCCGCCGCCCCGAGCTTCTCCGCCACCAGCACCGACGGCTTCGTCCCCAGCCCCGCGGCGGCCTCGGCGATCGCGAGATCCTTGGCCCCCGTCGGCGTGGCGACGGACGCCGCCGCCGAGCAGCGGATCCGGGGGGTGAAGCAATGGAGCTGCCGCGGGGGGCGGCAGAGGAAGGGGGCCGTAGCTCGGGAGGAGAGAGAGGGGGGTAGGAGAACGCGCGAAGAAAGGGGAGATCGGAGCGCTGGCTGCGGCGACGCGAGGAAGGCCTTGGACGAGGCGGCGGAGGCGGCCATGGCGTGCTGCAAGCCTGCTTGCTGCGGCGGCAACCGGAAGAGAACGCTGCCAGGAAAAGGGGAATGGGGGGCTGTGCTGGTTCTGCTTCGCGCGACTGAAGATGTAGAGCGTTGAGCAGGAGGAGGATGCTTTATAGGCTGAGCTGAGGATCCTCACAAAAACAAAATTATTGGAAAATTATAATATTTAATCTATGATCAATAAAAAAGATAAAGTTCTTATTATTTTTTTTAATCTTGCTATCCCTTTTTAGTCAAACATGATTCACTCTTTTTTTTGTTATCCCATCTTTCTAAACAGTTTTATCTTTTATAATGTATCTTATATATTTGTTATCGTCAATATATATATATATAAATTTATTGTGTAACTAAACACCATATTATACAATAACATTGAGAGCAAAACAATTTAATCTTCATCAATGGGTCTCTTCGTTATAAATTTTTTTTTCAATAGTGAGACTAACACAAAAGAAATTTTCTTTTAAAAACAGCACACTTCGGATTCGAGTTTTAGCCAACATATATTGTTTCACCTAAAAGTAGAATACTTCTACACTGAGTTTATTTAAAAACTAATTAAAATATTTCAAACTAAAAGTTCGACTTTAACCGTTCGAGAAAACGTTGAACTCAAAGAATCGGACTTCCACTTTTAGGGTGAAAATCAAATTATTTATGTCACCCAATGTTATTTTTTCAAATTTTTTGTGTTAATCGCATGATTTATAAAAACACTTTTATAGTTATAAAAATACCCTATCACTTATATAATATATATCTCGATTTTTTGATTCAACGTGGAGGTCGCAACGCTGGATCGATCGACAGTAGGTGAGAGCGGATCAGCCCAAGATGGAGAAAGCATAATGGTGGTAGGCCCTATTAATATTTAAAAACCAGTAATAAAAAATTAATTAATTAATGAGGCTCAGACAAGAAAGTCGGAAGGTAGGCTTGCAAGGATGTCCCGCATGAGATAACAAGTAGGATATTATTTATATTTAAAATTTACAAGTAAAGATAGATCTATTTTGTGTTTGTTAATTATTAAAATTAATATGTTTTAATAAAAAAACTTTGTGCTATCCACTAGAAAGGTTAACGATCGAATAACGAGTGATTAACATGTATATAAATATATTGTATACGTAATAGTTTAATTTCATGAAACAAAAGTAAAAATAATTTAAGCGATAAAAATTAAAACATAAAATATAATAAATACATATTAGAAACATGTACAAAGAGTACTCATAAAACTATAAGATTGTTTTAGATTTTATCTTCATGGTAATTTTTTTAACATAAAATAGCAGAAAAAAATTATTAAGATCTTAACCTATGATATAAGTTAGATGTCGAGTGATGGGTTTCTTTAAAATATGAGTAATTTTAATCATATTCTGATTAACATATATGATTATCTAATTTTATGTTTGGTTATTTGTATATCCGTTAAATTAATTAGCATCAGTCACGTACCATACTGTTTAAGTGAACAAAAGTTACCAGACTATTAAATAAATGCTGATTAACGTAATGAACAGAATGATTAATGACAAATAATCGACTATTATCGACACACCTTTGGACAATATACGACGGTGGGTATGGTTAGCGAGGTTCATATGAATCTTTTTTATAATATATATATACACACATTTTTACCGACTTTATCTTGTGCGCATTGCGTTCCAAAAGATGTTACATCACGATATTACAGCACGTAGACGTGTATGCGAGCTGACGAGATATCTGGGACAGATAAAAGAGGTCCAGCGGAAGTTGGATCGTCGGCTCGTGACTCCGATCAGACCCGTCACTTTTGGGCCGATCAACCCGATCTCGATTTTAAGATTTCGACTTTAAAATTAATATTTTATTATTATTTTTGATGATCCTGGTCAACTCCAGTTCGACTCGGGTCCTGACCCCGGCCGACCTGAGTCGAGTTTAGGTCCAATCAACCTGGTTCCGACTCTCGACCCTACCTTTCTAAGAAACTTTATTGAGCCATGAATAATTTTTTTACCGAGGTTATCTTAGGGCACATCTTTAGATGATGTTACCCCTTCGGTGCGAAAACTAGACTCACTAATTCTGTACTGTACAAATTTGAGTCATTTAATGTTGATAAATTTGAGTTTGAACTTGAGCACGCCCAAAAATAGGTTGAACTCTTATTCAAAATTGATCCCTTACTAATTCCAGTGCTCTCTAGCTTGAATTGGTATAACACCTTGACTCGAGTTTAATTTCATATTCAAATTTAAATTCCATAAGAACTGTTTTATAAAACTTAAATTAATCCAAACGTGTTTAAAAAACTTTAATTTTAACTTGTTTATAATATTTAATATAAATATAAATATAAATTAAATTTTATTTTGACTTGTTTCGTATACTTAAATGATCACATATAATGATTGACGTTCATAATTTATTTTTCAAAATAAATATATAATTAAATATTTAATTAAGTTACTTGTGAGTTTATTGAGTTTAACAAGAATTTATTCAAGTTCAACTCATTTAAAATATTAAACTTTATTTTTTGTTTGAGTTCATTTAATATAATAAATGAGTTGAGCTTATCGAGACAATGACATTGAAATATAAGGAATCAGCGCTTTTGGTACCCTTAGTTAGATTCCTAATAAGAAGGGCATTTAAAATGTCAAAAAAAAAATACTTGCTATGAGGCTGGGGCACGAATGCCCTAGCTCCCCCCTATGTGTAGGTGCATGCCCTGGCCTAGGGCACCTAGACCAATGCCCTGGTTGTAGGGTGCCTTAGGCCTAGATGCCCTACTACTAGGACGCCAATGTAAGGACTCATCCTATAAATTTTTTTGTGCAGTAGAAGCATGATTTCTTTAAATTTCAAGGTCTCTGTCTCAATTGAAACCAAACATTGAAAATTGAGAACACGATTCAATTGGATCAAATATATCATTGCGAGATTCAAATAATTTTCAAGATTGGAGAAGAATGAGCATAGTATATTCTATGCTCTCCAAACCACCCAAATGCGCGACCTCCAGCGGTATCTACATGAACTTCCCTTGCAGACGGGTTCTCCTGTGCATTAGACCTTTCGACTCATCCCAGACAGCGCCCTACTATGGAAAAATGTACTATAAGGGGAGAGAGGGACAAGAGGAGACTGGTCACAAAATTGGCTCATTTGTCTTGATAGAATTTGGCCAAATTCACTCATATTTATAGAAATTGAAAATTTTCACAAAAATCACTAAATTTCTATAAATTATGTCTATGCTTCTATACTTACAGATCAATCCTTATGTATATGACTCATTGGACCCAATAATCTATTTGGTTTAAGCTTAATTAAAATAACAATTTATTTTAATATAAATTTATTATTTAATTGATAGAAATGTATACCCTATAAGTTAATCATATATGATATGATTCAACATGTCTACATATATCTCATTCAATTAATTAGACAAATCTTCATTATAAGTTCTTATTAGATGTGAATATCATAATGAAATCCTTGATTAAATGCAATGATGATTAAATTATGATGAGATTATGATAATGAGATTGATCATCTAGAGGAAATTGATCTAAATATTCTTAATCATAGGATACTTGAGACGGGACATCAAGGATTCGGATATACTAGTGTATGTGATATCTTCTCATGTGATGAAGATGACCGATCTCATTAATTATTAGTGTGAAGACACTGAGATACATATACAAGTGCTCATTAGTTGAATGAGTTCACTAAACTGACTAAATTAGAAACCCTGAATGGTATCTTACCGAACTATCAATCGGGGTTTTCTATCATCACGGTTGCATAGTTGGACCTTTGACCTGAGTCGCCAAAAATACCTTGTTGGGTGGAATTTGTATTTTAACCATTGACTTATGGATCACCGTTTAGATAGTCCAGTATAACGATGGATCAGGTACAAGGAAAACCCAATAGAGGTAATTGAGTGGACAATAAGGGATCGTCCACTCTTGGTAAGTGAGAGTGAATGTCCTATGGGATAGTACTCTAAATCCCTCGCCAGGGTAGATAGGATAATTGGAAAATGAGTTTTCCAATTGATCCAATTCCGAGTACAGGATCCTATAGAGTCGGTATACTAAGGAGTTGACAGTCGATGCTGTACTCCTTTTCGACCGGGACATTGGATGGACGAGGGTTTATATCCATGCGGTAACCGACGATGGAAAGGTTCAATGGAGATAAGATTATCCACATAACTATTTGGGATCATGGGATATAGCTTGTACCCTTTATGATCAGTAAGCCGATTAATCTATTATCGGATAATAGATTTAATTAAATTAAATAGAATTGTTCTATTTTATTTAGGCCTCAACCAAATAGGCTATTGGGCCTAGTGGGTCACACACAAAAGGACTTATCCACAAGTACAAGGGCAAGGTCGTAATTTTTGGAGATTTAGGGTTTTATAAAAAATCCCAAAATTCTCTATAAATACTAATAGTAGCCAAACCCTAACAAGTCAAGGGTGAAAATCACGTCCCTAGCCTCCTTCCTACCTCTTCCTCTCTCTTAAAGGTATCCATGGTCGATGGAGCTCCGTACGAGAAGAGTTCTCGAGGTCGGTGCAAAGGAAGAATTTGATGTGGACGAAGTTCGTGTGGATACTGCTAGAGACTGGACATTTGAACGGTTTCAAGAGCTTGAGAAGCTCATCTCCTTCCTCTCCATGGGATTATATGAATCCCTATCAGGTATATTCGAACCCGATTTGATCGATTTTCTATTTTCGTCATTCGGTTCCGATTGAGATAGATTCTAAAAGAACCCATAGGAATCGTCGCTTCCACTGCACCAATTTTTTATGGACGATTCCTTACACTAATAACATATTTAACCGCTTTTCGATTTTGAAAGGTACAAATCACATCTCTTGATTACAAACAACTTTGGAGATGATTATATTTACATTGACCATTTTCATCATCAGTTATTACATGGGTATAAATCATTATCTATCCAATGCCCTATTCGGATAGAGATTCGACATCGATAACCAATCCCCTAGTAAACTAACACTTTGGGATCCTATACTTAAAATTGGATCAATTAGAAAGCTTCTTTTCTAATTATACTTTCTACCCCTGTTAGGGATTTAGAGTATTATTTCATATGCATTCTCTCTCACTTATCAAGAATGAATGATCCCTTATTGTCTACTCCATTGTTTTCACTAGATTTTCCTTGTACCAAATTCATTAATTACATTTAATCATCAAACAAGGTGATCAATGAGTCAATAGTCAAAACACAAGATATGTCCAACAAGACATCTTTGGTGACTCAAGTTAAATATCCAATATGCAACCATAATGATAGAAACCCTAATAAACAATTAAATAAGATACCATTCAAGATTTTAAATTCATTTAGTTCATTGAACTCATTCTTCTATTGAGTACCTGTAGAGGTGCAACGAGCTGAGTTGAGCCAACTAGTATGTTGTTCAAGCTTGGCTCATTTATTTTAAGCAAGTTCAAATTTGAGCTCAAGCATGTTGAACCCATGTTCAAGCTTGTTCATTGATTAATTGAGTCGAGCTTGAGTTCAAGCTTGAATAGCAACTTGACTCAAGTTTAATCCACATTCAAGCTAAAACTTGATACAAACTTGTTTATAAAACTCAAAATCAATATAAAGTCATCAATGAACTCTATATTTAACTTATTCATGAAACTTGATCTAAGTTTGAACTTAAAATTTGACTTATTTTATATATATTTAAGCGACAATATATAGCTATTAATACTAATAATTTAATATTTTTGATAAATATTCAATCGAATATTTAATCGAGCTACTCACGAGCTCATATAGTCGAGTAGGAGTATATTCAAGCTCGACTCAAGCTTTTTTTTGTTCAAGCTTGTTCATTTAACATAATAAATAAGTCGAGTCAAGTTTTTTATCAAGCCAAGTTTCAAACTACTTGTCGAGTGTATTGATTCGTTTGCACTACTAAGTACCTGTATGTGTATATTAGTATCTCTACACTAACGATCAATGAGATTGGACATCCTCATCATATAAAAAGATATCACACACTAGTCTATCTAGATCCTTAATATTTCGTCTTAAGTATCTTACGACTAGGAATATTTAAATCATATATCTCTAGATGAATGATCTCATTATCATAATCTCATCACGATCCAATCATTATTGCATACAATCAAGGAGTTCATTAAGATATACACACATCTAATAGAGCAAGTAATGAAAAATTTCCAATTAATTGAATAAGTTATTTCAAGAATTATTGAATCATATCAAATATGATTCGCTTGTAGGGTATACATTTCTATCAGCAAAAAGTCAATGAGCCCTAGTATTAGTGAGTCAGTTTTTATTATTTTTGACCTCGATGAATTTAGGAATAATATTGGCGATGGTTTGACATAGATTGATGCATACCATGTTGAAGGCACCCATGGTTGACGTGCCCTATATGTGGGGTGAATCAACCGACTTTCCCTATTTTATGCATATTCTTCAATTTCAATCAGGATTTTTGAGTCTTCTATATAAGGGGAGGACCTCAGCTCATGCCACAAAGAAAGAGCACAATTTTGATGAATTTTGAGAGGTTTGCCACATCTTTTAGAAAGAAAAAAGATTGTAAAATGTCAGATAGAGCCCAATTGCAACGAATCATCACTCGAGTCCATGGAAGAGATCCTACATGTGTGGAGTCCTATTTACGTTATGGAGAACTTTCATGGCCCTGGAACTCAAGTTTGCAAGTGGTGTAAACGTCATCGAATCTACTGCTTGCCTATAACTAACTTCCAATTGCAATTATTTAGAGTCCACCCTACATGCCCTCGAAATGAGTAATGTGGCTTGGCACCCCAGATCTAGGGCATGCACTTGGCACCCTAGACCTAGGGCACATGGCCTAGTGCCCCAACCCATGGGCATCTCAATAGCAAAATGCAAATTTAGCATCTTTTTCACACTAATTCAATTCCTTTAATTTTCTACTGCACTTTTAAATTGTTAGAATTCATTTAATTTACTTTTTACTTTGCATCTTATACAAAAACCAAAAAATAGGGGTTAGGCTTAACCATAACTCAGTCAACCCCCTTTTAATTGTCATTTCATGATTATTTCTTTGACAGATGCTACACTATAATTTAGTTTTAATTTGCTTGTCACTTGTTTATTATCTTTGAATTGCATATAAACATGTTAAAATGGAATTTGTGGGCTCATTTTCCTTGGTTGGCCAAAGAATAGGGAACTAAAATCTACACTTTGTCTCCCTAGGTACCTAGATCAAACTTTTAATTAATTTAATTTATTGAAACCCACAATTTTGGCAACTACACTTCACACACACACACACACACCCTTCCCCTCCATTTTTTTTGTTTTCCTACCATCAAATTAGGCCACTCTTCCTCCCTTAAATGGTCAACCAACCATAATTCCTAAGTGAGGAGCCAAGGTAGGTTGGGTCTCTTTGCACAAGGAAAGGGAGGGTTCTGAATCTACTATCACAGGGCCCACAAGGCCACCATGAATATTCGGGCCCTTCCCACCTTGAACCATAGAGCCCTCGAGTCCACCTTATACAATTGGGTGAAAGAGCCTAGCTATCCAGCCCATGAGCCCACCTCCAACTTTTGGGTTCATGAGCCCCCTTCCTTCAATCAGACCCATGAGCTAACATTGAATTATTGGGCTCTTGAACTTGTCTTCAACACTGGGGCCCACAAACCCACTTCCTTCAATTGGGCCCACAAATGCATTTTCAACTTTTGAGCCTGTATGCCCACCTTCAACTTTAAGACCCATGAGGCCACTCTTGCCATAACACTCGGGGCCTTGAGCCTATATCCATCAAGCGTGCCCATGAGCCCACCCTCACTATCGGTCCCACATGCCTACTTCCTTCAGTTAGTCAGGCCAATGGGTGTGGTCTTCGCTACCCACTCTTGCTATGGATCAACAACACCATTAACATTCAACCCCCAATGCCACTTGGGGTGTAGGAGAAGCCAGTTTAGGTCATGTGTGCAGACACGCCAATTTGGCCTTATTTGGGGCTTAGACCCTTATTCCACTGACAACATCTCTTTTAGACCATCAAAATCAAGTTGAATCATTCTTTTGGACAAGCCGAGGAGTTCACTAGAAATCTAAGGAAGAGTTGTTGATCTCTAATCAAATCTATTTCTCTCAAACAAGAGTCCATTCTAATTTCCATCTTGCTCTTGGTGGTCTTTGCACCAAGGTTGTTCCTCTTGGGTGTGTGCCACATTATTCTTTTCCCAGCATCTCCTCTAAATAAATTTTTTTCAAAGGATTCTATGGACGTCTGCTGAAGAAGTCTTCAACATCAATAATCTTTCTCTACGAGTCCTCTTTTCATTGCAACAAACGACATTCAATTCTATTTTCTCATTTTTCCGCAACATCCTTCGAAAATCAGACTTGCAATTCTGTCCGCACGCACCCTTGATCAAGTCCAATTGCATGCAAGCCCAGCCCATTAGGCACATCTCTGACCAATTCACGACCTTACTTTCCTTTTTCTTCCTCCATATCACTTGGCAAAGTATCTGGAAGCTTCATTGTCGAAATTAGCATCATCAAACGATGGCAATTCAACTTGTTGTCTTATACATCAAAACTTGCTATTTTTTGACCAAATTTGTTTCCTCTTCAAGTGGAGACATATTTTGAACATGGGGAAGGTGATCCACGGTTTTCAATCCCTCTCATTCATTTAGGTAAGTTTATAGATGCCTCAGGATGAAAATTAGTAACATTAAATGGAGGAAATCCAACCTCAGGTCGGATGTATTAAAACTTGCTATTTTTGACCTGTTTCTCATCCCCTATAAAGGGAGACCCATTTGAACTACCTAAGAAGGGCATCCCCATCCTCCAGCACTCTTCTCCTCGTCCTCCAGTCACCCTAGGCTCGTTCCAACCTTCCCAAATCGTCTTCTCTTCGTCCTGGTGCCCGGAGATCGTCCCAAAGTGAGAAAGAAGCTGTTCTATGCTCCGACATGCTGCACTACTAATCATCAGCTTCTACAGATATTTATGATCATTTTTTGTCCAATCTTCCTTCATAATAAGTGTTCTTCATCGATCTATATTTCATATGAAGTTCTTGATCACATGCAATGATAATTGAATCATAATAAGATCATGATAATGAGATCAATTATTTAGAGATATGTGATCCAAATGTTCCTAATTATAGAATTTTTTAGATGGATATTAATGATCCGGATAGATTAATGTATGTGTTGTCTTCTCATACGACAAAAATGACTAATCTCATTGGTTATTAATATAGAGACACTAAGATATACACATAACAACTCATTAGTGGAATGAATTCACTAAACGAATCTAACTTATTAATTGTGAATGGTATCTTAGCTAACTATCACTCAGGGTTTTTTTCGTCACGGTTGCACTATTAGATCTTTACCTGAGTCGTCAAAGATGTCTTATTGAGTATATCTTATGCTTTGGCTATTAACTTATAGATCATTGAAGTGATGATCTAGTATAGTTAATAGATTAGGTAGAAGAGAAACCCGGTGAAGCCAATTAAGTAGACAACAAGGGATTGTTCACTCTCAATAAGTGAGAGAGAATGCTTTATAAGATAGTACGACAACTTCGTGATTAGGGTAGAAAAGATAATTGAGAAAATAAGTATTCATTTGATCTAATTTAGAGTACATGATCCTACAATGTCGGTATACTAAGGGGTTGATAGTTTCCCCTATTCGACCAACAAATTGAATGTATGGGGGTATATATCTATGTGATAATTGATGATGGAAAAGTTTAAGGGAGATGAAATTATCCCCAAAGTCATTAGGATCATGGTGTGAGGAATCGTCCATAAAAATATGATGCAGCGTAAGCGACGATTCCTATGGGTTGCTTTAGTAATCTGTCTCAATCAGAACCGAACGACGAAAACCGAAAAACGATCAAATCGGGTTCGAATATACCTGATAGGGATTCATATAATCCCATGGAGAGGAAGAAGATGAGCTTCTCAAGCTCTTCAAACTGTTCAAGTGTCCGGTCTCCAGCAGTATCCACACGAACTTCATCCACAGCAGGTTCTCCCTTCGCGCCGGCCTCGAGAACTCTTCTCGAACGGAGCTCCATCGACCATGGACACCTTCTAGAGAGAGGAGGAGGTAGAGAGGAGGTTAAGGACATGGTTTTCACCCTTGGCCTGATTGGGTTTGGCTGAAACCATTAGTATTTATAGAGAATTATGGAATTTTTCATAAAAACCCAAAATCTCCATAAATTACTCCCTTGCCCCTGTACTTGTGGATAAGTCCTTTTGTGTGTGACCCACTAGACCCAATAGCCTATTTGGTTGAAGCTTAAATAAAATAGAACAATTCTATTTAATTTAATTAAATCCATTATCCGATAACAGATTAATCGGCCTACCGATCATGAACGGTACAAGCCACATCCCATGATCCCAAATGTCTATGGGGATAATCTCATCTCCATTGAGCTTTCCATCATCAGTTATCACATGGATATAAACCCTCATCCATCCAATGTCCCAGTCGGAAAAGAGTACGGCATCGACTGTCAACTCCTTAGTGTACCGACTCTATAGGATTCTGTACTCAGAATTGGATCAATTGAAAAACACCTTTTCCAATTATCCTATCTACCCTGGCCAGGGATTTAGAGTACTATCCCATAGGACATTCACTCTCACTTACCGAGAGTGGACGATCCCTTGTTGTCCGCTCAATTGCCTCCATTGGGTTTTCCTTGTACCCGATCCATCGCTATACTGGACCATCTAAATAGTGATCCATAAGTCAATGGTCAAAGCACGAGTTCTACCCAACAAGGCATCTTTGGCAACTCAGGTCAAAAGGTCCAACCATGCAACCTTGATGATAGAAAACCCTGATAGATAGTTCGGTAAGATACCATTCAGGGTTTCTAATTCGGTCAGTTCAGTGAACTCATTCAACTAATGAGAACCTGTATGTGTATCTCAGTGTCTCTGCACTAATGACCAATGAGATTGATCATCCTCATCACATTAGAAGACATCACATACACTAGTCTATCCGGATCCTTGATGTCCCGTCTCAAGTATCCTATGACTAGGAACATTTAGATCAAATACTTTTAGATGATCAATCTCATTATCATGATCTCATCATGATTTAATTATCATTATATTTGATCAAGGACTTAATTATAATATTCGCATCTAATAAGAGCTTATAATGAAGATTTGCCTAATTAATTGAATAAGATATATCTAGAAATGTCAAATCATATCATATATGATTGGCTTGTAGGGCATACATTTCTATCACATGGGACATGGCTTATTCCTTATATAATCGAAAGATCTTTAAATCTATTATTCGATAATGAATTTAAATTAAAAAAGAACTCGTCGTTTAATTAGGTCTCAACCAAATGGACTATTGAGACTAGTGGGCCACACATAATAGAACTGATATGATAATACCAGGGTTATATGTAATTTATAGAAAATTTGAATTTTTATGAAAAATTCAATTTTATATAAATAATAACAAATTGAGCGTAACAAGCTAAGGGTGCCAATTGTGGTTAGCTTTCTCCAGCATCGTCTCTCACCTTGTAGGTTTCCAATACAAGGTGGAGCTCCCTTCTTGGCAAGTTTAAAAGTTCAACATGCAGGAGAATCCATCTATAGAAGAAAATCTTATGGATATCACTAGAGATCAAGATTGTGCACTTCATTGGCTTGGAGAGCATAGATACTCTTGTTCTTCTCCAATCTTGAGAGATTTTTTGAATCCCAATAAGGTATTTTTGATTCTATTTGAATCCAATTTTCTATAACACCATCCGATTCCAATCAAGTCAACAACAATGAAATTTGATGATTCGTCACTTCCATTGTGCGTAAAATGATTTCTTATTGTGCCTTGGGTTCTTTGAACTTTTTTTATTTGGGTTTGGATACTATTCTAGTACATTGTCTTTCTCTTTTATCTTTTGCCTTGTAAGGGAGAGCTCTCACTCTATAAACGAGTCATCCTTCATTTGTTAGGTCATAGCTTGTTAGTTCCTATGGTCATACTGTTGATGTGTAGTAAATTACCATGTCTCCCATATATTTATAATCTTTTACAAAAAAAAAGTTTATAAGAACTTGCTTATAACAAGTTTTCTGAGAAACTATCAAAATATTTATTTTCAACTACTCATAACCAAGAATACCTAACTTTGAAATTTGTAACACACTACTTTGGGAATGTCTTAAGATATTAAATCAGAAAACTACTCACAACTATGGTTACTAATTTTTGAATGTCAAGTTGAAGGAACTTTGAAGTTAGTGTACATACTTTGGTAGGAGTAATTTGAAGATAGATGACCTCCTAGGAAGACCACTAATTTAGTATAGTTGTTGAGTTATTTGGTTGTCACATATGATATCATAACATTAGCTAGTTAGAAGACCTCTTTTGATATACTTGGGTATGTGATGTATGTGTTGTCTCAACAACAACAACAATTCTTTAAGGAAGATAGATTATAATACTCAATTTGAAAATAGAGACAAAATCACTAAATTACTAACAACTATAATTTTTTGAGGTTTAGTTGAAAGAGTTTTGAAGTTAAAGATATTTTATGGGAATAGTTTTAGGATGAATGACTTGGCACTACAAAAAACAAGGTGATTGGTGATGGCTGGACACTATTGCTAAATATCAAAGAGTTGTCACCAATTATTATTGGCGATGGCTTAAAAGCCATCGCAAATAAGCCCATCGCTATTAATATTGGTGATGGCTAACTTGAATAGAGAGATATGGCCAAATCTGGGTTGTCGAAAAAGCCGAGCAGCAGTCCAGGATCTGCCAGGTGCGACTTTGCTTATGCGCTCGTCACGACCAGCCCCGGCCTTGGAATCGCATGCCGTTGATTGCAAAATGAATAAGACTTGGAGTGGAAGAACTTTGATGTTGAGAGCTCGGGCAGTAGACATTCACATGCTGCTGTAGAAGCCGAAGAAGAGATACCTGGCAGATCACCTGTAGACCAGCCTTCCTCTCTCCTGAATGGACTTTTCTCTCTCTAAAAACTTGAAATTCTCTCTCTAAAAATTACAAAATGGATGCAGGAGGGAGCTTGGACGTCTTGAGATGCTTGGGGGGTTGTGAACCAGCCTCTGGAATGACCGGAATCGGTCTCAATTTATAGGAGAAAATCTGGTCTCATCTTGGTTAAAAAGCAAGGGATTTGTGCCCCAGCCCAAGGCGCATGCGCCCCCTGGAGGGGGCACATCTTATCCTCCTTATAAAATTGGTCTGATCCAATCGAAAATTTCGATCCGATATAGTCTTAGTCAAAAACCGGTTCCCTCGTTCCCCTGATCGGGGACACATGGCCTTGTGCCTTAGGGTGGGGCGCATGGCCACGTGCCTTGGATCCAGGGCACATGTGCCCAGGGATCAGGGCGCATGGGGACTGATTCTGCACGTCTTTCTTCCGGAAGCCATTGCAAACATTCCCGAACTCATAATTCGACGCCATTTGTTGCGTTGGAAAGATAACAAGCCTATGAAGCTTTCTATAGTAGTGGATCAGCATAACACCCTCCAAAACTTCAGAAATTTATCTGGAAGTTAGGTCAGTGAACAGAAGATCTGATACTGGTCGAAATGACTCCGACGGCCAACCGGAAAGGCACGGCATGAAATAAAATTTGTCCGGAGCATGAATATGACCATAACCTTCAATGCATGATCATTAGGCATTGGTCATTCAGCCAATTTCCGTGTTTACACGATTTACGTGTCGCTTTCTCTCGGAAATTACGGCTTTGTGCGGAAAACTCCAGAAAACATCCGATTTCATTCGACGAAGCTCCAAATCAACTTTAAAAGGACCCGGCATCATTATAAGATCAATCTCACATGTTACCCAATAAAACATGAGTTTTATGCTCTAAATTGGGCAAATTTGACGTGTCTACAGAGGTCACCAAACATGATTAACACATTCTCTCTAGCGGAAGATTCCATGTGTGTCTCAGTGAAAGAACAGACTTTCTTTTCATTTAATGTACGAGAAGTTTGTGCTTGACCCATCGGTAGACACCACAAAGAAGCATCTTGGGTCAGGAAAACTCATGTCCTTGTCGACTTGCAAGGAAAGCAACTTGTTGATTTTCTAAGTTCATTGGCCAGTTTGGCCAATCCAAGTCTCATAACATCAAATGACTCTTCTTTATGTGGAATCCACAAATCTACAAGTTTTATGGACTTAGAGGCATCATGAATGGGATTGGCCAATCCCTTTCAAGTTGCCTTTAAGTTATATAAATGTTGAAGAAATGTGGATCCACACAGAAGGAAACCATCTAATCTTTCTGACTTGGATTGGCCTAACCTGCCATATGATGGTTGTGATGGGTTTGAATTAGTCTAACCGGCCTTAATAAGAATCTACCTCTGTTATAACCGGCTATCAATATGTAACCCTAAACCTAGCTGCATAGATCAAATTTACACTTCTATTGGATAGGTTGCTTGAAGCTGTACATCTTCATCGGTTACACCAAATGCGATGGATACACTAACAAGTTCATCTTAATTTGATTCTACCTATCATCAGTCCCTTCTGATAAGTTATAACAGCTATGGTGTAATGATTTCACTAGTATCACCCATTCCTTACTCATGTTATCTTCCATATAAAAAACTTGTTCCACTTGACTTGCAAATGCAAATGGTTCATCAGTTCCTAATTACCATTGTGTATTCAATGAAATAAATCCGTAATCATTAACCTTAAATCCTATGTTCTTATTATACATATCCCACCATTGACATTCAAACCATACTGAATGACTATTCCTATCAAATGATATCGTAAATATATCTAAAATTTGTCCATAATATCCATCACAACCAGATTGAAGTTCTACATTCACAATGACACCACATAGTTGACTTGATTTAGTTGAATCTCGATCCATTGTTCAAAATCTAAATTCATTGCAAATATATCTAAACAATGAAGATGCAAACTAGGATGGACCAAGGTACAAAATCTCAAGATCCTTAGTGTGCCTAGAAGATCATGTGCTTCTCAATTCTTAAATGCGTGCTTTGAAAACTTATGCTTGCTACTTCCTCCATTAGTAAGAACATCACTATGCTTCTAATGAAAATAATCGATATAGTCAATTTTATTTAACACATATAAGTGGACTAAATCTTGTTCTCTTCCTGTCAACATTCTAGGGACACAGGTGGATCTCAATGGATGACTAACTAGCTTAAACATCGAACCCTTCTTGTGGTCATCTTCATAGGGATCACCATCGTAGTTTCGATCTCTACCATCTTCATTGTCATGTTGTATGTACAAAGAAATAAATTGTGTGCACTCCTCAACCAAATATCCCTAGGCAATGGAATCTTCAACTCTTGCCTTGTTGCCAACTTAATCTATCAACCACTTTAAATATCTTTCAATTGGATACATCTACCGATACTGAACTGGTCTAGGCATTCTAGCTTCATAAGCTTGATGGACCATTACATCAAAAAATGATGGTGAAAAGATTTGTTCCAACTTACACATTGTGATTGCAATCTTAGATTCTCAATCCCTTAAAATACTACTATTTAAAACATTATCACAAATGACCTTAAAATATTGGCATTACTCTACAATGGGTTTAAGTACGTTCTTTGGTATGATTCCTTGAAAAGTTAGAAGAATAATCATTTGTATCATGACAAGACAATCATGACTTTTTAATCCACTAATGATCTTACCACTTAGATTGACGCACCTACTCAAATTTGATGAATACCCATCCGGCATTCTAATGTTCTTCACAAAATTGAGGATATGAGATTTTTATGTGTTATTAAGCATGTTAATAGTGTAAGGAATCGTCCATTACGATTTGGTGCAGCGGAAGCGACGATTCCTATGGGTTCCTTTAGAATCCGTCTCAATCAGAACCGAACAACGAAAACCGAAAACCGATCAAATCGGATTTGAATATACCTGATAGAGATTCATATAATCCCATGGAGAGGAAGAAGATGAACCTCTTAAGTTATTCAAACCGTTCAAGTGTCCGGTCTCCAGTAGTATCCACACGAACTTCAACCACAGCAGGTTCTCCCTTCGCGCCGGCCTCGAGAACTCTTCCCGAACGGAGCTCCATCGACCATGGACACCTCCTAGAAAGAGGAGGAGTTAGGGAGGAGGCTAAGGACGTGGTTTTCACCCTTGGCTTGATGGGGTTTGGCTGAAACCATTAGTATTTATAGAGAATTATGGAATGTTTCATAAAAAACTCAAAATCTCCATAAATTACGCCCTTGCCCCTGTACTTGTGGATAAGTCCTTTTGTATGTGACCCACTAGGCCCAATAGGCTATTTGGTTGAGGCCTAAATAAAATAGAACAATTCTATTTAATTTAATTAAATCCGCTATCCGATAACAGATTAATCGGCCTACCGATCATGAATGGTACAAGCTACATCCCATGATCCCAAATGGCTATGGGGATAATCTCATCTCCATTGAGCCTTTCCATCATCAGTTACCACATGGATATAAACCCTCATCCATCCAATGTCCCAGTCGGAAAGGAGTATGGCATCGACAGTCAACTCCTTAGTGTACCGACTCTATAGAATCATGTACTCGGAATTGGATCAATTGAAAAACTCTTTTTTCAATTATCCTATCTACCATGGCCAGGGATTTAGAGTACTATCCCATAAGACATTCACTCTCACTTACCGAGAGTGGACGATCCTTTGTTATCCACTCAATTGCCTCCATTGGGTTTTCCTTGTACCCGATTCATCGCTATACTGGACCATCTAAATAGTGATCCATAAGTCAATGGTCAAAGCACGAGTTCCACCCAACAAGGCATCTTTGGCGACTCAGGTCAAAGGTCCAACCATGCAACTGTGATGATAGAAAACCCTGATAGATAGTTCGGTAAGATACCATTCAGGGTTTCTAATTCGGTCAGTTCAGTGAACTCATTCAACCAATGAGCACTTGTATGTGTATCTTAGTGTCTCCACACTAATGACCAATGAGATCGGTCATCTTCATCACATGAGAAGACATCACATACACTAGTCTATCCGGATCCTTGATGTCCCGTCTCAAGTATCCTATGACTAGGAACATTTTGATCCAATACCTCTAGATGATCAATCTCATTATCAAGATCTAATCATAATTTAATCATCATTGTATTTGATCAAGGACTTCATTATGATATTCGCATCTAATAAGAGCTTATAATGAAGATTTGCCTAATTAATTGAATGAGATATTTCTAGAAATGTCAAATCATATCATATATGATTGGCTTGTAGGGCATACATTTCTATCAATCTCCCACTTGCACTAAAGCCAATCACCCATCTGACTGATCTGTATCAGCTCAAGGTGAAGCTCAAACACTCTTTGAGTAACTGCTTCAGTTAGTGGATTTACAATGTTATTAGCGGTAGATACTCTATCTATAATTATATCTCTATAAGCTGCTATATCTCTGATTGTATGGTATCGCCACAGAAGTTCTAAACTTCTGATGAGACATCGGCTCTACCCCATTGTTTTCTCAAAAACAATGGTACCCTTTCAAAGAAAATTGGGACAATCCCATACCTTAGATGAGAATCTTCATCTACACTACTTCTCAAGTAGTGTGCAACCACTATGTAAACTTGTTTACATATGTTGTAGAATTTACAGTGTTCTATCACATAGAACTCTTTCAGCTCACTGCACCACCTTTATTCTGACTTAATATCAAACTTATTTGATTAGAAGCTTGTGTTTGTAAAACTACAAGACTTCAAGTCTTATCCTCCAGTGTATAGAGATACATTCTTAGTGCTTCTCAAGTACCAAATGATATATCTCTAAACTATCCAGTGACTCTCACCTGGATCTTCCTGATGAATGCTCATAACACTTAGAGCATTAATCATTTCATGTACGTAGTATCATAAATGTGATAGACCCTATGACAAAAGCATAAGGGCTCTACTCATATGATCTCTTTATCTTTCAAGAAGTCTACAAAGACAATAACACTTTACAGAGATCAACTCCACACCACATAGGTAAGAAACCTATCTTGGAGTTTATCATGTCAAACCCTTTGACTATGGTGACTACGTACATTAACCGGGCATTGATTTTAGAACTATCTCCATAGATCTCAAAACCCAAATTATGTTTGGAGGATCAATTTGATAGCTAGGTTCACTTTTGATAACACACCTACTTCATTCTTAATGAGTAGCATGTCATCAACATAAAATGTCAAGAAAGTAACAGCACTCCCACTTATCTTATTGAATACACAAGGCTCCTCTTCGTTCTTAACAAAGTCATAAGATTTAATCTCATTAAACCTTATATATGATCTATGAGAAGTTTTACTTCAGTCCATAAATGAACTTAATACACACTCTTCTTGGATGTTATTGGGACTTGATTTCCTATAGTTGTATCATATACACCTATTCCTCAAAATACTTTAGAGGAACAGTATCTTAACATCCAATTAGCTTATCTTATAATCATAGTGTGTAACAATCAAAATTCAAATGGATTAATCCATGGAATAGGTAAAAGATCTCATCATAGTCAACCATTTGACTTCGATGATATCCTTTTCAACTATTCTCACCTTTGAAGGTCTCTACCTTCTAATCCACTGCAATCTATTCTTTAGTGATCCATTTATTCCTTATGAATACTATATCCTTAGGTGGATTTATCAAGTTCTAAACTTGATTAGAATAGATAAAGTTTATATCGGATTTTATTGTCTCTTCCCATTAATGAATCAATATCTCATATTGGTTTTATATAGATCTTAGGATCAATATCCTTATTATCTTATGTCTCCTTTCATCTATTAGAGATATGTCTCACATATCTCTTACGTTGAATGGACACAAGAATAGATCTATAAGTTGCCAATGTGTAATTATTAATTAGTACCTTAATAGAGGTGTTATTAGGTTGTGGGACTGGAACATCTTCCATATATATCTTTCTCCCACTATCTTTCTTAAGAAGGAACTTTTCCTTTAGAAACATAGTGCGTTGAGCAACACATACCCTTATACATAAGGGTCATATATTTAATATCCAAAAGTTTCCTTTGGATATCCCACAAGCAACACTTCATAGTCTTATATTCCAACTTGTTAGAGTTATACTTCTTCACCAAGTCGGACATTCCGAAACCTTAACTTGCTTAAGGTCAAGTTTTAACCCATTTTTCCATATCCTATATGGAATAATCAGAACATACTTAGAAGGTACCTATTAAGATCAAGTGGTTATAACGAGTACTTAACCAAAATTAGACAGAGGAAATTTACAAAGCTTGTCATTATTCATATTATGTCCTACATAATATGGCTTTTCATTTTAGCTACTCAATTAAGCTAAAATGTGTAAAGAGGTGTCCTTTAAAATTAGATTCTATTATTCTTCAAATATATGTGAATTATGTACTTAAGTATTCCCCTCCTTGATCTCATCAAAGAGTTCTAATACTTGTTCCATTAGTATCTCTACTTCATTCTTAATCTCAAATAATTTCTCAAAGGTCTTAGATTTGTACTTCATAAAGTACATGTATCCATACCTAGAGACATCATCTTTGAAATAATGAAGTAGAAATATTCTTCTTTAGCCTTACTAGATATGGGCTAACATACATCTAGATGTATGAGTTCTAATAACTCATTAACCCATTCTCCATGTCTATATAAAGCTAAAGTGTAGATTGATCTAAATCAACCCATTTCCTCTTAAAAGGAATATTCACACATAACATGAGAGCTAACATATCAAATATAATTAAACAATTCATTAAGCTCCCACTGGCAAACACTTTGCCATTCAATCTATTAGAACATCTATAAATTCCATAGCTTAGATTAAATCAACATTTATTCAAGTAGAAAATTATATGATGTTCTTGTAGAAGGATATAATAGCAATATTAATTATTAAGACATCTCCATAAGGCTATTAAAGAATTGCACCTCCCACTAATAATGATGCAACTTTTGCACCATTTCATATGTAGGTCAACATCTTTATTAAGCCTTCATTTACTTGTCATCATCTACAAATCCTTGTAGATATAAGATGCATATCTGGTATCTCATACCATTAGATGCATCTATAGTATCTAATATTATGATATACACATATAGTATCTAATACTATTAAGTGTATATTTAAAACAAGTAAGTGTCAATGACTTGGATACATGAAACTTCTCAAGCTCCACATTTGCATTATATACAAAACACTTTGTACTTCCTCTTCCATTTATCATCATCATGATAGTGTAAGAATCATGTCTTATTCTGGCTTTATTATCTTGAACACCTTCTTTTACTATTAACTCTCTCCTATTTCTATCTAATGATTTTACTTCTTACTATTGGTCTCACCAATAGGAAGTAATTAAGATGTATTGTTGTTCTAAATTTCCCTTCAGTTAGCTCATCACTATGAGCCATAATGGATCTCATATCCATCTATCCATGTTGTCTCTATAATTTATGTCTCATAAAGACTAACATCTAGTTTAAGACAAACAATGCATCTTGTCTATGAGATAAGATCTTATCTTTCTTTCATATCATTAGATACTTTTAGGAGACACCTACTTCTCAAATAGAATAGTTAATTGGTCAACTATGAGAACAATTCTCTTAGTTTTAAACCAGTCTAAGAAGTATGAGCCATTAAGCTATTTGGCATCTAATATGACATACTTATGGTGGTTTATTATCGTATTCTACAACTGAGATATAATTTTATCAATATAACATTGCAAACATTCATTAAAATTAAGATATGTCTTTGATCCTAATTTATGCTCCCACTAATTTTTGACGAATTTGCATAACCCTCATTATGCAAAGACGGGATATCACGATGAAATCCTAGTGGGGACTAAGACCCTATTAACTTTATGGTGACAACCTTGTGGGAAACACAACAAGTCATCCCATACTTAATAGGTAGGTAACTTTTACCAATTGCAACCCTTGCAATTCTTAGTCATTTAGCCTCTAGAGTTATAACCTTGTGGGAAACACAACAAGCTATATACTCTGTCAACTCCGCTTGTTACGTTACGAGGATGAATTCTTAACATAGCCCTTGTGGGAAACACAACAAGGCCATGCAATGGTCCACCCCAAAGTTCGGCAAATGCCTTGGCCATGATCACCAATCCCTTGCTGAATGAGTCTTGTGGGAAACACAACAAACCCATCCAATCTAAGATTGACTCATCAAGACCATAACAACGGAAGGCTACGTGAGTCATTCTTAATGTCACACGTTTATCAACCTAATTAAAAAAAGGAGGGATTTTATTTTAGTCTCATCAAGAATATGTGCTAAGTATATATAATGCCTTTAGAATATCATATATATATATATATATATCTAAGGTATAAAAGATAGCACACATCCACATATCAAATATGCATAAAAAATAGGTGATCATGGACTTAACCCTAAGCATGCACCTAAGGCACCCCTATAGGTGCAAATCCTTGCTTCAAATGCTTCAGTTGGCATGCTCCCACTTTAGAAGGGTGCTTCCCCAAGTGGTCCCGCTCTCCAACCTTCTACGAACTGGCTTCTAACTCTTACAAGTGGCTTAAGGGTACGCAGACCCACAAATATACAAAACTTCATAAGAAACCTTGGTTTTAACCAAGGGGAGTACATTAATGGAGGGAGGTAGAATGTACAATCAGATTGTATAGAGAGAGAGGAGGCACACGCAGGCCCCATTTAATAACATAACCAACACAATTAAAAGCAATCACAAGCCAAGCATAATTAAGTCCATGATCTCCTCCATACACACTAACATTCATCACATGAACATAAAGCGCATACGTGATAATTATATGATATATATCATATATATCAGCATTAAATTATATACTTTATTTTTGAAATTCTGAATTTCATGCATGTCGAATTTTCATAAAATAAATAGCATGAAAATAACATGACAACAACATACAAACAATTTATATGAAATAATATCGATTCGAAGTCGGTTTCGACTGGGAGATGAACCGGGCTCTGATACCACTGTAAGGAATCGTCCATTACGATTTGTTGCAGCGGAAGCGACGATTCTTATGGGTTCCTTTAGAATCCGTCTCAATCAGAACCGAACAACGAAAACCGAAAACTGATCAAATTGGGTTCGAATATACCTGATAGGGATTCATATAATCCCATGGAGAGGAAGAAGATGAACCTCTTAATTTATTCAAACCATTCAAATGTCCGGTCTCCAGCAGTATCCACACAAACTTCATCCACAGCAGGTTCTCCCTTCGCGCCGGCCTCGAGAACTCTTCCCGAACGGAGCTCCATCGACCATGGACACCTCCTAGAGAAAAGAGGAGGTAGGGAGGAGGCTAAGGACGTGGTTTTGACCCTTGGATTGATGGGGTTTGGCTGAAACCATTAGTATTTATAGAGAATTATGGATTTTTTCATAAAAAACCCAAAATCTCCATAAATTACGCCATTGCCCCTGTACTTGTGGATAAGTCCTTTTGTGTGTGTCCCACTAGGCTCAATAGCCTATTTGGTTGAGGCATAAATAAAATAGAACAATTCTATTTAATTTAATTAAATCCGTTATCCGATAACAGATTAATCGGCCTACCGATCATGAATGGTACAAGCCACATCCCATGATCCCAAATGGCTATGGGGATAATCTCATCTCCATTGAGCCTTTCCATCATCAGTTACCACATGGATATAAACCCTCATCCATCCAATGTCCCAGTTGGAAAGTAGTACGGCATCGACAGTCAACTCCTTAGTGTACCGACTCTATAGGATCATGTACTCGGAATTGGATTAATTGAAAAACTCTTTTTCCAATTATCCTATCTACCCTGGCCAGGGATTTAGAGTACTATCCCATAGGACATTCACTCTCACTTACCGAGAGTGGACGATCCCTTATTGTCCGCTCAATTGCCTCCATTGGGTTTTCCTTGTACCTGATCCATCGCTATACTGGACCATCTAAATAGTGATCCATAAGTCAATGGTCATAGCACGAGTTCCACCCAACAAGGCATCTTTGTCAACTCAGGTCAAAGGTCCAACCATGCAACTGTGATGATAGAAAACCCTGATAGACAGTTCGGTAAGATACCATTTATGGTTTCTAATTCGGTCAGTTCAGTGAACTCATTCAACCAATGAGCACTTGTATGTGTATCTTAGTGTCTCCACACTAATGACCAATGAGATCGGTCATCCTCATCACATGAGAAGACATCACATACACTAGTCTATCCGGATCCTTGATGTCCCGCCTCAAGTATCCTATGACTAGGAACATTTTGATCAAATACCTCTAGATGATCAATCTCATTATCATGATCTCATCATGATTTAATCATCATTGTATTTGATCAAGGACTTCATTATGATATTCGCATCTAATAAGAGCTTATAATGAAGATTTGCCTGATTAATTGAATGAGATATTTTTAGAAATGTCGAATCATATCATATATGATTGGTTTGTAGGGCATACATTTCTATCAAATAGTATCTGAAAACCTAGATGAACTCTCATATGAATGTAACTCTGGACAGATTCCTAACTCTACCAAGTCTTTTCTCAGGTTCTAGTTGTCTTTAGTCGATCCCAATAGGTTGAACATATCTAGAGATGACATCCAAATGATGATGGACAATCAAAGATGTCCAATATGGTAGTCACTCAAAAAATATACTTCTTTTATTCTAAATTTTTTTGTCAAATTCTTTCTCAAGTTCTATAAATCTTTCTTAAACTTGTTTTCGAATCTTAATGGGTCCATCTCCTATTGTTATGTCCCAATCTCACGTTTAGTTAGCATTGTGCCCCTCTCATACCATCGGCCATCAAATAGATGTCTATAATGATGCTTTCTCCACCAATGTGCTATGTGTAAGAATCGACGATCCCCTCAATAACATTATTTTTGACTATGAACTAGTCAAGCCGAATATGTTTCCTCATACATATTGGACATGCTAACTTTTATTTGCTACTCTGTTTGGATAGGTTGGCATAACCCAGAAAATCATTTATGGTACCTAGCAATATGGCTCTAATGAAAAAAATTCTTTTTTGTTAAAACATTGTATGTCTCCAATCTGGACTCCCACAAGTACCTTAACTCATCCACCAACGGCTGTAAGTATACATCAATATCATTGACAAGGGCTCTTAAGCCCGATATTAGGCACAAAATCATCATGTACGCCACTTTCATACACTTCCATGGTGGTAAATTGTAAACTATTGTACACACTATAGTTTGAAGACATGTTGCTATGGGTTAAAACCATCGGGGGCCAATCCAAATCAAATGTTGCGTTGTTCCAATGCAAAATATAAATAAAGTTCATACACTCTTTTCTGAGAGAGAGAGAGAGAGAGAGAGAGAGAGAGAGAGAGAGAGAGAGAGAGAGAGAGAGAGAGAGAGAGAGAGAGAGAGAGAGAGAGAGTTGACAGGATGACACATTTCACCTCTTGATGTGTACGAACATGGCTCTCTATGTCATGACATCCACTTAGCAGTGTTTGTTGATATAAACAAATGCTACAACCTATCTCTTAAAGAAAATTAATGTAATATCTTCAATGCCACCTTCTTACTCTTATGTCTAGGTTCATCTTTATATATGGGAGTCACACATTGTGGTCATGTAATTCTATGTACATTCTCTTTCCAAAAGAGAACACAATCGTTCTTATATGTATCTATCTTTTCTTAACTAAGTTCTAAGTCCTTAAATTTTCTTATATTCATACTAAATATTAGGAACATTTTTATTGTTGGGCAATACATCCTTAAATAAAGAAAATATACTATTCATATATTTTTTGGTCAGACCATTTATTGACTTCAACTAAATCAGCTTTAAAATAAATTTGAACTTAGATATTTCTGTGCATCCTTCATATAAAGATGTTTTCACATCTCTTAATAGCAAGAAATACTTGTGTGTTTATTTATTTAGTTTACCCTCATGGTGTCTAGATGGTTATTGAATATGTTGATTATCTGCAAGCATTTCCATCACCTTGTCATTTAAATTCTTATCTTGTTGTTCATTTAATTGGACTTCATATTCGTTACTTAAACTATGTTCTATTTCCCTGTGACTTATCCATGTTTGATAAATGGACCATATGTCATCACATTTTAAATGTTCTTTAACTACATGTCGTTTTAAAGTGAATGTGTTACAACATCGTTTACATGACATTGAATCAAAGTTTTGTCTAGTTAATGCCTAAATCGGGTCCTACATTCATGGAAAGCATAATATAGAAATTCTTCTACCCCTCAAAGATACCTAGGACTTAATGTAGTAGGAATGTCTATCCAAGACTTGTCTAAGTTACTTACCATGTTCCGTAATTGTTCTTTGAACAATATAAATAAATGTATACATAAAAGTAAAGAATAATATTAAAGAAAAAAATTACATACAAATCAAAATTCCTTTAGAAGAAGAAAGTCTTGAAGGAGAATGTCATTTGAAACTACCTGAAAATAAGAAATAGACTCAACATGAGATAAAAAATTGATAACATTGTGTTTCAAAGCCCTGGATTGGTTTATTTCTCCACTTTGGGACAACTCAAACCAGAAAATAGGAAAACATTACGTTTGAAAGCCAATTTGGGGCAAATCAAACTGGAAAATCAGTTTGAGTTGGTTTCCATGGAATTTTGGCCAATTCAAACCGGTTTGAGAATTTAATTTATGTCTAATGCTATTTTGGGACAAATCAAACTGGTTTTCTAGTTTGAGTCAGTTTCCATGGTATTTTGGCCAATTCAAATTGGTTTGAAAATTTAATTTATGTCTAATGCCATTTTGGGACAAATCAAACTAGTTTTCTAGTTTGAATCAGTTACCATGGCATTTTGTCCAATTCAAACCCGTTTGGGAATTTAATTGGCCTATAACGGCAATTTAGGACAAGTCAAACTGGAAGACTAGTTTGAGTTGGTTTTCATAGCATTTTGTTCAACTCAAACTGGTTTGGGAATTTAATTTTTGTCTAATGCCATTTTGGGACAAATCAAATCGATTTTACGATTTGAGTCAATTTCCATAGCATTTAGTCCAATTCATATTGGTTTGGGAATTTGATTGGCCTATAATGCCAATTTGGGACGAATCAATTCAAAAAATTAGTTTGAGTTGGTTTTCATGACATTTTGGCCAATTCAAACCAATTTGTAAATTTAGTTTATGTCTAACACCATTTTGGGGCAAATCAATCCAAATTTTTGTTTTGAGTTAGTTTCCATGTCATTTTTGCCAATTCAAACTAGTTTAGGAATTTGATTGGCCTATAATGCCAATTTGGGACACTACAGGAAACAGGCTCACTAGCAACGGCTTCCTGCCACCGCCAATGATCCAAAAGCCATCGCTAAAATGTAATGGTGATGGCTTATAAGCCGCCACAAGACTGTCACAAATAAGCCCATCGCCGACAATAATGGCGACGGCTAAATGACAGCCGTCGCTATAATTGTTATTGGCGACGGCTGAAGGCCATTGCAAATAAGTTATTAGGGATGGCTAAAGTCGTCATCAACATTTTATTAGCGACGGTATTTAGCCGTTGAAAGTAAATTAAAAAAACCCAGCCAATTATTAGCGACAGCTGGAAGCCATTGCAAAACCAAAAATTTGTACTATCGGAACATTTTCCGGGGTGCAGATTTCTAGTTTTGCAATGGCTTCCAACCATTGCCATTAGGTCCATAACCGTCACTTAAAAAGGGTTTGGTGATGGCTAGAAGGAGCCATCGCCAATAACTTGCAGTTTTTTTAAAAAAATGCCCCGCACACCAAATGTATTAAAAATTCACGTAGAAACACATCCATACGTGAATATACAATCTTTTCTTGTACTACATCCATATATATGGACCAACGATTACAAATCAACACATTGAAATAAAACACTCCCGAATTTAATATATTCATGTTCATTTATCCATAAATAACCACACATTCATCCATACATTCATGGAATCATAACCATTCACATTCATAAATAATAAAGATTCACATTCATAAACAAGAAAAATTCACATTCATAAAATTTGTTCTATACATAATAAAGACCTCAAATATAAACAAATTGTAATATGGGGAGAGAACTCTCTCACTCACTCTTCCCAAAGGAACACTCCTCGTCATCCTCCTCCTCCTTGTCTCTCCGTGTGGCTCTCTGTGGTGGAGGTGGCCTCAAACTCGATGGAACCGCAGGTGGGGGGTGTCTACTATTTAATCAGGCTAACAATTCTTTTGTTAGCTGTGTCATCGACTCCTGAAATTGTTGTTGTTGAGCGTTTAGTTGTTGTTGGAGCGAGTCAATCATCGAGTTTTGTTTCTCGATTTGACTAGCTTGGGCATCGACTTTGTCCACCAACTCCTGATAGCCCAGACCCACATAGGTACTCGCACCTCCACCACTTACATCATACTAGGTGTTGTAGGTCTGTCCTCTCCCCCAACATTGGATCCCTCTCGGCCTGTCTCTGCCGAACACGATGATGAATGCATTCTTAAGAGAGAATGGATGTTCAGAATTCCAAGCATCCGATTCCTATGACTGGGGCATTCATCAACTGGCGCATATTGTCCTACATAATGTAAATATAAAGTTAGTTGATATGTGAAATGAAAATTGTCTAATGATACAAATAAATTATATTTTTACCACAACTTGATGACTTTCCTCATTGTGCCATACGAGGGATCCATCCTCCATCTCACACGTCTGGGTCATCTCAAAGATCTCTGGATGGGTAGGATGGTGACTTATTTTTATGTCTGTTCAAAGAAAACCATTGTTTTAATATTAGTACTATTATCGAGATACTCAATAGTAAATACGAAGAATTTTATAAACTTACAAAATCTATCTCAAGCTGATGAATGTTGGTTCTTCCTCACCTATAAGGCATGTTCAAATGAGCCCTATTTGTTTTATTTCTTTGCTTAAGTGCCTGCAAACAAGTTCTTAACACGTTAGTTTTTTAAGGAAAAAAATTGAGTTATTAGATGTGAATACCTTTTAAATTAAACTGATTCCTTACCTTATCGTCATTCCTTTGCCATATCTTACACATATGATGCCACTGGTCCATATCACATTGTGGAGGCACAACGATAAGTGCCTCCTCCAGTGAGCGTCCTGTAAAATACTGTATGCCAAAATTGTATTAGTATAGTACACAACCATTTAATAAAAAAATAAATATGAAAATTTTACCTTCTTCTTTAGATGACCCCTTTGTTTTCTTTGCATCTCCCTCATATGTCTTAAAATTTACACATCTATGGACGGAGATCTCTCAAATGTAAATTGCTGCTGCAAGCATGAACAATATATAGATTAGTATTTTTCAAGTAAAAAAATAAATAAGCTGAAGTACTTTTATTTACCTCGAGATCTCTAAAGATCGCCTCTTTCTTGTTATCTAGAAGGGTGATGTAATCCTATTGCCATAAATTACAATCTACCTTGTTGCAAACTCCAAGATACGAGGTGAACTCCTGGCCATTCGGGCCTACACCCGATCCTTCAATGACCCGGACGTTTAACGTCTGCCTAGGCGCTAATGTCCGCACATTATATGCCTTTGCAGGACCTCTCTCACATCTAGCAACTGTAGCTACGTGCCAAAATTTTAAACAAATTTAGAATTTGATATTATAAATCTACAAAATAGAAAAATTAAATATTTACTTGAGGTGGAAGAAGATGGATAGTCTGTAGGGGGCGTCACCGCAGTAGGGCGCGTGTCAACCATCCTGGATGGTCCACCTGATGGCATCGCATTCTGGGTAGGCTGAGATGGGTCCTGAGAACCATTGGACTGATCGGTGGATCCACCGGTTGTCCCACTCCTAGATGTACATCGGCTCTTGCTAAATTTCTTCATCTACGATATAATAAACTTGATAAAGCAACTTGAAATTTGACAAATCTACACTAACATGGCCGATTTGGCCAATCCAAGCTGATTTCTAGCTTGGATTGGCCAAACCAGCCTTGGGGTGGAGTTTCTTGCCTTTTTCAATTTAATCGGCCAGTTTGGCCGATCCAAGCTGAATTCCAGCTTGGATCGGCCAAACCGGCCTTGGGGTGGGGTTTCTTCCCTTTTTCCAATTTAATCGGCCGGTTTAGTCGATTCAAGCCAGAAATTGGCTTGGATCGGCCTAACCGGCCTTGGGGTGGGGTTTCTTACTTTTTTCCAATTTAATCGACCAGTTTGGCCAATCCAAGCTGAATTCTGGCTTGGATCGGCCAAACTGGCCTCGAGGTGGGGTTTCTTGCCTTTTTCCAATTTAATCTGTTAGTTTGGCCGATGAAAGCCGATTTATAGCTTGGATCAACCAAACCGGCCTTGGGGTGGGGTTTCTTGCCTTTTTCCAATTTAATTGGCAGGTTTGGCCGATCCAAGTCGATCCAAGCCAATTTAATGTTGCCAAAGAGGTTAAAACCATCGGCGGCCAATCCAAGCCGAACGTTGCATTTTTCCGATGCAAAATTTGGATAAAGTTCATCCACTCTTTTTCAAGAGGGAGAATTAGTAAGATGACACATTTCTTCTCTCGATATGTACGAATGCTGCTCACTATGCCATGACATCCACTTAGTAGTGTTCGTTGATTTAAACAAATGCTGCAACCTATCTTTTAAAGAAAATTAATGCAATATCTTCTATGCCACCTTTGTACTTATGTTCTTGATCATCTTTGTATCTGGGAGACTCACATCATGGACAAGTAATTTATGTGCATTTTATTTCCAAAAGAGAACACAATCATTCTTACATGCATCTATCTTTTTATAACTAAGTCCTAAATCTTTAACAATTTTCTTAAATTCATACCAAGTGTTAGGAACGCTTGCATCCTTGGGCAATACATCCTTAAATATAGATGACATACTATTCAAACATTTTTTAGTCAAACTATTTACTGACTTCAACTAAATCAACTTTTAAATAAATTTTAACTTAGATATTTCTGTGCATCCTTCATATAATGGTGTTTCCACATCTCTTAATAGCAAGAAATGATTGTGTGTTTCTATACTTGGTTCACCTTCATAATGTATAGATGGTCCTTGAATATTTTGTCTTCAAGAATTTCTATCACCTTGTCATTTAAATTCTCATGTTGTGGTTCATCTAATTGAATTTCATTATCGATACTTAAACTATGTTCTATTTTTCTGTGACTTATCCACGTTCGATAATTGGACCATATGCCATCACATATTAGATGTTCTATAACTACATCTCTTTTTAAAGAAAATGTGTTACAGCATCGTCTACATGGACATTGAATCAAAGTTTTGTCTAATCCATGTCTAAATCGAGTTCTACATTCATCGCAAGCATAATCTAGAAATTCTTCTACTCCTCGAAGATACCTAGGACTTAATCTGTTAGGAATACCTATCCAAGACTTGTCTAAGCTACTCGTCATGTGACTAATTTTGGGTTAATATATAAAGATATATATGCACAAAATTAAACAATGATATAAATGAAAGAAAATAAACACAAACCGAACCACCTCCAAGAGAAGAAAGTCTTGAACAAAAGTGTATTTTGAAACTACTTGAAAATAAGAAATAAAGCTGACATAAGATAAAAAAATCAACAACATTGCATTTCAAAGAGCAAAATTGATTTTTAGGTAGCACCATTTTGGGAGAAAAAAATAAAACCATTTTTTCCAATTTTGCGATGAATGTATGTCTAACACCATTTTGGGAGAAATCAAACCATTTTTCCAATTTGAGTCCTTTCCACGGCATTTAATTTGTCCAAATCAAACCAGTTTGAGAAATTCATTGACTTATAATGCCAATTTGGGACAAATCAAACCGACTTTTCGTTTGAGTCGGTTTCCATGGCATTTTGTTCATTTAAAACAAGTTGATTGGCCTATGACGCCAATTTCGGTCAAACGAAACCGGAAAACCAGTTTGACTTGGCTTTCCATACCTTCTTAGCCAATTTAAACTCTCTTGGTAATTAATGTATGTCTAACACAATCTTGGGAGAAGTCAAACCATTTTTCCGATTGACTCTATTTTCAAGGCATGTAATTTGCCCAAATTAAATCGATTTGGAAAATTTATTGACTTATAAAGCCAATTTGGGACATATCAAACTAGCTTTCCAGTTTTAGTCAATTTTCACATAATTTTGTTCAATTAAAACAGGTTGATTGGCCTATAACACCAATTTCGGTCAAACCAAACCAAAAAACTGGTTTGAGTTGGTTTTCCATACCCTTCTTAGCCAATTTAAACCCCTCTTGGCAATTAATGTAAGTCTAACACCATTTTGGGAGAAATCAAACCATTTTTCCATTTGAGTCCGTTTCCACGGCATTTAATTTGTCTAAATCAAATCGATTTGGAATATTCATTGACTTATAATGCCAATTTGGGACCGGTTTGATTTATCCCATTGGCATTTTAACCAATTCAAACCGATTTGAGACTTCCATTGCTCTACAACCACAATTTGGGACAAATCAAACCAGTTTTTCAGTTTGAGTCGATTTCCATGGCCTTTTGTTCAAATCAATCCGGTTTAGGAATTCAATTTGTCTCTAACGCAAATTTCTCTAACGCAAATTTTGTTTGCATGGTATTTTACCCAATTCAAACCGGTCTTGGAATTTAAATTGTTTCCAAATCAGTTTTTTGATACAAATCAAACCGAAAAATTGGTTTGACTTTGAAAGCCGTCACAATTAAAATACTACATTAACCCTAAACTATCATGCTTAACCCTAAAATGAACATTTTTATAAGTGCTTAACACACTCAATCAAGTTATAAACATGCATGGTACCTAGCAAAATCTTAAGTAGAAACTAACAAATGAATTTCTTAAGGTTAGAATATACCTGATGGAGGAGGTCGGCCGTACGGGTGTAGGAAGAAGGAGGGCGCCGTCAGCGGCGGTGGCGGTGCAAGGTGGCATCAGTGGCGCAACGAGGCGGCGGTAGCAGTGCACCGGGGCCTTAAAGGCAAAGCAGAAGTCACCGACGGCAGCGACAGCAGTAGCACGGCGGCGACGAGAGAGAGATAGAGAGAGAGAGAGAGAGAGAGAGAGAGAGAGAGGTGTTCGTGAAGAGGGGGGGAAGAGGGAAGGGGGTGGGAGAGTTTTTGGTGAAACCATTGACTTATTGGAGACGACTGGAGCGATCACCATTGGTATGTTTAAGTACAATAGTGACAATTGAAGCCATTGTGAACACTCGCCGACCATTGAACGATCGAAAAAATTTATTACGATGGCTCAAAGTTATCGCTATTAACTACACTGGCGATAAATTTAACAAGCTATCGCCATTTACCCAATCCGATAGGTTCTTCGGTTGCTTATTCTGGTTTGGCGACAGCTTTGACCGTCGCTAATAAGTGTAATTGCGATGACATCCTTAAGCCGTCTTCTATAACTCTGTAACTGTTGACGGCTTTAATAGGGATGGCTGAAGCCATTGCCAATAAGTGTTATAGTGATGGCGAATACTAGCCATCACCATAACCTGTCCCTAATAACCTGATTTCTTATAGTGGGACAAATCAAATGGAAACTAGTTTGAGTTGCTTTCCATGACATTTTGGCCAATTCAAACCATTTTGGGAATTTAATTTATGTCTAACACCATTTTGGGACAAATCAAACTAGTTTTTCAGTTTGAGTCAGTTTCCATTGCATTTTGGTCAATTCAAACCAGTTTGAAAATTTGATTGGTCTATAACACCAATTTGGGACAAATCAAACCAGTTTTCTATTTTTAGTATGTTTCTACGACATTTTGGCCAAATCAAATTAGTTTGAAATTTTGATTTGTCTATAACACGAATTTCAGACAACTCAAACTGGAAATATTGCTTTGACTTAGATTCTATGGTATTTTGGCCAATTCAAACCGGTTTGAGAATTTAGTTGATCTCAAACACCAATTTGGGAATAAATCAAACCACAAAATCAGTTTGAGTTAATTTGCATGGTATTTTGCCCAATTTAAACTGGTCTTAAAATTTAAGCCATCTTCGATAAGCGTATTCGTGACGGCTTCTTGAAGCTGTCGCCATTAAGCCATCCCCAGTGACCCTATTTCTTGTAGTGTGGTAGAAACACTGCTAAATAGGAGTGGTGTTAAGTTAATTAGCTAGTTAGTTGTTATAGATTTCATTCAACTCAACTTATAAAAATATTTAACGACAATCTCTCAACATGTTATTAGACTGACACATTACAATCTATTGCTATTTAAGACTTGACAACGTACAAACTTTGATATTACATGTGATAATGAAATTACATAACTTATCCTCCATACTGATTGGTGGTTTTTCTCAGAAGTCACCTATGTTCAGATTATTCCCAACCAAATACAATTCTCATTCTTTAAAATCAACGTTAACTAGTTAAACCATGTTTTCAATAATCAACTAATTTAATCTCTTAAAATATTCTTAAATTTGGATTTTACAATAAACATTCATCATTTTTATGTTGTAGATGAGTTTGCTATACTTTCTCAATTTCTATTTGTAATATTACATAAAATGGCAGAATCTTACGGGGTGTTTGGTTGTAGGATAATAGAGATTTTTATTTTAATTTTAAAAATTGTAAAAAAAATGTTAAATGAAATATTTGACAATTTTGACAATTTTATGTTTTGAAAGTGATTTTTTTCTTAAATAAAAAAGATTTTATCTTTTTTTTTCTTGTGGTCCTCTACTTTGTTTGGTCATAAATAGTAGTTACTCTTTTTTGTTATCACATCTATCCAAACATAATAATTTTATGTCATGAGTTAGTTCATTTTTTATTTTAATATAATTTTTTATCATGAAAGTGTACAAAAAATTATCATGCAACTAAACACCCCATAATCATTTTATGCAACTTGGCAAACACCAACTAAGTGAATTATAAATATTTTATTTAAAAAGTCTGCTTAGTGAACATTTGGAGTGCAGTTTGCAAAAAAAATATTATTTATGGATGATAATAATAAGTAGTGCACGATTTCATAAATAAGATAATCTACTGATAATAAAGATGAAAATAATGGTTCAAAAATACTTTTTATATAAACCAAATGACTAAATCTTGTTTGTTAATGGAGTGTTTGGTTGCATGATAATGAAGGTTTTTATTTTAATTTTTAAAAAATGTAAGAAAACTTGTTAAAAGAGGTGTTTGGTAACCATGACAATTTTATGTTTTAAAAGTGATTTTCTTCTTAAACAAAAAAAGAGGGTCTCACCTCTTTCTTTTTTCTTGTGGTCTCCCACTTTGTTTGATCATGTATGGTAGTTACTCTTTTTTGTAATCACATCCCTCCAAACATGATAATTTTATGTGATGACTTATTTCACTTTTTATTTTAATACAATTTTTTATCATGAAAATGTACAAAAAATTATCATGCAACCAAAACATCCCCTTACTCTTGGATATTTACACACACACACTGATAATGATGAGGTGTTTGGCTGCACAATAATTTTTTGTACACTTTCATGATAAAAAATTATATTAAAAAAATGTGAACCAACCAATGACATAAAATTATCATGTTTGGAGGGATGTGATAACAAAAAGTGTAACCATCACATGTGACCAAATAAAGTGGAGACCACAAGAAAAAAAAAAGAGGTGAGACCCTCTTTTTTGTCTAAGAAGAAAATCACTTTCAAAACATAAAATTGTCATGCTTCTCGGACACCTCTTTTAAAAAAATTTAGTACAATTTTTAAAAATTAAAATAAAAACTTTCATTATCATGCAACCAAACACTTCATAAGGATTGCTTGCAAAACTTTTAAAATAAAATTTTTTAAATGGGGTGTTTGGTTCCATGATAAATTGAGTTTTTATTATAATGTTATATTTTTGTGATAAAATTTATTAAAAGAGATGTTTGACAACTATTACAATTTTATGTTTTGAAAAAAATTTCTTTTTTGGACTAATAAAAAAGTGAATCTCACCTTTTTTTTATCTGTGATATCTTCTCACCTTGTTTGGTCATATATAGTACACACAATTTTTTGTTATTATATTTTTTATAAATAAGATAATTTTATGTCTTGAGTTAATTCACACGTTATTTTAATATAATAATTTCTTTTTTGGACTAATAAAAAAGTGAATCTCACCTTTTTTTATCTTTGATATCTTCTCACCTTGTTTTGTCATATATATAGTACACACATTTTTTTGTTTTTATATTTTTTCTAAATAAGATAATTTTATGTCATGAGTTAACTCACACGTTATTTTAATATAAATTTTTATCACGAAAATATATAAAAATTTATTATGCAACCAAACATCCTATCAGCCTTCTAGGTGATGAAAATGAAGGCCTCGTGTAACAACAAAACTCTAGAACTGGTGAACCGTGTAGATGCCGTGGAGATGAGGAGAGGTAGTTAAGGTTCTGGACGATTAAGATATTGAAATCAATGCGACATTAGTTTTGATATCGACATATCAGATATTAAAATCAATAATGATACAAGTGGTTAATAGTCAATATTCCAAACAGGGCCTAGGATGACGAGTCAACGACCTTACCCACCGTTCGAAGAGTTGCCGAGAAGAGTAAGAAAACAAGAAACTGTATACGCATGTGCAAAGATTCCGGAAAAGAGATGTTCCGAACTATCACAAAATTTTCTTTAATCAATACTATTCATCTAACTCGAGTCATTCATGCTATGGCCCACACGGAACACGTATGGCAGACACTTCCGGCGACATAACTAAATAAAAAAATAATTTCTCAAAATCATCTTAATTGAAAAATAAAAAAGATAACATCAAAATACCAATTAAATAATGTCTACGATGTATACAAAAGATCACCATAACTCCCACGATTTTTCAAAGTAAATAATTTATTCTAACCTAAAATATACAATCCAAGATAATCTCAAACTTAATCATGCAACGACTGAATAAATAAATTGATTGGCACAACAATCGTATTACTTCTCATGATGGCACCCATCCTCTGGTAAATAAGATCGGTTGTCACAAATAAAATCGTTACCAATGATATTATCAATGACGGTTACAAGAAGTCATCATCAGATCATCACAAATAACCATATCGTCAATGATATTAGAGATGATAGTACAAAAATTAGTTGCCACTAAAATTATTCCGAACGGTTACAAAACTATCACCAACTAGTTATTGGTGAAGACTAAAGTCATTGCAAACAAACTTTTAGAGACTACTTCAAGCCCATAGGTTATAACTTATTAGTGATGATGGGTTAATTTAATGTAACTAATTAAAAATAATTAGTTGCCATACTTCCGGCGACATAACTAAGTAAAAAATAATTTCTCAAAATCATCTTAGTTTGAAAATAGAAAAGATAACATCAAAATAACAATTAAATAATGTCTAAGACCTATGCAAAAGATCACTACGAATTTACAAAATAAATAATTTATTCTAACCTAAAATATACAATCCAAGATAATCTCAAACCTAATTATGTAACGATTGACCAAATTAACTAATTGGCACAACAATCGTGTTATGTTTTAGGTCACCCATCCTCTAGTAAATTTGATCGGTTGTCACAAATAAAATGGTCACCGGTGATATTAGCAATGACGGTACAAGAAGCTATCATCTAATCATCGCAAATAACTGTCGCCAATGATATTAGCGATGATAGTATAAAAATTAGTTGACACTAAAACTATTCATAACGGTTACAAAACCATCACCAACTAGTTATTGGTGAAGACTAAAGTCATTACAAACAAACTTTTAGAGACTACGTCGAGTCCATAGGTTATAACTTATTATTGGGGATGGGTTAATTTATTGTGAAGGCTAAAAGCCATTGCCAAAGCAGAACAAAGTGGACCCAAAACCTAGTTCGACAACATTATATGTATATATATATCAATGGCAATGATTTTAATCCATCCTCAATATACTTATTGATGATGGTTTTTTTGGAGTAGTTACATAGATGTATAAAAAGCAGTTTTTGAAGACTTTTTGATTTGGTTTGATGAAGACTTTAGCTGTCACTACTCAGTCATTAGTGATGACTTAAGTCATCACCAAAATTTCTTTATTAAAAATTATATTTTATTAGAAATATGAAAATTCGTATTGTTTACATTGATTATACAACACTTATATATACTCATAATCCAACTGTAAATTCATAATCCACCTGTACGTACATTCATTCAATAGACAAAATAAAAATCATACACTTTCATTCATCCTTCATATGCAACCACAAACCATGTATCACAAAATAAGAATTAATTTTACATAACCACAAACTACAAACCACACATTTTCATCATACACTTTCATCAACACACTTCCATATAATTTCATCCATTCAATTACATTAAACCATAAATTGCATCACACATACATTAAAGAATCGTACAATGTATATCTAGAAAAATTAAATTTATTTGCACAATTGTTTACGGTAAGAGCCATGTAAAGAAAAATAAAGAAACAATCTCTACTTAAAGCATCCTATCTAAAATATCCCTCATCATCGCTATTCTTCTTGTTCTCATCCTCTCCATTTGTTGTTTTCTATCTTAGAGGTTGCATTGAGCTTGATGGATCAACATGTGAGGGGAGTCTTTGATTAATTTTGGCTAATACTTTTTGAGTTAGCTATTTTATTATCTTTTAAAAACCTTTTTGTTTGTTGAGTATCTATTGCTTGAGATATAAGATCATGCCATTTAACTTCTCAATCTCAGAAATTTTCTTCTCAATCTCTGTCGATTGCTTCTCCACCTTACTCATCAACTTTTGAACTATCAAAGCAATGGTGGTACTAGCACCTCTATAGCTTATAATATATCAGGTGTTGTGAGTCTATTCTTGTCTCTCACATTGGATCCGTCATGGCTTATCTCTGCCGAATATGATGATGAATGCATCTTCAAGAGTGAATGGAGGTCTAGATATCCAACCATCTAATTTCTCTGGTGATGGGATATTAATCAACTGTCATGCTTTCCTAAAAAAGATTATCAATGCATGTAACTATGTCATCTCATTATTACTCAATATCTATTTTACCCTTAATTATGAGTTGTTCACATGTCAAACACTATTTCAAAATTAATCAAGACTTCCAAAGAATCAATGAAGTGCCCCCTAAACTTGTCTAAACTATCCTTCTCCTTGTTCCTTATCCAAAGATGTGCACCATGCGACGCTATGGTGGCGGGCTCCACCAAGTATGCCATCTGTTGCTAAGATGAGGTCTCTTTACAAGCTAGTGCCCTGTTTGATTAGAGTTTCATTTTTGGTACTATATTAATATTGATATTAATATTTTCAAATGTTGGAGTATCAATATCAAAAGTAATACAAGTTGACACTTGTATTAGATAATTTTTTTTGTTTGCACTAAAAATTTTAAAATTGATAAAATTAAGCAAACACCTCTTAATAGTTCCTATCAATATTATTTTTAAAATTGATAGTGATAGAGATATCTAATAGTGTTACCAAACAGGGTGTAAGCCTCGGAACCTTCTCGTCCTCTGGTAGACGAGGTCTGTTTACAAGTAGGTTTCTATCTCATCTTCTTAGCTGGTTTCCTTGCTGGCTTCCTCTGGGAATGCTAGAGTAAAGCCTATTCGGGCTTCTTCGAGCTACGTTTCTATCTTCTAGGGTATAGCCAGTCTGTTTGTACTTTATCTTGGAGGAGTAATCTCTTTTTTCCAGAGTTAGGTTCTTTGGTTATGGCCAGCAGGAGCATCAGCAAGCTGGTCATTCCCCTTGTCATTGCTGAATAGAGAGGCCCTTGTTTTCCCACAAGGAAAGAATCTGTTGTCTCTCCGAGCAAGGTTAGTAACCAATACCATTTTTCATACTATTTCTGCATCTCCCAACTTCCTCTGGCATGTGATCCACTTTGAGAGAAGGAAGAATATAAGGCATGCATGCATTCAGAAAAATATTCTATAGAAGATAGATTTTAGAAGTTACTAGTCTCGCCATCATAGCCAAAGCCTATAGCCATTCAAGATTTCCCTATTGTGAATAATATTGTAGACACGCCAAATTTGCCTAATTCAGAGCAATAAAACTCATGCTTTATACGGTAACATGTGTGATTAATTTTAGAATGATGCCGGGTCCTTTTAATGTTGATTTGAAGCTTTGCCGAATGAAATCGGACGTTTTTCGGAGTTTTCTGCACAAAGCCATAATTTTCGAGTGAAAGCCACACGTAAATTGTGTAAACACGGAAATTGGCTGAATGTCCAATGCCTAATGATCATACATTGAAGTTTATGGTCAGATTCATACTCTAGACATGTTTTGTTTCATGCCGTGTCTTTTCGGTTGGCCGTCGGAGTCATTCCTACTAGTATCGGATCTTCTGTTCACTATCCTAAATTCCAGAAAAAATTATGAAGTTTTGGAGGCTGTTATGGATGATCCATTGCTATAGAAAGCTTCTTCGGCCTATTATATTTCCAATGCAATAAATGGCATCAAATTCTGAGTTCGGGAGTGTCCGCAATGGCTTCCAGAATAAAGACGCACATCATTAGTCCCATGTGCCCTAACCCTGAGGCACATGGCCATGTGCCCCCGATCGGGGGCATGAGGTAACCAATTTTTGACCAAGATTCTACCTCTGATCGGATTAGATAAAATTTTTCGGCCGGATCAGACCAACTTTGTAGGGTGGATAGGATGCGCCCCCTCTAGGGGGCGCATGCGCCCAAGACCAGGGTGCAAGGTGCCTGATTTTTAGGATTGGATCGCGACGTTTTTCTCTTATGAATAGACTCTGATTTTGGTCAATCTAGAGGCTGGTTCACGACCTCCCAGACATCTCAAGACGTCCAAGCTCTCTCCTGCATCTAGTTTGTGATTTTTAGAGAGAGAATTTTGAGTTTTTAGAGAGAGAAGTCAGTTCAGGAGAGAGGAAGGCTGGTCTACAGGTGATCTGTCAAGTCTCTCTTCTTCGGCTTCTACAGCAGCGTAAGGATGCCTACTGCCTGAGATCTCAACATCAAAGTTCTTCCTCTTATAGTTTTCTTCTGTTTGCAATTGATGGCACATGATTCTGAGGTCGGGTATGGTTGTGGCAAGCGCTGAAGCAAAATCGCACTGGCAGATCCTGGACTGCTGCTCGACTTTTTCAACAACCCAGATTTGGCCATATTCTCTATTCTTATCAGAAATTTTCTATTCTTCTTCCTATCTCTTCGTTTCATGATTCTCCATCCTCCTATTATTTTTATTACATTTTTTGCATTATGTTTAGTCTGTTAATATAAAAAATAAAAAAAGAGGGGTTAGAGATAACCCGAATCCGGTCAGTTTCCTTACAGTTGTGTGTTTTATGTTAATTTCTTTACACATACTCTGCTTTGTTTAGTTCTAATTATCTTTTCATCTATTTCTTTGTCTAGTTGCACATAAAATCAAGCACCCACGCGTTGAGGACTCTTCTTCATCGGCCGGCCAAAGAAGGAGAAGCTTTGACCCGCACTCCTCCTGCTAAGGTACACATGGTTATTTTTATTTCATAAATCGGAACCCGCGGTTCTTGGCGACCACATATGTCTTAATTTTCTTCTTCTCATCCTCCTCCCACATGACCTGAAATGTCTCTTCGGTGTTCGAGTAACGCCAAGGGATGAAAGTTCGGGGATCAATGTGAGTGTGGGACCTAGGATGAGTTGCTTTTCGTGTTTTCTTCCTTTCTTTCTCATCCCCTCTTGAGGTGATGATCCGGATTCACAGACTTCCCTAAAAAGGAGAGCCCCGTTGTGTCTTTACGAGTCGACAGCTTTGTGGCGACCATGGTGGGACAAGCACTGTCTTTAACCGTGGGTGCTTAGTGTTTTCTTGCAACTAATTCTAGTTGTAGGCCGGTTCCCGCATGAGCCTTCCTTCTTTCCACCTTTCTTAATTTCATGCTATCTCAAAATTTATAATTTCACCCATCTTTCATCATATCTGAAGTGCCAAGTACCTCATTTAATTTCTGCCATTTTATTTTAGCCGGTTCCCGCGTGAACCCACCTTTGCTTTAAAACTGGTTCCCGTGCGAACCAACTCTCTTCTACAAATCGGTTCCCGCGTAAACCAACATTTATTTTCAGTCATCCAAATCAGATTTTTTTTTCTCTTTTACTGCAGGTTATCACCCTCAAATTGGTCACTGCGTGACCCTCTTTTATTTTTAGTTGCCATTTAAACCGGTTCCCGCGTGAACCACCCTTTTCCCTTTTAAACTGGTTCCCGCGTGAATCAATCTCTTTCTTTACTTCGGTTCCCACATGAACCAAACCACTTTACTTCAGATCTATCCCCACTTGTGTCAGATCCTTATTCATCTTTAATTGGCCCCATGTGGCCTTCTTTCAATCATTCAAACCGGTTCCCACGTGAACCACCCTTTTTACCCAAAATAGATTCTAGCGTGAACCACCTTCACTTTTTACCCCGGTTCCCACGTGAACCAACTTATTCTTACATCGGTCCCCACGTGGACCACCCTTTTTGCTTGGCTATCAGATTGGAACCCTCTTCTTTTCATCACTTTTTACTATCTCCATTTGGTTCCCGTGCGAAACAAGGTCTATATTCTAGTTTCTAGTTGCTTGTCTAGTTTGTAGTTACTTTCCTTGTGTCATTGCTTATTTATTTAAGTTTATGTTTTGCTTATTACTTGCTTGATTACTTGATTGAATTTTCTGCTCCTTCTCTCTTCCTCCTTCTTTTACACTTTTTTTTGAGGCGGGAATTCACTCTCCCATTTACCCCTCCCATCCAAAACACCTTCTTGGTGGATTCTGACATCTCTTCTGGAATATTCTTTTCTAGTTGACTTGGTTGGCTTTCATCAAGGCCTCCGTAATTTCTCATACATTGAGTATTCCTCTTCATGATCGGGTTGATTGTACCACTCCCCAAAACCCGAAGCATTCTATGTTACCTACACGTGATGAGATTGTGTGAGACCTAGGTCATTGGAGATTGGAGTTAGGATCTTAATTCATTTGTTGAGAAAAAAATTCTTAACAAATCCATAAACCTAAGGTTTAATCAAAATCATTGCGTAATCTTGTTTTCAAGTCTTTGCATTACTTGTTTTTCAAACAAAAATTCAAAACTCTAACATGTTTTCAAGATACTAAAAAAATAAAAAAAACTCTTTGTTTGTTTTGCCAACTTGTTTGTTTTACCCTCTCCTTGAAGTTGAAGGGTGACAATGCAATTAAGGTCTAGAAGGTACGTTGGAATGGATGAACACGCGGAACGTCGAGACCACGGGATGGGTCACCAATCAATTCCGTCAGACGGTCATGTTAATCCCTTGTTTGAGTCAGAAGTGCAAGAGGTCCCTCAACCATCTGCTCCCCGTGATGTTGAACAACTCTTTAGGGAGTTGTCTCTTTATACTGACCTAGAAACTTATTCCTGTATACAATCCATGGTGAAGGGAAAAATTGCCTCTGATCAGGCTGAAGCCAACCAAGTTGCCTCATCTCTTTGTCCTATGGTTCGACCACCACTCATTCAATCATTTTTTGTTCAACCACCTATTCAACCATCTGTAGTTCAACCATCTGTAGTTCAACCATCATTTGTCCAGCCACCTTAATTCAACCATGTTTCTCCCTTGGCCCACTAAGTCATGGGACAATCTTTAAAGAATTTGCCAAATCATGCTCCTCAATTTTAGAATCATGCATCTAACCACATATCCCCACCAGTAAACTAAGAACCTACTCTCACCCAGGCAATCATGGATCAACTCACCTAGATGAATGAACGTTATGAAGAGCTAAGATGTCGCTTAATTACATATTTGATTGCCGAGAAGATGAAGCCCGAAGAGGACTTCACAAAGTTTGCTGATCACTGGAGGGGAATGGCAGAGAAACTAACTAATGTTATTTCTGAAGGGGAACAAGTGAAGATGCTCATTGGAAACACTATACCTGCCCTGAGGAATGTCTTGATTATGCATTGTCCTACCACCATGAATGAACTTTATGATAGTGCCCGATACTTGCAAGCCTACTTCAAAGATGCCACAATGATAAATTCATTTGATCTCAAACCTAAAATGTCAGGAAGACCCCTCCACACCAGCTGGGCCTACAACCGAGGGAGTAGTCAACAATGAAGCTATAAACATTGTGGGAAATTAGGGAGGGAACCGTCAAAATCAGTTTAAGAACCCACCGCAGAACCTTTCTTACCACTCCCCTCAACAATAGGTTAGGCCACAACAACCATGACAACCATAAAAACCCCCTCAACCTGTAGTGCAACCCCAGCAACCTCGTCAACCTACCTACAATAGGGCACCGCCGCCACCCAATCAAGCACCACGAAGAGGAGGTCCTAGGATAGAGAATTACTAACAACTCTCTTATTTCTTGACCAACATATTCAATGTACTCATGGCAGAAAATGGATGGAATTTCCCAAGGAAAGAGAGGTTTGGCCAGCAAATGCAGATATGTCTCGATACTATGCTTACCATCGGTACCCTGGTCACATCGTAGAAGTATGTTTTCAATTCAAAGATTACATCCAGGATCTGAATGACCAAGGCAGCATTGATTGGGCTCAAATGGGGAATGCATACAAGCAATGAAGGCTAGACAACAGTAGTGACAACATCCACCGACTCAACCTCAACAACAACCTGGCTTGGGGATTGTTCAGAATCCGCTCCCATTACATGCTCCCACTCTGGCACCGGCACTAGCACATCCAAACTCAGGAATTGGTCTAGTACACTCCATTGTCCAGGAAGTTGTTAGCCGTGCTCAAGGTTGGCAACTAGAAAATCACAATGCAACCATGTCAGTCAACCCAGCTAGGCCTCCTCCTAGGAACCCCACTAGACAGATAATTTATGCACCATCTACTCCACAACCACCACCAAGCTTAATAACCTAACCACTGGCCGCCACTTCTTCTCGCTGACTCATCATTAGGCCAACCCCCGTCTTGACTACACCTCCCTTAACCATTGCTACACACCGGCCCTTGCTCATCCGGCCACCACAATCACCACCAAACCTGAACCCCCAACCTATAAACTCTGTCACTCTAAAACCCCAACCTATCACACCACCAACCCCACAACCTACCACTCCTGCAACCCGGCCTCTTCTTATCAGTCTACAACCATCACCGTCACCATCACCTCCAAATCCTACCCCTCTACCCACAAACCCAATCATCCCAGATCCACCAATCCCTTTGCCTACTATACCTGCACCTACACCACCTGTTCCACCACATCCCACCCCAGTTAACCCATCACCTGTAACTGACCGCCAAATAGACCCGGTGCTTCGGAGTGGGAGAATGTTCTAGCGGCTCTTTCCCCAAGCCGGGACTCAACCATAGGATTCAGTGAAGGAGGAACAAGTGGAAGAACCCTTGTCGGGCACGGCCTATGATTTGTTGAAACATTTGGATAAGACACCGGCCCGCATCTCTATACTTGAGTTGATTAAAAGATCAAAAGTGCATCAGGAAATTTTACAGTAATATTTGAAAAGGGTAATGGTGAATGAAGATCTCCCACCTGAGAAGAACACTACAGTGTTAGCCCCTAGAAGTGAGCACCCAACACTCACATTCTCTCAAGAGGAATTAGCAGATCCAGAGGTTAGGAGATATGCTTTGCATGTGGCTGTTGTTATTTGTAATATTGAAGTGAAATCATGTTTGGTTGACACTAGAGCTTCTATCAATGTTATGCCGCCAAAAACTTTGCAGTTGTGCGGCATTTCTGAACAAAAAATCAAGCCATCTTGTGCCATAGTGACAGCTTATGACAACTCCAAGAAGTCTGCATGTGGGGTGGTCACCCTAGAGGTTAAACTTGGACCATGTACGGTCACAACCTATTTTCATATCCTGGAACTAGATCCAACTTTTCGGGCTATACTTGGGAGGCCATACTTGGAAGTAATATGAGCGGTGGCTTCAATAAATCATCAGTGCATGAAATTTCTCTTTAAAGGACAAGTGGTCAAGGTAACTAGCATGCCGGTAAGGGATGAGCTAAACGATGCTTTTTCGCCCCTAGGATTGTCAATGTAACCCCAAATCTCAGTGGAAGAGTTGCCAGAAGTTAGATGCATGACCACCTCTCTACCAGATAGTGGGATGGCGGATGATGATGAAATTGGGCTATCATCCTTGAAAAGGGTTGGGTAAGGATCTCCAAGGGATCACTTAGCTGATTGAAACTGTGAAAAGGCCATGTAGGTAGGTGTTGGGATACAAAAAGGATTCTATCCCAAGGAGGGTCTTCCAGCCAGGATATGCCATGGGACTCCACACATTCTTTGTAAAAGGGGAGACCATGATGATGACTGAAGATGATAAGGGTTCCATTACAGTTGTCAAGAGAAGGAAGGCTCCAGATGAAGAAGAAACTTGGAAGATCTGTGCTTATCCTTGACTCGTTTGTTCTCAAGTGGAGAAGAGCACCAAAAACCACTCAAGGGCTGACCAATCTTGGATCATCCTGTCAAGAAAGCTACTAATCAAGTCAGAACTATTCCACGAGGCTCGAATACAACAATCCCATGTTTAAATCTCATACCATTGTTTTTAGATCTTTTAGATGGGCTTCCGAGCCAACTTTCTCACTTTGGACCCATGTGCCCTCTTCAACCTTCTATTCTCACTAGGCTTGCTTGCCCATCTACTTCTTTCATTAGCTTCAGAACTGAGGGCTCTTCTTAGCATGGGCTCACATGCCCATCCATTTCCAGAACCGGGTCCACGTACTTGTTCACTTTTCTCATTAGTTTTGGGCCCATGTGTCCATTTTATGTTATAATTGGGCCCACGAGCCCCTTTTCCCCCTTTATTCTTAAGTTTTTCTCTCTGTTAATTTTTCAAGCTTCTAACAAGTCTCGAGTCATTCCAGCTCAGTCTGCCTTCTTACTTGAAAATCCAAAAAAACATCTTCTCTGAAACTCACATTTTCATTGAGGAGACGTCTCTACTCATCCCAGAGGGTGCTCCCAATCAGAGATCCCTCTCTTATGAATCATTGATCGATTTATTCGATCATCCCTCCACTGTAAATACCACCATTCTAGCTTTATCTTCAATAGGTCAGGATAGGTTAGGAAATAGGAAAGTCAGAGGTAAACGAGTTCTAAGTAAGTATCTGCAACAATTGACACAGAAATACATAGAGTGTGCAAGGCTGCCAAACTTTTTAGAGAATACCATCCAGCTAAATGAAATCCGATATGAGGATGAGCATAATATATATCATACTTTGGGAGTACGTGAGGTGGTATCAGAGAAGGATCCTGAATCTGAGGATGAAATCGAGGACTTGGCTGATGCGTATGCATCTGGACTTAGAAGATTTGAAGACACATCAGCCACAGGGAATGAACCAACCAAGGAACTGAATTTAGGAACCCTGGAAGATCCTAAGACTATCCTCATCAGTGCAAACCTCACTCCCTTAGAAGAATAACGTTTGATCAATGTTTTGGAAGAATATAAGGACATGTTCGCATGGACATATGAAGACATGCCGGGATTAGATAATTCATTGGTTGAACATAGGTTAACCTTGAAACCTGGAACTACCCTGGTTAAACAAAAACTCAGAAGATTCCACCCTAATATTGCACTCAAAATGAAAGAAGAGGTCGACAAACTACATCAAGCAAAATTTATTAAAGTCATCCTATATCCGCAATGGGTGGCTAACATAGTCCCTGTTATGAAGAAGGATGGATGTGTTCGAATTTGCATAGACTTCAGGGACTTAAACCAAGTGTGTCCTAAGGATGATTTCCCTTTACCTCATATCGATGTTTTGGTTGATAACACAACTGGATTTGAAATGCTTTCATTCATGGATGGTTATTCTGGACACAATCAGATCTGGTTGGCCGAGGAGGACCAAGAGAAGACATCGTTCACTACACCTTGGGGAACATATTGCTTGTTGTCATGCCTTTTGGGTTAAAGAATGCTGGTGCTACATATCAGAGGGCTATGATGGCTATCTTTCATGACATGATGCACACCCTTGTAAAGGTGTATGTTGACGATTTAGTTATCAAGTCCAAAAGTCGGGAAGATCATGCTGAAGTACTAAGGAAGGTTTTGCAATGAGCTAGAGAATATAAGCTGAAAATGAACCCTAAGAAATGTACATTTGGAGTTTCATCAGGAAAGCTATTAGGGTTCATAGTAAGCAAAAGGGGCATAGAGATCGACCCAAACAAGGCCAAAGCAATTATTGCTATGCCTCCCCCGAAGAATATGAAAGAGCTTTGAGGATTGATTGGGTGGCTACAATTTATCCACCGGTTAATCTCACAACACTTCTAAAGGTGTAAACCTTTCTATGAGTTAACTGTAGACACGCCAAATTGGCTTGATTCGGAGCCCTAGACTCTTATTCCATAGGCGATATCTTTTATCTGACCGTTATCTGATCTGGATTATCTCATGAACATGAGCTAAGGACATTGGAGGAGCCCCTTGTAAGTTGAGAATGGACCAATGATTTCCGGAATATTGCCGTAACCTTCAAGCGAGAGCCGCACGTGAACTGTAAAAACACGGAGCCTGCTCGATGACCGACCTTGAATGGTCCATAATTGAAGGCCTCGAGAGCTCCGCATGTGTTCTGTAAGATTCAGGGTTTGCGAGAAGTCACTTCGGTAGGCGTCGGTCAATGACGGCTTTCGTTACGGCTTTTCGATGCTGTGACACGGCTATCCCGGGCCACATGTTAGGCCTTTCCGGTCATCACCGGGTCTTTTCATGTCATCCGGGTCGATTCTAGCCGTATATTTTATCAACCGGGGCTATAAGGCCGGTTCGGTCAATTTTAGGGTTTCGCGGCTTTTACGGCTTTCGATTCACGTTTACCGGGTTAATCTCAGATTTTTCGATGACTTCGGATTGTCCGATCATACCGGACTTGTTCGGTCATCATTTCAAGTCATCCCGAGTTGACCCGAGATTTCTCGACCGGAACCGTGCTCTTTCGGATCTTCGCCCGGGTTTCGGCTTTCCGCGAGAAGGTAAAACGGTAGAAAGCCCCGTACGAAAATCTCGGGAGTCATGCGGCTGGTTTACCGACTTTAGGAGGTGCGGTTGAAGGCACTCTTTCCAATGCAACAAACGGGAGCCGAATCGGACATCCCGTTTGCAAGATACGGCTCGCGGAACACGCGCGCAGGAGAGAGAGTGTGCGCGCCCCCGCTCCGCTTGAAAGTGGAGGGCGCGCCTGCGCGCCCTCAACCCGAGGGCGCGCCTGCGCGCCCTCAAGCTGGGCGCGCCTGCGCGCCCGGTCCCTTTGAAAGGCGGGGGCGCGGTCGGTTGCTTTAAATCGGAAATTACCCCGATTAGCACCTTCTAAACCGGGTTTTTGGAAGGTTTCCGGGCGAGAATTTTCACTTATTTGTACCGCGCCCCCGGTTCGGGGGCGCGTTACGTATGTCAAGTCCATTTTTAGCAATTTCCGGAACATTCCGTCGATTTTTAGCAGTGAGACGCCGAACGCGCCCCTGCCCCCTTTGAAACCGGGGGGCGCGCGGACGCGCCCCCGGGCGGGGCGCGCCTGCGCGCCCTTGGTTTGAGGGCGCCCTGCGCGCCCTCGTCTCCTTTGAAACGCGGGGGCGCGGTACATCCAGTTTCTAAATTTTGCACCGGCTCTCTTCCCCTATAAATTGAGGGCCATTCTCAACGAACCAAGGTTGAACCCCGGTGCCTAGCTCGTCCCAAGGTCGTCCAAGCTCTTCTCCAAAGCCATCCCGACGTCCAAAGGCGATCCGAAGTCAAGAAACCGATCCCGAGGTGAAGGAGAAGGCTCGATCCGGGTGTTCTTCATCAACCATCTTCATCGACTTCTGGAGAAAATCCGAGGCTTCTTCTGCAAAAGTCTTCAACATAAAAATTGTTCCTCTCTTCGTCCTCTTTCGTCCCCAACTGACGGCACTCCATTCCGACTTGCCGTTTGTTCGTGGCGGTTGCTACACTGAGGGCGCGCATCCAGGTTCTGTTTTTGATATCCGCCCACTTTCATAATTTTTACTGACTTCTACAGGAGGATTTCGAAGAAGTCATCAACATAGGAACTCTTCTTCTCTGAGTCCTCCGTCTACTCCAACAAACGGCACTCAATTCCGACATCGGGGTCGTCCGTAACATCCTCTGCACCAAAGTCGCGCCAGAAGGGTACCAAGCTACCCGAACCGGCTGTTTTCAACCAACTCGGCTTCAACTGAAGCCAAATCATTCCATAAGCTTTCTAAACTCCATTAATTCTGTTTATTTACTGTTTTAAAGCATATTTTAGTTCATTTACATCATTTTTACATCATCAAAAACACAAAAAAAGGGGTTAGGACTCACCCCAATCCGGTGAGTTCGATTCCAATTGCTTCTCTTTCATATTCTCTCTACGGTTACTACACTTCACAAGTCTAACCAAACTCTTCACTTGGTTCATTGTTCTAGTTGCACGGAGTTGATCAAGCTAGCATTGGATTGGAGACTCTTCTTCATCGGCCGGCCGAAGAAGAAGAAGGTTGAACTCACATCCCTTTCTCCGACGGTAAGGTACACCCGGTCAACTTCTTTCTCTTTCCATTACATAAATCGGAGCCGGCGGCTCGTTGCGACCACACTTTATTTTTATTCATGTTCTAAATTCATATCCTCCTCACTCTCCTCCCACATGACCCGAACCATCTCCGGTGCTCGAGCGACGCCGTGAGATGAAAGTTCGGGGATCAATGTGAGTGTGGGACCGAGGTGAGGAGTTTTTACCGCTTTCCGAGTGTTTCTCGATTCACTCCCCTTTTTTTTTTCCCAATTCTTCTATCTTTCACCTTATCTTGAGGTGCCGATCCGGAACCCGTTTCTGGAGTCGACAGCTTTTTGGCGACCACGGTGGGACAACCAATGTCTTCAACCGTGCTAGCTTGATTGATCCGTGCAACTAGTTGTTTTCCGACTTGGTTCCCGCGTGAACCGGCTTGTCCTTTACCCTTTTCCATGTCAATTTACTTTTAAAAACTTGCTGATTACTCTTCCTTTAAGATTGTCCCCCATGTGGACTTGATTTCTTGTCTTTAATTTCAGCCCGGTTCCCGCGTGAACCACTTTTCTTCTTATAAACCGGTTCCCGCGTGAACCACCTTTCTTTTCCAACTCGGTTCCCGCGTGAACCAACTTACTTTCAGATCGGTCCCCGCGTGGACCACCCCTTTGCAGCACCTTTAGATTGGCCCCACGTGGCCCTCCTTTCCTTTTTCCAATCAAACAAACCGGTTCCCGCGTGAACCACCCATTTTCCTACCGGTTCCCGCGTGAACCACCTTTCTTTTCCAACTCGGTTCCCGCGTGAACCAACTCACTTTCAGATCGGTCCCCGCGTGGACCACCCCTTTGCACCAATTAGATTGGCCCCACGTGGCCCTCCTTTCCTTTTTCCAATCAAACAAACCGGTTCCCGCGTGAACCACCCCTTTTCCTTCAAAAACCGGTTCCCACGTGAACCACCTACTTTTCCAAAACTCGGCTCCCGCGTGAGCCACTTTATTTTCAATTCGGTCCCCGCGTGGACCATCCTTTTACTTTTACTTCAGATTTCTCCACACTTGAACACTCCAACACAAGCCGGTTCCCGCGCGAACCACATTTTTAGTTGCTAGTTTCTAGTTACTTGTTTTACTTTCTCATTGCTTATCTTGTTTGCATTCACTTGCTTGACTTATTTAATAGCTTTCATTCATGTTTGCATATTGATTGCTTCTTCTCCTTCTACCCTCCATTTTTCATTTTTGCATTAGCTTTGCATCGGGTACCGGACTCGTTCCGATCCGTAGGGCATTCGAGGCGGGGGCTCTCTCTCCCAACACACCCTCACCCTCCAAACACCTTCTTGGTGGATTCTTACCTCTCTTACGGGATATTCCTTCCTAGTTGATTTGGTGGTTTCCATCAAGACCTCCGTAAGTCCCCATCCGTGGAGTATTCCTCTCCGCACGATTGGGCCGGTTGTACCACTTCCCCAAAACCCGAAGAACCCAAGTACCTACTCGTGGTGAATGAGTGATAACCTTAGGTCTTGAAGATTGAAGCAATAGGAACCATACCCAATTTGAGTGAACAATTGCTAACAATCTATCTAATTTAAGGTTTCAACCCAATAATTGTCGAGTAGTCATTTTAAAACCTCGTTTGCATAACTTGCTTGCTCACAACAATTGAAAACAACCAAAAAAAAAAAAAAATTCTCTCCTTTCAAAACACCTAAAACAAAAAAACAAAAAAATCCCTTTAAATTTTGTGTTCAACTTGCTTGCCAAACAACCAAATTGAAACCAAATCAAATCAAACAAACAACCATAACCAAACAAAAAAAAACTCTCTTTGCGTTTACACCTTTCATTTGCTTTCTTTCAACCATTTTGTAAGGGAATTTGACAGGATGCCCACTCTAAGGTCCGGAAGACACATCGGGATGTCGGACTATCGCGGCCAAGAAGAGGAGTACGAGATGGGTCACTACGAGCTTCGGCAACCCGTGGTCCAACCGGATGGCCATGTTAATGCCGTGATGGAACACGAGGTCCAAGATCCCGCTCACCGATCCACTTCACATATTATAGAACAAGCTCTCAAGGATCTATCTCTTCACCTTGATCCCGAGGCCTTTGCAATTGTCCAATATGCCACTAAGGGCAAGATGCCCACCAATCAAGCTCCGATCGAGGGAAATCAAGCCCCCTCACCACCCCAACCGGCGGTCGGGCCCTTGATCATCTCTTCTCTGGGCAACCTTGCCGTGTCTCTACTCACCCCGTTGTGGGGCATTCACACAATTACGCACCGGTTCTGTTTCCAACCCACCTCTTCCAACCCAATCAAGTAAACACTTTGCTCCCGCGGCTCGGGAATCCAGCCTCACCCCGGTGTTAATGAACAAAATCAACCGGATGGATGAGCGCTTCGAAGAGATGAGGCACCACCTCGATTCTAAAGCCATCCACGAAATCTCTGTCCCCTCTTTCCCGAGTTCTACACCTTCCTCCTTCGAGAGATACCGGTCTTCCAACGTTACAACGGGACGGTAATCCTTTTAACCATCTAAAGAGCTTTCTCTATGACTCCTCATTACGGAAAAATGACCGCAAAGCCCTTGCCTTCCTATTCCGTCGGTCATTGGATGGAGCCGCCCTTATTTGGTTCTATTCTCTTGATTCCATTGAGGCGGCGGATTTCGACATTGTCAAGACAAAGTTTCTACGAGAGGGACAAGGATAGGCTGGGGCCTGGCTGCTCAATAACTGACTTAATTGCTGAAAAGATGAGGCCGGATGAGGACTTTGCCCGATTTGCTGATCGGTGGAGGGGAATGGCTGAGAGGCTTGTGGATACCATCTCAGAGGGGGAGCAGGTGAGGATGCTCATTGGGAACACAACTCCTAATCTTCGCAACCTCCTGATCATGCACCGTCCAACAACCATGAGTGAGTTGTGTGATAGCGCCCGCTACCTCCAAGCCCACTTTAAGGATGCATCCATGATCAACCCGTTCGACACCAAGCCCCGTAATACTAGAAAGCCTACACCTGCAGGACCCACCACCGAAGGGGAAGTAAATAATGAGAGCATCAATGCCATGGGTAACCGGGGTGGGTACCGTCAAAGCCAATACCGTAACCCACCACCCAATCAACAATACCGCCCGGCCCCTCAACCGGCTCCTCGGCCACGGCAACAACTTGCATACAACCGAGCACCACCACGGCAACCCACCTACAACCGGGCGCCCCGGCAACCAAATGCCTACAACCGAGCGCCTCAACAACAACATGTCTACAACCGACCACCACCACCACAACAAGCCCACAACCAAGTGCCACCACCAGCCAACCGACTTAGGAGGGGGGGCCCAAGAGAGAATACTACCCTCAAGTGCCGTTCCCCCTCGTCGACACTTTCAATGGATTGATGGCTGAACAGCGGTTAGAGCTTCCAAAGGAGAGAGAAGGGTGGCCGGCAAATGTTGACATGACAAAATGCGCTTACCATCGGTATCACAGGCACACGGTGGATGTCTGTTTCCGGTTTAAAGATTACATTCATGACCTCAACGATCGGGGAAACATTGATGGGCACGGATGGGAGAGTCTATACAAGCCATGAAGGCACGGCGAGAATCAACCACGGCGACAACAAGCACAACGACGGCCCGGCACAGGCATAGTCCAAGATCCGCTACCGGTACATGCACCCGTACAAGCACCGGCACCAGCACCACCAAACCAACGACTCGGCCTCGTCCACTCCGCCATCGAGGAGTCAACCCACCATTCCCGGGGTTGGCGGGTCGAGGATCAAATCACCTCCATGCCCGCCATACCGACCCCACCTACAAACCGCACCATACTCTCCATACCGAGAGTTGCCCCCGACCCACAAACTATCCAAACACCACTACCCTCACCAACCATTAACCCTCCACGACGCTTAATCATTAGACCGCCACCCGTCTCCCAACCGGCACCCCAACCATCACCCCAACCTAACCCACCAACCACCATTAATCCTCCACGGCGTCTAATCATTAGACCGCCACCAACACCAGACATCACCTAACCTACCAGTCACTGCCACCCCACGACCCCTCATCATTAGACCATCACCACCAACACCCCAACCATCACCCAACATACCGGCCTCCACCAATCCACGACCCCTCATCATCCGATCCTCACCACCCCTACCTACCATGGGCTCCTCAACCTACCAACCAACCCTACCATCACCATCATCACCACTTCCCCCTACCACGCTGGCGCCGGTACTTCGTAGCGGGAGGATGTTCCAAAGGGTCTTCCCCCAGGCCAGGATACAACCACAGGAGCAAGCAGAAGAGGAGGTAGTGGAAGAACCGTTGCCCGGCACGGCATATGATCTATTAAAACATTTGGACAAAATGCCGGCACGGATTTCAATTCTGGAGCTGATAAAGAGGTCAAAGAATCATCAGGACATCTTGCAACAATATTTGCAGCGGGTCATGGTCAATGAGGACCTCCCGCCTGAGAAGATCATTGCTGTCCTGACCCCGAGGAGTGAACATCCGGCACTCACCTTTACACAGGAGGAGTTAGCACGGCCAGAGATAAGAAAGTACGCCTTGCGCGTCGCAGTAGTCATCCGAGGCGTGGAAATCAAATCCTGCTTGATTGACACCGGAGCATCCATAAATGTCATGCCGCCAGAAACATTGCAACTTTGCGGCATCTCCGATGAAGAAATCGAGCCTTCTGCCGTCATGGTGACCGCATATGACAACTCCCGGAAGCCGGCACGAGGGGTGGTTACATTGAAAGTAGGGCTCGGGCCGTGTACTGTCACCACCGAGTTTCACGTTCTAGAACTGGACCCTACATTCAAAGCTATTTTGGGACGCCCGTACCTTGAGGCAATAGGAGCTGTTGCCTCCACTAATCATCGATGTACGAAGTTCCCATACAAGGGCCGGTGATCAAAGTAACCAACATCCCCATTACGAGTGACGTGGATGACCCCTCTTCGCACTACCAATATCAAAATACGTCCGGCCGTTGGTTTCAACTACAGAGCTACCTGAGGTCATGGTGTTAACGACGCCTCCAGATTCAGTTGCGTTGCGGATGATGAAAGGGATGGGCTATCAGCCGGGGAAAGGGGCTGGGAAAGGAGGCTGCGAGGGGTTGTGCACCCCATTGAAGCCGTACGAAGACCAAAGAGACACGGGCTTGGCTATGAGCCCGATTTCACTCCGCGGATGGTCTACCGGCCAAAAAATGCCATGGGACTCCAAAAATTCTTTATTAAAGGGGAGACCATGATGATGGCCGGGGACAAAGAAGAAGAACCGATCAAGAGGAAGAAGGCACCGGAGAGCAAGAGGAGGAGGTGGACAACTTTGAGTTCATCTTTAGCTCGGTTGTTCATAGAGGAGGAAGAACCAGTCAAGGGCAAGTCCATCTCTAAACAACTTGTCCACTCGAACCCACCTCCAAACAACATCCCGCGTGAACCGTATCCTACGGTCACGTATTTCAAAATCCTCACTCTATCCCTCTTGGATTCGCTTGATGGGCTATCTAGCCCAATTCCCACATTTGGGCCAAAATGGCCACCTGAACTGATCAATGGGCCTGAGAGCCCATTTAAATCTTCTCACTCCTCTGGGCTTCTATGCCCATTCCAATCCCACAACCTTGGGCCCACATGCCCACCAGTCGGGCCCGCGTGCCCTTTAGATTCATTTTCCTGCTTTGGGCCCGCGTGCCCACCATTTGGGCCCACGTGCCCCTTAGATCTTTTCACCGACTTTGGGCCTATACGCCCATTTCTTGTTATCATCGGGCCCGCGAGCCCATTTTTCTCCCATTTACTTAAGCTTTCGATTTACGCTCGAGCCCCATCGGCTCATTCCCTTTTGTTATTGAAAATACCCAAAATACCCAAAAAAACGTCCTCTCGCAAACTCGGTTTTCCATCGAGGAGACGTCGCTACTTGTCTCGGAGGGTGCTCCCAACCGGGGACCCCTCTTCTCCAACTCAGCGATCGATCTGCTCGATCCTTCACCTTGTTAATACCACCTTTTCAATTCCGTCTTCTTTAGGAGTAGTTAGGATAGGAAAGAAGAAAATTCGAGGTAAACGTGTGCCGAGAAAGATATCTCCAACAAATAGCTCGAAAATGCAAGGAATGTGCAGAAATTTGCCAATGTTTTTGGAAAATGCTATCCGGCTTAATGAGATCCAATATGAGGATGAATTCAATGTAGATCATACAACGGGAGTTTACGAGGTCTTATCGAGAAAAAAGATCACGATTTTGAGGATGGAATTGAGGACTTGGCTGATGCGTATGCATACGGACTTAAAAGATTTGAAGAACCATTAGCCACGGTGGATGAACCGACAAAAGAAGCTGAATCTTGGAACACCGGAAGATCCCAAGACGGTCCTCCTAAGTGCAAACCTCACTCCCAGCGAGGAACGAGAGTTTGATTAAGATTTTGGAAGAATATAAGGACACGTTCGCATGGACATACGAAGACATGCCGGGGTTAGACAACTCGTTAGTTGAACATCGTCTAACTTTGAAACACAGAGTTACCCCGGTCAAGCAAAAATTAAGGAGATTCCACCACGATGCTGCACTTAAGATGAAAGAAGAGGTCGACAAGTTACATCGAAGCAAGATTCATTAAGGTCGTCCTTTATCCGCAATGGGTGGCAAACATAGTCCCTGTCATGAAGAAGGATGGCCGAGTTCGGATGCGTATAGACTTCGGGGACTTGAATCGAGCGTGTCCTAAAGATGACTTTCCTTTACCTCATATTGACGTCTTGGTTGATAACAACTGTTGGATTCGAGATGTTGTCGTTCATGGATGGCTATTACGGATATAATCAAATCCGGTTGGCCGAAGAGGACCGAGGAGAAGACCTCGTTCACCACACCTTGGGGAACCCTCGCTATGTCGTCATGCCCTTTGGGTGAAGAATGCCGGTGCTACCTATCAGAGGGCAATGATGGCTATCTTCCATGACATGATGCATACCCTTGTAGAGGTGTACGTGGACGACCTGGTCGTTAAGTCCAGAAGCTGAGAAGATCACCCGGAAGTGTTAAGAAAGGTCTTGCAAAGGGCTAGGGAATATAAATTGAAGATGAACCCAAAGAAATGTACGTTTGGAGTATCCTCAGGAAAGCTGTTGGGGTTCATAGTGAGCAAAAGGGGCATAGAGATCGACCCAAACAAGGCCAAGGCAATCATTGGTATGCCTCCTCCGAGAAATATGAAAGAACTTCGAGGATTAATCGGAAGGCTACAGTTTGTCCGCCGGTTCATCTCACAACACTCCCAAAGGTGTAAACCTTTCTATGAGTTGACCAAGGCGGGGGCCGAGTTCAAGTGGGATTCGAAGTGCCAGGATGCATTCGATGGTTTGAAAAGATACCTGGCTAGTCCTCCTGTGCTTAGACCACCAGTCCCTGGCAAGCCCTTAGTTTTATATATCTCGGTTTTGGAGAATTCTCTTGGGGCAGTCCTTGCACAAGTTGATGAAGAAGGGAAAGAGAGGGCAACTTACTATTTGTCAAAGATCTTTGATCCATGCGAGCAGAAGTATATTGTAGTGGAGAAGACTGTCTTGCACTAGTCTGGGTAGTTCGAAGCTTAAACACTATTTCTTAGCTCATGAGGTCAACCGTCGTGCCCCCATCAAACGCATCACATTCCTTCTGGAGAAAGCTGTTCTTACTGATCGGTTGGGACATTGGCAGAGCTCCCTTTCTCAGTTTGATCTCTCCTATGTCCCCCGAGAAGGCGATTAAGGGCTATGCCATTGCCGAACATCTAGCTCATCACCTTATACCCCTCTTTGACCCGGTCCAATCGGAGCTCCGGATGACGAACTAATGTTGATCCAATCTTCCCACCTTTGGACATTATATTTTGACGGGGCTCTGAATTCACACGGTAAGGGAATAGGAATCGTCCTTCTATCACCCGAGGGTGTCACCATTCCACAGGCATTTCAGCTTGACTTCCCAGCAACCAACAATATAGCTGAATATGAAGCCTTGCTGGCCGAGCTGGAGGCCGCTCATTTCTATGGTGCCACGGAATTAAGGGTGATAGGTGATAGCCAACTAATCCTTCGCCAAGTCCTAACCAAATACCGAACTTCTCATCCAAACCTCAAACCTTACCAAGAACTCACCTCTTGCTACATCAAGCTCTTTTCCAAACTAACTTTCGTCCATGTTCCTCGAGCTCAGAACATCCTTGCTGATGCCCTTGCCTCCTTAGCTTCATCTCTATCAGTCCCGCTAGGTAGACAGGTGTGGACTATTCATATCCGTAGAAGGTCGATGCCAGCGATTAAGGATGGGCGATTTCGAAAGTTAAGGAGAGATTTGGCGGGAAGGAGTATCTAGAGCGAGAAGGAGGAAGTTTCTCTAGTCGAGTTGGAAGAGTTAGATGAGGGTGAGAGGCCTTGGTTTGATGAGATCGCAAGGTATTGTCAAGATCGGACATATCCACTGGATCGAATGCAAAAGAAAAGAAGGCCATCAGGAGAGTATCCCGGAGGTATACCATCCTAGGAGGGGTGCTCTACAAGAGGAGCCTAAGCGGAATTTTATTGAGATGCGTTGATGAAGAAGAGCGAGAATTGGTGCTTAAGGAAGCACATTCGAGTGTGGGGGCCATGTCAATGCTCAAGCTCTTGCCAAGAAAATCATCGAGCGGGGGTATTATTGGCCAACCCTAGAAGAGGATTGCTCCATCTTTGTCCGGCCTTGTCATTCTTGCCAACTTCATGCCGACAAGATCCATTCTCCCGCATCTTCCCTTCATCCTATTCATGCCCCATGGCCCTTCGCCATGTGGGCTTTCGATATCATTGGCCCTCTAAGTGATCTTAACTGCGAAATCCGTTCCAAATCGTTCATCTGACGGCAGCAGTACTTCACCAAGTGGGCGAGAAGCGGAAGCGTTCGTGGAGATCAAGGCATCAAGCTTTGTGCTCCTTCATCAAACGCAACATCATCGCCGGAGTTCGGGATACCCGGCGACATCATCACCGACAACGGACCGCAATTTCTCTCTCAAGATCTGCGTGATCTTTGCAACGAGTACCGCATTGTATTGCATCATTCATCTCCTTATTACCCGCAAGGCAATGGTCAAGCGAAGCCACCAACAAAACTTTGATTAAAATCATCAAGAAAACACTGTAAGTCTAGCAAGTTCGCGGGTGGCCGGATAAGCTTGTAGATGCCTTATGGGCTTATCGTACTTACGTACGGACCCTTTGGTCAAACCCCGTATGCTCTCGCATATGGGATGGAAGCGGTGGTCCCGTACGAAGTGCTCCTTCCATCACTCCGAGTTCAACTCGATAGAGACATCCTGTCGATGAGAGACGAGAATCTCTCCTTGCACAACTTGAACTCCTAGATGAAAGAAGGTTGGCTGCCTCCGAGCATGCCCGGACTTATCAGAACCGATTGAAAAGGTTTTATCAAAAGAGGGTGGTAGAGAGGAAGTTCGAAATCGGTGAAATGGTAGTTAAACGTATATTCGTTAAGCCGGGTGGTCCCCGCTCCAAGTTGCAACCTAACTGGGAAGGGCCTTTTGTTATAAGCGAAAAATATCCAGGCAATGCATATGAGCTAACCAATGCCGATGGAGAAAAATTGAACCATCCATGGAACGGCGTTTACCTCGAAAAATATTTTCCTTAGAAAAGAAAATGGAGAATCTCTAGTATGATATCAAGTCATCGATCCAAGGGTGTTAGCTAGAAGACAAGGGTAGACATCACCTTGCACACACAACACCTCCCGATCCCAGAATCTAGATAGCCCAACACTCAAGAGAGGCAAGGCAGAGCCCTGAAGGCGGAAAGGAAACCTTACCCTATTCTCTTCTATTCGGTCCAAGATAGGTGAAGGGGACTAGAGGAGGATAGTATCGAAAATGCCCGCCGCCTTAGTAGGAGGCCGTCTCGTAGGGTGCAAAAGGGTGCCAAAAGATGGGCAATGAACCCCACGAGGTTTAAACAAATATGGGCAGCTGTCTAAATGAGTACCTGAAAGAATAGAAAATGAAGAAAAGGCACCAAAAGATGGGCAATGACCCCACGGGTCAAAGACTTGTCTAAATAAGTGCCATATGTAGAAAAGACCCGAAGAGGCCGAACCCCAACGGGCAATTTGGGCATGAGTAGAGAAACCCTCCTCAACACCCCCAAATCCTATCAAAGACTTCCTCTATTATTCTTCGATCTTAAAACCCCTAGGGTAGGGTAGGCTGTCCAAACTCAGGGGGAATCCAAACCGATCAAGAGAAGAGGGCAAGAAAGATGCTGGGTAAGGAACCTTATTCACACGTGGTGCTTATTGCTTGAATCTTGATCAACACTCAAAGATCGATGAATGGTTTCAATACTGGCACATTCTCCACAAAAATCCAAAAACATCAAATATTTTCAAAAAAAAAACCAAAAAATCAAATATTTTCAAAAATTCAAAAAAAAAAAAATCAAAAATCCAATATCTTCAAAAATAAAAAAAATTGAATACTTTCCAAAAATCTAAAAAAATGCATCATCTAACTTGGCATAACCTTGATTTTTGCCTTTGCTAGCATTCATGTTTATCTTTATGTCTTGCACGTTTCATTTCCACATTGCATATTTACCTTCATTATCACCCCATTAAGAGGGCTCCTCCCTTTGACCTAAGTCAAAGTTGGCCATAATAGGCAAAGGGATGAGTCGTTGTGAAGATCTAATCCTCTTTTATCAAGTGTTTTCAGGGACTTTAAAATAAGAGGAGAAGGTTCTCTCAACGACAGGATGATAAGATCAAGAAGGGTGTGACTCTCACCATAGCAGGTAAGCTTTCTTAACCCTTATCTTATTCATTTTTCAGTCATTTTGTTCATATTACCTTGTTAATAAGGCTACCCCCCTTGACATGTAAGCAAGGCAAGATGACAATAGGCAAGGGGGTAAGCCATAGAACAGATCTAACCTCTTTATTAAGTATTTCAGGAAAGAAACACGAGTCAAGGAGGGGGAAATATCGCCAATAGGAATTGCTCACAGAAACAGAAGAATCAACATGGGAAACCCCCATAACTTGCCGACTAGCATATATGTCGCTAGTCGTGTATTATTATCTTATGCATTAGTTGTTGAAGACCGTGAGTATAGAGAAGACTTGACCCGAGATCCCCTTCATCAAAATCTACGACGGTCGGGTCGTCTCTAATGCTCACGGATAAGCCAAAGTTGTCTTTGTGAGGGACGATAGTTCCCGAATGGGTATCTTGACCTCATAGACAATCTATATCTTCAACTATTTGATGTGCAAGTTTTGTTTTATTTTCTTGAGCCCAACATGCATCATGTAGCATTAATTGCACTACATTTTGTTTTGTCATTGCATGCATCATTTCATAATCTTCACCTTATCACCCTCTCGATCATTCTAAATCCCACCGTGTCATTCACCATATTCTCTAGTCCCACCAACCTCTCTAATATCCCACCGTGTCTATTAATCCCACCGTGTTCGGTAACCACTTTTGCCCTCAAATCTTTCAATTCTTTTCACCACAGAGGCCATTGCAACTTCTTTTGCTACTTATCCCACCGTGGCAGCCATTTCGTCCCGCCAAGGGCCTTCCATTTTGATCAAGAACTTGCACCGTTATATATTCGCGGTCTATGCTTAAACATTTGCCTTTCGGAATCTGAAATCATTCCATTCCGAATTGAATCTTGTCTCTTGAAAGACTTAAATGAATCGAAGAGCCTGAATGTGCTCGATTGGTATTCTTTTAATTTTTCAAAACAAATCTCTTTAAATTTAGCCCATCACAGTACAGGAACACCGCAAAGATCGGGTTACCGGCTGATGATGAACCTACGAACCCATGTTTCGGGGACTCCCCACCGCGTTGGGGGTTGGCTATTCTTCTCTCGTGCCAATGGCACATCTTTTACCAATCGAACATAGGAAGACTTGATGAAACATGGCGGTTAACCAGGAGACTTGAGGAGATTCGTCTTGCCGAATATGGTCGTTGAGCGTGTCTATATCTACACCTTGATGCCACCTTTTCAGTCCATCGCCATTTCACTCCACTATATTCCACTACGATCCATCTCGTTTCACTACGCTTTCCTTACGTTTCACTCCGTTCCGCTACATGCCATTCCCTTGCAAAGCCGACATCAAGGCGAGGCAAGCTGTAGACACGCCAAATTGGCTTGATTCGGAGCCCTAGGCTCTTCTTCCCTAGGCGATATCTTTTATCTGACCGTTATCTGATCTGGATTATCTCATGAACATGAGCTAAGGACATTGGAGGAGCCCCTTGTAAGTTGAGAATGGACCAATGATTTCCGGAATATTGCCGTAACCTTCAAGCGAGAGCCGCACGTGAGCTTGTAAAAACACGGAGCTGCTCGATGACCGACCTTGAATGGTCCATAATTGAAGGCCTCGAGAGCCTGCATGTGTTACGTAAGATTCGGGGTTTCCGAGAAGTCACTTCGGTAGGCGTCGGTCAATGACGGCTTTCGTTACGGCTTTTTCGATGCGTGGCGACACGGCTATCCCGGGCCACATGTTAGGCCTTTCCGGTCATCACCGGGTCTTTTCATGTCATCCGGGTCGATTCTAGCCGTATATTTTATCAACCGGGGCTATAAGGCCGGTTCGGTCAATTTTAGGGTTTCGCGGCTTTTACGGCTTTCGATTCACGTTTACCGGGTTAATCTCAGATTTTTCGATGACTTCGGATTGTCCGATCATACCGGACTTGTTCGGTCATCATTTCAAGTCATCCCGAGTTGACCCGAGATTTCTCGACCGGAACCGTGCTCTTTCGGATCTTCGCCGCGGGTTTCGGCTTTCCGCGAGAAGGTAAAACGGTAGAAAGCCCCGTACGAAAATCTCGGGAGTCATGCGGCTGGTTTACCGACTTTAGGAGGTGCGGTTGAAGGCACTCTTTCCAATGCAACAAACGGGAGCCGAATCGGACATCCCGTTTGCAAGATACGGCTCGCGGAACACGCGCGCGGGAGAGAGAGTGTCTTGCGCCCCCGCTCCGCTTGAAAGGGTGGAGGGCGCGCCTGCGCGCCCTCAACCTGAGGCGCGCCCTGCGCGCCCTCAAGCTGAGGCGCGCCCTGCGCGCCCCGGTCCCTTTGAAAGGCGGGGGCGCGGTCGGTTGCTTTAAATCGGAAATTACCCCGATTAGCACCTTCTAAACCGGGTTTTTGGAAGGTTTCCGGGCGAGAATTTTCACTTATTTGTACCGCGCCCCCGGTTCGGGGGCGCGTTACGTATGTCAAGTCCATTTTTAGCAATTTCCGGAACATTCCGTCGATTTTTAGCAGTGAGACGCCGAACGCGCCCCTGCCCCCTTTGAAACAGGGGGGCGCGCAGACCGCGGCCCCGAACTGGGGGCGCGCCCTGCGCGCCCTTGGTTTGAGGGCGCGCCCTGCGCGCCCTCGTCTCCTTTGAAACGCGGGGGCGCGGTACATCCAGTTTCTAAATTTTGCACCGGCTCTCTTTCCCTATAAATTGAGGGCCATTCTCAACGAACCAAGGTTGAACCCCGGTGCCTAGCTCGTCCCAAGGTCGTCCAAGCTCTTCTCCAAAGCCATCCCGACGTCCAAAGGCGATCCGAAGTCAAGAAACCGATCCCGAGGTGAAGGAGAAGGCTCGATCCGGGTGTTCTTCATCAACCATCTTCATCGACTTCTGGAGAAAATCCGAGGCTTCTGCTGCAAAAGTCTTCAACATAAAAATTGTTCCTCTCTTCGTCCTCTTTCGTCCCCAACTGACGGCACTCCATTCCGACTTGCCGTTTGTTCGTGGCGGTTGCTACACTGAGGGCGCGCATCCAGGTTCTGTTTTTGATATCCGCCCACTTTCATAATTTTTACTGACTTCTACAGGAGTATTTCGGAGAAGTCATCAACATAGGAACTCTTCTTCTCTGAGTCCTCCGTCTACTCCAACAAACGGCACTCAATTCCGACATCGGGGTCGTCCGTAACATCCTCTGCACCAAAGTCGCGCCAGAAGGGTACCAAGCTACCCGAACCGGCTGTTTTCAACCAACTCGGCTTCAACTGAAGCCAAATCATTCCATAAGCTTTCTAAACTCCATTAATTCTGTTTATTTACTGTTTTAAAGCATATTTTAGTTCATTTACATCATTTTTACATCATCAAAAACACAAAAAAAGGGGTTAGGACTCACCCCAATCCGGTGAGTTCGATTCCAATTGCTTCTCTTTCATATTCTCTCTACGGTTACTACACTTCACAAGTCTAACCAAACTCTTCACTTGGTTCATTGTTCTAGTTGCACGGAGTTGATCAAGCTAGCATTGGATTGGAGACTCTTCTTCATCGGCCGGCCGAAGAAGAAGAAGGTTGAACTCACATCCCTTTCTCCCACGCTAAGGTACACACGGTCAACTTCTTTCTCTTTCCATTACATAAATCGGAGCCCGCGGCTCCTGGCGACCACACTTTATTTTTATTCATGTTCTAAATTCATATCCTCCTCACTCTCCTCCCACATGACCCGAACCATCTCCGGTGCTCGAGCGACGCCGTGAGATGAAAGTTCGGGGATCAATGTGAGTGTGGGACCGAGGTGAGGAGTTTTTACCGCTTTCCGAGTGTTTCTCGATTCACTCCCCTTTTTTTTTTTCCCAATTCTTCTATCTTTCACCTTATCTTGAGGTGCCGATCCGGAACCCGTTTCTGGAGTCGACATTAACCAAGGTGGGGGCCGAGTTTAAATGGGATTCAAAATGCCAGGAGGCGTTTGATGGGTTGAAAACATACCTGGCAAGTCCCCCTATTATTAGACCACCAATTCCCGACAAGCCCTTGGTCCTCTACATTTCAGTTCTTGAGAACTCTTTTGGGGCAGTCCTTGCACAAGTTGATGAAGAAGGGAAAGAGCGAGCTACTTACTACTTGTCCAAGATGTTTGATACTTGTGAGCTGAAGTACATTATGGTAGAAAAGACCTGTGTTGCTTTTGTATGGGTGGTTCAGAAACTCAAGCATTATTTTCTTGCTCACCAAGTCAAGCTCGTTGCTCATATCAATCCTATCAAGTTTCTGTTAGAGAAGACAGTTTTGACTGATCGGTTAGGGTGATGGCAGAGCTTCTTGTCCTAATCTGATATCGCCTATGTTCCATAGAAGACAATAAAAGGCTATGCTATTGTTGAACACCTTGTCAGAGTTCCCGGATGACAAACTAATGTCAGTCCGATCTTCCAATCTTTGGACATTATATTTTGATGGGGCTCTGAGCTTTCATGGTAGAGGGATTGGTATTATCCTTCTGTCATCTAAAGGTGTCACCATTCCACATACTTTTCAGCTCGACTTTCCAGCAACCAACAACATAGCTGAGTATGAAGCCTTGCTAGCCGGGCTAGAGGCTGCTCACTTCCATGGTGCCACCGAACTGAGGGTGATAAGTGATAGTCAATTGATCCTATGCCACGTCCTATCCAAGTATCAAACTTACCATCCAAATCTCAAACCCTACCAGGAGCTCACCACCTGCTACATCAAGTTTTTCTTCAAACTCACCTTTGTCCATGTCCCCCGTTCTTAAAATGTCCTTGCCGATGCCTTAGCTTCACTAGCTTCATCTCTATCTGTCCCACTAGGTAGGCAAGTGCGGACTATCCACATCTGTAAGAGGTCAATTCCAGCAATTGAGGATGGGCATTTTCTGAAGGTTAAGAAGAAGTTCAACATAAAAGAATACTTGGAGCACAAAGAAAAAAATCTCCTTAATTGAGTTAGAAGAATTAGAAGAAGGTGAGAGACCTTGCTATGATGAGATTACAAGGTATTGCCAAGATTAGTAATACCCACCTGGATCAACCATCAAGAAACAGAAGGCAATCAGAAGAGTATCCCAGAGGTATACGATCTTAGGAGGAGTTCTCTACAAGAGAAGCCTAAGTGGAATCTTACTCAGGTGTCTTGATGAAGAAGATGCCGAGTTGGTGCTGAAGGAAGCACATTTTGGAGTTTGTGGTGGTCATGTGAATGCCCAAGCCTTTGCTAAGAAAACCATCCGACAAGGGTATTATTGGCCAACTCTAGAAGAAGACTGCTCCATCTTTGTCCGGCATTGTCATTCATGTCAACTCCATGCTGACAAGATTCATTCTCCCGCATCTTCTCTTCATCCAATTCATACCCCATGGCCTTTTGCCATGTGGGCTTTTGATATCATTGGCCCCTTGAGTGGCCTCGACTCCGAAATGCGCTCAAAATCATTCATTCTGACGATGATGGAGTACTTCACAAAGTAGGCTGAAGCGGAAGCATTTGTGGAGATTAAAGTGTCAACAGTTTGCTCCTTCATCAAGCGCGACATCATTGCAAGGTTTGGAATCCCCAGCGACATCGTTACCGATAATGGGCCATAATTTCTCTATCAAGATCTGTGTGACCTTTGCAATAGGTATCGCATTTCATTGCATCATTCATCACCATACTATCCTCAAGGCAATGGTCAAGCAGAAGTCACCAATAAGACCTTAATCAAGATCATCAAGAAATCTTGTAAGTCTAGCAAGTTTGTCGACTGGCCTGATAAGCTTGTAGATGCTCTATGGGCTTATCATACTTCTGTAAGGACTCCCACTGGACAAACCCCATATGCTTTGGCATATCGGATGGAAGTAGTGGTCCCCTACGAAGTATTACTTCCATCTCTCCAAGTTCAGCTCGATAGGGATAATTCTGTTGATGAGAGACGAGAATCTCTTATTACACAGCTTGAACTCTTGGATGAAAGAAGGCTAGCTACCGCCGAGCATGCTCGGACTTACAAGAATAGACTTAAAATGCTTTATCAAAAGAGGGTGGTTGAGAGAAAATTCAAGATCAGTGAGATGGTCATTAAAAGAATTTTTGTTAAGCCGGGGGGTCCCCGCTCCAAATTGCAACCCAACTGGGAAAGGCCTTTTGTAATCACTGAAAAGTATCCAGGCAATGCATATGAACTGACTAATGTAGATGGAGAAAATTGGAATCATCCTTGGAATGGAGTTTACCTCAAAAAGTACTTTCCATAAAAAAAATGGAGAAACCACTGGTATAATCTCAAGTCATCGATCCTAGGCTGTTTGTGAGAAGTCAAGGGTAGGTACCATCCTACACACACAACACCTCCCGATCCTATAATCCAGACAACCTAACACTCACGAAAGGCAAGGCAGAAATCTAGAAACGGAAGGAGTACCCTTACCATATTCTCTTCTACTCGATCCAAGATAGGGAGAGAAGATTAGAGAGGGGTAGTATCGAAAACACTCGCCACCCTAGTAGGAGGCTATCTCAGAGGGTGCAAAAGGGTGCCAAAAGATGGGCAATGAACCTCTCAGGTTAGAAAAATAAAAATGGCCAACCTGTCTGAATGAGTACCCAGAATAATAGTCAAGGCAAAAAGCATTAAAAGATGGGCAATGTTCCCATGGGTCAAAAACCTGTCTAAATATGTGCCACATAAAAGAGCAAAAAATAGGAAAGACCCAAAGAGGCCGAACCCCAACGGGCAATTTGAGTGTGAGTAGAGAAATCCCTCTCAACATCTCCAAACCTTATCAAGGACTTCCTCTATACTCTTCCTCCTTAAACCCCTAGGGTAGGGTAAACTGACCGAATCCAGGTGGAAGCCAAGACGATCAAAGGAAGAAGGTAAGAAGGATTCTAGGTAGGGAACTTTATTTTGCACATGGTATCTACCACTTGAGTCTTAACAAACTCCAAAGACCGATGAACTATCTCAAATACCAGTATTTTCTCCACAACAAATTAAACATTTCAAAAAATTTAAAAAAATTAAATATTTCAAAAATCCAAAAAAATAAAATATTTCAAAAATCCAAAAAAATTGAATATTTCCAAGAAAACCCCAAAAAATTACATTTTTTTTAGCTTTGTTATGATCATTGCCTTAGTTGCATCCATGTTTATGCATATTTTCATTTCTGCATCACACGTTCATTTTGGTTTTAATTACCTCATCAAGAAGGCTCTTCCCTTTGACCTAAGTCAAAGTTGACTGTAATAGGCAAAGGAATGAGTCGTTGTGAAGATCTAATCCCTTTTTATCAAGTGTTTCAGGCATTTCAAGGTAAGAGGAGAAGATTCTCACCACGGCAAGTAAATTCTCTCAACCTTTACCCCCATTTCATTTAAGTCATTTCTTTTATTCACCTTGTTAAGAAGGCTTCTCCCTTTGACTCAAAATCAAGGCAAATGATATACAGACAAAGGGATGAGTCATGATGAAAATTTACTCATTTTTTATAAGTGTTTTCAGGAGCTGAAGACGCAAAAAGAGAAGGACCATCAAGCACAATTTTTTGAAAAAAAAAAAGGTCCAGGGTGCATGTGCCCTCATCTGGGGGCACATGGCCAGGTGTGTAAGCACCCAGAACGGGACATCCGCGGATCTCCCCCCTCGGAACCCCCTTACGCCCGGCCTCGGTGTTCGTCGGTGGGTGGGTGGTGTGTTTTGTGTGTGTGGTCGCCAGGAACCAAAGGCTCCAAAGTATGATGGGATGAAAGAAAATGAAATAAAAAGATGACCGTCGTACCTCCGGAAGCGGGGAGATTGTTGAGTTCCGACTTCTCCTCTCTCGGCCGGCCGAAAGAAGAGAGCTTAGTGAATCCCTTGCCTTCAATCCGGTTGAAGCTCCGCCTCGATCGGATCTACCTAAGAATGTCCATAAGAAAACATGTAGACAAGTGAAGGTTTCATTAGTTCTAACGAAAGCATAGCATCGAGCTCGAATTTAGATTCAAACATGCAAATGGGAAAAGACTAACCGGATTGGGACGAAATCCCAACCCCTATTTTTGGTAGGTTTTAAACGTATATGAAATGCAAAGATGCTCTAAGACGTGCTAAATAACTTGATGATCGATGCAAAAGCGAAAAAGGGAGACAAAACTCGATTAAACGGACGATCGGAATCTAAAAATAACGAAAACAAGCTTCTGTCCTTCCTGGTGCCCTGTATATAGGGCGCCGGGAGAAGGTGCCCCCTTTATAGGGCGCGTTGACCAAGTCAAAGCGCCCTGTATACGGGCACTAAGTCCGGCCCGAACAGATTTTCTTCTCCTCTTCGCGGCGCTGCTCCGGAGTCTTTGGGAGGCTTCCGGGACGAAGTAGGGGCTCCTCCTTGTAGACAATACTCAAATGAAGCCCATGGAAGAGGGTTTGGGTGCTGGATATAAGAGGAGAGACGGGTAGAAGCTCTCAAAGTTGGAGAAAAATCATATTTACGGGTGACGAAACAGAGGGTTTTGGGGTTTTTGGTGGAAGATTTTGGATCGGTTTGGAGGCTTTTGGAGGGTGAATGTGGCTTGGAATCGTAGTGTTGGATGATCTCTAGGGTGGCACGGAGTTGGAACCTCTTCTAAGTTCCAAATGGGGCTCTATTTATAGCCCAAAAGAGGGCACTTTGGCCATTTCCGAAAAACGGTGCCATGTGGCATAGCGCCTGTATATGGGGCGCTAGCATCATGAGATATGTCAGATCGACAAGACAAGTCACTGCGGGCCGTCAAATCAGCCTGTCAAATCGATCGGATTTGGTTCCAGGCGCCCTGTTTATAGGGCGCCTGGTGCCCTATATATAGGGCGCCTGGTGCCCTGTTTATAGGGTGCCTGGTGCCCTATAAATAGGGCGCCAGGTGCCCTATATACAGGGCGCCTGGTGCCCTATAAACGGGCGCCGGGTGCCCTATTCTTGGGGCATTCGGCCGGTCTGGTCGCTTGATGGACCCACTTTCGGAATGTGCCAAAACTCGATGCAATCGGAAAACATGATGTGCTTTAAATATTCCTTATGAAAACAAGAATTTGCACTCTCCACTTGGCCCAAAATTGCGTGTCTACAGCTTGCCTCGCCTTGGCGTTGGCTTTGTAGGGGAGTGACATGAATGAAGTGTAGGTGAATGTAGCGAAGTGTAATGAGGCGTAACGAAATGAAGTGGTAATGGACTGAAAAGGTGACGCCAAGGTGTAGATTTAGACACGCCCTCATTGGCCTAGTTGAGTAAAACGAAACTTTACCGGACTCCGAGATTGTCCTTTGTCTTGTCGAAACCCTTCCTCTTGTTGATTGGTTAAGTAAACAACTAAAATCCCGCGTGGGGGAGAACTGTAACCGGCCAGGACCCGAACTGCATGGTGTGCTGGACTCGGCAGAAATGCAGTGAATTGCGAAAAGTAAAGAGAAAAAGGCCAATCATCCAAGGTTGGGTTCTTCAAATTCATTGGGTTTTACTCAAGAATACTGGTTCAGTTTGACATGGAAAAACTTCTTGTTTCGATGAAACCATTAAAATTGGATCTTCGGATAGATCAAAAACCTTCTCGAGGAGCCATAGAAAGATGGTGATGGAAAAGATAATGCATGATGTATGCCGTATGATAATGCATGATGTATCTTGCATGATAATGCATGATGTATCTTGAGTTTAAAGAAATAGAAATAAACATAAGAAAATAGTTGAAGATATAGGTCAAACATAACGGGTCGGGGACATCCGTGAAGATACCGTCGTCCCCGTTCATTTGACTTTGGCTTAACCGCGGGTCTAAAAGGTGACTGAATCCTTCATCGATTTTGTTGGAGGGGTTCTCCGACTCAGCTCTTTTAGACTCGAGGTCTTCAACGATATACATGCGAGATATATGATAATACATGCAAAATTCTGGGCTCCAGGCGCCCTGCTTATAGGGCTCCAGGCGCCCCATTCATGGGGCACCTGCGCGGATTTCAATTCTGCTCCTTCCCGAGGCAGTTTTGGCTTCTATAAGAAGGGGGGTCCCCCCCCTTCTTCTCCCCCACACCAGCTACAGTGCCTCTTGCCCCTCCCTTTGCTTCGATGGCTTCTTCCTCCTCCCGCCCGATCGGTTCAAATGAGATGAAAAGTTTTTCCGAAGTGCCGTGTCATATTCGGAACCGGGTGTCCATGGGAGTGGTAGTGTCTCTATTAGGCACCCTCCTTCGATCTGTCTCAAAACCCTCTCTAATTGCGCGGGTAGTTTGCACGATCTTCCGAAGTTTCCCGGGGCTCGCCGATACGGCCGGAGTGCTATGGATAGCCCGCTTAATGGCTGCTATCAATATTCATGTGCGGACCATTCTTAGCGGGTGGGGCTTCAACGGCATCCTTGTTCACGCCAACCACCTCCTCGAAATACTTACGGGATTTTTCCTTGGCGGGTGCGCTTCTCGAGATGTGGCATCCCGATACACACACTTTTGTTTTTGACTCTTTCGAATGTACCGTTCTCTTGGAGGAGGTGGAGCCGTTCTGGGGCTTCGTGCCATGCTGGGTACGGTCGGGCCATGTTTATCCACTGTCGGACCGGTCACCGGTTTAGACTTCCTCCGCGGCTTTATGACCACGGAGAGGCCCGCTCCATTATGGTAGGCGGTCGTATTTACACCGAAGCGTTGGCGGATTGGTCCATTGGCGTGATTCAAGGCGCCGGTGATAATGAGGACCTTCTGCTGCCCGGTGCCAAAGGCGTCGCCGCTTGCCTTGCCTCAGTGCTCCTATACCCGTGTGAGGACGGGTGGCTTGATCCTACCCGCCTTCCTTGCATTCGGGGCATTTGGTCCAATGAGTGCATAGCCCACTCGGTCTTGGGCTACCTTTATGACGGCGACTTCGCTAGCGTCGGCGAGGCCTATGTTTGGCGGCATTCTCTTGTTCGTGTCTTGGGTTGGCGGCACTTTAAGTTTGACGTGTGCTTCGGCCCGGCCACGGCTTCCCGGCTTTTCGCTCGGAGCCCCCTCCAGCCTCTCACCAACCGCCTTTGCATGGAATATAAGGTTCAGAACAACTGCCCCTCAGTGAAGACCCGTGCGGGCGGCGTTTGTACTTTTCGGCGATGAGCGAGCGGCGGCTTTGTACGTCCCGCGAGAGGCGGTTATGCGCCAGAATGTTCGTGCCTCTCCCACCCCAGGGGTGGATCTCCGGCTGATTACCGGTACCTCCTTCATTATCTACAATCCTCACCGATGTCCTCTTCAGTTGGGCCAACCGCGGCTCAAGGTTCCTCGTCTCTCTTACATCTCGTCTGTCAAGGATCGTCAGACGGGCACGGCGGCAGATGTTGAGGAGTGCCAGAGCATCCTTGCGATGCGGGGAATGCGCAAGAGCTTTTCGCCAAGTGCTTATATGGACGAAGACGAGGTCCGGAAGAGCCGGTACGTGGCGAAGCCGAGGAAGGCTGCGCGGTGGTTGACTGTGTCTGCGCCCTTTGATTGTATCCGATTGTAGTTTGCTTTTGTTGTGTCCGGATGTATGTTGTTTGCTTTCGTTATGTCTAGGACTTTGATCAATGTAGGTGTAGGATTTGCTCGATGTAGTTTCTTTTCAGTTGTCCTAGTCCTGTCAGTGTCAGAAGAACAACAAAATATGCAAAAGTAATAGAATATCAATGTTTTGGCAATGAAATTGTATTTTTCATGAAGAATATTGCTTGTGGACATGTTCTAAGAATTTTGAAAATTTTGACCAAAGCACTTTATATTTTCACCCATGCACTTTTCTTCATTTTACCATCCTCTTTTCTACTTTTTCTATTGGGCGGGACATTTTCGGTGAGTGCAGCGCATCGTGCGGATCCCACAGTAAGTTCCTTCCAACTGCAAACTTGTAATTTATTTTGTTATCTTCATTTTCGCAGAAGGGTCCGAACCGATCCGGAGTCGTTCCGGATCGGAACGGGAAGAGAGAAGGGGGGCTCAGCCCCCTAGCGCCCCTATGATGGGGCGCTAGGCTCTGCCTGGCGCCCCATCAATGGGGCGCTAGGCGTCCCATCAATGGGGCGCCTGGCCCAGGCGCCCCATAAATGGGGCACCTGGTCACCAGGCCCCCATCGTCTCCATTTTGCTGTTCTTGACTCATTCTAATGCTTTGCAGATGACGAAGAGGTCTCGCGTTGACGCTTCGGGTGCCGCCGGGCCTCTTCCTCCGCCGGTGCTTCTTCTTCTGTGGCGCTTCTTCCTCTGCCCGGTGCCGGCTCATCGGAGCTACCTACTCTTCATCCTCCTCCGACCGTCTCGGTAACCGAATCTCGACTTTCCCTTTTGAATTTATTCATGATTGCTTTGTTCCTAACATGATTGTTTGATTGTGCGGGGAAGATCAAGTCCGGATATCTGGGAGATGGTCTTCCATGCCTACCGGGGGTTGAAGGACTTCCGAAGGTACGGCTTGATGCAATGGGTTTTGGCCCATTGCTTCGTTGTTCGGCTTTCTGGGAGGACCTCCCTCTGATCCAGGCCTTGAGGGAGAGGTGGGACTCTACCACCCATTCCTTCCTCTTCCCCTGGGGGCATATGGTCCCTACCTTGGAGGATGTCTCCCGGATCACGGGTCTTCGTGTTCACGGTCGTGCCGTCACCGGCAAGACCTATCGCGATTACTCGGCCATGGTCCGGGATTTTCTGGGTCATCCGGTCCCACACTGCCCCGGCGGACTGCGCGTTATGAAGCGCACAGCTGTCGGGAACCTGCTTGGTCTGGGCAACGCCAGTGTGGGTAAGGATGATGTAGTGGCGGTTGTGCTCGACGAGTTGACGAAACGCGTCGAGCGCTCCCTGGTCGGTGAGGAGGGCACTGTTGAGGCCGATCAGGATCTCCGCCGGTTCCTTCTCTTCTTCCTCACCCGTCTTCAGGGTGCACTTGCGGTTCCTCCCTTTTCTTGCTGACCTGTCGAAGGTTGGTGAGTATGCGTGGGGTGCCGCCATGCTGGCTCATCTGTTCTCCTCGCTGGCGATGGAGAGTGGTCCGGTTTCGATGGCCGGCTTTACTCCATTCCTTCAGGTATGCCTCGTTCTTTTGTTCATTATCAATTCTGCCTTGTCTCTTTTGGTGACTAACTGAGCTTTTATTTTGACAGGTATGGAGTTACTATTACATCCCCCTGGGTCGTGCTCTGCTGAAGGATGACCCCGAGTACCCTCTTATCGGTAGGTGGGTTGCTACACGATCTGCATCCTGCCATCCTTACCGAGGTGGAGAACACGAGGAGGCGGTGCTCTGCTTTCCTCGTCACGGGGTATTTTGTTACTTTTCTCCTTCTTAACTCTTGGTTCTTCTTGTTTGTTGCTCTGCCTTGCTTTTTCAGGTGGTATGGCAACCTTTTTCAGATCTTCATGTGGATCAGCAGCCGTGGGTTTTGGAGGGTCGTCCGGCTTTTGGCCGTGACACCTTCTTGATACGCTGAACGAGATGGAGCCACTTTGGGTGCGTCTTACGATGCGCTCATTGGGGCTCTACCAGAGTGGGTGGATCTTCCACCTTACCCACACCTCGGGTCGTTCTACTCGCGGCCCGATCCGGGAGATTGACGGAAGAAGGAAGGCCGGTTCTTTGTCCGGATGCGGAAGAGGGGTGGCACCCCGGTGACTTCCGGTGCCTCGATAGTGATGACTATCTGCGTCGCTATGTGGCGACATTCGCCCACCTTTTCACCGAGGGTGGAGAGGTACGCACTTGTTGTTTTCACCTTGTTCTTCCTTTGCTTTGATGTCTAACCGTATGTTGCTTTCGAGCATTCGGGCGGAAGCTTGTCTCGTTTGAGGGCGGGGACAACATCTTTGGAGGCTGAGTTGGAGCGACAGGTATTTTCTGTACTTTGCACCTTTCCATTGTTGGTTAACTGACCTTTCTTTCTTCTTTCTTTCAGCGACGTCGCTACCGGGGTTCCCGCCGGCAGGTAACACTCTTTATTTTTCCTTAATTCCATGAATGAATGTTGTTGACTGTCTCCTCTATTTCCTTTCAGATCTCTCGGCTCCGCGAGCGCGGGGGCGGAGTTGGGTTCCCATCCGGCTGCCCCTGAGCCGACAGCTTTTGATGAGCCTCCCTTCGAGCCGTTTGACTTTGGTCAGCCTACGGGTCCCGAGTTACCTTCTCACCCTTTGCCGGTCGACCCTCCTCCCTTCATTCCTGCCGATCCTGGGAGCAGTTCTTCTGAGACGGGCTTCCTTCTTGAGGTGATTACTGCTTTTACTTATATTGTCTTCTTTCTTCATTTGCCTTGCTAATCTTTTCTTTTCTTGCAGATTGCCCAGCTGAAGGAACGGGTGGAGGCCCTTACTACTGAGGTGAATTTCCTTGACTTTCTCTTACTCTGCTTTGCTTGATTCTAACATTTTCCTTTTGTAGAACAAGGATCTTTGGGCGAGGATTTCTGATCTTCCTGTAGGGGGTGCTCCGCCTCCTACTGGTGATCCCTTGGGTTTTCAGCCGCCTTCTACCGATGATCCCTTGGGTTTTCAAGACAAGGTACATAATTTTCTGCTCTGCTTGTTATCATTTTCTTTCTTTCCTGACATTTTCCCGGTAGGTGATGGAGCTACAGAGGGAGCTCGGGCTCGAGCCCCTCGTAGGCATTCCGGATCCTGGTTCCTCTACTTCCGAGGTGCGATGTTTTTATTATGATTTTAAACTGGAAATGCTTGGACTGACGTCTCCTTTGGTTTCCACAGACTGCTCAGAGGATAGAGGAGCTGACACGGGAGGTACATGTCTGATTCTTTTTCCTTAAGCTGCTTTTTCTGTAACTGATGTATCTCTTTGTCATCTCGTAGGTCGGGAGACTGGAGGCTCGTGTGGTCGAGTTGTCACGGCCAGAGTCTGAGCAGATCCTCCTTCTTCGTCTTGAGCATTCCAGAGAGCTCCACCGGGTGGAGGCTAAGCATCGTCAGTTGATGATGCAAGCGTTGCAGTCTCGGAGCCACTCCCACCGCTCCGATTCTCGAGGGACCACACTGAGGGGACCTGCCCACTCAGGTTCCTCTCAGTCCAGTAGTCGTAGGAGGCGAGATGAGGAGAGACTTGCCATGCCACCTCCGGATGATCAGGCACCGGCGAGAGGGAGGCGGCGATTTGTGATGTGCCGACCCCCTCCTATCTTTGATGTACTTTGTTTTTCCATAGTGATGGTTGTTGACTTCTTTTCCCCGACTCCTCGCTTTTACTCGATGGGCGATTAGAAATTTATTCAGGCTTAGTCCCTTGCAAGAAAAAGGGCGAAATTGCCTTGATCTTTTGTCAAGGGACATAGGCCTTATCAAGGTAAAATAACGAAAAACATAAGTGTGCATAGAAAGGAAACATGCAAGACCGAAATTAAACATGAATGCAAAGGCAACTAGCAAAGCAAATTTTTAGGTGTTTTGGGATTTTTGATTTGTTTGAGTTCTGATGGTTTTATAATTTTTGTGTTTCGGGATTTTTGATTTGTTTGGGTTTTTGAATATTCTCTCCTTTTTTAGAATTTTGATTTTTAAGATTCGTTTGGTATTTTCCAAAGTATTTGATTTTTTTTTTTTTTGTTGGTGTGAGGGACACGATCATTTCATCCTTTGCCCTGCTTGCCATAGGTGCTTCTCATTGTTACCTAAGGGTTAAGAGTAGGCATCACGTGTAAGGAAGTGCCTAGCTTGAGATCTCCTGACCTTTTGCCCTTGATAGGCTATGGTTCTTCTTGGGTCTAGTCGGTCAACCTTACCCGCAAGGTTAAGGAGGGAAGAGGACTGATGGTAAGTCCTTACTAAGATTCAGAGGTGTCGAACTTGTTTCTCTACTAATACCCACATTGCCCGTTTGGGTTTTGACCTCTTCGGGTCCTTCCTTCTAGCCCATTTTCTTTGATGGCCCACATTCAGACAGGTCTTTCTTCTTTTTTGCTTGATTTTTGACCTGAGGGGTTATTGCCCATCTTTTGGAGCCCTTTTCTTTTGGACTTTTGTTGGTACACATTCAGACAGGTCTATTCTTTTGCTGACCTGAGGGGTCATTGCCCATCTTTTGGCACCTTTCCTTCTAATAAAAAGGTCAGACCTTCAGAGGCATTTTCCAACTAAGGCAATGGGCATTTTCGATACTCCTCATTCTAACCCCTTTCATCTATTCTGGACCGAAACAAGAAGAGAATGGGATTAGGTTGACCTTCCTTTGCCAAGCGTTGCCTAGCTTTCTCTCTGACTTGTGATCATCGGATCTCAAAGCTAGGTGTGTAGTGTGTGCAGTATGATGCCTATCCTTATTTCCCTAAGTGACAAGTTGATGCTCCGGTAAGTAAGCGTTGGATGCTATCATTATACTTCACACCTTTGGATTTTATAGATTTTTTGTGATTTTTGTTCTAAGGGAAATATTTTTTGAGGTAGACACCATTCCGGGGATGAGCTAGCTCTTCTCCTTCGCATTAGTCAGCTTATATGAATTACCGGGATAAATGACCGAAATAACATAAGGACCCTCCCAATTTGGTTGAAGTTTGGAGCGGGGACCGCCCGGCTTAACAAATATTCTTTTAAGCACAACCTCACCGACTTCAAATTTTCTCTCCACCACCCTCTTCTGATAAAATCTCTTAAGTCTATTTTGGTAAGATCTAGCATGTTCGGCAGCGGCCAGCCTCCTTTCATCCAAGAGTTCGAGTTGCGCGAGAAGCGAATCTCGACGTTCATCCATTGGGATATCTCGATCGATCTGGACTCGGAGAGAAGGAATGATTACTTCGTATGGAACTACCGCCTCCATCCCAAATGCCAAGGCATAGGGGGTCTGACCTGTTGGGGTTCGAATAGAAGTGCGGTAGGCCCATAGAGCATCACCTAACTTATCTGGCCAGTCTGCGAACTTGCTAGACTTACAGGTCTTCTTAATAATTTTTATCAGGGTTTTATTGGTGGCTTCTGCTTGACCGTTGCCTTGAGGATAATATGGAGATGAATGATGCAATCTGATGCAATACCTATTACAAAGGTCACCCAGCTCCTGAGAGATGAATTGTGGTCCGTTGTCGGTGATGATGTCGCTCGGGATCCCGAACTCGGCAATGATGTTGCGCTTGATGAAGGTGCGGATCGTTGATGCCTTGATCTCCGCATATGCTTCCGCTTCTGCCCATTTGGTGAAGTACTCCGTTGCAGTTAGGATGAATGATTTGGTTTTGTTTGTGGAGTTTGGGTCACCGAGAGGTCCGATAACATCAAAAGCCCACATAGCGAAAGGCCATGGGGCGTGGATCGGATGAAGGGAAGATGCGGGAGAGTGAATCTTGTCGGCGTGGAGTTGACATTGATGACAGTGCCGGACAAAGATCGAGCAATCTTCTTCCGTAGTAGGCCAATAATACCCTTGCTCGATGATCTTCTTGGCGAGGGCTTGAGCATTTACATGGCCTCCGCATACTCCGGAGTGTGCTTCTCCGAGTACCAATTCGGCTTCCTCTTCATCTACGCATCTTAACGAACACCGGCCAAGCTCCTTTTGTAAAGCATCCCGCCTAAGATGGTGTATCTCTCGGGAGACTCTCCTTATGGCTCTCTTCTCTTCGGCGATTGATCCCGGCGGGTATGTCCGATCCGACGTAATTCGCAATCTCATGATACCATGGTTTTTCACCCTCTTCTAGTTCTCCCAACTCGACTAAAGATACTTCCTCCTTTTGCTCAATGTACTCTTTCCTTTCAAACTTCTCCTTAACCTTCAAAAACCGTGCATCTTCTACCGCCCGAATGGTACGTCGGCGAACATAGATCGTCCTAACTCCGTACGCCTAGCGGGACGGATAGTGAAGATGCCAGAGAGGCAAGAGCGTCGGCGAGAATATTTTGAGCACGAGGGACATGAATGAATTCGAGTTTGGAGAATAGCTTGATGTAGCAAGTGGTGAGTTCTTGGTATGGTTTGAGCCCGTGATGAGATGTGCGATATTTGGACAGTACCTGGCGAAGTATCAACTGACTATCACCGCTTACCCTTAGTTTAGTGACACCATAGAAGTGAGCGGCCTCCAGTCCGGCCACCAAGGCTTCATCCTCAGCTATATTGTTTGTTGCTTTGGAAAATGGAGCCGAAAAGCCCGTGGAATGGTGACACCTTCGGGAGATAGAAGAACAATCCCTATCCCTCTACCCCGGGAGTTTAATGCCCCGTCAAAATATAGAGTCCACAGATTAGAAGATTGAATGGACATCAATTCTTCATCGGGAAAATACGATCGGATAGGGTCAAAGGTTGGGATAGGATGATGGGCAAGGTGCTCGGCAATTGCATAGCCCTTGATTGCCTTACTCGTTGGGTGTAGGTGATGTCAAATTGGGAGAGGAAACTCGCGGCGTGCCAAACGATCGGTCGGGACAGATTTTTCAAGGAGAAATTTGATGGGGTTCATGCGAGCAATGAGATTAACCTCGTGAGCCAGAAAGTAATGTTTGAGCTTCTGGACCACCCAAACCAGGGCGGCACAGGTTTTCTCCATGGTTGTATACTTTTGTTCACAAGGATCAAAGATTTTGGACAGATAGTATGCCGCTCGCTCTTTCCCTTCATCATCTACTTGTGCCAACACTGCTCCCAAGGATCCCTCCAAGACTGAGATGTATAAGATCATGGGTTTGCCGGGAACCGGAGGTTTGAGCACAGGTGGGCTTGACAAATATTTCTTCAAACCATTGAATGCCTCTTGACACCTCGAATCCCATCTGAATTCGGCCTTCGCCTTGGTTAACTCATAGAAAGGTTTGCACCTTTGGGAGTGCTGTGAGATAAACCGGCGAACAACCGTAACCCGCCAATCAACCCTCTCGGCTCTTTTAGGTTCTTTGGTGGAGGCATGTCAATAATAGCTTTGGCCTTGTTGGGATCGATTTCGATGCCTCTTTTGCTTGACAATGAACCCAAGTAACTTTCCGGACGATACTCCAAACACACATTTCTTGGGGTTCATCTTGAGCTTATATTCCCCGGCTCGTTGCAAAACCCTCTTCAATACCTCAAGCATGCTCCTTTTGGGTTCGAGATTTGACCACTAAATCATCCACGTACACCTCTACAAATTTATGCATCATATCATGAAATATTGCTACCATGGCCCTTTGATAAGTTGCTCCGGCATTCTTTAATCCGAAGGGCATGACAACGTAACAATAAGTTCCCCAAGGTGTAGTGAATGAGGTCTTCTCTTGATCCTCTTCTCGCTAACCGGATTTGATTATACCCCGAGTATCCATCCATGAATGATAGGGTTTCGTATCCAAATTTGTGTTGTCAACAAGAACATCGATATGAGGAAGGGGAAATCATCTTTTGGACACGCTCGGTTTAAGTCCCCGAAGTCAATGCAAATTCAAATCTTTCCATCCTTTTTCATGACTCGGGACTATATTTGCCACCCATTGTGGATAGAGGACGACTCTAATGAATTTTGCTTGGTGCAACTTATCGACCTCTTCCTTCATCTTTAATGCCACGTACGGGTGGAATCTTCTTAACCTTTGCTTGACCGGGGTAGCCTCGGGTTTTAAAGTCGGTCGATGTTCTACCAATGATTTATCTAACCCGGCATATCCTCGTATGTCCAAGCGAACGTGTCTTTGTATTCTTGCAATACCCCCATTAGATTCGTTCTTCTAAAGGGGCGAGGTTGGCATTGATGAGGATATTCTTAGGATCTTCCGGTGTTCCAAGATTAAGTTCCTTAGTCGGTTCATCCACCGTGGCTGATGGTTCTTCGAATCTTCTTAAACCGGATGCATAGGCATCAGCCAAATCCTCCTCTTCATCCTCGGTGTCAGGATCCTTTTCTGATACAACCTCGTAGACCCCCAAAGTTGGATCAACATTGTTTCTCTCCTCATATCGAATTTCTCCTATCTGGATTGCATCCTCTAAATATTCCGGTAGCTTGGCGCATTTTAAGCTTTTCTGAGCTAACTGATGCAGATATCTCCCCGGAACTCTTCTACCTCTCGATTTTTGTTTTGCTTTTGCTTTGTAAACTAAACCTAAAGAAGAAGAAGGTAAATAAGGAGGTGAGGAGGAGGTGGATGGAGTGGAATTTATTGACGAAGGGCAAAGGAGATCGATCGAGAGATCGGGTGGCCTCTGATTCGGGTTGTCCTTCGGAGCGAGTTGGGATGTTTCTTCGAGCGAGATTTGGTTTGAGAAAAGGACGTTTTTTTTTGATCTTTTTGAGAAGTACTAAACATAAATACAGTGGGGGTTTGGTTGGTTGTTGTTTCCGATGGGGGTTGAGATATTGATAGAGAGGGGAACGAATCAAGCAAAGACAGTAAAGAGGGCATCCGTCTTTGCTATCTGGAACCGACAATGGATTTGTCGGGAATGAGTCTGCTAGATCCGAGGAGATGACACTTGTTGAATGCCCTGGATTCTGACTGTTAGAAGGCTCGTTGCAGAACGATTCATCACTTGACCCTTCTTCAGCAAATAACCATGATACGTCAATATGTGTCTCATCCCCTGGGTCGCCCACCTTCTTCCTCTTCACTTGTTCTTGTGGTTCCTGCTCTTCAATCATTTGTATTGTTTCTCTTTTATCAAAGAACTTGCGCGGAGACATCCTTGGAAGTATTTTTGGCCGTTTTTCCGGCCATTATCACGTGTCCCATCATACCCTACCCCATTCCTTGATGTCGTCTTCACTAGCCGAATGGGTTCCGTGATGCCTTGCGCTTCTTTCCCCGAGTCCTCGGCCTTCTTGATATCCCGGACTCTCCATCATACGCCACCCAAGGGTTTTGGCGTTATCTTTCTTCTTTCTCCAAACTTGCCTAGACTTGTCTTTTATCCCTTGGTAGATCAAGGATTGTAAATACCGGTTGATTCGGCAAGCCGGGGGAGAGTAACCAAGCAATCCACGGGCATACTCACTACTTTGACAACTTGTCCCTTGAAGGGAAATTTGATGCACTGATGATTGGTTGAAGCTACGGCCTCTAATGCTTCCAGGTAAGGCCTTCCCAGGATGGCTTTGTAAGTTGGATCCATATCCAAAACATGGAAGTCGACAGTAACAACCCGGGGTCCGAGTTTGACTTCAAGTGTGACCATGCCATGGGCGGGCCTCTTGGAATTATCGTATGCTGTCACGGTGATTTGCGATGGCCGAATATCTTCTTCTGGGATTCCACACAACTGTAGTGTTTCTGGTGGCAAGACATTAATGGATGCACCGGTGTCAACTAGACAAGACTCAATATACGTTACGTTGATACCGATAGTGATACATAGTGCATATTTTCTTGTTTACGGTTCGGCCAATTCTTCATTAGTGAAAATGAGAGCAGGATGTTCACTTCTCGGGGTTAAAACCGATGTAATCTTTTACGGGGGAGAGTTTCATTGACCATCACTCTTTGCAGATATTGTTGAAGTACTTCTTGATGAGCTTTGGACCTTTTAATTAGCTCCAGAATGGAAATTCGCGCAGGGGTTTTATCCAGGTGCTTCAGCAAATCATAAGATGTTCCTGGTACTGGCTCTTCCCGGTGTTCTTCTTCTTCTTCTTGCGGTCGTCCCGGTTGACCGGCTCGGGGAAAAATTCTTTGGAACATACGCCCGCTTCTAAGCACCGTGGCGAGCCGGGGAGTTATGGTTGGTGTAGTGGAGATAGACGGAGGGTTAGGTCGGATGATAGGAGGCCTAGGCGGGGTGTAGTGATGATGGATCGAGTTGTAGGGGTACGAGTGGATTGTGGTGGCATGGTTGCACGAGGTGGTACAATGATGGGTCCTAGTGGCGGTGGTATTTGTGGGGGCTCGACTGGGCGGATCAAGGTCCTACCCGGTTGGAGTTGTATGGCTGGTGGTGTTATGGTTGGTTGTGGTGGCGTGCGGATAATCGGCGGTTGGCTTCTTCTGGCGGGGATAACTCGGGGTATGGAGTGAACGGTTCGGTTAACGTGGTTTGGAGGGTTGGTGTTTATGAAGGAAGCGAGGTCCCTCTATTTGCCAATTTTGACCTCTATCGCGGGGTTCATCGGTGGAGGTTAAGATAGGGTTAACCCTCTCGGTTTTCCGGCATCGTTGCCGGTGCGTGCGCGGGTAGCGGGTTACGAATAATTCCCGTGCCGGGTTCCCGTTGTTGTTGTCGAGCTGGTGCTCGCCGCCGCCGCCGGGGTTGGTTTTTCACCGCTTTGATGTATTTGCCCATTTGGCCCCGGTCAATGCTCCCTTGCTCGTGGAGGTCATGGATGTAATCTTTAAACCGAAAGCGCTTCTCCACCGTATGCCCCGGGAATGCGTGGTACAAGCGTACTTGTCCGTGTTGGCATTCGTGGCCACTCCAACTTTTCTCTCGGCAATGAGATCCGCCCCCGCCGCCATAAGAGCGTTAAAAATATCTACGAGAGAGTATGGTAATGGCGGGTAATGATTTCTCCTAGGCCCTACTCTTCGTGGTACATAGGTGCCGGGGAGGTGCCCGGTTGTAGGTGGTCGGCCGGCGGGGAGGTTGAGGTGCAAAGGTCCGTACGGCCAACCGCCGGGTTGCCGGGGGACCGGTGTCCGTATTGGTTGTTGGGGGTATTGGTTCGGCGCTTGGTGGCGGAAAGGTTGGGGTTGGATCTCGGGGGTGAGGTGCCGGTTGGATTTGGCGTGGGTTTCTATCTCGGGGATTCTGTATTGCCGTTGGTGGTTGATGGGCGGGTTCCCTAGGATATTGACGTGTTCGTTGGTTACCACGCCTTCGCCATGGGCCCGAAGTGGTGGTGGTTGTTTTTTTGGTGACTCGGGGCCTAGGGTCGAAAAGGTTCATAATGGGAGAGTCTCGGAGCCGTGTTTGGATATACCGTGCTCTCTCATAGAGTTCGCTCATCGTGGCAGGGTGATGTAATGCCAATACATTTTTTAAAGCGGGAGTGGCGTTGGTGATGATCATCTTAACTTGTTCCGATTCGGACAGTGCATTTGTCAATCTTTCCGCCATTGCTCTCCACCTATCAGCATACCTGATAAAATCTTCATCATTCTTCATCCTTTCTGCCATGAGGTCGGTGATGGAATAAGTTGGTCCGACCCTATCTTGATATCTTTGCAAAAATTTGGCCTTGACGACTTCAAAGTTACTTGCATCTGAAGGGACAAGTGAGTAAAACCATTCTAAAGCTGAGCCCTCCAATGATCTTCGGAAAAGAGAAGCCAGGGCCCTCGGATCGTTCGCCACATTACCGACTCATAGAGAAAGTCTTTAACATGAATGAAGGGATTACCGGTTCCGTTGTAGCGACGGTATACCGGCATCTCGCAAGGGAGGTAGATGAAAAGTAGGGAGAAAAGGAAGAGAAATTTCGGGGGCTGCCTTGGCGTCGATCAAATGTCGGAGTTCTCTATATTGTTCGTCCATGCGATTGATTTTATTGATCATAGCCAGATCGACAGAAGGTTCCCCAAGAGGAGGAGGAGGAGCGGGTGCTTGGTGCACCGGGATCGGGATTTGGTGGGCCGAAGTGACCGGATGAGAAGGGTAGATTGGGGGATGTACCAAAGGGGGAGTAGGGTTGAGATGATTAGAAGAATAAACCGGTGGTCTAGAAGGGACGACCACATTTGTATGGGGGTGATCTAGATTAGCCACCGGATGAGGTGAAATTGGGGCTAGGAGCCCGGTATGGGAATGGCCATGAGTGGGCACATTGGGTTGGTGTGCCACTGACCGAGGAGTAGAGATATGAAGGCCACATTCGGTAGGAATGTGGTCGGTGGGGGACTTGCCCTTGAGAATGGCTTTGATAGCCCGGAGTTGGGTAGGGTCGGCATGAGAGAATGCCTCCCAAAGTGAATTTGGATTGGGTCGAGGAGAAGTTTGTCTAGGTTCGGGGAGAACTTCTAGTTCGTTGACGGCACATACGGCATCAGGGTAGAAGTAAGACTGGTCGTATTCCAATTGCAGTTGCTCGCATCTTTGATCCGCCATTCCGATAACTCGACCTGACCTCAAGTTCATAAACACGACAGAAAAAGAAGGTTGGCAAATAAAAGTTCAAGAATTTTTTGGTTTTGATTTTTGACCTCTTTTGTTTTGATTTTCTTTTGTTTGGACAAGCAAGTTGTCAAGCAAATTAACCTCAAGTAAATTTTTTTGTTTTGGTTCTTTTCGTGTGATTTTGGGATTTTTGTTTAGTTTTCGCTTTTGTTTGCAAACAAGTAATAGCAAAGACTTGGAATGATTAACGCAATTTTTTTGTTTCAATCTCAAATTAATGGCTTGTTAAGAGAAATATTGTCCACTCAAATAAATGGGTAGGACCCTATGCTCTCACAACACCGAGCAATCTAAGGTTGTCACTCTTTTCACAATGATGGGTAATAGGTATTCCGGGTTTTGGGATAAAGTGGTACAACCAGCCCGATCAGTGAAGAGGGAATCCTTCACGTACGGGGACTTATGGAGGCCTTGATGGAAGCTACCCGGTCCTTCCGAGAGGGAATCCCCGGAGGAGGAGTTGGCAACCACCAAGAGGGGTGTTTGGATGTGTGGGGCTTTGGGAGGAGAGAGCCTCCCTTCTCGGATGTCCTAAGGAGACGGGCGGACCCGAAGCTCCGATGCAAACTAAATGCAAGTGAAATTTCAAGGAATAAGAAGCAACCAAGAAGAAAATAAAAGCATACAATGATTAATGAGATGTTTGTAGGAAGCAAGTGAAAAAGGCAATGATATAAAATTAAGCTAGGATGGAAGAAAGAACTAATTTAACTAAGCATGCTTTGAAAGATTTAAAGGAGAACTAGACTTAGCAAAGAAGATGATATCTAAAATACTAAGGTGAAATAAGTTGATTATCAAAGCTGGAAATCAGATGGATATGCTTTTTAAAAGATAAACGGAGAGCAAGTAAACTTGGAAGAGACAAGATGATGCTTCGAAGAAAAGTAAGCAACGTAAACAAGCAACAATGTAAGGAAATGGAAATGACTCACATGGAAATGAAAGTAAACATGATTTTCAGATGGACATTCTTAGGAAAATAAAGTGGGATTTCACTAAAGCAAAGTCGGTCCCACCGTGGTCGCCAAAAGGTGTAAGCACCCGGAACGGGACATCCGCGGATCTCCCCCCCGGAACCCCCTCACGCCCGGCCTCGGTGTTCGTCGGTGGGTGGGTGGTGTGTTTTGTGTGTGTGGTCGCCAGGAACCAAAGGCTCCAAAGTATGATGGGATGAAAGAAAATGAAATAAAAAGATGACCGTCGTACCTCCGGAAGCGGGGAGATTGTTGAGTTCCGACTTCTCCTCTCTCGGCCGGCCGAAAGAAGAGAGCTTAGTGAATCCCTTGCCTTCAATCCGGTTGAAGCTCCGCCTCGATCGGATCTACCTAAGAATGTCCATAAGAAAACATGTAGACAAGTGAAGGTTTCATTAGTTCTAACGAAAGCATAGCATCGAGCTCGAATTTAGATTCAAACATGCAAATGGGAAAAGACTAACCGGATTGGGACGAAATCCCAACCCCTATTTTTGGTAGGTTTTAAACGTATATGAAATGCAAAGATGCTCTAAGACGTGCTAAATAACTTGATGATCGATGCAAAAGCGAAAAAGGGAGACAAAACTCGATTAAACGGACGATCGGAATCTAAAAATAACGAAAACAAGCTTCGTCCTTCCCGGTGCCCCGTATATAGGGCGCCAGAGAAGGTGCCCCCTTTATAGGGCGCGTTGACCAAGTCAAAGCCCCCTGTGTACGGGGCGCTAAGTCTGGCCCGAACCGACCTTCTTCTCCTCTTCGCGGCCCTGCCCGGGAGTGCTGGGAGGCTTCCAGGGCGAAGTAGGGGCCCCTCCTTGTAGACAATACTCAAATGAAGCCCATGGAAGAGGGTTTGGGTGCTGGATATAAGAGGAGAGACGGGTAGAAGCTCTCAAAGTTGGAGAAAAATCATATTTCTGGGTGACAGAAACAGAGGGTTTTGGGGTTTTTGGTGGAAGATTTTGGATCGGTTTGGAGGCTTTTGGAGGGTGAATGTGGCTTGGAATCGTAGTGTTGGATGATCTCTAGGGTGGCACGGAGTTGGAACCTCTTCTAAGTTCCAAATGGGGCTCTATTTATAGCCCAAAAGAGGGCACTTTGGCCATTTTCGAAAAACAGTGCCATGTGGCATAGCGCCCTGTATATGGGGCGCTAGCATCATGAGATATGTCGGATCGACAAGACAAGTCACCGCGGGGGTCAAATCAGCTGTCAAATCGATCGGATTTGGTTCCGGGCGCCTGTTTATAGGGCGCCCGGTGCCCTATATACAGGGCGCCGGGTGCCTGTATACAGGCGCCAGTGCCTGTTTATAGGGCGCCCGGTGCCCTATAAGTAGGGCGCAGGGTGCCCTATATATAGGGCGCCTGGTGCCCTATAAACAGGGCGCCAGGTGCCCTATTCTTGGGGCATTCGGCCGGTCTGGTCGCTTGATGGACCCACTTTCGGAATGTGCCAAAACTCGATCTGTCCGGAAAACACGATGTGCTTTAAATATTCCTTATGAAAACAAGAATTTGAACTCTCCAACTGGGCCAAAATTGCGTGTCTACACCCTACCCTCGGGGCGCATGGGCACATGCCCCCGATCGGGGGCACATGGACCAAAAAGTTCAAAAATTTCAAAAAAATTTAAAAAAATCAGAAATGATCTAGAATGTTGAAAATGACATTTTTTTACTAAAGAAACCATCATAAAAAATATTTTTTTGACCTACAAATTATGGTTCTAATAGTGAAGATTTCAGTTGTTCATTTCAGGAACAATATACTTCATATGACAAGTCTGTCTATTGGGTGCTAATTAGAAATGTGTAGGCAACCTTTTAATGTCCCAGAAGGTGAATTGGTGAGATCAGTATTCCTGAAGGAATGTCATGCCAACACTGTGACAAAAAGAGAGGAAGCGCCACCCAGCTGAACATTATCGTGGTGCTGTATTCCATCAAAAGGCAAGACAAGGATGTACCAGAGATGCTGATGAATCAGGCAGTCAATGCAAGTTGATAGATTATGCCTGAAGACTTCACTTAGATTCACATTCCCATCCTCACATCATTTGTCATATTCTCACTTCACATCACTTCTGCCATTTGTCACTTAGTTATGTTAGGTTCATTTAATATATATTATATGCATTGCTATTGAAGACCTTGAGGGTGAAGATGACTGGGCCCGAGATCCCCTTCAATAAAATCTACGATGGCTTGGTCATTTCTTCACACTCACGGATAAGCCAAAATTGAACATTGGAGGGACGATGGTTCTTAATCAGGTGTTTTGACCTCCAATAGATAATCTATATCTTCAACTATTTTCTACATAATTTTCTATGTTTTCATATTCATCTCTTTTTCATTATTCATCATTACTCTATTATCCCACCGTGTTTTTATTTTATCCCACCATGTTTTAATTTTATCCCACCATGTTTTTCTTTTATCCCACCGATTTTTATCTCATCATGTCTTTTATTTTATCCCACCATGTCATATTTGTCATGCAATTGTTTCTTCTTTCCCATCATTCTATGTTAGTTCTACCGTTATCTTTCAATCCCACTATGGCTTAAGTCTGTTTTGTCGTTTTCTTTTTAATCGGGCTTTTCGCCAAAGCATGATTCATGGTTTTCATAATACCCGAGCAATTTTTTATGCTTAAATGAACCCTTTAAGAATTTGAGGTTATTCCACTTAGAATTAAACTGAGTATTTTGGTAAAACTTAAATGGACTTGCGATTCCAAGTATGATGGATTGGTGTTCTTTTATTTTAAAATCAATTTCCCTTTTAAACTTTAACCCATCACAGTACAAGAACATTGCAAAGTTCGGGTTGTTGGCTGATGATGAACCTATGAATTCGGGGACTCCTCACCATGCTAAGGATTGGCTACATCCTTTATCCTTTTATTTTTCATTCCTCGTGCCAATGGCATGTCTTTTACCAATCAATTATATGAGGTTTTGAAGGAACATGAAAGCAATCTAGAATTCTTAGTGAGATTCATTTTGCTGGACCAGGTAGATAAATGTGTCTATATCTACACCTTGATGCCATCTTTTCAATCCATCACCATTCCATTCCTCTACATTCATCTATGCTCACTTGCATTCTATTATAGTTCACTCCGAATCACTCCGCTTCATTACATGCCATTCCCTTACAAAGCCGACATCAAGACGAGGCAAACTGTAGACACGCCAAATTTGCCTAAGTTAGAGCATTAAACTCATGTTTTATAGGGTAACATGTGTGATTGATTTTAAAATGATGACCGGTCCTTTTAATGTTGATTTGGAGCTTTGCCAAAGGAAATCAGACATTTTCCAGAGTTTTCCGCACAAAGTCGTAATTTACAAGCGAAAGCCACACATAAATTGTGTAAACACGGAAATTGGCTGAATGACCAAGGCCTAATGATCATACATTGAATTTTATGGTCAGATTCACACTCCGGACAAGTTTTGTTTCATGCCGTGTCTTTTTGGTTGTCCATCGGAGTCATTCCAACCAGTATCGGATCTTCTGTTCATTGTCTTAACTTCCGTATAAAATTCTGAAGTTTTGGATGGTGTTATGGCTCATCCGTTGCATAGAAAGCTTCCTTGGCCTGTTATCTTTCCAACGCAACAATGACACTGAATTCCGAGTTCAGGAGTGTCCGCAATGGCTTTCGGAAGAATGACACGTAGAATCAGTCCCATACGCCCTGGTCCCTGGGCACATGTGCCCTGGATCCAGGGCATGTGGCCATGCACCCTAACCCTGAGGCACATGGCCATGTGCCCCCGATCGGGGGCACAAGGTAACCAGTTTTCGATCAAGATTCTACCTCTGACCGGATCAGATCAAATTTTTTGGCCGGATCAGACTGACTTTGTAGGGTGGATAGGATGCGCCCCCTCCACGGGGTGCATGTGCCCAAGACCAGGGCTCAAGGTGCCTGATTTTTAGGACTAGATCGCGGTGTTTTTCTCTTATAAATAGACTCCAATTCTAGTCATTCCAGATGTTGGTTCATGATCCTACGGGCATCTCAAGACGTCCAAGCTCTCTCCTGCATGTATTTTGTGATTTTTAGAGAGAGAATTTCAAGTTTTTAGAGAGAGAGAAGTCAGTTCAGGAGAGAGGAAGGCTGGTCTGCAGGTGATCTGTGAGGTCTCTCTTCTTCGGCTTCTACAACAGCGTGTGGATGCCTGATGCCCGAGCTCTCAACATCAAAGTTCTTCCTCTTCGAGTCTTCTTCTGTTTTCAATTGACGGCACGTGATTCCAAGGTTGGGGCTGGTTGTGGCAAGCGCTGAAGCAAAGTCGCCCCTGACAGATTCTGGACTGCTGCTCGGCTTTTTCGACAACCCAGATTTGGCCATATCTCTCTCTATTGTTATCAGAAATTTTATATTCTTCTTCCTTTCTCTTTCTTTCATGATTCTCCATCCTATTATTATTTTATCTTACATTTTTTTCATTAGTTTTAGTCTTTTAATATGAAAAATAAAAAAGAGGGGTTAGAGATAACCTGAATCCGTTAAGTTTCTTTTCAGTTGTGTGTTTTATGTTAATTTATTTACATATACTCTACTTTTTTTAGTTCTAATTATCTTTTCATCTATATGTTTGTCTAGTTGCATTGGAAATCAAGCACCCACACGTTGAGGACTCTTCTTTATTGGCCGGCTGAAGAAGGATAAGCTTTGACCCGCACTCTTCCTGCTAAGGTACACACGGTCATTTTTATTTCATAAATTGGAACCCGCGGTTCATGGTGATCACATGTCTTAATTTATTTCTTCCCATCCTCCTCCCACATGACTGAACCGTCTCTTCTTTGATTGAGCGACGCCGAGGGATGAATGTTCGGGGATCAATGTGAGTGTGGGACCTAGGATGAGTTGCTTTCCGTGTTTTCTTCATTTCTTTCTCATCCCCTCTTGAGGTGATGATCCGGATTCACAGACTTACCTAAAAAGGAGAGCACTATTATGTCTTTCGGAGTCGACAAATATGAAATGGAAAAGATCATTGGTGGCATCAGTTTTATCCTATGTAAGAGTGAGGCCAGCAGGTTTTAAAGACAAGGTCAAGAAGATGTGGAACCCCACAAATCCTTGGTCTCTTCTTCACTTTGCATAACCAAAAAGGGAGACCAAATACACCTCCTTCAGAATACTCTCTAAATTCAGTGTATCTTTGGAAGAGGATCTATGATTTACCACAAAAATACCTACAAAAATACTTTGTTATGCACCTTGCTGCTCAGGTGGGTAATCCCATTATTCCGGCTCAGAAGATTATAGACTCATGGATCTTGTTCGCCAGGATAAAAGTATCACTTAATGTACAAAATTAGCTTCTAACAAAAGTATCTATGTTGTTACTAGATGGAAAAATAAAAATATTTGAATTGGCATTTGAAAGAGTGGTTCGCTTGTGCCATTTTTGTGGAGTGCTTGGACATGAACATGGAAATTGTGAGAAACTAGCTAAGTTAAGAGCACTTATTACTCCTGATCTTCCAAGTCAAGTCCATGAAAAACTTAGGGCACAATTAACTTTCAAATTTGGAGATTGGTTAACAACTAATGGTAGAGATGCTTTTAGAGGAAGCAGGCCCAAAAAGTTTCAAATATTTGAGCAAGTACTATCTTCTGACCAACAGGGAGAAGTGGACCAAGCCTCCAGTATTCAGTCTTTTGATATGGATTTGCCATATACTAGCAGGGTGAACCATGCTCTAGTACCGGCTCCTCATATCTATAACCAATCATTAAATACAACCACCATTCCTCTCTATACTAACAAAGTGGCCACAGAAAGTGACAATAGTCACCAGGTACACATTGTGTCAAAGCAACTTGTCAGACCCTTGTAACCACTAAAGCAGGCACCAGACATAGATATTCACATGTCTCATACTACTTCAAGAGCTATAAACTATTTGGAAATACATAGTAGCCAGATGGGACCTTTCGGATGGGCCAATCCTTACTGTTAGACATGAAACTTTAAAAATACTATGATACAGTCTCTCTGTTTGAGAACTACCAGAAAGAAATGACAGATGGCTTTGTTTTCTCAAGTCTAAGTACGAAGAAAAATGTATCGGAGAAAAGCCCAACAACAATGGCAGGAAAAAGATCAAGCTCTAGTGATAAAGAAAAGGAAAGGTCTAGAAGGAAACTGGTTATCCAAGAACCAATAAATAATAGCATCTTAGCATCGACATCAATGGCTAAAGAATTAAATCGGGCAGACACAATTGACCCTAACAAGCTACAGGGGTCTAAATGAAGATACTATCATGGAACTATCAGGGTGGGAATGGACACCTAACAGTCCAGTACTTAGATAATGTAGCCCATTCAATCAAGTAAGATATTTGTTTTGTGGCTGAAACAAAATGCAATCTCAATAATAGTTAGGAGTTCTTCAAACGTAAGGAATTTATCAATTTTTGGTGGTTCCACCTTTTGGCAGAGCAAGCGGACTTTGGTTGTGGTGGACTATGGTTGTAAATATTCAGATTTTGGCATCTTGTAGCTCCTGGATTGGAGCCATGGTCACAGATTTTGATCATAGAACAAATTTTCTTCTCATTGTGGTATATGCCCCAACCAAGCATAGTGAAAGGATTGTCATGTGGAATTAAATGTCAAGTTTTATAAAAAACTTCAAGGCATTGGTCTGTTTAGTGGCTGATTGGAACTGTATTAGGCATAATTATGATAAATGGGGAGGCTCTAGTCCTAATAAAACTCACTTGAGAGGTTTTGGAACGCTTATACAGAACAATTTTTCAGTGAAAGTAAGAATTGAAGGACCAACTTTCACCTGGAGAAACAAAATAAAATTGAAACACCATATCAGGGAGAAGCTAGACAAATGCTTAGCCTCTATGGGCTAGATTTATTTATATCAAAATGCTAAAGTCAACACCTTGCCCACCTACTACAATGATCATAGCCCTATTCTTCTAAACACTAATCCAATCACAAAGGCAATTAGATCATGGTTCAAGGTGGAATCAGCTTGGTTTAGTCATTAAGACTTTCCGCAAGCAGCTAGAAAAGCTTGGAACCAAGGGCGTGATCTCATTTCCAACTATAAAATCAAGATGGATGTTATTAGAAGGAACCTACTGCCATGAATGAAAAGGTTTATGGTAACATTGTACAGTAGAGGACCTCAGTCAAAGAGCAAATTAATGATATCCAGAAGGGTCCTATCACCCAACAACACAGAGAAATGGAAGGAAAGCTTCAAGAGAAACTTAAATGGTTGGAAACCATGGACAATGCTTATTGGAGACAAAGGGCAAAACTTCATTGGCATAAGTTTGGTGATAAGTGCACCAAATTTTTTCATATGAAGGTTATAGAAAGAAGAAGGTGGATTAAAATTTCTAGTGTCTTTATGGAAAAAGGGAATTGGTCAAACAAATGGGAAGATATTTAACAGGTATTCCTCAATTATTTTAAGTCTATTTTTTATGCAAATTCTATTCCTTGCTAGCATTTAATCCCCAATATCTTTGTAAATTGTTTATCTGATGTTTAAAGAAATTCTATATCTCATTCTCCTACTCCAGAGGAGATTAAGTCAGCCATTTTCAGCATGAAGCCGAATAAAGCTCCTGGCCCGGATAGGCTTACTTCGGGTTTTATCCAGAACCTCTGGAACTATGTTGATGGTGAGATTGTCTTGTTTATTAAACACCTATTTGATTCATGATCTATTCCACAGGGTCTTAATCACACCATCATTTCCCTTATTTCTAAGAATGCTGATCGTATTGGGCCGGATCATTATCACCCTATCAACCTATGTAATGTTTCGTTAAAATTCTCTCCAAAATTCTTGCTGGTAGGATCAAGGTCTATCTTGAAAACTTGATTTATGAAAATCAGGTAGCTTTTATTCCTAGAAGATTAGGCTTAGACAACATAATTATAGTCTAAGAAATTCTCAATTATTTCAAGTACAAGACTAAAAAATTAGGTTGCTTCATGGTCAAGATTGATATCAACAAGCCTTATGATAGAATTTATTGGCAATTCATTCACAAAATGCTTACCATTATGGGATTCCCCTCCATTATTATCAATATTATTGTGGAATGTATTACCTCTGTCACCTATGCCATCAATATAAATAGTCAGAGATCTAGTACTTTTAAGTCCACTAGAGGCATCTGGCAGGGATGCCCTTTATCTCCTTATTTATATATCATGTGTGTTGAGGCTTTATCCTTCCTTTTCAAGAAAACAACTGATCAAGGGAACTATATGGGATTTTCTTTCAATGGAGGGGGACCTAAGCTCACTTTTGATGTATGTTGATGATATAATTATTTATGAAACTGCTACAGAAAAAGTGGTCAGAAGCATGCTAAATATTTTGAAAGAATATCAAAGAGTTTTAGGCCAAGCTATTAATATTTCGAAGTCTACTATTACTTTTAGTATAAATGTTTCCCATGATGTCCAAGAGCATATATGCAACATTTATAGATTTCCCTAGGCTAAACCTTATGATAAATATATGGGTAATCCCCTTGGTATTTCAGATAACAGAATCAAAGATTTCAGTTGGCTTGTGGGGACAAATCTCTTATCTACTGCTAGGCATACTACCCTCATAAAATCTACATTAAATTAGTTACCTATTCATGTTATGTCAATCAAAAATCTGTTGAAGGGGGTCATAAGAAGTTTAGATAGCTATCAAAACTCCTTTTGTGGGCTCACGATCAGGAGGGCAAGAAAAAAATTCATTTTCACTGTTGGAATTCTATAAAAAGATCTAAATTAGAAGGAGGTCTAGGTATCAGAGATTTTGGAGCCATGAATATTTATCTTCTTTTCAAGCTAGCTTGGGCCTTCCTACATGACAATCATAAATTATGGGTACGTATTCTAAAGTCTAGATATATGAAATTAGAGGATTTTTGGGAAATCAGGCTGAAACAAAAAATGTTAGAAGTTTGGAAGAGCATTTTAAGTGCTAGAACTCATCTTAGCAAAGCTTGCTTTTGGAAGGTCAAGGGAAATACTCGGACCACCAGTGGATTCTTGATAGGGAGGGACCTCCTATTCCCAAGAGCACAACAAACCCCCCTCCCATATATGTAAATGACTTAATTGAGAATTGTAGCTAGAACAAAAACTTACTGGATAGTCTATTTGAACTAAATTCTGTTAATAGAATCCTCAAGATCCCGATTCTCTCCAATGAGGAATCTGATGGTCATATTTGGCCTTATACACCTAATGGGGTTTTGAACACTAAATCTGCTTATAGATTCTTAAGGGACACTTTTATTCCTCCTAGACCATCATATAATACAATTTGGAAAGTTCTTTAGTATTCGAGAATTAGCAAAATTTGTCCTAAAAAATTATATTGTTCATATGAAAAGGGCTAACTAATTCTCTTCCAACCAATAGTGCTATAGTTAAGAGATGCCCTAAAGTGGATGATGTCTGTGTTATTTGTAATGAGGCTTGCGAAAATCTTGATCATATTATGTTTGAATGTCCTAGAAGTAGAGTAGTCTGGTTTAGTTCATCTTTAGGCCTTAATGAAGACCGGTGTCGAATAGGGTTTAACATGGTCGCTCGTACTTTTCTAGACAGGGTCATAAAATCAAATGAATGGGACATCTATTTTGGCGTTTTGGGCCTATCCTTAATGTGGCAGATTTGGAAGAATTGTTGTGAGTCAAACTTCAGGGGTGTTCTCAGAGAGCCTATTTGGATAATCAAAACGGCGGTCAGGGAAGTGCTATTTTATATTCGACATGCAAATTTGATCTAAAATCAGAATCCACCGATGTGGACTCCACCGTCGGAAGCATATATCAAAATAAATGTCGATGCTGCTACCAACGGCCAATGAGGGGTTGTAGGTCTGATTGCAAGAGATTCACAAGATATTTGTCTATCTTGAAAAACACATATTTCGTTATTAACCGATCCGTAGGTCCTTGAAGCCGAAGCCATCCGGGAAGCCTATTCTTGGGATATCTCGCGAAAGTACTTCACGATTGTAAAAAATGACTGTTTGACGGTGGTTAAAGATGTAAACGGATCAGGCCCGAAACTGTGGAAAGGTCGCATCTTCATCCAAAATTGCCGCCATCTCCTTGAGCGAAAGCCCTTGAGCATTGTTTTTCACCTTAGAGTTTCTAACGGCGCTGCTCATCGACTACCTAAATGGAGTCTTTAAGTCTTCGCATGCCAATTTAAGGTATCCGAGTTCTGACGACCTCCAGCGGAGATGATAAGTCAGTTATATTTAGACTCTTCGTTATGCGGTGAACTTCGTTATTCTTGGAATGGTTTGGTTCGCTTATCAAAAGAACAGACGCTGTGCTGGCCATCCAGGCCGGTTCGCTGCACCTCCACGGCGCTGGACAGCCAGCGCCACGTGCATGCACGTCGTACGTCGCGCACATGCGTGGTCATGCAAGAAAGGCAGATGCCACTCGGGCTGTAAACGGGTTGGATTAGGCCCTGTTTGTTAACACTATTTGACACCTCTATCACTATCAATTTTAAAATTAATATTCTTAGTAATCACTAAGAAGTATTTTGTTAGTAATATCAATTTTGAAATTGGTAGTGAAAACAAAGCACATTATGCAATACAAGTGTCAACTTGTATCAATTTTGATATTGATACTCCAACTTCTAAAATTATCAATATCAATAATGATATAGTATCAAATTTAAAACTCTAACCAAACGGGCAATTAGGTAGCGGATTCACCAGAATCTGATTTCGATTCCGATAAGGGTTAAAAGGTTTCAATTTCGATTCCGATAATTTTGGAATCACTATGTTCCGATTTCGATCCAATTTTGATTCTGTTATTGAAATCGGAACCGAACCTGATAAAATCTGAAATGTATATTAAATATTAATTTGTATTCAAAAGTGAGTCAATAATTTACCTATAATTATTAAAATTTGATATAATCTTCTTAAATTTTTATTTTTTTTATTTTATCAATTTATATATTATATTATATATTATATTTAACTTTATTTTATTTAATTTTATTTATATATAATTATTTTTTTATCGAAATCGGATTAACGGAAACAGAACCAACTGATTCCGATTCCGATTCCGATTCCGATAAGCTACTGGAATATCTGATTCCGATTCCGATAGCTTATAGGATACAAAAACAAGTTCTAAATCCGTTAATTTTTATCGAAATCGAATCGGAATATCGGAATATCGAATTCCGTTTACACCCCTAGATGCCCGTTCACCAATATCTGCTCGTCCGATTCTGGCCCAGCATCACCGTACACAGAGCTTCGGTGCCTGATTTTCTTACAATCATGATCGATCAAATCAATCATCGCGATACGAAAAACTGTGTGCACTTTTATTTTTTTTATTTTAGATCGAATCAAACTTTATTCTTCGATGTAAAAAATAATCTTAATTTTTAATTAAAAATAATTTCAATTCTAAATTATTTAAATAACGATTCAAATAATAAATCTAATAAATTACTATTGAAAATAGTTAAATTATTATCGACATCTTGCTAACTAATTATCAATTGATAATGAGTTGTATTAAAATTGATAATGAATTAATAAAGTGTCAATAATGATTCAACAGTGATTTATTGACTCGTTAATTCGTTATCGACATGACTGAATCATTATCGACGCGTTATTAATTCGTTATCTGTCACTTAAGTGATTGAGAACGTGATTATTTTTTATTAAAAATTGAGACTATTTTCTTCGTCCGAAGAATGAGATGATCCAAAGTTTTCTTCCTTGCGATCCTTCTCCACTTGACTCTAATGATGTCTTTTTATTTTAACGTCCGCTTCTCGGTTAGTAAAGAGATAGGTTCACTTTAATAGTGATTAAAATAATTATTTTTGCTCTCACAACAATAATAGATATCTTTTAACTTTTCTCTTTTTAATATTTCGGCCTGCACAATGAGAGGGCAGAGACAGTCTCGGATCCTGTGAGTTAATGATGAGTAGATCAATTACATCAGAGAAGATAGAAGATAACTCATAGAAGCACGTAGATGCAAGATGAGAAGAAGAAGCGGCGACGCGTAGAAGCAGCCACCAACATCAATGAACGTCTAGAAAAGTAGAGCAAGAAAACAAAACCCTCTAGCTAAAATAAGACATATATAGGACGGCAAAGGGGCCAAATTCTATAGCAGATCTAGTCACTTGTATTTGGTTTTGATCCGATTAATTTATATCTTTTGTTTCAATTTTAATTTCATCATCAAAATCACAATCAAATTTGGTAGTTTTTTGCATACATATATTAGTTTTATTTTAGAAATAAGTTAATGAATCATATAATGATTTATATCATATTTTTATAATAAATATGCTGCAATAAAACAGGTACATATATATGTGTGTGTGTTTCATATGTTTGAATACATGATAGAGAGAAATCTCTCTAACTTATTATTGAAAAAATCTTTAATCATCTCGGTCTAACATCTGACACCGCTCCACTAATCAAGGAGGCCTTAATGACTCAACTTTTCAACTCAAATATGTATGCATAATTTAACTGCAAAGCCCAGCTGTTAATAATGAGATGAGAGAGAAATAAATGTGGTACACTACAAGAAAGTAGGTTATTAGGGACGGCTGTAAGCAGTCTCAAACAACCAAAAAGCCGTCGCTAATAAATATTAGCGACGGCTTCAAAGCCGTCGCAAACGCGTCGCAAATAACGCCATCGCCAATAATATTCGCGACGGCTATTGTTAAGCCGTCCCGAGTACGTTTATTGGCGACGGCTCGTAAGCCGTCGCATAAGTTATTAGCAAAACGACCAATTATTGGAGACGGCTTAAACAGCCGTCGCCAATAAAGTTATTGGCGACGGCTTAAGCCGTCGCAAACGATAAGGAGATTAGACGGCGGATGAAATTATTTGGGACGGGTTAAGCCGTCTCAAATAATCTTATTGGCCACGGCTAACCAGCCGTCGCCAATAAATGTAGTTGCGACGGCCACGTAAGCCGTCGCAAATGGCAAGCAGAAACCCCGCACTCCGGTTCCCGGAATTTTTCTCTGGTATTGCGACGGCTTTATATAGCCGTCGCCAATAAAATTATTGGGGACGGCTACAGCCGTCCCGAATATTAAACACAGCCGTCGCAATACCAGAGAAAAATTCCAGAACTCCGGGTTCCGGAATTTTTCTCTGGTATTGCGACGGCTGTTTTTTATATTCGGGACGGCTGTAGCCGTCCCCAATAACTTTATTGGCGACGGCTTTATATAGCCGTCGCCAATAATAAATTTCTGAAAAAAAAAATAATTTGATTGGCCGGATTGGATCAATTATACGATCCAATCCGGAAAATCAATCATTCTTGAAACTTTCATAAAGATCTAAAATCGGATCTACCAATCCAAAAATTGATTTATATTAATAATTTCGATGCCGGATTGCTCGTTTCAAACTCGGAACGGACACCGAATTAGGATGAAACAACACACATTAACATACCAAAATTGAAATTCACCAAATTTAAATTCATATTCACATACCATATTCAAAATCACATTCATACACAAAATGTTTTGATACATATGAATAACATTGATAGAGAGTAAAAAATACATCATAATCTATTCATCTTCTTCATCTTCATCTTCATCATCATCTTCACTCTCCTCGGCATCCTCGTAGTCCTCGTCGTCATCGCCATTTCTGTCCTCTGTTTGTTGAGGCGGAGGATGTCCCGATGTGGATGGCACATCAGGAGTCGGGAACCTTTGACTCAAGCCTTCAATGATCAGATTGAGGTGATCGAAATTATCTTGGAATGATTTCTGTTGGTTGTCCAATTGTTGTTTCAATGAAGTTATTTGTTCTTCATAACGTTCATTGATTTCTCCTTGCCTCGCCACTCGATCTCTAAGCTCTCGAACTTCTTGAGTCGAGCTAGAAGCACCTCCGCTTGACTCACCATACCAAGTGTGGCGAGTTTCACCTCGCCCACCACATCGGATCCGTCCTGGTCGATCTCTACCAAACACGGATACGAAAGCTTCCTCCGCGGTGAGTGGAGGCTGCGATACCCCAGCATCCGAGGATTCAGATGCTGGGGGATTCATCAATCCTTGCATATTTTTCTATAAATAATATGAATAAAAATTAAAATCCTACCGTGATGAATTGTGGATTATAAAGAAAAATAGGTTATGATAATCAATAATTACCATCATAAGACGACTTTGGTCATTATCCCAAATGACTGCTCCATCGAGTTCTTCATGCGTTTGACTCATCTGGAATACCTCCGGACGAGTTGGAGGTCGACCTTCTTTTCGTACCTTACCAAAAAAATAAAAAAAAGATAAAGGTTATTACAGAATAAGAATCAACTAATATGAATCAATAACAAGATAAGTTACATTGGCGACGGCGGAAGTCGACCGTTCAACGGTCACCGTGAATTAGTGGCGACGGCTTAAGCCGTCGCCACTAATATTATTAGCGACGGCGTATGAAGCCGTCGCCACTTTTCCGAGGGAAAAAACCCGCACGGGTCGTTCTCTGGGTATTGCGATGGCTTAAGCCGTCGCCACTAATATTATTAGCGACGGCGTATGAAGCCGTCGCCACTTTTCCGTGGAAAAAACCCGCATGGGCCGTTTTCTGGGTATTACGACGGCTTCGACCGTCGCAATACCAAGAATTTGCGACGGCTATATTTAGCCGTCGCTATTTACCAATTATTAGCGACGGCGTTAATTTAGCCGTCGCTTTTAACAGTATTGGCGACGACTTTAAAAAGCCGTCGCCAATGACCCAATTTCCTATAATGGTAAGTTTTAAAACCTTCCTCTCAATGGATCAAGGGAGGGTGAGGACGTTGTGCTTGAGTTAGTTCGGATCATAAAGGAGGGAAACTTCCTTCTACTTTATGGGACAAACAAAAAAGAAATGTGTGCCCACATGAGGAGGAGGGTTGTTCTCTACCCTTCTGCACTACGGTGATCTGGCTAGTGGCTACTGTTGAGTTGGAATAGATGCTTGAGGGTGTAAATGAACCAAAACACTTTTCAAGATGATAGAGGTGTACACTAAACAACTCAAACTTAACTAGACTCATTAAATAAATTATAAAATAGTACTATATTATCCATAAAATTAATATTAACATAATATTATAATATAATAATATTTGTTTTATTATTTTATAAATAAAATTGAATATATAAAATTAATTATTTTAAATATTTAACTGATTTTAAGTCTCAAGAAATCGAACCAGATCAAATTGAACCGGTTCAATTTGAGCTTTTGGTTTGATTTGGTTCGAAAATAAATAACTCCAAATCGGACATAAATAAACCATGCACGCCACTATACAAGAAGCTCGGAATTCCACTAGATAAAACTTAAACAGACTTATTTATTATTTTAAATAAATAGGTTTGTACACAAATTTTCAATTTATTAAAAGTTGGCGTTGGATATATACACCCAACTCTACTTGGTAAACTCGTGAATAGTCGATTTGACACTCGATTAATTACTGAATTAAATATTTATTTATAAGATGAAATCATAAAAATTAATAATTATGTAATATCAAATAAATAAATAAAATAAGTCAAAATAAAATTCAAATGCAGTCTAAACTTAGATTGAACTTTATAAAGAGGCACAAATTAAAATTTCATAGATGCGTTTAGTAGTTTTTTAAGCCAGATTATATTGAATTTAATTTCTACTCTGGCTTAATGGGGTGTTTGGTTGCATGATAATGAAGATTTTTATTTTAATTTTTAAAAATTGTAAAAAACTTTGTTAAAAAAAGTATTTGACAACTATGATAATTTTATGTATTGAAAGTGATTTTCTTCTTAAACAAAAAAAGAGGATCTTATCTCTTCCTTTTTTCTTGTGATCCTCCACTTTGTTTGATCATGTATGCTAGTCACTCTTTTTTATCATCACACCTCTCCAAACATAATAATTTTATGTCATGAGTTTGTTCACTTTTTATTTTAATATAATTTTTTATCATAAAATTGTATAAAAAATTATCATGTAACCAAACACCCTATAAAAAATGATGTTTAAAACACGAGCTTTACCCAACTGTGAGTGTAACGAGCCACGTTCAACTGAATCGGTTGAAACTTAGGTTCGATTTGATGGGTTGAGCGCAGGGACGAAGAAGTGGTCGCCTTGCAGCTCTTCTCTTTCTCGTCTCCATCCTACTTTCTGACTCCGCCTTCTCCCTTCCTCGGGCCGATCTCCGCGCCGCCGCCACGGGCGAGATCCGCCGCCGGAGGTACACGTTTCGCCGCTTCAAATGTCGGGACGCCGGAGCGCCGCGGGCGGAGACCGCCGTGGTCGGACCGTGATCGGGCGTCACCTTCACTTCCTCTCTCGCCGCAAGGCTCCGGGCTGAAGAAGCCAACATGCACACGTTAACAATATATATATATATATTTGAAATCATGCCGCAATGGTTAAGGCGTTGACCGCAGTCGCGAGGACAGAGTCACCGCCTCGGCCTACTGTCTTGCAGCACAATTGGGACCTGTGTGTAATATTTTGATTTTATTTATTTAGTTATAAGTTAATTATTTAAAATAAGAGTTATATATTAAAAAAAAGGTTTTCGACTTGAACTCTATTTCCTTTAGAACCTTCTCCCAATCAAACTCTATTTCTCCTCTTTGGATCGAACTCTACCTCTCTTCTCCCAGTCCCGGTCGGCCTCTCCCTCCCCCCTCTATTTATTCCCCGCGTACATCAGCCCCTGCCTTCCACCCTCCCTCTTCTCCTCTTCCGCGAGCGGAAGCAGCAGCCGCGTCCTCGCCTCCTTCTCTGCCGCGAGCGCGCGCAGCAGCCCCGCGCCCTCCTTCTTCCTCTTCTCTCCTGCTTGCACACACATCCGGACGCTGCCGGCCCTGCAGTGGCGACCGCCGCTGCCACCCTCCCGTGCGACGCCACCTTACCCTCCGCCGGCTGCCGTGCGCCGCTGCTGCACCCTCTCTCGCGCTGCCGCCGCTCGGCTCTCTCTCCTCCGTCGCCATCCGCCGTGAGCAGCCGCAGCGACGCCCGCCTCCCTCCACGCGGCCAGCCGCCAGCCTACGCCGGCGCCACCCCACCTGCATCGCCGCCTGCGCTCTCTCCCCGCCGGCCACCGCACGTCGCCGCCTGCGCCGCCCGCGTCGGCGTTGAGCCCCGCCGTCGCCGCCCGCAGCGCCGTCTGCACGACGCCGATGCCCGATCGTCCGCCACCTCCCTCGCCACCCTCCCGCGACCGCGACCGCTGCCGCAGGCCACCCTCCCGTGGCCGCCGTCGCCGCCGCCGGTCACAGCCACTGCTGCCGCGCGAACCGCCGTCGCCGGCCACCTTCTGCCGCCCGGCGCCAGCTCCTTCGCTCTCCGCCGGTCGCCACCGTCCACGTCCGGCGCCAGCCCCGCCGTCCGCCCACCGCCGGCGCCTTCGGCGCTGCGCCACCCGTGCGCCAACCCGGCCCCCCCTCCGCGGTATCCCTTTCTCTCTCATATCACACTCTCTCTCCTATCCATCTCTCTCTTCTATCGCCTATCTCTCTCTCTCCTCAATACCCTCTCTTCTATCTATTATCTTTTTCTCTAATCTTTATTTAATTGTTATTTATTTATTTTGACAGATTGTTAACCGGTTCTTCTTGGATTTTAATTAATTTTATCGTCGTCAGTCAGGTAGGTATCTCAACTATTCCTTATCATCTAAATATATTAATTAAGATGTTAAAATATTATTAGTTAATTCTGGTTAGAAAGAAATATATTTAGTTAGTTAGATGGGTTTAGTTGTGTGCTTGATTTCAATTAGAAGTTAATTTAGGTATTTTTACTTACATGGTTATTTAATATGAATAATACCATGTTTAGATAGTTTGAGTGCATTTAATTATGTAGTTTAAATTGTAGTATGTCATGATCTTATATATCTATGTATATTCTGATTTAAGCTATGAACTAACTATAATTGTTAAGAATTAATTAGTAAGAAATATATAGTTGATTTAGTATGTAATTAACCTAATATTACTAATTGCATGCCATATTAATTCATAGAAGATTGCATAATTTTAGAATAGTGCATTGCCTTATTAGTTGTGTAATAGATTGGTTGGTCATGGCTCAACATGCATGTAGGTGTAGATGTTGTCTTTTTAATTATGTCATCGCATAGGGTTGCATATAGTTGTATTTTATGTCTGATTGGATTAATTGGTGTATGTCTGAGTAATATATGCTTCTAGCTTGTGAGATGTAGTTGATGCAATGTGTTGCATTTTGTAATGCGATTTGCACTTCACTAGACTATGTTAGTGGCTCGTGGGCAGCGGCGAGTTAGAACAATCCGGAGTATCCTTTGATCCCGGATACCGCAGTTCATCCTAAGTACACCCCTGCCTAGGTGTACTATGGGATTTAGCTTACTATATGTTACATTCTACTATATGGTAAATCTGGTGTTAGTCCTGGAACATAGCTACAATGTCCAAGTGAAGCATGTGATTTACTCAGACAACTAATTTAGTTTTGCTTTCATTATTGCATGTAGATTAGTAAGTTATTGCATTTTGATTCATCTTTATGATAAGTCCTTGTGGTAGGTGCATATATAGTTATGTTAAATGTGGTTATGTCATGATTAGAACCGTAGTGCATTGGTGAATCATGCTAATCTATACAATGGGTAGAAAAGCATCTTATTTAGTTAATTGAACCTTGATAATTAGCTTTACTTATAGTTGTTATAATCTGATTTTTGCTTGGGGTTTATATCTTTATTATCATTAGGTCTTGTTTATTATAGAGGGATGGTTGGGTGTAAGTCCTACTGGGTCTTCATGACTCACCCCTTTCCTTTATTGATTATTTTTAGCTGAGTTCGAGGAACCCTTGCCTGAAGAAGAGTTTGAGGAGGAGTTTGAAGAGGATCTTGCTCCACCTGAGGATCCAGAAGATCAAGAGTTTGGCGAAGAGTGATTGTTTTTTGTCTAGGTGGTTTGAGTTTATTTCTTGCAATGTAATAGAGTTTATTTAGTTAGTACTTAGTAGTTGTTTGTTTTAGGTTGAACACCATAGGTCATGTGTTTAAGTTATAATGTTTGGTTTGGAATTTATATTGTTCTCCTACCTTTTGGAATTTTAATTCCACTGTCTCGACTACGGTATATTCCGCTGCGCTATAATTTCCGGGTCGTGACACTATGTGACCCTCATCTATATCGACCTTTATCCAAATACTGTGGAGTTGGTAAAGGTGGAGACCCGTCAAGCGGCCGGAGCTCCGCTTGTCAATTACGTTGCTCAGAGTTCAACTCCTTCATGCATTCAAGTTTGAATTCGGCTGGGTACGCACAATTAATTTGTGTTCGAGTTTGACTAGTTAAGAACGTGAGATATGCGAGTTTGGTTTGTCGAGATATTTATTTATTTGATCGGGCTCGAAGCCAAAAAAATGTTGGAATTAAATCGATTTGGACTCATTTGTGAAGTTCAACTTAGATTTATTTACGAAATTTGAACTGGAACTCATTTCATTTATGAAATTTAAATTTAAATTTATTTATAAAATTTGAACATCAGTTTAAACTCACACCAAGTTTTTTTTAACCTTTTAATATATTTAATTCAATATTGTATAATTTATAAATAGTTTCAACTTATTTTTAAAAAACATTTAACATAGTTTATTAATCAAATATTTAAATAAGTTGTTTATGAGCTTTAACTGAGTTAAGTAAGCATTTGCTCAAACGCTTAAGAGTCGAGTTAGGTAAGCTGTTTATGAGTTTTTAAAAATAAGTTGTTTATTTTTGCATTTAACGTAACAAACAAATCAAGTGGAGTTTTTAAGTTTAGTCTAAAGCTGCTTGTATTAGTTGTTTGCACCCCTAATTGAGTCTCGTTCTCTTTTTTTTTTTTTGGGTTCACGACGTTGAGAAGAAAATGGACTCTATATTTTATTTCATTTGGTACAATGGACGGCTTTTGTTTATATACGCCACGCATGTGCAATATTAAAATGAGGGGATCACGTGATAACAAACAATTTTTACGGGTTGAAATTATTTGGCCACTTGGTCCCTAAGGATTCGTTTGGAAGCAATATTATTCAGGGGATAAATCATAATCATATTTATACCTCACAGAGTGAAAGAAAAAGTGTATGATAAAAAGCAATATATAATTGAAGATACGATATCGACTAATCTTGAATTTGAAGTAAAATAGAAAACAATTAAAATATTATTTTATAGTATAATTTAGATGTATTGGAGAAATTATATATTGATGACATGTCATTGTGCTGCCACCTATATTACCAGATGTTTATGTAATTTGTGATATTATTTCATTTACATATACATATATGTAGTGCACCACACACATTTGTGAGGTGTAATCCCAATAATTAGTTACAGAGTTCTCTGTTTCCTCTTGCTTGGGACTTGTGGGACTAACTCCTTCCTAGCCTTCTCTTCTTGCTTCTTGATCATTTACATTCTTTCCTTTTTCACTTGGTATAAGAGCGTAGAGTGATGATGAATCTTGGAAGCTCATCTCACGTGTCTTAGAACAACAATGCAACTGTGTTGGACAATGCTGGTGACATTTTTTTTTACATCCTTCAGATAATACAGGCGTAGTGTTTGTCTCTTCACTTCTTACAAGAGGTAATTACCTTATCTGGCAAATGACTCTGATGATAGCTCTCTTTGTAAAAAATAAACTAGGTTTAACATATGGCTCGATTGAGAGGCTGTATCTCGGAGATGATCGTATTAATTCTTGGAGGAGGGTTAACAACATGTATTGTCTTGGATTGTTAATTCTATTCACCAAGACTTAATACCTTCCGTATTATATGCCAAAACTTCTCAACAAGTTTGGGATGATCTTAAAGAAAAGTTTTCTCCATTTGATGGTCCAAGAATTTATTCTTTGGAACAATTTATTGCAAGTCTTCGACAGAATAATGATTTTGTCACAAAGTATTATAGTACTTTAAAGGGCTATTGGGATAATTGGCCCAATTTAAATAAAAAATGCCAAGCAGTTTATAAAGTCGCAAGCAACTGATTCAGTTTCTGATGGGGTTAGGTGATACTTTTGTCTCATGCTAGGAGTCAAATTTTGTTGTTAGATCCTCTTCCTACCATAGTAAAAACATATTATTTAATTCTTCAAGATGAAGCTCGATGAAGTTTTCACATATCGACGCGGCAAGATCATTCTATGATGGCAATTAAAAATGTTGATAAATCTAATAAATCTAGGGTGCAGTGTTCTTATTGTCACTTGAATGGACATTTAAAAGAGCAATATTATAAGTTGATATGCTATTCTCCTCATTAAGAATGTTCAAAAAAATTTTGATAGAAATTTTGATAGATCTGATGGCAGTGAGTGAGTTCAATCCATAGATTCTAGTTCTGGTCACACTTTAACTGTCGAGCAATATGAGCAGTTGATCAAACTTCTCAAATCAGTTAATACTGTTGAGCATGTAAATATGGTAGATAATTTTGTTAATATTTCATGGATAATGGATTTGGGTGTTTCTTGTGATGTTACTCTACACTATGCTTTTACGAGTTCTGGCACTGAGCTTCATCAGAAAATTTGTTGCCTAATAATACCACTCTTCCAGTGGTTGGAATGAGTTCTTTAATGTTGACGAAAAATATTAGATTAACTAATGTTTTACAAGTTCCCACGTCACAGTTTAGTATTTTATTAGTTAGTCAGCCTACCAAAGACATGAATTGTTGTATAACTTTTTTTTCGGGATCATTTTATTATTTAGGATCTTCTCAACAAGAAGAAGATTGGACAGGGAACTGAATAAAAGGAATTATATTTCTTTGCACCAAGTAAACAAGAGGCTTATAGGGTGTTTGGTAGCGTTTTTAATTTTAAGATAACCTTATTTTTGAAATCAAAATTATTTAACTTCTTAATTTTATTTTTAAAATCAAAACAATCTAATTATTCGATGTTTGGCAAAATTACCGTAAATTTTAAAAATTAAACAGTAATGTTTGTTTGCGAAAACCCCTCCCCCGCTGCGCACTGCCCCCGCCCGCGAGGCCTTCCCGCCGACGACGCCCCCCCCCCGGCGGCGGCCCTCGAATCCCCTCCCCGCTGCGCACGCCCCCGCCCGCGAGGCCTCCCCGCCGGCGACGCCCCCCCGGCGGTGCTCCCCCCGGCGGCGGCGGCCCTCGAAGCCCCTCCCGGCGCACTGCCCCGTGCGCCAAGCCCCTCCCCCCCGCAGCGGCGGGGGCCCGCGAAGCCCCTCCCCCCCACGCCGCCCCATCCGCGAAGCCCCTCCCCCGCGCACAACCCCCCCCCCCCCCCCCCGCCACGTCTCGCCTCACGCCTCCACGTTCCGCGTCTATCTCAAAAATAAAACAACGTCTGCCTTGTTTTTATTTCAGAAGAGATCATGTACATAGAGTATCTCACTTTTAAAAATGAGATAGTAGTTAAAAGTTGCAACCAAACATCTCATCTCTTCTATTTTTAACATTTAGATCAAAAAGAGGAAAAAAAACGTAACCAAACACCCTATTACTGTCTTGGTAGAAACCTCTGTTGAAAATATTGAAGTTTAACATTGCTTGTTGGGTCATATGTCTGAAGATCGGTTAATACGATTGAAAAAATTTCTACCAGGACATTTTAGTTCAAAGTAAAAATGTACAATTTGTCCTCTTGGAAAACAAACCCGTTTACCATTTCCTATTGGTAGTACTGTTACAAACTCTGTGTTTAAACTTCTTCATATAGATGTTTTCCTTAACCATTGTTGATGATTTTTCACGCTTTACTTGGATTTATTTAATGAAATTCAAGTCTTTAGTGCTTTTTATTCTTTTAGATTTTGTCCTACGTTGAAAGGTAGTTTCATACTCTTATAAAAAAGATTCGAACTGATAATGGATCTAAATTTTTTTGAATGATTTTCTGAGTCACATATGGCAGCGTGGCATTTTACATGAATATACTTGTGTAGGGACTTCTCAACAAAATATCTAGTGAAAAAGAAACATAGAAAAAATTTAGATGTTGCAGATAGCTTCTTTTTCAAGCTAAACTTCCAAAGATATTTTGGAGTGATTGTGTTTTGATAGCAACTTACTTGATAAATAGAGAGCCGTCTATTCATTTGATGGGAGAAGTTCCATACATAAAATTGTTCAATAAAGTTCCTAATTACCGGGGGTTAAAATTCTTGGTTGTCTTTGTTTTACTTCTACTGGACATTTTGACTCAGATAGATTCAATTCTAGAAGTACAAGATGCATTTTCATTGGGTATCCTCCTTTGCAAAAGGCTAATAAGCTGTATGATATGTCAACTGGAGTTGTATTTACCAGAAAAGATGGTGTTTTTTTGAGGAGATATTTTCTTATTTCAAAATTCATGCAAATGAGGGAAGTTCTATGCTGCACAAGTTAGTTATAGATGTTAATCAAGATGTGGTGACAAGTTTAATTTCTCATCATTTGGCATATCATATGATATACAACCTAGGAATCAATCTGTTATTCATATTGATGAATAACTTGGTATACAAGTTCAAAGTTCACATGATAGTGTTACAAAATTTCCTTAGTCATCAAGAGCTATCAGGACAAGGAGACTTGTAGTTTATTTACATGATTACTTTACATCTTTCAATATTTAAAATTCTGGTTTAAAGAAGGTATAATATCCAATTCAACAATTTTTAGACTACACTAAATTTAGTGATAGTCATACAAAGTTTTTGTTCTCTATTATGTCATCTGTTGAAAAAAATAGCTTTCTTACTATATCTAAGTCTCTTGAATGGGTGAAACCCATGAGTGATGAGTTGAGTGCGTTAGAAGAAAATGGTACTTAGGAACTTGTTGAATTGCCATCTTACAAAAAGGCAGTGGGCTGTAAATGGGTGTATAAAGTGAAGTTTAATCTTGATGGTTCTATCTCATGGTATAAAGCTAGGTTGATAGCCAAGAGGTTTTTACAAATTGAGGGATTAGACTATAATGAAACTTTTGCTCCTGTTACAAAGTTGACAACATTTAGAGTTTTGTTAGTATTAACAGCAGTTAATAGTTGGCATTTGCAACAATTTGATGCTAATAAAAGTTGGCATTTGCAACAATTTGATGCTAGTAATACTTTTTTGAATGGTGAGTTGATTGAGGAAGTATACATGAAGATACCTCTTGGTGTTAAGGTTAAAGAAAAAAAATTGGTGTGCAAATTTAAAAAGCTCATGTATAGACTAAAACAAGCTTCGAGGTCATGGTTTCAGAAGTTATCTCAAGTCATTTCTAAAGCTGGTTTTGTTCAGTCTCAAGTTGATTATTCCTTATTCACAAAAATTAATGGTGCTTTCTTTACTACCATCTTGATGATATAATGGTTGCTGGCAATGATAATTGTGTTATTAGTCAAGTTCAGAAATGTTTAGTAGACAATTTTCATATCAAGTGTTTACATGTTCCAAAATATTCTTTGTGACTTGAGTTTACACATTTAAAATAAGAAATTCATGTTAGCCAAAGGAAATATGTTCTTGATATTTAAGAAAATCACCTTTGGAACAAAGACATTCTTTACATGTTTCAAATTCTGAAAAACTTGCAGATCCTAATGTATACAGGAGATTGATTGAAAAATTGATCTATTTGACAATGTCAAGGCTAGATATTACATTTTTAGTTACTCTTTTAAGTCAGTTTATGCATGATCCTAGGCAAGTTCATTGGCAGTCTACATTTTACATTGTAAAATTTCTTATACTTGGGATTAGCATCTTCTTTCCAAAAAATAATGCAATTCAACAAAATGTTTACATTGATGATGATTGGGCTTCTTTCCCAACAAGTAGGAGATCAATTCCGGGTATTGTTACATTCTTAGGATTAGCTCCAATGTCTTGGAAAATAAAGAAACAATGTACTATTTCACAGTCTTCAACTGAATCTGAATATAGATCATTAATTGTAGGTGTGTGTGAAGCACAATGGTTAATATATCTTCTACAAGATTTTGGAATAACATGTCCATGAGCATAGTTTTGTTGTGATAATTAGTCGGTTATACATATCTCCCAAAATCTAGTTTTTTACGAACGTACCAAGTATAATGAATTGGATAGTCATATTGTTCAAGAGAAGCTACAGAAAGGTGTAATTCACTTAGAACACATATCTACAAATGAACAACTTGGAGATATCTTTACAAAGGCATTGTGTTTAGACAAGTTTATTAACATACAAGTCAAGCTGGTGTGCAATTTCTTTGCTCCTCCAGCTTGAGGGGGCATATTGGAAAAAATATATATTGATGACATGACATTGTGCTGCCACCTATATTATCAGCTATTTATGTAATTTGTGACATTATTTCATTTACATATACAGTGCACCGCTCACATTTGTGAGGTGTAAACCCAATAATTAGTTACAGAGCTCTCTATTTCTTCTTGCTCCAAACTCATGTGGCTGTCACCTTCTTCCCTGCCTTTTGTTCTTGCTTCTTGAACATTCACATTCTTTCCTTTTTCCATAGATTATAAGAGAATATATTTAAATAATAAGTTATCAATCTTAAAATATGGAATAGATTTTAAACATGAAACTTGATTATATCATTACTATTCTATTGATATTAATGACAAAATAACTTGACAACCAGCCATCATCCAATAACAACAAGGCCATCCCTCATTAATGATGCTTTTCAGTTGTCCTAAAAAACATCGTCTGCCTACAGTGTTGGCAATAACTGTTTGCACGATTGTCGTCGATAAGACTACTAGGGATGTCTATATGGGCCGTTCCGACATGTCCCCAATAATCTACTTAGTGACAAGAGGCAACTAATTATTTATTCAATTTCAAATTTTTTGAAAGTGAAATTAAATTGATAAGAGAACTAAACCAAACTAAATTAGTTCAACTGGACCTTGAACCTAATGTGCATTTGATTCAATTTGTTGGTTTAACATATATTAAAATAAATTAAATTAAAATAAATTAAGTTATAATAATTAATTAAAACTAAGATTATGATTAATACTTTATTAATAAAAAATAATTATTTTTTACATTAGTTAACTTAAATTTAAAATAAATTATATTTTAAATTAATATACTATACATTATAATTAATATAATATATGATGAAGTGAGTCAAATTAGATCCACCAACTTACCAATTTGGTTAAATTTGAGAAGGCACCACACGAACTAAAATGATAAAATGTTATCGGATCGATTTATCCAAGTCTTTGAACTCAATCGAACTCAATCTTATCAATTCAGTTCGATTTAGGAGTTCGTCCAAGTTACTTGAACACCCCTAATACTAATCAATATGTTTCAATTCAAAAGATATATTTTTTATTTTATAAAATAGAAAAATCTATCCATCACTACCGGCATAATTATTGGCTAGCGTCACACCCAACCCCATTCTCTAGAATACCCGTAGAAAAAAAAATATTAGCATATATTAAAATGTATTGCATTAGTTATTCATTTACCTATTTAACAAGTCTTTCTCTCTCTCTCTCATTTGATTCCAATAAACATTAATGAGTTTGGAAACTATTTTGTATCTTATAAACTATCAGAATTGGAATCGATTATTCTGATAGTTTATCGAAATTAGAATTGAAATTACATGATTCTATTTTTGTTTATCTGATTTTGATAAAAAAATAAATATATAAGTAAAAATAATTAAAATAAAGTCAAAAAAATAAAAAAAAATAATATATAAAAAAAATTTATTATACCAAATTTTAGTATTTATATGTAAATTATTAACTTATTTTTGAATAACAATTAATATTTAATACCAGAATAAAAAATTATCAGATTCGATTCTGATTTTGATAACGAAATTGGAATTGGTTCAAAATCAGAACATAGTGATTCTGAAATTATCGAAATCAAAATTGGAACATCTTAACCGTTATCGGAATCAAAATTAGATCCCGATGATTCTGCTACCGAATTCAACCCGCTTACACCCCTACTCTCTCTTCACTTGTACTCTTACGTATTCCCCTCCACCGAGGGTCCATTTGGATCCTTGTAAAATTAGGCACACATGAGTTTTCGGGAAAATTTTGACAAATTCTTATTTGGTTTCATGCAAAACAATTGCCAACTGATAATAAATTTACTAAGCACCTATTAGGCATGGATTTTAGCATTCGCAAACTCAAGTGGATGCCATTTTCTAGAAGGTTTTATCGTGAAAGTTTTTAGAAGGCCTTTAAGCCCTCACCATTAAACAAAAGATTAATTTAATTTAAGTATTTCAATTGATATTATAAGTACACTTTTGTAAATGATTATTATAATGTATACAAAAAATTGTTCGTACTATTTGTATTAAATAAAAAATGTTTAAATAAATTAGAATATAATTAAATTATCTTATTGAATATAATAAGTATTAATAAATTTTATCATTCCAATATATGCTTAAATTACATAGTCTTTCTTAAAGGTATTTAGCATTGTAACATGTGACCGGTCAGTCAGGGGTTCGACATCGACTATCAACCTCTAAATATTCTGACTCTATGGTCCTGTACTCTGGTTTGGATAAATTGGAAAACTCCTTTTTCAATTATCCTATGTACATTGGCCAAGTAATTAGAGTACTATCCCATATGATATTCTCTCTCTCCTATTAAGAGTGAACGATCCCTTGTTGTTAACTCAATTGCCTTCACTGTGTTTCTCTTGCACCCAACGTATCAACTATACTGGGCCATCAAGATGGTGATCCATGAGTCAATAATCAAAATAAAAGATGTATTTGGTAAGATATCTTTGACAACTCAAGTCAAAGATCTAACCGTGCTATTGAGATATTAGAATAAGATGATGGACAGTTCGGTAAAATACTGATCAGGTTTTCCTAAATTGGTCAGTTCAATGAACTCAATCCACTAATAAGCACTTATGTGTATCTTAGTGTTTCCACACTAATGACAAATGAGATCGGTCTTTCTCATCACATGAGAAGAGATCACACACACTAGTAACATTTAGATCACATACCTCTAAATGATTGATCTCATTATCATGATCTCATCATAATTCAATCATCATTGTATGTGACTAAAGACTTCATTATGATATTCGCATCTAATATGAGCTAGTAATAAAGATTTGCCTAATTAAATGAATAAGATATTCCTATAAATGTTGAAAAATATCATATATGATTAGCTTGTAGGACATTCATTTCTATAACTATATAATCGATATAATAAGGAGTTGACAGTTGATATTATACCTCTTTCTAACCAAGACATTGAATAGACAAAGATTTATATCTATACAGTAACTATGATGAAAAAATTCAATAGTGATAAGATTATTCTCATAGCTATTTAGAATCATAGGATGTGACTTGTATCCTTCATGATTAGTAGGTTGATTAATCTATTATCGGATAATAGATTAAATAAAATTAAATATAATTATTCTATTTTATTTAGGTTTCAACCAAACATGCTTTTGCGCCTAGTGGGTCACACACATAAGTAGAGGGGAAAGGGTGTAATTTATGAATATTTTGAGTTTTTTATAAAAAAATTCAAATTATCTATAAATATTAATGGTTTCAACCAAACCCTATCAAACCAAGGGTGGAAACTACGTTCTCAGCCTTCTCTCTACCTCTTCCTCTCTTTGGAAGGGTCTATGGGTGATGGAGCTAGTTCGGGAAGGGTTCTCAAGCTCGATGCGAAGGGAGAACCTACTATGAATAAAGTTCATATGGATACCTTGAAGAGCTTCATAAGTTCTTTTTTGTCCTCTCCAAGGGATTAGATGGATCCTTATCAAGTATATTCGAACACATTTTTATCAGTTTTTAATTTTCATCATTTAATTTTAATTAAGACAAGTTCAATATGAACCCATAAGAATCATCGCTTCTACTATACCAAAATATTTAGGATGATTTCTTTTAGTTTAAGGGTAGGGGTGTTGTTTGTATAATGGGGTTGAGTTTTTCTGAGAAACTCCAAGTTCTAAAAATAATAGCAAAGAGAGCATAAAACCTATCAAGTCAAGTGTGCTAACTTTGACCGCAACTACCTCCACATTTTTTGACCTTGGAGGCCATCGAGAGTCGATGGAACTTCATCCAAGGTGAGTCGAAAGATTTGACGCAAAGAAAAATCCAACTTTGGAGGTAGTATGTGTGAATATGACTAAAGGCTGCACACTTGAATGGCTAGGAGAGCATGGAAACGCTCAATCTTCTCTAATGTGTAAGGATTTTTTTGAATCCCACAAATGTACATGTTCAAAATCTTTTCAAATACTAGTTCAGTTATGTCGTTCAGTTCTAATCGGGACCAAGATGTTGATATTTGAGGAATTCCACATTTTCTACTGAGTTAGTCTGATTGGACCAACTCCTTACAATGTTTCACCCACTTCTCCTCCTTGTTGTCCTTGCCTTCCTCCTAGTCTTCATTCTCTTCATATACGTCCTTAGTGCCTTTAATGTTGGCTTAACTAGCCAGTTTCATTTCTAAGGTCTTCTCTCTTGATGGCAATCTGGGTCTGATCTTATTGATATGATCACTATTGAATCGGCCACAAGAGGGTATTTTAAGGCTCATTAGGGAGGTTCTATCCTTGATTCGGTTGATCTTATCACCATCCAGATCGGATCAATCATAAAGAAATATTTTGGTCTTAGTAGACATGATTTAGCCCCAATCTAGTTGATCCAATCACTATCTATATCAGATCGACCATAGGGGATGTTTTAAGGTTCGTTAGGCATGTTCCTACTCCCATCCAATGGATTCGATCACTATCCTAATTGAAACAGCCATAAGTGTATATTTTAAGGCTCATTAGGCATGTTCTGGCTCCATCTAACCAATGCTATCACTATTTGGATTGGATCGGCCAAAAGGGGATATTTTAAGTTTCGTTGGGCATGATCTAGCCCCAATCTGGTCGATTCAATCACTATCTGGATTGGATCAGCCATAAGGGGATATTTTAAGGCTTGTTAGGCATGATTTGGCCGATCTGATCACTATCTGGATCAAGTTGGCCATAAAGGGATATTTTAAAATTTGTTAGGCATGATCTAACCCAGTTTGGTATGAAAGGCCATAGAAATTAAATCAAACCAATTTATTATGGTTACTAGTTTGGTTTGGTTTGAAAGGCGTTAGAAATCAAATGTTACTAGTTTATTTGGTTTACTGGTTTGGTTTGGTTTGAAGTACCTTAGAAATTACGGATTTGGCTAATTTTGAATGATCTTAGAAATCCAAATAAACTAGTTTTGTTTTGGTTTGAACATTCTTAAAATCAGACCAAACTGATTTTTGCATTTTACCTGTTTGGTTTGGTTTGAAAGGGTTCAAACTGATCTAGTTTACCTATTTGGTTTGATTTGAAAGTGCTAAAAAATGAAATCTAATCAATTTATAGGATCTATTGATTTAGGTTGGTTTGAAAGACAAAGTTTATGGATTTGGCTTGTTTTGAACAACCATAGTAATCAAATCAAACTAGTTTAGTAGTTGACGTAGTTTATTGGTTTGGTTTGGTTTAAATAGCTATGAAGACTAAACCAAACTTGTTTAATAGTTTAGTTTACTGATTTGGTTTGGTTTGTATGGATATATAAATCAAACCAAAGTAGTTTATTTGATTTATCGATTTGGTTTGATTTTGAAAGTGAACACATTTTTTAAGTTTAAATAATTGAAAATTTAAATTATATTTTCTTAATAGTATTTTTTTCTTATCTCTTTTACACCTTTTTTTTCTCAATACAAAATAGGACATGTTTTTCAATAAAATATAAAGCTTATAAGTTTTTTAGGATATATTTATACATATTAATAATTTTAAAAAATTTATGTAAAAATATTAAGCCAAGCATGAAAATAAAAATTCACCCGTAAACTAAAATCTTTAAGACTATTATTCTTAAATTGTAAAATCACCAGGTTCTATTTAAAGAAATCTAATAGATAAAAAGTGGGTTAAACATTGAACAAATCTATTTAAACAAAGCTAACATTTAAATAACATTTAACAAGTTAAACATTTATAAACAATGTCAATTCACATTCAAATCATGTTTATAAACCTTGAACCAATAAAATTACCAAAGATAAAATAACACAAACAAACTCTAAACCAAAAAAAATCATATCAAATATATTTAAAATAATTAGTTAAGTTTAGTAGGAAATTAAAGGATAAGATCTGATAGTGGAAACATAAGCTATGGCAGTAGAAACACAAGCTCTAGTGGTGATCTCGTGCACGAGAGAGAGAACTGATGGTGACTATAACAATGATAGTGACGACACTAGTCGGCGGTAGTGACGGCACTAGCTAGCTATGACGGCAGTGGTGAGAGAGAGAGAGAGTGGGTGGGGTGGAGTAGATGGCTAGAGAGAGAGTACACAACAACAAAATAAGCCAGTGAGGGAAAAAGGGACTTGAGTGGAATTGAAATCAAAGAAATATTGGTGACGGCTTATCAGTCATCGCCAATTGTGCACTTAAATACATTGGCGATGGGTTCAGCCATCATCACTAAGAGCCGACTGTTGAATGGTCACCTTTCAGCAATTGGCGATTACTTAAGCCATCACATGTATATTATATCCGTGATAGTTGATTTAGTGTTGTCAAAAGTCGTGCAAATATGCTTGTATAGCACTTCGAGTATTCGTATCCTACTTCATTGAAGGCTTAAGTCATCGTCGGTATATGTATTGGCTATGGCGCTTGACTGTCGTTGTTAATGTTACATTGGCAATGGGTGGAAGCCATCTTTGATACCTCTTTTGCAACTGCTTCTCTTCACCATTGTTGGTATATGGTTATTTTTAATGACTTGATTTTAACTGTCGCATACATCAATTTTTAGTGGCAATGTTTTGAAGCTGGCACCAATAACCCATCTCCAATAGCTATTTTTCTTACGGTGATCTTCTCATTCCTTGGGAGATAAAAGAGGGTGTAAGAGAGACATGGGAGAGATAAAAATTGAAGTTATATAGATTTATTTTCAGCACTATAATGTTATAGAAACTTTTTTGTAATTTTTATTTTTTATAAAAACATATTTATAAATATGAATAATTATAAAGATGTATATATAAAGTTTTATAGGGTGTTTGGTTGCAAGGTAAATTTGTATACACTTTCATGATCAAATGCTATATCAAAATAAAAAATGAACTAACCATTGACATAAATTTTTCTATGCTTGGAGGGATGTGATAACAAAAATGAGTGCATGCCACAGGTTTTGTCACAAAACATAAAATTATAACAAAAACTTAATTTATCATGCAACCATATAATTTTCATAAAAACTTGATCTCTTGTAACTATTTTTTTCTTTATTTTACTCTTAGATGCCTCTAGATGGACTCATAATTGTTGCTTTTTGTACAAAAACAATCAAATTAAAATACCACATGTTAGTTAAACATTCCAAAAAATTTATTGAATCTAATTAAATATATTTATTATAATTGTAAATACTTTTTGAAACTGAATAGGTTTTCAAAAGTGTGACTTCTAAATCATATTTTATTGCATAATGATTTTTAATCATAGGTATTCATGTTACTTTAGTTATAAAATGTAGCTTATTCAAGATATTTACATTATTTTATGCCATCGTGAAAAGATAATTAAGAGAATGAAAGGATGTCATGACCCGGATTTGAACATGCACAGCGAAATATAATCCAGCGACGTAATCAAGGAAATAACCCCTTAAATACATCCGTTTGGAACAAGATAAGTCTAATATCAAAATTCTCATCAAATTAAATACCAAAATTGAATAAGCAATCGACTAGCTCCTCAATTTCTACAACACCACTACGCTTTTGGTGTGCTAAACATGTAAACCTGAAAAATTTTAAAGAATTGGAAGGGGTGAGTCACACTTGACTCATTAAGACTTACAACCCTTCTCTACCCTAGGATACCTTGATTCCTGGATAATATTAAGATGTATCTAAGCCCAACAATTTAGATGATATACAATATAAATATGGCTAATTTCAAAAGTCTCATTATGCAAATAAGGTGATATTTTACTCTCTCAATTAATTAAATGACATATGATTCGTGCAATGCATTACCAACTTGAATAGACACCACAAACATCTACAATAACTTGATGACAAAATGCTCTTCTATCTAACCATGATATGAACACCAATAACATGGTAAATGCATAAACTAAGAACCTTTCAATGAAATGACATTTTACATCTAGTACAACACTAATTGACATGCTACCATGCAACACAACATAGACTGAGTAAAACATATGCTCCATTTGGACATTGTAGCCACTTGCACCAGATTTACATACATATAAGAAGTAATCATATAGCTAACTAAATCTCGTAGTACACCTAGACAAGGGTGTACTTAGGATGAACCGCAGTATCCGAGATCGAAGGATGTTACGGACTGTTCTAATCCCCACTGCCAATGGATACTAACCATAGTCTGGTCAAAATCAAATTGTCACAGAATGCAACTTGCTGCATAAACCACATTTCACAAAATAAAAACATACTTTTACTCAGACACATTTTGACTTGTCAAAACTAACATGTAAATATATATCTCGTAAAAGACTTAAAATGATCAACACATGCAACATACACATAAATTTCTATGCAACACATATATGCTTTCTAAACATTAAATAACCACATGTTAACATTACATACATGCTAATGCATTTACTCTATAACCAAGAACTAACATATAAACATGCAATACATTAACAACAAGCACTTATTGGTTCCACTTTACATGAATTAAGTCATTCTATTTAACCAATTAACCATGCTAAAAGAACTACGATTAAAGAGATTAACAACCTACTACAACTAGTTTTGAACCAACCAATATCTAAACAATCTATTCTAGCATAGGTTAACATATAATCAACCCAACAATTATCTAAACTACTTAAACTATTAATCACAATCTACTAACCAAGATTTAACTACTCATATTTTATATTTAAATTTAATTATAAAAATGAGAATTGTAATAAGTGACAAGTACGAAGCGGCCAGAACGGCGAAGACATAGCGGTGACGGGGACGTGGAATAACTGGGTTTAACCATAATTCTGTGACATAATAAGAGAGAGAGAGAGAGCGCAATATGAGAGAGAAGATGGGGGCAGTGGCTCACTAGCGGCGCATAGAGGTGGAATCAAAAGAGAGAGAGCACAATACGAGAGAGAAGATGGGGGCGGTGGCTCACTGTTAACCAACTCAAAATCGCGGTACTGAGTTAGAGAGGCCCAGACTTAAAAGCATAGGTACCTCCCCTACCTAGCCAATATGGCACTATTCTAACTCGCCCCCTCACGTGCAAGTTTTTCTAGCTTTGACACGTGTACACTGTTTACGGGTGACGGTCGACGGAGGGTGTCCACAGCCCTTGGCTCTGATACCATGTTAACCAACCCAAAATCACTGTACTGAGTTAGAGAGAGAGAGAGCACAATATGAGAGAGAAGATGGGGGGCAGTGGCTCACTACCGGTGCACAAAGGTGGAATCAAAAGAGAGAGAGCACAATACGAGAGAGAAGATGGGGGCGGTGGCTCACTGTTAACCAACCCAAAATCGCAGTACTGAGTTAGAGAAAGAGAGAGAGAGAGAGAGAGAGAGAGAGAGAGAGAGAAGATGGGGGCAGTGGCTCACTACCGGCGTACAGAGGTGGAATCAAAAGAGAGAGAGCACAATACGAGAGAGAAGATGGGGGCAGTGGCTCACTGTTAACCAACCCAAAATCGTGGTACTGAGTTAGAGAGGCCCAGACTTATAAGCATATGTACCTCCCCTACCTAGCCTATATGGCACTATTTTAACTCGCCCCCTCATGTGCAAGCTTTTCTAGCTTTGACACGTGTACACTGTTTACGGGTGACGGTCGACGGAGGGGGGTCCACAACCCTCGGCTCTGATACCATGTTAACCAGCCCAAAATCGCGGTACTAAGTTAGAGAGGCCCAGGCTTATAAGCATAGGTACCTCCCCTACCTAGCCAATATGGCACTATTCTAACTCTCACTACTAGCGCACAGAGGTGGAATCGAAGGTGCTGGTGGCCGGCTGCTGGCTGGCGGCGCACAGGGGGTGCAGGCATGGATGGGGAGGCTGAGTGGCTCACACAGGGCGCAGCGAACGCGCGGTCGATCGAGCATGGGCACTGCTGTCAGCCGTCGATGGCGTGGTCACGGGGCCGTGTGGCGGGGTTGGCAAGGGGGCGTGGGCCGTCTGTCATGACCCGGAAAAAAACACAATACACAACCACAACTACGCAGCAGAAAACTCACAACGTCGTGATAGTGGGAGAAATCCATCACTCGGATTTCATAACCCAACAAGCATGAATCAACTCCAAACACTAAATCCATACTTAAAATCACAAGATCTCAACATAACTTTAACAATTAACAACCAAACACTAATCCAAGTTCATTCACCAATTCTAACTAAAAGAAAAGGAAACAACTAGACATAGCTCAACTACATATCAACCAACAAGTTATAATCAAGCAACCTATCAAAAGAAAAAGAAAAAGATCTTTATGCCTCAACTCCAGGGGATGCTGGTTCCTCCACGGGCTCCTCCTGAGCCGCCAAGCCAAGCTCCTGATTTCCAATACCTGTTGAAAAATTTATCCCACAACGGGGTGAGTCCGGGGACTACGTAGGATTTACACCTGTATCCCGCCAATCGGATACTAGCTAGCATATAAACATGCAATGATAGATAACATATCTAAATTGAGATGTAAATACAAATATATAGAATGTCTTCTATATTAAGCTCACAACCAATGTCCAAACCATGAATTAACTTTAAGGAAACAATTATGCCAATACTATACACTTCTAGACCAATGCACACAAGACCATACAAGTTAAACAAATATCATCTAAATAACCTCAAGACTTAACTTAACATGACCAAACTAAAACAAGACAAATCTGATTTTTTCTAACATGACACAACTTAACATCTATACATGACACACAAGTAATTTAATTTCATATTCTTTCCAATCACATAGCCAAAGAGCAAGGAATTGGTCGTCTTGCTTCACATGTACAAATGCATTCACTAGCTCTAATATATATAGAAGTAACATATACTAAGCTAGCCCAAAGTGCACCTAGGCAGTGGTGACACCAAGGGAAAAATCGCGGTAATCCGGGATCTGTGGGAGGGCCGGATTCAACTAAGTTACCCACTGCCCACGGGCAATTGACTAGAATAGGCTGGTGAAGCCTTCATAGCATATCTCAAGAGTTCATAACATAATTTCAAATCAAGACATACTTGACCATACCATGCTTACATGACATAAACATCTAATTTCATAACCTTTCATGCAAGACATAACAAACTAGACAAGACATATAATAACCCGACTTAATTGAACTTGTTTTTAATGGCAACTCATACTAATCATGATCAAATTGACATGACTAACTATGCATAGCATAGCTCATGATCTGAAACTAAATTAAACATATTTTACCATAAACTAGACAAGACTTGTACTAATCGACTTGGTTGACATACTCTAAATCAAACCTATACCAAACTTGACCATATGAACATAACCACACCATGCATGACATAATACATAATCTGAAACCAAACTAACTAAAATTTACATGACTTACATACATGAAATGACAAGCCGAACTAGACATACTTAAACACATATACAAGACACTTGACCTAAGTCATGCTTGGCATAAACTAAACAAATTAAGTTCTGAAGTAATCAACCATAATCTGACCTAAACAGGTTCTAAAAGATATAATTTGATGATCCATGATTTTTCCAAATCTACACATACTTATATTTCAATTCTAAGTCCAATCTAGCACATAATCACATACATAACTAACATAAGGTCAAATCTTATGAAACATATCTCTACCCATCCAGAATCAAGCTAAACATGTTTCATAATATACAAAATAGCAATTTCAAGTTTCTAGTTTCAAGAATTTTGAGAAGAATCACTAATCTTAAGTCCAAAAGCTAAACTAGTCAAATCAAAGTCCATAAGTTAAATCATACATAATCAAAATGGGATCAAATAAATAGACGAGCTTTAGAAACCTACCTGGAAGCTCCTGTGAATTTTCCTGATTTTTATGGATTTTTATGCTATTTTTCTGGCATTTTCTCTGATTTCTGAAATTATTTAAAACAAGATATACGAAATGATTGAACCGGCGGCTCAAACCGGCTGAACCGGGCAGTCGGACCGGGCGGCGAGGGAACTGGGCCGGTCTCTGGGCCGGGCGGCTCGGGGGGGCTAAGCCGGGCTCGACCAACCACTCGGACGGCGCTCGCGCGAGCTCGCGCGGCGGCGGTGAGGCGGGGCGGGGTGGGGGGGGAGTCCGGGTGGGAGGGGGATTCTGCAGAAGTAATTTGTTTTTTTTTTTTTTACCAGATTTTACACCGTCGGCAAATAGGGGCCTGGCGGCAAGGTGCACGAAGGCAAGGGCGGCTTGTTGGCGTGGAGGCGAAGGTGAGCAGCACGCGGAGATGGCTGCATGGGACGACAGCTGGAGGAGGTGGCTTCTGCATAGGAAAACCAGGGCTTGGACGTGCATGGCGAGGTGGGTTTCGGAGATATAACCAAACACCCCCGTAAGAATTCATACGATATAACATAAGGATTGTGATCTGGGAGAGAGATTGAAGACATGGAGATAGAATAACGTAAGAATGAGAGGCTTTACGTAACATAGAGGAGTATAAATATAACTATTTCATAATTTAAAACAGGATATAAATTGATCATTGAATATATATATATATAATTATGCTTATCCCGTAATCACTAATATCTTATCATAATAACCTTTCGAACATACCAAATTCTTCATTTATTTATTTATTTATTTATTTCCAAGATATTACAAAGGAACTTACATAGTATTTGCAAATTGTAATTATTTGGCAAAAACCATATCAAAGAAAATAGTTTACGTACAAACAAACATATGATCATCATTACAAGGACATGGGGACTCCGTAGGATTTATATCTATTTCCTGCAAATCGGATAACTAACATATAATCGTTCAATGATAGATAACATATCTAGATTGAGATGTAATACAAAGATAAAAAATGTCTTCTATAATTATCTATAACCCATGACCAAACTATGATTATCTTAAAGAAAGATATTATGCCAATTCTATACAATTCTAGACCAATGCACACATGACCATACAAACTAGACAAATATCATCTAAATGAGCTCAAGACTTAATTTAACATGACCAAACTAACATAGGATAGATCTGATTTTTCTAACCTAACATGAATTAACATCTATACATGACATGCAAATAACACAAATTCATATTCTTTTCAAACACAATCAAATAGCAAAGAATTTGGTCATCTTGCTCTTCACGTCACATGTACAAATTACATTCACCAACTCTAATATATACATAGTAGTAGCAAATACTAAGCTAGCCCAAAGTACACTGTGAGAACCTCGTTTGTTCATTTTATTAATTTTTCAAAATAATTTTTCGTATCTCTTTTGGACTATTTAGGAAAAATAGGTGATAAGTGTAAGCACCCGAAACGGGATATCCGTAGATCTCCCCTTTTCCGGCCCCTACACTTGCTTTGGGGACTTGGTGGATGGGATGTTAGTGGTTGTGGTCGCCAGGAGCCAAAGGCTCCAAAATATAGTAGAATGAAAAGAAATGAAATGGAGAAATGACCGTCGTACCTTTGGAAGCGGGGAGATTGTTGAGTTCCGACTTCTCCTCTCTCGGCCGGCCGAAAGAAGAGAGCTTAGTGAGCCCTTCGTCTTCGATCCGGTTGAAGCTCCACCTCAATCGGATTTACCTAAAAATGTCCATAAGAAAATATAGAAACAAGTGAAAGGTTCATTAGTTCTAATGAAAGCATAGTATCGTGCTCAAATTTGAATTCAAACGTGCAGAAGGAAAGAGACTAACCAGATTGGGACTAAATCCCAACCCCTATTTAGAAGGTTTAGATATGCATAAAAATGCAAATGAGTGGCTCAATACATGCTAAATTACATGTTAATGAGAGTTAAAATGAAAGGGGGGAGTAAAGGATCGACCGAAAAGGTAAATAAACTCAAAAAATGCAAAATGGGGGTTGCCCCTGCTAGTGACCCATATATGGGACGCCTGCTGCAGGTGTCCCCTTGATGGGGCGCGTTGACCAAAGTCAAAGCGCCCTATATACGGGGCACCAGGGACTGGCTTTAGCAGATTTTCTTCCCTTCTTCGCGGCGTCGCCCCGGAGTGTAGGAAGACCTCCAAGACGGAAAAATGACTTCTTCAAGCAGCCAATACTCAAGTGAAGCTAATGGAAGAGTGTTTTGGCACTAGATGTAAGGGAAATGAAGGGTAGAGGCTCTCAAAGTCGAAGAAAAATCATATTTCTGAAGAAGGAAACTACAGGTTTTTTTGGGTTTTTGGGAGAGAGTTTTGAATCTGTTTGAAGGCTTATGGGGGGTGAAAATGGCTTAGAAACGTGGTGTTGGATGAGCTCTAGGGTGGCACGAAGTTGGAACCTTCTCAAAGCTCCAAATGGAGGTCTATTTATAGCCTAAAAGAGGGTACTTCGGCCATTTTCGAAAAATAGTTCCACGCGGCATAGCGCCCCATATATAGGGCGCCAGCATTATGAGGTCCGTCAGATCGACAAGACGAGTTACTGTGGGGGGTCAAATCAGCCGGTCGAATCGATTTGATTTGGTGCCAGGTGCCCTGTTTATAGGGCACTTGGTGCCCTATATATAGGGCGCCTGGTGCCTTATAAGTAGGGCGCCAGGTGCCCTACATATAGGGCGCTAGGTGCCCTATACACAGGGCACCAGGTGCCCTATATATAGGGTGCTTTGACCCTAGTCAACGCCTATCGATGTTCTTCGAAATGCGCCGAAAAACTTGATTTTTCCGGAAAACTCGGGTCTCTTGAAAGGTTATTCAAATATTATTCATGAAAACAAGAATTTAAGCTCTTCAACTAGGCCAAAATTGCGTGTCTACAATATGCAGTTAAAAATGCTAGCTAGTCCAACGATACATTTAAAATACTAGAACCGAGGTTCAGGTTCTTTAAAATTTAATTTTTGATCCCTCTCCTCCGGATGGTGCGAATACCTAGCGTTAACTTACATCGAGCAACTACTCGAATGCCCTTGATTAACCGCCATAACAATACGTTTGGTAGAGAGTGCACGTCCATACAAAATAATAAATAGAGGGCTATAGCCTGGCAGGCCGGCCCGATGAGATGCAAATGCATTGCATTATGTTTAGTTGGCATTAATGTTATTTGATTAAGATGTGATTTTTACCAATTGATTCAGATTTGATTTTTCAAGTTGTTTATTTTTTAATTTGATCACTCCATTAATGTTTTGATTTAATGGGTTGAGTTTGATTTATTTGTTTTGTTGAATTTCAATTTGATTAAGATTTTGTTTTGGACTTAAGGTTTAATTAAATGAATTAGATATCTTATGATTTGAGATTTATTGATTTAAACATTGATTATTTAATTTCATACGTTACTTTATGTTGCGACATTGATTTAAGTATGTTCCATATATTTTAAGACTTTGATTAAGTTGTTTAAGAGTATTTTTTATTTATGTTTTCTTTGAAATTTATTTTAAAATCTAATTTTTAGTGTTTACGGACTGTTTTGATGAATTTTTAATGTATTGGAGTTTGTTTATTCAATTTTCTATGGTGTTATTTAATTGTAAATTAATTAAGAAATTGAGTCCCATGCGTTAAGTATCTTTTAGATTAAATTTTGGGTTGTTTAAAACTCTGATTTTTATATTTTTCAGATTTGTTGAATGTATATTTATTTTTGTTTTATTATTTAACTTGAGTTCGCACCTCATCCGGTCCATCGAGCTAACCTTTGGTGCCCGATTTGATCATCACATATCGACACTTGACTTGAACCATCTTCATTTCATTTCAAGTTGGGTTACATCAAGTCGGTGCCGGAGTCCAACGTTTGGAATTTCTTCCCCAGGCGCGCTTCTTACAAGATCGGAGGAAAAATCGGCATTTCGGCAGTATGCCGGCCGATTCTCGATCGAGTGGGGTCGCCTCCAATATGACTAAGTCTTTTGACTTGTCGCACTGGGGGGGATGGAGAACCGTGTGCAACGGGAGCATGCCCGCGCCCACGTCCAAGAGCGCCTACCCGGGACGTAGCTGGAATAGCCGTCCTATGGCGCTCAAATTTTGAGCTCACCCTTTATTTAGTATAGCATTTTGCATTTCAATTTTTTATTTAATTTTTTTGTGTGTCGAGGCTTTTCAAGTCTGTTGCCAGTTGATTCGATCGAGTACGGTTCCTATCGGCTCGATGAACCCACTTGCAGCAAATGAAGACCAAGCCCAATAGATCTGGCAGCAGCCCCCAATCGTGGCTGGAGTGCGCGTACGTGCCGCCACGGCCTTCCTTTTTTTTTACTCTGGTCTTCTACAGGCCCCCACTAGGGTGGACTCAATGGTCCCAGGACCATTCCAACGGCACGCCAGTGCTGGACTGAGCGTGCATCCTGGCTCGATCGGAAGGGAAGCTAAGCGCTGTCTCGCCCGAGGGACTTGCATTCGGACCTCCCGATCATGGCCGTCATCGCGGAAGTCCTCCAACTAGGGGTGTTCATGGTTTGGTTTGGTTTGGTTTTGGAGTATTTTTTCTCAAACCAAACCAAACCAAACTATCTCCCAAACCAAACCAAACCAAACCAAATTAATTCGGTTTGGTTTGGTTTGGTTCGGTTCAAACCATATTTTATTAAGGTATAGCAGATATATCAATATATAATTTTATTTTGTTTGTTTAAAATCATATTCTATTAAAATCTTGTGTATATGTTTATAGATTACATTAATTTTACCTTAAAAACACTTAAAAAATTTATTGTTATAAGAAAAGATACAAAAATACTATCTTATATATAACTTAAACTAAAATATTTCATCTAATTCGGGTTATTCGGTTTACTGGTTTAGTTTGGTTTGAATGGTCCTAGAAACCAAACCAAACCAATCGGTAGTTCAAACCAAACCAAACCGAACCAAAGTACTGGTTTGGTTTGGTTTTTCGGGTTGAACCGAACAGTGAACAGCCCTACCTCCAACGATCTCACCACCCCCATCCGTCATCGCCGGAGGGGTGTGGAGGTGCACGGCAGCTGCTGCGAGGGTCCATCCTCGGAGTTACTACTGTGGGTGTGTAGTCTCTAGACCACGCATCTCTTTATAGCAGCTCCTGCGGAGACCAACGCCAGGTCTTGGTTGTATCTTGCGGTTGTCGATGGAGGAGCTTCGCAATGACCGCCCTCTCGACTTGATAGGGGTTCGGGCGGTCGCAACCACCGCGGACATGATTGGAAGCCCCATGCAATCCTGGCTACCCGACGACGGTCCTCCGGAGGTCTCCCACGCCATCGCGCTCGCCATCGGCATCACCGCAATGGTCTGCGGAGGACTCCATGCCCACGGCGGCGGCAAGGGGAGAGATTGGAGACGAAGCTGGAGCATCGACGATTGGGCATTCATTGGAACCACTGCCATTGGCATTGGGGCTGAAGCCTCCCGTGGAACTTCCCATTGCAGGGAAGACTCGAAGATGCCCTCGCAAGAAGTATCTTCCAAGAGGAGGCATCGCTAGCCTGCCTGGTCCCCCTCACAGGGCTTCTTATTGTCGGAGACATTGAAGGATGCTGCCGATGACGCAAGAGTCACATCGCGGGACCTTCTGCCCGCGGAGGAGCTATGGAGATGGCATCGCGAGGGACATGGTGATGCCATCACTGGGAGATGACGTTGCGATAAAACTACATCGCCATTGGCGGAGGGGGAAAGCTACTGTTATAGCCGCCACTGTTGGAAGAGAGGATTGCAAAGAGGATCCTGCTATTGAGGGCACTACTAAAGGATGGGGGTCTTGCAAAACAATGCTATTGATGGAGGAGGTGTGGAGGTGCATGGAAGCCAACTCCAAGAGAGACAGTCATAAGAATAGGAGTTGGGGAGGGGTCCGCAGAAGTTCGGTTGATAGAGAGAGATAGGTGGGGAGAGCCGGAGGGAGAAAGGGTGGAGTTGGAAGGAAGAAGATCTACGTTGCACACCTTTTTTTTTTCTCTGCCACTTTGTTGTGATCGATCAGAGCCAGAGCCCTCCTTCTCCGCTTTTTCCCTTCTCTGTTGGTTCTTTTTTTTTCAGCCCTTCCGCCGATCTCCCGCGTGACCTCTCCTTGTCCTTCTTTATCCTGCGATCGCAGCCCCTCCAAAATGGGTAGTCGATGGTTGGCTTGCCGTCAAGCTTTGCAATGATCCTCCGACTTCCTTTCTTTTGAGCTAAAAAAATAGGAGGTCCTACCATGGCTGCCGCCGGGGGAGTGCATTTGGGAGCTTCTGGCGGGTCCGTCGGGCGATTCCCTTCCTTCAATGGCTAACATGCCCATTTAAATTAGGTCCCCGGATCTCTTTGCAATGAAAGTGGATGATGCGCTGAGGTGGCACGGAGGGAGACACGGGCTGAACTTGAGTGGGCTATGGTCTTCATGATTGGGCTTGGGTAATTCAGATGTGCCATTTTTTTAAAACAAAAATGATATCAAGGGACTATTAAAAAAATGAGTGTCGACATACACCTAAGCAGTGGTGACATTAAGGAAAAAATCGTGGTAATCTGGGATCTGTGGAAGGGTTGGATTCATCTAAGATACTCCTCTTCCCACGGGCAATTGACTAAAATAGGCTGGTGAAGTCTTCATAACATGCCGTAACAAGAATTCGTAACAAGTTTCAAATCATGACGCACCTGATTAATTTTATGCACACAATGTCGACTCTGAAAATTCGACGGGGTCCTCTCCTTTTCAGGGAAGTCCGTGAACCCAGATCGTCACCTCAAGAGGGGATGAGAAAAGAAAGGAATAAAGCTCGGAAAGCAACTCTCACCTTGGTCCCACACTCACATTGATCCCCGAACTTTCATCCCTTGGCGTCGCTTGATCACCAAAGAGACGGTTCGGGTCATGTGGGAGGAGGGTGAGAAGAAAGAAATTAAGACATGTGGTCGCCAGGAACCGAGGGTTCCGATTTATAGAATTAAAATGAAAGATGACCGTGTGTACCTTAGCATGAAGAATGTGAGTTAAAGCTTCTCCTTCTTCGGCCGGCCGATGAAGAAGAGTCCTCAACGTGTGGGTGCTTGATATTCTGTGCAACTAGACAAATAAACAAGTGAAATTGACAATTAGAACTAGACAAAGTGGAGTATATGTAAAGAGAATGACATAAAAACACACAATTGACTAGAAACTGACCGGATTCGGGTTATCTCTAACCCCCTTTATTTATTTTAGGATTAACAGAGTAAAAGTAATGCAAAAAAATATAAAAAAATAATAGGAGGATGTATAATCACTAAACAAAGAGATAGGAAAAAAAACTGAAAGATTCTGAGTTGAATAGAGGAAGATATAGCCAAATCTGTGTTGTCGAAAAAGCCGATCAGCAGTCCAGGATCTGCCAGGCGCGACTTTGCTTTTGTGCTCGTCACAATCAGCCCCGACCTCGGAATCAAGTGCCGTTGATTTTAAACTCAAGAAGACTTGGAGAGGAAGAACTTTTATGAAGAGATCTCTGGAAGAAGACGTCCAAACAAAGCTGTAGAGTCCGAACAAGAGAGACTTGGCAGATCACCTGTAGAACAGCCTTCCTCTCTCTTGAACCGACTTTTCTCTCTCTAAAAACTCGAAATTCTCTCTCTAAAAATCACAAAATCGATGCAGGAGGGTGCTAGGACGTCTTGAGATTCCTGGGGGGTCGTGCCCCTCTCTCTGGAATGACCGGAATCGGATTTAATTTATTGGAGAACAGAAGGCGTTATCGGAGCTAAAAAATAGGGTCTATACGCCCTGGTGCCAGGCGCATGCGCCCTGGTGCCAGGCGCATGCGCCCCACTGAGGGGCGCATGTGCCCCCCAATGAGGGCACATCTTATCTTCTCCGAAAATTTCGATCTTATCCGGTCCGTCGGTTGAGTGGTAGAGTCCGGGTGAAAAACTGGTTCCCACGTGCCTCAAAGGTGGGGCACATGTGCCCTCAAGTGAGGGCACAAGGCCACGTGCTTCACTGGTAGGGCGCATGGGCACGTGCCCTGGGTCCCGGGCGCATGTGACCAGGAACCCGGGCGCATGGCACTGGTTTCGCGCGTCCTTCTTCCGGAAGCCATTGCGAACACTCCCGAACTCGGAATTCGACGCCGTTTGTTGCGTTGGAAAGATAACAGGCCAAAGAAGCTTTATATAGCATCGGATCAACCATCACAGCCTCCAAAACTTCAGAATTTTATCCGGAAGTTAGGGCAGTGAACAGAAGGTCCGATATAGGTCAAAATGACTTCGACGGCAAACCGGAAAGCACGGAATGCAACAAAACTTGTCCGGAGTGTGAATATGACCATAACCTTCAATGCATGATCATTAGGCATTGGTCATTCAGCCAATTTCCGTGTTTACACGATTTACGTGTGGCTTTCGCTCGGAAATTATGGCTTTATGCGGAAAACGTCGTAAAACATCCGATTTCGTTCGGCGAAGCTCCAAATTAACTTTAAAAGACCCGGCATCATTATAAGGTAAATCACACATTTTACCCTATAAAACATGAGTTTTATGCTCTGAATTAGGCGAATTTGGCGTGTCTACACACAAGACATAAACATGACATTTTAATGTCTTTCATTCAAAACAACCTATTTTACCATAAACTAGACAAGACTTGTACTAATCGACTTGGTTGACATATTCTAAATCAAACCTATACCAAACTTGACCATATGAACATAATCATATCATGCTTGACATAATACATAATCTGAAACCAAACTAATCAAAATTTACATGATCTATGCACATGCAATGACAAGCTGAACTATACATACTTAATTACATATACAAGACAATGAACTCAAATCAAGCTTGGCATGAACTAAACAAATCAGGTTATGATGTAATCAACCATACTATGGCCTAAACAGGTTCTGACTCATGATTTTTCCAAGTCTACACATAATTATATTTTAATTTTAGGTCCAATCTAGCATATAATTAATCACATACATAATTAACATAGGGTCAAATCTCATGAAAAATATTTTTACCCATCCAGAATCATGCTAAACATATTTCATAATATACAAAATATCAATTTCAAGTTTCTAGTTTCAAGGATTTTTTAGAAAAATCACTAATCTTAAGTCCAAGGTTTAAACTAGTCAAATTAAGGTTCATAAGCTAAATCATGCATATTTTCTCATAAAAATGAGATTAAATAAATCAAAAAGCTTGAGAAACCTACCAGGAAGCTCCTTTGAATTTTCTAGATTATTCTAGATTTTTCACTATTTTTTTGCCTTTTTTCCTAATTTATGTAATTATTTAAATCAAGAAATCTAAAATGATTGAACTGGGCAGTTCGACTAGCTGAAGCATGGCTGCTTAACTACGCTAGACTAGTGGGCAAAGGTGCTAGGCTAGGCTTGAGCCAATGATGGGCAGAATGTGTGCTCGCGACACTCGCAGCGGAGCTCGTGAGGCAATCAACGCCCGGGGCTGGTTGTCAACGTGGGACGGGGAGGCAGGCGGTGGTGATAACGATTGTCACGACCCAAATTTGAACATGCACAGTGGAATATAATCCGGCGACGTAACCAAGGAAATAACCCCTTAAATACATTAGTTTGGAACAAAATAAGTCTAATATCAAAATTCTAAGTAAATTAAGTACCAAAATTGAATAAGTAATCGACTAGCTTCTCAAATTCCACACCACTATGTTTCTGCTATGCTAAACCTATAAACTTGAAAAATATTAAAGAATTGGATGAGGTGAGTCACACTTGACTCAGTAGGACTTACAATCCTTCTTTACCCTACAATATCTTGATTCCTCGATAATATTAAGATGTATCAAGCCCAACAATTCATATTATATATAATATAAATAAGGCTGATTTTCAAAGTCTCATTATGCAAATAAGGTGATATTTTACTCTCTCAATTAATTAAATGACATATGATTCATGCAATGCATTACCAACTTGAATAGACACCACAAAATCTACAATAACTTGATGGCTAAATGCTCTTCTATCTAACCATGATATGAACACCAATAACATACTAAATGCATAAACTAAGAACCTTTCAATGAAATGACATTTTACATCTAGTACAACACTAATTGACATGCTACCATGCAACACAACATAGACTGAGTAAAACATATGCTCCATTTGGACATTGTAGCCACTTGCACCAGATTTACATACATATAAGAAGTAATCATATAGCTAACTAAATCTCGTAGTACACCAAGACAGGGGTGTACTTAGGATGAACCGCATTATCCGAGATCGAAGGATGCTACGGACTGTTCTAATCCCCACTGCCAACGGACACTAACCATAGTCTGGTCAAATACAAATCGTCACATAATGCAACTTGCTGCATAAACCACATTTCACAAAATAAAAGCATACTTTTACTCAGACACATTTTGACTTGTCAAAACTAACATGAAAATACATATCTCGTAAAAGACTTAAAATGATCAACACTTGCAACATACACATAAATTTCTATGCAACATATATATGCTTTGTAAACATTAAATAACCACATGTTAACATTACATACATGCTAATACATTTACTCTATAACCAAGAACTAACATATAAACATGCAATGCATTAACAACAAGCACTTATTGATTCCACTTTACATGAATTAAGTCATTCTATTTAACCAATAAACCATGCTAAAAGAATTACAATTAAAGGGATTAACAACTTACTACAACTAGTTTTAAACCAATTAATATCTAAACAACCTATTCTAACATAGGTTAAATATATAATCAACTTAAAATCAATTATCTAAACTACTTAAACCAGTAATTACAATCTGCTAATCAATATTTAACTATTCACATTTTACATTTTAATTGAATTATAGAAATGATATATGTAATTGGGAATACCTACCTTAACGGCGTTAAAGTAACTGACCAAATTCCAAAAGTGACGACTACGTACGAAGGGGCTAGAACGACAAGGACTAAGCAGCGACGGGATGTCGCAAACCTGATTTAATCAAAGTTTAATGAGAAAAAAGAAAATGTTAAGAGAACAAAAACTTGAGAGAATAGAACGATAGTGTGAGAGAGAGAGGAACGAGGTGCTGGTGCTCGGTGGCGCACCGGCGGGCGCAGGGTGACGGCACAAGAGGCAGTGGCGCGGCGTACAGCAGGGCGGGGAGGGTCACACGGCAACGGAGGCGGTATGGCTATGTCAGCATGGCAGCGGGGTTGCGTGGGTGGCGCCACGGTGTTAACGCCGGGACGGTGTCAATTGGGGGAGGGGGCGGCGAGGGGCCTGTGAAGAAGGAAAACAACTGCCATCCACAGCAGCCAAGATTCTATTATATAGAGTACAAGAGTGAGGGATATAAGGGTCGTACGTAACAAGACTCTCCTTATCTCATACAATGATATTGGGATAAACATCCCGTTGGAACCGTTCCCGCTGGAACCGTTGAAGAGTCTATCTACGTACGTAGTTATCTAATTACATCAATACGTCCCCTCAAACTAATGACTGTGGCAACATTTAGTTTGTCACGTAGTTGAGAAAAACGTTGTATGTATAGACCTTTAGTGAATATATCATCCAGTTGATCTTTTGTTGAGACAAATGAAACAACAAGATTTTGATTTGCAACTTGCTAACGAACAAAATGATAATCTATCTCAATATGTTTTTTTCGTGCATGAAATACACGGTTGGCAACAAGATAAGTAGCACCAATGTTATCACACCAAAGAATTGGTGCTTGAGTAGGCGGAAAACCAATCTCGGTGAGAAGTGATTGTAACCAAATAAGTTCTGCAGTAGTGTTTGCTAATGCCTTATACTCTGCCTCTGTACTGGAACGAGCTACAGTGACTTGTTTCTTTGAACTTCAGGAAATGATATTGTGCCCCAATAAGATAGCATAGCCACTAGTAGAGCGACGATCAGTGGAACAACCAGCCCAATCAGCATCACTAAATGCATGCAGCCGCATGGATGAATTCTGACGTATCTAAAGACCATGATCAATAGTTCCTTTTAGATACCGAAGCAGACGTTTGATAGCTACCCAATCATTAGATTTTGGGTCATGCATATGTTGACATGCACGATTAACAGCAAATGTAATGTCTGGTCGAGTAATAGTCACATATTGTAGGGCACCAACGATAGATCTATACACAGAAGGATCCACAGAACTGGATGAATCAGAAATCACCTGAGATTGGTGTAGATATAGGCTTTGCATTAAACATATTTGCCTTTTTTAATAGGTTGGAAATATATGTATATTGTGACAGTACACAACTTGTTTGTTGTCTTTGAAACTCAATTCCCAAGAAGTAATGAGCATCTCCAAGATCTCGAATTGCAAAATCTTGTTTTAAAGAAGCTATAAGCATACTTATATCCTTTGTTTCGGAGCCCATAATCAATATGTCATCAACATATATAAGAATGAAGATTTTGGACTTAGAAGACTGTCGATAAAACAAGGAAGGATCTATCTTGGAACCACGAAAACCAAGTTCTTGAAGTCTAGTACTTAATCGCATAAACCAAGCCCGAGGAGCTTGCTTCAATCCATAAATGAATTTATGGAGATAACATACATGATTTGGAAATTCTTGATGGGAAAAGCCAGGCGGTTGCTCCATGAACACGGTTTCATTAAGAACACCGTGTAAAAAGGCATTAGAGACATCCAATTGATGGACTGACCATCCATGTGTGATAGCAATGGGGAGAAGGAGCCGAACAGTAGTTATTTTAATAACTGGACTAAATGTTTCGTGAAAGTCTATGCCAAGCTGTTGTCGAAACCCCTTGGCAACAAGTCGTGCCTTATATCGTTCAATCGATCCATCGGCTTTCTTTTTGAGTTTAAACACCCACTTGCAACTAATCACATTCATACCTGGCTTGTGAGCAACAAGAGACCAAGTGCCATTATGAAGTAAAGCATCAAACTCAGCATCCATAGCAGCCCGCCATAATGAATCTCAAGAAGCTTGAGAGAAACAAGTAGGTTCATCTTGCGCAGTCACTGTATGCAGATGACTAGAGACTTCCATGGCTTGTGGCTGAACTTCATGTGTTTGAGAATAGATCTCTGTCATTGAACGCATGTGGTGAGGCGGTGATGTAGATAAAGAGCCCCATCTAGTGGTTGGTGGTATGTTTGGTGACACCTCACTAGATGACTGAGATGTGGGCATTGGTGAGAAGCTGGCTTCAGGCGTATTGACAGAAGTTGTAGGAAGTGATACTGTAGTTGGCACAGGAAAGGGTCAAAGTATGCCTGGTGCAGTAGAAGACTCCAAGGACTTTGAAGAACAAGCTGAAGCAATACCTGCACAAGGAAACACAGATTCATCGAAGATAACATGACGTGAGATATAAAGGCGCCCAGTTGATAAGGAGAGACATTGATAGCCAAGGTGCATGCTACTGTAACCAAGGAAAAGACATTGCTCAGAACGGGGAGCAAGTTTATGTGGTGAGTAGGGTCGAAGATAAGGGTAGCATGCACAACCAAAAGTCCGAAGAATGGTGTAGTCTGGTGACTTTTTGAAAAGACGCTCAAATGGGGAACAATGGCGAAGTGTGTAGGTAAGAAGACGATTGATAAGAAAAGCAGTAGTAGAGACAACTTCATCCCAAAATTTTGGAGACATAGAGGCATTGGTAGGGGTGTTCATGTAAAACCAGTAAACCGGTAAACCGAACCGAACCGATCGAACCGAACCGTTCGGTTCGGTTCGGTTTGAGAGGCTATGCATTCGGTTTTTTGAACCGAACCGAACCGATAATTTCTTATCGGTTCGGTTCGGTTCGGCACCTCCCCAAACCGAACCGAACCGGTAAACCGGTTGACCCGATTTGATAAAGTTTGACCCACTTTATTTACATATTATATTACATTTAAATATATATTATATCAATTTTAAATATGTTTTATTATAAATGTAAGTTAATTAGTATAAATATAAAATTATATATTATAAATACAGTATTAGACTTTATATTAATCTTAAATAATTATTATAATGTATATTTTATTTTATTTTATTTTATTTATTTAAATATACATTAAACCGATGAACCGAACCAAACCGAACCGAACCGAACCGAACTGAATCACAATCGGTTCAGGGCTCACTGAACCGGTTCGGTTCGGTTCGGTTCACCTTATCGGTTCGGTTTCGGTTTGGAAAAAAAGTGACCAAACCGAACCGAACCGAACCGTTTACACCCCTAGGCATTGGAGAGAAGAGATAAAGCTGTCTCAATTATGTGACGATGTTTGCGTTCTGCGGTGCCATTTTGTTCTGGTGTGTGAGGACAGGACACACGGTGTTGAATGCCACAACGTTGCAAGTGGTGATGAAGACACTGAAATTCGCCGCCCCAATCATATTGGAGTGCAATGATACGACATCCAAAAAGACGTTCAACTTGACGTTGAAAGCGAATAAACACATCAACTACATCTGACTTGCGTTTAAGAGGAAACAACCAAGTGTATTTGCTAAAGTCATCAACAAATAAGACAGTATAGAAAACCATGATGAGATAAAGTAGGTGCTGGTCCCCATAGATCTAAATGTACTAACTGCAAAGGTGTTGTCGAAGTAGAAGTAGACAGAGTAAAAGGAAGTTTGTGACTTTTATTCAAACAACATGTTTTGCATAATGTTTGTCTAGGACGATGTGTAATAGGGAGACCAAATTTATTAATAATATCTAAAAGAACATGAAAATGAGGATGACCAAGCCGTCCCTGCCATATAATTGGATGTGCACGTTCCCCAAGAGAGGCGAAAGGAGTGGATGGTGGTGGAAGAAAATAGTAAAGACCATCCTTAAGTTGTCCATGAAGAAGTACGTTCCTCGTTAGCCGATCCTTCACAAGACAAAAAGAAGGATGAAACTCAATGAAAACATTATTGTTTGCTGTGAATTTTCGAACAGAGAGAAGATTTTTGTTGATAAGAGGAACATGAAGAACATTATGTAAAACAAAGGGACGAGAAGGAGAGGAAACGATAGCTGATCCGAATGAAGAGATGGGCAAACCTTCACCGTCACCGACATGCAACTTGTCAAAACCTGTATATCCTGTGGGATCAATGAGTGCATGATAGTCTGGTGTAATATGGTGAGTAGCACCGCTGTCCGGGTACCACGCACTAGATGGGACTGAAGTTCTTAGTTGCACCATAGGTGGTAGAATATGATGCTGGATTAACAGCAGAGGACCTCGATGAGAAGCAAGCAACTTGTTGGTTTGGCCATGACTTAGGATGATAAGAAGGATTAGGTTGCGAAAAAGTACGCCCACCAAGAAATTCCTTGTTAAATCGTTCAACACATTCTGGTCCACGATGACCAAATTGTAAACAGATCTGACACCGTGGTGTACGACCACGACCACGACCACGTCCTCGCCCTCGACCACCATTACCACGTTGTCCTTGACTTTGGGCAAAGGTGGTCTTGGCAACATTTGCAGAAGGAAACTCAGGAGTATTATCATGTTGTTGTTGTGCCATAATAATTTCATGTGCAGTGAGATGTGCAAGGACATCTTCAAGCGTGAGAGCATCCAATCGAGTGGTGATGCTGGAGATAAATGCTTCATAACTTTGTCCAAGTCTAGATAGGATCACCATAACAAGATCTTCATCATCCATAGGATGACCAATTGCTGCAAGTTCATCTGCTACGTTTTTAATAGACTGCACATATTCGTGAATGGAGGACGTACCTCGACGTGTTGCATGTAACTTGGACCGTAATTGCAGAACACGAGACCGAGAACGAGGTGCAAAAGCCCTGCCTAGAGCATCCCATACATCTTTCGCAGTCTCATGACCAATAATAAGAGGAAGAAGAGGTTCCGTTATAGAAGAAATAATCCAGGAAAGAACTATCTGATCAATCTTTTCCCAATTTACAAATTCTGGATTCTGTATTTGAGAAGTGTTTCCATCTCTATTGACAATGTTAATGAATTTGGATGGAAGAATACAGGATCCATCTACCATACTCAAATAACCATGACTCTTTAAAAGAGGAACAAATTGAGCTTTCCATAGTAAATAATTGTCACGCGTTAATTTTAAAGGGAGAAATGGCATAACATTCATAGATACCGGTGAAGGTATTTGTAGAGTCATAGGAGATGAGGAGGATGGCATTGATACCGTGACAGATGCTGAAGATTGATCATGACCAACCATAGATGACATTATTTGATCGTTGCGGCGAAGAGAACTTGCTGTCAAGCACGTCTAGGACAGCAGTGGCACGGCAACGGACTGCACAACAACGGCTGGTGATGCTGCGTCAATGCAAAGTTGGGTGCTGACGAGGCTGTAGAGATAGACGACGACGATCGAGAAGGAGGCAGGAGCAGGGGTGTGCTAGTGATGGATTACTCCCACGAAGGTGCCAGTACATGCAAGCCCACATCTAGGCGTTCAGAGAGAGCAAAAACACACTGATAACTCTTGGCTGAAGAGTTCATTCGTAGGACGGAAGCGTAGATGAAGGGAAGAGCAGGCTCTGATACCATGTAAAGAAGGAAAACTACTGCCGTCCACATCAGCCAAGATTCCATTATATAGAGTACAAGAGTGAGGGAGATAACTGTCGTACGTAACAAGACTCTCCTTATCTCATACAATGATCTCGGGATAAATATCCCGCTGGAACCGCTGCTGGAACCGTTGAAGAGTCTATCTATGTACGTAGTTATCTAATTACATCAATAGGGCCAACGCCAGGCGGCATTTGCGTGAAAATGGCACAGGGTCAATAGGGCAGGAAGGCGGACGCGACGACAACAGGCTGTTGGGGGAGGGCAATTGCGACAAGTGCAGGTGGCGACGTCGGCGGCGAGACTCATGCGCTCAGGCGAGGCCGTGGTCAGCAGCGGGTGGCTGCAGTGCCAACGCGCATGTGCACGCGGTCAGCTGGGGTTTGGGCGACGGCGTTCACGCGGGATGCGCTCGCACGGGTGTTTCCAGGTGGATGCCTGCATGCACAGGGAGAGAGAAAGGGATGGGACGGCATTGATTTGTGACTGTCCGCTCAAAGAATATAAGCAGAGAGAGAGCTCGTAGGTTGGGCAGTTATGGGTGATGGAGAGAGAGTTACAATGGGAGATGTTATGTCTAGGAGTTGAGGTCGCCTCAGGTGGACTCCTGAGAGAGCTCTCTCAGGCCACTCACAAAAATGCATTTAAGACCCATCATGTCAATGCATTTAATAGCTATCATGTCATGCATTCAATGCATTTTTGTGAGTGGCCTGAGGGGGCTCCCTCAGGAGCCCACCTGAGGCGATCTCAACTCTACGTCTAGATGGTGGAAGAGTTACAAAGAGAGAGAGAAAGTTAGGGGGAGAGTTACGTAAAGGGAGAGAGAGAGTTATGGTAGGGGGGAAGTTACGTAAAGAGAGAGAGGGGTTACGGGGAGGGAGAGAGTTTACATAAAGAGAGAGAGATAGGGTGGGTGGGTTATGATATTGATGGAGTTTCTTTTTAACTCACCATTAACTAACTAAAAAAAACACCCCATTACAACAATGGCCACGATGGCCGGAGGGAGCAATAGGAACAAGAGGGATGATAGTGATTAGAGGGGATAATGCTAGCGTCACGGAAACAAAGGCAATGAGAGGGAGGGCCAGCGGCAGCAGCAGTGGTGAGAGAGACTCCTTGCGGCGATAGTTCCGATAGAACAAGGGAGTCTTGCACAATGGCGATGCAGCCAACAGTGGTTGCCGCAGAGACAGACACGGGGTGGCGACCAATGCAATGGTGAGGGGGATGAGGCCAACGGTGGCAACAAGGGGGCTTGGGGCTTGGGACGGTGACTCGCGGCAATAAGTCTGCCCAGAACACAGAGACGACGTGGATGCAATGGCGACGCAGTGACGCAACAGCGAGGAGGAAGAAAAAGGATGGCAGTGACCGATAGTGTGATATTTTGAAGAAAAAAAGGCGAAATTCTATATTCTGTGAGGCCCCTCCGCTCGCCGGCAACGCCTGTTCCTCCTCCCCCGCCGGTTACTTGCCTGCCACCCCGATCTCCTCTCTCTTGACTTTCCCCCTTTTTGCCGCCAGCTTCTAGCCTCCCCCCTTACCGTCGTGATCATTGCTGTCCAAGCCCAAGCCATGGCCGCTGCTATGAACCCCCCCTCCATCGCCATTGACCTCCGCTGTGAGGCCCTCCCCTGTTCCAGCCGGAACCACCACGAGAAACCTCTCTCGCTGCTGCCGCTGTTGCCGGCTTTCGCCCCCCCCCATCACCGTCGTGGATGGTGCCATTGCCGCCCTTCACCACCGCCGCGAGCTCCGCCAGCCGCCTCCCTTCCGCGAGTGCCGCTGTGCGAGCGCATGTACGCGCTCAGTTGACCTCCCCGGTTGACCATCCGGCTCAGCAGAGAGCCGCCCGGTTCAGCGCCTGGTTCATCCTGGTCCAACGCCTAGTTCAGCCAGTTCATGCCGCCGGGTTCAAGTTCTTGGAATTTCAGGATTTGTTAATTCCGAAAATCAGAGTTAATGCCAGAAAAATAGTTGAAAATCTATAAAAATCCATAAAACTCACAGGAGCTTCCCGGTAGGTTTCTCAAGCTTGTCTATGTATTTTACCTCATTTGTATAATAAAATATGCATGATTTAGTTTATGAACTTTAAGTTGACTAGATTTAGACTTTGAATTTATGCTTAACGAGATTCTCAAAATCTTTGAAATCGGAAACCTGAAATTAGTATTTTGTATATTATGGAACATGTTTAGCATGATTATGCTTGGGTATAAGCCTTTTCTATCAAATTTGATTCTATGAAAATTATGTAAGTGATTATATGCTAGTTTGGAATGAGAATTGAAGGTTAATTATGTGTAGACTTGGAAAACTCATGGGTCATCAAATTATACTTTTTAGAACCTGTTTAGGTCAGATTATGGTTCATTACATCAGAACTTAATTTGTTTAGTTTATGCCAAGCTTAATTTAAGTTAATTGTCTTGTATATGTAATTATGTGGGTCTAATTCGGCTTGTCATTGCATGTGTGTTGGTCATGTAAATCATGATTAGTATGGTTTCATATTATGTATTATGTCATGTATGATATGATTATGTTCATATCGTCAAGTTTTGTATAAGTTTGATTTAGAATATGTCAACCAAGTTGGGTTACCATATGTCTTGTCTAGTTCATTATGAATGTTATGTTTTGCATGAAAGGCTATGAAATTAGATATTTATGTCATGTATGCATGGTATGGTCAAGTATGTCATGATTTGAATTTATGTTATGAACTCTTGATATGACGTATTATGAAGGCTTCACCAGCCTATCTTAGTCAATCACTTGTGGGTAGCGGGTAACTTAGATAAATCTGGCCCTCCCACAGATCCCAGATTACCACGGTTTTTTTCCCTTAGTGTCACCACTGCCTAGGTGCACTTTGGCCTAGCTTAGTATATGTACTTAAATATATATTAGAGCTGGTGAAAGCATTTTGTACATGTGAAGCAAGATGACCAGTTCCTTGCTATTTAGCTATGTGTTTTGAAAAGAATATGAAATATGTTACTTGTGTGTCATGTGTAGATGTTAAATCATGTCATGTCAAAAAAATAAGATTTGTCTCGTTTTGGTGTGGTCATGATAAGTCTTGAGGTCATTGAGATCATATTTGTCTAGTTTGTATGGTCTTGTGTGCATTGGTCTAGAATTGAGTAGCATTGATATAATCTTTTTCTCTAAAGATAATCATGATTTGGTTATGGGTTATGGATAAATATAAAAGACATGTTATTATCATTTGTATTACATCTCAATCTAGATATGTTATATATATCATGGCTTGATTATATGTTAGTTATCCGATTGACAAGAAATGGGTGTAAATCCTACGGAGATCCCGGACTCACCCCATTGTGGGTTAAAATTTTTCAACAGGTTTTGAAGATTTAAGAGGTTGAAGATAAGGTTCAAGTGGAACCAAAGAAATCAGAGTCGCATGCACTTGTAAAAGAGTGATATTCTTCATTTAGGTAGTTGTGATGGTTATTTTGGAATAAGAATGTTATTAGACTTATCAATATGGTCTATTCCTTTGTTTCAATGGAGTTTTTTTGTAGTAAGGATTGTTTGAGTTTGGGTTTGGAAATTCATGAATCCGTTAGATTTTAATGGACGTTTTGTAGTATGTTTAGTTTGGGTTATGGAATCCATGTGTTGGGTTTCATCCCATTATCATGACGTTGTGTATTTCCGCTGCATATTTGTGGTTATGTTATTTAAATTTTGGGTCGTGACAGATGGCTTGAAGGAAGGAAGAGGGAGAGATCGGCAGATGAACGACGAGAGAAAGAGAGAGAGAAAATCCAACTGGGAGGGGCGGAATAGAGAGGGCGATGTAACTGGCCAGTTAGGGAAGGTACCCATACTTAAAAGTCTAAGTCACTCATACTCAGAGCCGCAGTTTTGAGTTGGTTAACATAATAAAAAAGCCAAGGGCTGTGGACCCCCCCCTCCGTCAACCGCCACCCGTAAAACAGTGTACACATGACAAAGTCAGAAGAGTTAACACGTGAGGGAGCGAGTTAGGATAGTGTCATATTGGCCAGGTAGAGGAGGTACCCATGTTTAAAAGTCTGGGTCACTCTAACTCAGAGTTACGATTTTAAGTTGGTTAACAAGATGGGATGGGGATGTTTTCAGGAAAAAAATCCTAATTTCTATATTTTTTTTGAAGTTGTTACAACTAACACTTGCAAGTCAACCAAAATCAATACATATTTAAAATCATGCTTCAATTATGATTAAGTCATTGACCTCGTTTAGGACGACACACAGTAAAACCCACAGCCTAATTACAGTACTTACGGCATAATTGGGTGTAAACAGCAACATCTGGATTGATCATCATTATCCAAATAATGCAGAGCTAGAGATAACGCTCCCACGTTGGAAAGAAAATGTTTTATATTTAATTGCAATTTGCAATTGCTTCAGTTGGAGGGGTTTCGAATACGTCATATATGTTCAATATTAAAATGAGGGAATCACGTCGCAATCGACAATGAGGGTATGCAATTATTTTGGCCACGATCCGTAAGGATTGGTTTGGTACAAGACTATTTAAGAGATAAATCATCGTGAGTGAGAGAGAGAGAGAGTACACACTATTAAGGGTATGATATAGACTTATCGTGTATTTAAAGTAAAAAAAAACTAAAATATTATTTGATTATATAGTTTAGATCAGATAGAAATAGATTTAAATTGTCACGACTCAGATTTTTAACAAACACAGTAGAAGATAATCCGATGACATAATGGAGAAGAATATCAGTTTGGAACCAAATATGACTAAAATCACAATTCAGATTCACAATAACATCTATCTATGAGTACACAAACTACATCTATCTAAGCAAATCAAGTACCAACATTGAACAAGCAATCATTAACTCCTCGAATTCCAAAACACCACTATGTTTCTACTGCGCTAAATCTGCAATCCTGAAAATATTAACAACAGAAGAGGTAAGTCACCACAGACTCAGTAGAACTTACACCCGAACTACCCTACTATAATAATGATTTTCTATTGATATTAAAAATAAAAAGCCTAAAAATTCATATTATAATACATAGGGTTTAATTTAATTATATATCTTCAAATAGAATGATTACAGTGCCTTTCTACTACCCCATATGTTAACATGATTCTATATGCACTAAACCGACATAACCTGCACATTTAACTAAACTAGGTATGTATACACCACATCAATCTATCATAATGCAAAAGACACAATTGGACCACTAATATCCATGCCAAAATGCACAACTAAACACTTGTCTGAGTAAATATTATGCTCTATTTGGATAATGTAGCCATGTCACAAAACTAGCACCAGATTTACCATATAGTAGGAAGTAACATATAGTAACTAAATCATGTAGTACACCTAGGCAGGGGCATACTTAGGATAAACCGCGGTATCCGGGATCAAAGGATGCTCCAGATTCAACTAATCTCCGCTGCCCATGGGCCACTAACATAGTCTGGTGAAGTAAACTTCTATCACAATGCAGCTCACTGCATTAACCATATTTCACACAATGCAAGCATATAAATAACTCAGATAGTAACCATGAACATGAAATTGACAATCCAAACATGAAATACATAGGACACACATGGTTCTATGCACCACATATTTGCATACCACACCACAACCTAGCACAAACCAGAACCATTCAATCATAAGATGCATTGAAGTCAAATCATGCAAATGACAACTAAACACACTAATCTGATGATTTGATAGTACTATCTATTGCATAAAGGAAACTAAACCAGACTCTAACATCACTATGCTTAAACCTTACATCGGCTTTTTAACAAAATCGGGATATACATATTTAAGATTACCGCGATACAAACATGCTAAACTAACTAGGTTTAAACACATAAAAACCAATCATGATGACTAATATACATGAAGAACTAAATTAATCTAAACATGCATGGTTTAAACAAGTTAAACTAACTTTATCTAATCATGCCAATATGCCAAAAATAACCTATTAATTATATCATATTAATCATGATCATCTAAACATATTTTTATGGTTCAATCGGTCATATAAAGGCGCTAAGAATAGCCGAGACGTCAACCTTTACGACGACGACGAATAGTGCACAAAATTCTAAGAAAAACAAATCGGGTGACGAGTATGCAGCGGTCATGACGGTGATGAAAAATTGAGCTGAGTGGTAGTCCGACAATCTGCTGAAAGATGGAAAAACATAGAATAGAGAGGTGAAGAGAGATGGGACGATGTTACATGAGAGAGGAGAGAAAGAACCACCGAGGGGGTATACCGGCGGTGGTGCGGGGGCGCGAAAACCAAGGCGGCACGGCAAGGCCGCGGGTGCGCACACGCGGTGAGGCGCATGGTCGTGCGGCCAGTGCTGGCATGGTGGCTGACGGCGGCAGCTGCTGCACACGTGCTCGTGCGGAGGGAGGGCGGCCGATCAACTGGCGGCGCGGAGGCGACTACACAGGGGGCGACAACACAGCACCGGTCGCGGGCGGATGGCAGCGGGCTGCCGCAGAGGCTTAAGCGGACGCGTGGGCATGCGAGGGTAAGGCCGCGGGAGGCAGCGGCGACCAACGGAGGGGGGGCCGCTGCCGAGGGAGGCGGCTGGCGATGGCGGACGGCGCCAGAGTGGCTGGTGGTGCGGTCAACGAGCATTGGCGGGTGGCAGACGCAAGCAGCTGCGGCGACCAAGCGGCGGCTCAGGCGGGCGGCTCAGGCGGGCGGGGTTGACGGGCGACAATGGGGGAGTCAACAACCGTGCGCGGGCGTGCGGGGAGGTAGCAGTTGCCACGGGCGGGCGGCTTGTGTAGGGCGGCGCGGGAGATGGGGTCAAAGGGACGGGGTCAGAGTGGATGACAGCGGCAGCACAAACGCGCGGATGTGCGGGTGTCCGAGGAGACGCGGCGCAGGAGTTTTTTTTTTAAGTAACATATATTTTTTTTAAAGTAGCACAGTAAAACTTGTAATCGTAAATCTAACACAGTTTGGTCAAAGTGCTCCTTAATAAGAATCTCGCGTGATCCCGCTGGGTAAACAATATTTAATAAAAATCGAGTTTTAATAAAACGACTTTGAAAGTCGAGTTTACGAAACACGACTTTCAGAGACGCAGTTGGGTGAAAGTCGAGTTCACCCAACTCGACTTTCAAACGGTGAAAAAAAAAACAAGCGCGCACAGTACAGCATTTAATGCTGTACAGTAACCCTTTAACATTTTTTGATCTTCCACTTAAAAAAATAGGATATTCGGATTAAAATTTGTCCGATTCACCCAGATCAATGAATTCGGAACATTCGAAATTATAGGATTGAACTTTTAAATTTTTAAAAAGAGTAAGTGTTTTCATTGGACGATCGAGGATGCTCCGATTTAATAATTTAAAATTTATAGAAATTTAAATATTTAAAAACTTAATCTTAAGTATTTCCATATTTTAAATTTATTGGACGGAACGGATCGTTCAAATTCAAACCCGATAAATCACAATTTAAATATATAAGCAAATTTCAATTGATTTTAAGAAAAAATGCTCTGGCTCGCACATCATTTAATGCATTGAATTTTTTTAAAATATCAATTGCAATTTACCTAGTTATTTAAATTGTAATTTATCGGGTTTGAATTTGAACGATCCGTTCCGTTCAATAAATTTAAAATATGGAAATACTTAAGATTAAGCTTTTAAATATTTAAATTTCGATAAATTTTAAATTATCAAATCGGAGCATCCTGGACCGTCCAATGAAAAAACTTACTCTTTTTAAAAATTTAAAAGTTCAATCCTATAGTTTCGAATGTTCCGAATTCATTGGTCCAGGTGGATCGGGCAAATTTTAATCCGAATATCCGATTTTATTAGGTGGAACATAAAAATTTCAAACAGTTACTGTACGCGCATTTAATGCTGCGCTTGTTTTTTTTTTGCGCACGTTTGTAAATCGAGTTTGTACAACTCGACTTTTGAAAGTCGAGTTTACGCAACTCGACTTTCAAGTCCGACTTTTATTAAACACTGTTTAAACAATCGGATCACGCGGGACCCGTATCAAGGAGGAAAGTCAAGTTTTCAAAACTCGATTTTGACCAAAGTGTGCTAGATTTACATTAAAAGTTTTATTGTACTACTTTTAAAAATAAATAAAAAAACAGTGTTACTTAAAAAAAAAACTCGACGCGGTGCATGGGCTAGGCGGACACGGCGGCAGGTCGCGCAGACGTGCAGAGAGAGGCGATGGAGGCTGGGTCAGCGGCGACACGGGATGCCATGAGGAGACGGCGAGGCGCGATGGCCGACGACGACGAAGGAGAAGCGGGCGAAGTCGCACAGGCCGAGAGGGGGGGGAATCGGTGGACCATTATCAAGGTGAAGGTTAGGACATTGGGTGGATGGAGAAAAGAAATGATAGATGCGAACAGCAGGAGGCGGCGGTGGTTCAGGAGAATTATTAGGGTGATCCGGAGGAGAGAAAATGGAAAGGAGGAGGAATAGGAACGGAAAAGATGAAAGAGAGAGATAACACTCATTAATCTCATATTAATTATAATAAATATTATTTTAATTTAATAAATACCCTAACCATTACATAAATAGTGAATTATCAACCTGAAAAATATCAAACACATTTTAAATATCAAACACCATCAATTATTCTCTTAATGTCGATGACGAGATAACTATATGATCAATACACATTTTAGAGAATAAAAAATCATCGAGATAAGGTTATAATCACATGTTATAATATACCTGCAGCTTAGATTGATTAGTACAGTGGTAGCATGCTAGATTATTATTCACTATCAACCCAGAATTAAACATTATGTCATTTATTATTATTCTTGCATGAATATTCATCAGACAACTGAGAACTCATTATCTCTTCACACTATAAGCCAATTTAGCTGAGCTTAGATTTTACGTATTGAAATTTAGAATGGATTAGATAATCATGTCTTGACTTTCAACATTTGATTAATTAGAATGGAAATAATTAATTTGGACCAAAATTTGTTAAACCTTCCTTTCATATAAGAAGAATGTAGAAGAATAGTTTTAAGCTACCCTCTCTAGTAGGAGTGTAAACAGTTCAGTGTAATCTAGTTTTAAATTCATTCTTTGAAAATCAAAACCAAATTAAATCATAGGCTGAACGGAACTAATTTAGTTACATCTCAAATAGAAAATGAACCGAACTAGTTAATTCGGTTTGATTTTGTTCAAAATGTCGGTGGTTTTTTTACCATGTATAAAATTAAAATAATTATACTTCAAATAAATATCGATATATATTTAAATAAAATAATGAATTAATAATAGGCCATTAATAAACATTCTAAAATCCTAATTAACTTGGTTATGAATCTTTGTCATGCATTGTCGTTATCTAATGGACAACAAAACAAAGGGATGTTTGTGAAAGCACTGATGTGGGACAATCCCAATTTTTGCATGCCCCAATGAATGTGGCTAGTATGACAATGCCAGACCACAATTCTCCTCCCCTTCCCTCCCACGCAAGGTTCCTTATTGTCGAAGCCTCTCTTCATGATGAGATGAAGAGGTCTCTCTCTCTCTTTCTGGTATTTCTTCCCCTTCTAACGCTATCTCCTACTCCCATTTTCAACATTACTCTTCTTCTTTCTTTATCTTCTTCACGTGTTCCTTCCTCCAACGCAATGCAACTCAATTCAAGATCTAATTTCGATGAAAGTGAAGGCGAACATGCTCCTCTTTACCCTTCTTTGTCCTGGCTCGCAAGGTGGAGGAGGAGGGTGATGACGATGCTTGGCTACTTGTGATGGCGATAGGAGGAGAGGCGGTGGCGAGGAGAAGTAAGATGGCAAGTAGGTTACAATGCTTGCAAGTTGTGGCGGTGAGGAGAAGAGACTATGGCTACTATTGAGGATGAGGAGGAGGGTGTCAATTCTCACAGTGGCGATGAGGAGAAGGGGGTGAGAAGCAGAGCTAGGTCAACCAATTTATCTGTTTGGCTCAATTTTGGGAGAAGTGGAACTGATTTATTTGTACTGGTTTGGTTTGATTCAAAAATTGAACATCTAATCTTTTAAATTGAACCAAGTTAGTTTATTTAGTTCAATTCAATTCAATTTATTATTTCACATATTTCGTTTTGGCCCTACTCTCTTGTTGTTAAAATCTACCATTCATAGGGGTATGGCTTTCTACCAAGGAAACACTGAAAAGCCTTTTTGAGACTCCTCTTGGCTTCTTTTACTTGGTATCTATTTCCAACAGTTGAAATTTGATATCTTGTTGGTATCTTGTCGTTAGTGAAAAAATTAATTTTTTCTTGGATGAACAAAGTCAAGAAAGGGTTTTAGAACTTTATCTACTTGAATTCTTTAATTCCTTTTTGTCTTCAAAAGTCCTAAGTTTTAGTAAAATTTCTATCTTAATTATAGAACTAGTCTAGAGATTCTACCACATGACATGCCGATGTGGGCTGTGGTCCTTCTAGTGGGGAGGCATGAGTTTGAACTCGTATTGCATGCACGTCCCGGTCATCACAACCCTTGCAGCAGCTCTTCGGAAAAAAAAATGTCTTATAGAACCCTAGCCATGCTTCATAGTCTTAACATTCAGTTGTCTAATGGACACTATTTTTCAGCGAGTATTATAGCTAATACAATATTTTGCTACACTAGATTCATTGATCCGAATAAAAACAACTAGTATCAATTATCAAAAGTAATATTGATAGTGGTGGTTGTAGTGTATCCAAATAGGCCAAGACCCTTTTGGGTCTACTTTCCATCCTGCTTTCCATAGACCACTAAGTATTCTATTAGCTCTCTTCTACAAGGCACCCATATGCTTTTGTCACCTTGACTCCCTGATCAATATCATAATTTAGGGACCCATTAATAAATTGATGAAGATATCAATGGGTTCAAGGGGGTGTTTTCTATTTTGACTGAAGGCACTTGTGTAATAGAATCACATAACTAATGGGGTGTTTGATTGCATAATCACTTTGATACGATTTTTTTTAAGATAAAACTAATATAGTTGAAGACAATTTTTTTTGTTTAGTGAGAAAAAAGTGAGACCTATGGATAACTAATAAATGAGGGAGATCACAAAGAAAAAAAAATCCAATCTTTTGGTCCAAAAAAGATTTTTTTATACAAACACAATCTTGTAATGATTGTCAAACACACATTTTAACAAGTCTAGTTACAAAAATATATTTTATTGACAAAACTCAATGCAACCAACACCTCATGGCTTTTCCTGATTGAAGATGCATATATAAAAACTCTCTTCTGACTTACCTCAGTTGTCTTCCCCAACCACCTCGTCCTTTTGTTTCCATTCTTTCATCCTCTGTCTATCAAAGTAAGATAAACATATGTTTGGTACTTCTGAACTACTATTTAGTTGACCTAACCTAAATACCAGTCACAGTAAACTCAAAAATTAACAGAATAAGAATAATAACAGAATAAATAAGATGAATATGATTCTTCAAACTTGCAAGAATCGAAGGCACCAAATTCGTGAACTAGTATATCATTAGATAAGTTTACAAGAAGCCAACCACAAAAACTATTCTGTACATCAAAATGTTCATAATCTTCAAAGTTGGGCTTTTACTTGGACTCCGCCAATGTACTATTTAAAGGGTTGATTTGAGAAACTAATATATTGTTTTCATTGGCATGAAGATGTGCTTATTGATAAGGTTCACATTCATCATCTTTCTTTGTCTGTCAGGATGACATATGCGCCATTGTAGACCACATATTTTAGTTGGTTGATGCGTCGTATGTAGGTCACCTTACCATAATGGGCTTGCACCACCTACTTCCACAAATATTCATGCAACCCCTCATTAAAGATCCTATCTTCCGGAGACACAAGTAAGGCTATAGTTTAAGTGGGGTATGTCTTTTTGACCTTAAACCCTATCCGGATGCTTGGTTGTATGATAAATAGAGAAGGGAGGGACCACTAGGCCAGGTTCAAATCATCCATCTTCACAACAAGTCCATTTTCAATCACTTTTTCATTAGGTCCATTTTTTTAGATGTTCATAACTTAAGCTTCACTTTGCTTGTTAACTTTGACATTAGATCGATGTTAAAACGAATTTCCCTTCTCTACCTTGCTGCAGCTCCATATTGCCACACATCACTGAAACTTAAGCTCATTGATCTGTGAGTTCAGCGCTTTCCACTTGCTCTTCCATGAGTCAGAGTCAGTGTTGAAGATGCCACTACCAAGGATGTCGAAGATCACCAGGAACTGCTTGCCCTCGGGGTAGTTCGTGAAATTAGTGTTGAAGATATGGTTGTTGTTGTTGTTGGTCAAGTCAGCAGTTGCAAGGATTTTCATGCCATAAAACTAGGGACTTCTAAAGATGAAGGTGCAGTAAACTCCTAGGGCCAGGGGAGCTCCATAACTGAGTCATGGAACTGGTGGAGCTGGGAAACCTAACAAGGGAAGCATACCCAATAAAGGCCAGTTTGTCGGGAGGGTGCTGCGGTGCCTTCAATGGTGAAGGAAGAGAAAGATGAAGTAGGGACTTAGAAGTTGCCGCCTCGAGTTCATAGGACATTTTGTGTGCTAGAAAGGGGTGAATAAACACCAGAGGATCATAGAAGACACATTAGGGAATCATAGGTGAATGCGGACAAACACATTCCTATTTCGCAGTGGGTTGACAGCACTTGACGGAATGGACCTATGATTAAAGAAATTTCGGTTTAGGAATTGAACATTAAACATAATCCATTAATGGAACTTCTACTACTAAAGACATTTTCTTAAATGGACCTATGATTAATTTTTTCTAAATAGTATTTTTTAGTCCTTTTGGTATCTCCATGGAAGTCCTTTTCAACTTCAACTACAATAAGAAGTGATTCCTATTTTACTAGATATGTTTGGTAATTAACGGACCAAATGGTCACTGCTTCTCCTTAGAGGAGGAAGTAAGTTGTGTTTGGCAAGTCGATAGAAGTATTTCTTAAAGTATCTTCTTGTAAAAAGTACTTCAAGAAGTACTTCTTGCCATTGAAAATTAAAGTTGCTTGGTAATATATTTTTATCAAAAGAAAAAGTACTTCTCTAACGATAACATAAAATTTATTTGATAAAAAAAGTTAAAATTTAAAAATTTTGCTACAAATTTTATTGGGAAATAAATAACACTTATATTCAAAATATAATTATATTATTTGAATATTTGAAGATTCTCTAACCGATCCAATTTTAAGTATAACCTTAGTTGCTGGATCGATGGGTACTGATCCAATCGGATTGTACCAATCCCAACTGATCCATTAGAACAAATTAAACCGATCCAGAATTTGTAAGTAAAAAAAACCAATTCCGATTTTGATTTCTATTTTGATCTGATCCGGACTGATCCCGGCCGATCCGACAGGAATTGCAAAAAAATATGATCCAATTTTGATTTTGATATGATCTCATTCTGATCCCGATTGATCTGACCGATCTGATTCTGATTCTAGTTTGATTCCAATCCACTTCTAATTGATCCAGTCGATCTTGGCCAATTCTATTAGAACTTTTTGTTTTTGATTTTGCTTAAGAATTAGATTGGTAATGATCGATCCGATTTAAGAATAGTTCCATTCCGTAATCTAGACCTTAGCACCCACTAAGATATGCTTTCTTTCTATTAAACACAAAATGATCCCCGTTGTAAAAATACCAATGCTGCCCTGCCATCTCGTGGGAGGAGATCAAGGGCTTGAAGGTGGCCTTAATGCGATTACCCACGGCTGACAGCTAGGCACATTCATGGCTTGGTAGCATGGTTCGTTTCTTTGTCTGTACCCACATAAAATATGCAATCCAAGATGCCCATTTAGCAGGGATAAAAAGCTGAAAAAGATGAAGAAATCGGCAGGAATTGAGTGAGAGATCTCCTTCTGCAATAGTGAAGGTTGCCCAACCCATCCAATGATCTGCATGGTCCCATGTAGACTTGTCAATGGATCTCTTTTGGATCGGATCTTTTAGGATCCGAATCCGAATCCGATAAGATATATCCGAATCCAGTAGTAAATCTCATAAATTATGAGATTTCGGATGTTGACCAGTATCCGAATCCGAAAATATTTTCGGATATGAATCTACCTATTAGGAACCCGATAGACGGTTGACGGTGGAAGTTTTGCTATTAGCCTCCGCATGTGCGCACTCTCTCTCTCTTTCCCCGTTACTTGGCGAGGAAGTAACCCTTCGCCGCGCCATTTGCCGCAAGGAGGAAGAAGAAGATGTCAAGGAAGAGGGCGACAACGAGGGTAGGTGGGAAACCGAATACGGCGCTCCAGTGGCGATGTGGCGGGCGGCGGCGCCCACGAGTACCATCGCGCTCCAGAACCAGCCGTGAGGCATGCGGCGAAGCTCGAAGCTGTGGCTGCATGGCCGTCCGCTGCACCTCCTCCCAGCTTCTCCTTGCGTACGCACTGCTCCATTTCAAGCCCCCTAAACAACCGCTTTATCAGCATCAGCCTTCCCTTCCGGCATCTCGGTCTTCCTTCCCGCGAGCAGAGCCGCCATCCGACATTGAGCTAACGATGGGGTTCCACAGATGGGGCGGGCGGTCGAGCCGCAGGTACTCAAATCTAAACTCCTCAATCGCTAAAGGATGCTTGTCCGCTCGCAGCTATGTGTCGTCGGTGACGCGCATATGGGGAGGAGCAAGACCTGCGACGAGAGGAGGGCCTCTCTACCGTAGGACGAGCTCGACTCAAACTGGTACCCCTCTTTTGTTATTCGGTTCCTCACCACCCTTGGCATCAACGGCAACTTGCTTATAGGAACCATCCTCAGCTCCATTGCCGGATTGCCCAAACTTTGGTACCTCAATCTGTCGAGGAACGCGATAACAGGGCCCCTCCCAGTGGAGGTTGACGAGGGTCTCTCTTTGCTTCTCTCTGTAGACCTCTCTTACAACACCCTTCACCTCGAGAGCATCCCAGATTGGCAGATTTGGCTGGATGAGACCCCTACGGGGCAGCGACGGCAACACTGGGGCAGGCGTCGATGATCGAAGGAGGCCTCGACTACCACTGGAGGTGGAGTGGATGAGGAGGCAGTAGGGACAATCGGGTCCATCAATCCCCCGATAGGGTTATCAAATATAACCCGATATGTATCATTCGGATTTGTTTCACATCGGGTATACTAGAACCCGAAGCTGTGGCCTGCCAGGGGCACCAACCGAATGTCCAAACCCTCTTTTCAAAATCGAATTCAGGCTGGACGACGGGTTCACCATATCCATTTACAGGTCTAGTCCCATGGACCTGCCATGGAGTTGGTAGAAGTAGTGCACACTTGTCGTCGAAAGTGGAAGGTCATCCGACTCCCGATAAAGGAAGTAAACGGACCAGCTAGTCGGCTTGCGTTGGGGAAGAGACGAAAGTACCAACATTTACCAGGGGCAACTTTTTCAGTCATGGAAGGAGAGATCTTGATAGTGTGATGCTCCGAAGTCCTGGGGGCTGTCGGAGTCCCACGGGACCGTGCGGGCCATCAGACGGGGGTTGGGCAACCTTCACGACTGCAAAAGGAGATATCTCGCCTGATTCCTTACCAGTTTCTCCAACATTTTCAGCTTTGTTGATGAGCATCTTCGACCATATCTTTGATGTGGGGATCGACAAAGAAAGGAACCCAACCTGCAATGGGGGCAATGCTACCAAGCCATGAATGTGCCTGGCTGCGGGTAATCACGTTAAGATTAAGGCCACCTTCAAGCCCCTTGATCTCCTCCCCAAGCCTGCAGACCAGTGTCGTTGTTTTGACGATGCCCTAGCTCAAGATATAAATATGGAGAATTTAACGCAAGACCTTGTTTACAAATGTCACTTTAATAGAAGGATCAGTGTTAGAATTATTTTAACAAAAAATTCAGTTTGAGAAATTATTATAGTTTCCACCCAAAAATAGAAGATAAGTGTTAGATGTAGTAAGGAAAAATCTGTTATGTCCTTGGACAACAATTTAGATCATTTTCTACTGTTTAGTGTTTGAAAAGTCTTTATCGGAAGAAAATTTGAATTGTCGGTTGTAGATAGGAAAATTGTTATTTATTATAAAAAAATTTAAGAAATAAAAAATCAAGAAATAACTAGGTTTAGTGTATGAAAATTTCTTTCTCATATATATAAAATTCTAAAAAGTAGACATTTTTTAAATTGGAAAATTAGAAGAAAAATGGTTTTACCATCTGAAATTTTTTTATGTAAAAAAATATCAGAAATGAAAAAAAAAAGAAAGGGTTCGCGAGGGTTGCAGGTCCGCCGTGTCACGGGCATGTCACGTTTCTCATGGAGAGGGGGGGGGGGGTAAAAAGGGAAAAAGAAAATATACAAAGGGTGACTTCACGGTGCTCTTAACCGAATGGGTTCTTCAATACAAAAATTAGGTTGACTCGGTTTTTCATATACAGTACTTGATCAATGGGATTTTTATTAAAATTATTTTAATAATTGGGTTCCTAATTAATATTTCCTATAAATATCCTTTTTCTCTTGCTAGGCTTGGGCTCATTTTTGTTTATTGTTAGCTAAGGCCCAACTTGGGCCTGTTAAGAGCCAACTTCGGTTTAAAGTTCAAGTTCACCGGAAGGTCTGTACATGACATTCCAAGAGGTCCTACAGGATCTGCTAACAACATAACCGGAGAGCTTGTTTTTGGACCAGTTTGCCGCCTAGCCGGGGCATCCACGACTTATAGCGGCCCATTTTTCTCGCCCATTCAAGTGCATACATCTGGCCCATGATCAGGTAGATGGCCCTTTTGAGGACTTGGTTTTCAGCCCCTTCGAAGGACTCAAAGAATTGGATGGCCCACTAACTACACCCCTGGGAGTAGCACGTCGAGGGCATTGTCAGCTGCCTATCCAGGCCCAATTCAGTGCCATTTGCATCTACTTTTATGCTCTGTTTGGTTAGAGTTTTATTTTTAATATTATATCAATATTGATATTAATATTTTCAAATGTTAGAGTATCAATATCAAAATTTATACAAATTGACACTTGTATTACATAATATGTTTTGTTTGTACTACAAATTTCAAAATTGATACAATTAATCAAACACCTCTTAATGATTACTATTAATATCAATTTTAAATTTAATAGTGATAGAGATACCTAATAGTGTTATCAAACAAGACGTTAGATATGAACTGCCAGCCCATTTTGGGTCTATCAGGAGGCCCCTTATCAATTTTTATCCCATTTGAGAGAGCCGATCTGGACCATGGCCCATTTGTTTCCATTTTAAGCTAGGCACATGCATGGACTTGGAAAGTTTTATAATTTATACATTAAATTATTTAGTTGCATGTAATGGTTATGCCAACCAAATTGCTTTTCCTTGACATGGCTAAAATCAGGGATTTTGGAATTTGGCATCAGCCAAAATAAAGAGTAGAGTACACCGTTTCCAGGATACATGTTCTAAAATACTCAGTTTATCAAAGTCATATAGAAATAGTAGATAAATATATATACATAAAGTGAGTATAACTGATAAAATAAAAAAATAAATTCTATAAAATATTGATTTTAGTAGTAAAAATAAATTTATTTTATTAAATGAAGTACTTATATTTAAAATAATTTAGCTAAGTTAAGTGCTCATGTTATAATAAAAATAAATTTTAAAAATTATATAATATATTATAAAAAAATTATTTGTTTTTATTAAAAATTTGAACATATTTTTGAAGCTTATTTTATTTAATGCAACATTATCTAATAAGATTTGCTTGTGGATGATATAGTAAGTAACAATCTCATACAAGAATAAAAATAATTTAAACAAAATATGTTTAGAAAATATTCTTTTTCTAAAAACCAAATAGCGTCTGAAAAGTTTATGGCATGTAAACTTTCTTTAGTTTTGTCTTCACATGGATCCAAATGTATCCTAGCTTCAGCCTTTTTAGATGCCCATTTTCGGGTCTAGAATAGAATCCGCAAACGGAACTCTTGGGCAAATCTTCAGCGGGCAGTGCCATGACCCATCTAACATTGTGGCAATGGGCCATTTAAGGTCGCTTTTGGCCCATTTAAGGGTAGATTTTGGCCCGTTCATGATGACCAAGTTCAAGCCTCTATTTCTATTTTATTAAAAGTCCATTTGATGGCCCATTCTAATTTCAAAGTTAACATGGTTTTGGTTTGTTTATAAGGATATTCTTGGCCTGAAAATTTTTAAAAAATAAGGTTTAAACCTGTGAGCATAGCCAGATGAACTCTTGGCCTTCCCAAAGAGATCAAATCCCTATTGAAAGACGGTTAAATTTGAAATCAAGAGGACAAACCCCTATGGAGCATCAAAAAAGAACAATTTTTTGGCTTGGGTCAATTAACAAGAGGTTAAAACCCCTCTTGTATCTTCTAAAGGACCTTGAGGCTTGTCTTGAAAAGGCTATGACCTTGTTTACCTCATTCAGGAATCTACATATGCAAGTACAAAGAAAAAGGGCCTCTTTTTATGGATCAAGTAGAAAACACAAATAAAAAGTACCAACCCTCCTTTATTGCTGGCAAACAGAGACCTATGCCCTACACTCCTCTTTAGTCAAGAAAAGAGAGGAAGGAGGGCTAGAAAGGGGTTATCCCTTATTTTCTATTTAGGGTCCATTTGGTTCCATGTAAAAGTAAAATCATGGAAAATATTTTTCATAGAGCACCTTTTCCAAGGAAATTAAAAACATCATTTATCATTTTGTTCCTTGTAATTTATTTTCCTTGAAAACATTTTTGGTCATTTGGTTGTTCGTAAATTATTTTTCCAAAAATATTTTTATTTGTTTGGTTGTATGTAAATCTATTTAAATAATTTCATTAATTAAAATTTGATATAAAAAAATATAAAGTAATAAAAATTAATAAAAATTAATTTTTGTAATAATTAACAATTGTATCCATTATTAATAAAATTTACAAAAATTATTATTTTAAAATTTTTATTGTCTTGTTTAAAATTATACCTTTTTTTACTTATACCATCTTATCAATAAAAGAAACAATTTTGTCGTCGTACCACATTAAAATAGAATATATTATGAATATACTATCTTCAAACAATTTGATAGATTGATAGATTTTCCAAGGACCATGCTTGATAAAGGTTAAAGTTCATCTTGCAGGATGATGAAATGCATAAACATCATGAAGGACATCGGATATGATATTTTCTTAATACATAGTATCATACAATAATATCCCAAAAACATATGTACGAGGCAAAATAAAAAACCAGGAGATTATTATATCCCAAAAGAAGCAGCAGATCTATTTTTGCTTCCCAAAAGGTTAAAATATCTCCATTTTTTTTGAACTCAAAAAAATATCTCCATTCAAGCATTACTATTTGCATTCAAACATTACTACCTACATTGCATTTATATCACACAAACAAAACTAAAAATTTTCAATCCAGCTTTACTACATGCATTCAAGCATTACGGGGTTAACATACCATTTTTCTTTTGGCTGTATTCAATTACCAAAAGCATGATCCATTCATCTAAAGTGCCATAAAGAATAAGCAATGAAAATTGAAGCACAATGAAGAGCAAGCTCAACTGCCAGCATTCAGACAACCAGAGCAAAAACACAAAAAAACAACCAAGTAATTTAAAAGCATTCTGACCATTCAACAATGTAGCTTTGTCCTTTATCATCAGGATATGGGTGTGATGCTTACAGTAAACAGAAAGCTGTGCAAATTTCCTTCAAATATTAGATGAATGAAGCAAAAATCAACAACCACACCAGACATTTGACATCCACCCGAAGAGCCATCTCTCCTCTCCTTACTTTCCTGATGAATGGCGCCCTCTCTTCTTCTCAAATTTGACATAGTAGCAATTCAGCAATATTTTGCTCTGAAAAATATTGAGAGATGCCAATATAGAAATTAGAGAATGAAGTCATGTAATAGAGCATGAGATAGGTATCTAATCTGGGAATAAAATTGATTGTACACGTCCCTGCAGCAGAGAGAGAAATTAGTTGGAAATAACATCTGGGAATAAAATTTCATTTTATTGATGAATCAGGAATTAGGGAATTGAAGAAGGATACCTTCTAGGTGGTCAAATTGATTGTCTAGGCATCCTACTTTTGAACACATTTGACAACTTGATGATCTCAAGACTCAAGGACTTCGATTCTAGTCCTAATTCAGAGCATTTGAACACATTAGCCCACCTTCCGGCATAGAAATTCAGAGCATCCAGATATTGTAGGACCGAAAGCAGCAGGAGACATGATTTTAGCCCAATCAGTCGATAACTAAGACCGACAACAACCCTTTGGGCCCGGACAATGCTTAAAAAAGAACGGATGGACATTAAAATTCATAAAATCAGTAATTAATCTAGTTGACAATGATACTAAGGCCGGTCCTAAACACATGCTATGTCTCAACCAAATTTAAATAACTCACAAATTAATCAAACAATCAAAGAATAGTTGAGAGCTAGCCCTAGACAAGCTCCTACGTTTTGACATATGTGAGGATGACTTGAAAATTCAGTAGACAAGACCCCAATATCAATTGCCCAAATATCAAAATCTCAAATTCCTAATTCAGAAACCTCTAACTTTTAATAACAAAACAAGAGAGTCAGAATCCATGCAATTCAAGCATTAACAAACCACAAATTCTCAGATTAAAAATCTGGAATCTGAAACTTAAAAGCCTAAAACCTGGAAGTTTCAAAATATGAAAATTTGAAACTCAAATTCAAATCAAAACCCTTAAAATACATCCAAGTCAGAAAGACAAGAAATCGAGTAAGATAAAAACCAAAATGTCTCAAATTGAAAACCCCAAAAGTTAAAAGACATTAATTTTTAAATCCATTTATGTTAGCTTGTGTGCTCAATGGGTACACTTCAAATCTATACGGTCCTCACCCCCCCTCCCCAAACCACTCTGTCCCTGGCCAGTTTGGGACAAATTCTATTGTGACTTAATACTATGTGAGAACTAACGAATTTGTCCCCTTTTCAAACAAATATGATATGCCCGACCATGCATCTATGCTCGGAAAAATGGGTAAGAAAGACCCGACAACAAAGAGTTCCTCGGTGATGCTGCTGCGTGCGGCAGGGACGACAGTCGCCTCCCCCGCCTGCGGCCGATCTGCTGCAGACTAGTCACTAGCAAGGGAGGGAATAGGGATGGCGGCAGCAGCAACATGGATGGTGACCCGTCTTCCTCGTCGCACCGTCGACATTGATGTTTCTGAGATATACCTGTCGTTGCCGGAGAAGAGCGCAGTGCAGATCACTGGCAAGTTGACGTCATCAACCTCTCTTCCTCGTCGCACCGCCGGAGCGTTGAGCTCTCAGTCAAGCACTCCTTCTCGCCTCCTGGTCGATGTCTCGATCCCCTTCACAGCGTAGAACCCTGGTCGAAAGAACCGAATGGTCGATGTTGTCGACCCCTCTTCCTCATCGTAGAATCGCAGCTTCAAGCCCTCGCCGAGCACTTCTCCTCGCCTCGATCCCCCTAGCCGATGCCTCGACCCCCTCGCGAAACCCCCATTCATTGGCTCAAAAAGATCCTCCGTGGAAAACGACGTCCTCACGATTTGCTCGGAGGCCAAAATCCCTCCGTGAGGGTCGTCGATGGATTAAGTTTTATGGTAACATTAGTTTTACAGGTAAACAAATGACGCGGTGAAAAATAAAATTGGGAAAACAGGTGCCATGCACCGGTTTTACATGCAACCAAACGGACCCTTACCTGAAGGGACAAGAAAAAGGGCAAGGTCAGAATCAGTCATATCCAATCATCCTAACACCCTGCTTTGACTACAAGATGAAGCTACCTCTCAAACATGTAAAATGAAGAAAAAAGAGAGGGCTGAGCCTTCTTTTGGCCTTCCAACACTATAACCCTTTTTTTAATCAAAGGAAGAAGTAGGAAAATCATGAAAAGCTTGGATTTACCTCTTTGACACTAGAATTGAATAAGAAAGTGGGGGTGACCCCTATTTTAATTCTCAAAAAGAATATGCTTACCCCTGCTGGCCTAAGAGGGAAAAAGAGTTAAAGATTGGATGAAAGCCCTACCCTTTTCACTCCCTATGTGGCAGGAAGAGAAATATGGAGGAGGAGTCAGCCTCCCCTGCAATGCCTTAGCTACACCTAGAATGAAGACAAACAAGGGCCTTGAGCCCTATTTTGATCTCTTGATGCCTTTCATTGCCTTCGTTGCACCCAGACGAAGAAGAGAAAGAAGGGTTGGCCCTTGGTAAGCACACTCTGAGTTTGGTCTGATCAAACTCGTGTTAACCGACATTGTCAACATACCTGAGACTCCATTTGGATCGATAATAGTTGATTTTACTGTTTTTATACACAAACATTTTTAGGTTCTATTTAAGATTAGAGAGGTTATACATCTCACACATGGTAGATAGGTATTATTTGACTTCAAATCTCTTCCTCTTTTTACATTGTCCATGGGCCTAGATAAGGCCTACATACGCATGGCTCATCTAATGAAATAGAACACAAATTTTGTGTGAGACTGTTCCCATGCCTCCCTCTCTCTCCTCCCCATGGATGCCAGGCAGAATCTTCTTTCAGGTGATCTTTGGGTTGCACTAATGGAGTTGTGATGGCTTCTTGGTAGGGGTGCAAACGAGCCGAGTCGAGCCGAGTGGTATGGTGTTCAAACTCAGCTTGTTTATTTTACACGAGTTCGAGTTCGAGCTCGAGTTTTAGCGAGTATGTAGAAGCCTTGTTCAAGTTTGGTTCGTTTATTAATTGAGCCAAGTCGAGCTCGAACTCGAGTAGTAGTTAGACTAAAATTCAATTCATATTCAAACTTAAGCTATATACAAACTTCTTTATAAAGTCAAAATCAATGAAAAGTCATTTGTGAAACTTTAGACTTAACTCATTTATGAAACTCAATCTAAGCTTAAACTCAAATTTCGAATTATTTAATATATTTAAGTGACAATATATAAATATTAATACTTAAAATTTAATTTTTAAAAGTAAATATATAATATAATATTTAATCGAGCTGCTCGCGAGTTTATCGAGTCGAGCAGGAGTCTATTCAAGCTCGGCTCGTTTAATGAGTCGAGCTTTATTTTTTGTTCAAGCTTGTTCATTTAACATAATAAACGAGCCGAGTCGAGTTTTTATCGAGCCGAGCTTCGAGCTACTTGTAGAGTGTATTGGTTCGTTTGCACTCCTACTTCATGGTGGAATCCTAGCATCAATGCTATCTTTCCTTAGAATCAACGAGGATCCTTAGTGATCCCTAGATTTTATTGATAAAAAAGGAGGATGCTTACATATGTAGTCCTCTCATTTATCTTTTACTTATGGCTTACATTGATGCATGGTAATTTATTTCTAACTTTTTGGACATATTTAGATGGACTAAAGTTCAATCCACATTCAAGTTTAAGCTATACACAAACTCGTTTATAAAACCAAAAATCAATGAAATGTCATTTTTGAAACTCTAGATCAAGCTCATTTATGAAACCCGATCTAAGTTTAAACTCAAAATTCTAATTATTTAATATATTTAAATGAAAGTATAAAACTATTAATTCTCAATTTAATTTTTAAAAATAAATATTCAATAGAATATTTAATCGAGCTACTTGCAAGTTTATCGAGCCGAATAGGAGTATATTCAAACTCAACTCGTTTAAAGAGTTGAATTTTATTTTTTTTGTTCAAGTTTGTTCATTTAACATAAATGAATTGCATTGAATTTATATCAAGGCAAGTTTTGAACTACTTGTTAAGTGTATTGTTTGTTTGCACCTCTAGACATATTTGAGGAGAATCAAGCATCATAACGTCAGAATGTTAAAACATATTATGTGCAATGTCATAATTGATTTATGCAACTCTAACTATTTATTCTTTGATTTTTACAACCATACATGGGTCCAACTTCAACTAACCCAAAATATAAATACAATAATAGAAGATTGCTTGTTATTTTCTATATGCCTTGATGGTAGCTACAAGGTTATAGAGACAATTAGAAACCAAGAGGTGTTCTTCACTAATGTCATTGTCTATATACTTGATGGGTAAATGGACGTTAATTGATGACAAGAAAGGGCTGATTATGCTTGTTAGTTACTAATAAAATTTTATTATAGTGAACAATGAAGATTTCTAATCATATGTAATTTGGCTAATTCTTTTGAATTTGATTTTGGCTTATGTATGATCATACTAGATTCTCTTGTCATGACTAAGCCATGAAGGTAAGAGATAATAATCATTAGGAGGTAAAAGTTATTGATGTGAAATTATCATTTCTTGTTTACAAGTACATATTCAATAACAATTAATCATTCTTTTGAGATTTTTGAAGAACATGTACCAATCTGAGGGCAAGGTAGTCAGCAAAAAGAGTCTAGCCCTGATACTTTTCTTTGTATCCTTCGTGTTACTTTATTTTTTTCTTCATATATGGTAATTCCACTTTTATGATTAATCAAACTATTAACATTGCCATCTTCTAGGTACCACAACAATAGGATGATTTAGAATCATAGTTATCAAGGCGACAAGGTGCCCAAGGCGTTGAAGGGTACCAATTCTGCTTAGGTGACATGGTTGCTTAGGTGTCGCCTAGGCGGTCAAGATGGTATTCAAGAAAGGTTGGGTTGGGGTAGGTATACATAAAAATATGCATAAATATAATTATATTTTTATGTTATAATTGAATATAAGTGTTTTATCTATGTATATAAGTAAATATGATGTGTGTGTGAAAGAGAAGAGAGTTAAAATAGATTTTTATAAAATTTAAGTATATAACACATTTATGATTATAAAATTTATATATGTATGATAGTATAAGTGATAATGAAATATTGTTATAATATTATTAAATGGGGAGCACAGAGTAGTTGCGGATCTTATATATGTAATTATGAAAGTGTGAGTATTTATTTTTTGATAAGGAGTTAATCTTGATAAAATAAGCGTGTGAGAGAGAGAGAGAGGGAGAAGAAAGAGCTAAAAGAGAACTTTATAAAGTTTAAATATATAAAATATGTTTATAATCATAAATTTTAAATATATATGATAGCATAAGTGATAGTGAAATATATTAATATGTTAAAGTGTCTCTTGTGGGGGTATCAAGGGGGAAAACCCTCCAAATTTATTTTTTTAATCATGTAAAAGTACCTAAGGTGCCTTGTCTAGGCACCTTGGACGCCTAGGCGGGCACCTTGGGCAACTTTTTGGGCTCCCGAAAAGGTGCCCTGGAAAGGCTCTTGTGCAAAGGCGCCTTGGCGCCTAGGCACCACCTAAGCGGCACCTAGGCATCTGCCTTGACAACTATGTTTAGAATATAAATTTTTTACACTCAAGTATGCATATCTTTTTTATAGAACACTCCACTCCACATACCTTCTCTTACTCAAGATGTCTATACTTTGTATTGACGGTGAACACAACCTTTTTTAACTTATAATTCTTATTTTCAATTCTTGTATTAATTGGATATATCAACTTTTAATTGTTGATGCCAGAAGATTAGTTTAGTCAAGTTGATATAGATGTAAGGAATCGTCCATAAAAATTTGGTGCGGCGGAAGCGACGATTCCTATGGGTTCCTATAGAAGTTGTCTCAATCAGAACCGAACGACGAAAACCGAAAACTGATCAAATCGGGTTCGAATATACCTGATAGGGATTCATATAATCCCATAGGGAGGAAGGATATGAGCTTCTCAAGCTCTTAAAACTGTTCAAATATCCGGTCTCCAACAATATCCACACGAACTTCATCCACAACAGGTCTCTTTTTGTGACGACCTCGAGAACTCTTCCCGAATGGAGCTCCATCGACCATAGACACCTTCTAGAGAGAGGAGGAGGTAGGGAGGAGGCTAGGTACATGGTTTTCATCCTTGGCTTGATGGGGTTTGGCTGAAACCATTAGTATTTATAGAAAATTTTAAAATTTTTCATAAAAACCCAAAATTTTCATAAATTACATCATTTCCCCTATAATTGTGGATAAGACCTTTCGTGTGTGACCCACTAGGACCAATAGCATATTTGGTTGAGGCCTAAATAAAATAGAATAATTCTATTTATATTTAATTATATCTGTTATCCGATAACAGATGAATCAGCCAACCGATCATAAAGGGTACAAGACACATCCCATGATTCCAAATGGCTATGAGAATAATCTTATCTCCATTGAGCCTTTTCATCATCGGTTACTGCATGGATATAAACCCTCGTCCATCCAATGTCCCGGTCGGAAAGGAGTACGGCATCGACTGTTAACTCCTTAGTATACTGACTCTATAGGATCTTGTACTCGTAATTAGATCAATTGGAAAACTCCTTTTTTAATTATCCTATCTACCCTAGCCAGAGATTTAGAGTACTATCCCATAGGATATTCACTCTCACTTATCAAGAGTGGACAATCCCTTGTTGTCTACTCAATTGCCTCTATCGGGTTTTTCTTATACCCGATCTATCGTTATACTAGACCATCTAAACGGTGATCCATAAGTCAATGGTCAAAGCTCAAGTTCCACCTAACAAGGTATCTTTGGTGACTTAGGTCAAAGGTCTAACCATGCAACCATGATGATAGAAAATCCTGATTGACAATTCGGTAAGATACCATTTAGGGTTTCTAATTTGGTCAGTTCAGTGAACTTATTCAACTAATGAGCACCTGTATGTGTATCTTAGTGTCTCCACACTAATGACCAATGAGATCAGTTATCCTCATCACATTAGAAGACATCACATACACTAGTCTATCCAGATCCTTGATGTCCCATCTCAAGTATCCTATGACTAGTTACATTTAGATTAAATATCTCTAAATGATCAATTTCATTATCATGATCTCATCATGATTTAATCATCATTGCATTTGATGAAGAACTTCATTATGATATTCACATCTAATAAGAGCTTATAACGAAGATTTGCCTAATTAATTGAATGATTTAGAAATGTCGAATCATATCATCTATGATTGTCTTGTAGGGCATACATTTCTAATAATCTCCCACTTGCACTAAAGCTAATCACCCATATGGCTAATCTATATTAGCTCAAGGTGAAGTTCAAACACTCTTTAAGTAACTGCTTCAGTTAGTGGATCTACAATGTTATTAGTGGTAGATACTGATAGAAATGTATGCCCTACAAGCCAATCATATATGATATGATTCGACATTTCTAGAAATATCTTATTCAATTAATTAGGCAAATCTTCATTATAAGCTCTTATTAGATGCGAATATAATAATGAAGTCCTTGATCAAATACAATGATGATTAAATCATGATGAGATCATGATAATGAGATTGATCATCTAGAGGTATTTGATCTAAATGTTCCTAGTCATAAGATACTTGAGACAGGACATCAAGGATCCGGATAGACTAGTGTATGTGATGTCTTCTCATGTGATGAGGACGACCGATCTCATTGGTCATTAGTGTGGAGACACTGAGATACACATGCAGGTGCTCATTAGTTGAATGAGTTCACCGAATCGACCGAATTAGAAACCCTGAATGGTATCTTACCGAACTGTCTATCAGTGTTTTCTATCATCACGGTTGCATGGTTGGACCTTTGACCTGAGTCGCCAAAGATGCCTTGTTGGGTGGAACTTGTGCTTTGACCATTGACTTATGGATCACAATTTAGATGGTCCTTTATAGCGATGGATCGGGTACAAGGAAAATCCGATGGAGGCAATTGAGCGGACAACAAGGGATCATCCACTCTCGGTAAGTGAGAGTGAATGTCCTATGGGATAGTACTCTAAATCCCTGGCCACAGTAGATAGGATAATTGGAAAAGGAGTTTTCCAATTGATCCAATTCCGAGTACAGGATCCTATAGAGTCGGTACACTAAGGAGTTGACAGTCGATGCCGTACTCCTTTCCGACTAGTACATTGGATGGATGAGGGTTTATATCCATGTGGTAACTGATGATGGAAAGGCTCAATGGAGATGAGATTATCCCCATAGCCATTTGGGATCATGGGATGTGGCTTGTACCCTTCATGATCGGTAGGCCGATTAATCTGTTATCGGATAATGGATTTAATTAAATTAAATAGAATTGTTCTATTTTATTTAGGCCTCAACCAAATAGATTATTGGGCCTAGTGGGTCACACACAAAAGGACTTATCCACAAGTACAGGGGCAAGGACGTAATTTATAGAGATTTTGGGTTTTTATGAAAAATTCCATAATTCTCTATAAATACTAATGGTTTCAGCCAAACCCCATCAAGCCAAGGGTGAAAACCACGTCCCAAAACTCCTCCCTACCTCCTCCTCTCTCAAGAAGGTGTCCATGGTCGATGGAGCTCAGTTCGGGAAGAGTTCTCGAGGCCGGCGCGAAGGGAGAACCTGCTGTGGATGAAGTTCATGTGAATACTGCTGGAGACCGGACACTTGAACGGTTTTTAGAGCTTGAGAAGCTCATCTCCTTCCTCTCCATGGGATTATATGAATCCCTATCAGGTATATTCGAACCCGATTTGATCGGTTTTCGGTTTTTGTCGTTCGGTTCTGATTGAGACGGATTCTAAAGGAACCCATAGGAATCGTCGCTTCCGATGCTCCAAATTTTTATGGACGATTCCTTACAGATAATTTATCTTTAATTATATTTCTATAAGCTGCAATCTCTTTGATTGTATGGTATCGCCATAGAAGTTCTAAACTTCTAATGAGACACCGGCTGTACCCCATTATTTTCTCAAAACAATGGTACACTTTCAGAGAAAATTAGGACAATCTCATATTTTATATGAAAATATTCATCTAAACTACTTCTCAAGTAGTGTACAACCACTATGTAAACTTGTTTACATATGTTGTAGAATTTATAGTGTTCTATCGCATAGAACTCTTCCAGCTCACTGCACCACCACTATTTTGACTTAATATCAAACTTATTTGATTAGAAGCTTGTGTTTGTAAAATTACAAGACTTCAAGTCTTATCCTCCAGTGTATAGAGATACATTTTTAGTGCTTCTCAAGTACCAAATGATATATCTCTAAACTATCCAATGATTCTCACCTAGATCTTCTTGATGAATACTCATAACACTCAGAGTATCACATCATGTGCGTAGCATCACATTAATGATAGACCCTATGACAAAGACATAAGGGTTCTATTAATGTGATCTCTTTATCTCTCAAGAAGTGAAGACATCACTTTAGAGAGATAAACTCCACACCACATAGGTAAGAAACCTATCTTGAAGTTTATCATGTCAAACCCTTTGACTATGGTGACTACGTATATTAACTGGGCATTGCTTTTAGATCTATCTCCATAGATCTCAAAACCCAAATTATGTTTATAAGATTAATTTGATAGCTAAGCTCACTTATGATAACACACTTACTTCATTCTTAATGAGTAGAATGTTATCCACATAAAATGTCAAGAAAGTAATAACACTCCCACTTATCTTGTTGAATACACAAGGCTCCTCTTCATTCTTAACAAAGTCAAACGATTTAATCTCATTAAACCTTATATACGATCTATGGGAAGTTTTACTTCAGTCCATAAACGAACTTAATACACAGCCTTCTTGGATGTTATTGGGACTTGATTTTCTATAGTTGTATTATATACACCTGTTCCTCAAAATACCTTAGAGGAACACTATCTTAATTTCTAATTAGTTTATCTTATAATCATAATGTGTAACAATCAAAATTGGAATGGATTAATCCATGGAATAAGTAAAAAATCTCATCATAGTCAACCATTTGACTTAGACGATATCCTTTTAAACTATTCTCACATTTGAAAGTCTCAACATTCTAATCCACTCGAATCTATTCTTTAGTGATCCATTTATTTCTTATAGATACTATATCCTCAGGTGGATCTATCAAGTTCTAAACTTGATTATAATAGATAAAGTTTATATCGGATTTTATTGTCTCTTCCCATTTTAGAATCATTATCTCTTATTGCATCTATATAGATCCTAGGATCAATATCCTTTCTATCTTATGCCTTATTTCATCTATTAGAGATATGTCCCATATATCTCTTAGGTTGAATGGACGCAAGAATAGATCATTAAATTACCAATGTGTAATTATTAACTGGTACCTTAATAGAAGTGTCCATAGGTTGTAGGACTGAAACATCTTCCATATATATCTTGCTCCCACTATCTTTCTTGAGAAGGAACTTTTCTTTTAGAAATATAGTGAGCTGAGCAACACATACCCTTATTCATAAGGGTGGTATATTAATATCCATAAATTTCCTTAGGATATCCCACAAGCCAACACTTCATAGTCTTATATTCCAATTTGTTAAGATTATACTTCTTCACCATGTCAGACATTTTGAAACCTTAACTTGCTTAAGGTCAAGTTTTAAAACTTTTTCCATATCCTATAAAGAATAATCAGAACAGACTTAGAAGGTACCTATTAAGATGAAGTGGTTATAATGAGTACTTAGCCAAAAATAGACAAAGAGGAATTTTGCAAAGCTTGTCATTATTTATATTATGTCCTACATAATATGGCTTCTCATTTTAGCTACTCAATTGAGCTAAAATGTGTAAAGAGGTGTACTTTAAAATTAGATTATATTATTCTTAAAATATATGTGAATTATGTACTTAAGTATTTCCTTCCTTGATCTCATCAAAGAGTTCTAATACTCGTTCCATTAGTGTCTCTAGTTCATTCTTAATCTCATATGATTTCTCAAAGGTCTTAGATTTGTACTTCATAAAGTACATATATCCATACCTAGAGACATTATCTTTGAAATAATGAAGTAGAAATATTCACTTTTAGCTTTTATAGATATGGGCTAACATACGCCTAAATGTATGAGTTCTAATAACTCATTAACCCATTCTCCATGTCTACATAAAGCTAAAGTGTAGATTGATCTAAATCAACCTATTTTCTCTTAAAATGAGTATTCACATATAATATGAGAGCTAACATATCAAATATGATTAAATAATTTATTAAGCTTCCACTGGCAAACACTTTGCTATTCAATCTATTAGAACATCTATCAATTCCATAGCTTGAAATAAATCAACATTTATTCAAGTAAAAATCATATAATGTTCTTGTAGAAGGATATAATAACAATCTTAATCATTAAGACATCTCCATAAAGCTATTAAAGAATTGTACCTCCCACTAATAATAATACAACTTTTGCACCATTTCATATGTAGGTCAACATCTTCTTTATTAAGCCTTCATTTACTTGTCATCATCTACAACTCCTTGTAAATATAAGATGCATATCCGGTATCTCATACCATTAGATGCATCCATAGTATCTAATATTATGATATACACATATAGTATCTAATACTATTAAGTGTATATTTAAAACAAGTAAATGTCAATGACTTGGATGCATGAAGCTTCTCAAGCTCCACCTTTGTATTATATACAATACACTTTGTACTTCCTCTTCCACTTACCATCATCATGAGAGTGTAAGAATTCTGTCTTATTCTGACTTTATTATCTTGACCACCTTTATTTACTATTAACTATCTCCTATTTCTATCTAATGATTTTACTTCTTTCCATTGGTCTCACCAACTAGAAGTAATTAAGTTGTATTATTGTTCTAAATTGCCCATAGTTAGCTCATCACTATAAGTCATGATGGATCTCATATCCATCTATCCATGTTGTCTCTACAATTTATATCTCACAGAGACTAACATCTAGTTTAAGGCAAACAATGCATCTTTTCTATAAGATAAGATCTTATCTTTCTTTCACATCATTAGATAATGTAGGAGACACCTACTTCTCAAGTAGGATAGTTAATTGGTTAACTATGAGAAAAATTCTCTTAATTCTAAACTGGTCTAAGAAGTGTGAGTCATTAAGCTATTTGGCATCTCGTATGCCATACTAATAGTGGTTTATTATCGTATTTTACAACTGAGATATAATTTTATCAATATAACAGACATATTTTATCGATATACGATAATTATTATCGTATTTTACAGACATTCATTAAAATTAAGATATGGTCTTTCATCCTAATTTATGCTCCCACTAATTTTCGACTCATTTGAATAACCCTCATTATGCAAAGATGGGATATCACGATGAAATCCTAGTGGGGACTAAGACCCTATTAACTTTATGATGATGACCATATGGGAAACACAACAACTCATCCCATACTTAATAGGTAGGTAACTTTTACCAATTGCAACCCTTGCAATTCTTAGATATTCAGTCTCTAGAGTTATAACCTTATGGGAAACACGACAAGCTATATACTATAGTTAGGTCAAATCTGCTTGTTACGTTATGAGGATGAATTCTTAACATAGCCCTTTTGAAAAACACAACAAGGCCATGCAATGGTCCACCTCAAAGTTCGACAAATGCCTTGGCCATGATTGCCAATCCCTTGCTAAATGAGTCTTGTGGGAAACACATCAAACCTATCCAATCTAAGATTGGCTCATCAAGACCATAACAACGGAAGGCTACGTAGGTTATTCTTAATGCCACATGTTTATCGACCTAATCAAAACAAGGAGGGATTTTATTTTAGTCTCATTAATAATATGTGCTAAGTATATATAATACCTATAGAATATCATATATCTAAGGTATAACTTGTAGCACACATCCACATATCAAATATGCATAAAAATAGGTGATCATGGACTTAACCCTAATTAAGCATGCACCTAAGGCACCCCTATAGGTGAAAATCCTTACTTCAGATGCTTGAGTTGGTATGCTCCCACTTCATAAGGGTGCTTCTCCAAGTGGTCCCGCTTCTAACTCTTACAAGTGGCTTAAGGGTACGCAGACCCACAAATGTACATAACTTGATAAGAAACCTTGGTTTTAACTAAGGGGAGTACATTAATGGAGGGAGATAGAATATACAATCAGATTGTATAGAGAGAGAGGAGGCACACACAGGCCTCATTCAATAACATAACCAACACAATTAAAAATAATCTCAAGTCAAGCATAATTAAGTCCATGATCACCTCCATACACACACTAAACATTCATCACATGAACATAGAGCGTATACGTCATAATCATATAAGATATATCATATATATCAGCATAAAATTACATACTATAAATTTGAAATTCTTAATTCCATGCATGTCGAATTTTCATAAAATAAATAACATGAAAATAACATAACACCAACATATATATAATTTATACGAAATAAACATACACATCTAAACTATTTAGAACATTCATGCATTCCTAATGTTGTGCAAAATCATAAATTAATGTCCAAATTTTTATTGTGTAAAATCTTATTTTACAGAATTAATTAAGACACTAATAAATTTAAATTAAACCTTTAAAACAATTTTAGAGTTTAACTATGAGTAAATCTATGTAAATAGAGCTTAACATCATCTAACATATCATTAAACATTTTAAAACATGTTAAATAATATAATAAAATTTTTAGAAATTTTTTAAATTTGTCTGCTAATTTTTTGAATTTTCTATGATTTTAAATAATTTAAAATCATAAAACAAGGTGTCTAGCACATTGCGCCACTTGCTCCGACGCACTGCGCCACGTTGGGGAGCGCCTGTGTGCACTGCCGCGTGCGCCAGCCTTTATGTGCACCTGCACTGACCGATGTGTGCCCGCCTCTGCGCCATCTTCTACGCGCGCCCGACATTGTTCATCGGAAGGAAGTCCATCTCATAGAATCGGACTTATCTCCTTATTCAGACCTCCAAAAATCCAAAAAAATATGCATTGGAATCGTAATTAAATAAGGAATCCAAAGCACTTGGCCTAATATCCATTAAAAATCTCAATAGACCACAAAATGAGGAAGAGGAAGCGGTGGTCATCGAGATTCTGTTGCATAAATCACTATTTTGCAATGAGGATAACTCCTTATACCAGATGCCAAATATTCTCCAAAATTACAATTTAGAATTCTCATCAAATAAAGTTTCTAAATATGTATATATACATTCATAGAAAAATTCTCCAACAATGGGAAAATAGGGAGAAACAGGTTGGCGCCGCCAGACTCCGCAAAACCCTAGTTCACCGAAAAATTATAAAATTCTCTCCCTCCGCCGCCGTTCAAAGCAGGAGATCAAGATAAAATGTTAGGTAATCCATTACCCATCTCATAAAGCCTTTTACAAGCCTTAATTTCATCTGTGGATGGAGATTTCACAAAATCCTCAAATCCAGGTGACGGTTCGGGCATGAAAGAAACACCAACTTTTGGGGCTTCTCTCGAACTCTACAGAGATCTAAACTTCAAACAGTTTGCGGCATTTGAAAGCTCTATATCACAAGATTCTACCGAAGCCAACCAATCTCTTATCTGAATCATATACAAATTATGGTGGTCTCGACAAAATAGATGTTTGCATAGATTCGAGAACACATAAATAACATGATATAACGTCGATTCGACGTCGGTTTCGACTGTAAAGAATCGTCCATAAAAATTTGGTGCAGTGGAAGTGACGATTCTTATGTGTTCCTTAGAATTTGTCTCAATAAGAACCGAACGATGAAAATTGAAAACTGATCAAATTAGGTTCGAACATACCTGATAGAAATTCATATAATCCTATGGAAAAGAAGAAGATAAGATTATCAAGCTCTTTAAATCATTCAAATGTCCGGTCTCCAGCAGTATCAACACGAACTTCATCCACAACAGGTTCTCCCTTCGCACTGGCCTCGAGAACTGTTCCCGAACGGAGCTCCATCGACCATGGACACCTTCTATAGAGAATTTTAGAATTTTTCAAAAAAATCCAAAATCTCCATAAATTACACCATTACCCCTGTACTTGTGGATATGTCTTTTTGTGTGTAACCCACTAGGCCCAATAGCCTATTTTGTTGAGGCCTAAATAAAATAGAACATTTATATTTAATTTAATTAAATCTGTTATCCGATAACAGATTAATCAGCCTACCGATCATGAAGGGTACAAGCCACATCCCATGATCCCAAATGGCTATGGGGATAATTTTATCTCCATTGAGCATTTCCATCATCGGTTACTGCATGGATATAAATCCTCGTTCATCCAATATCCCAATCGGAAAGGAGTACGACATCGACTGTCAACTCCTTAGTAGGGGTGTTCATGTAAAACTGGTAAATCGGTAAACTAAACTGAACCGAACCGAACCGTTCGGTTCGGTTCGGTTTGAGAGGCTATGCATTCGGTTTTTTGAACCGAACCGAACCGAGAATTTCTTATCGGTTCGGTTCGGTTCGGCACCTCCCCAAACCGAACCGAACCGGTAAACCGGTTGACCCGATTTGATAAAGTTTGACCCACTTTATTTACATATTATATTACATTTAAATATATATTATATCAATTTTAAATATGTTTTATTATAAATGTAAGTTAATTAGTATAAAGATAAAATTATATATTATAAATACAGTATTAGACTTTATATTAATCTTAAATAATTATTATAATGTATATTTTATTTTATTTTATTTTTATTTATTTAAATACACATTAAACCGATGAACCGAACCGAACCGAACCAAACCGAACCGAATGACAATCGGTTCAGGGCTCACTGAACCGGTTCGGTTCGGTTCGGTTCACCTTATCGGTTCAGTTTCGGTTTGGAAAAAAAGTGACCAAACCGAACCGAACCGAACCGTTTACACCCCTACTCCTTAGTATGCCGACTCTATAAGATCCTGCACTCGGAATTGAATCAATTAGAAAACTCCTTTTCCAATTATCCTATCTACCATGGCCAGAGATTTGGAGTACTATCCCATAGGGCATTCACTCTCACTTATCGAGAGTGGATGATCCCTTGTTGTCCACTCAATTACCTCCATCGGGTTTTTCTTGTACCTAATCCATCATTATACTGGACCATCTAAATGGTAATCTATAAGTCAATAGTCAAAAAACAAGTTCCACCCAATAAGGTATCTTTGGCGACTTAGGTCAAAGGTCCAACCATACAAAAGTGATGATAGAAAATCTTGATTGATAGTTCGGTAAGATACCATTTAGGATTTCTAATTCGGTCAGTTCAGTGAACTCATTCAACTAATGAGCACATGTATGTGTATTTCAGTGTCTCCACACTAATGACAAATGAGATCAATCATTCTCATCACATGAGAAGACATCACATACACTAGTCTATCCGGATCCTTGATGTCCCATCTCAAGTATCCTATGACTAAGAACATTTAGATCAAATACCTTTAAATCATCAATCTCATTATCATGATCTCATCATGATTTAATCATCATTGCATTTGATCGACAACTTCATTATGATATTCGCATCTAATAAGAGCTTATAGTGAAGATTTGCCTAATTAATTGAATGAGATATATCTAGAAATGTCGAATAATATCATATATGATTAGCTTGTAGGACATACATTTCTATCAATCCCAACCTACCTCACCACCTCTGGGCCATCTCAGTCTTCACCCTCTCAATCACCTTTGGGTACTACCCGGTCCTCATAGATAGGCCAATCTAATCTGTATCAGTGGTTTCCAATCATATCTACATCAGGATTAGATCATCCACATCGGTTAATATTTTAGGCCATTTCGGCCTTCCTCACCACCTCCGAGCCATCCCAAACCCTCTCTACCATCTCTAGGCCATCATGGTCTTCATTGATAGGCCCATCCAATCGAGATCAATATCAGATTGGTTGATTTTTTTGGATGATCCCAGTCTTCCTCACCACCTCCAAATTTAACGTTTATGAATATTTCATTGACTTTGTCTAAACTAAATCAATCAAACTTAATACTTATGATTTTTTAATATGGTAGATGGAGAGATTTAAGAAGAATTGATGAACATCTTAGGTGGGTGCATCCTAGCTAGGTATATCCCAAGATTAGATAGGTGGATCTCATTCTAATTAAGCAAGGTCCATCTCGGCCAGCTCCATGTTTGGCTAGCCCTTCTCAATCTAGCCCTTATCAAGTTGATGATTCATAGCCTCCATCATTAGTTGGCAGTCCATCTTCAACTATCTCAAGTATATCCTTGTCATTAAGTTTTTAAAATCATTATATATAATGAAAAATAAATAAAATTTTTAATTCTTGTGTATTATATTTAACTTCATCCACTAGATGTAGGAGAGCTCTTGTCAAATCCTATGGGGGTGAGGATTCTACCACCTAGACTAACCCTCCACTTCAACATGGAAGGGGGTTGGATGTAGGATTTTCTAGTCAACACTTCACCACATATCTTAGATTATGTAATAGAGTGTATTATAATTTGTAACAACAAAATTATATTACTTTTCTACCAAAGAAGAGAGAATCAATCTTCTGAGATCTTGAGATAAATATACTAGTTATAACTAATTATAATTTATTAACAATGGTTAAAAAATAATTCTAATCATTTTCAACACCTTATTATGCAACAATATTTTATCTTTGAGTAGTTTGTATCTATAGATGCAGAGAACTTGTGACACATGAAGAAGATACAGAGAAAGCAAAGAAATCATTTAAAAAAAGAAATAATAACATATTTAGTTTTTTCTCATTATTTTTAATAAAACTAATGAAATTTATGTTTCTAATATTTTATAGGATGATTAATGGAGGAAACCTACGAGAATGTGTCTTCATAATACAATGGTGACTATTGGCATGTGTGACACATGAGTTAGAGATGACAATAAGATAAAAAGTTTATTTTCACTTAAAGTTTCTTTTTTCATTTGAGTATGATGTTTTATCAATTATTAAACTCTTATCAAATTTTTTGTAGGCACTTAGTATAAGAAATAAAGGTAATAGAACTCATCTATCGTTGACTTGTAGAGGAGGAATGTAATACCTGGTGTTTTTTTAAAAGAAAGCAAAATTTAATTTGGTAACCGCCCCCCTTCCCTCCCCCTCCCGGATTCCTCGCCACCGTCCCCGCCGTAACGCCGCCATCCCCCCGGATCGTCGCGATGCTCCCCCCCTCGCCGGTTATGCAGCCCCCCTGCTGGATCTCTCTCTCTCTCGCTCGTGCCGTCTCCCCCGTTGCGAACCTCCCCTCTCCTTTCCTTCCTCCTCCATCGCCGTCACCGTCGCCGGTCGCGATCACCGTCGCCGCCGGAAGCCAGCGCCGCCAAGCCCCCCTTGCCGCCGCAGCCTCCGCCCCTCACCCCGTCATTGTCTCCAGCCTCCGGCACCTCTCTTACCATCGAGATCGTCGCCGTCCAGCCCCTTCCCGCGCCGCCCATCGCCGTCGCCGGACCCGCTGCCGTCGACCTCCCCTGTTCCGGTCGGAAGCGCCACGAGAGATCCTCTCGCCACCGTCGTCTCCAGCCTTCTCCTTCCTCTCGCCGTCACCGTCGTGGCCAGCCCCTCCCTTGCCCGTCGCCATCGAGCGCCGTCGGCCGCCTCCGCCGGCCGCCTCTGCCGGCACGAGCACCGCCTCCTCTGTTGCGAGCGCCGCCGTGCCCCTCCGTCACGAGCCGCCGGTCCAGCACCTTCGAACTACCCGGTTCAGCCGGTTGAACCGCCCGGTTCGGCGCCGGTTCAGCATTTTCTAATTTTTGGATTTATTAAATCCGGATATTAGATTTAAGGCCAAGAAAAATAGCACAAAAATCCCTAAAAATCAGGAAAATTCACAGAAGATTCCAAGTAGGTTTCTCAAGCTTGTCTATGTATTTGACTTTATTTTTATTAGAAAATATGCATGATTTAACTTATGGACCTTGATTTGACTAGTTTAGACTTTTGACTCAAGATTAGTGAATTTTCGCAAAAATCCTTGAAATCAGAACCTTGAAAATGATATTTTGCATATTATGAAATATGTTTGGCATGATTATGGATGGGTAGAATTATTTTTCATGAGATTTGACCATATGTTATTTATGTATATGATTATGTGCTAGAATGGACCTAGAATTGAAATATAGTTAAGTGGAGGCTTGGAAAAGTCATAAGTCATCAAATTTCACTTTTTTAAACCTGTTTAGGTCAGATTATGGGTGTTGACATCATAACTTAGCTTGTTTTGGTTATGCCAAACTTGATTTTGATTAATTGTCTTGTATATGTAATTAAACATGTCTAGTTTGGTTTGTTATTGCATGTGCATGGATCATGTAAAATTTGTTTGGTTTGGTTCCATATTATGTATTATGTCTTGCATGATATGGTTAGGTTCATATTGTCAAGTTTAATATGAGTTTTTTTTAGAAAATGTTAACCAAGTCGGTTAGCACGAGTCTTGTCTAGTTTATGATAAAAACAATATGTTTTGCATGGATGACATTAGAATGAGATGTTTATGTCTTGTGTACATGGTAAGCAGGTGTGTCATGATCTGGAAAATTATTATGAACTCTTGTACCACATGTTATGAAGGCTTCACCAGCCTATTCTAGTCAAATTGCTCGTGGGCAACGGGTATCTTAGATAAATCTGGCCTTCCCACAGATCCCGGATTACCGCGGTTTTTCCCTAAGTGTCACCACTGCCTAGGTGCACTATGGGCTAGCTTAGTATATGCTATTACTAAATAATTTTAGAGCTGGTGAAAGTGATCTGTATATGTGATGTGAAAAGGCAAGACGACCAATTCCTTGCTATATGACTATGGGTTTAGAAAGAACATGAAATTATGCTCATTGCATGTTATGTTTAGATGTTAAAGCATGATAAGTTATAAAAATTCAGATATGTCCTATTTTAGATTGGTCATGTTAAGTTAAGTCTGGAGGTCATCTAGTTGATTTTTGTTTAGTTTTATGGTCTTGTATGCATTGGTCTAGAATTAATTGGCTTTGGCAAAACCTTTTCTTTGAAGATAATTATGTTTGGATATGAGTTGTGAGATTAATATAGAAGACATTCTATACTTTTGTATTACATCTCAATTTATATATGTTACATACCATTGCTTGATTAAATGTTAGTTACCCGATTGATGGGTGAAGGGTGTAAATCCTACGAAGTCCCCGGACTCACCCCGTTGTGGGTTAATATTTTTCAGCAGGTTTTGAAGATCAGGAGATTGGTTTGGAGGCTCAAGTAGAGGCCGTGGAAGAACCAGAATCTCCTGGATTTGGAGCAGAGTGATATATTTTATTTTTATCAGGTTGCTTGTGTTGGACTCTTAGGATGTTATGTGCTTAAACAATCTAGTGGTTTTTCTTTAAAGATGGAACATATGAATGAACTTGGTTTGGAATTTAGTTGTTTTGCATATTTAAGTTTTGGTTGAAGTTGGACTAGATGAAGTTGGCTTGGTTTTTAAGTTGTTAACTCTAGGTTTTGGAAATCTTGTAGAATTTTGTAGACTTGATTGTGTTTGTTGATTTTACATGCTTGTATGGGTTATGAAATCCGAATGATGGATTTCTTCCACTGTCATGATGTTATGTTTTCCACTGCATAGTTGTGGTCTTATGTTGTTTAATTTCCGGGTCGTGACAAGGAAAGACAATTATTCATCAATTAGAGAGAGAAATTGTAAGTATTTTTGTAATTATCAATTTGTTGTGTAGTTAACATATATTCATTTAATCACAAATGCTATAAGTAGGTATAAAAAGAAGGATGCCTCTTACATGTCTAGAGATGTTCTAGATGACATGGACTCATGAAGAGAGGGTGGGTCCTTTGTTTGGAGCAATGAAGAGAATTGACAAATGATGATAAGTGTATTAATTTGTTAAAGTAAATTGTTGAATATTAGCTACAACTTTAATAAAATGTATTTTTTAAGACAACATGACACAATTGATGAATGTACTAGCATAAAAAGAATTAGATACTAAGATATATGAACATCCATTCAGTCATGAGGAGGCATTCATCACTGCCACTACGCCAAATTCGTCCTTTACCTATGCGAGAAAAGCGTAGGTAAAGCTTATTTTCCCGTAGGTATTCCAATTTACCTACGGGACCACCCGTAGGAAGTCGCGTCGGGCTAGGACATGTCGGTATATATTTTACCTACAGTATGTCCCGTAGGTATAGTACATGTACTATACCTACGATTTAACAACACCCATAGGTATAGTCCCTATGTATACCTACGGTATATATACCCGTTGGTAAATCATGATTACCTGTTTAGAAAGCGTAGGTCAAGAAAAGTGATACAAACATGCATACCTATGGTTCCTCACGTAGGTAATAATAGTGATAAAAAATTAATTGGATCTGTGGCAGCGTTTTACATTTACCTACGGCCAGAGACCGTAGGTATTCATACAAGTTGTTCAACCAATCGTATACACATTGTTTCACAAATACACTTATCCATACAACTACTCATACACATCATTACATACCATGTTCCATTCAATCACATTGTTTCATTCATACAAGATGTTCCATGTTCCATACAACCCAGTTACATACAATATTGGTCCACCTCTTCACACTTTTCCATATATCATGTTTCATACAACCTGTTTCTTCATTCATACTTCCATTGAATCACATTGTTTCATACATGTATCCTGTTGCATACAACTTTGTTTCATACATTGGATGACCTCTTTATTGTGTCTCCATGCTTCATGTTTCATACAACCCGTTCCTATTGCATCTATACATTATTCCATACATCCATTCATATTTCAGCTCTTGACACACATTGTTCCATACAACCTATTTCATAACACATTGTTCCATTCAAATCTCAAATTTCAAATTCAGTTTAACAAAAACAGATTTACACATACGAACCAGTCAACATGATGTTTACAGTCAACATGATCTCTTTTTATGTATCCTCCTCCTTCCACAGAAAGGAGACATCTCTGGAATTAACACCTAAGTGAGAGGCTAATTAATTATATATTTACCTTATCAAAGGGCTCTGATATCCATACTTTTTAATTTCAAATAGATCAATTGTTCATTTTAATCTGCTTGAACCCCCATGTGGAAGCTAGGCTTCATTTGTTTTGTTCAACTCATATTAGATATAAGAATTCATGGTAAGAGACCCACCAACCTGTTTATGATAAAGATCTCATTTTTCTGGCGCAAGAATAAATTTGAGAGTAAAATACCGGACAACTTAATTTCCCATCTAAATTTTTACTTGCCACCAAACTTATATATTATACTAGATTGGACCTTGCTTTAATTAGCACCATTTGTCAAGGGCCGTTTGGCACCAGATTATTTATGGAATAAATTTGATTTATCTGCTAAATCTTAGAGATAAATAAATTTATTTCCTAAATTATGAGGATATATAAATTAGCCAAGTTTATATCCAAATCAATCTTATACCAAATTGCCCCAAAGAGATAAGTTGGGCTGTGTTCGGTGGCTTAATTTATAAGGAGGGATTTCTTTTAGAAATCTCTGATAACTTAAAAGCTCAACCAAATGTATCATATTTGTGCTAACTTCCGTGCAGTTAAAACAGAAAAGAGAATTTTAAAATTAAAAGAAATAGCTAGACACACATAAAATAAAAGAAAAAAACCTCTCCTGAACATGAGTTTGTGAGTTTATCTCCAAGTCAATCTTGTACCAAATTGACCACATGGATGGGAAAATGAAGGAATCGGGATGGATGCCGAGAGCACTAGAACAAAAGGGGATCCATGTATTCGACCCAAGCAGCTGAGAAGAGGATGGGAAAGATGGCCACCGTGTCCCGAATATCCGACCCAAAGAAGAGTCCGTAAGAGGCATGGATCTGCACCTAAGTTGTGGATCTGTGAATTGTAGCACATAAGCTACAAAAAGACCCGTAACAACTGACCCAAATGGTAGCCCAGAAGAGGCATGGATCTGCAAAATTATATGGTCTACAAGAAAAAATTAAACCAGCCTCTTATTTGATTCCTTGTAGTATGTAAAATGTGATAAAAGTAGAGACCATTACTAAGGATGCGAATTTAAAATGGTATATAACCAATCCAAAAAAACACACAGAATTGGGACTTACATGAATAAAATTTGTCCATTACTGAAAAAAACAAGCACCAACCAGCATACATCAGAATTACATATTACATTGAGCTTCTAAGTTAAAAATAAAGAAGTCTACGACACTGTTAGAGTAACACAGTTACACATGTATGATACACTGTCAAAACGAGAAGAGAAGTGTTTTCAGTTTTCCAACACAACCAACATACATCAGAAATACATATTTCAAATGTCCTTTGTGGATGCACCAGTAAGCAATATTTGTTGAAGATAACCTTCGTGGATGCCAATGTAATCAATCTTGGTTGAAGATAACCTGCAATGGCCATAAAAAAAGAAGAAGAAGTAAGCAACATGAAAATTTGTGTGATGTATCTTCAATTGTAACAATGACTTACGTAATCTCTCCACCAGATTATATGACTTCCAATGGCATCCTGCATCTTCTTCCTATGATTGTCCTTCACAAACAAAGGGGCATTCGGGTTGCTCAAACAATGAGAACCGAGACCTCATAAAAACTTCCCAAGACATCTGTCCATCACCATTTTTGAAGGGTTGTCACCGATAAAAAAACCTTCAAAGAACACACCGACCCTCTAAATCCATGAGCTTCACCCTTCTCCCTACCTATTGATATTGTACCACCAAAAATGTACAGATTAACATACCGAATGACCACAGGAATTTAATTGGGAGAAAAAAACAAACGGAGACATCCTTTAACTTACACTCTTTGCATAAGTATATAAAAACATATGTTCTATTTGAAATATCCATATGTTCCACGTATAAGTGAAATTGTAATGTCTAAATTATAAAGCACATTTTCAGTCTACACTTGGTATTTTATCAATAATGTACTTAGACATGGTAATGTAATCGCTACTTTCCTCCTGATGTAATGTTTATGTCATGTAAATTATCACTGTCAAAACAATATAGCAAGTGCATTCAACTTTTATCTTATGTTCTTTGAAGAATGGTATTGCACTGTTGAAATCTTCCTCCAAGGGCCGGGTCCCTGTTTTTATGATGAATTCTTACATCTCAGACTGTGAGAGTGAAGATGAAGCGGGATGGTGTCCTCTTCTTGAGGCTTATCACTTTTTTTATTCACATGGAAAATTCACTAATTCCTTATCTTCCAGAGCAAAAGCCTAGGTCGGGAAGAAGGCTTAAAGGTATCTACTTGGTCTAAGATATCTTTCCTTTAGATGTCAGTTCATCTCCCCGAGATACTTTCTATAGTTTCTCAATAAACATTCTTAAAAATTTGAGAAGGCTATGAATAGACCTCGTGTTTGGGGAAAACCTATACAAGTCTGTTTTCTATGGGAAAACCTATACAGGGTTGTTTTTTTATGTAACTATATGCTAGTATGCAGTATGGACATTGAGATCCTCTCTCTCCCTAATTTTTTGGTTTTGTTGAGCCAACTCCTTAGCATCTTTCTGAAGTGTGCAACTATGGCTAAACTCATTGAAGGAGTAAATGTTGGAAGGCACATAGTTTACTTTACTCAATTCTTTTTTGAAGGCATCCCACTAAAATGGAGGAGCAATTCGTTGAATAGGAGAGAAACATTTATAAGGTAAATGAAGGATCTTCCAACCAAGACAACCACAAAATAAAAATTAACAAAAGTCCACCTAAAAAATAATTAGGAAAGGTATTGATAGTCCATTACGTATCCAAGAAAGACTCTAGCTGTATGCATTGCACTAGAAAAGTGTGAGATGAGACAAGAAACATAGAGACATGTTACCATGTGTATACTAAATGGTGGTAAATGAGTTTGATAAGACTCCTGAGACTCCTGGAGCAAGGAACTTCTTCTGAACACATCTTCCTGTAACCTATTTTACACAGTTGTTTCCAAGACTAGCGGAACAAGTACTGACAGAATACAGAAACCAGTTCCAGACTGGTGGATGGAGTTATTAACTTACATTTTTTGCATCCGATGGTGACATCTTGCTTGCAGCTGATGATCGGATTCCAGACTACAAGGAATTTCCAGAATCAATTAGGATGGGTGCAAACCTGTCTCACTTATGTATATAATCAAAATTTTTTGTATATAATCAAAATTGTATACCTCTTCTTAGGGTCTGTTCTCCAGTTTAGCAACTTTCGATTCTAGAAGTTGGAGACGTTCATATAACTTTTTCCTTATAACATTGAAGGATTCACCCTTCTCTCCCCAAATGTAAGTGGGGGATGGACCTGTGCCAATTCCCCTGATTCTTCCATTCTTGTCCTTTCCCATGACTTTTGAGAAAACATCCGATTTAGCTGCCATGGAATGCATGCTGGACGATGGTGCAACTGATTTTATAGCCTTGAGTCTTTCCTGCATTGCCTAAGGTATTAGTAACATGACATCAAATCTTGTAATGATATAAAAATTGATAAGTACTTACAATTGCAAGGGCACAATCATCGTTTACGGCCTTTCCATCTTTCTTTGTGTGCGTGATGATGAATATGTCTGCCCTATCCACATCCTTCCCAGTTTTAGCAACCTGAAAAGTTAACAGGAAATGACCAATGAAAATTTTTATGTTAAATCAGGATAAAGTTAACAGAAATGACCAACGAGCATATGTTAATTCAGGATAGAGTTTACCTATAGTTTCCTTACATCTGCAAAAGACTGCGTTCCAGCACAATGATAAATTTTATGCAGACTTTTGTTCTTTTGATTCACTTCGCTTTTCTTCTATCAAAAGGAAAAAAAATGTATTAACCTGTCTATACCTTTAATACTCATATCGACCCAACTAACCAAGGAAAAGACTACTTTTATACCAAACAGAATTGAATCTTACTTGGAAATCAGGAGATGACCAAGATGCCTTCGCGGACTCCCACATCTCACTAGAAATATACAGACCAACAGGTGGATCTTTTTGTTTAAATTTTTTTTTCCTTAGGCAGTACTTGTGATATCTCCATTTATGCCCAAGGTCTTTCATTATAAACATTTTCTGAAATACATCTCCCTCATCAACTTCATATTTTCTCTACATAAGATTGACAACTAAATGATGGTAAAAGACACTTAACGTTGATACAAACCAATCAGATCTACTTTAAAAATTTTACCTTAATAAATGCCCATATGTCATCAACATTTTATTTTGGCATCTTATCCCAAGATCCAATGTTGATTGGGCATTTGTCAGCATTCCTGGCAATTGTACCCAAAAAGGTCCTAAGTGACCTTCCACCATTCCCAACCGGTTGTCCTAACTCATTCCACTCAACAGAAATGAGTTACCCATCCTCTAGCACATGCACATCTCGACAATATGTGCGGCCTCTCGTTTTCTTTTTTACAACTACATGACTTTCAATTTCAGTGTCTTCTCCCTTGGGAGCAACTTCATTTTCCTCCCCATAGTTTGTGGATGATGAAGCTGAAGATACCCACAAGTCTCCCTGTTTAGCGTACGTTATTACTTTCATAATGAAACCATAATATTCCTTCATGCTAAACCAATCTTCCGACATCTACATTATTGAGCAAATAAAAGCAATATTAAAGTAAGGCTAACAGATTGGGACAAAAATAAGAAAAGGTTGAGATACGAGATTTACAAAAGCCGGAGATGATAGTCGAGAAAAGGTCGGTGGAGCACTCTTAAGGAAAAGATATGCAAAGTATAATGTGAAAAACCCACATTCAACGTCATCTCTTTGTTGTGGCACCTAGAAGAAGGCAATGTAAACACCACATATTTCTCACGTAATCATGTGAAAGTCTAGTTTTTTTTTACCTTGGGAATGAATAATGGAATGGATTTTAAGGTCTTCTTACTAACCATCTTCCCTTCTGCATTGTATATATCCTTGACCAACTCCGAGAGAAGACAACAATCATAAATTAAGATCCTGGATTAGGGTGGTACACAAAAAGAAGAAAAAGCATAGGGTGCAATTTGGGTTGGTGATTAATTTACCTCTAATGAGAGGTTCTGCTTCGTGGCTCGGCCATCGAAGTGAGTCTAGAACAATCATAGATGCTCCAAATTCCGACAAAAAAGAGGCAGCCAAGTTGCACAAAATCAACAGTCTCCAATGACCACTACAACATAAAATGTTAGAGAGATGACAAGTAACATTCATATTCTGCACCAGAACAAAATTTTATTTCCACTTACCCATCTACTATTGGAACAAGGATATAAGACTTGGAGAAAATCTCTTCCTTCTGAATGTACTCTACAATCCTACGACTAACATTAATATACATAGAAAAAAATAAACAATCTATAATTGCAGCACTTATATTTTGGCTAATTTGAAGTTGGCCCCACATATGGCTGCACAATTCAAACAAGTTAGAGTTAGCTATTATGTAGAAACGTTAAACAAAACAAAGATACAAATAAAATATTATGTACGAAGGGTCAAATGTTGTGAGACCAGCCAAATTGCACAAAATATGTCCAGACAATCAAAAAGTAACATGCATCAGTCAAAATCAAATACTAAACTGACGGTCTCCTAGCAATCTTAAAGAATATTAAAGTTTAAATCAAAAACTACATGTTGCAAGCAACATTCAAAGTCGAATCTAAATTGTATGCATACATCACCTTGAAACATGTGCTAATAAGGGCCTCTGCATCAAAATACACAAAAATGGCATAAGATTCTGAGAATCAAAACATTCAATACTTTCATGAGGGGACAAAATGTGTTATGTATAACCATGTTATGCAATGGATTTATCATACATGAAATAGTCGAATCTGTTATGCATGTAATGTTATGCAAGCAACATGAAATGGTCGAATATATATTGTATGACTCAAGAATAATCTAGAAATGATCCCAGAATTCCTAAAACAGAGGTGTTCTCACAATCTAAATAGAGACATACCAAGATGGAGGACGGACACCTTGATCATAATGGGCGACCCGGCCCATTACATATCATAAGATTGATATGATTAATTTGACATGATCTAGTTATCCTTTGGTAAGAAAAACAAGAAAAAAAATATGAGATTTGTGGGGGTTTACATGCTATAGCAAGGGTTTTCTTGTATTTGCGCATGCATTTGTGATCCATCTATTAGAGGGTGGAGGGAACTATATATATAACTTTTAAATCATGCATGTGAGATCCATTAATATGATATAAGTGATTGCATTTGTATACATGTTATGCATGTTATGCAATGTATAACATCAAGGCAGAAGAAAACATACTCTATGTACATCTGGAAAAGTTTCGAGTCCAACTTGTTCCTTTCTGTGGATGAGATGTCATAGATGTCTAAAATATGTTTGATTTTCTTCGGTGGGAGTGGATTGGATGATGTATCAGGCCCCCACAACCCCTTCTCCTTGGACTTGACACCATCAGATTTGTATGACAGTGATTCCATAATCTTCTTCCCCCTGAAATCGACACTTTCAGGAATTTTATCATCAATACTAATCGAAAAAGTGTAGCTACAAACCTCTCCTGAATCAACATCTTTTAAAATCCCACCTAGACAAAGAAAATTTGGAAACAAAATAAAATGTATGCACCATCGGTAGTGAAAACAAAATAAACATATAAACATGATTCTAAATGGAACAACACTGTCTTTATCATAAATATGTAACAATGACATTCATACATAAACATGCATACATAACAGTCTATTCCAAAATTCAGTCTGACATAAGCATGGCGAATATCAAAATTCAAAGTAATGAGTTACATTCAACTTCAAACCCATCTATATCGGATCTATGACCAGTTATATGTTCCAATATCATTATCATCTTGGTAACTTTGTCTTTGCTCAGCTTGTGTTGGTTGTATGTCCAAAAAATCGGCCTTGTCTTCAGAACTATGTCTTGATAAGTTGTAAAAATCTTGGGGAGTTGTCTTGCGAACAACACACCAACCAATGTTCCTAGGATCCTCCACATACCAAACTTGCTCATCTGTGATGCTAGAATATAACATTCACTTGTTCTTAACTTACATAAAAGATTTACAAGGGTAAGAGGTCCATCCCGTTTTGACACCTCTATGCACATCTACCCAATCACACTTAAACAATATTACCCTCATGTGTCCATAGTAATCAACTTCGAGAATTTCATGAATAACACCGTAGTAAATCACATTATCTTCAGCACTTCAAAGATAACACCCGAGTTTTGGGTCACTCGACGTTCTTCAAGACTTTTAGTGTGAAACCTAAAACCGTTAGCTATACATGATTCATATTTCTTAACGACGTCCATTGGCAAATCTTTAATCCAACGAAGATAAGATGACATGTCTCCTGTGGTCATTTCTTGTTCCTTGTGCACCTAACGAAATTAAAATTATCATTTAACCTTAATGAGAAATTACAATCATAACATAATAAATTTAACCTTAAATCCAACGGAGCTAATGCTAGTTCCCTTAAATTTAAGCCATTCTACAAAGGTATGTGTATGAATCTGTTCCACATCAGTCTTAAGCAGCTCAGGACAAGTTTCTCTAACCTCATCAATGTGGACTCAGCATTGAAATCAACAAACAAACAATATTATTTTCGATGCTTGATGGAGATGTACAAATAACATAATTTTTGTTATAAAAGTACACTAACTTAATCAAATTGTTCATAGCGGTACAGTTGAATAGGATATATTTATGAATCTCTTCCAACTCATTAATTTGTAATCGATATGTTGTTGCTGCTCCAAGTGGGCGACATGTCTCCATGAAAATTTCCCATCCTTCCTCCACTTCTTTTGGTCTATATTCTGCTTGTCGACGTGGCTTATTGAACCATGTCTCTACATCATCATTTAGATATCGAGAGGCAAAAGTGATTGTCTCTGTAACAATATAACCTTCTGCAATTGAACCCTCATGATTAGTCTTGTTTGTTGCATAAGACTTTAGTTTAGCCAAATACCTGAAATGATATGAAACAGTAATTACTACTTTCATTTTAAATGGCAATTAAAAACCTTCTACTATTGATGATACCTCTCAAATGGGTACATCCATCTATATTGAACCGGCCCAGCAATCCTCGCCTCCTCTGCTAAATGAACGATCAAGTGTACCATGATATCAAAGAAACTGGGAGGAAATATCATCTCAAGTTCACATAATACTTTTGCAATATGTAGGCCTTATTGGTAAAAGTCTTCAGCATAAGCAACTTTTGAACATATATTGAGGAAGAAGTGAGAAATGTCGCTTAGTGAAGAAGTCAGATTAATATATGGGAGTGCCCTAACGGCAATTGGAAGTAATTGTTGCATGATCACATGGTAGTCATGACTCTTCAACCCCCACAACTTCTTATCTTTGTTGAGAAAGAGCTTTGCAATGTTTGAAGAATAACCATCAGGAACCTTAACAGATTGAAATAGCTTGAAGATGATATCTTTCTCTTTCTCATTGCAAGTGAAATGAGCTGGTAGTAACATTATTTTACTTGGTCCAAGTTCTTGTGGATGAAGACATTCTCTTATACCCAACTTTTGTAAGTCTTGACGAGCCTTCAAGCCATCTTTGTTCTTCCCCTCAATGGATAGAAGGGTGCCTATGATACTCTCGCACACATTCCTCTCAATGTGCATAACATCTAAATTGTGGCGAAGCAACAATGATTTCCAATAAGGTAGAGAAGAAAATACTCATTTTTCTCCACCCAAGGTACTTTCTATCATCTTTTTTACTTCTCTTCCTCTTTTTACCTTTCTTGATGTCTTCTTTTGCAACATGGGAGTTAAAATGCTCTAGCTGTTGTAAGATTTGATCTACCGATAGCATCAATGGCTTGTCACCCCATTCTTCATGACCATCAAATTCTATTCTCATCTTTCGGAATTTATGATTGTTTCCAAGCCATCAACGATGACCTGTGTAACAAAATTTCGTACTACACTCTAACCAAGTAGAACATGTGTCTTTGTTACAGTTAGGACAAGCTAATTTACCTTTAGTACTCCAACCGGACATGTAAGCATATGTTGGAAAGTCATTAATGGTCCATAATAAGGCTGCACGCAACCGAAAAATCTCGCCTTTAGCTACATCGAAGGTATCAATACCATTCCATAGGATTTGTAGCTCCTCAATCAACGGTTGTAATAGAACATCAATGTTGTTATCGGGACCTTTTGGACCAGAGATGAGAAGGGACAACAATATATTGGTACTTTTCATGCATTCCCAAGGTGGTAGATTATAAGGTACAATCAACACTGGCCATGTACTATGAGTGACGTTCATGTTCCCATACGGGTTGAACCCATCATAGGCTAATCCAAGACGGACATTCCGACATTCTAACCCAAAACCATCAATGGCATCTAATGTTTTCCAGCAAGCCGAATCAGCGGGATGTCTTAACAAACCGTCCTCCTCGCGTTTTTCATGATGCCATCTCATGTTGAGTGATGTTTTTGAACATGTGAAGAGTCTCTTTAGTCGTGGAATTAATGGAAAATGACGGAGAACCTTTTGAGGTACTCTTTTCTTTTTTTTCGAGCTACATGATTTAAATGACTTCCACCGGGATTCACCACATTTGGGACAACAATTACACTTCTCATATTCTTTTTGATACAACATACAGTTGTTCGGACATGCATCAATCTTTCTATAGCCATATCCTAACTTATCAAGTAGCTTCTTCATCTCATAAAATGATCGTGGTAATGATGACCCATGCAAAGAATCATTCAATAACTTCAATAAAACATCAAATATTTTATTGCTCATTCCACCCATGCATTTAAGGTTTAGCAATCTAATGATGAAAGAAAGTTTGCTAAAATTCTTGCATCCAGGATAAACAGGTTGGTTGACTTCTTTTAACAAGTCCAAAAAGGATTTTGAATCGTTATCATATACTTCATCATCACACATCGGAAAGACATCGGCTAACATTTCATACATGTTTGATTCATCTACACTTTCTTTAAATCTTCCTTGACTTGACTCTTCACCATAGAACTTCCAAAACTGTTTGTCCTTTATAACACCGTCTATGTAGAGGTGTTCTCTAATAATATGCATTTCACATTTTTTCAAGCATGCGCATTTCACACATGGACATCTTATCTTACGACTCGATGGTATACTTTTATATGCAAACTTTAAAAGTTCTCAACACCATCGTAGTAGCCGCCCACATTTCTTGGCAAATCCATCCAGCTCCAATCCATATGACTATAGATAAAAACATGGATAAGAATTAAAAATGCATCCTACAATTTTGAAACATGGATAGCATCGCATCCATTAATATTCTTAAACTTTAGAATGAATGATGGAAATGACTAGTTGAATCTTCAAATAGACAACAAGTAATCCTTAAAAGTTAAAGTAAAAATCTAATGTCATTAACAAGTTGGTCAATCAAACGAGGAATGGGTCAGTTTCCTTAAAAATTGAGTAAGCATATAAAAATAAAAGGATGGTGATACAAAGATTATGTTGTTAGTTGGAACACAAGGGGACATTTGGTAACTTTTTATGTTATATATGTAATAAGTGTGATACAAAGAAAATTATAACATATTATTGCAAAAGATATAGTGAACATGTGTCTGATTGCAAATAAAAAGATGAATAGTCAGATATATGGAAAAATTGCAACTACAAACAAAATCATTAATGAAAATATAAAATTTTAACAAGAGGATGAATGATTGACAAATTATAGTCAGAAATTTATGGCATAAGTGTTACCTCATTTTCGAAGTGACAAGAGGGTAATCGAATCAATTAACTCCAGATATTAGCACCTAAAAGTAAAGACGTACGTATCATAGTTAAATTCAACTCATTCAGAAATGTTTACTTTAAAACATTTAAGCAAATGTTCTACTTTATCATACTTTAATTTCATGATAATACCAATGAAATTCGACTGTTAACTAAGTGTTCATTAATAGTTTCGACAAATGTTCAAGTACTTTCGACAATAAAAATGTTCAGTAGTTTCGACTGAATACAAATGATCAAGTAGTTTTGACAATAAACTACTAGAACCCTAAAATGAATGCCCCCATTGTAACACTCCCATCATAAGGAAACGATGGGTAGAACATAGTTCGAATAACATCTTGTAAAGCCCCAAATCGTACTGTACGCATTGAACGAGCTAAGATATATGGAACCCAAAATCGTTCGAAATAAAGGAAAGGTGCGAAACACTTACAAGTAGAATCGCCGAGGATGGAAAGTGGGAAGGGCCGAAGATGGACTGCCTGGAAGCGCCGAGGATGGAGAGCGGGAATCGCCGTCGATGCACCGCCTGGAAACGCCGTCGATGGACCACCTGGATGCGCCGAGTGGAGAGGAAATCGCCGTCGATGCACCGCCTGTAAATCGCCGTCGATGCACCACCTGGAAACGCCGTCGATGGTCCGCCTGGAAGCGCCGAGTGGAGAGCAAGAAATCGCCAACGATGGATAGCGGAAGCGAGCGTCGGCGGCTGTGCGAGGAGATGGTCGATCGCGCGGGCATTCGAGTATTAGGTAAATTGCTCGGATCGATCTCAGCCGTCCGTATATTTCAAATGGACGGATTAGATTCATTATTCACTTATAACGTTTACCTACAGGATGTCTTGCGTAGGTAATCCGTAGGTGTTGATACATTTACCTACGAGCAACTAATTGGTAGGTATACTATGTCGGTAAATGATACATATACCTACCAAATTCTCACCTACGTGATGGGTTCACGTAGGTGAAGATGAGTTTTGGCGTAGTGTGCTTTGGTAGAGATAGGCCAATACAAATTCAATGTAGAGGACAATGACAAAATCATAACATCTGATATAGTGGAAGTAGTGGAGGTGCTACTACCTCTACTACTTTTATAGTCCAGAAGTTGATGGATAAGGTAGAGAAATAATCGACAGGCATTGAGAAGCAAAATTTCTAGATTTCCTGTCTCAAGCAACAAATTTCGACCAACAAAAGAGTTTTACAAAGTCAATCAAATTACTAACTCAACAATTGTTGGCCAGAATTGATCAAAGACTCTTCCCATTGGTTGATCCATGGAGCTCGATGCCACCTCCATGAGATAGAGAGAGAGAGAGAGAGGGAGGGAGGGAGAGAGAGAGAGAGAGAGAGAGAGAAGCGAATGGAGAGGACAAGGATGAGAATGATGAGGATGAGTTAAAATAGATGAAAATGTGCATGTGATATTTGTATACAATTGTTGTATTCATTGCATAATTCTATTTGTATGTGTTTATGTGCATTAAAATAAATTGAAAATTTTTTATTGTGTATGTGATATTTGGGTTCAATATATCCATCATATTATGGTTTGTGTATGGAAATTTGTGGATGGTGTGTGAATGTATATGGAGAATGTATGCGGTGGGTGAATGTAGATGGTGATTTGTGTATAGGATGGTTTGTGAATGTATGAAAATCTATTGGTTTGTGTAGGAAAATGTATAGATGGTCATTTATGTATGTATAGGTTGCAATTCCAGGTGTAAATATTTATAGGTGTGTTGTACATCATAGGTTTTTAATTTTTAAAAATATAAAATATCTTTTTTATTGAACATTACAAGTGACAACTATTGGTAGTTGCCAATAATTAATACAATTACTAAAACAAATACTAGTAATGACCGTAAGCCATCATCTAAGTAGAAACTCCAAGCTGGAATTTGTTTGAGTGATGGGAGCTTCTACTTTGGCGACGACTCGAAGCCATCACAATTAAGTTACTGGCAACGTCTTCCAACCATCGCCAATATATGTCATATGTAACACTAGAAATATATTAGTTACAGCCAAAATCCATCATAAGTAACTTAGTTACGATAGCTTCCAATGAGTTTTTACAAAAAATCATTGGTGATAGACTTATTTAGATGACCTTAAGACATCTTTGATGCTTTTTGAGATGACTTACACTACGGCAATTGTTGCTTTTTCTTGTTGTGAACAACTATGTAACTATAGTATATGACATTTGTTTGTCCTCAATCAATGCATCTGTATAAATAAAAGAACTCATAATATTTATTAAATATTAATTTATATAAGGTTAGTTTGCATTGATGTAAAGATAAATCCCCTACCTGATTAAGTAAAAAATGTACAATATTTTATATTTTTGAGTTAGGACTCAATAGTTCTTATGTTATTATTATGTGGTTTTAGACAATATTACTATTGTGTATGCTTATATTTAAGGGTGCCATAAATTAGAGCCATGGTAAGTCTATTGATTTATGATAGAATAGCTCAGTTTTAAAAATTTTCAAGTAATTAGAGTAGCATAGCAGAATCATGATGAAACCATATTAGAAAAAATTTGTTAGTATTTAGATTTATAATTATTAGGTTAGTCTAAGTTCTTTAGATTATAACAATATATAGTCACCATGTAAGCCTTTTGTATAGATATTTGAAATGCTTACAATTTTTAATTAACCTTTGATATTATCTACAGTATTCTTAAATTATTTAAATTTTAATGGTTTATTTTCTCTGGTTATGTAATTGATCTTTTTCACATTCTCATTTGAGGAGATGGAATGTGACATACATGTAATGTTTTAAAGGTATGGGGATGTACAATCTAATATATATATATATATACTTTAAAAATATATCTCAAATACATTTTAAAAAGAAATGCAAAAACTTAAATTTATCATATATCTTTAAAATTTTTCTTTGATTTCTATTAATAATTTATTTTCAAGCATAATCTCTCTAAATTATTAATAAATCTTACAAACAAAAAGATATTGATACACCCCAAATATCCATCCTTATCATGAATAAAAATCCCCTATCTTAGTCACCCATTCCTTCAACATCGCCTTCATCATCCAGATGATGATGTAACACCTTTTTCATCTTTGAAAAACCACTTCCTAGACCTCTATAACCCTAACCTCCCTTGTGATGACAGTTAGGGTTTCTATTTAAGGAATAAAGAATAGTAATGCTTTATGTTAGAAAGTGAGTTTTGTCTCACGTCAATGGATGTAATAAGGTTCACTTGCTTATATATTTTGAGCCTTTCAACCTCAATGCCATGGTTTTGGGGCGTGCAAGATAATATCGAAACATGACATTTACGTTCTTACAATATTTGATTATCTTAACTCTTATTCCCACAACTTATCTTGGTAATGAGGGAGTGTGTTGAAAAGTGAGTTTTGCCTCACATCGATGGATGTAAGGAGATTCACTTGCTTATATATTCTAGGCCCTTCGACTTCCATGCCATGATTTTAGGATTTGTAATATGGTATAATAGCAGGGAAGTGACATCATTATAATATTTGACCATCTTACTCCTATTCTCACTATCAATCTTGGTAGTGAGAGAGAGTGTTGAAAACTATATTTTGTTCCACATCAATGGATGTAATGAGATTCACTTGTTTATATATTTTGGGTCTTTCAACCTTAACACCATAGTTTTGGGGTCTGTAAAACTTTAGTTTGGTTTAAGAAATAAAAAAATTTCATGTAAGTCAAGTTTCTACAACAAATGTTAATGTTGAATTTTAAGAACTTAATGAGAGAATATTTTGACACACTTTTCAAAGGGGGCAGTAATGATCCTTACAAGAACAATATGAACAATATCTACACAAAAACTCACTATCTAGGTGAATTAAATTTTAAGCCATGCCAAAATTACTTCTAAAATTATAAAAATTTCAATAAAATTTTTTACACCAGGCATCCATCATTGTAACTTTCTTGGGAGTATACAACATAATGATGTCTCAGCTAACCACTTCAATATTTGCTGACTGAGAAGCAATCTTTCATGGTCAATATTTGTTAATCTTTTGTTGGAATGCTCATTAGGTACTTGATTAAGATACATTTTCATGTGGTTCAGTTGTATTTATTGGATCTTACACTTCATTTGCACACATGAAATGAAGTCATTGAAATAATGTTTTTGTGCATAACCAATGTAATTACCATTATTGGTAGATTACTAAGAATATTCCTACTTGGACTCCTCTTCTTTTATATACATAAGCATATTGTGACTCAACTTTCTATGTAACTAAAACACATACATAGAGGTTGAATATAGAAAGAAAATGCTAAACTTATTTGAACCATTCAACCCTAAAGCTTAGGTAACATATATTTGATGAACTCCTTTTGTAATACTTAAAAATGGATTTTTTTAACAAGTCACTTAATTAGTGTACAAACCAATTTCTTTTTAATTAAACTCTATTATATAAACCACAAATACGAGAGATGCACGCGCACATGGCTCAAATTAACTATGCACTCCAATATTATGATAAATTTATTGCATCCTCTAACATAAATTCTTAAGAATAAAGGTGCAGTAAGCCACAATACTTACATTTTGAAAAAGTTTTAGATTATTCTTACAAAATCAGAATGATGATTAAGGGTTATAAGTATTAATTATCTGTCCTGAGTTCGTCACCTTATTGCAAGACCCAGACATCCATACCAAGTCAGGCCTTTAATAAAGCTTATTTCTTTCCTAGCTAGTTACATATATATACATATATATATGTATATATATATCCAAAAGTAGGTTAAGTGTGTGATTATTGAGCCCTTCAACAAAACCATCAAATTGCATGCACTCACACGTATATCAAAAGTGTCTGGAGCCAAGCGCTGAGGCCAACTAGCAATTCAGCCTTATCTACAAAGAAGAATCATTTTAATAAGCCTGGAGCCAGCAAAGTTTTTTGGCACCAAGATGTATTGATTAGGTATCTCTACTCCATGTAGTTCGTTTTGTGAAGCAGGAGGCTCTTCATTCTGCAGTCAGATTCCCCTTGGAAGCCTCTGCGATCCTTTTTGCCCCACTCCTCAGCAGGTGCCCTAGTGTTGGACTGAGTAGTCCTCACTGTTCATCACCACTACCATTAAAATAAAGCCGTTTTTTCTCCTAAATGGCACAGTTTGAAACAAAAATTAGTAAAATATGTAGCACAGCTTTGGATAGGTATTAATGAAGAAATGGCCCCGTTCTTGAGAAGAAGAAGAAGACAGAGAAGATGAAGATGACGATGAATATGAATTATTTAATATATATATATATATGTATGAAAGTTAATTTAGAATTGTTAAAGCATAAATAAATCACAATACAAGAAATATGCGCTATACCTACCGAAACACTGCTCGTAGGTAAGAATTAGTAGGTAAAAGTTACCTTTACTTACTTCCTATACCTACTGATTAAGGAGTCCATAAGTAAATATAATAATATCTACGAACTACCTACAGATGTACCTCCGTAGGTAAATGTAATGTTACATAAATCAATCTCAACCCCATCCAATGAAATAAAATGATGGCTATTATTAATATATCATATATTAATAAAAATAAATAACATAATATAAAAATAGATATAGTTTAATGATATTTTAATATATTAAGATATAATATAATAATGATAAAATAATATAAAATAATATTTTAATATTAATAAAAATATAATACATTAAATAAATATATATGTATGGACTCAACTCCGTAGAGTAAATATAATACTTAAAAGATCAATCTAAACTTTCTATTATAATTGATCTATCATATATGAATAAAATAAATAATATAATAATATAAATAAAAAAAATATAGTATATAAATAATATATTAATATTAATAAAAATATAATTTTACTAAATATTATATAAAATTTAAAATAAAATTTAAAATTTTAAAAATATTAATATAGATACACAAGCTTTCCCTGCTCCTTCGATGTCCCAAAATCCATCCCCCCTACCGGTTGGGAAATCTACTCTCGTTTCCCCCGTTGCGAAACCTTTTCCCGCTCTTCTTCCCCCCTCGCAAACCTTCTCCCGCCAAGGCGAGGCGCCCCATTAGCCAGGCTCCTTCGCTGGGCCCTCATCCCACCCGATGGCTTCCTCTCTGCTAACAAGACCTTTCTTTCCTTCCAAGGTGAGAGATCGAAGAGTCGAACCTGAACAGATCATATCTATGGCCACCTCCAAAGATGGCTTTGGCAGCCTCCACCTTCATGCTCGCCCCTAACGAACTCCCATCCAACCACCTCGGCGGCACCTCCCGCAACCTTGCATCTTCCTCCCCAGAGCCTCCAGTGGACCGTCGCCGTCTACACTAAGGATGTCCCGACCCCTACCCCAAGGTTGCACGGGCGAGGATGAAGCCCTAGTCGCGGCTACGTTGCGCCATCGTCGGCGCTACGCCATCGCCGCTCTGCCAACCCGCCTCCACATGGCCCCAAGAGGGGCACCAAGGTAGGCGTAGGTACACACCACAAATTTTTGCCTAGATGGTTAAAAATTTCAAGCTTCTGTTCATCACCTGTTCGGCAAGTCAAGATCACAAGAAGAGAATCTTGCTTCTTTAACAACGTTGGCTCAGTTCGACCAGGTAAGCCTCTTCCTCCCTGCTCTTCTCGGGCCTTCAACAAGGCCAATGATTGAAACAAAAAAAAAATACTGCAGGATCCGAAGACTCGCTACCTGGTGGTGGTGCGGTTCAACAAGGCCAACTATGTGAATGTCTCCACGAACAACCATGCGCTCAGTGAGATTCTGGAGGTGAAGTGAGTGTCATCATGGGTTGTGGAAATTGCCTTCATTTTCATATTTGTTGTATAAATGTAAGTTGTCATGGTCGGCGGTGTTTGTTGAAATGTCAAGGAGTCTTTGTGATGTGCGGTGCCTCCGCGTAAGATCTTCTCAATCTAAACTTGTCTTATAGTCGTATATATGAGTGATCAGACGGAACATGTCGATATCTTTTAATCACCTACTTACATTCAATGGGTATCCCTCATTGCTATGAACGCCATTTTTTCTAAACATTTTACAGCTAGAGAGTATTTTGTAATCGACACAAACATTTATTTCGTATAAACTCCATCAGCTTTAGCTCCCTCTTCCTGACTATTGACGAAGATTACGAAAGAAGTGCGTATGGAGTCCTTCTCGAGCTGTCAAGTTCCTCGAGTAGCAACATGTTGGTTGCTAGGGGCTCCATGTTCGTGAGTTTTATTTGCTCCAATTGTTATTTGTTTTGCTTTTGTTTTTTGAACAATTGTCTATTTGTATCTTATTCCATATTTTATTTTATACTTTTTATTGAATTAGAGCTTAAAAACACTTAAGGATTGTTTAATGATAAAGAATTTCAAAATTTTGTAAATGAAATTTATCCGGGTTGGGTTCGTAGAAAGTGTTTTTTTTATTTCAAGAAGATACTTCTTATTAGTGATAAATTAAATTATGGGTGTACTTATTGGGGTATTTCTTTGTAGCATTGCCATATTTGCTTTTGGTTGGCCTTTACTATGTTTGCTTTGTTTTTCCTAACCGATTGTTATGCAGATTTTCTTAGTGGACTGATATCTTTGCTTTTGATCCTTTGAGTCTCAATTCCTTTAATGCATCATTCGGATTGAGGGATGCTTGGGATAGCGTGAAGCATTTCTTCTCACAGACATTTGAAAGCACTTCAAGCACAAAAAGGAAGAAATTTTCAGCTAGAGGAGTGGCTGGTATATATATATATATATATACGCATATATTACGTACACTATTTTTCTCAAACTTCACTTGCCAATATCAACTATTATTTGTGTCAGCACACAATTTTTTTTTACATTTTCAGGAATTAATCTTTAACAATTTTGCATTCATATTCTTAACTGAGAATTATAGTGAGAAGAAAACCTAGTATTGTGTAATTTTTAGTGACTATTTCTTTTTTTTTACCTAATTCTTGTCCTAATTGTAATTTAAGAATGAAGGTGACAGTCAAGTTGTATTACGTATGGTAGGATTATTTTTAAATTGAGCTACTAAAAAGTATTTATGAATAACACTAGAATAAATGGAAGATGGAAGGAGTTTTTTATTTATCAAGTAGGTTTGTGCTTTGTACTTTTATTTATTAAATTCTTGTTGAGTCCACGACATAAGCCCAATGTGCAAGTTGAATGGTTTTCTAGTTTTGTTTGTAATTAATATAAATGGACTATGAACTTTTTAAACCTGTGTTTCTGCAAGGGCAATGAAAGAACCTATGTTTCCTCCCAAGAAACTAAAATCAAAAGATATGTGAATAGAGGATACCTTTTTCTGGTTTTCCTCGTTTTTTTTGTAATTAATATATTCTCATTTTTTTGGTTCTTGGTATTGTATATGTCCAGGTAACTTAAAGCACTTCTTTTATTTAGCTTGTGGTGGGATGTAAATTGAATACTTATAGGCATCGTTGAAAGGGTTTCAGGAGGTTGAGAGAAAAATACCATGATCTTTTTTTTCTATTATGGTGTCTCATCCTTTTTTTTATTTTTTGTTACTTCTTTTGTAAAGGTATGCTCACGATGAGGAGTTTTTTACTAATGATCAAGAAGAAATTAGTTGGAAATATATTCATTGGGATGTTTTTTTATTTCCTAAAGGCAAATCAATTCTTGCTGCCTATGATGGCTCTACACTTAACTTTCTACATTGTTTGTTCTTATCCTTGAAGTTCTTCTGTCTTTTATTTCTTTGTGCTTATAATTGGGTGGAAAATCTTTACGATATTAAATCAGTAATCTTCTCTATCTTTGAATAATCATGAATGTTACATTGTAGTGTCATTTTCATTTTTATTCTTGCACCCGTTGATGTCTTTTACTTGTGCTCTAATGACATTTCCTTATCTTGTTTATGAATTTTTCTTTATAAATCAGACGGTGCTGTTTTCTGCACATGCTTATGTTCTCAAGTTAACTTTTATGATCTAAAATATTAGTCTATGGCAAGTGCAACATAATTTCTAATTTCGGTCTTTCACCCTTGATGGTTATGTTTTCTTTTACTTTCGTTGGGTGTTGTAATCAAGATTACATAGAGCCAACATGTTAATTGCTATGTGTAGGAGGATTGTTTCAAGTTTGTGAATGATACTCAGGTTGCAAATTTTGTTGGACGTTGGTTTTGGATGTGGAGAAAGTAAAAGCGAGAAATTTAAAGCTGTAGAAATAGGACTGAAAAGCAAAGAAAGTAGAAAAATGGGGAAGGTATATAGGCACTCTGTAGTTGAGATTTTCATATCCTTAAGCTCCCAGGTATTTTATAGCTCTGATTATTTTTTAAACTTATTTTCATATCTTTAAGCTCCCAGTTGGTACTTTCTTCTCAGTTTTATTTTCTACTATGGCACTTCAAGTGTGTATGAATTACCAATCTTATTTGACTACATAATATCTTTTTACTTTTCCTAACGTTACTATACAATTTACTTATTTTGTCACTTACAGTTAACGTATCGGATAATACATTTTGGTAAGTGTAGTTATAAGAGTCATCGGTGAAGGAAACTGGTTTCATTAGTTGAGGACAGGTGCACTACTTCAGACTTCTCCATTTTTATATATCATTTTCGATTGTGCTCTTGTTATCACAAATATCAAATATTTTTCTTACATATTTGGTTCTACAGATGGAATAATGCTTGAAACTTTGTGACTTCATTTATTCTAAACAACAAAACTTGACATCACTCAGTCATGGTCTACCAGATTGTTTTTTCATGATTAATCAAATATTGATCTTTGTTTCATGATTAATTAGATTTTTTTAATCATCACCTATAACTTGAGGCTTCACATATTTTCATGTCCTCTTATATGCTTCTTAAATCTCTTGATATATGGTTGTATGTTTTTATTTTGTATGATCAGATTTAATGTTGTGCTCAGTTTCTTTGAATTTTTGTTTATGAAATAAATTTGATTGTTGTATGTTTTTGAAACTAGGATGGTGTATATATGAAGCGGTTTTGTGAAAGGTGTATATAAGAATGTTTTGTTGTGAAGTTTTGTTTTTGATCATGTTTTGTTAGTGATGAGTAGACTCTACTTTTTCCTGTTTGTTTTGTTTGTGAAATGTTGTCAAAATTTGGATTAGATTGAGTGATGAGGTCTTTTGAAAGTTGAATGAGTTTTTGTGTGGATAGTGTTTGTATTGAGTAGGTGGAATGAGTGGAATGTATTAAGTTCAATGAGTGAAATGTATTCAGGTCGAATGGATTGAGAACAGGCTTTAGTTATGTACCTACGGATATTACTCACGTAGATAAAGAGAAGATCGTCTGTAGGTATAGACCACATTTGCGTAGGTTACCTATGCAGAAAAATTATAGGTATAGGTCATTTTCCCGTAGGTAAAACCTTTACCTATGGATCTACCTACAGATTGGTCGCGTAGGGTTAGTACATGTAGGTAATTGTTTACCTACGAACGGTTCCGTAGGTATAGTACAGGTACTATACCTACGGGTGTATGTTCACCCGTAGGTATAGTACCTGTACTATACCTACGGATTCGTTCGTAGGTAAAACATTTACCTACATGTACTAGCCCTACGGAAGGTTCCGTAGGTACCTCTGTAGGTAAAGGACATTACCTACAGGAAAATGGCCTATACCTACGATTTTTTGCGTAGGTAAAACGCGAATTTCTTGTAGTGTCGCATTATATGACAACGCGACTCAACTAATTAAAGGCAACATACTTGACATTTGATGTGGGCAACTTGGTTTGGACTCAATAAAGACTAGCAAGTTAGGTGTTTGATAGAGGAATTACCTGTTCTTGGTTCCAAATTCAGTAAGAGTTAAGACATTTTGATTTCATTGTTACTTAATTTAGAATCATTATATTCTGATATTGTTCTATTTTTATTCCATTAAAATAAAAATTTTACCTAGTCACATTAAATCTCATTTTTATTTTTCTGATCACTTTTACTTTATACATTTCATAGTTTTTCTATTTTTATTGTACCATAATCTTACATTGTAAATTTTAAATCTTGGTTTTTATTTTACTGTAATCTTAAAATATATCCAGAATTTATTATCGGTTGTCAATGTACTATCATTAATTATCATATATTTATATTTATTTTATAAATTTCATATTCATATCCATTTAAAATCAAGTAACCATTAACATTATATAATTTATGTACCAATAAACAATTTTCTTCCAGCTGGACCATTAATCCGGTCTGCATGTGATCCATTCTGCATGTGGCCGTCCAATTTACTACTGTAGTTATCTCTTACATGGTAGGCGATGAGATACTCTCTCTCTCTCTCTCTCTCTCTCTCTCTCTCTCTCTCTCTCTCTCTCTCTCTCTATATATATATATATATATATATCTGTGTGTGTTATGAGACGTTTTCTTGCCCCAAATTTAGTCTTTGTTAAAAAATATTTTTGTCACAAAACCTGTAAGTGCCATAACAACAATATGTCGTTATAGTTTTTTTCTTAAATAAAATAGTGGATTTTTTTCTTGTGGTCCCGTAGTTTTTTAGTAATTCATGTTCTCTACTCTTGTAATTATATAATTTTACTTTTTAAATCATCTTATATTTTATTTTAATGTGTAATTTTAATGATTTTTAAAAAATATTGTTTAGACAAACGCCCCATGGTTGCCCATCGTTCTTCTTCCCACTGTCGAATGAAGTTTGCCTAACCTTTGGTACGACTTTGACTAGGGATTCAAATGAGTCGAGTTGAGCCAACCGGAGCACTGTATATTGTTCAAGATTTACTCGTTTATTTTACATGAGTTTTAGTTTGATTTGTTAATTGATCAAGTTGAGTCTAAACTCGAGTTTGCATAGTAAGTCAACTTAACTATAATTCAGGTTCAAGTTTAAACTTCATGAAACTAAACTTCAAAATCAATCAAAATTTATCTATGAATCTTAATTTGAGTTTAAGTTTAAATCAAAATTTATTTTAACTTATTTTATATATTTAAGTAATAATATATAATTATTAATATTCATAATTTATTTATTAAAATAAATATTTAATCAAATATTTAATGAAGCCATGCACGAACTTATTGAATCAAGTAAGCACGTGTTCAAACTATGCTCATTTATTTACTCGAGTATTATTTTTTTGTTCAAATTTATTTGTTTAATATAATAAAGAAGTTAAATCGACTTTTTGTTAAGCTGACTTACGAGTTGCTTGTCTAGTGTATTGATTGGTTTGCATCCCTATTTTTTACTAACTTACAGCCTGTTTGTTTACAGTATTAAGTAGCTGTATTGATATTAGTTTTAAAACTGATATTGATACTTTACATTGGTAGGTGTTTGGATGTTAGTATTAATTTTAAAATTCACAGTTAAAAAAAGTATCATAATCAATACAGGTCTCCACCTGTATTGAAATCATCCCATGCGGCATCCCCCCCCCCCCCGCGGCGCCGTGCGTCCCCCTCCGTGCACCCCTCCCCGTCCGGGAGCCCCCCGCGCGTCCCCCCTCCCCGCCGAGCCCCCCCCGTGCATCCCCCCACCCCCGCCCCTCCGTGCAGCCCCCGCCGAGCCCCACCGCACAGCCCCCCGCCGCACAGCCCCCCGCGCAGCCCCCGTTGGAGCCCCGCCGCACAGCCCCCCCGCCGCGCAGCCCCCGCCGGAGCCCCCCCACCCCCCGTCCGCGCAGTCCCCCCGCCCCTCCGCGCAGCCCCCCGCCGGAGCCCCTCCGCGCAGCCCCCGCCGGAGCCCCCCGCACAGCCCCCCTCCGCGCAGCCCCCCGCCAGAGCCCCGCCGCGCAGCCCCCCGCCTCCGCGCAGCCCCTCCACGCAGCCCCCCCCCCGAGCCCCGCTGCGCAGCCCCCCCCCCCTCCGCGCCGCGCAGCCCCCGCCTCCGCGCAGCCCCCGCCGGAGCCCCGCCGCACAGCCCCCCCCCCTCCGCGCAGCCCCCCGCCGGGAGCCCCGCCGCGCAGCCCCCCCTCCGCGCAGCCCCTCCGTGCAGGCCCCCGCCGGAGCCCTGCCGCACAGCCGTAGCCCCCCCCCTTCTCACAGACACCTCCGCACTGGCTTATCTAATATCAATTGTAATATTTATATAATTTTATCAAACACATAAAAAATTTGATACTATCAATCTTGATACTGATATTTCAATTTCAGAAAATATCAATATCAATATTAATACAATATCATTTTTAATACTCTAACCAAACAGGGCATTAGATAGGAATCAAAGCGTACATGAGAACATCCCTGTAACGCGTCTGGCAATTTAAAAAAGAAAGAAAGAAAGAAAGAAATGTCTCCCTCTCTCTCGAACCTTCCATCCATTGCCTCTCTCTCCCTCGTCGAACCATCTTCGCCACCGCCACCTTCCCCCCTTCTCGAACATTCCCTCCACCGCCTCGGGCTCGGCGCCTCCCCATCGTCTCCTCCGACTCCCGATTTATTCCTCCCACCCTCTCTCGCGTTGTCGCCTCTGCCGCACATGAGATTTTTGTCGTGTGATCAGGCACCACACACGCGACCTCCGTGGACCGTTGGTGGTGGCTGACTATGCTGCCACAGTGTACGGCGTAATGCACTGCTAGATAGCCCCTCACCAGTTCTCTCTCTCCCATGTCGTCACCGCGGTCGCCTGCATGCTACACGACCACCCCACCTGCAGCCATAGCCGGTGCCGTTTTCCCATTGATCCGCCGAGGTGAGCCTCGCCATTTATATTTCCTATTTTATCTTTGAATTTTTATGTACTTTGGCAATTTATTAAAAATTAATATTTCCTCAGTTTGACATTGCCGATTGGCATAGTCGTCGCCGTTCCGTGGTCAGGCATCCAATCAACTTCTTCTGGACTTGAGAATTTATCGATCACCTCGAGGTAGGCATCCCAACTTATCCTTAGCACATGATATTGTAATTATTGTGTTAAAAATATGTTTGATAGATAAATAGTTGGAAAATAGTGAGTAAATGATGGTTGTGTATTTAATTGTCAGCATGATATTAGTTAGAGGTTTATCATGTCATTCATGCATGGTTCCATGATTTACATTATCTAGATGCAATTTTTAGTTAATCTTGTTTAGAAATTATTAAATCAGACATATTGTGATGATTAATTAGATTAGTTGTATTAATTCATAAAAATTGAAATATGACCTTTTATGATTATATTTATACCTGATTTACGTTATGAATGACATGAATTGATGTATGGAAAATGATTTGTGACCTTTTATGATTATAATTGTATCTGTTCATGTTTAGAATAATCTTAAATCATTAGTAATTATATTGGAATTTGAATTGACATCATAATTCCTTAGCATAAGTAATTAACATAAATTCATAGTGGCATAAAGTGGTAAAATGCATTATTTGATGAATTGATATTGAATTGTGATCAATTGAAGTTAACCTGTATAATTATGTTGCATATTTTTGAATGGGTCAATTGCATGAATTTGAGTATAATTGAATTATGTGCATGATTGCATATTGCTCCTGAATGGGTCTATTGCATGAATTGTTGCAATAATAAAATTGTTGTACATGACTTGATAATTGGCATATCTGGTTTAATGAATTTGTATATCTGGTTGACTGAATTGATTTGGTCTGAGTAATTATATGGTTGTTACTTGTGAGGTTCCTCCAACCTATGATTAGTTGTCCTGGGGAAGCAGATGACGCAGTGAAATCCGGTGCATCCTTCGATCCCGGATACCACGATTTATCCTAAGTACGCCCTGCCTAGGTGTACTAAGGATCTAACTTACTATATGGTACTTCTTATATATATTTAGAGCTGGAGTTGAGAGTTCCAAATATAGCATATGGTTTACTCAGACATATGGAATTGGAATGACATTAAAGCATGTAGTAGGCTCATGCAAGTCCAGGTGGCATGGCATGTAGAATAGATGTGTGGTTAAATAGAAAAGATAGTCAAAGTACATATAGAGTCATGTTTGAAAGGCAATTAAGTGGAAGGAATCCAATTTAGATAAATAAACTTGATAAATAGTTTATATGATATTATAGCAATTGGTTGGTCTGGTTGATGTATGTAAATATCAATTAGATTTGTTAGTATATAAGGAAAGTTGGGTATAAGTCCTACTGAGTCCGCGTGACTCATTCCAAATCCTTTAACATTTTTCAGGTAATTAAGTTTAGCATAGCAGAAGTATAGTGGACCAGGATTAGTGTAGAAGAAGATTAGAGAATTTGGTTTATGAATAGTTTATATTGAAATCAATGTATGATTTATTTTTTGGATTAAATCATTTGTTTTATTAATTGGGACCTGTTATTCTTCAATTTTTCCAAACCGACGTAGTTTAGGGGTTAATTCCTCGATCTCATCGCCGAATTTATTCCGCTGCGCAGGTTAGAAAATCCAGGACGTGACAATCCCTCTTAAACATAAAATACAGATAATGTGTCCCGCATTAAAGTGCCAGTAAACAAAAAGGTTTTAGAATTTTTTATCACATATGATTGACATATTATAAATAAATGCATAAAATGGAATCATGCAAATCTATTTATATGATTTTAATTTTTATTCTCTCATCATTGCAATCACAATCCACGGGTGTTCATCACTTTGCAACAAAACAAACAAAATTTTGAATATGTAATTTCTAAATTTGAAAAATGTGAAACCACAGATTTTAGAACCAATAAAATTAGATGCCCCATGATCGAACCATTTGGTATTGAAAATTACTTCCCACGTCAACGTCAAAATCGCTGCTACCAGAGATCTCAACAGTGATGCCGATCAAATAATTCTTTTTGACATCAAATGTCATCACATTGAGGCTGATTGATACTGCAACCGAGCACCACCTAAGGTCTTTATATAATAAATTTATGTGTACTGATAATATATAAATATATATGTATATTCATCCACTGTGTGGCTGGGTGATCAGGTAGTGAAAACATGGTAGCTAGGTCAGGAATCTTTGTAAGTGGCATACAAGGGAAGTTGAAAAGGAATGTTTCTGCTTTTCTGGTATGTGCAGCCCCTTGTTGTCGGCTATCCGGTCGTCTTATTGTAAGAAAATCTCTCAAAGATATTGCAGCTCCATCTCTCTCTCTCTCTCTCTCTCTCTCTCTCTCTCTCTCTCCTATCTTTTTAGAGTTCAGTCAAAATTTTTTTTTTTTGACACAGAGAGTTCAGTCAATTATTATATGCGTGTATAAACGCCGGAATTTTTTGATGAAAAAATACTGTTAATTGGAGCCTACAAACGGAAACAGTTATGTATGAGCATGATACAACATTGTGGGGATTAGGTTATTTGACATGCCTTCGCTTATGGCATGTTTAACAGCAAGGTACGTGTCACAGTTTTGGAGAATCATTCTCTTCGATTCTGCTTAATTATTTAGCACACTCACGCTGATTTTTGAATTTTTTCACACAATTCATGTAGCAATGGGCACTTCTAGGTCTCATTATTTATATCTTGTTCGATTATTTATATTTTTAGAGGATGGTGTATCAATGTCAAAATTTATATCCGTTGGCACTTAAATTACGTGATATGCTTGTTTACACTGTAAATTTTAAGCTTGTTACTATTAGCCAAGCATCTCTATTTCTAATAATATCAACTTCAAAGTTAATAGTGATAGAGGTGTGTAATACTGTTACCAAGGAAGGCCTTAGAAAATGGTTTAAAAGCTGAGCTAGGGCCAATGTACCAAAATCTAAGAAACTTTGATTCTTCTGATGTGAGATTAAAGGATGCAACAAATTGAACTCCACTGTTATCTGAATCTGAAATAAGATTTATTCTGCATGCAACAAACTGTTGCATGTGGATTTTAGAGTTTTATCTAGATGAACTCCTGTGCACGTCTCTTCCTTCAAAAACCAGATATGGAGAGAGAATCACAACGATGATTACAAGGATTCAAAAGCTCCGAATTTTTAACATGAGACTAAGAAAGGGCTTGGCTGAGATGGCAAGTAATGCTTTGGAAAAGGCTTTGAACTTTGAATCTTCCTACTAACGAGGCTATTGTATTTGTGCAGTATCTGTAAAATGGAAGTCGGAATCTGTGGACCATTGTTTTCTTCTTCTTTTTTTACTGCCCGCCTAGCAGGGAAGTATGGTTTGCATCGGCCCCCTGATGGGAAGAGGCATTGGTGATTCAATAGTATCAATGGCATGATCTGGAATTGGCTTAACGGGCTGCTTCATGAAGACACTCAATAAACTAGCTAGCATGCTAGGTTATTCTAGTTTTTCTTTTAAATATGGAAGGCTACATGCAACTCAGTCTTTAGAAATAGCAGGGTTGATCCTATTAGGGATCTACACTATGTCTGGACATGCAGGTTTGAATTAATGAAATCCACCTTTCCTTCAAAATAAATAAAGATGGCAACTATCTGATCTACTTGCCAAATTTCACATGAGCTTTGAGAGATTTTTTAGAACATAATATTAATTAATAAGCTAATCTCTCTTCATTGCTTGACTTTTTTCTCTACTTTTTAAAGGTATTCATTATTTGGTTCAATCCGAAAAATCAAACTAAACTAAATTGATTTGATTCGAACTATCAATCAGTTTGATTTAATTTCTAGAATCTTTGAAATCAAACCAAACAAGTAAATCAATTAACTTGAATTAAATTAATATTTTATTTTAAATATATTCAATATAATACTTATACATCTTTTCTTATAAAAATATTTTTTTCAAGAATTTTTAAGACATTGTTAATAAATTGTATAAATATATACACTAAATTTTAATAGAATACGGTTTAAAACAAAAAAATGAAATTATATATTGACATATAATAAAATATAGTTTGAATCAAACCAAACTAAAGCAATTCAAATTAATTTAGTTCAGTTCTACTTGGTTTGACAGTTTGTTTGATTTGGTTTAATTTAATTTGAGAAAAATATATTCAAAAACCAAATCAAATTAATTAATGAACACTCTTACTATTTTTTACATAGTATCCAAAAAACGTATGATGCATTGGAAAACTCCTCAGAGATTTCCGAAAAAAGAAACCATGACCCAGCACCCAAATGCAACCTAGCTAAGCGGATGACAACCAAATTTCAACCTTCCAAATTCCTCTTCTCCCTTCTCCCACGGCGCGACGTCGTCGATCTTGACTAATCAAAGGCGAGCTTAACTTTGAAACACGAGAGCACATATACGTAGAGATGTGGTCAAAAGATGGCCTACGTACGTACGTCTTGTTCAGCAATCTGGTCCGTATGAACCCTCAAGGAAATCTCTCAGTCTGCTCAGGTCAACAACCGTGAGCCCTCTACAAAAGCAAGCAATTTTGTTCTACGTACACACGCTTTGGAGGAGGGAGGAGACCTGTAAAAAGGGAGATCTTGGGACGATCTTGGAGGAAAACTAGATAGCTAAAAGGGTTCAGAGGACAAAAGACTGACTTTTCCATCTGCCCATTATATGCCAATGGCCTCCGAGCAACACTTTGGAGAAAAAATTAGATTTTATTTTTCTTCTTTTTGTGCAGTATCTTACTGGCCAGATACAGAAGAAAGAAGGTTGGGAGTTGCAGAGGAAGCCAATTTTTCAATCCCAAGCAGAAGGAATCAAGGGCTGGATCATATGCTATATTTCTATCCTTGAGTATTTGTCCTACCATTTTTGTAACTCTCAACTACATGCGTTCAGTTCATTGAATTATATTATAAACAGAACTTTGTTTAATTAATTACCAGGTAAACTTCAAATATTTTGTTTTTACCAGGAAAGACGATGATGCTTTGAAGCCTGTGATCAATCAATTCCAGATGGCAGAGCACAGCTCGATGCCGGCCGGGTAACCATGAAAGATAGTTTGAGAAACCTCGACGCATGCCAGTTTTGAAAGTCATGGGTGGAGCTAGCATAAATCGGTAAATCGATCGGATATATACGTATGTGTGTGGAGAACTTAATTCCTCCTCTCACGGCAAGCTACTTTACCAAGATGAAATGCAAAGGAAAAGAAGGTCACTAAAGGTCTATTTGATTCATTCTAAACCATATAATTTGCACCCACTTTTTCTGAAATTAGCATCATGTATGTTATTTGGTTTCCAGAAAAGTTAATCGAATAGAAATAATTTTATACGGAATTTTTTGCATCCTTTTTGTAAACGGGGAGATCATTTTCCTACGGCAAAAAAGGTTTAGCAGCAGTTTTTATATCTCAAACTAATGCCTACCATGTCACCTAAAAATTTAGAAGTTACCAACCTGATAAGACTAAATGTGAACTTTTTGTATATAACTTCTCCTCAAATAATAAAAAACAATCACTTTTTTTTAGAAGCAATAATTCTGGAAGTACTTCAGCACGTTGTAAAATCACATGAGGATAACTTCTTTTATTCACAAACTATATTAGTATGCACAGAACATAATCATTTCGTTAAAACTTCGGAGGCAAATTTTAAAAGGCAGTTCCATCGAAAAATTTTCAGCGTGAATCGATTTACAATCATTATATAATCGTTCAGGATTTCAATTTCCTTGAAAGGTATGTTCCCTGTAAAATAGTTTCTTCTGTTTTACTGTATGACCGTAACTTATTTTATTATAAAACAATATTAGTATACGGACACAGAACATAATCATTTAGTTACAGTTTTGGAAACGAAATTTAAAAAAGTAGTAAGATCGAAAAAAGTTAAGTGAAAATTGATTGAGAATCGCCATAGAGTCGTCGAGGATTTCAATTTTCTTGACAAGTATATGTTCTCTATTAAATACTTTCTTCTGTTTCACTGTCCTGCAAAATGCAAATGTTTGAGCCTTCTTAATGTTTGCAGAGGCGGCGATCTACGCGTCTTAAACAGCAAGTCTTACCGAAGCGGTTCGTCAGTAGACTTTGAATCTGAAGCAAAAAAAATGAAGGAGGAAGCTTCTTGTTGCCTTCTCAAAAGTGTGGCTCCGAAACTGCCAAAAAGAGAAGGGGGAGAAAAAGGAATGTTTGGTAGTCGCTGGGAATGATGGGTTATCTCACTGGTTGTTATTCTTAGTGCCGGATGTGGATAGGAAGAGCGGAAGATTAAAAATCCGTGCAGAGTATAAATTGTCATGTCACGGGGCTGTGCTCTTCTTTAAACAAAGATTGTTTTTACGTATCTATGTTTATATATTTTATATTCCAATTTTAATTATCTCTATAATCTTGATAATTTTTTACAATAATTGGTGGATGTCTATTCAAATAGGGAAATCTTAAAGGTAAAAATGATAAATCAAAATCTTAATCAAAATCCCATCTTAAGTTCTCCTCCTTGTTGTCTCTAGAGGTGCAAACAAACTAATACAATCGACAATTGACTGGATAAATACTTGATTAGACTCATTTATCATGTTAATTTAACAAGTGTGAACAATAAAACTCTATGTATTAAATGAGCCGAGCTTTAACAAGATTTCTACTTGACTCAATAAACTGGTGAATAGCTAATTTTTTTTTTGAGCCAAATAACATGTCTCTATCATACTATTAAAATAAGAAAGCACATAAGTGATATTATAGATAAGAGAGTAAGATTGAAACCTTCAAACAAGACCTTTGAAAGGAACAAACACATGTCATAGAAAAATATAACTTCAATTTTGTTGGAAGTCATCTTCTCCAATATACTCGAACATAGTCACATGGAGACCTACATGTTGAGGTGCTTTGAAGATTGAATAGTAGAGATATTGACTCTCTTAGAAGAGTTTTACAATTGTCATGAAACTGGATGATCACAGTAGGAGGGTGTGGATATAACTCAGACTGATAGTCTCACAAGAAAGATCATGACTATCATTAAGACTTGGAAAGATGATGAGATAGAATTAGATCATGAGACAAAAGAGGACAACAAACAAAAACAAAGGTAAGCACCACCACTCCAGTGCACAAAAAAGGTTTAAACACATAAACACACATTTAGCCAAAGCATTAGAATAGGGGTGAAATTACATGACTAAAATTTAAAAAAATTGACAGATCTTCTTCCCTCTCTAAACTAAAACTATCTTAAAATAACAAATGGCACTCTGTAGCAAGGGTTCCTTGGCGAGGACGTGAGGGCTCCATGACAAGGGCACAAGGGTTCCATGGCACTCCACGATCACAGGAGGGTTCATGGCACTCCCTGTGAGGGCTTCCGCGGCAAGGGTGCAAGGACACTACGACAATGTTGCGAGGCTTTCACAGCAAGTGTTATAAGGGCTTCCATGGCGCAAGGGCTTCCATGCCAAAGTCGCGAGGGCTTCCACAGTGTGAGGCTTATGCAGTAAGCATTGCTGAGTGAGTATTGAAGTAGAATTTCTTGTGAATAGCTGAATTAAATACTTGATTAAATATTTATTCTTTAAAAAATTATGAGAATTAATGGTTATATTTTATCACCTAAATATAAAAAATAAGTCATAATAAAATTTGATTTGAGTTCAAACTTATATTGAGTTTCATAAATAAGCTAATGTTGACTTTCACAAATGAGTTTACATTGATTTTGAGTTTTGTAAATGTGCTCATATCAGGTTTAAACTTGAATGTAGATTGAACTTGAGTCAAACTTCTATTTATGAATGAGCTCATATCTGGTGTTGGAAGTCTTTGAGTAATATTCTCATACATCTGAGTTAAGAGTTGGATAGTTTCTTTGAACAATCTTTGTTGAACTTTTAATTGTTACTTCAGAGAAGAAATTTCGGATCGACATTCAACAATGATCTAAATTTGCTTTTCCACTTGCTCTCTAAGCTCTTAGATTTTTTGGGTCATGGAGGTAGAAACTTCTCCATTGGACCCACTATACTAAGTGTTACGAGTTTGACCTCACCCACAACATCAGATCTGTTCCATTCTATCTCTACCAAAGACACATATAAATGCCTCCTAAGTAGTGAGTGGAGACTGCAATACCTCAACAAAAGATTTCTTTGAAGTTGGGAGATTCATCCATTGTGGCATAATATCTTATAATAAAAAATTATATTACAATTGATTGGTTTCAAATTGAAGATAAAATATAGACAAATAAATTAAATGCATACCATCATTTGATGACCAGTCATTATTCTAGATGACCGATCAATTGACAAGTACAAATGTTTAAGTTATCTGGAAGACCTCTAAACAAGTACAGGGACAACCTTTTGTTTGTACCTGTCCAAAGTAAATAAGCACATTATAATACATACAAACTCAACCAATAGATAAATAATAAAAAAATATGATGGATACTTATAAAATCTCTCTATAACTTATGTATATTCATTCTTCCACTTTTATAAGGCATCGTTAAATAGTGCCTATTACCTTTATTTCTTTCATCTAATACTTGCAAACATATTAAAAAATATTTAATTCTTAATTGTCAAAAGACCATGCCCAATTGACAAAAAATATAAATGAATTTGTTATTTTACTATATTATTATCTTTGATTCATAAATCACACATATAATGGCTCTGGTCCTCATTGCATAGTGGAGACATTGGCATGGATCCCCTCCAGTGATTGTCTTGTAAATTACTGGACACAAATTTTTATTAGTAATAGTTGAGATTAATGAGAAATAAATTAAAAATATATTATTTATCTTCTCTTTTAGGTAGTTCCTTTGTTTTCTCTACATCTCCCCTCATGTGTCTCAGAATCTCTACATCTATAGAAGTAAACCACTCAAAGGTAAAGTGTTACTACATAGTAGACATGTTTATAATTATTAAGTCATTACATATACACTATTAACTATTGTGTATAAATTAAAACTATGAACATAAAAGTTACCATGAGATCACAAAAGATAGCACCTTTCTTGTCTTGCAAGAGAGTGATATAATTTTGTTGTTACAAATTATGATGCACTATATTGCAAACTCCAAAGGAGGAGGTAAACTTTTGATCATGAGACCCTACACCTAAACCCCTTACCAACATGACATTTAAGGTGCCACTAGGGCCCAATGTTCTACATTGTATGCTCTGGCTAGACCTCTCCCATGTCTAACAGATGTAGTTAATTAACCATAAGATACAATATAGTAAAAATGAATATGTATACAATGATTAGAATTATATTTAGTAAAATATATACATGAGATGATAGAATATGGACTATCTCCGGATGTAGGTGTTGCCGGAGTGTGCTCGGTAGCAAGAGCCTAAGATGGCCCATGCTAAGCAAGTGTCGCTAGAGTAGGCCAGGAAGCACCATATCGAGACCTAACAGAAGTAGACTGATGATGTCTCTTAGAATGAGATCAACCTGAGCGACTTTGTGATCCACAATCTTGAGATGGTGTAGTGATCTTAGACATTTGGCGACTTTTATTGAAATCATTCATATATCACATAATAAGATATAATGATTATTAAGTTGTAACACCTAAGACCTTAGTGGAGTTCATAGGATGTTTAAGCCATACCAACCCGATGACTAGTATTAGTTGGGTCTAAAAATCTTAAGAAATTCCTTTTGTTGTTTAGACCCAACCAAAACCAGCTCAGTTGGGTCTAAACAATATAAGGAAATCAAATTGTCCAAGTCTTAGGCCTTTTTGGATCTTTATGATAGTTTAAGCCAATCCAACTTAGTAACCTATTTGGATCGGCATAAATGGGCCTAAAATGGGATATAACCCTATTTTTGGGTCTTTATGACCATTTAAGCTAATCCAACATGGTAACCAATTTTGATTGGCCTAAATGGCCCTAATATGGGATCTAACCTTTTTTGGGTTTTCATGGCCATTTAAAGTAGTTGAAAGCAAAAATCGGTGTTGAATGCCCTAAATAGTTGTAAAATGGGATCTAACACATTTTTGGGGTCTTTAAGGCCATTTAAGCTAATCCAACCTACTAACTAATTTGAATTGGCCTTAAAAACCAAAAATGAGATATAACCTTTTTTTGGGCTTTTATGGCCACTTAAGCAATCCAAATCGGGGTTTGGATTGGCCTAAACAACCCTAAAATGGGATATAATGCTTTTTTAGGTATTTATGGATGTTTAAGCCAACTAGTTTGGATTGTCCTAAATGGTCCTAAAGTGACCCAAGGTCTTTATGGTTGTTTAAGCCAACCAAAATTGAAAATTGGCTTGGATTAGGCTAAATAGCCATAAAATGGGATCTAAGGCCATTTAAGCCAATATAACTCAGTAACCAATTTGAGCTGGCCTAACTAGTTTGAAATGGCCTAAATATCACCAAAGTGACTTGATTGTTGAATGATCAACTATTTTGAGCTGGCAACGACTACTGCCATTGTTAGTAACTATACTGGCAATGGCTTATTAATCAGCACCAATTTTCACCTAATTGTTATTGAAATATTTATTCGGGTCTTTATATTATTTTCGTGATGCCACAAGTCATTGCTAATATAGATTATGGAGATATCTTTTCTTAGGCATCACTAGTTCTTGTGTAATGGTGACCACCATTGTTCAGCCATTACCAATTCTTGTATAAGTGCGATGGTGGTTGATAAGCCATTGCTACTACTCATATTGGCAATGACTTTTTGAAGTCATTTCCATTATCTGATTGTTGGTAACATGTTTTCTTGTAGTGACTATATGATAATTTTTATGTATGATAACTTTATATATATTTAAAACTTGGGACGGTAAGATAGCAATTCTTTGCAAAATAATTAATTGATATGACATGTGAAGACAGAGAACCGCTAATGATATGGCATGTAAAGATAGATCTTCAATGTACATTGTGATTAGTTAGAAAGATTCTGCATATGCTACAAAGAAAAATAGTAGAGTGGAATGGACCGTGTAAATTAAAGAGAAAACATTCTTTCAATTTTAGTCTTACATTAGCTTATACTGATTAAGTCTCAATCATTGTACTTAATTAAATTGATTAATCATGATATTATTTGATTTATTATTATATTTTTTATACATTATTTTTATTTTAAAAAATATTACTATTACATATTTTTATTTTTATTAATGTGGGTGTATGTTGAGTCACGTGTGATTCATTTTAATTATTTTTAAAAAAAAACAGAGTCTAATTAGCGTAGATGAATCATGGTAGATTCAAATTTTGAAAAGTCTACAAATAATTAGATTTGAATTTGTTTCAAACCATAAAGTTTAGGTCAATTTAATTCATTTAGATTGTAAATCACTCTGAACTATTTCTAAATATCCAATAAATATATGATGAAGGTTATTCAATTATCGTTTTAAAAATTTTATCATTTTTTTCTTTGTTCCAAACCAATATATATAATTATGAGAAGTTATTTTTGTTAAGTTATGCCATGAGATGTATCTGCTACGTACTCCCAGTCCGAAGTATGACATCTTTAGAACTTTATAAAATTATATATTGCTCGTAAATAAGTCTTTCATGTAACTTCTAAGGTATAGCAAGTTACACATCCCTTAGACAGTCCTGCCATATGCCTTATTTGGTTAGTGTTGAAAAAAATAATTTATCAATTTTAATATTATGACAGAATATCAATAATAAAATTGATATAGTTATATCTTTGTATTATAATTTGTATTATTATATTATAAAATTTAATATTAATATTAATAACTAAACTTGTTTGGATGATTTAACAAAATAGAGCTATTTAATACTGTTATTATATGATAGCACTTCATGCACCGAAAACATAATGTCACCGTAGAGTTTAGAGTTTGAATTATTTTAGTTTTTCGGTGGAAAGAATAACCTCAATCTTCAATAAAAAACGACCACAACTCTTATACTACTTAAAAGATCACAAATGAACTGTCACTTAAAAGACTTTGGTGGTTGTGATGATTTTTTATTGAGAATTGAGATTGTTCATTTCACTAGAGAACTGAGGTGATCTGAACTTTTAGAATTTATGATTAATTATAGGTCTCAACTCTTGTTTGTAGTGCAATGGATATCAGAGTCTGATGCGTTTTCTTCTAACGAGGAGTACAAGTTCAAAGTCACGTCAAAATACGTACACATAACTATCGCAACCATTCCGGTCACTCTTCCAAAAAAATTTCTATCACTCATTTGGTTGAACAAACCACCGCAATCCTCTCGCATAAGGGGATTGGGGCTCATATTAGACCTCAACTCCCTAATATCAGGACGTGGTCCCAAGTCTCTCCGATGAAAGATTGAGGAGATCCTCAGTTGCGAGAGATTAGTTGTCACGACCCGGATTTCAACCTGCACAACGGAAACAATCCGGCGACGTAACCGGGGAAACAACCCCCAAAAACACATCGGTTTGGAAAAATTCGAAGACAGGGGTCCCAGTTCACAGTTCTAACACTAACCATTTATCACAAATCACATAATAAAAATTCAATCTAAGCATTCATATACCAGTCTAAATTGCACAATAACCGCTCAAATTATTCCTGAGTCCATACCACCAAACTTCTACTGCGCTAAACCTGATATCCTGAAAAAAATATAATAGAGGATTGGAGTGAGTCATAACGACTCAGTATACATCCCATCATCCACCAAATTGGATAGACAAAGGCCCTAACATGATACATATACAGTACCCAACCTGCACTTGATACATACCATATAAAACTAAACAATATATATATGAAATTTGGCATTCCACAAATTTTTAGACATACAACCATAACCTACCCACAACTAAGACCAAAGAGGGCTTCTCACAAATATATAAAGTATGAGGAAGAGGTTATGCAATGCAACACTAACTAAAAGACTTACCATGCATATCCTACAAAACTTATATGCTTAAATGAACTAATGAACACAACATAAATATTAACACCAATACCAATCTACAATGTATCTATCCACTACATGTAACATTAACATTTTCATTTTCTACAAGAAAAGCGTCGTCTTGCGATCTCGACGAGCTATGACTAGATCTACCATATATAGAAGTAATTGTATAGCTAAGCTAAATCTCGTAGTGCACCTAGGCAGGGGTGGCACTTAGGATAACCCGCAGGATCTGGGATCGAATGATGCACTAGACGGTTCTAAGCTCCGCTGCCCACAGACACGACTACTAGTCTAGTATAGCTCGGTCTCATTAAATGTCTTTAATGCACACATGCATCACAACATCTCATGCCTTGCCATGAGTCTCTCACAAACATCTCATATCATGCCATGATCAACCTCAAATACTATGCAAATACACCATGCAACGACATACTAACCACTAAAATGACATACATTAACAATGCAATTGTTACCATCTATTAAACACCACCTAAATACTATGCTCATGATGTTAAAACTCCAATTAACATGCTTAGACAAATACCAACATGATATGTACATACACACTATATGCCATGATAAGACTATGCACAATTAAGACCTCTTAACTTGATTTAAGAACAAAAGAATATATATAACAAAATTCAGATTTAATAACAAAAAGCTACTCACTTTAATCTTATTAACCTACAATTGAAAGCATATACAACAAGATTTGCATAACTAGACATAGAAGAGTCCAATAAATTATTTAGAACTTGTATAATCTATTTAACTTGTAACAACATATAGAATAGACCCAATCGAGTTGAGTATAATCAAATAAGTTTACAACTAACCTCTAAAATTTATACCAAAGGCCATGCACATAATTTGGACACAAAGAGATTAATCAACTACTAAGATCACTATTAAGTTGTATGTATCTACCAAATTGAAAACATACGACTACAAACAATCACCACGTCCAATATCAACCCGATACATATAAATCGACATCTACAAGTCATTGGTGAATATTAAGTATTCAATTTAAGGATATTAGACGTGTCTGAGATGCCTACCGGAATGGAGTCGACGAATCGATCCGGAGCTAACACAAAGCTTGGACCGGCTAAACAAGGATTTTCGCCCTCGATCGACGCTAACTGCATGCATACAAGTGTAGATAGGTATAGCATGGATAGAACACAAGAGAAATGATGTGAGGGAGTGAAAAATAAAATAAAAGGGGCAGATCATGCTTACTGTAGCAATCTGGACGGGGTGGAGGATGTGGCGGCGCACAGGGGCACGCCGATGCTAGCACATGCAAGGGGGCTGCTGCCTGGAGATGGAAGGCCACAGCGGGGCGGCTGAGTGCACCAGAGGGGGGGGGGCAGAGACAGCTGCAGCGGGCAGCTGGGCGCGAGGCCACGCACGCAGGGGGGAGGCACCGCGGAGGAGGGATTCGCCTGGTAGAAATTGAGAGAGAGAGAGAGAGAGAAATCTAGGGAGGGGGAGGGAGCTGTGCGCGAGAGAGAGAGGGAGGCCAGGTCGTTGGCGCGGTCAACGGCCGCAACTGCGCGGCTGGCCGGCTGAGGCAGAACCGAGGGGGGGTCGAAAGCGGAGGGGGGCGATAGGGCCGCTGACTGCTGGCCACTGCGCGGCTGGGAGCTGGGTGGGGCTGCGTGGGAGAGAAGAAAAATAGAGGGAGAGAGAGGGACGCCGCAGTTCCGCGCGGAGGAGGGGGGCAGAGGTCGACGGCTCGTTGGGCGGCAGGGGGGGCTGGGCACTGCGTGGCGGGAGGCGTAACCGGGGGGCGTCGAGGGCGGGGGGGGGCTGGCCATTGGCCGCTGTGCAGCCGGGAGCTGGGTGGCCAGGGGGCAGGTAGCCAAGGTAGAACTAGGGGAGACTTCGAGGGCGGAGGGGGCGGCTAGGGCAAGGGGAAGGACTAAGGAGGGTTCAATGAGTGTATAAACAGGAGGGGAGAAATTAATATTTATTTTTTTAAAGGACCTGAATATTACAATCTACCCTCCTTAAAATAAATTTCGTCCTCAAATTTTGAATATTCTCACCAAGTACCTAAGGTTATTCTATTGTTCCAAATTCCTCGTTCCAATTCACCTAGGCATATTGTAAACTACATGATTCAAATATCGAGATCCTTATACTCTTCTTCTCTACTTTGTATCGGCATTTAAAATCGTCAATCTTAATCATACTCAAGCATCGGTATCAAGCATCAATTGCTATGATATCTCAAACAAAATATACATCCTCAAGGGATCCCACACACATCAGCTTATGTTTGAATTCTTATCAAATGCATTCATATCAATACTTTAAACCCATGCTAAACTAGATCATAACATGACCTTCAACTCTTCTCTTCATCCTCTAATGTTATTCATATCATAAATTCTATATCAATTTTTCTCCATCTAAACCTTGCTCATTCGTTAAGTATCATACTCCAAGTATGGTAGAAAATCACATAATTACTATCCATAAACAATCAAGGCAAGGTTCTATCATCCTTTTTTTTTGAAATCCTCCAATATCATTATGTAGTCTAGTTATCCAAACATCAACGAAAAAAAGTTGACATATAGTTGCACTTCCTTTGATACTCACCCTTAATACCATTCTAAGAGTCATCATTATAAAACTAAACCTCTCTTGTCAATTCATTTATCCTCAACATACCCTTTTCCAATCAAGTCTTAACATGATTGGCTATCTAATCCAGAGAAGGTAAAGAATAGCATATCCTTAACGGTTCTTCTTATCTAACGATCATTCTTAATAATTTGTATTCTAACTACCTATACTCCAATTCAATCACAAACCAAAAGTCAACCTATCACCATCCACTGAAGTCTTAGTATGATCATATAAAGTCTACACTCAACTAAGTTTGTAACTCACAATTTGAAGAAATAAGAAATTCTCAATCAGGTGTGACATATATAGATCATGATGGATAGAAAGAAAAAAAAATGGTCAAGTTCTAGATTTACAATTAAAAGATGATAATCTGGATGATATGATCACACTCTAAATCGGATTGTCAATATCTTAAACTAATTACAACCATGTCTAAATAATCGTCCATCCTCTAATATTTATATCTAATCTTCTAAAAATATCGTCCTCAATATCGAAAGATTACCGACTCATGATACTATCTAATTTTTTTATTTTTTATAAATCTTATCCAAAGCTCATGTCAATAATTCATATTCCAAACATGACATCTTCTCATCTTATATAGTAATTGCATTCTCTTAGCCAAACTTCTCAAAGAAAAAGATATTCTATATTGAAGCATGTCCCAAAATTATTTCATCCTCTTATCTAGTCAATGTAACTACTCTTAGCTTCTATATCATTCGCATACATATAATCTAAATCTAATTACCTCATGCCATCTATATGATATAAACCCTCAAGATGATCAAATCTCTAACTTCAAATAAAATTATTCTAATGAGTTAACTACTCCTAACATCATTAACATCACCTAAACAATAATCATTATCTCATTATCACTTTCATTCAAACCTTAATCAATCATATCAATCACAATTTCTTGTTCAAAGTGTTAGTTATCAAATTATCCTCAAGATATTATCTCTAACCTCCAATATATAAACAACATCTGTTTACAAACACATATAATTCGCAAAAGATTCTCATCCTTGAAAATTTACTTTTTTTTTTCAACCATCTTCCAAAACATGATTCTTACATGATATGACACCATTTCCTTCTTATAAAGATTCTAGCTCTAATTCTAATTAATTCTAAAAAACCAATAAGATAAGTCTAAATTATCCCTCTACTTCATCTAATCTAAAAGATTACCTCTAATGAACTAAGGTCCAACTTCACATATGATTAACCTATGACTAGACGTAGCTTATAACTAAGATTATCCAAAGTCAAGATTGGGCTAAATTGATCAAACAAGATATGAAGAGATAATGAGTTCGAAATTTGATAATGAAGATAAAAGATATTGATAATAGAGGACACAATCATAATATCATTTGCTGATGAGTACCTAAATATAACTCTAAGAGAGGACCTCTTATACATGAATCATGCTTCATACTACACATCCTATTCTCAATAGAATCAAAGTACCATACATAATATTATCCAATTTCCAACTTTGACTCTCAAAATCTAGATTAATAATCTCATTTCTATATTCAATATCCCTTCATCCAAATCAATATGTCAAATATTTGAATCTTGGTATCAAATCTATGATAAACAAATATTATATCCTCAATATTACCTATTGTCTTGTCTTTATGCCACATATGTTCTCTTTCCTTGATAGCATGTACTAATAGCTTGAGATTATTCCCATATAAATCATCTCATCAAATCCTTACCCAATTTCCTCTTTCTCCAATTCGAATAACTTATCTATCCACATTTATCTATTCTAGTTATCTCTCTAACTAGTCATCTAAGTCTCTCTATAGGTTTGTCTATCTATCAAACTATTCATTTCATCTATCTACCTATCTACCTATCTATCTCCTTACAATTTATCTAACATTTACATCTATCATCTTAATGGAAACATATCCACTCTATTTACTCAAAAGATTACCTCTAATCCAAATCACAAGATATATGGAATCCAAAAATTCAATCGTCCTGGAGTAAGAACCACTAATTATAATACTGGCCAAAATCTAATCATCTAACATCAAATTACCATACAAACTAAAATTCTTAATCCGATAGACAATCTAATTTTTTTTGTATCAACTTAAGATAAAAATCTTCTCATCGTCAACTTCATCTAATCCAAACCGATCACATAAACTTGGGAAGGTCAATATAGACCTTAAGGCCAGGTTAGGGCTCTGATACCACGCTGTCATGACCCGGATTTCAACCTGCACAACGGAAACAATCCGGCGACGTAACCGGGGAAACAACCCCCAAAAACACATCGGTTTGGAAAAACTCGAAGACGGGGGTCCCAGTTCATAGTTCTAACACTAACCATTTATCACAAATCACGTAATAAAAATTCAATCTAAGCATTCATATACCGGTCTAAATTGCACAATAACCGCACAAATTATTCCTTGGAGTCCATACCACCAAACTTCTACTGCGCTAAACCTGATATCCTGAAAAAATTTAATAGAGGATTGGAGTGAGTCATAACGACTCAGTAGACATCCCATCATCTACCAAATTGGATAGCCAAAGGCCCTAACATGATACATATACAGTACCCAACCTGCACTTGATACATACCATATAAAACTAAACAATATATATATGAAATTTGGCATTCCACAAATTTTTAGACATACAACCATAACCTACCCACAACTAAGACCAAAGAGGGCTTCTCACAAATATATAAAGTATGAGGAAGAGGTTATGCAATGCAACACTAACTAAAAGACTTACCATGCATATCCTACAAAACTTATATGCTTAAATGAACTAATGAACACAACATAAATATTAACACCAATACCACTCTACAATGTATCTATCCACTACATGAAATATTAACATTTTCATTTTTCGCAAGGAAAGTGTCGTCTTGCGATCTCGACGAGCTATGACTTGATCTACGTACCATATATAGAAGTAATTGTATAGCTAAGCTAAATCTCGTAATGCACCTAGGCAGGGGTGGCACTTAGGATAACCCGCGGGATCTGGGATCGAAGGACGCACTAGACGGTTCTAAGCTCCGCTGCCCACAGACACGACTACTAGTCTAGTATAGCTCGGTCTCATTAAATGTCTTTAATGCACACATGCATCACAACATCTCATGCCTTGCCATGAGTCTCTCACAAACATCTCATATCATGCCATGATCAACCTCAAATACTATGCAAATACACCATGCAACGACATACTAACCACTAAAATGACATACATTAACAATGCAATTGTTACCATCTATTAAACACCACCTAAATACTATGCTCATGATGTTAAAACTCCAATTAACATGCTTAGACAAATACCAACATGATATGCACATACACACTATATGCCATGATAATACTATGCACAATTAAGACCTCTTAACTTGATTTAAGAACAAAAGAATATTTATAACAAAATTCAGATTTAATAACAAAAAGCTACTCACTTTAATCTTATTAACCTACAATTGAAAGCATATACAACAAGATTTGCATAACTAGACATAGAAGAGTCCAATAAATTATTTAGAACTTGTCTAATCTAATTAACTTGTAACAACATATAGAATAGACCCAATCGAGTTGAGTATAATCAAATAAGTTTACAACTAACCTCTAAAATTTATACCAAAGGCCATGCACATAATTTGGACACAAAGAGATTAATCAACTACTAAGATCACTATTAAGTTGTATGTATCTACCAAATTGAAAACATACGACTACAAATAATCACCACGTCCAATATCAACCCGATACATATAAATCGACATCTACAAGTCATTGGTGAATATTAAGTATTAAATTTAAGGATATTAGACGTGTCTGAGATGCCTACCGGAATGGAGTCGACGAATCGATCCGGAGCTAACACAAAGCTTGGACCGGCTAAACAAGGATTTTCGCCTTCAATCGACGCTAACTGCAAGCATACAAATGTAGATAGGTATAGCATGGATAGAACACAAGAGAAATGATGTGAGGGAGTGAAAAATAAAAGAAAAGGGAGATCATGCTTACTGTAGCAATCTAGATGGGGCGGAGGATGTGGCGGCGCCCAGTGGCATGCCGGTGCTAGCACATGCAAGGGGGCTGCTGCCTGGAGCTGGAAGGCCGCAGCAGGGCGGCTGAGTGCACCAGAGGGGGGGCAGAGACAGCTGCAGCGGGCAGCTGGGCGCGATGCCACGCACGCAGGGGGGAGGTGCCGCGGAGGAGGGATTCGCGTGACAGAAACCGAGAGAGAGAAATATGTGGAGGGGTAGGGAGCTGCGCGCGCGAGAGAGAGTGGGAGGCCGGGTCCGGGGGGGCGTTGGCGCGGTCAACGGCCGCAGCTGCGCGGCTGGCCGGCTGACGCAGAACCGAGGGGGGGTCGAAGGCAGAGGGGGGCGGTAGGGCCGCTGGCTAGCTGCTGGCCGCTACGCGGCTGGGAACTGGAGGGGGCGGCTGGCCATTGGCCGCTGTGCAGCCGGGAGCTGGGTGGCCACGGGGCGGGCGGCCAAGGCAGAACCGGGGGGGCGTCGATGGCGGAGGGGGCAGCTAGGGCAAGGGGAAGGACTAAGAAGGGTTCAATGAGAGTATAAACATGAGGGAGAAATTAATATTTTTTTTTAAAAGACCTGAATATTACATCAGTTGCTTGTAGGGGTGTCAATGGGCCGGGCTTGGGCTGGCCCGGCCCAGGCCCACTTCGGCCCATATACATAGAGCCCAAGCCCAAGCCCATCTAGAAAGCCCAACGGGCTTAGATTGTGTAACTGGGCTTTAGCCCGTTATAGCCCATTAGCCCAACGGGCTTGAGTTTTGTAAAACAGTCACACATGAAAAAATTTACAAAAAGTCATAAAATTAATAAAAATGTAAAATTTTTTAAAAATCATAAAAGGATTATAAAATCATATGTAAATTTAAATCGATATCTCTGCTTACAAGTGTAATCAAACACATCATTGGCTGAAAAATATATATCTCCATTGTCAGAATCTAATCCAATGTTGGAACATCATAAAAGGCAAAATGAGAAAGGAGACGTAGCAAGCTCACTTCTTTCTCAGATATTTTAGATCCTAAAAAGTGTACTCGGAAGAACAAGACAAGCAAGCAAACGTAACATGAATCTTCAATAGGATTTAACCCTCTTGGCAGACCCAATGCCTGCTGATCACAAAATCTATAAATGATAGAAAAATAGGACACCAGTGAATTATGAAATTTGCATATCAAGTACAAGGCATAATATAAATTTGTGCTCCTGTCTAACAGTGACTTACATAACATTTTCTTCTAATGCCCTTAGTTACCATAACTAATGTACATCACAGAGACAACCTTAAAAGGTTCAAAATATTTAGGCCAATATTATCAGCAATAGACTGTCAAGTGCATCCTACGACCACTTCCTCTCAAAGTACAGGCTTCAAGAAATGTTACCAACGAGAAAAATGCAAGATCACAGTGTATACCAGCTTGATTGCAACTTCTTCCCCGCTCTGTATGTTGAGACCTGAATGGATTTACAAGGTTGACGAAAAACAGAAAAAGCATAGAACGGTAACATACCAATAAAAATCTCGCCGAAAGACCCACTGCCTATCTTCCTCCCAATCTTAAATTTGCCAGCGATGACATGATCCATGATTCAAATATTTTAAGAAACGTGCAAGCACACCGTAGCTGCTAACCAGCAAGCATGCAACCAGATTTCCTCTTCGGCAGCAATAAGGCCGTGAATCCTGTGGCAAACCCAGAGGAAGCTGGCTCCTCAGAGCACCAAATTTATGGATGTCACCCTCCAGCACCCAGAAACAAGCAGATTATATTTCAAATTGATGCTCACTCTTAAAGATTTCCAGTGACTAAATGATCGGAATGTACATTAATGACAGAAGTTTATTGTCACTAGAAGGTAAACAATATATATAATATCTAAATGACAGAAGTTTCGCATGATCATTATAAAAATATACAAATATGAAAATAAGGTAACATAAAGAAAGAGTCAAAATGTACCTGAAAATCATGAGATTATAAACAGACATTCATTCAGAACTCCTGCTCAATTACTTGAAGACAATGTGAGCTCTAGAAGAAAGAAAATAAGTTAATTGGTGTAAAAAATGAAAAAGATAGTACGAAGAAGTTAATATACCTGCCATGCTATCTTTTAACCAATCTTGTGCACATATTAAAGTTTTTACCGTCTCTGGAGACAAAGAACTTCTATATTGATCAATAATTCTTCCACTTGTGCTAAATGCAGATTAAGTAACCGTAGAAATTTGGAATTCCCAAGATATCTCGTGCCATTTTTGAAAGTATTGGATACTTGACCATATTATCTTTCCACCAAGTTAAAATGGTAAAACCTTTTTGACTTCGAGATACAACGCTCTCCTCTAGATATCGATCCAATTCAGATTTTGAGTCTTGCAATAAAATTTGTGAATGAAGAAAATGGTCAAACCCACTCAAAATATCAACTTCTTCATTTTCTCCTAATGATGGATCCTCATTTTCTTGCATTTGAAGATTGCATTCATTCATACTTGTGGAAGCAAATTGTTGTGAATATGCATCAAAAAGATCATAGATGCCTTGTTTAATACGAATTAAATTCAAAGAAGGCTTTCTGAGCCAAAAAGATCCATTAATGCATAAGTAACAAACATCAACTTGTACCTAGGGTCAAGCACCGTTGCAATAGCAAATAATAATGCGAGAATCTTCTATTTCTGACCAATATTTGTCAAATTTCTCTTGCATCTTGACAATCATATCATGAACAAAATCATGTGAATTTTGCATTTCTTGTCTCAACAATTTCTTGACGTTACAAATTTCAATCAAAGCTATGTTTGAACTAGGTTCATCGATTAAGTCGAAAATGTATTTGTAGCATTATAAAAGACTTTTAAGAATTTGCACATAAACTCTGCCTTTGACCATTCCTCAAGCGTGGGAGCACAATTAAAACCTGTATCCCATGTCTCCAATGCCATAAAAGCTTTTTTGTAAGAAAGTGCAGCATCCAACATCATGTAAGTAGAGTTCCATCGGGTGGGAGTGTCATATGGAAGACCTTTCTTCCCAGATAATCCAACTTGTTGCACAATTTCATTAAACTTTTTGTTTTCGTGCTTGTGATGATTTAACATACTTTACAGACTCACGAACACTAGAAATTGAAGAACGAGCCTCATTTAAACCATCTTGCACAATTAAGTTCAAAATATGTGCACAACATCTCACATGAAAAAATTTTCCATTCAGAACAAGAGATTGTTTCTCTACAAGATTTCTTCTCACTAGTCTACAAAGTACATCATTACTGGATGCATTATCCAAAGTGAGACCAAATATTTTTCTATCAATTCCCAATCCATAAGAGATTTTAAAAGAACTTTTGCAAGTGAAGAGCCGGTGTGTGGTGATTCAACCATCGAAATTCAATAACTCGCTTATGTAATTTCCACTCAAGATCAACAAAATGAAGCTGTGATACTCATATATCCCAATGTTTGATTTGATGTCCATAAATACGAAGTAAGACTTAACCTTCCACATTCATTAATCAATATTTTTCTCAATTTCTCTCTCTCATTCTCGTATATTTTTTCACAATTAGCCTTCATTGTGTTTCGAGACACTGTCAAATTCTGGATTAAGACTTCTAGCAAAATTTTTAAATGCTATACGCTCTACAAATGTGAAAGGTAGTTCCAACATAATAACCATTTTTGCTAATTCAAGTCGTGAAAATGCTTGATCAAATTTGAAGTTCAAAATTTGACTAGTCCGTGGGCTCTTGCTTTGTGAATGACGTTTAGAACACTGAGTAGTATGCCGTGACAAATGACTTGTCCCCACAGATTTTTGAACATGTAAAAGTGGCATTGCAATAATTACATACCGCTCTATTACTCCCGTCTTCTAAAACTTTCTCACTAAAATGTAACCAAACTTTTGAAATTCGTTTACGAGGACGTGATGAAGAGGAATGTGTCTCGGGGTTTAGTGGTTGTGATTTATACCGGATTCAACATTCAAACTCTCATTTAAATCCATACCGAAATGTAAAAAAACTAAATAAATACGATAGACCACAGATGGGTTAGTGATAAAGCATGGCTGAAAGAAAAATAATATTCAGGACTAAAATATTTGAGTATTCAGGATAGGTTCATAGCGATTACATAAAGAAAAGAAATAAGGGGGTCTCGGTAGTAGTAGAGAGGAAGCACTCTGATTACATAAAGATAGTGTCAAAGATCTGGAAATTCTCCCTGAAGATAGGCAACATGGCCGGGGAAAGCCAGCAAAGAAAGCTTAAATGTTTATTCACAAATCACCACAAATCACAAGTAATGAAGTCGTTTCTAGATTATTGTGTAATCCAGATACTTTGGTGATGTATATGATAGATCGCTGACACTAATAGTTTTTCTGAACTATCAAGCATGCCTCAAACTTCTTTATAATAGTTACCAGCTTACCGTAGTGAAGTAAGGGTAACCAAAACTTCCATATATGTAATAACAATCAACTTCATTCTGATAATCAAGCTCTGAAAGAAACTAGTCATCACATCGCTTAAAAAATCCAAATTTGATTAGCCTTCGATTGACACAAATATCTGATAGTCTGTGGTATGAACCATCAGATACAGGCCAGAGAGGAAGATACCCAACACCATGAATAAGCAGCTCCGCCTGACCATAAGAAATGCATTATCAAATCATGATTTACAAATCTTCACTTTGTTGCAAGTGAATTTACATCTGATCATCTGATGACAAAATTTTGAAATCTAAGGGCATCAACTCTAGCAAGCACAATGTTCACAAACATCCCAAGTTGAAGTAGAAAACTTTTTTAGAACTAGGGCATAGGGGCCTCAAAGACATGAGTTGATGCCCATCATTAAACAAGATTAGTATGGCCATCTGCTTCTTTGGTGTTCAGTTTCATAGTTTCTGATTGATCAATTAGTTAAGTGTACCAATGGAAAAAAATTGCGGATAAATCGTTCACCTAAACAAGCTGGTTACTTGATCTAGAGTGCATGATTATATAATATATCTATTAATTTTGTTCCACCTGAATGCTTATTACAACCAATGGACAAGTGTATTGGCAGTATAATCACTTGCAGAGGGCACCAAGATGGTGGCGGTGATTGAATACCACACGAGGGAATGCAAAACATAAGACCCCCAAGGAGATGAAACGAGACCACTTCAACAACTAATACGCTACAAAATGCTGCTATCTCACTTCCGATCAAAGACTATTCAAGACTAGAGGACTACTATCAGACATCGACATAGCATATGTCATGAGGCAATATAGGAGAAGAACAGAAGAACACACAAGTTAAATCTAGCCGGGAAAATGCAGAATCAATCTTCAAGTAGTTTAAAAGCCAGAGGTGGAGGAGGAGCAACGAATGGATCGTGCGGGGCTTAACCAAAACTCTCCCCTTCAACCACAAGGTAAAAAGTAGACAAGAACGGACATGAGAAATCTTGCACCTTCGGGGAGGCAAAGCAGATCCCAAATCCGCCGCCGAGCCAAGAGACGTGTGGTGGAAGGAGAGACCTTCGGGGCGGCGGAGATTACCTGAGATGGAGTCGTGTGGACGGCGAAGCCGTTGAGAATGTGGTGGAAGGTGTAGAGCTTCCGGTTGGTTCCAGCGTCCAGCCGCCGCCGGAGAAGCTGGTCGTGGAATGCTGCTCAGTGCTCAGGGCTCCAGCCACCGCCGGGATGCTGCCGCGCTGTGCTCCCTCTAGGGCTTACGGGCGGACGGGCTTTTGGCGGGCCAAATCGACGGGCCGGCGATTGAACAGAGGCGGGGGGCCAAGCTCATTCGAATAACCCATTTAATTTCTTTGAAAGGCTTGAGCCCGGCCCGTGTCCGAACATTTGACGGGCCGATGGGTTGAGCCCGCCCATTTGATAGGCCTAGTTGCTTGAACTTGAAGGTTAGGGCATCTAAATAAAAAACAGAGGTCCCCGAAAGGTCAAAAAGAGGACAACGGTGTCTTCCCGCGGAGCGTATACACAGCAACTTGGCAGGCGCGTATAGGGCTGGCAATGGACCGGGCTGGCCCGTGGGCCCTCGGGCCGGGCCAGCCCTGGGCCTTCTTCCGGGGCAAGAATCTGAGTCCACTCACCTTGCTCGGGCCGAGAAAGCAGGCCCGCGGGCCTGCTTCTGCAACAGTGTCCAGCGCCAGGCGGTCCTCCTCAGTTGGTCCTCCCCAGGCGGTCCTCCTCAGACATGCAAAAATAGTTTATTTTATTTTATGAAACTTTTTGCATGCAGGTCTGAACAAGATACGTACGCCGATATGCATAGGTTAGTAGACTATCAAGGAAATTTAAAAAAAGGGTAATATTTTAAAATAATAAAATATATTCGTATCTATGATTATTTGGGTGTTAAACGGTATGTTTATCTATTTTTATTTCTAGATTCAAAATATTTCTTTAATAGTTGGTTTGATGTTTAAAAATTGTAAAAATATGATATGTATTTTATTATATATTAGAAAAATTAAGTGATATAGTTAAATCTATATATTTTATTATAAATTAAAAAACTATGAATACGTACGATGTATCTACTATTCTTATTTTAATCATGTTTCGAATTTTTTTGTCAAACCGGTCATACTTTAATATTTCAAAAAAGAATCTTAGTTTTAATTTTGTATGTCATATGAAGATTTTGGTAAGATCATAGAAGTTACTAAAATTTTTTGGATTGATGTTTAAAAAATTAAAAAAAATAAAAAATATATCTTATAATAAGTTCAAAGAACGGGCCGGGCCGGGTCGGGCCGGGCCAAACTTATATTTTTTCTGGGCCGGGCCGGGTTGGGCCGAAATGTAATACGGGCCGGGCCGGGCCGGCCCATTATATATTGGAGCGGGCTTTGTTGGGCCAGCTGCGGGCCGGGCCGGGCCCAGCCCATTGACAGCCCTAGGCGCGTACGGTATATTTTACACCCTTTTCAATGGTCATAGGGGAAGAAAAAAGCTCTGTTCCCTTGTTCTCACGGGAGATACGAAAGAGTCTGAAGGGTAAGTGGGGGGTTCAAGTTAAAGGTACACTCTTCAAGTAGGTTGAAAGTATAAGGACTTGAGTCGTCTAGCACCTTAAATGTGCAAGTTTAAACATGAACAAACCTTGGCTTGTTAATAAGTTGTGTCAAGTTTGCCCAAGTAGAAAAAACTTGCAAATAACTTGTTTAAATACTCAATTATTTATTAAGTTAAATATTTTCTTGAAAGTAGATTATAAGCACTTAATAATAATTATAAAATATTAGTCAAGTGCATTAAATGAATTAACATCAATTTAATGAGAAGTTAACTTGAGTTTAACTAATCAATTAGTTAAGGAGTTGAGTATTTATTTGAAAAATAAATCGGAAGCACTTAATAATTATCTGATGTTGATTAATAATATTAAATGAGTGTATATTTCATTAATAAATTTAAATTCAAGTTACAAAAATAAGTTCAGATCAAACACAAATTCAAGTTCCATCTAAGAATCAATTAGTGTGAGCTTCTTAAACAACATTATCTCTCAATTCTTAGTTGGGTGTGAACTTGAACTAAAAATGATCAAATAAATATATATTTCGATGAACCAATTTAAAAATTATCAAACTCCAATCCGAGAAAAAAGGCTATACTTTGAAAGAGCGTACGTTAAAGGGGTTGTCGGTAGGTACGTAGTAGATTCGGAGAAAACAGTACTCTCTCTCTCTATCTATCTATCTATCTCTCTATCTCTCATTCTCTCTCTCTCGGCTATCAGGTGATCTACAAGAATCACCACGACTATGTGCAAAGATGATACCTATTTCAGTGTGTACACGATCTAACCCTAACGGATCAAGGCACGATCTTATCCGTGTCAGAAGGGATAAGAGACTCTGTAACATGTCTTAAGGTCCTGCCGGAAGCTAATATAAACAAAGGTCAGGCCTTGAATTGGAAGCGCTGATGATGTGGGTTTGTTAGTGAAGAACACAGGAGTCTGATGTTGATTGTTACCCTCTCGGTGGGAGAGAAAGAGAGGCTGCTGCTACTTTGTCGGGTGGTGGTCTTCTGTGTGATAGGTCGCCGCATTCTTCTTCTGCTCTTCCTCGGCGTTGCGCTGTCGCATCTCAGTTGAATTAACGCCCACTAACACCTATGTCTGCAGACGAACTAAATTATGTAACTTCGTTTCTAAAGCAGAATCAAACGCTTTCATATAACTTTGCTTCGAAAGGCGCCTTCATGATGGGCTAATCAGGAGGGGGTGAAATACCCTTCATGCGCCTCACACCATGAAAAGGAGAGAACCTAAATGTATTTCCTGGAGTGTTCCTCTCCTCAATTGTGTGTACCCATGATAATTAGTCACTGTTTGGATGCAGTGATTTGTGAGCGCTTTGAAGTTAATTTTTTGCCTATAGAAAATTTTAAATATTTTTACATGTTTGAAAAAAAATAATTTGTGAATTTTTTTGCCGGCACTTTTATCTATTTTCGTTCAAAGATCTTACTACATGCCTCTAATTTTCCAACGACTATATACATAGGAATTTTTTTATCAACATATATTATATCGGGAAATTTGTAAGTAGAGTAACATACGGAAATGTTTATATCTACAACTCCTTTTTACTTTACACACAATTTTTTAAAGGTAAAATCGGATCAGTACCTTAACTCTCACATACACAGATGATATATACACAGAAAGCTACACTTACACTGTATTTCCTTAGCAGCTAAGCGCAACAGTTGATGGAAAAGCCAAGTGCCTCCGTAGAAGATTCCAGATCTAAGTTAGCTCAACAGTAAGGCGACGTTAATATATCTATCTATCTATCTATATATATACATTGAATTGTTTGCTACAGCTGTAGTATACACACAAGATATATGCACCAAGTAATTGCGCTTCTTTAACGCGCCCAGCCGACGGAGTCTCCACCATACAAGAGAACCTGAAACCTATACGCATACTGCAAACGCTAGAAGCCAACATTTTTTTTAACTAAAAGGAAGACTTTATTGAAGAGAAATCAGTGCGACGCCCTCTTCCATTTTGTTAATCAATCGGTCAGTTGATCAGGTCTTTCATATCCGCGTTGATTCCGAAGCTTGAGAGAGCAGTCCGGCAGGGTGACGACGGGATATGCGAAAAAGTCTGTGGGAATCCAGAAGGGGGAGGAGAAGACAAAGGAGAAGAGGCCATGAACAACCAGCTTCTCCTTTCCCTCGCACGCTACCTACTTGCGCGCGCGGCTGAGTCTTTCCCACTCCACAGTAATTTAATACACTTAGGCTAATGATCGAGAGGGGCTATAATTTGGTGTTTCATCAAGGCCTGATTTGTGGGTCTTGCGATGCCAGGACCTCAGTTACCAAGGTCAATGCGAGGCCTTTGTTTTCTTCTCCTTTTCTCCCACCTTTTCCCCCTTTTCTCTGCGCAAGATTTTGTATGGGAGAATCAGCGCCGATCTAGGATGTATGAATCCGCTTCATTACCTGGACAAAGTGCTAACTTTTCTTGTCATAAGGGTTAGGTTTGCTTATGTTTGAAACCATTTTTTCAAGCAAACGAAACCAACTCAAGAGCTCAAATATAATTTAACAGGTTCAAGAGTTTATACAGAACCAAAATGAATCGATTCATTTGGATTTGGATCGATATGAGATTGGAAATCAATTAAACATTTAAATAATTAATTATTTGTATATATGCATATTTTTAGTTATGAATTACTAAAATAAATATTATAAAATTATAAAAAAATTTAAAATTATATTATTATATACTTTTATATTATATCGATTTAGTTAATTCAACACGAATTTGTTTGATTTGAGAGACTGCCAATCGAATAGGTTTTTTCCTAGGTGTTAGCGGTGCTCGCTAGACGAAAAGAAGATAGTGAATGCCCTGGTTTCTTTATCAAGTTCTTACTGTTTTTTATCAAAATTATCGTAGAATATTTTATTTTATATACAAATCGGGCACTCCACATTCTTCAAAGATTGAAGTTACTGCCTGCACACGATATATTTATGGCTTTCCGGAGATAATTTTTCAAGGGTAAAGCTTGTTACTTGATAACAAGGAGTAGAAAATATATCATAGATTTTTACGGAGAAAGGAAAGAAGAAGAAACACTAAAGGAAATTAGGTCATTGGCGACGGCTTCGAGTCATCACTAATAAACGGTAAATAGCGACGGCTAACGTTAGCCGTCGCATAGAATACTGTTGGCGACGGTCGAAGTTGTCGTAATACCCAGAAAATCGAAACACTTATTTTTGAACTACTGGTGATGGCTTTTGAAGTCGTCGCGAGTAAGATTATTGGCGACGACTCAAGCCGTCGCCACTAAACGGTCGACGTTTTTTGGCAACGGCTTCAGCCGTGCCAATGTAACTTATTATGTTATTGGCGATGGCCTAAGAAGCCGTCACCAATAAATTGGTGTTAAAAAACCCTAGACCCCCTCCTTTCTCTCCCCCGCCGCTCACCGTCGATCCCCCCCTCTCTCTCTCTCGCGCGCGCGCTCGTCGTCGAAGGTTCCCACCCGCCGCCGACACTGCAGCCACCGTCGCCACCGCTTTCGCCGTCGTCACTGCCGTGTCGCCGCCGGCGGCGGCAAGCTGCAGGCGCTACCTCCCCCCTCCCTGCGTAGGGCGCCGTAAGGGAAAAGCTGCCTCTGCCACCGCCGTGGGTGCTGTCGGCTCTACCGCCGCCACTTCCTCTATGCCGGATTTAAACCCTAGTTAGGGTTAATCGAACCTCCTTTGAGGTATGCATCTTCAACGTACAAGTTTTTGTTCAAATTTTTTCCTATATGGTACAAGGCATATAGAATAAATATGGTTAGATTTAGTGTCCCATTTTCATTAATAAAGTACACTTGTTATATACGATGTTTTTTGACTTAATAGACTGGACTAGTTCTTAATTTTATCACAAAAATTATCCCATTTTTTGGCTTAATTGATGTGAAACCTATGAATTGATCAAAGTTTATACATTAAATTGTTGGTAAAATGACTACATATTAAATTAGTTTCTTCATAAACCACTTAAATTTATGTGGTTTAGTCTATTTAAATAAGTGCCATCTTCATTTGGTTTCAACGAGTTTTCAAATCAAAATGATAGCTAGCTACGTAACTTAAACTACTTAGTATAAATTTTAACCGAATCGAACTGTTTAAGTTAAACAGTTTGGTTGGTTTCTATTCACACGTAGACCAAACCAACCTGTTAAAATCCTTGGGATGGATTGGATTTAGTTAAAATCGTTTGTTTATGATAAATTTAAATATGTTATATGCTTGTTTAGTTTGATGTCTATGTTTTGGAGAGATTTAAATAGGCATGCCCATCAAAGGCATGCCTATTAAATAAAGTAGGGCATGCCCATTAAAGGCCAAAACTGTAGACCAAACCGAACCAAACCGAACTAGTTTGGTTGGTCTGGTTCGGTTTGGAGATTTTGCGGTTTGGTTTGGTTCGATTTCAAGACTTAATTCGGTTTGGTTTGGTTTCTGAAAAGAACTCAATAAACCAAACTAAACCAGACTATGCTCACCCCTATAAGTGACTCCAATTGTTTAATTGGCATGTATAAACATTTATTGTTCAACAAGAAGTCTAATTTTGGTCATTTTATCTATTTTACAGGAAACTTCAATCGAGATATTCACTTGAGAGTTTCTTCTTTCAGTGGAGGTTCGGTTATATATTGATTTCTTTATTAAATTATCATTTCTTCATTGTACATAAATCATTTATTAGAATAAGATGAGTAACTTAGACAAATCGTGGATGCATATTTCTAAAAGATTAGATTCTAGATATATTCAAGGGATCGAAGATTTTTTAAACTATTCTTTTCATCATTCTATAATACAATTTATATTCAAGGGATCGAAGATATGGTTAAATTATCAAAAATGGATATGCCATGGTGAAATTGAAGTCAATATGGTAAATGAGGACATTATAAATTTAAATGAACCACAAGATGATTATGTAGCTGATCAAGTAATGGAAATGTTACAAGATATTTAAAATAATGAATCTTCTTTTGACATAATGAGGAAGAACACAATGAAGTTAATTTTCAATATTCTAAATTATTAAAAGATTCTAAAACACCTCTATATGAAGGTGTAAAAGATGTATCTAAATTAAAATTTATATTAAAGTTGATTCAACTTAAGTTCATTAATGGTCCTACTAGAAAATGTATGGATATGATATTATCTTTATTTAAGGAAGTCTTACCTAATGGGGCATGTGTTCCTGATAGTTGGTATGAGCTTAAGAAATTAGTTAAGGAATTATGACTTACTTATGAGAAAATTCATGCATGTAAAAATGATTGTATTCTATTTTGGAGAGATAATAAAGGCAAAAGTGTTTGTCCATATTGTAACACCTCAAGATATAAAAATAATCCTAAAAATCAAAATAAAAAATAGCACAAAAAGTTTTACATTATTTTCTATTAGGAGATAGGTTGTAGCGTTTATTCATATCATCCAACACGGCTAATTGGATGATATAGCATAGTCAGCCACGATCATATCAATTGTGAGATGAAATGCGTCATCCTGCCAATTCTCCCGCTTTGAAAAAGATGGATGAACTTTATCCAGAATTTACGTTAGAGAAATGTAACGTTCGAATTGGATTGACTTCAGATGGCTTTAATCTATTTGGCCAAATGTCTTCAAAATACAGTGTGTGGTCTGTTGTTACAATGGTGTACAACTTACCACCGTGGATGTGTATGAAAGCTACATACACAATGATATCATTATTAATACCTGATCCGAGAGCTCCCAAAAATGATATCGATGTATTCTTACAACCATTGGTGGAAGAGCTAAAAGATTTGTGGAAGATTAGATTGAAGACTTATGATGCCGAAAAGAAAAATATTTTCTTAATGAAAGTCATACTTTTTAGTACGATAAATGATTTTCTGGGATATGCAAATTTAACTGGATGGAGTACTAAAGGAAAATTGGCATGTCCTATCTGTAACGAAGAAACACATTCCATTCGACTTGCTCATAGTTGAAAACAATGTTACCTTGGTCATCGGCGGTTCTTATCAGTAGCACATCGGTGGAGAAAGAACCAATATAAGCATCTTTTGTAGGCGCTGAGTGAAAAGAATGCCGGTAATAGGCGGCAATTAACAATGCCGTACAAAAGAGGAAGAATAAACATACACCAGTTAGAAAGAGATTTTGTAAGTAGTAAAAACTTAAAATTTTATATTAGTTGATTCTTATTTCCAAATTCTTTATTTTTTAAATTTTTTGGACATGTACGAAAAGAAGGTCGTCCTCCAACTCGTCCGAAGGTATTCCAAATGAGTCAAACACATGAAGAGCTGGATAGAGCAGTCATTTGGGATAATGACAAAGTCGTCTTATGATGGTAATGATTGGTTGTCAAAATATTATTTTATTTATAATTTACACTTCATCACGGAAGAATTTTACTTTTTATCATATTATTTATATAGGAAATTATGCAAGGATTGATGAATCCCCCAGCATCTAAATTCTTGAATGCTGAGGTATCGCAGCCTCCACTCACCGTGGAGAAAGCTTTTGTATCCGTATTTGGTAGAGATTGATCAGGACAGATCCGATGTGGTGGGCAAGGTGAAATTCGCCACACTTGGTATAGTGAGTCAAGTGGAGGTGCTTTTAGCTCGACTCAAAAAGTTCAGGATCTTAGAGATCAGGTGGTGAGGCAAGGAGAAATCAATGAACGTTATGAAGAACAAATTACTTCATTGAAACAACAATTGGACAATCAACAGAAATCATTCCAAGCAAATTTCGATTGCCTCAATTTGATTATAGAAGAGTTGACTCAAAGGTTCTCGACTTCTGATGTGCCATCCACATCGGGACATCCTCTGCCTCAACAAACAGAGGACAGAAATGACGATGACGATGAGGACTACGAGGATGCCGAGGAGAGTGAAGATGAAGATGAAGATGAAGAAGACGAATAGATATATATGTATATTCTACTCTCTTTGGATGTCAATATTTGTATGTATCAAAACATTTTACAGTATGAATGTGAATTTGAATGTGGTATGTGAATGTAAATTTGAAGAATTTGGTATGTGAATGTAAAAAAAATGTGTATTTGACATGTTTGAATTTGCCAATTCGGCATCGGATTGTGAAGAAAATCTACAAATCTCAATCCGATGCCGAATTGGCCAATCCAAATCAGTTCTGGGTTTGAAATGGATAATTTGGCACCGGATTGGTCAAAAAGATCAAAATTCCCAAGACGATGTTGAATTCCCCAATTGATGCCCGTTACGAGTTTGAATTGGCTAATCCGGCACCGGATTGGCCAAAACAACAAAATCCTCAATCCGATGCCCGTTCCGAGTTCGAATTAGATAATCCAGCATTGAATTTGCCAAAACGAATAAAATCCCCAATTTGATGCCCATTTCGGGTTTGAAATGAGCAATTCGGCACCGAATTGGTTAATATAAATCAATTTTCGGATTGGTCGATCCGATTTTGGGTCTTTCTGGAAGTTATCGTGAATGATCGGTTTTCTTGATTTAATCCAAGAATTGATCCAATCCGGCCAATCCAATTATTTTTTTTTTTTGCAGAAAAAAATTATTGGCGACTGTTGAATGGGCGACGGCTGCATTCAGCCGTCGTCAATAAGCTTATATGGGACAGCTAAAGCCGTCCTAAATAAAGTTTACAGCCGTCGCAAAACCAGGGAAAAAAATCTGGAACCCCCCCTCCGTGGGGTTTCTCTTTACCATTTGCGACGGCCCCGCAAACCGTTGCCAATATTATTGGCAACGGCTTCGTAAGTCGTCCTCAATAAGTTGGAACCCCGTCTCATTAAGTTTTAATGCGACGACTTAAAAGTTGTCGCCAATAAAATTACTTGCGACGATTTCACAGTAGCCGTCGCTAATAATATTGGCGATAGTGTTATTTGCGATGCATTTGTGACGACTTGTAAGCCGTCGCTAATACAAATTAGCGACGGTTTTTGGGTTTTTTTGGACGACTGTGAGCCGTCCCAATAACCTATATTCTTGTAGTGAAAGTGACCTGAAATTGTTTACATAGTTCTATGTATTTCAAAGATGACTGGAAACTATGTGATCAAATGGAAAGAAAAAAAAAAGATGACAGTCGCTCATTCATGTGATTAATTGCCGCAAGTTACTGATTGTACATGGTTGCATTTGTCAGTTTTGACTGCTTTATACCATGGAAAGAGATCCCATTTCAGTATCCTTTATAACTCAGGCCTTTTTGCTGAATTATAAATTAATGTATTTATATTGAAATGCTTTGTAAAATTTTGATTTCAGGCCTCGTGAAAGTCGAAAACCAAGACTCAATAAGAAATTGTCCTTGATTTTAAAGTGCATCACTTATGCAACCCCACATTTTAGTAAAAACAATTGAGGCCTGTTTGTGTCTTCAAACAATCCTTAAGCACAAGACACTTCGGTCAAAATAATACAGCATGGATAATTTGAATACTTTTCAGTGTAAATTGTTGAAATATCTCTGATATTGTCAGATTGTGTCGTAGGCATGTTCTTCAAGTTTCAAGATACGATCATCAAATGAAGACTAACACACAACCAACGAAAATAACAAGATAGAGCGAATAAATGAAGTAAAACCTAATAAGAAAAGTACTTTCAGCCATTAGCTGTGAATGTTTGGATTTCATGCGTACGTATTTAAACTTTGAATACGAGACTGGGGAGTGCATATATGTGAATATAAAAGAAACCCCACGAGTCCGAGAGTATATATTTCTAAACAGTCTGTTTGATAACATTATTAAACCCCTGACTATATATTATCATTTTTTGAAATTAATATCGGTATAAATCATCACAAGGTATTTGATAATAAACTTACAATACAACCAGTGGACGAATTGTAGAACAAGTACCCAATTATATCAAAATTTGCTTAAATCATGTTTACTACCCATCTTCCCTAGAAATCACTTATTTTGAAATTACTCTTAACAAACTTTTTGAACTCAACTTTTCAAAAATTGTTAATAGTCTATTGATTTAATTTTTTAACGTATTCACCAATTAAATATTTAGGTCGATCTTTAAAAATATCAGAAATTGATAAAATGTCAATTTTGATATTCTAATAAAATGGAATAAAATAATATATAAGAGGAGGAAGAAGCAAACCATGATCATACATATCTTGCTCTTTAGCAACAGCATTTTGATCGATGTTTATTTTCCTGATGTAGGTGAATGGGCGGCTGCAGGTGCCGACCGCGGACCGTGCGCAGCGCCTGCATGAAATGCCGGCGCAGGAGCTGCTCGGAAGTCCACGGCGACGAGATACGGCAAGGCATGAGGACGGCTGCGCGTATTCATAAGGGAGGCGCGCGGGGCAGGAGACGACGGGTTCCCACGCCTTTACATGTAAACAATATACATGGGAGGACCGCACGCACCGCCGTGCTCTCTTCTTGACGAGGCGTTACATCATATCGCCCCCGACGACGATCTCCGGGCAGCCCTAGAAAGGAGAATAATAGGAGCAGAAGAGAATAAAGAAGGAGAGAGGCGTTGAACTGGGGCTTGCTTCGTTTTGTCCTCCTCCCGTAAGCATCACATCATCTCCCTTCCCCTTTCCTTTTCTCTGTCGGGGTTCCTTGACCCCCTTCCTATAAAGCCCGGCACATGGCTTCTCCCCTTTCGGCACCGGCAGGCCTGGCCTGACAGCCCCATTCACCTCCGCCGGTCGTCGGCCACTCGAAGGAGGACAGAGAGAGAGAGAGGGGAGAGAGGGATAGAGATGGGAAGAGCTCCGTGCTGCGACAAGGCCACCGTGAAAAAGGGCCCATGGTCCCCTGAGGAAGACGCGAAGCTCAAGGCGTACATTGAGGAGCACGGCACCGGGGGCAACTGGATAGCTCTTCCTCATAAGATCGGTCTGTCCTTATCCTTGTCTTCCTGAATCTCCTCCTTCCCCAAAACTGGATTATGTGGTTACCTTAAAATTAAAGTTTTCTCCAAGGTCTGTCCTCGCTCTTTTCTTCCTGAATCTCCTCCTCCCCCATAAGCTCAAGGCGTACCTTCAGTCATTTCGTATGGATTGTGATCAAGGGAGATGTCTACCAAATCTTTCAAAAGTTACGGTTTTCTAGTTTTTCAGACAGTTTTTTAGTGCCTGTTTCTCTTTAATTTTCAAAATCTTTTATGCACTTGTGTTGGACGAAATTTTAAAAAATATGTTGTGCAATTGGTTGAGTTTCTGGACTGACAGAAACCTTTCACTGCACTCAAGAAAGCTCAACCAAACGCGAGTTTAGTTTAGGGTTTTTATTTTCTGTTCTCCTTAATTTCTTACAATTAGTGATTAATTTCATGTAGGTCTAAAGAGATGCGGAAAGAGCTGCAGGCTGAGATGGCTGAATTATCTCAGGCCCAATATCAAGCACGGCGGATTCACCGAGGAAGAAGACAGCATTATCTGCAGCCTCTATATTAGCATCGGCAGCAGGTATATATACATACACATATATATACGTGTTGCAGTTTCGTCCTTCTAGATCAAATTAACATGCGTCTGGATAATTTTCAGGTGGTCAATAATCGCAGCGCAGCTTCCAGGAAGAACAGATAACGACGTCAAGAACTACTGGAACACCAAGCTGAAGAAGAAATTGCTCGGGAAGTGTAAAGACGCGCACACCCGTCTTGCATCCTCGGATCAAGAAGAGGCCAAATATGACGTAGACGGAACAGATTCTTCCTGCGGATTAAGCAGCTCGGCGCTGGAGAGGATGCAGCTCCACATACAGCTTCACGGCAGCGACAGCTCGTTCTCTTTCTTCAGCAAGCTCCCCAGGATCGCGGCAGGTGGGGTGATCACCCAAAGCCAATGTGGTGCCCTGAATGCCCCAGCTGCAACGGGGGCATCCAAAGATTCATCTTTTCCCGGTTTCTCGGCGGCTCCTCCGGCGGCCTGCATGACCGTCGACAGCCCGTCGCCGGCGGGCTCCGTCGCCGCGAAGACGGAGGAGCATTCCCGTAGCAGCCTGAGTTCAGATTCCGCCGTTCTGCAGGCAGACGTTGCCGATCTCTTCCTGGGGAAGGACTGGCCGTCGGTAGGGCAGGCGGGAGAGGAGGCGGTGGAGGATCTTGGCGGCTTCAGAGAAGGTGCTGTTTGGTGGGGAGACGACGATGGTTTCGAGGCGAAGATCACATCGTGGGACTCCATCCCTGTCATCCAGCCGGCTGATATGTTGTTTCAGGAGTTTATGTTAGGGTATGGTCTCTAGCCTAATTCAAGCAGAAGCAAGAAGAGGGAACTGAGTCGTTGTAAACGTGTGAATAATAACACTGTATTTTGTCTCACGAGTACATCATATATATATATGATTCTACTGGCCTCTTTGGTTGGAGTATTGAATCTAATATATTATTAAGTTTGATATTGGTATCAGACGTGCCAATATTAGAAATGGTAGAGGATAGAAAATATCAAAAATAATGTTGATAAAGGGGCTTGATATTGATACCATAACCAAACAATGTCCATGATCTCCTTCAGTAGAATATTAATAATCTCATCACCACTGTTGTGGAGGAGGAGATATATATCCCACTTTCTGCTGATTTGGCTTGGGAACCTTCAAATATAGGAGCTTGGTCTCATTGGCCAGATTATTTCTCAAATCAATGTTAGGCGATCTTGGGCTTAGGTGAATTAGAGTAATTTAAATGTCTAAAGTCTTAAGCTGCGTTGAATTGGACTTTTAGGTCAGAGGTTGGTGGATTCTCATTGTCAGATTTTGTGTTGGTTGGTTCTTATTGTTTAATTATTTTGCCTTAATTAATCTGTAAACATATCTTTTAAGTCCATAAATCTCTTAGAATTAAGTGGTATCATTCACCCTTTTATTTTTCAGATGTACCCTCTTTATTTAGGATACAAGTAACATATGTGATGTATCTTTAAGAGAAAACTAAATTAGTTGATATATAAACATGTAACCAAATTAATTATCTTTTTGTCATAATTAATGTGTTAAACACGACATTAAGAGTTCTTATTTACATATTAGACCAAAAGAAGCACCACTTTATTTCTCCTCTAATCTTTTATTACAGGAAAAAGGTTCTTCATTCTACTTCTAAAAAAAAGTTACGGTTACTCACTTAAAATTAAACGGTTCATTTTTAGTGTCTAATATCTGACCTAAGAAAAGATTATATTTGGCTCGTTCCCATGAAATGAGGCCTTGGTATGTTAGGAGAATAGGTTTGCACTAGGAAGCCTGTTGATTATTTTTAGATCAGGAATCAAGGATAATTATAAAAAGAACAAGAGAGGATATGACCCCAAAATGAACAAAAAAAAACATATATAAGACATTAGACTCAGTTGTATAATTAAGTTAGGATGTGTACACAAGGGCAAGCTTCCCTGTATAGGCCTGTCCCAGGTCACTCCATTAATGGAGTTACAAGGCCCAAATGAACAGTAAAGCCCAAGAGAGACCACACGTGACACGTACATTTATTCTCCTTCCAGTAGTTAATAGGTTAATTTTTGTCAACTTTCGCTAGGGAAACTTCTTTCTTATTAATCGAAAACATGCAAACGCCTAGAAGTCGCCTTAATCTTGAATAGAGGGATGCATTTTAATTCCATGTATTTTTTTCAGCTTTACATATATTTTTATCAGAACGATTTTATAAATTAAGTGTTGTTGAAGCACTTAAATTGCCGTTATCATTTAAATTGCCATTCTTCTGTTAACATATTCTCATGAAAATAAAATCTAACTGGTGTGCTCGGTTCGACTATTTTTCATCAGATTCCTAAAGAATTTTATAGCAAGCATATTTTTGAAATAAATATTTGTGAATTCTAACTGTGAATTATGCAACCATTAGAGTCAATTTGTATTAGAAATATTTTTTTTTTGAACTTGCAATAGATGTAACTTTCATATATGACTTTATCTATGCGTAAGTTCATTTGTGCTTTTGTCGATAAACTCCGGATAATGTTGAGGTTTGCGATAAGTGACTGAGTGTAGTGAACAAAGTACATGAAAGATATGAGGGTATTTCCAACATGTAACGTCCAAAATAAGTGTCTGAATGTTATACCGAATAATTAAGAATATCATACCAAGGATAGACGTTGGTAAAAAAGTTAATCCATAGTGTGAATCAAGATTATACTTAAAATAATATATAAAATTATAAAATATATCTAATAAAGTAAACCCTAAAAAAGGATAAGAATGGGTATTTAAAATATTAGAACATTTACAAAACCACTCATGAAATTTGTTGATAGAACGAGGAAGAGAAAGATTAATATTATTTTCAGACAAGAAACCATAAAAATAGGAAATGTAAAAGATACTTTCACACAAAACACTATGAGACTTGTCTCACTATATTCAATAAATGCTTCTTGATTCTGTGTTTGATCTCTAAGAGTAAAAGGTGCTTCCTTTCTGTCATTATTGGGTGCTTTAATTTACTTAATGTATCACCTTTTACAATGAATACTTTATTGGATGCACAAGACTATATATTGAATCTTTTTAAGATGTAAGACTTTTGAGAAAGATCTAAGGCTTGATAGTCTATCTCTAGTGATCTCGATGCCCAAGACATATCAGGCTACATGTAAAATATTCATCTCAATTCTTAGACATAAATAACTTAGTTTCATGCAACAAATCAAGATCACTACTAGCAAATAATATATTATCCATATACAAAAGTAAGATGATAAATTTACTCTCACTTACCTTCAGGTATAAACACTCATTAATAGTGTCCTCTTTAAACCCAAAGAAAAAAATTATCTTAATAAACTTGAGATATCACTGTTGGGAGGTTTGCTTAAGTCGTAAATAGATTTTCTGAACATGCATATCACATATTCTCTCCCTTCAACATGAAACCCTTGAGATTGTTTTATGTACGCCTCTTCATCTACATCCCCATTAAGGAAAGCCATCCGCATGTATATCTAGTGTAGCTCTAATTCAAAATGAGCAACTAAGACCATGACTACTTTGAATGAGAGTTTCCTTGAAATTAGAGAGAGAGTCTCATTATACTCAATACCCTCCCATTAAGTAAAACCTTTAGCTACCAATATGGACTTATATCACTCAATATTACCATTAGAGTCAACGTTAGTTTTGAATACCCATTTGCATCTAACGAGTTTGGACCCTTCTATCAATTCAATGAATTCCTAGACTTGAGTTTTAACCATTGAGTCAAGCTTATCCTTTAAGGCTTTGAATCAATAACCATAATTTTTACTCTTCATAGCTTATAAAAAAGTCATTGGATCCACAATGCAATCCCTGTCCACATTATCCTTTTGTAGATATGACAAAATCATCAAATATAACAGGTCTTCTAACTCTCTCAGAGTGACATCGTATGAATCCCTAATCCACTTGAGAAAGTGTTTGGTCAATTTCTATATCCATTGGCTCTTGAGCTATATCGAGAACATCATGGGTTGGATTAGTTGTAAGTCTCCTAAATTATCATTTCGAGGAATGAACAATGAAACATTACTAATAGTAATACTAGTTATTTATTATAATCCTATAACTCCTTAAAAGAAACCTCTCAACAAGTCACACTCTCACTAATTCCACCATCAATAAGAAACCTTGATTTATATATCTTTATAATAAAGGGTACATGGTATAGACAATAAAACTTATTCCTCTTTAACCTCTCATGATAATCAATAAAAAATTCACTGGTTATTTTGAGATCAAATGCCTTTTCCCATGGACTATATGGCCTAGCCTCTACTAGACATCCCCAAGTGCACATATAGCTCATAGAAGGTTTCCTACAACACCACACTTATAGGGAGTTTTAGATGTCGCCTTCATAGAGAATTTATTTATGATGTGTGCAGCTATCTTAATGGCTTCACTCCAAAGAAATAAAGGTAGGGTTGAGTGACTTAACATTGTCCTAACCATCTCTTTAAGCATCTGATTCCATCTTTCAACAATCATATTCTCATATGGGCTACCATGTGTGGTGTACAGAGGTATAATTCTATCTTCCTTAAGGAATTAAGCTAATTGTCTCAACTTTTGTCCCATCTTTGTATGTTTACCATAGAACCCGCCACCTCTATCAAATTTAACTATTTTGATTATTTAACCTGATTGTTTATCTACTTTCTTCTTGAAATTTATAAAGATGTCAAAAACATCTCCTTTTTTACGAAGTAAGTAGTGATACATAAATCTAGAATAGTTATCTATGAACGAGACAAAGAACTTCTCTTTAGTTAGATAAAGAGAAAATGGATCATAGATATTAGTGTGAATAATCACTAAAATCTTTGAACTTCTTGTGGCATCCTTATTAGGCATAGTGTCTACTTTGCCTTACTAAAAATAGCATATGTCTCAAGGTCCTTCAAGTTAAGAGGATGAAGTACTCATTCTCTAGCTGCTAATCTTTGAAGTCTCTTAATGAAGATAAGCTCTAATCTCTTATGCCACAATATGGGTGACTTTTCATTTACTTTACCATGCTTATTATTCATTAAAGCCAAAGTATAGTGTATTATGGATGTATTCAACCATAGAAGAGAGACACTATATGTATAAACCATTAAAAAGATTGCCAGTACAAAATATAACTAAATATTTATTTAAATTAAAGAAAGAATTTCTAAAATTGAAATGGAACCCTTTATGATCAAGTTTTGATACTTGTGGATGACCGATTCGAGCCGATTCTTCCTTTCCAGGCTAGAACGGCGAGCGCCACTCCTCTTCCTTCTTCTTTCGGCTTTCGATTCCGGTGGGTGTTGGTATGTGGTCGCCAGGAACCGAGGGCTCCAAGAGTAAAAAAAAAGAAAATAAAAGAGAATGTAAGTATTAAAAGAAATGACCAAATGTACCTAAGCGGAGAGATCGTGTTGGGAGATTATGGGTTGCATTTTCTTCCTTTCGGCCAACCGAGAAGAAAGAGCTTGAAGCACTTTAGTTGTTCCTAAAAAAATAAGTAAGTCACGAAAACAAGTGAAAGTGGATTAGAACTAAGATAGTAATGAATCTTGCAAAATGAATGAACTAAAACCACAAATGGAAATGGACTAACCAGATTGGGAATAACTCCCAACCCCCCTTTTATGTGTTTTTGGATGATGATATATGATATTACTAAGCTAAATATGCATGTAAATGTGATGATCTATGATGGAAAACATGGAAACAAAGTAATGCTAGGAGATAGGGAAAGAAAATTAGGTTTCGGCTCCAAAAATGGCAATCTGGAGCCCCTGGCAACTCGACAGGGAGGTCACCTGGGCGACGCAGCAGACGGGTCACCTGGGCGACCTGACAGGGGGGTCACCTGGGCGACCTGGTAAAGGGGTCACCTAGGCGACCCGGCAGATGGGTCACCTCCTACACCAGGACCCGTTTCGCTCTCAGATGCTCCCACGATGCCTCCGGATGGCTTTCAAAGTTTGATGATGACTCTCGGAAACTCCTAGGACATAGATGATGATCTCCCCTTAGATGTAGGAACTTGAAAAGCTTCAAAATGGATGTTGATGAAGAAACATGATGAAGAACGTCGGTTTACGGAGGTGGATGGAAGTGGGAAGCTCTCAATCTTTTGGACAATGAAGCTTGGAGGATGGAGATGGCTTGAAGCTCTCTAGGGCTCTCTCTTGGGAGTTTGGGATGTTCACAACCTTCTCACACTCTTCCAACGTTTGAAAAAGTGGTTAGGGGATCCATTTTTATAGGCAAAAGGGCCACAGGGGCATTTCAGGCATAAAAGATGTCATCCGTAACAGAAGATGACCCATCTGTCGGGTCGCCTAAGCAACCCATTTGGCGGGTCACCTGCGAAACTATAAATGCCATTAAATGCACGTGCATCGAAAGCTGGCCGACCGCCGTCCGGGGCCTGCTACAGTGGCAGGCGTCCCGTCTGACGAATCACCTATGTCCAGTCGGTCCCGGCCGTCCGGATGAGCATGCGCCGCTCGCGGGTCACTTTGTTCAGTCTGTGCACTGTTCCGACAGGTGACCCATTGACCGGGATGCTTCCCATACCTGACCGGACTTGACCCCCCACCCCCCACCATCAGAACGGGCGAATTGGCGGGAATTGAGAAATGACCTGGCAGACGGGTCGCCTAGGTGACCCGGCAGGGGGTCGCCTAGGCGACCAGGCAGGAGGGTCATCTTCCCCTTCAGAGTTTGTTTCTGGGCCGTTTTCTTGGAGATCCGGTTTGTTTATCGGAAAACTCGAGTATCTTCCTAGAAAGCATGAATCTTAAGCTCCTCAAATAGGCAAAATTTGCGTGTCTACAATACTGACACCAAATTTCTACTAAATGATGACAAATAAAAGATGTCATCTAAGTTTAGAATATACTCACTACTTAAAGTAAGCTTAAAAGTTCCTATAACCTTCAATTGTGAGCACATCCTACTCCCTAAGTGAATTTACTGCTCACCCTAATGGGTATTTGGAATACAAACACCCTACAAAAATATGGCAACATGTATAATAGACCTTGAGTCGATCCACCAAGAATCTAAAATAAATATTAACCAAATGAGACTCACAACACATGATAAGAGAGTGTATGTTACTTCTTAAGCCACTATATATATTTTGATATCTTGTCTTCATGTGTCCAACCTTCTGGCAGAAGTAGCATTTATCATTCTTTCATTTTTTTATTTTGGATTTTTTTCTTCTTAACCTTTATTTGAACAATTTTCCATTCACTAAATGTCCACTTATTTTTGAGAGGTAAAATTAACACCATGTTTCTCTCTCCTCTCAATCTCTCTTCCACTTATACACTTATTATCATCAACTCATTGAGTAACAATTTAGATTGATGTGTGTTCTAGGATATTTTAAAAGCTTCATATTCAATCGGCAGAGCTGAGAATTTAATGAACTAGAAAAATATCATAAATTGTAATCTTTATGGTGTTGATGAGTTGAGTTGAAATGTTTCTCATCATCATGTTATGCTTTCTAACACTCGTACTACTAGTGTATTTCATCGAGGAGAGCTTGGCCATAAGAGTGCTAGCCTTTGTCTTGTCAGAACTAACAAACTACACCTTAATAGCTAAGACATCCACAATGTTTTGACCTATGTGCCCCTAAAGAAATAGGAGACAAAAATGATTAGATCTTTCTCATTTCTCTAAGAAAGTCTACTAACTCAGGTGTAATAAAAGTAAGATTATTCTCACGCAAAGCTAAATCTAGGTCCATGAACCCTTATGCAAATACTACCCTTTGTTTCCTTGTAGTAAAGTTTATCCTATTTAGATAAGGCAGAAAACAAAAGAAAGATGAAGAAAAAGTGGAGATGCAACTACAATAAATACATATGTTCACATGATAAGATAACTTAATCATATGCGAGACAATAAAATAAATACTCAAAGTAATTCTAATAACCATAAAGCATTATCATCAATTTGGTGCACCATTGTAGTTTTTCTTTTAGGAGGCAATCACAACATGCTAATGAACCAACTCCCCATATAAACTAAAGTGATAGAATTAACATCTATACATACTTTAATGTCAAGAGAATTTATATCTTTGGGTATCGAACTCTCAAGAGTCACCGTATGCATAAATATTATTCTACCATTCTGTTAACTCGAAAATAAAATACTCATTTAAGAGTTGGACTTTATCTTATAATTAAAAGCATAAATTGGATACTATTCTTATTTTACATACTTGATGCTATTTGAACTAAATAAAAGTAAATTTTATTATTCTTCATGATTAGTGCCACTTTGGTGATCTACTCAATCATTTAGAATACAAAAATCTATCACTAAACCATATAACAATGTCAAATAATTATTTTATGTGAGCAAAGGACATATTCACGATATTATTGCAATGAAAGAAATATTCATTCACAAATTTAACTTTAAGAGATCATGATTATATGTTCTATATTTCTAACATGATTTTTAATAATTAAATGCCTATTTCCATGTTAAAATTCACTAAACATAGCACAAAACAACAATTTTAGCGATTTGCTCACATACATATATATATATCTAATTCTACTTTAAAAATATCAACCAAAGTAATTTCAATATTTTGTTTATATACCCTGTATTTTTAAAAGGTTTAACTAAATGAATCTTAACGCTAAAGAATGCTTAATGGATCTAATATCCAATAACTAAATAGAAACTGAATAATTCTTTAACCAAATCAAGGATAAGAGATGAACTTTAATACAAAATAATTAACTTGATGAATATTATAATTAATAAAAATATTTTAAAAAGATAACTTAACGGGCATCAAATCGATTAAATTTAAAAGGGATTCATATCTAGTTTCTTAAAAGATCCAAGATTCATTTAACTAAATTTGAATATGTTTTCTGTTAAAAATTATCATAGAAATTTTGGTATAGTGGAAGTGACGATTTCTATGGGTTCATGTAGAACCGATCTCAATTAGAACCAAATGACAAAAATTGAAAATTGATCAAAACGGGTTCGAGTATACCTGATTGAGATTCATCTAATCCCTTGGAGATGAATAAGTTAAGTTTATTAAGCTCTTCATAACGTTCAAGTGTTCTGTCTCCAACAGTATCCACATGAACTTCATCCATAGTAGGTTCTCCCTTCGTGTCGATCTTGAGAACTCTTCTCGAACAGAGCTCTATCGACCATGGACAACTTCTAGAGAGAGGAGGAGGTAGAGAGTGTAAGGAATCAATATATGACAGCGGAAAAATTTTGATTCCAGAAAATCATGATCTTTGCCTTGATCGATGCCGAACGAGTAAAACCGGGAACCGAATATGAAGTAGAACTAGAGTACCTCATGGGATTTCTAAAATCCCTCACCATGGATGAAGAGATGACATTCCTCCTTGCTGAAAATCATTCAAGTGTCCAGTCTCTAACGGTATCCACACGATCTGTTTCAATAGACGAGTTCTCCCTTCCTTCGGGCCTCTAGAAACCTTCCAGATCCAAGCTTGACCATGGGAGATCACCTTCTAGAGGAGAGAGGAGGAAGAGAGGATGCTTGGGACGTGCTCTAGCCCTTTGGCTTGTTAGGGTTTGGCTTCATAGGCCATTTATATATAGAAGATGGAATTTTTCACAAAAACCCAAAACTTCTATAAAATTGCGTCCATGCCCTCATCTTATTGACCAGATCTATTGTGTGTGACCCACTAGGCCCAATAATAAATTTGGTTGAAGTTTTAATTAATTTAAAAGAACAATTCCTTTAAATTAAATTAAAACCGTTATCCGATAACAGTTTTTACGGCATTCTGATCATAAAGGGTACAAGCCACATCCTATGATCCCAAATGACTTTGGGGAGTTAAATAACATCCATTGAGCCTTTCCATCATCAATTACAACACGGATTTAAATCCTCGTTCATACAATGTCCCGGTCGGTCAGGGGTTCGGCACTGACTGTCAACCCGTAAGTATTCCAACTCTATGAAATCTTGTACTCAAGAATGGATCAACTGGAAAACTCCTTTTCCAATTATCCTATATACCTTGGCCAAGGATTTAGAGTGCTATCCATAGGACATTCTCTCTCTCTTACCGAGAGTGAACGATCTCCTATTATCCGCTCAATTGCCTCCACCAGGTTCCCCATATACCCAATCCATTAACTATATAGGACCACAATACTAAGTGATCCATCAGTCAATAGTCAAAGTACATAGTACGCCTGGCAAGACATCTTTGGCGACTCAGGCCAAAGATCCAACCGTGCTATTGAGATGTAAGAATAACCTGATAGACAGTTCGATAAGATACCGATCAGGTTTTCTTAAATTGGTCAGTTCAGTGAACTCGTTCCACTAATAAGCACCTGTGTGTGTATCTTAGTGTCCCCACACTGATGACCAATGAGATCGGTCATTCTCATCATATGAGAAGACATCACACACACTAGTCTATCCGGATTCTTGATGTCCCGTCTCAAGGATCCTATGACTAGGAACATTTAGATCACATACCTCTAGATGATCGATCTCATTATCATGATCTCATCATGATTCAATCATCATTGCATGTGATCAAGGACTTCATTACGATATACGCTTCTAGTAAAAGCTAGTAACGAAGTTTTGCCTATTTAATTGAATGAGATATTCCTAGAAATGTTGAATCATATTATATATGATTGGCTTGTAGGGCATACATTTCTATCAGAGAGGAGGCTGAGGACGTGGTTTCCACCCTTAGTTTGATAGGGTTTGGTTGAAACCCTCATCCATTTAATGTCCCCAGTCAAAAAAGAGTACGGCATCAACTGTCAACTCCTTAGTATACTGACTCTAAATGATAATGTACTCAGAATCAAATCAATTAGAAAACTCTTTATTTTTTATTATTCTTTTTATCTTAACCAAGAATTTAGAGTACTATCCCATAGGACATTCACTCTCACTTACCGAAAGTAGACAATCCCTTATTGTCTGCTCAATTGTCTCCATCGGGTTTTTCTTATACCTGATCCATCATTATACTAGATCATCTAAATGGTGATCCATAAGTAAATGGTCAAAGCACAAGTTCCTCTCAACAATGCATCTTTGGCGACTCAGGTTAAAAGTTCAACTATACAACCGTGATAATAGAAAACCCTTGATTGCAGTTTGGTAAAATAGCATTCAGAGTTTCTAATTTGATCAGTTCAGTGAACTCATTCAACTAATGAGCACCTGTATGTGCATCTCAGTGTCTCCATTTATGACTAATGAGATCAGTTATCCTCATCATATAAGAAGACAACACACACACTAGTATATCCATATTCTTGATGTCCCTTTTCAAGGATCCTATGACTAAGAATATTTAGATCACATATCTCTAAATGATCAATCTCATTATCATGATCTCATCATGATTTAATCATCATTGCATGTGTCAAGGACTTCATTATAATATTCACATCTAATAAGAGCTAGTAATGAAAATTTACCTAATTATTTAAATGCAATTTTTCAAAAATGTTGAATCATATCATATATGATTGACTTGTAAGGTATACATTTATATCATTTTCAACTCTAAAATTCAAATCCAAATCAGATCCAAATGAAAATTACAATATGGATCTAAAACACCTTTATGAATTAAAAACCTAATTAGATCAAAATCAAACTTAACATGATTCAATTAGGAACAAGATTCAAAGAAGTATTGGATTGCGACGATGATATTTAGGTAATACCCATCATCTCCTTCCATAATCCCTTGACACTAAAGAAATGCTAACTTCTAGGGTGAAATGGGGCAATGGTGGGAGTAGAGAGTCGGTGGCATCGTCTGACGAGCAGGTGGCAGCCGAGTCTTCTTTTTTATCTTCCTTGTTGGGACCTCTCATTGCTGAGAGATAAACCTTCAAAGATGGCACCATTTGGCACTATCTACCCTACCCAACCACTTGTGAGGGCCTGCTTATACTAGTCATCTGCATAGGAAGAGTTGACTGATGCTCCCCTACCATTGTGGACTAGCCACATGCTGTGGGAGGTACTGTTGTCACGTCCCAGATTTTAACAAGCACAGTGGGATAATACGATGACGCAACTAAGAAAAATTAACCCCGTAAAAATATCGGATTGGGAAAAATGAAGACAACTAGATCCCAGTTCATAATTTCACAAATTCCAAATAAATACACTGCTATGCTACACAATCTAAACAAAACTAAATACCATCTAAACATAAATATCATCCAAGTGCCTTCTAAGGAAAATCGATCCATGTTAGACAACCATGCTCAAAATGAACTAGAATGAGACAATATCCACAAACAAACACCTAAGCATGATTAAACATGGACATAACTAGATGCTGGAAGATTAATCATCATAACCTCTAATCTTATTAGCCTATCATCACAACTTAATAAGGTTAACTCAATATATTCAAGCTAATATGTAACTGGGTGGCAAGCTAAAAGCAACAATAATACATTATTAACTAAGTATGATCTCATATACACATAATAGAGACATATACATATAATATCACATGATACTACACACATCTATCTAACTAACTCATGTTAACTCAAAAATTACGCAAAAACGTAACTATACACCCCTTTAATTAAAAGGTCAACTCTATGGATCATGAAGAATTAAATATGAATTTTTGATGATAATAGACACGTCAAGGATGTCTACCGGAACGGCATAGTAAAAGTCAAGAATCGGTGATCGAAAACGATATGGAACATTGAGAACATGATGCACAAATCAAATCACACAAATAAGCTATCTCCCTCCATCAAAGCTGCTGGAAAAAGACATATAGAATAAGGGTATGTCATCTATCAAGGGGGAGAAAAGAGAGAAGAAAATAAGCAGAATAATATCATGAGAATAGGAGAGAGAACGAGAGTGTTACCATGCTTGATAGCGGCGGGGCGCACGGTGAAGGCGGTGCATGGTAGAGGGATGGAGGCGCACGGCGGACGTCGGCGGTGAGGGCGGCACCGGCTATTGGCCACGGGCGCACTGTGCGGGGGCGGAACCGCGCGGGGAGACACGAGACGGGCAGAGGCGGCTGGCCACGCTGGGCGGCGGTTGACCTGGACAGCGGCGCGCGAGGAGGCGTGCGGAGCTGGTCAACGGGGCCACGCAGGCGCGCTCGCGCAAAGAGGCACGGCGGCGGGCACTGATCGGGACAGAGGCCGGGCAGTGAGGGGGGCGACGGCATGCACAAGCAGCGGCGCGCTCGCGGAAGCGGAAGGGCGTGACGGGGCGGCAGCGGTTGACTGTGGTGGCTGTAAGGAATCGTCCATTAAAATTTGGTACAGCGGAAGCGACGATTCCTATGGGTTCCTTTAGAATCCGTCTCAATCAGAACCGAACGACGAAAACCAAAAACCGATCAAATCGGGTTCGAATATACCTGATAGGGATTCATATAATCCCATGGAGAGGAAGGAGATGAGCTTCTCAAGCTCTACAAAACGTTCAAGTGTCCGGTCTCCAGCAGTATCCACACGAACTTCATCCACAGCAGGTTCTCCCTTCGCGCCGGCCTCGAGAACTCTTCCCGAACGGAGCTCCATCGACCATGGACACCTTCTAGAGAGAGGAGGAGGTAGGGAGGAGGCTTGGGACGTGGTTTTCACCCTTGGCTTGATGGGGTTTGGCTGAAACCATTATTATTTATAGAGAATTATGGAATTTTTCATAAAAACCCAAAATCTCTATAAATTACGTCCTTGCCCCTGTACTTGTGGATAAGTCCTTTTGTGTGTGACCCACTAGGCCCAATAACCTATTTGGTTGAGGCCTAAATAAAATAGAACAATTCTATTTAATTTAATTAAATCCATTATCCGATAACAGATTAATCGGCCTACCGATCATGAAGGGTACAAGCCACATCCCATGATCCCAAATGGCTATGGGGATAATCTCATCTCCATTGAGCCTTTCCATCATCAGTTACCACATGGATATAAACCCTCATCCATCCAATGTCCCGGTCAGAACGGAGTACGGCATCGACTGTCAACTCCTTAGTGTACCGACTCTATAGGATCCTGTACTCGGAATTGGATCAATTGGAAAACTCCTTTTCCAATTATCCTATCTACCCTGGCCAGGGATTTAGAGTACTATCCCATAGGACATTCACTCTCACTTACCGAGAGTGGACGATCCCTTGTTGTCCGCTCAATTGCCTCCATCGGATTTTCCTTGTACCCGATCCATCGCTATATAGGACCATCTAAATTGTGATCCATAAGTCAATGGTCAAAGCACAAGTTCCACCCAACAAGGCATCTTTGGCGACTCGGGTCAAAGGTCCAACCATGCAACCGTGATGATAGAAAACCCTGATAGACAGTTCGGTAAGATACCATACAGGGTTTCTAATTCGGTCAGTTCAGTGAACTCATTCAACTAATGAGCACTTGTATGTGTATTTCAGTGTCTCCACACTAATGACCAATGAGATTGGTCATCCTCATCACATGAGAAGACATCACATACACTAGTCTATCCGGATCCTTGATGTCCCGTCTCAAGTATCCTATGACTAGGAACATTTAGATCAAATACCTCTAGATGATCAATCTCATTATCATGATCTCATCATGATTTAATCATCATTTTATTTGATCAAGGACTTCATTATGATATTCGCTTCTAATAAGAGTTTATAATGAAGATTTGCCTAATTAATTGAATGAGATATTTCTAGAAATGTCGAATCATATCATATATAATTGGCTTGTAGGGCATACATTTCTATCAGTGGCGGCGTAGCACGGGTGGGCGTCGGCGCGCAACCGGGGATGACAACGCGCGAAGCGGGAAACGGAGGGCAGCATTGGGTGAGCTTTGAAACTGGGTGAGGACGGGCGAGGCGACAAGGAGACGAGATGCGCGCGACGACGAGGAGAGCATCAAGAGGAGGGGGGAGAGTAAAAAAGGAAACGGTGGAGAAGAAGAAACGGAAAAGATGAGATGGCAAACAAGGTAACGGGAGGAATAAGAATGAGGAGAGAGTAAAATAGAGGGAGATAAGAGAAAGAAAGAAAGTGATTAAATAAATAATTAACAATTAATATAAATAAAATATAATGATCTACAAAATTAATAAGACACTATAAATAAATAAAAATATTTATGTATCTATATAAACATCTTAAAAATAATTTAAGTACACTGCGAAAATAATTAAAACTCCATGATAAAAACTTAAAAAATGCTACAAAATTCTGGAATATTACAACTGCCTTCTACCTTGTGGTGATCTAGAATTTTAGTTTAGTGGGGTCACCTTAAAATTTATTGTGGTCACATCTCTGAATACTTTATAATTCAAATTATTATTAATAAAATTATCTCTATTTTTAAACCATTTCTCAAATTTAGTCGGTCACATGACCCCCACCAAGTCAAATGTAAGCCCACTAGTACTACTCTTGCCACCAATACTCTGGCTGATGTGGGCCCAAGGGAGCCACCAACTTAAGGCGCTTAATAGCCACTGCACTACTAGGAATAGGACCATTGGACAGGACAAATGCCATCACTTGACATCAAAACTCACTGTGATGTTCAACACCCACTGCCAACTAATTAACCAACGGAGATCATCCAGCAATAGACAACAAACCATCTCAAATGTTGTCATGCGGAAAATCGCAACAAGGAAGTAACTGATATCAATTTCCGATAGAAGATTGGATGAAATCAATCTCAAATTTAAACACAAATTGGAACAAACAAATGGTCAGTCCACCTCCGACGGGGCCAACATAAGAAAAAATTCAACCTTGTCGTAATCAATGTCCGTAGATTGAACATAGGCTCTAATACCAACATGTTGGAGGTATAGAATATTGGACAATGATTCGAACTCTATTGTTTTCTCTCTCTCGTTTGGCGAGGGTTTCCTTCCTCTCTCTCGGAGGGGTTTTCTCCGGACACTCGTCCAGATCGGTTGTTCCGCCATCGGCGCGGAGGGGTTTTCCTTCCTCACTTTCTGTGGCTCTCTCATCCCACTTGAATCTCTTCATCTAGGGTTCTTGTTCTCCCTTTCGATCCTGTTCAAGGATTTTCTTCTGTTTTCTTTCTTTATTCCAGATCGTTCTTGGCCCTTTTGGCCTTCGGTAGGCGCCTTCAGTTTCCCGCTTGGGTTCTCTTCAGATTTTTAGTCTCCTTCTGGTGGTGTTCGAAGTTTTCTTTCCTGTTGATTGGATTCTTTGGGTGCTAGTCCCCGGCAGGGGGGTGTCTAGCGGGGTTTCCTCCGCAGCGAAGGATTCCCCTTCTATTTCCCGGCCTTTTCGCTTTTGGTGCCTCCTTTTCTTCTTCTTCCGTTTTCCTAGTCCGATTTCTGCTCCGATTTCCTTCCCCATCGACTCTGTCGGTTGTCCCTGTGGAGGGTTCTTCTTCATTGTTTCGGTCATCTTTGGCCCTCATATCCTGGTGTCTTCTTCTGCGCATTCATGTGTCCTTGGATCTGCTTGTTTCTGCTTCTCTTTTAGCGGGTTTTTTCCTTCTTGAGTCTAGGAGGTTGCTGTCTAGTTTGTTTTCTCTTCATCTTTATTTTTATTTTTATTTTATTTTTATTTTATTTTATTTTGTTTCGCTCGTTTTTCCAGGGTTTCTTCTAGCGGGACTTTTCTAGGACCTTCTACTACTGTCTAGCACTATCAAGTCTCTTCTTGTATTAGGGTTCCTCTGGGTTCTGGTCGGTAGTTGTCCCTTTTCCTTCCTTTTTTCTGCTGGGTTATTCGTGTCTCTTTCTGGTTTCGCTGGATAGTCTTTGGGTTGGCCTCTGTTGCTAGTGCTCGATCTTCTGGAGATGGCTCGTCAAGCTTCCGAGGAGGAGCAAATCCTTTCAAAGTTTCAACAGCTCCTTCATCCCTCTACTTCTGTCTCCCCGGTCTGTCTTGATCAGGATGCAGCATCGACGGATCTTCGCTGGAAAAGGAGTTTGGTTCTGAAGGTGCTTTCCTCGTCCAGACCTCGACCAACTGGTATCCGAGAATGGGTACGCAAGATGTGGAATCCTACTTCGCCGTGGTCCTTATTAGAATTTCCTCAGGATGCTTTTTTGGTTACCTTTCATTCCGAAGAGGAAGTTGATAAGGCCTGTCGGCGCGCCCCGTGGTTTTTCAGTAACGATCTTCTCCTGATCGAAAGAGCTCGTCCTCTAACAGCTCCTTCGGAGTACGCTTTGTCGGAGGCTGACCTCTGGGTTCGAATTTATGATTTACCGCATGAGTTATTATCTAAAGAAGTGGTGATGCAGATTGCTTCTAAGATTGGGTTTCCTTGGGACCCCCCGGCAGACATAGTTTCCACATAGAGTATGTTTGCTCGTATCAAAGTCCGGCTTAATGATCTTGAACCTCTTCCACTGGATGTGGCAGTGATTCTTCCTAATGGTCTGCTTCGGAACTTTGAGTTGGCCTATGAGCGGATATCTCGATTCTGTTTTTTCTGCGGTCGGCTGGGTCACGAGTATGGTGATTGTATTCATTGGCGTTCCTTAAACTCTCTTTTTTCTTCTGACCTTTCTGAAGATCTTCAGAAGTATATGAAATCTCATCTTGTTTTTAAATATGGTGATTGGTTATCTACGTCCGGTCGAGCGGCCAATGAGGGCAGAAGGCCGTTCCGGGACCAAACCACAATTACTACGCCTTGGAAGTCTCAAGCGCAATCTCCCTCGACAAATGTTCAGATTGATTCTTCACTTTTGGCCTTGCCTCCACCGCCGGTTCAGGTAACTACTTCAGCTCTCCCCCTGAGTCCGACTTCTGCACATATGCATCAAGGATGTGCTCTTGAAGTGAACAAAGGTTTATCATCTGGATCTTGTGAGGGCTTGTCTTCGGTTTCTATTAGTCAGTCTCTGGACAATAAGTCTCATCAGCTTGGTACCTCTCGTTTTCTTCCCTCATCTGAAGGGGTTGACGGTTCCTTGATTCGATCTCCTTTATCTCCAGTCATGACTACTATGAAAAAATCGGGTGCTAAGAGGAAAGGTAAGTGGAAAGTTTTTGGAAAAGCTGTTATTACTTCTGGTTGTCCTAATCAGGATGCACTAATTCCGGTTAAGATTGAGTCTTTGGTTCATGGTGATCGACATTTAGGGGTTCCGGCAGCTGACCCTTTTCAGCTGCCCTCGTCAAAATGAAGTTATTAGCCTGGAATTGTCGGGGTTTGAATGGGGCTCCGACAATTCAGCAGGTTGACAGATTAACCCATTCTATAAATCCTCATATTGTTTTCCTGTCTGAAACCAAGTGTTCCATGGATACTGGTAGAGAATTTTTCCATCGCAGAGGTATTTCCAACTTCTTTATTATTCCCTCTGACAATAGGAAAGGTGGTTTATGGTTGTGGTGGGACTCTTCTATTTCTTTTCAAGTGTTGTTCTCTTCCTCTTCTTGGATTGGTGGTGTTCTGCATGACACAGTTCTGGATTCTTATTGGTTGTTAATTACTGTATATGCACCTAATCTTGACAAAGATCGTAGGATCATGTGGAGCAATATGACCAAGGCTATCAATAATCTGGCTTTACCGGTTTGCTTAATCGGTGATTGGAATTGCATACGTAGGGCATCGGATAAGAAGGGGGGCAACAAGCCTATTACTTCTTATATGCTTCATTTCGATCAATTCATTCATGACAATAATCTCTTAGAGGTTCGGAATGATGGCCTTGTGTATACTTGGAGTAATAGGAGATCCTTTGCTTTCAATATAAAAGAAAAGTTGGACAGGTGTTTAACTTCAGTCTCATGGTTCAATTTATATCCTGCTGTTCAACTTCATACAACTCCTTCTTCTTTTAGTGATCATTGCCCTCTATATTTAAATACCTCTCCACCTAGTCGTCCAAAAAACTCCTGGTTCAGATTGGAAGCGGCTTGGCTTCAAATACCTTCCTTTCATAAGCAAGTCACTTCATCTTGGGTCTCTTCTCCGGCTTTATTTTAGAATTATTCTGATAAAATGCAGTATCTTCGAAAGGATTTTTCCTATTGGAGAAGATATATATTTGGGAGCCTCCGGCAGCAACTTCATCTCACTCAGTCCAGGCTTCGGGATCTTCAAGCTTTGAATCCTTCTTTCCAACACTGTCAAGAGGAAGCTTCCCTTGAAAAACAGTTGGCATGGCTTGAAGAATTAGATAATATTTACTAGCGACAGCGGGCTAAGGTGTATTGGCACTCTTTTGGTGAAAAATGTACCAAATTTTTTCATGCTAAAGTTCTAAATCGTAGACATTGGAACCGTATTTCTGGAATACTTACTCCTGCTGGCTCTTGGTCCTCCAATATGGATGATATTAAGGCTGGGTTTTCTGCTTACTTTAATCAATTGTTTCATGATGATGTTACTACTGTCGATGCTACTTTTCTTGATTCCCTGATTCTTCCTTTTCTGTCTCAGTCTCAAAAAGCTCAACTTCTGGTTCCCATTACTCTGGAAGAAGTCAAAATGGTACTCTTTTCTATGAAGCCAGAGACGTCACCTGGAACTGATGGTCTTCCACCAATTTTTTTTCAACAATATTGGTCTCAGATGAGTCATGATCTCCTTCTTTTTCTTCAACAACTGTTTACTACTGCGCACATTCCTGAGGGATTAAACCATACCATCATTACTTTGATTCCTAAGAAGGACAAGGCTTCGTTACCTGAACATTATAGACCTATCAGCTTATGTAATGTTTTATTTAAAATGCTTACCAAACTTCTTGCTCTGCGGGTGAAGCCTTTATTACAGGATCTGATCTCGGACCTTCAAGCTGCTTTTCTTCCAGGGAGGCAGGGCATGGACAATGTTATCATTCTTCAAGAAATTCAGAATTTCTTTAGACAGCAGATAGGTATGCAGGGCTATTATATGGTTAAATTGGACATCCATAAAGCGTTTGATAGACTTAGATGGCCTTTCTTGCATTCTGTTCTTCACAAGTTTGGTTTTCCTGAACATCTCATTAAATTGATTATGAATTGTACCAAGTCGGTCTCTTATTCTCTTAATCTGAATGGATCTCTTTCTGAGCCTATTCTTCCTTCGAGAGGCATACGACAGGGGTGTCCTCTTTCCCCATATCTCTTCATCTTATGCTCAGAAATCCTTTCAGCTATGCTATCAAATGCTGTTCAGATGAAGCTTATTTCTGGTATTTCTATCACTAGGGGAGCTCCTTTAATTTCCCATCTTATGTTTGCTGATGACTTAATAGTCTGCGGTAAAGCATCGGAGGAGGAGATTTCAAATTTGCTGCACATTCTTCAGGTTTTTGAACAAGCTTCAGGTCAGGCAGTTAATTCTCATAAGTCAAAGATATATTTCAGTAAAAATGTTGATCCTGGTCTCTGTTCTCGTTTATGTCATATTTCTGGTTTTCAACCAGGTCTTGATGATGACCTATACCTTGGAATTCCATGGGATCCAAGGAAGGGTAGGCTGTCTTTTTTTAACAAACTGTTATCTTCATGTCAAAATAAGATTGCTAGTTGGAAATCTCATTTGCTGTCAACAGGGGGTCGGACAACATTAATCAAGTCTACGATGGCTTATCTGGCTATTCATGCTATGTCAGTGTGTAAGCTTCCGGTGTCTTTTATAAAGAAACTTGAACAGATTCAAAGGAATTTCTGGTGGGCGCATTCAGATTCTAAGCCTCATCGGATTCATTTTTCTAATTGGCAAGTTATCAAGTTGCCTAAATTTTTAGGAGGTGTTGGTATTAAGGATCTTGTTATTCTAAACCAAGCCATGGGTTTGAAACTTCTCTGGAACTTCCTTCATAATCAGCAGGCACTGTGGGCTAGAATTCTCTCTAGTCGATATCTCAAACATTACACTATTTGGAAGGTTAAGGCCACGCGCAAGGACTCCATGGTATGGAGATTTCTGCTCTCGGCTAGAGGTGCTTTGGCCTCAGCTGGACTTTGGATGGTAAAAGATGGCTGTGACATTGATATTTGGAACCATTCTTGGATATTAGATGGTAAAGGGCCATTGCTCCCCCGAATTGCAGGTCAGTTTTTTCAAGGTCAAGTTAAGGATCTGATCAAGGATGGGGCTTGGAATTCCTCTCTTATTCGTGAGTGGTTTGATGCCCCATCTTCTATACGCATTTTACTCACTCCTATCCAGTCTACCTTGGTTGGTGACACTCTGATATGGCCTTATACAATGGATGGTTCCTTTAACATTAAATCTGCTTACCGGTTTCTGCATGAAGCTGCTTTGCCTCCTAGTTCTTCTAACATATCTGTTTGGCGTAAACTATGGCATCCCCTTGTTGGTAAATTTTTATCTCATAAGATTCTTATATGTATGTGGAAATTACTCTCAGGAAATCTACCGGTTAATTTCGAAGTTCACAGGAGATGCTCTTGGGTAAGTTCAATCTGTCCAGTCTGTCTTCAGGAGGATGAAATGGTAGAGCATACTTTTCTGTTTTGCCCTCGATCTTCAGCTGTATGGCTTGCTTCCCCAATTGGAAACAATTGCAACTGGTATTCTTCTTCTCTTCTTACGCTAGTTTCCTGTTGGTTGGATTGGATCCGATCCAAAGATGATTATCTTTGTCAGTTGGGCTTATTTGCTATCTCCATCCTCTGGCATTTATGGAAGGCTCGTTGCAATATGATTTTCAGAGGGAAGAGAGACTCTCCACTTCAGATTCTCCAGCATGCTCGAAATACTTTAGACTTTTCTTTATCCCAGGGTCCTCCTTTTTCTAATAATCCTCCTCTACGTTGGTCCCCTCCAGATTTTCATCATCTGAAGATTAATGTGGATGCAGCTATTTCGGTCTCCGCTGGTGCTGTTGGGATGCTTGTAAGAGATGCAGGAGGTAACGTGGTATTTTGGCAAACAAAATTATTTGCTTCTCAACATCCTATCGTGCTGGAAGCTCAAGCCATCTATCTAGCATGCTCCTGGGCCTCTTCTATGGCAAGTCCGATCCACATTGAGAGTGATGCTAAAATAGTGGTCGATGCCATCAACCGTGAGGGGCCTACTCCTTGGCGGGCTCAAAGTTTAGTTCGCTCTTGTCAAGCACTTTTGTCTAAATATATGAACTTTTTTATTTCTTTTGTACCTAGATCTACTAACAATGCCGCTCACTCTTTGGCTAAGTGGGCGTTAGGTGTTCCTTTTGATAGTATGTTTCCTTCTAATCTTCCTGAGTCTGTATATTTGGCCCTTTGTAAAGACCGTTGTAGTTAATATATTGATCAGTGGTTTGTTCAAAAAAAAAAAAGATTCGAACTCTATTGCATCGAGAAAGATGAAGAATGAAGAAGACCAACTATATAAAAATTGTTTGTCTCTTCTAGATGTTCCTTTAGTTTCCTCTCTAAGAAGAGTCATATCCCTTTTTATATTTATATAGAGTGAAGGGACTAGTCTAAGTTTAACTAGGATTAAGATTCTACCCATAACTAGATTCTTGACCAAATAGGAGATAAGATTCATCTTCTAAACATATTAATTTGCTTGCCAAGTATAATTAACAAGAAGATCACTCATAAAATATCGAGATAAACACAACATTAATTGTTTTTAATTTGACAATGAGCCTAAACATTTGAGCAAATAAAATATAAAAGAGAAAAAAAGAGAAAATTATTCTAAAACCACTCGATTTAAATGTGTTTTGGTGGATTCCAGGTGACAATAGATAACTATAGTGTCAAGTAAAAATTAAGTAATTTTGTTACATTAGTGAACATGAATTGTTACATATGACTGTACAAACTACGATTGTAATTTTAAATGTGTATTTCCAACTAATGAATTCACAAACATTACGTAAAACATTGCATAGAAGAATTTTCTTACATTGCACTCAGCGAAAAAAAAAAAACTATGCATTATTACAATAATATAGACAAGAGGGAACACATGGACTTCCTGGGAGACAATGATTCCTCTTCGGCCAATAGATGAATAAAAAGATTATAAGGTCTTAATAACACATACTCCCGGCAACACCCACCTGGGGAGTACAAGATGAGAAGAGAGACTATGGATGATGAATATTGGAAAGGTAGAGGATAAATCTTAACCAAAATACTTAACCAAGAACGTTTATTTAATGGAGTACTTTTCATTTAGAATATTTAACCAGAAAATTATTTTATGTAGAATTAATGCTTAACGGGGCATTATATGGTATGGTACAAAATAATAAGTTAATAATAGCTTTCCCACACTAAAATGAACTTGCGCGAATGAGAAAAAATATTTTATCATATATTTACTTATTAGTTGAAAAATGTAAAGAATATTTATTATTTTAAAATTATTGTTATAATATAACATAGCCGACTGAGCGTGGCTCGGTTGGCACGACGCCACCCCCGCGGGGGGGGGGGGGGGTGGCGGGGGTTCGACCCCGGCGATGGACTGCCGGGTCCACCTCTCCATGGGGGGAGAGGTGGCATCTAGTGGGGATCGAGTGCTGCACCCGGCAGCGCTCGATCCCTCGCCGGCGCGGGAGCTGCGCCTTGTGTTGGCCACCGGGCCATCGTGTTCAAAAAAAAAAAAAAGTTATAATATAACATATCGGATTAATATAACTTAAAGAGTGACACAGGCTAAGCTGTAATATCGTGGGAAAAAAAGGGGTTTAAAAAAATTATTAAAATTAAATTTTTTACCTCTTGCCACGTACCCCTTCTTCACCGCCTCCGTTCGCCGCCTCTCTTCCCTCTCTCGAATCTTCTCCTCCACCGCCTCCGTCCCGTTTTCTTCCGTCGGACACCACCTCGCCGCCATCTCGCCGCGTTGAGCTCCCTCGAGCCCCCTCCCGCTTCTAGTGGTCGTCTCCCCGAGCCAGTCCCCGTCGACGCCGTCATTGCCTCCTTCCTCCGCGAGCCGCCGTCGTGAGGTCGCCGCCGTGACCGCCTCTTCTCCCTCCTCTTCTTCTCCGTTTCTTCTTCTTCTTCCACTCCTTCCGCCGTAGCCGGCGATGCCGTGGGCCGCCGTCGACATCGCCGTCCCCTTTCCTCCTTCCCGCGGTCGACGCCGCCTCTCGTCTCCCCCTCTTCTTCTCCTTCTTCCTCCGCGGTCGACGTCGGCGCCCGCCACTGTTGCCGCCGCGTTTCCCCCTCCGCCATGTCGCCTCCTCCTCTGCTTCCTCCTTCCGCCACGGCCGGCGTCGCCCCCCCCTCCTCCCTCGCGCCCCCCCCGCTCCTCTTCTTCTTCTTCCGCCATCGGCGTTGACGCCGTCGACCGCCCCCGGCGTCGCCTCGCCCCCGCCGCTCGCCCCCCGCTCTGCCGCGCCTCGCGCTCTCTCCCTCTCTCCCTTCTCTTCCTCTCCCCCCCCCCCGACTTACTGCGCCCAGGTGTGCGCGCGGGACCGCATGCGCCGCTGCGCCTGCGGCCGTGCCGCAGCGAGGGGCGGCGCGAGCGCCGCTCCCCCATCCCCCCGTCTCTCTCCTACCCCCCGGACGCACTCTCTCTCCCTTTTCTCTCTCTCTCCCCGCCACTCTCTCTCTCTCTCTTCTCTATCGCACACTCTCTCCTCTCTCTCTCCTCTCCACTCGCTCTCTCTCTCTCTCTCGCACATTCTCTTTCTCTCTCCTATTTAATTCTTTCTCTCTCCTTCTAATTATTTTATTAATTATATTGGGTGAGTTGATTAACCCTTTTACCATTTTAATGCCTATAGGATCGGAGGATATCCCGGTGCCGCAATCGACTCGGTCACCTTGGGATTGAATCGATTTGGGTTTTTCTGGATTCGAAAATTCACGGGACTCCTTGAGGTAGGCATCCCAACTCATCCTTATCACATGATACTGTAATTAATGTGTTAAAATATGATTATTAGTTTATTAGTAGAAAATGATGAATAATGATGTGGTGTAATTGTTTAATTGTGTGCATGTGTTTAATTAAATATCATTCATGTCATTCATGCAAAGTTTTAGTTATATTCATAAATTGCATTGGTCTGAGATAAATGTGGTTGATTATGTGTTGTAATTATCAAAAATTAGTTAGATATTATTGATGGTTAATTGTGTTGATTGTATTAAATTATGCAAATGAAAATTATGACCTTTGCTATTAATATTTAAATCTGATTCATGTCAAGAATAATTTTAAGTCATAAATACTGTTATTTTGGACATGATAATTACGGAGCTTAATTGAATAATATTAGTGGTTGCATAAATTTGTAATATGCATCATTTGATGAACTGGTATTGACTTGTGATTAATTGAAGTTAATATGTTCAATTATGTTGTATATTCCTTTCTGATTGGGTCAATTTCATAAATTGGTGTAAAATTGAATTAAGTGAATGATGTGATATTGCATATTCTGTTCTGATTGAGTCTATTGCATGATTTGTTGGTATAATGAAATGGTTGTGCATGACTTGATAATTGGCATATCTGGTTGATTGAATTGGTTATGTCTGAGTAAATATATGGCTTTTCTTGTTGAGGTCCTCTAGCCTACATTAGTGGTCCTGGGGCAGCAGATGACGTAGTGAAATCTGGTGCATCCTTCGATCCCGGATACCGCGGTTTATCCTAAGTACGCCCTGCCTAGGTGTACTAAGGATCTAGCTTACTATATGGTACTTCTTATATATATTTAGAGCTGGAGTTGAGAAGTCCAAGTATGGCATATGATTTACTCAGACTTATGGAATGGAAATGGTATGGAAACATGCACAGTTGGCTCATGCAGGTTTAGATGGCATAAACATATAGTCTAGTTCAGTTGGTAGCCAAGTCCATGTAGAGGCATGTTTAAATGGGTAATTTAGTGAAAGAAATCCCATTTAAATAAATAGACATGATAAATAGCCTATATGATATTATAGCAATTGATGGGTCTGGTTTATGCTTATAATTAGCAGTAGATTGGTTAGTATATTAGGATAGTTGGGTATAAGTCCTACTGAGTCATGATGGACTCACCCCTTTCCTTTTATATATTTTACAGCCGATTTTGAGCACCCATCCCCTGAAGATCTGTTTGTTGGAGACTTGACTCCCACTCCGGGTTCGGGCGAGGTGTGACTTGCTGATCCAGGTTAGTATTAATCTTTTGTACCCGAAATGGTTGAATCGGGTTGGCCGTGTGGAAACGGACTTTTGGTGGCTGTGTTGGCCGGTGTTGTGAATATGTTTATATCGGTTTTATGTTGTGTAAATGGATATATGAACCGGTTTCTGGTTTCCAGTTGAGGAAATTGCAGTTAAATGAATATCAGGTTGTTTTCCTACCACGGGTTTATTAATTATAAAGCCAACTGTCGCGTTCTCGAGTTGCCATGTTTTCCGCTGCGCGTGTTTATAATGTGGTAATTCGGGGGCGTGACAGCAGTTGGTATCAGAGCAATTATCCAGCCGTAAGATCATTATTGATCTGCCTGGATATAATAACTAGATAAGGAAAACAATACCTGGTTTGGATTGGATTGAGTTTAGGAATCGGATGTCAGTTATTGACTAACTTTTATGGAACGTGTGTGTTGTCAGTAACTGATTGGTGATTGGATTTCTGTAATAGGATGGCTTCTCGAGGAGGTAGCCGTAGGCATGGGAATGATGATCTTCAGGATGTCCCAATTGTGGAAGGAAGCCAACCGGGCTAGCGTAACCAAAATCCTCGTCCGAATGGAGGCCAGATACCGGATGCAGCAGGCATCCTAGGTGCTATACATGAGCTATTCCAGACAGTTCAGGCCCAGGTTCAGGCCCAGCAAGGAAGGAACCAGCAGGCACAGGCCAGGATTGATCATCCTCAGGGCAGCACACTTGAAGAATTTAAGAGGATGAGTCCACCAGCATTTAGAGGAGAAAGAGATCCGGCAGTTGCAGAAGATTGGCTTCAAGAAGTTGGAAAGATTTTTAGGGCAATGCAGTGCCCAGTAGAAGACATGGTTCGACTTGCAGCCCATATGCTTCAGCAATCTGCTGGGGCATGGTGGGAATCGATGCTTCGCACTCGCTACGCTGGTGCTACCGAGGTAGAGATCGACTGGGATGACTTTGTCCAAATCTTTAAGGACAAATACATCCCCGAGCATGTCAGATATGCCAAGAAGTGCGAGTTCTTACTTCTGGAGCAGGGCAGCATGACAGTTATGGAGTATGAAACCAAATTTGTGGAACTCGAGGCATATGCACCAAATATGTGTGAAAATGAGAGAGAAAGGGCCAAGAAATTTGTGGACGGGTTGAGAGGACCTATCAGGGACCTCTTGGTATCCAAGGCATGGCGCAGCATGGCAGCAGTTTATGAGGCAGCATGCAGAGTAGAGGAAAGTATGGGGCCTTATCGACCACCATCACAGTTTCAGAAGGCTCCAGCTCGTGCTCAGCAGGCAATAGATCGGAAGAGGAAGATGCCAGAGTTTGTTGCACCATGTACTAGGTGCAAGAGGTACCACCCAGGTACCTCATGTTGGTATAGCAGAGGGGTTTGCTTTGGATGTGGGCAACCAAGACATTTGGTGGCGAACTGTCCAAATCAGGGAAGAGGCACAACATCAACATCAACAAGTCAAGCCAGAGGAGAGGTTTACCGCCAGTCACCTCGCCAACCAGCTCTACTGCCGCTTCCTGCTCCTCCACCACGATTTGCATCACAGCCGCGACCTGCACCACCGAGGAGACCGTTTGTAGCTCCTCGAGCACCCCAGCCGCCACCACAGAGTTCGCAGGCCAAGGTTTTTGCCCTGGAGCGCCAGGACCTTCCCGAGGCAGCCACCGCAGCAGAAGGTACACTTCGAATTGCTGGATTCCATGCTAGGGTTTTGTTTGATTCCGGTGCTACAGATTCTTTCATATCTTTCCGCTTTGCTGCATTTTTATTTAAATTTTGTAAGCACCCAGTAGAAGAATGCAAACCTGTTAGTGTTAGTGTACCATAGGGGAAAACGGTAGAAGTTTCTTTTTGCATACCTCAGTGTGACATCGAGATTGGCGGAAATATTTTAAGGGCCAGGCTATTTGTGTTAGAGATGGAAGGGTTTGATGTTATTTTGGGAATGGATTGGCTAGAACACCACCATGCTCTTCTTGACTGTTTCAAGAAGAAGGTGACTTTTCAAATACCTGGTTATGACACTTTTACATATAAATGTCCTAACTATGGCAAGACACGGATGCTAATCTCTGCATTGAAAACTTCTAAGCTGATGGAGATGCAATGTGAAATATATCTAGCTTGTGTCACCAAGATCAACAAGTCGGAGGATAAACAGTCTCTAGAGGAGGTACCTATAGTTAAAGAGTTCCCTGATGTGTTTCCTGAAGAACTGCCTGGTTTGCCGCCAGTTCGAGACATCGACTTTGCTATTGATCTCGTTCCAGGGGCAGCACCCATTTCTATTGCACCATACAGAATGGCGCCAGCAGAATTAAAAGAATTGAAGAAGCAATTACAAGAGTTGCTGGATCAGGGATTTATACGTCCCAGTGTGTCTCCATGGGGTGCACCAGTTTTATTTGTAAGAAAGAAAGACGGCTCATTGAGATTGTGCATCGATTATCGGAAACTGAATCAATTAACTATCAAGAACAAATACCCGTTGCCTCGCATTGATGACTTGTTTGATCAGCTTCAAAATGCAAGAATATTTTCCCAAGATTGATTTGAGGTCAGGGTATCACCAGTTGAGAATTAAAGAGGAAGACATCTCCAAGACTACTTTCAGAACACGTTATGGGCATTATGAATTTCTGGTAATGCCGTTCAGACTTACCAATGCACCTGCGGCATTCATGAGCATGATGAATTAGATTTTTCGGGAATATCTGGATCAGTTTGTAGTGGTATTTATTGATGATATATTGATATATTCACCTGGTGAAGAGGAACACAGCCAACATTTGAGAACAGTTTTACAAATTTTAAGGGAGCAACAGCTGTATGCAAAATTCAGTAAATGTGCATTCTGGCTTCGCAGTGTAAATTTCTTGGGCCATATTATTTCTGAGGCAGGAGTACAAGTTGACCCAGCTAAAGTTGAGGCAGTGCAAAACTGGGAACGGCCAACTAATCCCACAGAGGTGAGAAGTTTTCTTGGCTTAGCAGGTTATTATCGTCGATTTATAAAAGGATTTGCAACCATTTCTGCTCCATTAACTGCTTTGACCAAGGAAGGAGGTTTCAAATGGAATGAGAAATGTAAAGAAAGTTTCCAAACTTTAAAAGAAAAGCTGACTACGGCACCAGTTCTGGTACTACCATCCGGTTCAGGTGGATTTGTTATATATACAGATGCTTCCAGAGTTGGTTTGGGCTGTGTCCTGATGCAACATGATTGAGTAGTAGCTTATGCTTCTAGACAGTTGAAGCCACATGAAAAGAACTATCATGTGCATAATTTGGAAATGGCTGCAGTAGTTCATGCATTAAAGGTTTGGAGACATTATTTATATGGTGAAACCTTCCAGGTATACACAGATCATAAGAGCTTAAAGTATATTTTTACTCAGAAAGATCTTAACCTGAGGCAAAGAAGATGGATAGAGTACATGAAAGATTATGATTTTAGTCTGCACTATCATCCGGGAAAAGCCAATGTCGTAGTGATGCTTTAAGTAGGAAGAAGCTTATGGCTATGCAATTACACCAGACCTGGAAGAGTATGGAAGCAATAGCATATTGTGCACCCATTGTGGCAGTTGACAGTTTAGCACCATTTATGGCACAACTTTCCATCGGGTCAACACTTGTGGACAAAGTAAAAGATGCTCAAATCGGGAACCAGGAAGTCCAAGATTTGGTAAAAAGGCCAGAAATTTCAAAATATGAAGATGAAACCATAAGATATCAAGGCAGACTATGTGTGCCCAATGATGCTGAGTTGAGACAGGAGATCCTGACTGAGGCCCATAGATCACAGTATGCTATTCACCCAAGAGCAACCAAAATGTATCAGGATCTTAAGAGACAGTTCTGGTGGGAAGGAATGAAGAAGGATGTTGTTGAATTTGTATCCAGATGCTTGGTGTGTCAGCAGGTTAAAGCAGAGCATAGAAAACCGGCAGGACCTCTTCAGCCATTGGAAATTCCACAGTGGAAATGGGAACACATTACTATGGACTTTGTAACTGGGTTACCTAAAACCAAGAAGCGACATGATGCCATTTGGGTGGTTGTGGATCGGCTTACTAAAGCAGCCCACTTTTTGCCGATCAAGGAAGCCCAGTCGACAGAAAGCTTAGTCAGAATATACTTTGATGGTATAGTCAAGTATCACGGTGTACCGGTTTCCATTGTATCTGATCGAGATCCCCGCTTCACGGGACGGGTATGGAAAGGTTTGCAAGAGGCATTTGGTTCACAGCTCAAGTTTATCTTAGCCTATCATCCCCAGACCGATGGTCAATCGGAACGAACTATCCAGACCTTAGAAGATATGCTAAGAACCAGAGCTCTTGAATGGCAGGAGAGCTGGGATTTACAGTTGCCCTTGATCGAATTTGCTTATAATAATAGCTATCATTCAAGTATTGGGATGGCACCCTTTGAAGCTTTATATGGAAGGCCATGTAGGTCACCTTTATGCTGGGAGGAACTTGGGGATAGAAGTTTGGTTGGACCTGATTGGGTGCAGGATAGTAACGAGAAAATCAAAGTGATTCGCCAGAAATTGCTTACAGCCCAGAGTCGACAGAAAAGCTATGCTGATTTGAAGCGCCGTGATATACAGTTTGAAGAAGGGGATCATGTCTTCTTAAAAGTATCTCCTTCCAAAGGAGTCATCAGATTTGGTCAGCGTGGGAAGCTAAACCCAAGATATATAGGCCCGTTCCAGATCGAGAAGCGTATTGGAGAGGTTGCATATCGGTTAGCTCTACCACCAGCCATGGCAAGGATACATCCGGTGTTCCATGTTTCTTTGCTAAGGAAGTATGTGCCAGATCCGACACATGTGATTGATTTTAGAGAGATCGATGTGCAGCCGAACTTGACTTTCGAGGAAAGGCCTATTAGAATCACAGATCGAATGGTGAAGCAATTAAGGAAGAAAAGTATTCCGATGGTTAAAGTGCTATGGAAGCATTATTCTTCTGAGGAGTCAACATGGGAGATCGAAGAAGAGATGAGGCGATTGTATCCACATTTATTTGGTAAGTTTGATTAGAAATTTCGAGGACGAAATTTTATTTTAAGGGGGAGTGAATGTAATATCGTGGGAAAAAAAGGGGGTTTAAAAAAAATTATTAAAATTAAATTTTTTACCTCTTGCCACGTACCCCTTCTTCACCGCCTCTGTTCGCCGCCTCTCTTCCCTCTCTCGAATCTTCTCCTCCACCGCCTCCGTCCCGTTTTCTTCCGTCGGACACCACCTCGCCGCCATCTCGCCGCGTTGAGCTCCCTCGAGCCCCCTCCCGCTTCTAGTGGTCGTCTCCCCGAGCCAGTCCCCGTCGACGCCATCGTTGCCTCCTTCCTCCGCGAGCCGCCGTCGTGAGGTCGCCGCCGTGACCGCCTCTTCTCCCTCCTCTTCTTCTCCGTTTCTTCTTCTTCTTCCTCTCCTTCCGCCGTAGCCGGCGATGCCGTGGGCCGCCGTCGACATCGCCGTCCCCTTTCCTCCTTCCCGCGGTCGACGCCGCCTCTGTCTCCCCCCTCTTCTTCTTCTTCTTCCTCCGCCGTCGACGTCGGCGACCGCCACTGTCGCCGCCGCGTTTCCCCCTCCGCCATGTCGCCTCCTCCTCTGCTTCCTCCTTCCGCCACGGCCGGCGTCGCCCCCACCTCCTCCGTCGCGCACCCCCTGCTCCTCTTCTTCTTCTTCCGCCATCGGCGTTGACGCCGTCGACCGCCGCCGGCGTCGCCTCGCCTCCGCCGCTCGCCCCCCGCTCTGCCGCGCCTCGCGCTCTCTCCCTCTCTCCCTTCTCTTCCTCTCCCCCCCCGACTTACTGCGCCCAGGTGTGCGCGCGGGACCGCATGCGCCGCTGCGCATGCGGCTGTGCCGCAGAGAGGGACGGCGCAAGCGCCGCTCCCCCATCCCCCGTCTCTCTCCTACCCCCCGGACGCACTCTCTCTCCCTTTTCTCTCTCTCCCCGCCAGCTCTCTCTCTTCTCTCTCTCTCGCACACTCTCTCCTCTCTCTCTCCTCTCCACTCGCTCTCTCTCTCTCTCGCACATTCTCTTTCTCTCTCCTATTTAATTCTTTCTCTCTCCTTCTAATTATTTTATTAATTATATTGGGTGAGTTGATTAACCCTTTTATCATTTTAATGCCTATAGGATCGGAGGATATCCCGGTGCCGCAATCGACTCGGTCACCTTGGGATTGAATCGATTTGGGTTTTTCTGGATTCGAAAATTCACGGGACTCCTTGAGGTAGGCATCCCAACTCATCCTTAGCACATGATACTGTAATTAATGTGTTAAAATATGATTATTAGTTTATTAGTTAGAAAATGATGAATAATGATGTGGTGTAATTGTTTAATTGTGTGCATGTGTTTAATTAAATATCATTCATGTCATTCATGCATAGTTTTAGTTATATTCATGAATTGCATTGGTCTGAGATAAATGTGGTTGATTATGTGTTGTAATTATCAAAAATTAGTTAGATATTATTGATGGTTAATTGTGTTGATTGTATTAAATTATGCAAATGAAAATTATGACCTTTGCTATTAATATTTAAATCTGATTCATGTCAAGAATAATTTTAAGTCATAAATACTGTTATTTTGGACATGATAATTCTGGAGCTTAATTGAATAATATTAGTGGTTGCATAATTTTGTAATATGCATCATTTGATGAACTGGTATTGACTTGTGATTAATTGAAGTTAATATGTTCAATTATGTTGTATATTCCTTTCTGATTGGGTCAATTTCATAAATTGGTGTAAAATTGAATTAAGTGAATGATGTGATATTGCATATTCTGTTCTGATTGGGTCTATTGCATGATTTGTTGGTATAATGAAATGGTTGTGCATGACTTGATAATTGGCATATCTGGTTGATTGAATTGGTTATGTCTGAGTAAATATATGGCTTTTACTTGTTGAGGTCCTCCAGCCTACATTAGTGGTCCTGGGGCAGCAGATGACGTAGTGAAATCTGGTGCATCCTTCGATCCCGGATACCGCGGTTTATCCTAAGTACGCCCTGCCTAGGTGTACTAAGGATCTAGCTTACTATATGGTACTTCTTATATATATTTAGAGCTGGAGTTGAGAAGTCCAATTATGGCATATGATTTACTCAGACTTATGGAATGGAAATGGTATGGAAACATGCACAGTTGGCTCATGCAGGTTTAGATGGCATAAACATATAGTCTAGTTCAGTTGGTAGCCAAGTCCATGTAGAGGCATGTTTAAATGGGTAGTTTAGTGAAAGAAATCCCATTTAAATAAATAGACATGATAAATAGCCTATATGATATTATAGCAATTGATGGGTCTGGTTTATGCTTATAATTAGCAGTAGATTGGTTAGTATATTAGGATAGTTGGGTATAAGTCCTACTGAGTCATGATGGACTCACCCCTTTCCTTTTATATATTTTACAGCCGATTTTGAGCACCCATCCCCTGAAGATCTGTTTGTTGGAGACTTGACTCCCACTCCGGGTTCGGGCGAGGTGTGACTTGCTGATCCAGGTTAGTATTAATCTTTTGTACCCGAAATGGTTGAATCGGGTTGGCCGTGTGGAAACGGACTTTTGGTGGCTGTGTTGGCCGGTGTTGTGAATATGTTTATATCGGTTTTTATGTTGTGTAAATGGATATATGAACCGGTTTCTGGTTGCCAGTTGAGGAAATTGCAGTTAAATGAATATCAGGTTGTTTTCCTACCACGGGTTTATTAATTATAAACCCAGCTGTCGCGTTCTCGAGTTGCCGTGTTTTCCGCTGCGCGTGTTTATAATGTGGTAATTCGGGGACGTGACATAAGCAACATGAAATATTTTTTTCATTTTGAAGGTGACAAAGTCACTATTCATTAATACTGAGAAAAAGGAGTACAAAAGGGGAATGAAAGAAAACAACATTAAGCAAGACACCACTAAACTACCCCAAGAGCTACCCAGCTGGTAGCAAATGTGGGACACAGCCCAAGCAGCCCATACAGTCTTCCAAGCCCACCACTTATCTCTTCCATGCAACGAAAAATATTTAAATAAAATCTAAGATTATATTGTTTCTTCGATAAAAATTATACTATTATCTTCTTGTACTAAAACAATGCAGTATAAATTTTTTGTCATTTTATTATCAGCAAATTAGATTACAGCCACAACTGCAAACAAAGAAATGTTGGCACAAATGCACAAAGAGAAAAACATTTAGCTCAGAAATATTATTACAAGAATATAGAAAGAGGATTTAGCTTAAACCAACAACACTAACATAATTTCGTTTTGTTTCACATTAAATATCATATGACTTGGGAATAAGGTGGCATTTGATAATACTAAAATCTAAACTATGAAATTTGATATTGAACTCTTATATCTGAATATATTACATAGATATTAGAAAATTTAATGCCTAAGATTGTTTGATAACACATCTGAATCTAAACAAATAAGATCAAGATTGTTTGACAACATGTTCAAATATAAAAGCCAAATAAATTAAGATCATTTTATAAAATAATAATGGTTATCTAACTATATTAAAACAATTTAATAATTTTAAATTTATATCTCAATTTAAAAAATAAATATATTAATCATAAAATACTTTTAGTAATAACTTAAACTAAATAAATTTTAAATTATCATTTTTTACTCTTAAGTTGTCATCTCATTTTTATGCTGTAAAATGATTATAAAGTTAAATTTTAATCTTCATAACTAAAATTTTCTATTTGTATTAAGTAAAACTTAACAAATAATAAACTTGCATTAATAAAATGAATTATTAATAATTTATATTACCATGCATAGTGACTTGAAAATTTATTAATGGAGTCAAACTACAATAATAATTATTAGGGATTAAAAACATGAATAATCAATTCTTTTAACTAATAAAAAGTTTTTCAAAGATTTTTCTACTTGTATGAAAAAAACTAGATAACTACAAATGATTTTAATAAAATAATATTTTAATTTTAATGGTGACATAATTTTTTATACAAATTTTATGTCCTTGACTATGTAGAGGTGGAGGTGACCGTGTTATAATGTTACAGCCACAAATGTTAAGCACATGGTAGCCAAGCTCAGCGCATGAAGTCCTGGCCAGAGTCCTTTTTAATGTTTAAGGCTTATGCCCGGTTTAGTAACACTATTAGGTAACTCTATCATTGTTAATTTTAAATTTGATATTGTTGGTAATCACTTTGAAGTGTTTGACTAATAATATCAATTTTGAATTTGTAATACAAACAACACAGGTTATATAATACAAGTGTTAACTTGTATTAATTTTGATATTGATACTCCATCTTCAAAAAATATCAATATTAATACTAATATAATATCATTTTTAATACTTTATGGCCCGTTTGGTTAGAGTTTCAAATTTGATACCATATCAATATTGATATTGATAATTTTAAAGGTTAGAGTATCAATATCAAAATTGATACAAGTTGACACTTGTATTACATAATGTGCTTTGTTTTCACTACCAATTTCAAAATTGATACTATTAACCAAACACTTCTTTGTGATTACTAGGAATATTAATTTTAAAATTGATAGTGATAGAGGTGTCAAATAGTGTTACCAAACATGGCCTTAACCAAACAGACCATTAAATGCATGTGTTGAAAGATAACGATTCATACGATAAAAATATTTATCAAATCAAATGAAGAATATAATACCTGATCGAATAGACATCAGAGGATGTTAAGCGCAAACAAACAAGGTCTATGTCTTTTACCCATAGACGAGATGTAAAGAGTATTTGCAGCCAAGGGTGATGGATCTCCTGCGGCCTGAGGTAAAAAAAAGAAGTTGCAAAATATTCATGGGCACAGAAATGGTGAATGAACTAACATGGGTGAAATAAGAGTGTAAAAGAAGTGGGACTTGATATAAAATGTTTTAAACATGATATAAACTTGAATCTTTCTCCTTGTTAGGAAAATAATGCAATGGTTTGGTTAAAATCTATACCTAGTATATAGAAGCGAGAGTACTGGATTTTTCGTCCTCCCCCTTTGGAGCGTCCGATCGACATCAACTAGCCGGACCACCGTCAGATATAGCCCCACGTTCTCTCCTCTGCGGAGCCTTTTTTACGCGGCCGTTGCGAAGCCTTTTACCGCACCGTCGTCGGATTGAGCCCTGCCTTATCTCCTCACGAGCTGTCGCGACCGTTACCCACATTTCCTCCTCCCGTTTTTGATCCACCGACGTCTTCAGCCGAGCTACTCGCCCGCCCCTTCTGCTCGCCCGCCCCTTCTGCGCCAGTTTTCGATCCACCGGCGCCTCAGCTGACCTGCTAGCCCGCGGCCGCCGCTTCCGCCGTCTTCCATCACGCCCTCTCTTCCTCGCTCAACCTTCCTCTCTGCGACCCTCCGGCCTTCAATGGCCCTTCCTCCTTTGGCTCTCTTTCAATGGCTTCTTCAATGTCCGTTCGGCCCTCCGTCTCCATCATCGTTCATTACGAAGCGCCAATCCTTTTACCACCATCATTCACGAAGGCTGCCAACATCCGGTTCTTCTCCAGTTTTCGTCGACTACGATTCTCAGCACGGTGCGACTACGCTTCTCAAACGTGATTATTCATATATTGCGGGAGACATCACAAGGTACTTGTACAAATGTTGTATACGATTTTCCCTTTACATATTTGATTGTTTTTTTACGTCGAGTTTTAGTTTTATGGATATGAGTTTGTTCTTTGAAGATCTTTTCTCCTTCGGATCTGACATGCTATATCTCATTTTTAATGTGTTGATTTTCTTCTATATTCATCATGAACGGTAAAATTTACAACTTATGACTTAATAATTTTTGTTTGATATTTTACTCATTGAATCTCAAATTGGGAATCAGATTATCAGTATTTACAATGTTAGAATTTAAATTTTAAGTATTTTATATATTAAAAGATTAAATCATGCTAGGTGTATGGGATTTGTTATCTGTTACGTGATAAACTGAGTATTATCTTGAAGTTATTCACTAATATTCTATTATTAAATCATGCTAGGTGTATGTGATTTGTTATCTGCTACGTAATAAACTGAGTATTATCTTGAAGTTATTCACTAATATTCTATTATCTTTTATCTCTATGATTGATTTTTCTGAAACGTTTATAACAATAGATTTGTTACATTCTTAATATTATAAGATTCAATTTTGGAGGTTAAGATTTTAGATTTGGACATTTAAGATTTTTTTGATATTAGGTTAAGATTTGAGATTTGAGATTTGAGATTTGAAAAAAAACAATGTGAAATTTTGTATTCTCTTGATATATAATTTTTATTTGAGATCTGAGATATAAAGATGTCAGTTTTTGCATTTCTTGGTTTGAATTTTAGAATTTTCATATTCAAATAGCTTGGGATTATGAGTTATAGTTTAGATCTCACAGTTTCAATTTTCAAGAGTTGCAATCCATTTAATTCAAACACGAAATTTTAGATTAAGAGAATTTGAAACTTCAGATGGTTAGTTATGGGGTAGGATTTGAAAAGGTCCGGTCTGTCCCTTTCTTCCACCCGCAGACCACCATGTTTGACCTTTTAAATAGCCACTGTAGCATCCCCTCAAAACCCTCTTTCGGCCTCCTGCAAAAATCCTCTTTCAGCCCCATTTTCAGCTTATTTTCACTCCCTGTTCGGACCCCAAACAGATTCCTAATCGGTCTCCTAACACAGTCCCCCATGCTTACCCCACAATAGGTCCCAATCATTTCATCAAACCTAAAATTAAAAATCTATGAATGCGCTCAAACTTATGCAATTTAAAGAAATGTCAAATCTTAATCTCAAACAGAAAATCCCTATACTGAATATGAAGTTCAATTGTTTAATTAATCATTTTTATTTTATAAAAAATCAGACCTTATTTCAAAAGAATGGAATTATAACTTTAAAAGATAAAAACTAATAAATGATAAATGCCAATAATAAATGAGTTGGCCTGTTAATTATTTGTTTTCTTGGATAACGGTGTTAGCTCCCGGTACTATCAATCCCCTGATGGCTCTGATGGTGCGTCCAGGAAGTCTCCACAACCGTGCTCATCTTGTTGTGAAGGGTAGACGCCAAATTGTAGGATGTAGAAGTTGAAGATAGCTTGGCCATTGATGGTGTTTGTACCATCTCAACCATCACAGTGGCAAAAAGGGAGAACTATGGAGGCATCTTAAGTTCATCAAACACCATTTACTTAATCTTAAGTACATTAAACATAAAATTAAGTTAATTTGTAAATGACTAGCATTTACATATTAGAGACATTTATATTTTTTATTAAAATTAATACCAAACAGCTTCCACTTTTTAGTAGAAAAGTATTTTTCCTCAATTTCCAAATGGACCAATGACTGCTATGTCTCTTAGAAAAAGAGAGAGTTTTAAGAAAAACAAACACATACCAAAAACATTGATTCCGAGATGAGCAAATATTGGAGAAAAGAATCCATCAACAAAATAGATAAACCGCCACGTGATGTAGAAGGTGACTGCCATTGGGAAAAGAATCGCACTGTAAAAAGAGTAAAGAGCACTTTCGTGAGAACCTCTATATATGAACAAAGCATAACTATAATTATCTTTGTTCATTGGACAAAACCATGCTGGCCATGTAAAAAAGAACATCCTACAATATGCACTATCATAATTATGAACAAAGCATTACTACTATTATCTTTATTCATTGGAGAAAACCATGCTGGACATGTAAAACAGAACATTCTACGATATGCACTATCATAATTTTCATCCTTGGCCAACTCTGAAAAGAAAATATATTCCTCATTCAAAGTTATGTGCATCAAATGGGAACTTTACAACAACAAAGCTGGCTGCAAACATCATCTGATTTCAGATAAAAGATGAGAAAAATAATGGGAAGAAAAGCAACAGAAGCAAAGAAGGATATAAGACACTAAGAGCTGATTGTAAGGCCTTTGAGGTCTACATCCTCTCTGTTCGAGGAGGAATAGTACCACCTGTTAGAGTATACTGGGTCTCTCAGTGCCAAAACTGCTACTCGAGGTCTGAAAGAATCTCAACAGCTCATTCCTATCTTAAAAATTTCACCTGTTCAATGACATGAAATTAGAAGTTAAACACAGATTGGGAGAAAGTCTGATGTTTGGTGGGCTTTGTTTGTGCAAATCTGAAATCCAGAACTCATCATTATGCTTGTGGTTTTTCTAAATGTTTTTTAATTTTCTTGGACCTTGCAGACCTCATGTTTGTTTGGTTTATGTAGAATGATTGTTTATTAAAATTTTGTCATCCATATGATCCATTTTAAATTCCGGTATGAATTAACTTGCATCTTGCCATTTTCAGTTCCTTAAGTTTATATTTTTATTTGAAATGTTTAAGCTGTCCCTTTAAAACTGCATGCATTTTTATACGGATCTGAAGAGCTATGATTATAATAATATTAAGTCATTAGCATTTTCTCCAAAATGAATGAAACATAAATAGGTATAGATAATTGCAAAAAAAATATTACTTACTAAGTTAGTATCGGGCCAGATGCCAGTTGCCAAAGCACTTTATGAGAGTTCCATTCTTTTTTTTGGCCTTTGTTTTACTTGTTCCTTAAAAATTTTAAAAATTTGCAATTGAAAGCATGCATATAATTGCCATTGGTATACTCTAATTTGATAAACACAACAACAACACCAACGACAATAATGATATCAACAATAATAAAATATTGTGGTGTCTGGCTCAGAACTAAAAGGTTTATGAGAAAAAAAATAGCATAGGAGAAAAATAAAATGCACCTTATTTCCATGTTCATCTGGGTGAGGGCTGCCAGCTAAATGGTTACTGGAAGAGGATCCAATGCTTCTGTTCAACAGAATATCAGATTCATCTGATCTATTATCCATGCAATCATCATTAACATTTAGATCTTCATGCTGCAACATTTTTTCCTCCCGATCTTTTTCATCCCTGAGAAATACCAAGTAATCAAAACAGTGCAAAGCATGACATTGAGATTCTGCAATGGAGCCGCTGGTAAAGAAAGAACCTGGAGTTTGTCTTTGCACTCAGACAGTGAACACTGAGCTGCATAACACAGATAGTCAAAGGGGGGAAAGGTTATCAGATCAGCTTTTCTGTATAGCAATTGGACTGGCCTATGTCCACAAGCATATCAAGGAAAGTCAATGGTTGATTTTCAATCAGGAAGGAAGATCTTTGTAAGTTGAAAAGACAATTACATATCAAGTAAAGTTTATATCAGAGTGCGGATGTATTAAACTAGACAAAGGAGAAGATAAAGTGATGACTTCTTAATGGAAGACATTATTTTACCAGTTTACCTGCAAAATTGTTCCATAGTTACACCTCAATAATGGTAGTGAAACTGGAGAAGCATCTCTTGTGCCTAGATGATCTGTTAAGTTCAAGGTTGCCTCCCCAAGGATACTGGACCTCGCTGAACCCTGTGAAATTCTTGTATTAAAAGCAAAGAAAATAATAATAGTGGCATAGGATAATAAATTCAAAAATAAATCCATTAAATATTTTTAAGCAAACCAACTAAAACAAACAAAATAGGGACCATACCATTGAAACAACAAACTTAAAGATGCACGGCTCAATCTCTTTTGAATCCTCATCCTGACCAATGTAAACACATTCTGACAAAGATTCAGCCCATTGACAACTTCCATTCCGCACCATTGCTTTGCCCAACTTTGCAATAGTCTTACCACCCTCCAATGAGATAATAGAAATAAACAGTTTATCCCATCCTTTCGGAACCTACAATAACAAAATAACTCATAAAGTAATAATTCAAATGAAGTTCTTTTATAAACCACTATCTGACGAAGTGAATAAGCACAATGTACATCAAAACGATGAGTTTGGTGCTTGTTATTGATTAAAAATGTCTCAAATGATAGCAGAGGCATTTTTTATTTAAGTCAAGCCAAACGCCACCTTAATCAACACCGGGTGCGGGGGCGGTGACCAGACCTGATACTTTCGCGGTCGACTGCCTACGCTGGCGCTCGAGAGGAGCAGCCTGTGCGTACTCTCACCCCCCTTTAAACATACATTACTTTCTCCCTAGGACATTCTATGTTCTTGGATAACGGTGTTAATCTAATCAAATCCAGGCAGTCAAAGGACTTTCCTTCTTGATCAATTTTATTTGGGTTTTCAAGCATCCTCAAGCATGTATACCCCATGCCTCTTACCTAAACTCTCCAGGCTATGCATAGGCTCTTCAAAAACTGTGTGACATTCACTTAAAATCTGTCCATAAATACCCTCTCTTTCTACCCCTAAATCAGTCTCCTATGACAGGTCATCAAATCCCCATTCAGAGGATTTTTGACAGGTCCCTGAATACCAAACCTCCTAATCGGAACCTCAAATCCCCCATAATCTGGAACCTATCTGACATATGTCCAGAACCAGAAAACCCAGAGGATTCCTGGTTTAGTACCTGTCAGGATAACCTGGAATATGATGAGCCAGTACCTGTAGAGGCAACAGAGTACCCAGAAGAAGTAAACAGCTCATAGTTCAGAATTTGTCGGTACACATCCAGTATGCTAGAAGATCCAGACGTCCAGAAAAAAAGTTCAGGCTTCCGAATTTGAAAACCAAACACCTAGGACCGAGCAGAAAATTAGGGAGATGCTCAGATGCTCAGTAAATTGCACTAGCAATTAGATGTTCATGCAGAAAAGCTATCTAAATGGAGAAAATCCAAGGTGGCAGTGAGGCCTATTTGGCCCAAAACTTACCAAAGAGGTTAAGATTTGCAGTTTTCTCCTGATTTTTTAAATTTTCAGAATTCAGTATTTTGTAAATTTTGTAGAACTTGCTGAATTTTTGATCTATGTTTTATCCACTTTCAGATTTTATTCATTTTATTCTCTTTATTGACAATTTATGTGACTCAGGTTTTAAAGTGTAATTGTTTGGAAAAAGCTTGAAGTTTCAGATTTAAAGGTTGGTATATGTCTTTTTATTCAAAGCATTTTAGATTGATTCTTAACACTTTGCTTTTAGATTTAAATTCCTGATTTACATTTGCTTGTATGATTTGAGAAGTCTTTACTTTCTTTGAGGATTTAAGATATGGACTTCAAAAGTTTTAGATTGTATAATTTTAAGTTTTTACATGAAATTTACACAATAACAAATTTCATGTTTGAATGACTTTAAAACTTAAATGTTTATGCATGTGCTCAAACCTATGCAATTTGGAGGAATGTCAAATCTTAATCTCAAATAGAAAATCCCATGAATTAGGATTAAAATTCCCGTAGACTTCATTATACATTAAGAAATTTATCATTGAATAAATTTGGTAATAAGTCATCTATGGTCTTTAGTAGGCATTAGAGGCTACCCTGAAATTGATTTGGGACTACGTCCTCTGCCATAGTAATCAATCTATGTTATTTTTATTTTTATTTAATTTTGCAGGCCTCAGATTTGTTTGGTTATGTAGATTGATTGTTTATTAAAATTTTATCATCCATATGATCCATTTCAAATTCTGGTTGAGATATGTATTATTCAGATTTGGTTTGATTGGTCCTCTTCCTACATTCTAAATTGATAGTCTGATTTAAGAATTACATATTTATATTTCATTGTTGGATTATGCTTCATATTTGTCAATCTTTAGATTTGCAGTTTTCTCCTGTTTTTTAAATTTTCAAATTTCAGTAATTTGTAAATTTTGTAGAATTTGCATGAATTTCTGATCTATGTTTTATCAACCTTCTGGCTGCATATTTCAAATTCATTGTTGATCTATGCTTCGTAGTTGTCAATGTTCAGATTTGTAGTTTTCTCCTAATCTTTGTAATTTTCAGATTTCATTATTTTGTAAATTTTGTAGAACTTGCTGAATTTCTAATCTATGTTTTATCTACCTTATGGCTATACACATACAAAATTTCATTTGTATTCCTTGGTTCTAATTTATGAAATTTCATATTCTAATACCTAGGATCTATTGTCTTCTAGATTTGTACTTTTCTTTTGGGTAATCATATGCAATTACCAATTTTTTTGGTTTGACGTTTACGGGTCCCATTTCTTCTTGTCTTATTAGCATTGGTAGCTTTGTTGAAATTTTTTATTAGATGAATTTTCTTGCTTGAGCTTTTTTGTTTTCCAAGGGTAGCATTGCTGGTTCCCTTTGGAAGTCCCTTTCCTTAGAGGATTCGAAGGGCAATGGGATCAATAACATGTCACTATGGAGCTTATATATCACTTAGTCATTGATAGGAGCACAATCTGTGAATATAGTAGGGAAGATGGGGTAATCTGGCAGCTATGACAAGTAGTGATCTTGTGAAATCTATGGATATAAAGGAATAATGAAGTCTTCAACAGAACATCAAGGGGGCAAATGTTTGTTTGCAAATCAAACATTGAGACGATAACATTTTTTATATTAAACATACATTAGATTTTTAGAATTCTTCCATTTCTTATAGATTCCTTATTTACTATTTTTTGTTTTTAAAAATACTTATTTCTAATTTATTTTTTGGCTTGGTGCATTTCATTTGGGAACGCTTCGGGCATAGACCCTTTATTATGGAATGAAATTGGCTTTGGATTCCAATTTGAAAAGATCCAAATTTGATTTTCAGTTTGGGGTTCTGAAGTCTTCAATTTTCGGATTTCTTGAGCTTGGCATTTTTAATTTAGAATTTCGGATTATAGAACCATCCGATATAGTAGTTTATTGTCCATACACATTCTTCTCTCTCCAAAACACCATTCTTGATGGTTTTCGACCTCTTTCCTGTGGGATTTCCTCCTCAGGTGACTTGGTTTGTATCCGTCAAGGCCTCCGTAAATCCCCAGATGTGAAGGATTCCCTCTTCACTGATCGGGTAGGTTGTACCATTTTCTAAAAAACCTATAGTATCACCCATTTCACCGTTTAATGTGGTCATGTTGTCCGTAAATATGTTGTCCAAAATTTTGGTAATAAACACAATATTGAGATGATAACATTTTTATATTAAATATATATTAGATTTTTAGAATTCTTCTATTCCTTGCAAATTCCTTATTTATTGATTTCTGATTTTAAAAAATATTGGATTTTTGTTTTTTTTGGCTTGGTGCATTTCATCTGGGAATGCTTTGGGCATAGACCCTTAGTTTAGAGTGAAATTGGATTTGGATTCCAATTTGAAAAGTTCCAAATTTGATTTTCGTTTTGGGATTTTGAGGTCTTCAATTTTTAAATTTATCGGACTTGGCAATTTGAATTTAGAATTTGTGATTTCACAACTATGGGCATTTCTTGACCTGTAAATTTTTTATTTCAGTTATGTGATTTTACAATTGTCGATATTTACGCTTCCAATTTTTAGGTTTAAGTTTCTGAACTTTGGAGATTTCAGCTTTATTTTCTGTTTTTTTATTTTCAAATCTTTTATGTTTTTCAATTTATATCACTTGTTTCTGATTTGTGTCATTGTTTACCTACTTTTGATATTTTGACGTGTTCTCTTCTTTTACTTCAATATACATCATATCTTTTACATGAATTTTTCATTTGCGTTATATTAGGATTAAGCTTTTCTTTCATTTGCCATTGTTATGTCGAGCGCTACCTTTTATTTTCTCCCGGCGGTTCGTATTTATAAATAACTTAATGTACGGACGAAGAGGAAGAGAAAGTGAATTTCTTCCCCTTTGCTCTTTTTTGGTTGGCTTCCATCGCCTCATGCAAAATAAAATTTTCACATGGCAAGGACAGGTCCATGTGAACCAAAGTCACATATGCAGCAAAGAGGCCCACAATGGGCCAAGCGCATGGGGATTGCATCGGCGTTCGGTGTGTGTACTCCCACTTAGCAATTCAGATCGGTATACGCTCCAATTATCCATCTTCAGATCTTGATTTCAAAAATTTATCTAATTCTCTCGAATCCAACAACCACCGACCGAATCGGACTCAAGAGCTCATTACGTCCATTCAAACAAGGCCTTAAGCCGAACTTCGTGGTCAAGTTAACGGCTGATTTACGAATAGTTGAATACACGAGCTTGGGTGCTTAAAGATACAAATCCTTGAAGGAAGTAGTTATCTTGGTTCATCTACCTAATGATTAAATGATAGATGCGGCATGTTCGGTTAACGAGAGACCTCTTTAATTACGGGCGGATGTGCCAAAGTCTAACCTAATTTACGGTCTACTACCGTATGCGGTATGAAAATTAAAGATTTGACCTTGACTTGTTTTTATGAAGAAACTCGCATCATACACGTTGTAATGATTTTTGTATATTTCCTTGTGAAGTAAACCACTTTTAGTTGGATAATTTGTTGTCTTACGAAGCTTGTCTTATTGTCATCTTCTCTTTATTATATGGTGCTTTTAGGAGGTGTTAATATTTGGTCCTCAGTGAACCAAGCTGAGGCTTAATTTAATCTTGTTTGAGCCTTCTTTCAATTTGGTGGGCTTTGAAACCAAGGCAAACAGCGGAAACCAAAGAACCAGATTTTTATTTAATGTATTCATCATTCTTTTGTTTATTTTTGACCTGAAATTGTTTGGTAAGTGTGTCAGTGTTCGTTTTAATTCAATTTCAAACTTAACCATTATGGTTGATTTTGGGGGGACCACCCCAAGGTGACACTTTTTTTTATGTTCCTGTCACCTGCTCCTCTTTTTCCCAGCTTTTATAGCCAAGGTTCATCAGTAAGTATAACATTTGTTCATTACAAGTTTCATCAATTCGCTCGCGATCAATTTGTTTGTGCCACTCCATCCACCTTGATTTGGACTTTGGTTTCTATGCCCATTTAGCCTGTGAATTGTATGCATTCAGGCATCACAAGTTCATTTGATTTTCTTCCCCTTTGCGTTCATGCATTTTGTTCCTTGCTGTCTTGTGGAGTGTGTTCCTGAAATGAGGAGGTTAAGGTGGATACATGTCGACATATTAGATTAGATAGAATATCTTATCTATGTATTAGTGTAGCGTTACTGTTTTTTTTTGTTTAAAAGGGAGAATTAATTATTATATTTATTATTACTATTTTTTTCTTCCCCCCTCCCCTGTTATTTTCCTTCGGTTACGCCCCCCTCCCGAAACCTCCTCCGCGAGCGCCGCCCTACTCTTCTTCTTCTTCTTCTTCTTCTTCTCATCCGTCGCCGCGCGCGCGCCGCGCGACCTCTCTTCCCCCCCCCCCCCCCCGTCGACTGTGCCGCCCGCACCGCCGGAGCCACCGCGCGCACCGGCCACCGCGGCCACCCCGCGCCACCGCCGTCCCGGCTAACCGGCCGCCGCCGCCGCCGCCGGCCACGGCCTCCCGCGCGACGACCACCGCCGCGCCGTCCCGCCGCCGTGAAGCCGCCTTCGTCCTCCCCGCGCCGTGCGCATCGCCGCCGCGCGAACCGCCGTCACCGTCCACCTGCACCTTCCGCCGCCGTCCGGGCCACGCCCGGCCACCGGCCACCCCGTCGCCGGCCGCCATCGCCTCGGCCCCCTTCGCGCCCGGCCGGGTCCCCGCATGCGCCCGCCCGCGGACACCGCCATCGTCGCCTCCCGCGACGCCCGCTGACGCCTTGTTCGCGGGCGTCGCCGCGTCACCCCCGCGCCTCCCTCGCGCCGTCGCCGTCGCCCGACGTCGCCCGCCGGCCACCGCCCGGCGCGCCCGGCTCCGCCGGTCGCCGCGCCAGCCCCGCCGTCGCCGCCGCCCGGCGACAGCCCCCCCCCCCGGCGCCCGCCAGCGTGGCCCCCCCTCCGCGCGTGGTCCGCGCGTGCGCCTCCCCCGCGCCCCGGTGCGCCCGGCCAGCCCGGCCCCTCCGCCGGTCTCTCTCTCCTCTCTCGTATCGCTCTCTATCTCTCTCCTATTCTCTCTCTCTTATCGTCTATCTCCTATTCTATCCATTTATTCTTGTTAGATCATTCATCCTCTTTGTTTTAGCAGATTATCAGGTTACCGTTTGGTTCGATTTTTCATCGCCGTCGTGACCGTGGCAACATACTCGTCATCCGGTTTGATTCCCTTGCAATTCCGTGCGCCGTTCGTCGTCGCCGTAAAGGTAGGCGTCTCGGCTATTCTTAACATCTTTATATGATCGATTAAACCGTTAAAATATATTTAGATCACTATGATTAGAATGATTTAATTAGTGGGTTGTTTTTGTTTTATTAGCATGATTAAATAGAGTTAGATTAGCTTGTTCAACTATGCATGGTTAGGTTGATTTAATTATCCATGTACATTAGTCGGCATGATAGGTTGTATATGTTTAATTTAGCCAGTTTAGTATGTTTTGCATCACGATAACCTTAATCATGTATATTCTGATTTGTTAAAAAAAAGCCGACGTAAGGTTTAGGCTTAGTGAGGTTAGAGTTTAGTTTGGTTTCATGTATGTAGTAGGTAGTAGTGACTGTCTAAACATGTAATTGACATCTTTAGTTTGTAGCTTGCATAATCTTATTTAGATGCATCATATGATAGACTGGTTCTAGTTTGTGCTAGACTGTGATATGGTATGCAAATATGGGGTGCATAGAACCATGAGTGTGCATCTATGTATTTCATGTTTGATTTGCCAATTAAATGTTCATTTTATTGTCTGAGTTAATTATATGCTTGCATGGTGTGGAATGTGGTTAGTGCAGTGAGCTGCATTGTGATGGAAATGTACTTCACCAGACTATAATTCGGTCCTGTGGGCAGCAGATGAATTAGAACAGTCCGGAGCATCCGTCGATCCCGGATACCGCGGTTTATCTTAAGTACTCCCTGCCTATGGGGTACTATGAGATTTAGCTTACTATATGTTACTTCCTACTATATGGTAAATCTGGTGCTAGTTTTGTGATGTGACTGCATTTATCAGATGGAGCATGGAAATTTACTCAGACAGGTGTCTAGTTGTATGGATTGGCATAGATGGTAGTGTTATAGATGTGTCATTGGTTTTATGTCAGGTCTATGTGTTCTGGGCTTACCTAGAACAGCTTTAAGGTGTAGGTTATGTTGGTTTTAATGCATATAGAGTCTAGTCATCATATGGGGTAGTTGATTGATTCTTTAATCAATTAATTGAAGATATATAATTAGTTTACACCCTATGTATTAAATCTGATTTTAAGCTTAATATGTATTGTATACCACTAGAATCACTAGTATAGTGGGGTAGTTCGGGTGTAAGTCCTACTGGGTCTGTTGTGACTCACCCCTTCCGTTGTTAATATTTTCAGGAGTGCAGGTTTAGCGCAGCAGAAGCGTAGTGGTGTTTTGGAGTCCGAGGAGCTAGTAATTCAATTGTTCAATGTTAGTATTTGTTTTGTTTAGATTAGATGTTTAATTCTATGTTATTAAGTTGTAAAGTTGGAATTATGAATTTGGATTATGATTTTAGTCTGATATTTGGTTCCGAACCGATATCCTTTCCCGTTACGTCGCCGAATTATCTTCCGCTGTGCATGTTAAAAATCCGGGTCGTGACAGCTTGGTATCAGAGCATTAACTCGGCCTGAATGTCTATATTGACATGCCCGGGTTCATGATATCGGTTTGGAATATTGGATTAGATGGAATTGATAATTGGGAGAAAAGGATCTTAGGCAGATAGAATAATTTATGTTGACTATTAGATTGAATGACATGGAAAAATTGATATCAGATTATTAGAGTTCTACATGGGATAATTACATGTATCATTTTATGATAATTTAAATTTCAGATTTAGTGGATTTTGGAGTTTGGATTTATGTTTATAGGATAAGACTATCACTTTAGATTTGTTGGATTTTAATATTAGATAGTGATTGGGTGATTAGAGATTGGATTGAATAATTGAAAATGCAATGACCCATTTCCAGATTGAGTGAATATTGTGGATTTGTTTGATGAAGAATTATTTTCACTAATCTTAAGACACAATCAAGATATACATATTGGAGTATCAAATGTTTGATAGGTGATGGTTGATCATTAACATGTTGATTTATAGTTTGCGGAGAAAATTTTCAGATTTATTATTTTTAGTAATTTAGATTGATGGTGAATTTAATAAGTATGATTAGAATCTTGATAATATCATGAGTAATAGATAGATTGGTGAATATTTTGAAGGATTTAGTTGAATGACATATGTGAAATAATTAGAATGATTCATTTTGAGATTAAATCCGATTTAATTATGAGATGATTGGAAGGATACTTATGGGTGGTATAAGGATATGATGACATGTGTTAATTAGATTTGGTATCGGTCCTACCCAAGATGTGAAATGAAATGATGATTGAATTATTATTTGAGTATAAGGTTTTAAATGAAAAAGGAATGTGATATAAGAATGAGATTATGAATATGAAATTTTAGAGTAAGAATTAAGATAAATTTTGCATGGTTTTGTATAGGTGGTATTATTATTATTTTTTTGCTATCAAGGATGGAATTTAGATCAAGTGCAAGTTTTGAGGAGATATATTTAGTTGATATATTATGAGTTTGAGAATTAGAGATAGTGTGAGTTGTATTATAGTAAGTGCTATTATGGTGCTATCTACTATTTGATTGTACTAATATACTCTCCCCGGTCATAATCTTTGATCTTCATTACCCAATTTTGAACTCATTTATCTCTCCATATCTTGTCTGATCTATTTTGTCAAATCTGATTGTGGATGATTTTAATTATATGTTATGTCTAAGCATAGGTTGCTCATATGTGGAGTTTGAACCTTAGTTCATTAGTCGTGATCTTTTACATTGGAATGAGATAAGATGTGAATCTTTCTAGTTATTTGGAAATGATTAGAATATGAAATTATAAATTTATTTTAAGGAAGAAATGAGAACGTATTTTGCAAGAGTGGTAGAGATTTAAATATATTTGAAAAGTATGAGAGAGAATAGAAGACTTAAGAACTCATTGAGAATGAGAATCATTTGCTATTTATATGTGATTACAATTAGATATTATTCATATGATGGAATTTAGAGATAAATTTCTTTGATGATAATTTGATAGCAAGTACTTTAGATAAAGAGATAATGTGATTGATGTGATGATTAAAGTTTGAATGAAAGTGATAATAAGAGAATGATTATTGTTTAAGTGATTTTAATAATGTTAGGAGTAGTTGACTCATTAAGATTATTTTGTTGGAAGTTAGAGATTTGATTATCTTGAGGACTTATATAACATAAATGGTATGAGGTGATTGTAATTGAGATCATGTGTATAGGAATGTTATAGAAGCTAAGAATAATAATTATAGTGATTGGATAAGTGGATTACAATAAGCTTGAGATATACTTCATCTTAAGGTATCATTCTTTTGTGAGGTTTAACTATGAGGTAGAATAGGAATTGTAGTAGCCTTAATAAGAAGACATCATATTTAAGGTGAATTACCAATATGAATTTTGGAATAGATTTATGAAGATATTGATATTATCGTAAGGTTGTAATCTTTTGATATTGAAGATGAGGTGTTTAGACGAATAGATATTAATCTTAGAGGTTAGTCCATTATCTAGATAGGCTATCATTCTCTTAGGCAATCTGATTTAGATTATGATCATATCATCCAGATTATCCTCCATTATCTATTGATCTAGAACTCTAGTCTTATTCTTTCTATCCGATCTGAATTCGTCTTATCCGTATGATGGCTCAATCTCTCTTCAAATTGTGATTTATAAATCTAGCTAGGGAGTAGACTTTGCATATATGATGGATTGAATTATGAATTGTTATTAGTTAGAGTAGAAGAATTGATAGACCAAAATTTATTAGACATGGCCTTTAGATAGAGAAATAGTTAAAGAATTTTCTATCTTTATTTGTGGATAAGATCAATACCTATAATCCAATGATGATATACATTTAGATTTTTGTGGATCAAGTCCTTTGGAGTGATGATCTTTAGATAAGATATTGATCAATTAAATTTGATATTTAGATTATGATTAGATCATCAATTAGATGATTATATTGAGTCATTGATGGCATTTGATAGGTTATGATGTTAAATTTTCAGATTTAGTATGTTTGAAATTTTAGATAGATGATGAAGTTTATCAAACTTAGACATGATTATTAAGTTCGTATCATGTAGGGACTATTGGATTATTGAATATTTTTGTGAAAGATATTTGATCCATATCATATTGGTCTACAAAATTTTTAGATTTGGTATATTGATAATTTGGATTAAGGATCATTAGAGTTAAAGCTGAGAGGTTATTTGGTTGGATGACATAGATGTTATATAGATAATTTAGATTGCCTATTAGATTGAGAATCTTAGATAGCATTGAAGATTGATATTAGATAGATTAGAATGATATCAATGGATAGTTAATAGGTAGGTAGATTGATGAATGAGTGGTTACTTTTTAGTTAGTTAGACAGATAGAAGATAGATAGATAGAAGGATAGATGTGTTTAGGTAGAGTGGTAGATGGATGGATAGCTTAGATAGAGGGGAATAGTTAGATAGATTGAAGAATGCAATTGTTCAGTGAGTTTGGTTGAATTTTCGAGGACGAAAATTTCTATTAGGAGGGTAGATTGTAGCGTTACTGTTTTTTTTTGTTTAAAAGGGAGAATTAATTATTATATTTATTATTACTATTTTTTTCTTCCCCCCTCCCCTGTTATTTTCCTTCGGTTACGCCCCCCTCCCGAAACCTCCTCCGCGAGCGCCGCCCTACTCTTCTTCTTCTTCTTCTTCTTCTTCTCATCCGTCGCCGCGCCGCGCGACCTCTCTTCCCCCCCCCCCCGTCGACCCGTGCCGCCCGCACCGCCGGAGCCACCGCGCGCACCGGCCACCGCGGCCACCCCGCGCCACCGCCGTCCCGGCTAACCGGCCGCCGCCGCCGCCGCCGGCCACAGCCTCCCGCGCGACGACCACCGCCGCGCCGTCCCGCCGCCGTGAAGCCGCCTTCGTCCTCCCCGCGCCGTGCGCATCGCCGCCGCGCGAACCGCCGTCACCGTCCACCTGCACCTTCCGCCGTCGTCCCGGCCACGCCCGGCCACCGGCCACCCCGTCGCCGGCCGCCATCGCCTCGGCCCCCCTTCGCGCCGCCCGGGTCCCCGCATGCGCCCGCCGCGGACACCGCCATCGTCGCCTCCCGCGACGCCCGCTGACGCCTTGTTCGCGGGCGTCGCCGCGTCACCCCCGCGCCTCCTCGCGCGCCGTCGCCGTCGCCCGACGTCGCCCGCCGGCCACCGCCCGGCGCGCCCGGCTCCGCCGGTCGCCGCGCCAGCCCCGCCGTCGCCGCCGCCCGGCGACGCCCCCCCGGCGCCCGCCGCCGTGGCCCCCCCCTCCGCGCGTGGTCCGCGCGTGCGCCTCCCCCGCGCCCCGGTGCGCCGGCCAGCCCGGCCCCCTCCGCCGGTCTCTCTCTCCTCTCTCGTATCGCTCTCTATCTCTCTCCTATTCTCTCTCTCTTATCGTCTATCTCCTATTCTATCCATTTATTCTTGTTAGATCATTCATCCTCTTTGTTTTAGCAGATTATCAGGTTACCGTTTGGTTCGATTTTTCATCGCCGTCGTGACCGTGGCAACATACTCGTCATCCGGTTTGATTCCCTTGCAATTCCGTGCGCCGTTCGTCGTCGCCGTAAAGGTAGGCGTCTCGGCTATTCTTAACATCTTTATATGATCGATTAAACCGTTAAAATATATTTAGATCACTATGATTAGAATGATTTAATTAGTGGGTTGTTTTTGTTTTATTAGCATGATTAAATAGAGTTAGATTAGCTTGTTCAACTATGCATGGTTAGGTTGATTTAATTATCCATGTACATTAGTCGGCATGATAGGTTGTATATGTTTAATTTAGCCAGTTTAGTATGTTTTGCATCACGATAACCTTAATCATGTATATTCGATTTGTTAAAAAAAAGCCGACGTAAGGTTTAGGCTTAGTGAGGTTAGAGTTTAGTTTGGTTTCATGTATGTAGTAGGTAGTAGTGACTGTCTAAACATGTAATTGACATCTTTAGTTTGTAGCTTGCATAATCTTATTTATATGCATCATATGATAGACTGGTTCTAGTTTGTGCTAGACTGTGATATGGTATGCAAATATGGGGTGCATAGAACCATGAGTGTGCATCTATGTATTTCATGTTTGATTTGCCAATTAAATGTTCATGTTTACTGTCTGAGTTAATTATATGCTTGCATGGTGTGGAATGTGGTTAGTGCAGTGAGCTGCATTGTGATGGAAATGTACTTCACCAGACTATAATTCGGTCCTGTGGGCAGCAGATGAATTAGAGCAGTCCGGAGCATCCGTCGATCCCGGATACCGCGGTTTATCTTAAGTACTCCCCTGCCTATGGGGTACTATGAGATTTAGCTTACTATATGTTACTTCCTACTATATGGTAAGTCTGGTGCTAGTTTTGTGATGTGACTGCATTTATCAGATGGAGCATGGAAATTTACTCAGACAGGTGTCTAGTTGTATGGATTGGCATAGATGGTAGTGTTATAGATGTGTCATTGGTTTTATGTCAGGTCTATGTGTTCTGGGCTTACCTAGAACAGTTTAAGGTGTAGGTTATGTTGGTTTTAATGCATATAGAGTCTAGTCATCATATGGGGTAGTTGATTGATTCTTTAATCAATTAATTGAAGATATATAATTAGTTTACACCCTATGTATTAAATCTGATTTTAAGCTTAATATGTATTGTATACCACTAGAATCACTAGTATAGTGGGGTAGTTCGGGTGTAAGTCCTACTGGGTCTGTTGTGACTCACCCCTTCCGTTGTTAATATTTTCAGGAGTGCAGGTTTAGCGCAGCAGAAGCGTAGTGGTGTTTTGGAGTCCGAGGAGCTAGTAATTCAATTGTTCAATGTTAGTATTTGTTTTGTTTAGATTAGATGTTTAATTCTATGTTATTAAGTTGTAAAGTTGGAATTATGAATTTGGATTATGATTTTAGTCTGATATTTGGTTCCGAACCGATATCCTTTCCCGTTACGTCGCCGGATTATCTTCCGCTGTGCATGTTAAAAATCCGGGTCGTGACAATTAGAGAAAAATGGGAGTGGCGGTAATTGTAAACCAATTGAAAGAAGAGAGATTGATATGATTTAAATACAATAAATGTACAACAAAAGGAGCTCCTCTTCAAAAGTAAACAATATCAAGATAGTAAAAGCAAAAAGAAATTGTTGTTGACTTAGCTAACTTGAGGAGGGTAATTCAAAATGATTTCGATAATTTAAATATCTCTGGAAAATAACACAAAATCACAGGGAGTGGATAAAGAGAACTCATGGTTGACTCTAAATGATCTGAAATCAAGAATAGGATGGAGTATGTTCAGATAAGATACGATGAGCATAATCCCTTTCATTCTGAAACATGGTTTGGAGGATTGGCCGATTAGGATAGGCTGATCCGAGATTGATCAGCACTTGTCAACCTGATCCGAATTAGATAATGCTGTTTACGTTAATTAGCATGTTGATGCTTCTGTTAACATTTCGAATCATACAGGACTTGAACATGCTTAGCATCGCATACATGGTTGGGGGACTGTTTCTGGGATTGTTTGTTTGTTCAATGCCTACTTAAGTACCAATGCCTACGGTTGTAAATAATTAATTATTGTAAATATTTTTATTGATTTTCTGTCTAAAACCCCTTCATTTTTTTTAAAGAAAGATCTTAAACCGAACCAAATCGAACGGTCCACACCCCTGCCAACCAACACCACTTTCTTGCACGGTAGAAATTGGCAGGCGCCACTGTTTACCCGTCTGCTGGCCTGATGCTTTTCTTTTCCATGACTGTTGTTTCCTAAGACATCCATCCGACGCTGTTTTATCGGCGACGCACATAAACATTTCTGTCATTCCATCCCGGTTAACTAATTAAATAATTGTCTGAACGTTAAAATCAAGTCTCATAACATATTCGTACAAGAATAATTAGTTAAAATATAGGTTTATTCTAAAAAATTAAATACAAGAAATAAATAATGAACAATCAGAATAAAAAATGGCCTTGTTAAATGAGTATATTTGATAAACTTTGACTTAAATAGTTGTCAAAATTATTTTCAATAGAAGAAATCGAAATATCATCTTTAACTGCTTGTCATGATTCCTTACAAAAATATTTCCATGTCCTCCTATTAGACTCGACGTAATTTCTCACAAATGGCATCTAGCACCAAAAGGGCTCGGTTGAATATGGGGAGACGTTTGTCCGACATTCCTGGTCATGTGAAGGGTCAAATTGTGGCCGGTTTGGTAAGCGTAATCATTATGCAATTTTCTTATATTTAATTATGGAACTACTCTTTAAGTGGGTCACATCAACTGAATCCAGTTAAGAGTGAATAATGTCAAGGCTTCTTTATAATTAATTTGATGTATACTTTGATGTAGGACTATCCTAAATTCTTAGGTCCAAGACAATTCGGCCATATCACTTGGTTAGAAAAATTGCTCGATGTTCTAAATATTTTCTCACAATCAATTCTCTCTAATTGGGGTCTGAGGGGGCTCTTGGTGCATGCAAAGCATTATGCTAATTACTACTTGGACTTTGCTATGATGGGAGCACTGATTGAGTTGTGGCATCCAGATACCAATACTTTTGTATTCAGCACTTTCGAGTGTACAATTCTATTAGAGGAGACAGAAATTTTGCTTGGATTGCGACGCAGTCGGAAGGGTGAGGAGGACAGTATGTTCATTCCTCTTGAGCCATTGACATGCTCTCAATTTTTACATGAGTTCGTTGAAACTGAACACTCACGTAGCATTGTTATAGGTAAACGCATCAGCTTACAAAAACTTGCCACGTGGACTATCTCTATCTTGAAAAGTGCAGGAGATGATGAGGAAAAAATGATTAAAGGCTTGAAGGGTTTCGCCACTTGTCTAGCTACCGTGTTTCTCTTCCCTGCCGAGAATGGGTTTTTACAGCCGGATCACCTATCTTGTATCAGGGGAATATGGCAACGCAAACAACTCGGTCCTTCTGTACTTGCCTACTTATACTGCGGGCTCACATCTGCGAGTTTAGGTCGACCTCCTTTTGGCAACGCTCTCTTGTTAGCATGTTGGGCAGATTGGCATTTCAAATTCAACTATGATGGTGGTGCTACTACCATGTCTCGTCTATTTCATCATAGCCCATTGTATCCTTATGCGACGGCACTTGGAATTGATGACAAAGTTACCAACAAATGTCCCAAGTTAAAGAAAAGGTTTGAGTGACGTGTTTACTTTGCTGACATGAACCATACTGGATTCCTCTATGCTCCAAGGGCTTTGCATAAAAAGGTCCTTCTGATTTGCTTCACTCCTGGAGTTGATCTACGGCTTATATCGGGCACATGTTTTGTACTATACAATTCATACAGGTGCCTTCTACAAGTAGGCCTTCCTCGCCATGTATTGCCTTCGATTTCTCATTTGCTTGCTATTAAGGATAGACATTTTGGTTCTGCGGATGATGAGGAGGAAGCTCGTAGCATCGTCTCAACGTGGAAGACAAGTCAGTTGTGCATAGCTATCATGGTCATTGAAGAGGATATAGCTAAAAAAGAAGATTACATTTCTAAGCTTAGAATACTTGGGTCGTGATGTATTACACTTTTTTATTTCCCCTCTTATCAGTAGGTAGCACTCCTATTATTTTTCCATATTTTAGTATTGACATGTCTCTATGAGAATGTTTATATTGTAATAAACATTGTTGCAAGAACAATCCACTATCGTTCTCTATTCCTTTCCTGTACATCCTTACACGGTTGCATGTCTTCGTATGCCATTATCTAGCTTGTGTCTTGCTTAACAAGAAAGTAGTAAGTATACGTACAAGCTGTCAAATCTATACAAATGACATCTGGACTTTAGAACTCACCTAAACACCACTTATTGGAATCACATTTTCAAAGAAGAAAACATTTTCATAATAATATACATATTTACTATAGAAGTAAATGTATAAACTATCAATTCTATACAAAATAATATCTAAACTTTAGAACTTGAGAATTTTAAGAGATACAAATCCAAATATGATTAGCATATATGGAAAATTAAAACTCGATATCTAAAAAGTATCTGAAGTTCTTAAAGTATAAAGCCTCTACAATCTGTGAAGTGTCGAAACTAAAAAAAATTAAATTTTATTAACTTAGAAAACCTCCAAATTTATGAAAAAGATGGTTACTTTAAAAAGTAAGCATTTTATGTCCACTTACATAGTTCATATGTTATATCTTTAATGGGTTTAATATTTATCTCAATTTGGGCCCATTCTTAAGCCTAAGTCATTATGAAAGAAGCCCAATCCCATTGCCTAATTTATCATATGTCATATCATTATGTATGTTATATCATTAATAATTTTATTCCCTTGATATTCAACCCTCATAGCCATGTTCATTGATTTTTTTGCAAAAATTGAGTATCTGAAAGAAGTGAAAATTGTGCTAATCATGATTAGTTTTAAGTGCCATAAGAGAATAGTGATCTTGGGTCACAACTGTGTAGTTTTCCAATTTTTTACAATTATTTTCGGCATTCTACAATTTACTGTTTTCTCAGTTTCAGAGTTTGTCACAGGGTTTAATTTATGTTTATTAGTTTCACAATTTTTTTAGTTTACCAATTTTTTTCTTTTTGACTGAACTTCAGTTATGTTTTGTTTATTCAAAAATTTTTGAATTTTGTTGAGTGGTTTTTTACTTGAAAGTTGGGTTTTGGTCTATTTCCTGTTTTCTTATCTTTTTTTGATTTTATAGATAGCTTTTTGTTTACTTTTTTATGTTTTATTATTTCTATTTCTTCTTTTTATTTTGTTTTTTAGGTCATGGGACCATTCAGGAGGTTAATATCACATATGGAATAGATGGAGTGAAAATTTCAATGATTTGGCCATTTCACAAGATTGCAGAGGTGGAAAGAATGAAAATTCATAATCCCCAATTTATGATTTCATGATAGTATCCCTTGAACCCTTGATAGTTCTTGAGGATTTTCATGTAAGGGCATGTCCCCTTAAATTATTTTTATCCCATTGGTCAAGCTAGAGTTTGTGGGCATAAAATTCATGCACCCGTTCCATAATTCAATGGCCTAACCTCCTTAGCATTAAAAGGATTTTAATATTCCATGCATACGGACTGACTTGGCAGCATTAAGGGCCTACTTTGACAAGGTTCCCCTTAACTTACTCTGTCCATTTTTTTGAAAGATGGAATGACATAGAAAAAAAACTTTAGAGCCAAATAGAATTATGCAATTGCTTTCTATCAATAAACAAATGAGTAAGATGACATGTGCAAGGAACAAAGATGCATAATCAAGTCAAAAAACTTAGGAAATAACCAATTCGAAGGAACAAATATGGCAGTGTAATTGCAGATTGCCAAATACAGAAAGTATGAATGAATAGAATTATTTATCTTTAGTCTTGCGAATTCTTTATAATTCTTATTTAACTTATTTGTTTGTTTGTATTTTTTCCCTTCAATTCTATCCCTTGCATTTACATTGACTTACGGCATCATCTAACTTGTAAGACATCCAAGATAGAAGGTCGTTCTCCATATATATTCTTTTCACTCCAAAATACCCTTCTTGATGGTTACCGATCTCTCTCCTCTGGGATTTCCTTCCGAGGTGACTTGGTTTGTTTCCGTCGAGACCTCCGTAAATCCCCAAATGTGAAGGATTCCCTCTTCACTGTTCGGGTGGGTTGTAGCATTACTTGAAAACCCACAGTAATCTCCATTTGACCAATTATCGTAATCATGATGTCTGTATTATATATTGCACAAAAGCTTGGAAGTAAACAAAACATTGAGACAACCTTTCTTGAAAATTTTTTTCTAAATTTGGTTCATTAATTATTGGCAATCATTACATTTATATGCGACATTGTTTATAGTATTACTCTGTAATAAGTGAATAAGTTAATTTGAAATTATAATAAATCAATAATTGTATTTATTTATAATAGTATATACTTATAGTTTCTAAATTGGTTTAAGATACCCAACTAAAATTCGAATTATACATTTTATATGAATATAATACATTTCATGCAGAGATATAGTCTAAATAAATTCATCTAATTTATGCATTTTTTTGATTTAATTTTTTTATATTATCTTTTAAATTTTAAATTGGTAAATATTTACTTGAATTTTCTATATTACTATATGAATGACACTTGTATGACCTATTATTTTGTATCTTATAATAAAAATTATTAATATATACTTTTATGTCATGATATATATGTTTAATTAATTAATAATTTATTTACATGATTTTTAAAATTATTTTTTATATTACTCTTAAAAAATTGATAACTATTTGTTAATCGTTGTATTACATTCTAACATGAATTCTTTCTTATTCATTATTATACCAGTTACAATGAGTGATAAACGAGATTGCATTGAACAAACAAAAGATTCTTCAAATGATGAAGGTATGTATTCATAATTTGTTGTTATGTGTATAGATATTTATTTATTTGTATTTGTATTCTAACTTTATATTATACATAGTATTTGCATAAAATAGGAATAGACGAAGAAGGGAGTTGTATGCACAGAGGAAAAAGGCTAGGAAATTGGAACAACTTTCAACCAAACATGTGGTCAAGACTGTTGGATGCTGTGTATATTGTGGAGCATTAAAGTTTGAATACGAGCCTCCAACATTTTGTTGTTACAATGGAGAGGTTTCTTTGAAGTTAACGACAATTCCATCTGATTTATTGAAGTTGTATACGTCTGATGAGAGCCAATGCAAAGAATTTAGGAATTCGTCCATGCATATAACAAGATATTTGCATTTACCTCACTCGGGAGTTACTATTGACAAAACCGTTGCCGATATGAGGAGTGGATGTTACACTTTTAGAATTTTGGGACAACTGCATCATCGCATTCCATCACTTGTTCCAAGCGACAATGTTGCAAGATATCTGCAATTATACTTCTATGATACTGAGAATGAAGTCCGTAACAGACTTTATCATTTTCCGAACTTGAATGAGTCAAAAATTAAATGGTTGATTGATATATTACGTATCAATCCTTATTCTACTTTCCTTAGAAACCTACACAACTTGCCTTCCTTTGAGAAAAGAGTGATTTCCATCCAAACTGATCCTGGGTTGGACCAACGTGTTTACAACACACCTACGGCTGATCAAGTAGCAGCTATTTGGGTCGAAGGAAATGATATAGAAGGACGTTATGTTGCAGATATTATTGTACATGGTCATGATGGAAGAAACCATAAAGTTCATTCGTATTATGGATGTTATGATCCACTTCAATATCTTTTACTATTCCCAAGTGGAGAAACTGGTTGGCATCGAGGAATAAGAAGAACCAACAGCCCGTTAAATACTGATAGCTCCTCAAATCTTTTAATGGGCATTGATGATACATTCATCAATTTAGTACAAAGAGAAGAAGGTACTTGTTGAATTCATCGTATAACCACGTGTAATGATATTTTTTTAAAAAACTTAGTAGAATAGATATTATTCCTTGCAGGTGCATCTTCCCAAGGAAATAAGAAATTTTTTGTTTCGGCGCGTGAATATTATGCATACATTCTGCAGATTCGAATTCCGCATTGTTCTTCAATACTATTTGGAGGACGTTTATTGCAACAATATGTTGTTGACATGTATGTTAAAATAGAAATAGACCGATTGGATTTTTACTACAGAAATCAACAACATATACGCGCAGATCTTTATCAAGGAGTTGTAGATGCTGTTAAAGATGGAGAAATAAATTCAAAAAACATTGGAAAATGAATTGTATTACCAACCTCATTTATTGGTGGTCCAAGGGACATGAGAAGGAGATACTTGAATGCAATGGCTCTTGTACATCGATATGGAAAGCCAGATATATTCTTGACAATCACTTGCAATCCATATTGGGATGAAATTAGAAATCAAATGCAATCATGGGAAGTTGCATTCAACAGGCCAGACATTGTTAGTCGAATTTTTAGATCAAAATTACAAGATCTCAAGCATCAATTGTTCAATGAGAAAATATTTGGGAATGTTGCTGCACACATACATGTCATTGAATTTCAGAAGAGAGGTTTACCACATGCTCATTTTTTGATTGTTATGAAAGAAGGTGAAAAGATTGAGATCCCGGAAGCATATGACGCAATAGTGTCAGCAGAAATACCAGATCCAAATGTGGATCAAGATTTGCACGACATGGTCCTAAAGCACATGATACACGGTCCTTGTGGTTCCTTACGACCATCGTCACCTTGTATGAAAAATGGAAAATGCAAGTGCCATTATCCACAACAATTCAGTGATGTTTCATTGAAGGGCAATAATTCTTATCCAACATACAGAAGAAGAGATAATGGGAAAAAATTTAAAGTGAGGCAATACTATTTGGATAATCGGTGGGTCGTTCCTTACAATCCTTTGTTACTTAAGCGGTACAAGTGTCATATAAACGTCGAAATTTGCTCATCAATAACCGCAGTTAAGTACTTGTACAAGTAAATTTATAAAGGGCATGATCGTGTTTCAGTACACATTGCTGATGTTGATGATGAACGCAAAATTGTTGTTGATGAAATCAAAGATTTTCGAGATGGTAGATGGATTTCACCACCGGAAGCAATGTGGAGAATTTATCATTTCAATCTAAATGAGATGTATCCTTCTGTTATTCAACTTGACTTACATCTACCAAATATGCAATTCGTGACTTTCAACAATAGTGACGACTTACGTAACGTCTTGGAAACTTCTCGGTCCAAAAAAACAATACTTACAGAGTTCTTCACAAAAAATGTTATCGACATAGAAGCTCGTAAGTTATTGTACAGAGAGTTTCCAGAATACTATGTTTGGCATCAGTCACGATTATCTTGGACGAGACGAAAGCAATGACAAGTAATTGGTCGTGTGAATGCGGCAAATCCATCTGAAGGAGAAAGATACAATCTCCGAATACTGTTGAATAATGTCAGAGGTCCAAAATCATTAGAAGACTTACGTACAGTTGCTGGTTTTACTTGTACTACGTTTAGAGAAGCTACTCAATTAAGAGGATTGTTGGAAAGTGACCAATCAATAATTTGTTGTTTCGAGGAGGCTGTTATGTATCAAATACCATCTTCTTTACGTCGGTTATTTGCTATGACATTAGTATATTGTGATACAGAAAATGTCAAATCATTATGAGATAAATTCCAAAAAGATATGTCTGAGGATTTTGGGAGAAACAAAAATTTATCATATTCAGAACAACTGATGGCAACGTTGAAAGATATAAGCATGTTTCTTGAAAACTTAGGAAGAAAGATTTCTGACTTTGATTTGCCATCAATTCTTGAATCATCAAACACGTCAAAAGAAATCATGGATGAACTGTTGATTCAGACGCCTCCTGAGGATATTGAATCGATCAACTTGCTGAATGAAGACCAACAAAAAGCTTTCAAATTGATAATGGATCGAGTCGACAGACAAGAACATGGCATATTTTTCATAGATGGACCCGGAGGGACAGGAAAGACGTATCTTTACCGAGCAATACTTGCAAATATAAGGAGTAAGGGGCATGTATCTTTGGCAACAGCAACATGTGGAGTAGCAGCTTGTCTAATGCCCGGAGGAAGAACATCACACTTAAGATTCAAGATTCCTTTGAATATAAAACAGTCGTCAATGTGTAACATAAAAAACAAAGCTCGCTGTCAAATTTAATAAGAATATCGAAGTTGATAATTTGGAATGAAGCTCCTATGTGTAAAAAATATGCAATCGAAGCACTTGACAGAACACTACAAGATATCATGGATTCTGATCTACCATTTGGTGGTAAAATCTTATTATTTGGTGGTGATTTTCGACAAGTTCTACCCGTAATTCCAAGGGCCACCCAAAGCCAAACAATTGATGCGTGTTTGATCACATCCTATTTGTGGCCCAAAATTGAAAAATTGTATCTTACAAAGAACATGCGAGCAAAGTGTGATGAAGATTTTGCAAACTTTTTACTTCGAATTGGAAATGGAACGGAAAAAACTATCGGTAATGGATTGGTTTGTATTCCCGATGACATGTTGGTCAAATTCGAAGACGTTGAAGATATGCGAAGTGAGTTGATCAGTAATATATATGCAGAAATTGATATTAAGTACAAGTGTCCGTCATATATCACAAGCAGAGCCATACTAGCAACAAAAAATGAATTTGTTGATGAAATTAACGATATCTTCATTACATCATTTCTAGGAGATAAGCATGTCTATTATAGTTATGATAGTGCAGTTGACGAAGCAAAAACCCATTATCAAGTGGAGTTTTTAAACAGTTTGACCCCATCTGGTATGCCACCATCAAAATTAACTTTGAAGAAACACTGTCCGGTTGTGTTATTAAGAAATTTGGATGCACCAAATGGTTTATGTAATGGCACAAGATTGGTTTGTTTGGATTTTCAAAGAAACATCATAAAGGCACAAATTGCGAGTGGCCAACATGCAGGAAAAGAAATTTTGATTCCACGTATACCTTTGTATCCAGCAGAACCTGACACTTACCCATTTCAGTTTAGAAGAAAACAATTTCCATTGCGTTTGGGATTTGCAATGACTATTAATAAGGCACAAGGGCAAACAATAACAAACGTTGGAATTTATTTGCCAGAACCAGCTTTTTTCACATGGGCAATTGTACGTAGCTTTATCCCGAGGTGTATCAAGAAGATCAACAAAGTTGGCTATCAAGCCATTCAAATTAAACGACATAACTATGTGCCAATTAGCACAAAATATTGTCTACAAAGAAATTTTTAACATTGGCATATGTACGTATTTTCATTTATATCATACATTATATCCATTACTTTTTCTAACGTTGTTATTGTTCTTCATCAGGATATGGCTTCAAAGATAACAATGTTGAAAGAGTTGACACCTAACATGACGGAATGGACTATTCAGCATGCATTAGTCGAGAAAAAACCACCATATGTGTTCTCAAAATACAACAAAACAGGAAAAGTTATAAATATGTGTTTCAAGGATGAACAGGTTAGTTTATAATTTTTATTAATTGTACTATAACAATTTGCATTTTCTTGTAATTCTACAAATTAATTATAACAACATTTTCAGGGAACTCTTATACAAGCTTCTATGTTCTTGGAAGTAATTGTGAAACTTGACCATTTGCTAAAGGAAGGAAAAACATACAATATTTCAAATGGTCAAGTTAAAGTGACGAATCCCAGATTCAACATTGGCACAGTTCCAAATACAATCATCTTCTCCAATTCTACCATTGTCTCAGAAGCCGAAGATATCCCTGCTACTCAATTAGATGACGGGGAGTCAAGTAAAATGCGAACAATATCTCAATTATTTCAATCTAGAATTGACGACGAAGTCATCGATAAGAAAATTCACTTTTTCTACTTTCATTATTAGAATCTAATAAATATTATTCTCATTTGTAGATTTATTGGGCATAATGATTCGCAGTGATGAAACAACTACTGTGTCCCGTCGATCAGATGGGAAAAAAATTGAACGACAAACATTAACTTTAAAAGATGACACGTATTTTTTTATTCTTTGCTTTATTGTTATTTCTATCACTTTTTTATTGCTTTGTCACTAATATATGTTGTCTTTATCAGATGCACAATTCCCATAATGCTTACTTTATGGGAAAATTTCGTGAAGAAGGATGGCGAAAGAATTCGTCAAATCATTCATGATAAACCTATTGTGTTCGCAACATCATTAAGAACGCATTCATTCAAAGGTACGTTTCTACCCTTTTTCTTATATTACATCAATCACTAATGATATGGCTTATTTTTTTCCTTTAGGAAATTTCGGCTTAAAGTCTACTTTTAACACAAAGATTTACATTCATCCAAATATGACAAGGGCCACATTGTTGCAAACTTGGTATCGGTCATAATATTTATTCTTTTAACATTAATACTGATTTATATTTTATGTTTACCCCATACTAAGATTATGACTTTCCAGGATGAGTAACAATGAATCCGAATTGACACGACAATTGATTGATGGGACAACAGAAGATGTTGTCACAATAAAATCAGAGGAAATCTCTTTGAAGGAATTGATTGACAACACGAGAAGCTCCTCTTTACAGGTATTTTTTTTTAGAAATTTATCAAACATTTATCATTTTATTCACTTTACAAGAATAGACAGAATGCTTAAATTTCTTGGTACTCTTTTACAGACTCCACTCACATAGTACATTCTAATGTTCTTATCTTCAATATTAGTACTGAAATTATTTAACTAATTTTTTCTAGGTTATCACATATGATGTCAAGGCTTCTGTACATGATGTTATAACAAGCAGAGATCCATGGTACACAGCTTGTTCATATTGTGCAAAACTTGTCAGAGAAGAAAATAATGTATATTTTTGTTCAAAATGTTCAAAAAATATTAACCATCCAATCGAAAGGTAACGTATCTCATTACAATTTTATTTGACAATGATATTAATATTTTAAAATACATCAACTTGACGATTAAAGTTTTTAAATTTATTATAGATATTGTTTGAGATTGAAAATTGGCGATAATTCTTCCAACTTATGGATCTCATTTTTCAACCAAGAAGCTGAAGACATACTTGGATTGCCACTACATTTGTTGAAAGAAAAGAAGGTTTCATTAAAAACTTTTATTTGTCTTTCTTTTTTATCAACTCGTCTGATTTCATTTCTCCATGAGGACAAAGATTTGTCAAAGATATTTGACTATAATGGAGAACTTGATGTATAAGCAGTATTTGTTCACTGTCAAGTGTGTGAAAAGAAATGATGATGAAGACATCAGCTACACTTGTACGAAAGTTTTCAACATCACCGACAAAGATATTGAGTGCTCCACTTCTCGTGATGTTGATGAAGACGACCAACATGTCTCAAAGAAGCCAAGACTTGAATGACAAATGCTACAATTTTATTATTTACTTTTGAAAGATATACGTACTTCATGTTTTTATTGTTGAACATTTATAATATTTTAAAGATCTCAGATCTATTTTTTTCATTGTCATGCAATTTTTATCTGTTCGAATTGTATATCTCTTGTTATAATGCCATAAGAAATTGGTACATTATTGACGATAAATGTTAAAATTTGTGATATAATTTATTTATATTTTAAATAATTCAAGTATAATTGTCTACGAGGAAGTTTATTCTTGAAATTATCAATTTTGACAATGTTTGAAATAAACATGTTAATATATTTTTTATCTTTGACGGTGAGATCATCCATATGTCTTCAATAATATAAATTTTATAATAATTGATAATTTATATTTTTAAAATAAATAATATTTAATAAATATATTTTAAGAATTCTAACAGTGTTCACGTGATCGTAAATACTATTGATTATGTTTAACTGATATTTTTATATTTAAAAATAAAATTTTTTATAATCAACAATTTATATTAACTACATAATATTTGATAATTTGTATTGTTAAAATATTATAATATTTTTTATTTTTTATGATATTTATGATATTTTTTAAAACCCAGCTGTAATGGTTCCCCCGGCCTCGCTGCCTCCCCCTTCCCCCCGATAGAACCCACATCCCGATTTCTCTCTCTCACGTCCCCATCCTCTCCAAACCCAACTGTAAACAAACACAGATAAATATATGAATTTGCTCCGAATACCTATCCGTCTAAGTAGATAATATATGATTTTAGATATCCGTCGGAATAGATATCCAGATACGAATAATATCCGAATGTTAATCGGAGCGGACACGAAAATACTCGCTCCGCTATGTTTAAGTTCCACTTCAAATTCATCTTTGATAATATATACATAATATATTTAATTATGTATTTAAAATTATTATATTTATAAATATGATTAAATATTCTCTATTATATATTAATATACTAAGTTAATGTTAATAAATATATGATAATTTTTAATTTTTAATTTTTAATTTTTATATATTTTTATATTATTAAATATATTAATTAAATAATATTTAATTAACATTCTAAAGTGGATATTATTCGTATTCGTTTTAAATTTAAAAATTATTTTATTTGTAATATTTGATTTATATTCATATCTGATTTAAATCAAATACAAATTATTGACGAAGTAGTTACGAAAACGTTGTATCCATCGCTCCATTTACGGTGCTAATCGCCATCGGTCGCCTCCCCCGCCCGCCGTATCCCCTGTTCCACCAAAAGCCACTACCTTGGAAGCTTTCATCGCCGTCGCCTTCAACATCACTGGCGTTGTCCTTCTAATCGCCGCCGCCTACTGGCCACCGTTGTCCATTGCCTCCCCACTGACCTCCCATGGGTGCCGTCGCGCGAGCCCCGCCATTGCTTTGGTCGCATGCGGTTCACCGCGGACGCATCCAACCCAACGCCCCGCCACCTGGCCCAATCCAGCCCCAACCCAGCAATAGGGGCGGCAATGGACAAGTGCGCGGGCCAGCCCTGGGCCCTGTTCCGGGGCAGATCAACTAGCCCTCATGCGTCGGCTCAAGAAACCGGGCCCGCGGGCCTTGTTCCACGGGAATGTCCACTGTCCAGCGGTCGCCATCCTTAATATGGGTATGGGTGGGCACAAAACGGTTCAAACCGAGAAACCAAATCGAACTAGTTTATTTGGTTCGATTTGGTTCAGTTTAGAAAATCTTCGAACCGATTTAAACTAAACTATACCTTTTAAACTGAATTAATCAAAAAAAAAATTAAAAATCTATTATAGTATTAATAAAATGATTTTTTTTATAAATTTTATAATAAAATAATATTTATTTTCATTATTTTTAACTTAAAAATTAATATATATATGTAAAAAATATTTTATTTATTTTCGATTTAAACTGAATCAAACCTAACCAAACTGAATTGATTCAGTCTGGTTCGGTTCGATTTGAGAGGGTGATTTGGTTTCGTTCGGTTTGGAAAAAAATGATCTAAACTGAACCAAATCAAACTGTGCCCATCCCTAAATACGAGAGCTGACATGCAAAAGATTTCTTATTTTATTTCCGTGAAACTTTTTGCATGCATGGGTTGGAATAAGATACGTAAACTATCAGAGAAATTTTAAAATAAGAGTAATATTTTAAATTAATAAAATATATACTTAGTTTGTATATCTATGATTATTTGGGTGTTAAACAATACATTTTTATCTATGTATTTATTTTTATTTCTAGATTCAAAATATTACTTTGGTTGTTAGTTTGATGTTTAAAAATTTTAAAAATATGATATACATTTTATTATATACTATAAAATTTAAATGATTCAGTCAAATTTATATATTTTATTATAAATTAAAAATTTATGAATGCGTACAGTATAGTGTATCTACTATTCTTATTTTAATCATGTTTCAAATTTTTTATCAAACTCATCGTACTTTAATATTTCAAAAAAGAATCTTAATTCTAATTGTGTATGCCATATCAAGACTTTAGTAGGAGATATTTAAAAAATAAAATAATAATATATATTTGAAAAATCAAGCTAAGTCGGGCTGGGCCGGGCCAATCTATATTTTATTATACAGGCTGAGCTGGGTTGGCCCAACGACATAGAGTGGGCCAGGCCAAGCCGGCCCATTATATATTGGAGTGGGCCTTGGTTGGGCCATCCATTGACACTAAGGCTATCAACTGGTCGGGTTGGCCCACGGGCCCTTGGGCTGGGCCAAGGGCGGACTTGAAATCGGGCCATCGATTTGAGCCCGTGGGCCAATGGCGGGTTTTGTTCGAGTTCTGTAATAAACTTGCATATTATAAGGTGTTGAATTTGTCAAATATCTAGAGAAGAATTGTCTATATCGGTTACAAAAATTTTACCAGTTACCTTCTTAGAGTATTACGTTATCAAATGAACAAATATTATGTTACGTGGAGCACAAAGTTGTTTTGTAAATTGTGTGTTCATTGTTTTGGGCATAGGATGAACAAATTCTTCAGAAAGTTGTTCATAAATCGATTCCTCAACATCAACATTGTAATCCTTGGCAAGAATAGGTTCATTTATTTTTTCCCAATTGTTTTAAGATTTTACAATGTTCTTAATTATAAACAAAGGGCACTCAGAATGTTTTCGTTGATGGATTATAAATACAGTAAGTTGGGACAACAATTTTTTTATTTTCAAATTAAGCAAGCGATAGCTGATGAATGATAAATAATTTTTATTTTCAAAATTTAAAGTTGTTGGGTGTTATTTTCATCACATGAACATGGATAATTATGCTATATCATATTATAAATATTTATATAATTTTTGTCATATTTATAAATTTGTTATCATATTTATATTATTTTTTTATTTTAAACTTTATATATTTTTATATTAGAAAGATCGGGCCGGGTTAGGTCGGGCCGGGTTAAATTTAATTTTTATGTGGGCCGGGCCGGGCCGGGCCAGGCAAGAATATAATGCGGGCCGGGTAAGGCCGGCCCGTTATAATTTGAATTGGGCTTTTATTGGGTCGGCTTCGGACCTGGCCCAACCTGGCCCATTGACACCCCTACCCAACAGCCAGCCATAGGCCTGGCTGCCGATGCAGTCTGGTTTGCCTTCCGCCGGTTCAAGCAAAAATTCCGTGACTTATTAATTGTGAAAATAAGAGAAAAGGTTAGAAACATAACAAACAAATTTATAAAAATATGTAAAATTTAAAAAATCTTATAAGTAGGTTTCTCAAGCCCTTCTATTTATTTGAACTCATTTTGATGAAAAATTATGCATGATTTAAATTATGGACCTTAAGTTGACTAATTTTTGACTTTAGACTTATAATTAATGATATTCTCAAAATTTTTGAAACTAGAAACTTGATATTGTTATTTTGTATACTATTAGACATGTTTAGCACTGGTTATGCCTGTGTAGAAATCTTTTTCATTAGATTTGACCTTATGTTAATTATTTATGTGTTTGTGTTAGTTTAGAACTAGAATTGAAAGTTAATTATGTTTAGGGTTAGAAAAATAATCTTAGAGCATCGAATTGAAAATTTTGGAATCTTGTTACATCAAAACCTTGAAGAAAAACTTAGGACCTAAGATGTTTGGTTTATATTAATTTAGAATTAAGTTTATCATCTTGTATAAGTTTAAGCATGTCTAGTTTCGGTTTTTTATTATTACATATAACTTGTTCATATAAGTTATACTTAACTTTGTTTCATATTATGTAATATGTCTTGTATGATATGGTTATATTTGTATGTTCAAGTTTGAAATTGGTTTTGTTTATAATATGTTAACCAAGTTGGTTGGTATAAGTTTTGTCCAGTTTATGGTAAATCGTTTGTTTTGCATGAAAAGCATTAGAATGAGATGTTTACGTGTTGTATGCATGGTATGATCAAGTATGTCATGATCTAAATTTATTCTATGAAATTTTGTTACAGCATGCTATGAAGGCTCCACCAACCTATGTTAGTCAATTGTTTGTGGGTAGTGGGTAACTTAGATAAATTCGGCACTTTCACAAATCTTGAATAGCAGTTTACCCTAAGTGTCCCCACTGCCTAGGTGAACTATGGTTTTAGTTTAGTATATGTTGCTACTATACATATTAGAGTTGGTAAAAGCATTTTGTACATATGATACGTAAAAACAAGACGACCAATTCCTTGTTATTTCGTTGTGTTTAGAAAGAATATGAAGTTATGTTACTTGTATGTCTTGTAGAGATAATAATTCATGTTATGTTAAAAAAATCAGATCTGTCCAATTTTGTTGGTCATGTTAAGTCAAGTCTTGTGGTTATTTATATGATATTTGTCTAGTTGGTATGGTCTAGTGTGCCTTGGTATAGAAGTGTATAGTATGGCATAATCTTTTTCTTAAAGATAATCATTGTTTGGTTATAGGTTGTGAGATTGATATAGAAGACTTCTATAACTTTGTATTACATCTTATAATTGGATATGTTATTATCATTGCTTGATTATATTTTAGTTATCCGATTGACGAGAAAAATGGTGTAAATCCTATGGAGTCACCGAACCCACACTGTTGTGAGTTAAATTTTTATCAACATGTATTGAAAATGAAGAACTTGGTTTGGAGGCTCAAGAGGAGCCATGGAAAAATCAGAATCTCCTGGAGTTGGAGCAGAGTGATCCTTTTTCTTATTAGGTTGCTTGTTGTTGGACTTTTGGGATAATGTGTAGTTGAACTCTATCTTATGTTTGCTTTTCTTTAAAGATGGAACTTGTGGATGAACTTGGTGTTGTGGTAGGTTGTTTAAATGTTCAAGTCTATATTGGAGTCTTGTGGAACTTTGTGGCCTTGGTTGTTAGTTTTATCTACATACTTGTTTGGGTTATCAAAATCTGAGTGATTAATTTCTCTCACTATCACCACATTGTGTATTTCCATTGTGCACTGTTATTTATAATTTCTAGGTCATGACAAATAATATAGCAATTTTTAATAAATGACAAAATATATAAAGAAAATACTTGAATCAATAATGTAGCACATGGCTGGTTGAGGACTCACATGATTGAAGGTGTAATATTGGCATTCTTTTGAAGGAATGCCGCAATGGTCGTGATGTCATGCACGTCAACACATGATCTTGGGTTTGAGCCTATGCCTCTTGTCCGTGAAAAACTGAACAAAATGGCATGTCCACTATGTCACAATTGAGGCACAATGTAATATTAACATTCATGAGGTATGAAAGGGACCGATGGATAAAATATGTGAAAAGCCATAAACCACACAAGGTCGACAATTATGCTGAAGATGAAAGCATGAGGAATGCATAGCAAGTAACCTATGTTGTCAAAAAGAAGTTGAGTAGACACAAAAGAAGATGAAAAATTGCATAAATAGATAAATACCTAGTTATGTGGGTCAAGAACAAGAGGCCGGCCCTTTGCATGCCCAAACAGCTACACATTCTCATTCTAAATAGCACAATTCTCCCTTGTTCCCCAGTGAGAAAATGGCTGCCCTCTTATAGTCCACCAGATAAAATTAACTAGTGCAAGGCCATGTATATTGGAGATTGGATCACCACAAGTGGTCAACAGAGTGAACTCCTTCCTACCCCAATGGGCACCTACCATGGCCCCGACTAGTACACTATCACCTGCCCTCTTATAAAGAGAGGGGGCTGCCCCCATAAACTGGTCACGTGACCAATACAAAGTCATGTGCCCCATTAAAAATAGATGGGTTGTGATGGGCACCCATTGGGGACAGCGGGAGCTCACTCCTCTGGCCATTTGATACAATCTAGTTTCTACATATCATCAATGAATGGTGACCCAAATGAACAAGTCTTGCTAATTATTGGCATAGAAGAGAGTTGGTTGAACTAAAGCTCTGATGTCCTCCACCTCCACCATGTATAGCTCATGTGCTTGAAACTGGGTGTTATCTCATAGTAGACAATATGCAATTTGGACAAGGTTGTCTCGAAGGCAGATGCATGCTGCTCGCCAACAATGTGTAAACTACATATTAGCTGACCCATGCTTACACTTTATTAAAGTTTCAAGGACCAATATGATTTTAATAACTATCAAGAAAAGACTCACCTCTTATCACATCTCTCAACTTTTAAAAACAATCAAGAAATCAATTTTAAATATTATCAATTATCACAAATTTACACTTTTTTAGGAGTGGAGATAGATAATGATTATTTAATAATTTTTTACCTTTATAGTCTTAACCAAAAACACCATAAAGCTAGGGGTAGGCCACATAAACCTTTGGTAATAGAAAAGTCTTGCCTAAGTTTTTTTAAATGAATTATCTTACATAAGGATCAATATAATATATATTTACATAAATACAAAAAAACTAAAAAATAAAAGTAGTAAAAATAACCAGAAGGATGCCACTCACTAGTTGTTTTAGGATAGAAGGTGAAAATGTGTATGTAATAAGCAAGCTCACAAGATAGAGAGTGGGCTTAGGATTTGAGGATTTGATTCTCATTTCAGTTCAAATTAGAAAATATGGACCAAATCAAACCAAACTAATTAAATTCAATTTGGTTTGGTTTATGACCAAAAATAAATAAAATGTTCAAATTAAGTTATTGTTAAACATATATTGATTTTTAAGTTATAAATAATTAAAATAAATATTAATTTATTATAAATACAAAAATAAATATTATTCTTAATAATATAATTGTTTTAAAATATTTTAATTACATCAATTTAAATGGTTTGGTATAGTTTTGTTTATTTTGGAAGTTTTACAAATGGAATGAACCGAAAAGGGGTTTAAACTGAATGGAATTGAATCAAACAAGCTGATTTGGTTTAGTTTAATAGTTTTGAGCATTTTTAATGCACACCCCTTGAGAGGGGGATTTTAAACATAATATATCTCACTCAAAGTCTAGTAAATTTTCATAGTTTAGTAATTGTCCTCCCCATCCATGTATATTCATTGTTCTGAGAGGGAATTAAAATCATCTTGAAAATATTAGATTTTGGTTTGATCAAATGATAAAATAGAAAGACATACATACAACACAATTAGTAGTAATTTCTAGTAGATTTGGCTACTAATCTTTAGAAAATTATGATAAGAGTGTCATGCTTCAGACCTTCAACTCAAATGTATGTAATTTTCTTCTTTATGAAACCAAAGTGACCAAATATTCAAATGGAGAAATCGATAAGTATATTGGCCCTTGAAGATTTTTTAGAGTGGTGGGTATGGGGCAGTCAATAGCCATATAATTTAACCAATTACTCTTATGAGGAACATGAGCATGCAAAAGGCATCACACTGGGGGAAATAGGAGAGGTGGATACTGGTAGGAAGAAAATCGAGCAAGTAGATAAGAGAATTATAGATAACACGGGCACAACCCACACAACGGTGGAGATGGATGCAGAGGAAGGAGGTGTGCTTGATTCTTGCAAACCTCAAAACCATAGTATTGTTGTAAGGAATCGATCCAATCACATTGGCATAGCAGAAGAATTTTGATTCCTTGTATATCAGTGCCTTGGTCTCGATCAGAACCAAATGGCGTCGCCAAAACTGGTATTCAAAATGATTTTGAACACATACCCTTTATGGGATTCAAATAATCCCTATAGATCTGAGAAGATTAAGCATTCTCATGCTCTCCAAGCCGCTCAAGTGTGCAGCCTCTTGTTGTATCCACATGAACCACCTCCGAAGTCGTGTTCTCCTCCGCGTTGGCGTCAGCCACTCATCCCGAGCAGAGCTCCACCATCTAATAGCGACTATTGGGGTGAAAGATGGCGAAGGAGGGTGACTAGGGCATAAAGTACTTTTTTGACTTGATAGGGTTTGTGATCTCTCAATGTTATTATTTATTGAACTTAGAATTTTTCACAAAAAAATCCTTCTTATTCTATAAATTAACCCAAGCCCAAAAACCTACGGATTAGTCCTAATATGTGTGAACTACTCGGCCCAAGAGCTCATTTGGTTGAGGCCTAATTAAAAGAATAACTTCTTTTAGATTAAATCTTTTATCTCATAATAGATTTAATGACATACTGATCATAAAGGTAAAAGTCACATCTTATGATCCTAAACAGCTTCAGTTACCAAATAGTCTTTTCATCATTGGTTACTACACGGATATAAATCTTCACCCATCCAATGTCCCAGTCTAATATGAGTAAAGCATTGACTATCAAATCCTAGATATACCGACACTATAGAATCTTGTACTTGTAATTGGATCAATCAGAAAACAATTTTTCAAGTATCCTATCTACCTTGGCCAATGATTTAGAGTACTATCCATAGGATATCCTCTCTCTTCTACTGAGAGTAGACGATCTCCAATTGTCCGCTCAATTTTTTCCATTGGGTTTCCCATATACCCAATCCATTAACTGTATAGGACCACAATACTAAGTGATCAATTAGTCAATAGTCAAAGTACACGGTACGTATAGCAAGACATCTTTGGTGACTCAGGTTAAAGATCCAAGTGTGCAACCGTGATGATAGAATACCCTAATCAACAGTTCGGTAAAATATTGTTTAGGGATTATATATTGGTCAGTTCAGTGAACTCATTTTTCTAATGAGCACCTATACATAAATCTTAGTATCCCCACATTGATGACCAATGAGATCAACCATCCACATTATATTAGAAGATATCATATACACTAACCTTACCAAATCCTTGGTGTCCCGTTTCAAAGATCCTACTACTAGTAACTTTTGAATCACATACTTCTAGATGATTGATTTCATCATCAGGATCTCATCATGATTTAATCATCATTGCATGTGCAACTTAAAACTTCATTATGATAGACACATCTAGGTAGTGCAAGTAATAAAGATAATGTCTTTAATACTGAATAAGATATTACAAGAAATGTAAAACTATATCATATTGCATATGATTAGCTTGTAGGGCATACATTTCTATCAGTTGAGGTTAAAGAGAACATTTATATAAGTATGTGAACCTTGTTATGAACCAACAATGTGCGACTATAGCCACTTTTTGAACACTTTCTTTCACTGCCAAGATAGGTATTGGGAATAAGAGTTAAGATAACCAAACATTATAATAACGTCACTGCCCTACTCTAATACTATCTTACAAACCCCAAAACTATGGCACTAAGGTTGAAGGGCCCAGGAAATACAAGCACCTCATATATGAGATTATTCTCATGATTCTCACACTCTCCTTCACTACCAAAGTGGGTAATGGGAATAAGAGACAAGATAATCAAGTATTAAAGAAAGATAAGTGCACACTCTAATACCATCACACAAACCTCAAAACCATGACATTGATGTTGAAGGGCTCAAGATATATAAGCAAGTGAACCTTATTAAAAATCAACTATGTAGGACTATACTGACTTTTCTAGCACTCCCCTCACTGCCAAGATGGGCAATGGGAATAGAAGTTAAGATAATCAAAGATTATAATAAGGACACTCCCCACTCTAATACCAGCTTACAAATCCTAGAAGTCATGACATTGAGGTTGATGGACCTAAGAAATATAAGTAAGTGAACCATGTCATGAATCAACGATATATGAGACTATGACCACTTTCCAACACTCCTCGCACTGCCAAGATGGGTAGTGAGAATTGGAGTTAAGATAATCAAATATTATAATAAGGTCACCCTCATAATCTGATACCATTTTACAAATCCCAAAATTATGGTGATGAAGTTGAAGGGCCCATGATTCATAAGCAAGTAAATTTTTTCATAGTCATTAGTACAGGACTATCCCCACTTTTTCAACACTTCTCATTGCCAGGATGGGCCATAGAAATATAAATTAAAATAATCAAAGATTATATTAAGGTCATTGCCCTTTGATATCATCCTACTAATAAGATCAATACCTTGCTCTTATACCGTCTTACAAATCCCAAAGCCATGGCTTTGAGGTTGAAGAGCCCAAGATAAATAATCACCTTATCATGTTTGTACTAGTTAATATGGGACTATCCACATGATTCTAACACTACTCCTCACTGCCAAAGTGGGTAGAGAGAATAAGAGTTATGATAATCACGTATTAAAGATAGATAAATGCCAGTTCTTAACACCATCTTGCAAGCTCCAAAACTATGGCATTGAGGCTGAAGGGCCCATGATATATATGTGAGTGAACCTTGTCATATTTTAGTAGTATGGGACCATGGCATTGAAGTTGAAAGGCCTAGTATATATAAGCAAACATTGTCATATTTCAACAATATAGGATTATGATCACAATTACAACACTCACCCTCACTGCTAATATGGATAGTGAGAGTAAGTTAAAATAATCAAAGATTCTTAATGTCATTTCTCTACTGTGATACCATCTTATAAACCCTAAAACTATGGTGTTGAGATTGAAGGGCGTAGGATTCATAAGAGATTAAGCATATCTCATAGTCATTGATATGGGATTATCCCCACTTTTCCAATTCTCCCCTCACTGGCAACATGGGTCATGGGAATAGAAGTTAAGATAACAAAAGATTACAACAAGTTCACTTGTAATATTTTGATTTTATTTATAATTTAAAATAGATTATATTTTGAGAATGAGATAAATATATATAATATTTAATTAGATCTATTCTCTTTTTAGAACTCTACTTCCTCCCCCTCCCGATCAAAATCAGACTCTATTTCTCCTCTCCCGATCAAACTCTACTTCTCCCCCCCTCCGGTCGAACTCTCCCCCCTCTATATACGTATATTTTTTCCCTCTCGCGCCCCGCCTTCCTCCTTTCTTCTTCTTCTCTTCCACGCGCGCAACACCCGGATGCCCGCCCTCTCCGCGGTTCTGTCCCGCGAGGCCGCCCCTCTGCTAGCCCGCCCTCCAGCACCCACCGTGGACGCCACCATCGTTGCCGCTCACCTGGGCCGCGCGACGCCGCCGCCGGCCTCCCGAGCGCTGCCGCCGCGCGATGCCGCTGCCACCCACCCTCCGGCGTCCGCCGCCCTCTAGCGCCGAGCCCGCCCGCGGACGCCGCCACCGTCGCCGCCGCGACGCTCCTTCTTCCCCCCCCCCGGTTGACCTCAACGCGCCCGCGGCCCCGCCGTCTCCCCACGCGCCCGTGCGCGTCGCCACCGCCGGCCTCCCACGCGCTGATGCCGCCGTGTCACCCCGCCGCGCTCGTCGCGACCGCCGCCGCCCAACGCTCCCTCCACCGTCGTCATCCGCCGGCCAACCAGCCACTGCTGTCACCAGCGCCCGCGGACGTGCCACCCTCCCGCGTGAACCGCGGCCGTTGCCGCTGCCGCCGGCCACCCTCCCGCGGCCGTGACTGCCACCGCCGGCCACCCTCCTGCGGCCACTGCCGCCACCTTGGTCCTCCACCTTGCCGCACCCCCCCACCCGGCCGGTCGACTCTCTCTCTCTCTCTCTCTTCTCAAATATTCTCCCTCCTATTCATCGTCTCTCTCTTATTTTATTTAGCATCAATTCCCTCTTTAATCCTTATTTTTTTTGACAGATTGTTAATCTCCCAATCTTACCGTAATCCTTACCGTATTATACTTGTCATCAAATCGGTTCTTCTTGGATTTCAATTATTTTCATCGTCATTGATCAGGTAGGCATCTCAACTACCTCTTATCATCTTAAATGTATCATTAAGGCACTAAAATATGATTAGTTAACTTTGGTTGGAAAAGTATATTTAGTTAATTATATGGGTTTAGTTGTGAGCTTGATTTCAATTAGAAGTTAATCTAGGTGTTTAATACTTAGATGTTTATTTAAATATGAATGATATCATGTTTAGATAGTTTGAGTGCATATATTTATGTAAAAAGCATTGTAGGATATTTATGATCTTGTATATATATATGTATCTTGATTCATGCTATTATTAATTGTTAAGAGTTAATTAGTAAGAAACATATATTTGATTAAATATATGTAGATTGCAATTGATTAATATTACTAATTCCATGGCATATAAATTCATAGTAGATTGCATGATTTTAGAATAGTGCATTATTGCCTTATTAGTTGTGTATTAGATTGGTTAGTCATGGCTCAACATGCATGTAGGTGTAGCTATAGTCTTTTTAATTATGTCATTGCATAAGTTTGCATATAGTTGTATTTTATGTCAGTTTGCTCTTAGCATGTCTGATTGGATTAATTGGTGTATGTCTGAGTAATATATGCTTTTAGCTTGTGAGATGTAGTTGATACAGTGTGCTGCATTTTGTAATGTGATTTGCATTTCACCAGACTATGATAGTGGCCTGTGGGCAGCGGCGAGTTAGCACAGTCTGGAGCATCCTTCAATCCTGGCTACCGTGATTCATCCTAAGTACACCCCTGCCTAGGTGTACTATGTGATCTAGCTTACTATATGTTACATTCTACTATATGGTAAATCTGGTGTTAGTCCTGGAGCATAACTGCAATGTCCAAGTGAAGCATGTGTTCTACTCAGACAAACAATTTAGTTTTGTTTGCATTATGTCATGTAGATTAGTGAGCTATCGTATTTAATTCATCTTGTATGATAGGTCTTTGTGGTAGGTGCATATAGAGTTGTGTTAGTTTTGTTATGTCATGATTAGAATAGTATGCATTTAGTCAATCATGCCAATCTATGCAATGGGTAGAAAAAGCATCATATTTAATTGAATCTTGATGATTAGCATTACTTATAGTTGTTATAATTTTATTTTTGTTTGGGGTTTATATCCTTATTATCAGTAGGACTTGTTTAGTATAGTGGGTTAGTTGGGTGTAAGTTCTACTGGGTCTGTGTGACTCCCCTTCTAATCTTTAATATTTTTCAGGATTACAAGTTTAGCGCAGCAAAAGCGTAGTGGTGGTTTGGAATTGGAAGAGTTAATTGATTATTTGTTCAATGTTGGTATTTAAATTGTAATTTTATGTAGACAGTTTAGATAGAATTATTGGAATTATTTATTGGATTTCGATATTAATCTTGCTTTGCTCCAAACTGATATATTTCAAGGGTTACGGCGCCGGATTATCTTCCGCTGTGCATGTTAAAATCCGGGTTGTGACATCACTACCCTACTCTAATACCAAATTACAAATCCTAAAACCATGTCTTTGCTAGGGCCTAAGATATATAATCATACTATTATGTTTATAATTGTCAGTATGGGACTATCTCCACAAGTTTAACATAGATGCTATTGAATTAGTAAGAGACAAGATGTCCCAAGTGATTGGGGGCAAGCGCTACGTAGAGATTCATTGACGGAACCACAATCTAGCTGGAGGACATCATTGATGAGGTGAGACAATGATGATGACCCCACCACCATTGATTCCTCAACCTCCAAATCCCTAGAGGTATTGATGTGTAAAATGTAAAGAGAATGTGGATTTTGGATCATATTTTAGCATAGGATTTGGTATGCACCATGAGAGTGTACTCGCGAGCGAGAAGATTGAAGTTGACGAAGGAGACCTAAGATGTGGCGACATTGTAGGGGTGTTCATGGTTTTGTTTGGTTTGGTTTTTGAGTATTTTTTTCTCAAACCAAACCAAACCAAACTATCTCCCAAACCAAACCAAACCGAACCAAATTAATTCGGTTTGGTTTGGTTTGGTTCGGTTCAAACCATATTTTATTAAGGTATAATAAATATATCAATATATAATTTTATTTTGCTTGTTTTAAATCATATTCTATTAAAATTTTGTGTATATGTTTATAGATTACATTAATTTTACCTTAAAAACTCTTAAAAAATTTATTTTTAAAATAAAAGATACATAAATACTATCTTATATATAACTTAAATTAAAATATTTAATCTAATTCGGATTATTCGGTTTACCGGTTTGGTTTGGTTTGAAGGGTCCTAGAAACCAAACCAAACTGATCGGTAGTTCAAACTAAATCAAACCGAACCAAAGTACTGGTTTGGTTTGGTTTTTCGGGTTGAACCGAACAGTGAACAACCCTACGACATTGTGACAGGAATAGAGACTAGGGTCATTGCCATCATCATTACCGCTCTTGCCATCATTGGAGGCTGAGCAAGCCCGAGGCTAGTGAGCAATAACTATAAGAAGGTGAGCACATGGAGATGGAGATGATAGAAAGAGAGGGGAGTTGGTGACCCTAAAGCAACACATTTGGTATGCAGTTTCTATCACTACAATTTGCTCTGGCCAACTTAGGAAGAAGAAAATCCTACATAATGCAGCAGCGAAAAAAAGAAACTCTTTCTTTTGAGCGACAAGTATATCGGAGTAAGACGAAGCACCTTGAGACATGTCGTAGATATATTACATATGAAGGATATGTTGTGAATTGAGTTTGGGTCACCTCTATTGACTCGTGGAGGCCCACCGGGATAAATCAAAAGAGACCATCCCCCACGTCTTAAGTGATCACATGATCATTATTTGTTACTAAACCCTTACATATGATACTAACCGCTCAGTAATATATGTATAGGATTAGTAACATAAAAATGGTCACGTAAGGAGTGAAGGCCATGCCCCCCCACGAGTTGGTCTTGGCAAGAGCTCCTTCTGCTAGTTGCGGAGGTGATCCGTATTCATCATGCATTCGACGACCAGTCGTGATTTTGATAGACCGAAATTTTAACATCTATAAGTATAATATATAGTTATAGATTAGGTAAAAAGTATTGTTGCTTGTGGAAAAAATAACAACTCTTACTTTTTTTAGATAGTTATAGATTTAGATCCATCTAAAATAGGCCCACTACTTGGGCCAACTTTTGGATGGTCATGTTTATTTGATTACTTTTAAAATAAAGTCAAAAGGGCCGTTAACCATGATTATACCACAAATTTGGCATCCCTAAACTTTCTAGGGACAATGTTTTCATCAAACAGAGGTTATACAATATAGAACATTTGCAATAAGATTATGTAGGTTGCCAATGAGTTTTGGTAAATATATCACAATTTTAACTTTATATATAGATTATTATTATTTATTATAATTTAAAATATATTTTTATAAATTTAAAATATATTAATAAATCTATAAAATAAACATTTATTAAAAGATATTTTCACTGTGTGAACATTCTAAAAATAATATTAGTTAAATAATTTTTACTGTGATCAAAATATAACTCTATTCTTTTTCTTGCATCCTTTTTTCATTTCAAAAAGTAAGAATATTTTTGTAAAAATTATTTAAAAGTTTAGATAATGTCACTTTACGTATTTTAGGTGAAAATATTTATTTTAAAAAATATTTAAAATAATTTAAAATTGTAAGTTTTATGAATACGTACTTAAAAATACAAGCACGAAAGGCTAAAATTCGTTTTAACGTGTTAAAGTACCAACTAGTTTAAGGATAGTAAAGTAACGGCATAAAATCAATTTGACAAATTTAAATATCTAAAAAAGATGAAATTGGTGTAATTTTTTATTTAACATGTTCACAACAGCTTGAAATGGTATCTCTAGAACTTGAATCTTAAGATATAATGAAAAATTTTAACAAGCAACAAAGAGATCAAAAAATATTTTCTAGAAATTATTTTCTTCAGATGAGGCAAATAAGAAATATTAGATATTTCTTTTTCTCTAAAAACTTAATTGTATGTACAATGTTTCACTGTTTTTCCTTTTATACCTATCCAAATACACTCTTAGAGGTGGATGCATTCTGGGGAAGAGGTTGAAGGATGAACAGCCTCTATAAAAGGTGGGCTTCTATTTGAGGGAGCTCCATACCAACAAAAGCTCCCTCAAATAGTGAAAACTCAATCAAACAAAAGCTCTTGTTTTAAAATAATTAAAGATATAATTTTAAATAAATAATTTTGAAACAGGACTAATATAATAAAACAATTAAGCCCTCAAGCATTTCATGCTTCCGCCATGTTCATCCATCCTAAGCCTTAAGGCTACTTTCTATTTACTCTTAATCTTATATCCTATTTAATTATGAATTTTACCAGTCAGGATAGGACTCGACCGGATGTTTTTGTTTTCATCCTCCCTGTTAATTACAACAGCCTAATTAGCATAGTTGTTGGCAAGTTAGCTGATTTAATGTTAATAGTTAGAAGTAGAGAGTGTTTTCACTTGACTACAATTTGGTTGAATTTATTTATTTTTTATTTCAAATTTTGATAAGGATAAAGTGATACCAAATTTGATTTTAAAATAAACATAATATATCATACAATTTTGGCTTTGCTCCGGTTCGAATTTGTGATCGAAGTCAACATTAAATTTGATAGTTTTTAAAATATGCAACAAAATTTATAAATCTGATATAGCTATTAAATTTAATTTAATAATTTTAATTTTTATATGTTTGGTCTTTTATATGACATGACCTTTTATAATTTTTTATTTTTGGTGATTCATGTCAAAATTTTATTGAAATCAAAATAAATCTAATTCGAATTCACACAGATAAGCCATCGAAATGTCAAACCTCAATAGGTTACAGGACACTAAAATAATCTCAGTGGAATCATACCAAAAAAATGAAGCACAAGTGGGAAAGAAAAAAATGCGCCTATATACCCAAGTCGTATTATGCTAAATGCTTGTTTGGTTACACAATAAATTAATTTGTATACATTTATTTGCATGATAAAGAATTATATTAAAATAAAACTTAAGCTGATCAATAACATAAAATTGTTATGTTTAGGAGACGTATGAAAAACAAGAGAGAGTAAGAATTTGAGACCACAAGATAATTAATAACATAAAGGTTTAGAAAATCTCTTAATTTATAAACATAAATTTATAAACCAAAATTTAATTTATCACGCAGTCAAACACTTGACTTCGAGAGCAACATTCTTCCATTTTAGGTCAATTAGTTATTACGATCTAGTGTTGATAATTAACTTGGAAGCGATTGTAAACACTCATTTACGCTTTTATTTTGTTGTTTTATGCCGTTTTGACGGCATTACACATCGAGAACTTACGAAGGAATATGTGATTATAATCAGTATTAAAAAAATAATGCGCTGGCAGGGTAAATCATGATTTGATTGAGTTGGTAATATGCATTTCGGTTACGAGAAAAATTAGTGTTTCTCCTAGTTAATTATGACCTGTTATTTGAAGTCTTTTTTGTTTGGTAGTAAAATTATCTAAAACAGTGCAATTGGTGATCTATTTTGCAGTATCCTTTTTTGTTTGAATGAATTAGAAACATTATATTTTGGAAAAATAATTCTTATTTCAAGTTACACGAGATGACGGATGGAAATCGAAGTTCAAAACAATAACATTATACATGCCAAATCATCCTAATCATATGGTCCACTACTTTATTTTTCATGTCTTGAATTTTAACCAAACGCAAGTTATTTCATTAAAAATGAAAAAGGGTCTTATCTTTAACTAAGTGATTTTTCAACAAGCGAATTATAAAAAGAAAAGCAAACCCTAAATGCAAAATTTGAAAAGCAATGCATTCCATTCTCTGTCGAAAAATAATGTAATTTAAGAAGTCTACACTTTTCAAATTTACATGGGGAAGGGAAACCAAATGTAAGAAAAATTTCATACTTCATAGCAATCCTATTCATAGAGTACTCTCCTACTTCATTTTTTTTCTTGTCTTTTGCAATTTTAACAAAAATAAAAGTTTTTGATGTAAAATAAAAAAGACCCTGTGTTTCTAAATAATGGAGAATTGCAAACAAACAAACAAACAAAACCATACTACCTTTTTATCGTTTTTTTGAGACGTTCTCTTGCAAGCCTTGAATGCTTTCAGTTTTACGTAAACAAGACAGTATTAATAATATAACACAGATAAGTCTTTATTAAACACATCTGATTGGACCTCAAAAACACTGATACCAAGCAAAACCCTAACAAAAGCTTTGACTTTGACTGCATCCATAAATACCATAAGCTATTTTTATTTATTACGTAGAAGCTAATAGCGGATCCCATGAGCTTGCACAAGACTGACCTAAGTCAACTGGTCAATGACACTTGGATACTGCATTTACGCGAGACGACGCCGACGAGCTCACGGAGGCTCTCCGCCGAGCTCCCCCCCGGCTGCACAGCCGCCGCCGCCGCCTCCCTGAGCTGAGATATCCTCTCCCTCATGCCTCGCCCCTTTTCGCTTCCCAGCACGGCACTAAGCGCCGCCACCACCCCTTCTTGTGTCAGCCTCCCGCCGTCCATCTCCACGCCGACTCCCCAAATGGCGGATATCGACCGGGCGTTGAGCCGCTGGTCTCCCAGGAAGGGCCGGCAAACCATGGGCACCCCTCCGGTCACACTCTCCATGACGGAATTCCACCCGCAGTGCGTCACGAAGGCGCCCGCCGCCGGATGCTCCAGCACCTGCCGTTGCGGAGCCCAGGCGACCACCAGACCCCGGCCCTTCGTTTTCTCCAGGAACCCGGCGGGCAGGAAGGCGTGGTGCTTCTCCTTCAGGGCCCAGAGGAAAGGCGCGCCGCTCGCTTCAAGCCCGGCGGCGAGTTCAGCCAGCTCCGGCGGCGGGGGCGACATCAAGGTGCCGAAACTGATGTAGGCGACCGCCTGGCTGGGCTGGCCGTCGAGCCAGGCGAGGCAGCCGGAGAGGTCTGCCGCCGGTTCTGCAGGCTTCGGCGTCGGAGCGGAGAGAAGGTTGAGGGGCCCGACCAGGTGGCAGGCCTTGAACATCCGGCGGTGGTCGTCGTTGATGGCATCATCAAGCCCTGCGAAGGTGTTGACGGCGACAGCCGCCGCGCGGTGCAGCTCCTGGCCCATCCTGTGCAAGAGGCGGGCGAAGACGGAGTCCAGGTTGCCGGCGACGACGCCCTCCGGGAGGTCGCGGACGCGCACGGCGGACATGCCGGGGAGGAAGCCGATGTCGTCGTCGGCCTTGCCGAGAACGGCTGCGCCATTATCGCAATATTGAAGGGAAATGGTTGTGGAAAAAGAAAGTGCATATGACATCTTTTAAAAGTAATTTTTAAAAATTAATAGACTGTTTAATTACATGATAAATTATATTTTTGCTATAATTTTATGTTTTTGTAATAAAAGTTGTTAAAAAATATTTGGCTATCATTACAATTTTATATTTTTAAATAACTTTATTTCTTGACCAAAAAATAGAGTGTCACCTCTTTTTTATCTTTTAGTCCCCACCTTGTTTAGTCATATATGATATTCACTCTTGTTTGTTATCATATCTTCTCAAGCATGATAATTTTATATTATTTTTTAGTTCACACTATATTTTAATGTAATTTATCATCATGAAAATATATAAAAACGTATCATGCAATCAAACACCCTATAACATAAACTAGTATTTTATATTCAAAACTATGATTTGAGAAATTTAAGTTACAACAACAAAGATAAAGTCGGGATCAAAAAGCTTGAGACTATTTGGTACAAGATTTTGCAATAAATCAAGTTTATTCTCTAAATAATCTTGTACTGAACTGACAAAATAAAGTAGGATTGTGCGATTAATCTAATATTATGATAAGTAAAATAATCTAGTGATTTAACTCTGTATATGACCTCTTCAAAAAAAAAAAAAAAACTCTCCATACATATATAAAGTGTCTTGAGTTCAAATCTCAGGAGGACATATAATTTGGTCATAATTCTTCTAGATTTTAAATAGAATCAAACATTAATCTTTATTCAATTTGGCACTATTCGAGACAAATAAAAATAAATTATTTATTTATGTATTAACACTCAATTTTTTTATAAAATTTAAAATATATATTATTTTATTGAAAACTGTACAATAATATTAATAATAATTTATCAATATACTTTATACACTTTAAGTAAATTAATTTATTCCTTTAAAGTCCAAAATAAATTAGGTACACTTGTAAGATATGAACATAAAACATCTCCAAATCAAAGAATTCATTAAACAACTATACTACAAACATTAGTAAAGCGTCAATAACGATTCAATCACGTCGACAACGAATTAGTGAATCGGTGAATCGACGATGAATCGTTAATTGTGTCCTAATAATTTATTGTTAAATTTAATACAATTGGTTATCAACAGATTTAATAAATGTCGGTAACAGTTTAAATTTTTTTGAATAGTTATTTAAATGACGTGAGATCATGATTATTTTTAATTGAAGGCGGACAATAGTTCAACCCTGGGAGATTGAGCTGATCCGAACTTATTGAGAGTGGATCACCTCAGTCCTCGAGTGGAGGGAGCTCTCGCAGTCCTCAATGACGTGAGGACACTTGATGTTGCGAAAAACGAAGTGTCAGTGCACTTTAAAGATGACATGATCTTCTTTCAATTTTCCCAAAACCCACTACGTACTGAACTTAGTTTAACCTGCTACCGAGCTTAGTTTAACTCGTTACCAAGCCTCATTTAACTTACTACCGAGACTTTAAGAATTTACTATCGAGACTTGTTACCGAGATTTTATTAACCTGCTACCGAACTTTGAGGACCCACTACTGACCCTCTATCAACTTGCTACTGAGCTATCGAGACTTCAAAAACTTACTACCGAGCATAGTTTAACTTGCAGATCTAATACCAAACTACCGAGACTTCAAAAACTCACTACCCATCCTCTATTAATTTACTACCGAGTAACGTCACGCACCCTTCACCCGAGAATGATGCGCTCCGAAACTTATTAGGATAAGGAAAGGGGGTCCCACCGGCAGCGGCGGGAGCAGCATGTCAGAGACCGAATCCGGACTCAGGTGGTGCAGAATAGAGATGTAAAGATAACGAAAAGAGACGCTTGAGGCTGTCGTACCTTCTTCTCCGGCGCCGACGATGCGTCGGAGGTCGTCGGTGTAGATATGGGCGGAGAGGCTGCGCGGCCCTCCGGTCCACAGCGTTGCGCAAGAGACTCCCGGCCCCAACTCCTCGGCGAGGTCCGCTGCAATCCAGAGGAAGGCGTCGCTCAGCACACAGGTTATCTTCGCTCCGCCGCGGCTCCTCACCGCCGCCTCCATGCCCTCCCGGAAGTTCCCCGGCGTCACCTCCATGAACAGCTCCACCTCCTCCTCGGGGTTCTTCAGGTCCACGGTGAACCCGTCGGGAAGGCCATCCCGCACGTCGTAGAGCGTCAGGTTCGGCGGAGCGCCGTCTCCCCGGGGAAGGGCGGCGTTGGAGTCGGCGGAGCTGAGGAAGGAGAAGTAGACGGCCGGCGCCGCGGCGGCGAGGGCACGGGTGAGGGCGTGGAGAGGGGCGGCGTGGGTGCCGAACGGGAAGGCGAGGACGGCGACGTGCGACGTCGTCTCCGTCGACTCCGAGAAGACCATGGCAGCCGGAAGCTAGTGTGGCTAGCTAGGTTATCGGAGGATAGGATAGCGGCGAAGAAGGCGATCGACGATGAGGTCTCGAGGTCGTCGTCGCCGCCTCTGGAGAGGGCATTATACATAGAAGGAGGGCCGAAAGGGGATGACGAAGAATCAGAGAATGGCAGGTGTGGCCAGACAGCGAGACGCCATTTGCCTGCGCAACCCCCGGCAAGGAAGCGGGGAGGCCGCGGGGGTTGGCAATAGTAATCGTGGGGATGGTTTCCACCGGCCTGGGGTGGGTGCAAGCAGAGCATAATTTGTTGGGGGAGTTACTGCTATTTTATTTTATTGTCTGACCAATTTAGTTGCACAGTAATTTTTTTATACATTTTTATAAAAAATATTATATCAAAATAAAATATCAACTAGTCAATAGTACAAAATTATCATATTCAAGGAGATGTGATAATTAGGACCCGGAGAAAAATGGGAGAACCAGTAAATTGAACCGAACCCATTATTGATTCTGTTTGATACAGAAGTTTGTCTGTTTTGTTTTAATGAACCAAACCTATTTAATAGTTTATCTCCTCAAACTGAGAGATTTATAAATCGGTTGATCAGATTTGACCTATTTTATTAAGATATGTTATATCAATTTTAAATATAAATTATATTGATTTTATATATAAATTATTATAAATGTTAAGTAACATATAAACACAATTACCTATTTTGAACAAAGTATTAATCTATATGGTCATCTAAATTAATTAATTATATTTAATTTATTTTTATTTTAACGTATGTTAAACCGATGATCCAGTGGAACCATTCTACAGTTCTTAATCTGTTCGGGGTTGGGTCGAACCAAACCGGTTCGATTCGATTTCCATTTTGAAAAAATCGGTTCGAAACTGAACCGAACCCAATATCGCCCTAGTGATAACAAAAATGAGTGAGGATAGCTTAAAGAGATGGGAGGACCACAAGGTTAACAACATATAAACTTTCGTAGATATTGTTTTCTCCTTTTCTTTTCTTTTTTGACATATTGATAGGAATACGAGGTCAACATCATCCTAGTTGCCTTCTTCAATGCATGCACTTACAGGTCTCTTGTAAGGGGCTGTTGGCAGGTAGCGAGCATCTACCCGGGGGTTGGCACTCGGCTCGCGAGGTGGCATCCACCGTTCGTACGTGTTGTCGGGGCCATCTTGTATTCTTGTGATTGCAAAGCCTAGCGAGAAGACGTGGAGGAGGTCTCTGTCAACGAGAGTGGATCGTCACAGTCTCCAATAAAGAATGGTTTTATATTCTTACCACTTAAATGACAGTTCACTGGTTCAGTGAATCGTTATAAAAAATAGTTGAATCGTTATCGACGCCTTAGTAACTCACTACCCATCGGTAACGAATTACTAATAGGGTGTTTGTTAAGACTCTTTATTTTGAGAGTAATTCATTTTTGAAAATAAGATTTTTTAAGTTTTTAATTTTAAATTTAAAATCAAAGTAGATCAATCATTCTGTGTTTGGCAAAATTGTCACAATTTTTAAAATTTATAAAGTAGTATTTGGCTTCCCCGAGCCGGCTGCTTCTCTGCCGGGCTTCCCCCCTCCCCCAAGCCGCCTACTTCTCCCTCTGCCAGGCACCCCCCTCCCAAGCCAAACCCCCGCCAGGCTACTTCCCCTTCTACCGGGCTTCCCCCTCCCCCCAAACCCCCGCCAGGTTTCCCCCTCGGCCGGGCTACTCCCCCCCGACTCCCCACTCTGCTAATCCTGGACGATGCTACACCCGGTCCTCGCCACCCATGCGGCTGGTGGCTTCTGGATGCGGCGGCACTGGTGCTACAGCTCATCGCGCCACCGGCCAGAGGAACCCCCCACCGGGCATCCCACCGCTGCATCGCTGGAGGAGAGGAACGCCCCCCCACCCTCCCGCCGGGCATTCCTCCACTGCATCGCCGGAGGAGAGGAATGTGCTCCCTTCAGATGGTGCTGCATCGCACGTCCCCCGGCTGGCTTTCATCTGCTGGGTTCATCCCCTCGACCGGCACCAGCCCCAAGTCCCCCTGGACACCGCACAGAGGACGTACATGTTCAATGGTTGTCTGCCGTCGTCTGCTCGCAGGTCCTCCACTCGCAATGCTGGTTGTCCACTCGCTCGTAGGTCCGCCGTCGTCCGCACGTCGTCCGCTCACAAGTCTTCCGCTCGCTGTCATTTGCTGGTTGTCCGCAGCGAGAAGAGCGCGACGTCTCGAGCATGGGAGAGAAGTGACGCCGACGGTTCTCTTTCGGAAATAAAACAACCCTGCGGTTGTTTTGTTTCCGAAATAGAAGTCACAAAGACGAGAAAATGATTTTAAAAAAGGAGCATTTAAAAAGTCTAACCAAACATCGTATCTTCCCTATTTTTAAAAATAAGATAAAAAGAAGGTAAAAAATTGTAACCAAACACCCTATAAGGTGTCGGTAACAGATTAGTAAGATGTTGATAGCGATTCAGCAACGATTCAAGACTTTCGAGTAACAAGTTAAGATGTTATTGAACTGTTGTTGAACTGCTACTGATGTCTTACTAACTTGCTACCAACACCTTAGTAACTCGTTACCGATGAGTAGTGAGTTACTAAGACGTTGGTAGCAGTTCAGCCCTTTTCGGTAACGGTTCACCGAACCAGTATTTGAACTGCCACTTAAGTGACGAGGGTATGTGGCTAGTTCTGATTAGGGACTGTGACTATTCTCTCCACTCGGGAACTGAGGTGATCCACTCTCCTCTCTCTCTCTCTCAATGACACTTCCAATGATGGGAATGGAAAAGGGTTCGATAACGTATTTTGATTTTTTTTTCTTTTAAATTTACATGGTTTACAAAAGATAGTATTAATTCTGATTGATAGTTGTGTGAAATCTGAAATCTATATGAAGTCTATGTTATCTTGAATCAACATAGAATTTTTACCTAAAATATTCTTCATTTTAAATATATATATACATATATATATATATCGATCCATCCTTCAAGTTCAACCACCCTGCTCACCATGATTCTGCTGCGTTACTCCAATTTTTTCTAAAGCTATGAGCCATCGCACATGAATAAATATATAATGCTTAACAATGGTCGTATGATTTGTTTTCCTCTGCGAGCGTCAGCTTTGAGATACTCTTTTATAAATACTTAAATCATTTAAATTATTTATTAAATTATCCTACTTCAAATTTATTTAAGTCAACAATAATTTTAAGTCTCTTTACGTTTATATGTTTAACATGTCCATTGTAATTAGTAAATTAGTTGGACTGGCCAACAACCAACAGCCTTCCGGTTCCATCTTGGGACTACTTCCATAAAACACACTTACCTGTGAAGTTATGTTCAACTAAATATTTGAAATTAGTTTACTAGATTTGTTGTGTGGTAGTCTCTTGATTTAATCTCTTGGCATAATCTCAAATCTAGGTGTTGTAATCTAATTATTTCAATCTCTTCTTTCAATTTGTCCAAAATTATCATTATTCATAAATTCTCTTATATATTTAATTTTTATTCTATCTAACCCAGTGTGCATGAATATTTATCTTAAATTTCTCTTTTTGGTAACACTTATTTTGAATGTACATCTTTCTTTTGTTATTTAACTTTCGTTATCATATAGCTGCATGATAAACTTTTCTTCTCAAGTTTAATAAAATGTTAATATCACAAAAAAAATTACAATCAATCTCAACATCATTCATCCTACTTTAATCATGTATTTCATATCTTCGTAACATTCTCTATTTTTTTGAATAATGTATTTAAGATATTTGAGTATCTTCGAGGTCATATTTTCCTCTTTAGTTTCCATTAAAATTAAAATGTATATATATATTCTATGTTAATTTTTTTATCTTGAAATTTTTAGTTTTTAATGTGTTTCTTCACAATGTTAACTTTCTATTCACTCCATGTGTCATATCTATTAATATGATATTATCTACAAACATTAAGAAGTTATTGCATATATTTGGTACAAACTAAATTTGAATGAAAAATCTCTTGTTTCTTTTCTAATTGTACATATACAAGTTGTTACTTCGCTATACATGCATTTTATCACTTATATATATACCTTATGGGGTGTTTGGTTGCATGATAACAAAGATTTTTATTTTTATTTTTAAAAATTATAAGAAAACTTGTTAAAAGAGGTGTTTGTCAACCATGACAATTTTATGTTTCGAAAGTGATTTTCTTCTTAAACAAAAAAAGAGGGTCTCACCTCTTTCTTTTTTCTTGTGGTCCCCACTTTGTTTGGTCATTTACTCTATTTTGTTATTACATCTCTCCAAACATGATAATTTTATGCCATGAGTTGGTTCACTTTTTATTTTAATACAATTTTTTATCACGAAAGTGTACAAAAAATTATCATGCAACCAAACACCCTATTAGGTACCACCTTTCCCTCTAACAACCTCTATAAAATATCTCTTGGAACATTATCATAACTATTTTTCAAGTTAATAAATATTATGTGTAAATATTTATTATGCTTTTAAATTTCACCATCATATTTCTGATTAGAAAAATAGTTTCCATTATAAATGAGCCAAATATAAATCTAATTTAGTTAACTTAAATGTTTGTACAATCTTGTAATCAATGTTGAATAATTCTTTCCCACAATTTTATAGTACGACTAATAAACTTGATCTCTTTATAATTTATATTTTATTTTCTCTTAAAAATAGACATGATGATTCTCTTTCTTCATTTATTTGATAATTTTTTATAGATTATTTTTTTAAAGTCAAGTTAACCATTTCACTCGTAAATCTTCTAAACTTTTTTTATTTAATAGAGATGTTATCAAGGCCGCATGTCTTGATTATTTTTATCTTTTCAATTATTCTTTAACTTATGAAAATTTAATTCCTCTTGTATAATTCATATTAAAGTTAGTTAGTCTTCTTATATGTTCTATATTTCTAACAAAGTTGTCATTTAAAAGAGTACCATAATAACTTTTCACCTTTATTTAATGTGATCATCTTTGACCAAACATTTCTTTTTTATTATGTGTACATATGACGACTTGGTTAAGACCTTGAAACCCCCATTCTCTCTCATCCTTGCTAATTTATAAATATTTTTTATCTTATTTAGTTTAAAGTTTTTTTATACATATGTTTAAATGCTGTCCCTTGTTCATCTAATATTTTTTTAGTTCCCTTTCTATTATCTTGTATTGTTCACATGTTTTGTTGTAATCACGCTAAGGAAATATTTTAAAGAAATATCTCTTATTTTTTATTGTCTTTTGTACTTCTTTATTCCACCACTAATTCTCCTTTCTAGGTGGAAAATTTTTCAGGCGCTATTTTAAAGAGCTCTCTAAGTTTTATAGCCATGTTTATTCATATAGCATTAACATCTATGTTGGACTCACTCTTAAATATTTATTGCTTCATATTTTTAAAATTTTACCATTTTATTTTAGGAGAATCTTTCTTTTAACTGCAGTTTTGGTCTGAACATGAAAAATACCTAACTTATTGTTTGTCTTTTGATCTTAACATAAAAATCACTAATATATGTTGACTTATTAAAGCTACGTTAACAATACCTTCACAATCCTTGCAAGGAGCATGGTTAGCCTTTCTTGTGAGAGAGAAGTTAGTTTGGCTTTATCTTGTCACTTTACATGTTTTAACCTGGACATTTAATTTTTATGAAATGATTTTTTATTACTAGTTAATGTTATCTTATTGATGCCGTGGATATTCAAAATTCAGATGGTTGTTGTGCCTTATTTAGCTGAAAAGTGATGCCTCGGATTCATAAGCATTTATTCAAGCTTAGTATGCATCTGTTAAGAATGTGGTAAAACAGATTTTACTTTCAATGAAAGATTTCATAGATTTATATGTATCCATTGGGTGATCGATGCAACGTCAAACAAAGGTTATCTTGATCGAAACTATTTGAAAGATTTTAAGAAGTTTAAAAGAGAGTGGACAAAATGATTATTCAATATATGATTAAGGGTGTTCACTGTTCCGTTAAACCAGAAAAATCAAGTTGAACTAATGAGTTGATTAGTTGGTTTGTGCTCAACTACTAGCAGTTCTGATTTGACCTAGAAAAATTTTCAAACTAAATCACACTACTAAATAAAAAATTACTCAAATTCGGTAGAAAGCATTTTAACTTAGACCTATTAACAATAATGGTTTATATTTTTAATGCAAATATATTCTAAGAAGTATTTAAGTAAAATTAATCATATATTAATATATGAAATATACATCAATAAACTATGATTTCAAATAAACCAAATAAATTTATATATAGATCTATATATATCCTAATAAAATATGGTTTGAACCATATCACACCAAATTAGTACGGTTTACTTTGGTTCGACTCTAAGACTATGTTTGGTTTGGTAAGGTTTAAAATTTTTTTTCACAAAAATCATTCAGAAATCAAACCATGGATAACCCTAATTACTGTAAACCGAATAAAACTTCTCAAGATATCACCTATGCTCAGTGTACTCCCAACATAACATGTTTAACATTGGAGTTCGTTCAACTCAACTTTTAAAAAAATAGTTAACTGAAATTGTTAGTATTTTATTTATTTATTCACTTAACGTATTTACAAATTGAGGTATTACAACATAGTGGTCTCTATGAATTGTATCATGATAATTAGATCAATACTATTTTATCATAGGTCTTAAGCACTCTCAATCATAAATTAGTCGAGATAGACATTGAGATAACTATAGGCGGAAGCTGATTTATAAATTCTTATGCGAAGACACAAATGATGTAATGCACGTTGCCATTAAAAATATAAAAGTTAATTCTCCTCATCAATATTATATGTTTATTTGATGCTCAAACCACCAAATAGCAGTTTTGCCATGCTAATTTTGTGATTAATACATTGATTTGACACATTAACTATGCTTTGCATGCGATCACCATGATTGGTTACATAAATTATAAATTGGCATCTATAATTAACATTAATATTAAATGTTGAATTTGTGAAAGTGATTGGATATATACATGCTAATAGAGAATGTTTCATGACAGAATTATAAAAAAATAATCAACTAAGTCAAACTCAAAAAAAGTATGTGGCCAAAGTTGTTCCTACTAAGATAAAGTATTGTTACAAGAAAGCTTTAAATGAGTATAAGTTCAACAATATTTCTTATTCGCTTGATAAAATTAGGGGTTTTGAATTATAGCTCCCATGTCGGTCATAAATTTTAATATTCCAATACTTTGATGACTAAATCTTCTCAATCCCCTCCATCATCTCCTCAATTCTGCTTTATCTATTTCTCGAATTACCCTCTGTAAACGTAAACCTTAATCGAGAGCATCATCGCAACAACGAAAAATGAGAAGAATTATAGAATGGGAGCCATCGCTGTTATTCTCCTTTGTCATCTTTCTCTTTTGCCGAAGAAGAAATAGTGCAAGGGAGTCGACAGAAGACTTCTCCTTTGTCATCTTTCTTAGTGTGAGGGAACCGACAGAAGAACTCCTTTGACTCGTCTTTGTCCATTGCCATCCTTCTCCTTCATCGTGCTTCAAGTGTTCTGTGAGTATTATCTTTGGGTCCTAGTTCTTCTGGCCGAAGAATCCTCAAACACTTAGATCATCCATTATAAAACCCTCAAACACTCATATTCTTGTGTGAAGTTGTCCTCTCCACATAACCCTGGCTCTTTAGTTGGTTGACACACGCATAAGAATGATCTATGTTAGCCCCAAAAATCACCATTGGTTTTTGTTCCCCGATAGGTGCTTGATCCCATCATTGTTCTCTAAGATTAGGCAGTCCTCTCGACTTGGTGGTTTCATTACATTGCTTGGATTTATGTGCATTTAGTCAAATTTGAAACTCAGAGCTTTGCCAACTCACAATTATGACCTAATAGAGCTTGTCCAATCAGTAATCCATCTCTCATGTCTCCGATCAAGAGAAATGAATACGGCAATGACCATATATGTTCTTGATGATCATTGTTTCGGTAGCTCCTCAATTTAATAGCTCATTACACAATATTCTCCCTTCGAAATATCTCAATTTTACTTCGATAGCTCAATATCCCATTTAGTATGTTCTTATGATATATCTCTTTTTTTATTTTAACCATAAGAAAAATCTCAATAATTATTATGTTTAAATATGCATTTCAATGTTTCATTATATTCTTTTATATTTTAAATAATATTCATTTTATAAATATTTAAAATATGCATATGTAGAAATACATTTTTATCATTTTAATAGGAAGCTAAATAAAATGTTTTGAAAAGTAAGAAAAATGTAGATTTTTGTGTGCATATAAACGTAGATTTGTGTAATTATAAATATTTAAAAATTATTTGCGACATCTTATCCAAGGCTAGGAGATGATTATATATTTACCTAACGTATAAATGTTAGTAGATGTACGTACGTGTGCATTTGTGATATGTTTCTTTTATTGATAGACAACTGCATACATTAAAATACGGATGAGTTAATATGGATGCACAATATTGTGGACGCCGAGGAGAGAGATGGGGGGAGAGACGGAGATGTGCGTGTGGGTGGTATGCTTCTCCTTCCTTACGGTCTTGATAGGGTGGGTTCGTGTTGATCACGCCATAGACGCGGTCGTGGATGATTCCAACGAACCGATCTATTGCCCGCTTCTCTTCCTTCTTTCCTTCTCCACACTCACCTTGATCCCCGGACTACTCGACCCTTGATATCACTTGGACATCGAAGGACCGGCCCGGGTCGTGAGGAGAATAGAGGGGAAAGAAGATCAGATAGCCGGTGGCATTATCAACACTAACTTAACCTATGAACCGAAAGAGGAAGGGATGGTGTGGTCGCCAGGAGCCGGAGAGGCTCCAATGATAGAAATAAAGGAAATGAACTGATAAAGAAGGTGAGAGTGACCGGTTACCTCGATGAATTAGGGAGATTGCGGAGGTCCTGTCTTCTCCTTCCTCGGCCGGCCGGGGAAGAAGAGCCTTGGAGAAACTCGCTTGCCTGAAAAGAAGTTATGAACGAAAGCACAACGATTAGAACTAAATATGGAGCAGTAACTATCCGCAAGAAAGAAGAGCAATGGCAAAAGGGGTTGAACGAACCGGATTAGGACTAACTCCTAACCCCTCTTACGGGAGGATCTAAATGACCTAAGGCTAAGATGCGTTATGTCGTACTAATGTACCATGCATAATAAAACCCAAACAAAAATAAAGGAAAGGGTAAGGTGAGGAAGAAGATCGTAGAGAAGCCCGGGGCTTCTGGCTTCTGGAAATTTCAGGCGCTCCGGCCACAGGTCGCCTGGTGTCCCGTCGGAGGAGCCCTTAAGTCCTTCAGCGGCAGCCTTCGATGCAATCTTCTCCTGGTTCCAATGGTGAGAGATCGGATTCTTAGTCTATTTTGGAGGCTTCTTTTGGACTCTTTGTAATGGCTTCCAACGGCTTTTAATGGTAGGATGGTGGGGGTTTGGGATGGTTTTTGGGTGGCATTGAATGGGTGGAGTAGAAGAGGTGTAATGGAGGATGGAAAGACTTGGGAATGGGATGGTAGACTCTAATGGGACTTGGAGGATGGTGGGTGGATGTTGGGAGGCTCAAGAAAGCTCTTGGAAAGTTAAGGCTCTTGGCACCTCTCTTTAAGCTCCTTAGAATCTCTCTCCTGGAACCCCTTAAATGTGGGAGAAGGGTCTCCTTTTATAGGTGCACGAAAGTGACCCTAGCGCTCCGCCATAAGGACGCCTGGCGTCTCGGTATTGGAGCGCCTGCTAATCCGCCGACAAGTCGGCGGATCAGCACGTCCGACCATACCTGTCGCCACCTACCGCCCTGCGTGTCAGGCGGCGGTTGTCAGCGGAAATCCTGGCGCTCTGACAGGGGAGCACCTACGACCTACGGCTGACACACTGCAAATTCGGCGCACGCGGAGCCTGCAGTGTCAGTTGTCAGGCGGGAATCCAGGTGCTCCGACGGCGGAGCGCCTGGACCCTCGGTACGATTTCGACAACGCACCATTGACCGTCTGAAAAGCTGGCTGTCACGGGCGGAATTGCAGGCACTATGGCAGAGGAGCGCTTGTACTATCGTACGTCTCTGGGTACGATGTCGTCCGGCCGGATGAAAGGGTGAAAAGGTGGGAAATTCCAGGCGCTCTGACGTCGCGCCGCCAGGCATCGCGACATCGGGATGCTTCCAGATTTTCTGAAATTTGATCGTCTTTATGTCAAATCGACCTCTCCGATCGGGAGAAAACAAGTGTTATCTATAGAAATGAGATTGTTCTTTCTGTAATCGGGCCGAATTCGCATATCTACAGCTTGCCTCGCCTTGACGTTGGTTTTGCAAGGGAGTGGCACGGAGTGTAGCGGAAGTGACCGTAGTGAGATGAAGCGGAGTGAAGTGGTGGCGGACTGAAAAACTGACGTCAAGGTGTAGATTTAGATACGCGACTCTCGACGACGACCAGGTGAATTGAGCTTTTTCAAGACCCGCAATTCCCTTTTGTATCTTCCGGACTGCTTTCGCGGTTGATTGGAGATGAGATGTGCCGTGGGCACGAGAGAGGAAAATAAAAGCCTGCTCCCTGCGTGCGGGGAACCTCCGAGCGCGGCTCGTGAGTTCATCTTGGTTAGCGGCCCAGCTTTGTGGTGTGCTTGTACCAAGAAGGGCTGAACAGAAGTTGATCTTAAAGTCAAAAGAACCTCCAACCAACTGGGATTAAGTCTTTAGGATTCATCCGGGTCCTTGCGGGAACCTGATTTAGCTCGGAGTGGAATAACCTCTCATCTCAATAGAAACACTTGTTTGCCCTGTCAGAGAAAACGACTCTTCACGAAGACAACCACAACGATGATAGCCAAATGCAGATGATGCATGCAGATGTATGCTGGGTGAAAGAAAGAAATAAAAATTAATATTAAGAAACATAGTTGAAGATATAGATCATGAGTGATGGGTCAGGACACTGATCAGGAACCGTCGTCCCCATAACTCGCGATTTTGGCTTATCCGCAAGTTCATTGAACAACCGTTCCGTCCTTGATTTTGTTGGAGGGGTTCTCGGGCCCGGTGTTCTTAGAACTTGTGGTCTTCAACATAGCTAATATGCAAGAAAATAAGGTAATACCAATTTTTTTGACCATTTTCAATTATTTTTCTTCCTTTTTCCGGATTTATTCAAAGCGCTCCTTCGACGCGACGCCAGGCGTCCCTCTGCCAGAGCGCCTACAACCCTGCGCGGCTTTCCGTCAAGGGCCTGTCACCCGTCTCGTCGTGGGTAATGGGGGGGCTCCCCCTCTCTCTTCCCCGCCCCTATATGTGCCCTAGGTCGCCCAAGGGGGGGGACCTTCTCTACTCTCCTTGGGCCGCCCCTTGCTCCATTCCTCTCTCATTTCCTGCTTGCCACTGCTGCCATGGAGCTCCCTTATCGACCCGATACTCCATTGAAAGCGAGGCGGTTCTCGGGCATTCCAGGGCACATTCGGAACCAAGTCTCGGCGGGAGTGGTAAGTTTCTGCCTTTCTTCCTTTTACTGTTTAGTTGCACTGCTCTAATCCTTGTTTCGTGCAGGTTCGAGAGCTACGGGCCCGAGTGGCCGAGCTAGATGGTGCCCGAGGAGCTGCCGAGGAGACGGAGCGAGCCCTCCGGGATCAGGTATGCTCCCTGCTTTGCTTCATTCTGCTTTATTGTGGTATCTAATCCTGTTCTCTGCAGGTTGCTCAACTTCATGCCCAGGTGACCGACTTGGAGAGCCGCCCTCCTCCGGCCGACTCCACCCTTCTGATGGAGGTGAGTTTCTTCATTTGAGGCTGTCATAGTCCTGTTCTTTTCTTTGCTTGTGGTTGCTGATCTCTGTTTGATCTTGCAGCTAGAGCAGTTGAGGGCCCCGGCCCTCCCCGAGAGTGAGCAGATCCTCCGGCTGCGGGTCCAGCATCTGGAGGAGATCCGGGTACTGGAGTCACGGCGGGCGTCGGAGCTGCTGGAGCTGGCCCGCTCCCGGTCCCAGGGTCGGTCACACGGATCTGACTCTCGGCGGACGACACTTCATGGCCCGAGTCGGTCGGGCACCACCTCTCGAGCTGGCGGCGAGAGGACTCCCCTTCCCCCTCCTGTAGCAGAGTCAGCTCCTTAGGAGCCAGCAGTGAAGGGAGGTGGCGATTCTGATGTGCCGGCCCCCTCTGCCACATGATACATTTGTACATACTTTTGAGCTCATAGTGGATTTTTGACCATCTGTTTCTTCTCTCTTTCCCTCTTCGTATCTGTTGCCTGTCTTACTGAACCAGAAGAGTGGTTAGATTTCGTTTAGGCTTAGCCTCTTGCAAGATGTCAAGAGGCGTGAGCCTTCTTAACTAGGCAAATAAGAAACATGACTATGTGATGCAGAAACGAAACGTGCATGACAGAAAATTAAACATGAATGCAACTAGACATGCGGTCAATTTACAAGCACTAACTCTTTTAGTTTTGGGGATTTTCCTATTTTTTGAATTTTGAATTTTATAGATTTTTTTTTTGGGTTTCGGATATTCAGATTTGTAAGAGGTTTTGAAAATTTTGCAGATTTTTTTGTTCTTTTGAAATTTCTAGATTTGTTTGGATTCATTTTTTGGTTCGTGGATGGAGTAGATGTTCTCACCATTTGCCCTGCTTGCAACTGGGTTCCCCTTTCACAGTACGTGTGGTAGCTAAGAATAAGCGCCACGTGTAGGTGATGTGCCTTTTCCGGGATTCTCAGGTCTGCTGCCTTCAATATACCAGGGTCTTGCTTGGACTTAGTCGATCAACCCTACTCATGGTGGCTGGAGAAGGAAGAAATTGAGGCAAACCTTCGGTCAAACTCGAAGGACATCAAGCGGGTTTCCATACTAATGCCCATCTGCCAAGTTTAAATCCTTTTGGGTCATTCCTTCTTGCCCAATTTTGTGGCCCACATTCAGACAGGTCATTTTTGCCTGAGGGGTTCATTGCCCATCTTTTGGAGCCTTTCCTTTTCTTGGGGCTATTCTAGGCACTCATTCGGACAGGTCTATGTACTTCTTTTCGATTGACCTGAGGGTTCATTGCCAATCTTTTGGTGCCTTTTCTTTTAAGAAGTCAGACCCTCTAGGATTTTCCACTCTTCCCAGATGGTGGACATTTTCGGTATTCCTCGCCTGAAATCCCTCGAATCTTTCCTTGGGCCGAAACGAGAGAAGAATAGGGCATGGTTGATCTTCTTTGCCTAGCGCCACCTGGTTTTCTTTTCTGGCTTTGACCGTCAAATCCCGGAGCCTAGGCGTGCGATGTGCATAGTGTGATGCTTATCCTTAACTTTCACTTGAACGGGTGAGCCTAATAGCAAGCAAGGACAGGTGAGAATGGACTTCTTCCACAATTTGAGCATTTTTTTTCATTTTTTGTTGTTTTTAGGGAAAATATTTCTTAAGATAGAGTCCATTCCAAGGGTGAGCCAATTCGTCTCCATCTGCGTTAACTAGCTTATAAGAATTGCCAGGGTATGTTTCTGAAATTACAAAGGGTCCCTCCCAATTTGGTTGAAGCTTTGAGCGGGGACCGCCCGGCTTTATGAAAATTCTTTTAAGCACAACCTCACCGATTTCAAATTTTCTCTCAACCACCCTTTTCTGATAAAATCTTTTAAGCCTATTCTGATAAGTCCGGGCATGATCGGCGGCGGCCAGCCTCCTTTCGTCCAAGAGTTCGAGTTGGGCTAGGAGAGATTCCTGCCGGTCATCCGTAGGGATGTCTCGATCGATCTGAACTCAGAGGGAGGGAACAAGTACCTCATATGGGACTACTGCCTCCATTCCGTATGCCAAGGCATAAGGAGTCTAGTCCGTTGGGGTTCGGACCGAAGTGCGGTAGGCCCATAGAGCATCGATCAACTTATCCGGCCAATCCGCGAACCTGCTGGACTCACATGTTTTCTTAATGATTTTTATCAGGGTTTTGTTAGTGGCTTCTGCTTGACCGTTGCCTTGCGGGTAATATGGGGATGAATGATGCAATTTTATGCGATACCTGTAGCAAAGGTCTTGCAGCTCCTGAGAGACAAACTGAGGTCCATTGTCGGTGACGATATTGCCGGGGATTCCGAATCTAGACAGGATGTTGCGCCTGATGAATGTGCACACCGTCGATGCCTTGATCTCTGTGTAAGCTTCTACTTCGGCCCATTTCGTGAAGTACTCCGTTGCGGTGAGAATAAAAGACTTGGTTTTGTTCGTGGAGTTGGGATCACCAAGGGGACCAATGATATCAAAAGCCCACATAGCGAAAGGCCAGGGGGCGTGGATAGGATGGAGAGAAGATGCCGGAGAGTGGATTTTGTCGGCATGGAGTTGACATTGGTGGCAGTGCCGAACAAAGATTGAGCAGTCTTCTTCTAATGTGGGCCAGTAGTACCCCTGCCGAATGATCTTTTTGGCAAGGGCTTGGGCACTAACGTGGCCCCCACACACCCCTGAGTGAGCTTCTTCAAGCACTATTTCAGCTTCTTTTTCATCTACACAACGCAACAGAATCCCCGTCATACTTCTTTTAAAGAGTGTTCCGCCCAGCACTAGATATTTCTGGGAAATCCTTCTGACGGCTTTTCTTTCGTCGGCCGTAAGCTCGGGCGGGTAGGTCTGATTCTGGCAATATTGAGCAATCTCATGGTACCATGGCCTCTCTTCTTCTTCATTTAACTCTTCAACCTCAATGATTGACAATTCCTCCTTTTGCTCAAGCAATTCCTTCCTTGCGAAGTTCTCTTGGATATCGAGAAATCGAGCATCCTTAATAGCAGGTATTATCTTTCGCCGGACAGAGATGGTCCTATCAGACACACCTAGCGGGATTGATAAAGAGGATGCCAATGATGCTAGAGAATCAGCAAGGATATTCTGAGCACGAGGGATATGGACAAATTCGAGTTTAGTGAAGAGCTTGATGTAAGAAGAAGTGAGTTCTTGATACGGCTTGAGTCCAGGATGAGATGTTCGATATCTGGAGAGCACTTGCCGAAGAATCAGTTGGCTGTCGCCTATAAATCTTAACTTGGTGGCTCCGTGGAAGCGAGCAGCCTCTAATCCAGCTAAGAGGGCCTCGTATTCAGCAATGTTGTTGGTGGCGGGAAAGCAGAGTTGGAAGGCTTGGGGAATAACAACCCCTTCTGGGGACAAAAGGGCAACTCCGATTCCTCTTCCTTGGGAATTTAAAGCACCATCAAAATAAAGGGTCCATACTTCAGAATGATGGAGGGACAAGAGTCCTTCATCGGGTAATTCAGACTGGACCGGGTCAAAGTTAGGGATGGGATGGTGAGCCAGGTGTTCGGCAATGGCATACCCTCTGATTGATTTCTGTTGGACGTAAGTGATATCAAATTGGGAGAGAAAGCTTTGCCATCTGGCAAGTCGGTCAGTGAGGACAGATTTCTCGAGGAGGAATTTGATAGGATTCATTCGGGCGATGAGATTGACCTCGTGAGCAAGAAAGTAGTGCTTGAGTTTTTGTACCACCCAAACTAGAGAGACACAGGTCTTTTCCATGGCGGTGTAGTTCATCTCACAAGGGTCAAAGATTTTAGAAAGATAGTAAGCGGCCCGTTTTTTTTCCTTCCTCGTCTATTTGTGCTAACACGGCACCCAAGGATTCATTTATAATCGAGATGTACAAAATCAAAGGCTTGCCTGGATTCGGGGGTTGGAGCACAGGAGGGCTAGAAAGATATTTCTTCAAACCGTCAAAAGCCTCCTGTCATTTCTGATCCCATTTGAATTCTGTTTTTGCCCTGGTTAACTCATAAAAAGGCTTACACCTTTGAGAATGTTGCGAGATAAACCGGCGGACAAATTGTAGCCTTCCAATTAACCCCCTAAGTTCCTTCAAATTTCTTGGTGGGGGCATATCAATAATGGCCTTGGCTTTATTGGGATCAATCTCAATTCCCCTTTTGCTAACAATGAAACCCAACAGTTTGCCGGATGCTACACCAAACACACATTTCTTCGGGTTCATCTTCAGCTTAAACTCCCGAGCTCTCTGCAAGACCTTTCTTAAAACCTCAGAATGTTCATCTCGGGTTCGGGATTTGACCACTAAATCGTCCACGTACACCTCTACACATTGATACATCATATCATGAAAAATCGCCATCATTGCCCTCTGGTAGGTAGCTCCTGCGTTCTTTAGTCCGAAAGGCATGACGACATAACAATACGTTCCCCAAGGTGTAGTGAACGATGTCTTCTCCTGATCCTCTTCCGCTAGCCGAATTTGATTATACCCGGAATATCCATCCATGAATGAGAGGGTTTCAAAACCGGCCGTATTATCAGCAAGCACATCGACGTGAGGGAGAGGAAAATCATCCTTAGGGCAAGCTTTGTTTAAATCTCTAAAATCAATGCAGATGCGGACTTTGCCATCCTTCTTCATTACCGGGACAATGTTAGCCACCCATTGAGGATAAAGGACGACTCTAATGAATTTGGCTTGATGCAATTTATCGACCTCTTCTTTCATTTTCAAGGCCAGTTCTGGGTGGAATCTCCTAAGCTTTTGCTTTACCGGGACAGCTTCATCCTTAAGTGTCAAACGATGTTCGACCAGTGAATTGTCTAGTCCCGGCATATCCTGATAAGTCCATGCAAATGTGTCCCGGTATTCTTGCAAAGTCCCTGTCAAATCTGATTCTTGGGAGGGAGAGAGACTAACACTGATGAGAACAATTTTAGGATCATCCAATGTTCCAAGATTAAGTTCTTTCGTGGGCTCATCAGCGGAAGCTAGGGGTTCTTCAAACCTCCTCAAACCTGAAGCATATGCATCTGCTACATCCTCTTCTTCGTCTGTATCAACATCCTTTTCTGAACCGACTTCATACACTCCCAAAGATTGATCCATGTTTTCTTCGTCTTCATAAAAGACCTCATCCAACTGGATATTGTTATCCCAAAACCCTGGCAATTTTGCACATTCTAAGCTCTTGCCAGCCAGTTGATATAGATACCGATCTGGTACCCTCTTACGCTTAGCTCGAACTCTCTTGGACACTAACCCTAGGGGATAAGAATGAAATGACGACGAAGATGGGAGATTGGGAGAGACAATATCTACAGGGGGTGAAGGACAGAGCAACTCGCTTAAAGACTCGGTCCCCGAGGTCGGAAAGTCCTCGGGGGCAAAGATGGATGTTTCTTCGACCGAAATGCGAGTTGTGAAAAGGACGTTTTTTTTTTGGCGGTACCAACCATATGTACGGGATGGGTCATGGCACCTTTTTCATCACGAAGGGAAATGAATGTGAAGGTTTGAGAAAGATTTTGGATGGGGTTGTGATCCTCCTTGGTTGGAGATGAGTCGGTTGACCTTAGGAGGGGGGAATCTAGCGAATTAGGTGGGTCATCTGGTTTGACCCAAGATTGGACTGGCCCGATGGCCAAGGAGGCAAAGGCCTTGAGCAACGTAAAATGGAGAGGGCTCTCAGGCCCGATGGTGATGACCGTGCGGGACGGGGGTGGTATGTTCCTTGTATGGGCCGCGAAGGGCCTGTCATAGAAGGGCATTGGGAGTCCATGGGAGAGACTTAACTGAAAGAGGGGCTTAGCCCTAGAGAATGAGAGGTTGAGGAAAGGTCCTCGCGGAATGGTCAGGGAGGAATGGAAAATTTGACTGTCGGGGCACCTACTGATCTATGGTGACCTAAGTGGTTCTTTCCTTGATTCTTCTTCCTCGACCAGAAATAATGATAAAGGTAAGAACAATTCATCCTCACCTTCGTCGATCCTCTGCCTTTTCCGTGGACGATTGTTGATGTCGTTGAGATAGCCCGGCTCCTCTTCTTTAATCTGGATCACTTCCCCTTTTAGAAAGTATTTTGCAAGACCTTCTGCCACTGACTGTTGTCCAGGCCTTTCGCCATTCTGGATTGTCCCATCATATCCCAGGCCAGCTTTAGTAAGTCGATTGGCGGGGCTGATGGGCTCTGTGATGCCTTGCAAAAACTTACCCAACCCTTGGCCCTCATGATACCCCAGAATTCTCATAATGTGCCACCCTATCGACTCTTCTGTGTTCTTCCTCTTTTGCTTTGGCTGCCATTTTTTCTTTGGTGGTTCTATTAATGTGAAGACTGGTTGGTTTGGTAATCCGGTAGTTGGCGTCATTGTCACATAACTGGTCACCTTTACAACCTGCCCTTTGTGAGGGAACTTGATACATTGGTGATTAGTAGATGCCAACGCCTCTAATGCTTCGAGATAAGGACGGCCCAAAATGACCCGGTAGGTAGGATCCATCTCCAGCACATGGAAGTCAACTGCGACTGTCTTGGGACCGAGCTCGACATCAAGGAGAATGGTGCCATGCGCGGGTCGTTTCATATTATCAAATGCCGTCACAGTGATGTGAGAAGGCTGGATCTCTGTTTCTGAAATGCCGCAGCAGTTTAATGTCTCAGGAGGTATGATATTTAAGGAGGCACCGGTGTCTATCAAGCATGAATCTACTGGGGTGCCTCGAATGTTCACCGTCAAGCATAATGCACACTTTCTGACTTCGGGGGCCGCCAATTCTTCATTAGTGAAAGTTAGGGCTGGATGTTCACTTCGGGGGGCCAAGACAGCGGTGATTCTCTCGGGCGGCAGGCTTGCACTGACAAGCACCTTTTGTAAATACTGCTGAAGTACCTCTTGGTGAACTTTGGACCGCTTGATTAATTCGAGAATAGAAATTCTGGCTGGTGTTTTATCAAGGTGTTTCAGCAGATCATATGTAGTTCCTGGCAGTGGTTCCTCGACTGGTTCCTCCTCGATCTCTGGGGCTGCTTGTGTTGCACCGGCCTGGGGAAAGACGCGTTGGACCATACGTCCGCTTCGTAGGATGGCAGCAAGAGGTGGTGTAGGCCCGGCAGGTGATGTTTCGACGGGGACTGGCGTGTGATCGAAGTGACTGGACTGGGTATGCTTGGGCGGAGGTGGTGGGGCATTGACAGGGCTAAGCGGGGTCATTACTGGGCTAATGGGCCGAATGATGATGGATGCTGGACTGGTTAATGGGGGTGCTGGTCTAATGATGGGTGGTAGAGGGGGTGCGGTAGCTAATGGAGGTGGTGCACGTGGTCGGATAATTGGCCCTAAGGGGAGAGGGGTTGCGGCGACAGACCCCTCCGCAGGTCGTGGCGGCGCACGGATGATAGGTGGTAGGTTGGGGGAGGTGCGGGGAATGGACAAGATGGCCCTATCAGGGTGGTGAGAGGCGTATGTTTAAAAGGAGGCGGTAGCCGGGTCCATTTGCCAGTCTTGTCCTCGGCTGGATGATTCTTTAGCCGGGGCTAGGATAGGATTGATGGGGTGGCGAGGGGGTGCTGCTATTGGGGCGGGCGCATGGTTCGGCAAAGGGTTGCGCACTATCCCAAGGCCCTGATCGTGCGGCTGTTGTTGCTGTTGTTGTTGTTGTTCTTGCCGCCGCTTCTTGCTACCGCCGCCCTCGAGGTCTTGACTGTTGTGTTTTCAATGACTCAATGTATACCCCCATTTGTGCCCAATCAATACTCCCTTGGTCGTGAAGATCATGAATGTAGTCTATGAATTGAAAACAATCCACGATCATGTGACCCGGGTATCGGTGATACATGCAATATCGTCCAGTGTTTGCCGTGCCTGGCCAGACAGGTCTTTCTTTTGGGAGCTCTATCTGTTGTGCGGCCATCAAGGCATTGAAGATATCCGTGAGTGAATAGTGCAATGGGGGGTAATTTTCCCGTCGGGGACCGGTTTTTCTTGGTTGATGTGCAACTGGAGGAGGGGCCTGGTGGTAGGTTTCTGGGGCCCTGGGTTGTGGGGCTCGAGGCATCAAGGGTTGTTGGTTCTGGGGTCGGTATTGTTGGACCTGGTATTGGGGAGGCCGTGGGGGAAGTTGAGGCCGGGACTGGTGCTGGAGGACCGGAGCATTCCTGTTTAGAGGAGGGTTTCTATATTGATGTTGATAATTGTTAGGGGGATTCCCTACAACATTAACATGCTCATGGTTTACTATCCCCTCAGTTGCTGGTCCGGAGGCGGAAGGGAAGGTTTTCTTGGCGACCCGGGGTCGTAGATCAAATAGGTTCATGATAGGCGAATCCCGGAGCTGAGTCTGGATGTAACGTGCCTTTTCATATAGCTCACTCATGGAAGTGGGATGGTGAAGGGCAAGCATGTTCTTCATGGCCGGGGTTGCATTTGTTATGATCGGCTTGACTGCTGCGGTTCTGACATCGGATCTGTGAGCTTCTCTGCCATGGCTCTCCATCTGTCAGCATACCTGATGAAATCCTCGTCTGATTTCATTTTCTCAGCTACGAGGTCGGTGATGGAGTAGGCTATTCCAACTCGGTCTTGATACCTCTACAAAAATTTGGCTTTGACAATATCGAAGTTACCGGCCTCTGTTGAATCAAGTGAATAAAACCACTCAAGTGCTGAGCCCTCCAATGATCTTCTAAATAGAAAAGCAAGGGCTCTTGGATCGTTTTGCCATGTGACAGACTCGTACAGGAAATCTTTGACGTGGAGAAAGGGGTTGCCGGACCCGTTGTAGCGGCGGAACACCGGCATTTCGGAGTGGGGAAGATGGAAAGTAGGGAGCGAGGGAAGAGATATTTCGGGGGCAGCTTTGGTGCTAACCAGGCGGCGAATTTCTTTGTACTGCTCCTCCATCTGACTTAGGCGGTTTAGCATGGCCTGGTCAATAGAGGGCTCTCGAACAATTGGGGGAGGAGGGGGTGTTTGATACACCGGAGGGGGAGCTAAGTAGGCCGAAGCGGCCGGACATGGAACGTGGGTTGGTGGACACGTTGCTTGACGGGGAAGATTAAGATGATTAGAAGAGAAGACTGGTGGCCGTGATGGTGCGGCCAAATTTGGATCCGGGTGGTTTAGGATAGCCACCGGATGAGGAGAACTTGGGGGCGATGGCCCGGTATAGGAATGGCCATGGGCGGCCGCATCGGGTCGACGTGCCACTGAATGGGGGGTAGAAACACGAAGACCGCCGGTGAGAGGGTCATGATCGGCGGGCGACTTGCCCTTGAGGATAGCCTCGATGGCTTGAAGTTGGATGGGGTCGGCATGAGAGAATGCCTCCCAAAGGGAACCCGGGTTGGGTGGAGGAGAAATTTGATCCGGCTCAGTGGGAGCTCCTGGTTCGTTAACGGCATAGACGGCGTTGGGAAGGAGTGACGGCTCGCCTTCTGCCCCAAAGTAGGCCTGTTCATACTCTGCTTGCTCGCAGTGTTGATCCATGATGACTCGTCCGGACCTGAGCGACATAGGCATAAAGCAAAGAAAGACGAAGTTTTTCTTCCCCCCTTTTTTTGTGTGTTTTCTTTCGAGTAGATTTTTTTCTTTTGGGTTGTTAATTCTAGAAGACAAGTTTTTATCCGAAAGCAAAGTTTTCTTTTGACAAAGATTTTTGGGATTGCTTCTTAGAGATTATTTTCTTTGATTGTTGTGATCAGAGAAGTTTTTTACCTCAAAGAAACAATTTCTTTTGGTGATTTTTTAGATTTTTTGTGTAGGAGAAAGTCTTCTCCCTCCTTTGTTTTTCTTTCTCTTTTGGTTGCACAAACAAGTTAAAGCAAAGACTGGGAATGCTTAACGCAATTTTTTTGTTCCAACCTTAGATTAGTGGCTTGTTTAGAAAAGTATTGTCCACTCAAATAAATGGGTGGGACCCTACGCTCACACAACGCCGAGCAACGTAAGGTGAAACGATTTCTCGCACGGATAGGTGATGGGTAAGCTTCGGGTTTTGGGGAAATGGTACAACCAGCCCGATCGGTGAAGAGGGAATCCTTCACGTCTGGGGACTTACGGAGGCCTTGGCGGAAACCAACTTAGTCAACCGAGAGGGAATCCCCGGAAGAGAAGTCGAGATCCACCAAGAATGGTGTTTTGGATGTGTATGGCTTTGGGAGGAGAGTGAGCCCCCCTTCTCGGATGACCTACGAGACCGGATGGAACCGGTACCTCGATGCAAGCTAATGCAAGAGAATAGGCAAGGATAAAGAAGCAAGCAACAATAAAATAAAAGCAACACAACGTGAGAGAAGTACAAAGAAGCTTAAAAGATGATGGTGCACAAAGAAATTTAAACACTAAGACAGGTTTGCATGCTGAAAATTAAAAGGTAGTAAGAGTGATAAGGGTTGGTAGTGAAACAAGAAGCAGGAACTAAAAGCAGTTTCGGGGAATTGCAGGCGCTCCGGTACCGCGCCGCCAGGCGTCGCGGTATCAGGACGCTTTGGACGTGAATCAGCAAATTTTAAGAAAAGCTAGAAAGCAAGGGTCCCGCGGGGACACAAAACTGATATGATGCTGAGAAAGCAGTAAATGACGATGCTTTTTAAATAAAAAAGTACTAAAAGTAGAGTTGACTCGCGCGGGAGTCGATGCTTGTAGAGGCTTTGAGCTCGCGGAGCTCGGTTTGCAAATGTCCTAGCAAAGGGAAGCAGCTGGTGCCCCTCCGATAGGACTAACAGAAAGAGATGGCCACGCGGGGGCCGATAATGTACCACTCACGCGGTGAGTGGGGAAATGAGAGGTGGCTCACGCGGGAGCCAAGGAGTAGTGGCCCACGCGGTGAGCAAGAGAGGTTCCGACTTTAAAAGGAAAGGAACTAAATACGAATAAACGTGTAGATAAAGAGAGTGAATAGAAGACTTACTTGATGGAAGAGGCTTTCATTCAAAGAAATATGGCAAGCGACTTTCCCTTGGCTTTAGATGACCCACCGTGGTCGCCAAAGGATGTGGACGCCGAGGAGAGAGATGGGGGGAGAGACGGAGATGTGCGTGTGGGTGGTATGCTTCTCCTTCCTTACGGTCTTGATAGGGTGGGTTCGTGTTGATCACGCCATAGACGCGGTCGTAGATGATTCCAACGAACCGATCTATTGCCCGCTTCTCTTCCTTCTTTCCTTCTCCACACTCACCTTGATCCCCGGACTACTCGACCCTTGATATCACTTAGACATTGAAGGACCGGCCCGGGTCGTGAGGAGAATAGAGGGGAAAGAAGATCAGATAGCCGGTGGCATTATCAACACTAACATAACCTATGAACCGAAAAAGGAAGGGATGGTGTGGTCGCCAGGAGCCGGAGAGGCTCCAATGATAGGAATAAAGGAAATGAACTGATAAAGAAGGTGAGAGTGACCGGTTACCTCGATGAATTAGGGAGATTGCGGAGGTCCTGTCTTCTCCTTCCTCGGCCGGCCGGGGAAGAAGAGCCTTGGAGAAACTCGCTTGCCTGAAAAGAAGTTATGAACGAAAGCACAACGATTAGAACTAAATATGGAGCAGTAACTATCCGCAAGAAAGAAGAGCAATGGCAAAAGGGGTTGAACGAACCGGATTAGGACTAACTCCTAACCCCTCTTACGGGAGGATCTAAATGACCTAAGGCTAAGATGCGTTATGTTGTACTAATGTACCATGCATAATAAAACCCAAACAAAAATAAAGGAAAGGGTAAGGTGAGAAAGAAGATTGTAGAGAAGCCCAGGGCTTCTGGCTTCTGGAAATTGCAGGCGCTCCGGCCACAGGTCGCCTGGCGTCCCGTCGTAGGAGCGCTTAAGTCCTTCAGCGGCAGCCTCCGATGCAATCTTCTCCCAGTTCCAATGGTGAGAGATCGGATTCTTAGTCTATTTTGAAGGCTTCTTTTGGACTCTTTGTAATGGCTTCCAACTGATTTTATTGGTAGGATGGTGGGGGTTTGGGATGGTTTTTGGGTGGCATTGAATGGGTGGAGTAGAAGAGGTGTAATGGAGGATGGAAAAACTTGGGAATGGGATGGTAGACTCTAATGGGACTTGGAGGATGGTGGGTGGATGTTGGGAGGCTCAAGAAAGCTCTTGGAAAGTTAAGGCTCTTGGCACTTCTCTTTAAGCTCCTTAGAATCTCTCTCCTGGAACCCCTTAAATGTGGGAGAAGGGTCTCCTTTTATAGGTGCACGAAAGTGACCCTAGCGCTTCGCCATAAGGATGCCTGGCGTCTCGGTATTGGAGCGCCTGCTAATCCGCCGACAAGTCGGCGGATCAGCACGTCCGACCATACCTGTCGCCACCTACCGCCCTGCGTGTCAGGCAGCGGTTGTCAGCGGAAATCCTGGCGCTCTGATAGGGGAGCACCTATGACCTACGGCTGACACACTGCAAATTCGGCGCACGCGGAGCCTGCAGTGTCAGTTGTCAGGCGGGAATCCAGGTGCTCCGACGGCGGAGCGCCTGGACCCTCGGTACGATTTCGACAACGCACCATTGACCGTCTGAAAAGCCGGCTGTCACGGGCGGAATTGCAGGCGCTCCGGCAGAGGAGCGCTTGTACTATCGTACGTCTCTGGGTACGATGTCGTCCGGCCGGATGGAAGGGTGAAAAGGCGGGAAATTCCAGGCGCTCTGACGTCGCGACGCCAGGCGTCGCGACATCGGGACGCCTCCAGATTTTCTGAAATTTGATCGTCTTTATGTCAAATCGACCTCTCCGATCGGGAGAAAACAAGTGTTATTTATAGAAATGAGATTGTTCTTTCTGTAATCGGGCCGAATTCGCGTATCTACAGATATAATATAAATATTTCTGTCAAAAATAAGCAATAACCCTTCGGAGAATTTTAGATGGTACAAGATTATTTTTGGAAAGAAGATTTTAAATATATTTTTAAAAATTTTAAATATTTTATAAAAATGAATTTACATGAAAAGTCAGCCATGGCTAACAACGTCAGGATTGTAGGCGCGGGAGTTGCATGTTTCCGAAATTTGGAGCTGTAAAACAGGTTTAAGATGCGTGGGACAAAAAAAAGTACACGGAAGTTGATTTCTTCGTAAATTTATGATATATGTTGAATATATAAATGGTAGGATATTGAATGGATGAGAAACAATAGAAACCTGTTAGCCATGAATGAAAAATAAAATGAATTGATATCCCTTGAGTCACACTGTATATAGTTGTTTGATGTGATTCAGATGGTCTATGATTAAGTTAATCCACAATGGAGATAGTTGATCAACTCTTTAAGTTAGAAGGAGATATATAAAATGTAACGATCAACTAAATCAATTAACTGGTTTAACAACTGTGTTACTTCTTGAGGTCACCTATCCTCCAGGGATAGTATGTTTAACTTCGAAATTCTTTCAATTCAACTTTCGAAAAATAGTTAACCAATATTGTTAATAATTCACTAATTTAGTCTCTTAACATATTCACAAATCGAGATGTTACAGTCTACCCCCCTTAAAAACTTGACGTCCTCGCCAAGACCATATATCACATATCACATACCCAAGCGAGTCACATGAACCTTCCAACTAGGTTATGCTTTGATATCATTTGTAACGACTGACTAAATTAACTGACTGGCCCAACAACCGTGCTATTTCTTAAGAGGTCATCTGCCATTAGGGAATAGCATGTTTAACTTCAGAGTTCTTTCAACTCAACTTCTAAAAAATAGTTAACCGATGTTGTTGATAGTCTACTGATTTAGTCTCTTAACATAATTACAAATTGGGGTGTTACATAAAGATAGTTAAAACTAACTTGGTATTAAACTTTAATGACAAACTAAATAGGTGGTCCAATGGAAAAAGTTAATTAGATATTACATATATACATAGATTATCTTTCTACTTAATCACACATACTTACCACTCCATTGTCCGGTGCCCATTATCCCTATGCAATTCCCTTTCCTCCATATCCCACCTGCAAGATCGATAAAGAGGTCTAAATCTTAGCTATAGAAGATTGTTACCAAAAGAAATTTGAAAATTTGTCTTTCCTTCCAAATAGGAAAGCCAATTAAAACGTTGATGAAATCTAGGCAAAAGTTTAGGACCTATTTGATAACACTATTAAACATTTCTATCACTATCAACTTTAAAATTAATATTGATAGTAATCACGTAGAGGTATTTGACTAATAGTATTAATTTTAAATTTATAATAAAATAAATAGTTTTTGATTTTTGGTCTCAGTTTAGGACCTAATTTATTTTTCATCCCACCATTTGAATTTTTATTTTTAAATCCTATATTTGTTAGTAGTTTATTTTCTCTCTCTTTTGTCAGTTTTTCCTTTCTTTTTTTCTTAATTCCAATGTTACCCATCCTCAAACCCTTGACATATCCAGGAAAGATATTCATGGCAGTTGGTTCCCACTATGGTGAGGAACAACGGTAGCTCCTTACCTGGTGGCATCCTTCCCCCATGGTGAGGAACAATGTTGGCGTCATGAGCAGCATCCTTACCTGATGGTGTTGGCAGTTGGCATCCTTACCCCACAACATCGGTGATTGGCATCGCGATGGTGCACTTCTCACGGAGTCCTAACTCGACATTGTCACGACATGCTTCCACAACTAAGAAAATTGTGTACTATTCATGGCATCATGGCATTGTTCCCTACAACAACACTCTTTCACATGGGAACAACAACAGTGTTGTGGCATTCTTGATGTCTAAGAAAACATCGTGCTTCTCACAACATCGTAACATCCTTCTATGGTGATGGCACTCCTTCTCACGAGAATGGCAACAACATTTAGAACAATGGTTGTGTCCTATCTCATGGCATTTGGGGCATGGCAAGGAAAATGACGTCCATCCATGGCAACCGTGAAGGTATAAATCCCACGAAGTTCTTTGTGGTGTCCTTACCCATAAATGGTATTCCTTCTCACAACGACGACGCCATTTCTCATCGTGTCCTTCCACCTTCATATTGACAGGTCATACAGCAATGGCGAAGACTCTTTGCAATGGACAGTCCTACGGTAATGCCGTGAAGCATCCCACTGATTATAAGAAGTAGTCCTTGTTTGATCATCCCTATATTCTAGGATTTTTCTCTTTATGGTTTTGAGGATCGAAATAGAACAAATATGAAACTTAATTGATGAGTTTTATTTAGACTTTGTGTTAGACTTAATAGGAAATGAACCCATTAAAAGAGTTTTAGTCTTTTGCCGACATACCTGAACCTACTGCAAGACAATCCAACACACTTCTTTAGAAAGAGTTTTCTCACTCCAAAACTCTTTTTTGTGAGTTGTTTGTCTTTAAAAACATGTCAATCCAACATGCTTTGTTTGTTCTTAATTGATATTTATCATTTTGTTTGTTATATGTTTTGATCGAAATTAATTGAATCTAAGTATGCTATATTGAATTAGACATAGGTATGGAATGATTGCCTAGAATTGTCAATTACAATAATAAAGATTACATCATTCATTTAAAAAGAGAAATAAATTTTAGTGAAGTAATGAATGACGTTTGTAGAAGATGGTCATTGATGCTTGGTGATTTTGAACTTGTGTTATATTCTTAAGCAAGTCAATAGTTCATTGAAATTGATGAACGAAGATGACATCGATAGAATGATAGATATGCATAGTATTCTTGGATGCAAAGTTTTACAATTAGATATCAAAAATCTTTATCTGATGATCTTATTCCCGTTAGATCAATTATTTCTATTTTTCTTGAAGTTCTTTCATGATTGATTTTTATTTATGTACTATTATAACATGTATATCTATAGATTATGCAATGAACATTTATTTTTTTCTAATAATTTACCATGTATTGATTTTAGTAGTCAACCATCTTCTTCCAGGTAGGATTTGAAATTGAGAAGTGATTTATTTCATAAAAATATTCCTTCTGTTGGATAGATATTTACTAATGTATATGCTCTTCGTGGTGAGTTGAGAAAGTATGCTATAGTAAAAGGATTTGATTATAATTTTGAGAAAAATGATAAAGTCCGAGTCACTATCCATTAAAGAATTATAGAATGTGGATAGACTCTTCACACAAGAAGAGTTGGTTTAGGGCGTCAATTCAAAATAGTCATTAGTTAATGTGCACACATCGAGGAGGGTTAAGTACACAAAACACCCTAAAGCAGAAAAAAAGTAAATTAATTTAGTTATTAATGAGAAAGTTGCCGATGACCCATTGTATTGTATTGACCAAAGGATGTAAAGAAAGATATTTTCGGGAGTACGGAGTTGAAGTGCCATATCACAACGCATGGTTTGTTCAACATGTTGCATATAAAAGCTAATTTGGAGATGAGTGATGCTCGTTTGACAAATTATGTTGGTAGAAGACTGTAGTTGAAGAATCAAACCATGGAAGTATTGTGGAGATAGAGATCACAAATGAAAATAGATTCAAACAATTCTTCATATGTTTTCATGCATGCATAGTAGGCTTTCAAAAAGGATGTAGACCAATTTTATTTCTTGATGGAACATTTCTAAAAGATAAGTACCAAGGAAAAATATTTGTTGCCATTGCATTGAATAGTGAGAATGAACTTTTTTCTATTGCGTATATTGCATGTGACGTTGAAAATAAAAAGAATTGGGAATGGTTTTTAACTTGTTTGAAGAAACATTTACTGAAGAACGAAAAATAATATTTATTTTTTATAGATGTAAAAGGTTACTTAGAGCTATAGCTCATGTTTCCATAGCTTTATACTATGCATTTTGCTCACAGCATTTAGAAGAAAATTTTGTTAGATTTTTTATGTGGAAAGTGATCTTCCTCAACTAAAGATGCTTGTCTCAATCTTCTTAATAATGTAGCATATGCACTGACGGTCAATGAGTTTGAAATGCCAATGGTTGAAATACGTATTTCGTGTGTACAAGTTGAAATGTGGGTCATAAAAAAATCTAAATCATTGGTCTAATGCATTTTTTGAAGGTGAGCGATATGGTGAAATGTATTCAAATCCTATAGAGTCATTTAATAGTTTCATTCTTGAGGTAAGACACCTACCTGTTCTTCTCATGATAGAACGTGTATGTAGTCAAATCATGTCTTTAAGGTATGAAAGGAGAAACAAGTGTACGAAGTGGGAAACAACTTTGTGTCCTAGGGTTGATGCCTTTCTAAAACATTTTATAGATATTTATCATGGTGTGCCTATTAATTGCTCAAATGGATAGATTTTTGAAGTGTTGGCAAAACCTTCTTATGTTGTGGACATAAACAAAGAAGCATATATTTGTAAGGAATGACAAAAGAATACCATGCAAACAATCTTGTGAAGTGGGCTATAAGATTGGAGTGAATGTTGAGAATTATTATGCTATGTTTTATATTGTTGAGTGTTATAGCTTATGCTACCATGAAACTATCTATCCTATATCAAATGTAAAAGAACCAGAAAATTACACTTTTAAGAACATTGACATTCTCCTACCTATCATCAAGAGAAGATTAGGTAGACCAAAAAAAGAAAAGAATTTCTTCTCAACAATGTTTACAAGAGAAAATTTGTCTTATGTTTGTTCCAGATGTAAACAAAAGGCTATAATATAAAGTCATGTTCAAATCCAATTTTTGAATAGATAATTTTCAAAGCAATATTCAAAGTAGCTTTATTCAAATATCCTATCTTTTTTTATAATACATGTTTTTTTGTTCAAATGTAGGTGTCTAGTACCAAGAAGAATGAGCTACATACTGAGACATAGATATCTAGGATGAGATGTATACTGGTGCAAGGTAAATAACGTTTTTTTTATTTTTATCTATCAATTAAAAAATTAGTCTTGTATTCTTATTTATTTATTTATATGCTTCTAATGAAATGTAGGTATGTTGAGCATGGAGTCGATGAGAAAATTTAGAATTGTGTGAGAATTGTGTTTGGATTGACCTATATTGAATAGGTTTCATTATGTTTGCGAGAATTATATGTAAAATATGTAGATGTATAACCATCCGTGAGACTTTGAAATGGTTCTGCCTCCTTTCATTTCTACCTTGTCTCTTTTTCATTTCATAGTTGCCTTGATTCATGAAGTTGATTTATATTTCTATGTTCATTGATTGTGTGAACAAAAGGCAAATTTATTTAGAAAATGTATTTACCATGACATAGAAATTGCATACTATGTATGTACTTGGACAAACCAGCTCTTTGATTTGAATTTATACATTAAGAAATGCCGTGAATGCAAAAATTAAGAAGTGATTTTTTAAAACATTTAATGTAGATTTCTATTATTTTTATGTTTAAATAGATTGGTGAGAATTGTGTTTACACCAATGAGTCGGTTGCAAAATCCTATTATTGTGTGTTTGTTTTGATTTTTAATTACATTTTTAATGGGAGTTAATGCATTTACTGCATCTTTTATAAATAAAATGCTGGTATTTACAACATATTTATTAGTAATTAAAGTAAATAATCACTAATTTTCTAGTATATTTTATTGGTAATAAAAGTAAATAATCATATTTTACTTTCACCACATATTTTATACCACATTAATCTCATTTTATATCAAAATAAAAAAACCTATTTCAATACATGACCTAGTCCATAATAACAATAGTTCAAGCGGAAGATTACATAAATCCAATTAATCTCATTCATTTCCACTTAATAGGATTTACAACTTATTTTATGCCCTATTAATCACATTTTATATCAAAATAAAAAATTATTATTCAACAGGTGAGTCGATACGGCATATAGGTGTTTGAGCTCCAATTAATTTCATTTTATCATTTATATCTCATTAATCCTATTTTGCATGTTTAGTGGTAGCTGCATTTGAAATTAAAACAGTAAGAATAGTTAATATAATTAAGATGGGGGAGAAATAAATGAAATCTTGTACACTTGATGGTAACATAAGAATATGGGGGCCGAGAAGTTGCCATGATTTTGAAAATAAGATTATAAAATAATGAAAAGGGGCAATGGGACTAAAAAATAAAGCCACCCCTAGAAATAGGGGGCAGTGTTCATTTCACTTAAAATAAAACAGTTTATGTAATACAAAGGTCAATTTGTATCGAATTTGAAATTACTATACTAATTTCTAGAAATATCAATATCAATATCAATATTAATATTAATATAATATCATTTTTGACACTACATCATTATAAATTTTTTAACATTAGTATCTCTTCTTTCGATCCCACGGCCCTCTTTGATCTTTTGAGGGAGGTGAACCTTAGCACGGTGTAGAGTGACTACACAACAACATTTAGATGATTCCAGCGATAGAGAGATGGCAACATTAATTCTAACAACGGTAGAGAGCAATATTCAGATGGAGACAAAGTAGAATTTTAACAACGGCAGCAAAGCAATGATCGGCGGTAGATCAGAGCAGTAGAATCATATGGGCAGAGGTTCCTCGCCCCCATTCTCCAATCACTATCTTACTATCTCTCTCACTTCTCTCATTTTCCATCTTTGCAATTGGCGACAACCACTCTCCCCTCCTTCAGGATGGTAAGTACCCCTTCAGGACGGTAAGTACCCTAGTGGGTACATCACCTTCAAGCTTGAGCAACCTCTCAAAAAGTTGATTTAGTGTGATGATATATAAAATCTATGGTAATGCCAAAATGTTAGAATTATGGGGATACTCCCATATTGAATACTATATGTCCTAGGCCCTTCTACCTCAACATCATAATTTTGAGATTTGTAAGTGGTATCAGAGTAGGCACTTATATGTTAATTTAAAACTTGATTATCTTACCTCTTATTCTCACTACCCACTTTGACAGTGAGAGAGAGTGTTAGAACTATGAGGATAGTCCCATATCAGATATTATAGACTTGATATTGTGTTTATGTCCTGAGTCCTTTTATCTCAACACTACAGTTTTGGAGTTGTAAGACAAAAACCAGTTATGCAAGTTAAAAAACTCATCTCTCTATTTCTAGAAAGTAGCAGTGTATATTGTTCGGTCTGGTCCACTTTGGGCAATTTTTTTTCAAACAAAATTGAACCGTATCGTTTAGTGAGTTGAACCATTTAAATCACACCCTACTTGAAGGGGTGTCTCTCCTCCACTACAAGGCAACAGAGAATAACAAATCAACAACCGATCCAACTGTGTTAACAAAAAAGGCAGTACCTCACCATATCACTTCAAAAGTGGAGCTAATGTTAAAGAAATTTCGGAATCAACACCAACTGGTAAAAGTTTTAGAGGGTTGGATCCGCCTGGTCTTCTTGAATGCATTAACTATTTGAATGATTTGTCCAAATAAAGTAGGGTAAGATTTGGCTACAAAGAAAGGCAACAGAGTGGCTTGAAGAATAGGCCTTAATAAATACCTCCTGTCACCATCTCTTAATTTTTTATAGCCATAATATCTTGTGAAAAATTTCGTAGTTCCTTAGAACGTTAAGGAGAGTCCAGGTTCCATCCACTGGATTTCCACCTCTCTCACAAACGTTCTATCAGAAGGGATGATTTATTCTTGATTTGATCAGTGGAACTCATTTGACTTGACTTTTCTGATGATATATTTGTGAGAAAGATGAAAAGAGTTTCCTTCACCACCTGGTAGATGGAACAGGCTTCGTTATGGAAAGATTCTCCTAGAGCTGGCTGTAAGTACATAAGAGGCTGGGAGCTTCAATGACTATTTAGGATCTTCTCATATAGCATCACTCCCGTGGAGCTTACTACAGCTCCATTTTCCCCTCTTTAGAGAATATCGAACTGGAGAATTCAATCAGCTTATTATAGGGTGTTGAATAGGTGAAAGGATGAAGCTTCAATTTACCGATAGTGCATGTTATAGAGCAAAGAGTTTAACACAACATGGTTCTATAAATCCGACATAGGGGTTTATGGACGATTGTCATGTTTGATATAAGATTGGCCCATTCAGTTAAACCGAACATTTTCTTTGTTTGTGAGACCAAAAGGAGCTTGGTTTCTAGTCGCGAATTCTTCAAATACAGAAACATTGTTAACTACTACATCCAACCTGCTGTGGGTAGAGCGGGGGGATGTGGATTTGGTGGGCTGATGGCATTACAATTGATATAATCACATCTTCTTTTAATTGGGTTGGTAGCATTGTCAAAGACCCCTCTCTGAAGTCTAATTGGTTACTTATCACCACTTATGCTCTATACACAGATGCTGGGAGAGTTCAAATGTGGGAGGACATGACTAAGTGCATTAGGAGGCTCAAACTGCCCACCCTCCTCATAGGGGACTGGAATTGTATCATGAATTCTTCTGAGAAGTGGGGTGGGAAACCCCCGATCAAGTCTCACTTGCTTCGTTTCAGCCAATTCATATCCAATTTGGGGATGTTTGAGATTAAACAAGGTGGTCTCGTATTTACCTTGTCCAACGAAGGTGTTTTCAACAAAGATATTCAGGAAAAGCTTGACAGAAGCATTTTATCTATGGACTAGATTTCGCTATTTCCCCATACGCAATTGCACATCCTTCCTACTATGGCTAGTGACCACTTCCCACTGTATCTAAACACCCAACCTACTACCATAAAAACACATTACTCCTTTAGAATGGAGGCAGCTTGGCTCAGGCATCCCTTATTCCATCAGATGGCTGTCTTGGCTTGGTAGGAGAATCCAAACCTGGGAATGGACTATTTAGAAAAGATGAAGAGGCTTAGACAGCACATGGGCATTTGAAAGAAGGAAAACATTGGAAGTCTGAAAGGGCAAATTGCAAATACCCGGAAATAGCTCGGTGATCTAAACAAGGGGCCTTCAGACCAAGGGCATATTGATTTAGAAGCTGGACTTCAGAACAAACTCCGTCAGCTTGAAGACATGGAAGAGGTTTACTGGAGGCAAAGGTCCAAAGCCCATTGGCACAGGTATGGCAACAAATGCACCAAGTTTTTTTAGGCCAAAGTTGTTGCTAGGAGAAGGTGGAACAAAATTCTCAGTATCACTCTACCTAATGGGTCTTGGAGTTGTAACCCGGATGATATTGAACATTGCTTATGCTCCTTCTTACAAGCCCTTTACATGAATAACCAGTCCACCCTTGCGCACTTGACCTTCCAACACAACTTACTCTATGACACTTCCAACATTTTGACCAACCTTGCCTTTAACCCTTCTGTGGATGAAATTAAAGAGGCGCTTTTCTCCATGAAGCTTGAAAAAGGCCCCGGGCACGATGGATTTTCCCCACTTTTCTTTCGAAACGTTTGGCCTCATCGTTAAAGAGGAGTTAGTGGAACTAATCAACTCCATCTTCTCTAAGGGCCAAATGCCACCTGCGCTAAATCATATCTTGATAACCTTAATACCCAAAAAGCCTAACCCTCTATTTCCCAAGGACTTTAAACCTATCAGCCTCTACAATGTGGTGTTTAAAAACCTTACAAAACTTATTACTTCTAGGATTAAGCCTTTACTGCCTCAGCTCATCTCAGATACGCAGGCTACCTTTGTTCCAGGTAGAACAGGTCTTAATAATATTATCATTGTTCAGGAAATCCTCAATGCATTCAAAACTAAAATAGGTAAAGCTGGCTATTTCATGCTCAAGGTGGACATCCGCAAGGCTTATGATACCCTCAGATGGTCTTTCATAAGGAATATGCTCAACTCTTTTAGTTTTTCTAGTCACCTTGTCAATGTTATCATGATTTGTATTACCATTGCTACTTTCTCACTGAATTTTAATGGGCATAGCACTGGTTTTATCAAACCTCTATAAGAGGCATTTGTCAGGGGTGTCCCTTGTCTCCCTATATCTTCATCCTATGAGCTCAGTATCTTACCAATCTCATCAAGTAGGCTGTGGAGTGGGGGCTCTTGTCTGGATTTAATGTCAGTAGAGGTGGCCCGAAGGTAACTCATCTTATGTTCCCCGACAGCCTTATTATGTGTAGGTTAGCCAATGTGAATGAACTCCAAAACCTTTTGACTATTCTTAAGCATTATGAGGTTTTGTCCGGTCAAGCTATCAACATTACAAAATCTAACATTGCTTTTAGTAGAAATGTTCCTTATCACGTTAGGAACTCTATTTGTAGCATGTCTAGTTTTTCACAGCGAGCAAATCTAGATTTTTATCTTGGGATCCCTATGAGTCATAACAGAATTAGCTACTCCAACTATGAGAAGTTGCTAGCCATTTGTCGGTCTAAGCTGGCCTCTTGGAAATCAAACCTTTTATCATTAAGAGGTAGAACTGTTATGATTAATTCTACTTTCAACCACATGCCGCTGCATTTGATGTCTGCTTTCAAGCTGCCAACTGCTATTACTAGGAGGCTGGAATCTATGCAAAATTAGTTTTGGTGGGGGCATGGACCGGATGACCGATGAAAGATTCATTTTAACTCCTGGAATTTCATTAAGCAACCTAAGCATTATGGTGGTTTGGGCATCCGAGACCTAAACCTCATGAACCAAGCTAAACTCATGTCTTTATGTTGGGCTTTCTTGCATGACAACCATAAGCTATGGGTCAAAATTCTGTAGGCCAAATATATTAAGAACAACTCCATCTAGGAAGTCACTCCTACTTGGAATGCCTCCTACACCTGGAGAAATATCTTGGAACCTAGAACTAATATCCTCGAGGGGGGATTGTGGAAGATCAAGGATGGCAGCAAGGTGAATATTTGGAAGCATCAGTGGTTGTTGGACAGGAGGGGACCTCCTAACCTCAAGCCTTCTACAACCGTTAAACCTGAGAAAGTCAATGAGATTATTTTGTAGGGAAACTGGAACTCGCACCTGATTAGCACTATTTTTGATCATTCGTCTGTGGTGAGGATCCTCAGCACTCCCATATTCAATTCTGCACTAGAGGATGGTCTTGTGTGGCCCTTCACTCAGGATGGCAAACTCACAACCAAAGCTGCGTATAGATTCTTAGCCGAGCCGGTCTAGCCCCTGGACCTTCCGATAACTCTTTTTGGAAACCGCTTTGGCACCCCAAGGTCGGCCAGCTGTGTCCCCCCAAGATCACTAACCTTATTTGGAAATGCATGACAAACAACCTTCCCACTAATCAGGCTATTGCACTTCGTTGTAGTCATATTAGTGATATTTGCAATATCTACCTTCAGGACTAGGAATCTATGCATCATCTCTTATTCTAGTGTGCCAGAAGTCAAGCTGTCTGGTTGTCTTCCCCCTTTGGAGGATTACATACTTGGGTGGAAAGAAATTTTCATCTGGCTCTTAGGACCTGGTTAACTTGGATCCAGCAAGGAACCCCCACTCTGAGTGACCTTGGTATTTTGGCATTAGCTATCATCTGGCACATTTGGAAGGCCAGGTGTGATACTATTTTTAGGCACCGGACTACCCAATCGCTGGTCATTCTTAGACAAGATAGCCAGGATGCTGATCTTTTCATTGCGCAACATGGCCTTATCAAAGTTGATGCTGAGTTTAGGTGGTGCCCCCTCCAGACTCAATGCTCAAGATCAACGTGGACTACAAAACTTCAAATTCTTTGGGGTCTTTTGGTCTTATTGTCCTCAATGCTTCTGATCTTTTGATTTATTGGAAGGCCAGTATATCACAATTCACTACAAGAAATCGGACTTTTACCCACTAAAACACTCCCTATAGGTAAGGTTTGGTGGGTATAAATAACTTTTACTTACTCCCTATACCTACTAAAATTGATGTCGTAGGTAAATTTATCATTGCCTACAAAATACCTACGGAAAACGCTTCGTAGGGAATTAATATATCCACAGATTCCATCCGAACCGTCCATTATATTTAATCCAATGGCCCAGATTTAATCGATTTTGCCCTGATCTCCACTGTCCATTGACAACACATGGATGGACCCGATCGACCCTCCCGATTGAAGGAGACCCTCCCGTTGGACCCTCTCCCTCCTCATCGCGCTCAGCCCCAAATCGAGCTCGCGAACCCTTCTGCTCCTCCGATGACGCGGCACCTTCGGTTCCTCCTCCTCCGACGGCAACGCCTAGGGCTTACGCCCTTACGTCGTCCCCTTCTGCTCCAAGGTTCGACTCCCGCAAGAAGCTCTCGAAGCTGTCTCCGTGAGAAGCCCCCGTAGGTGAGTCCCCGTCTCGTCTCCTTTTCCTATGCGCGAGAAAGCTCCGTCTGTACAAACCCTCAGTCTGTACAAACCGCGTGAAAGCTTCTTCCTCTTTGCAAAGCACGTTTTACAGATCCTGAACTTGTTCTACGTAATCTTCTGTACAAACCCTCAGTCGTCAGCATGTAGATTGCTTAGTCGTTCATGGAACATCCCCCCTCGAGGTCGATTTGCATGTCCCGTAGTTTCTTTTTGACTATGGAATGCCATCTTTGCACTTACGAACGAGCCCTATGTTTATTTCTGACATACATGTCTCAATTTTCATTTGTAATATTCATAAGTCTTAATTTGTGTGATGTTGGCAGGATCTACCGCAGATTGTCTGTTGTTTGCCTTGTTTGGCGTATTGCTTTCTTGTTGAAGACATATTCTGGTAAGACTTTGCTTGATGTACGTGACTTTATTATCTTCTTGTATGAACTATGTAACTAATATGTTTCCATTCTAATAGATCAAGACGAAGCGTGATCAGCAAGGATTTATAAGTGTCAACAAATATTTTCAAGCACAAAATGAGGTAATACATGTTTTTTTACAGCGATGGATGTTCATGAGAACTAGTGTCTGATTGTGTAATTAATGTTTGTGTGTTTCTTTATAGTGATATGGATTGGAGTTGGATGGATTTACCAAAAAATGTGGTTGGTTACTATGATGGTGTTGATAACTTTCTCAATTTTGCATTTGCAAACTTACCACCAACTCATCAGATTAGATGTCCATGTGTGAAATGTACATGTTTGAATAAATGTAAAAAAGAGATGGTTAGACAACACTTGTACATTGATGGTGTTATAAAAGACAAACATTTTTGGAAATTTTATGGTGAAAGACTAGGTCATGCTAAGTTAGAAGAAAGCAAACATGATTCAAATATGCATGACATGTTAGCTGATGTTTTCCGTATGTGTAGTGATGAAAGAAGAAATGATAAAGATTACGAAAGTTTTTTTGCATTGTTAAACGATCTCAACCAACCGATTTATCCTGGATGCAAAAAGTTCAGCAAACTTTCATTTCTCATTCGGTTGATTAACATTAAATGCATGGATGGAATGAGCAATAAGCATTTCAATATTTTGTTGAAGTTATTGATTGATATTCTCCCTGATGGGTCATCAATACCGTCCAACTTTTATGAGATTAAGAAGATACTTGATAAGTTAGGGTATGGATATAACAAGATAGATGCGTGTCCGAACAATTGTATTTTATATTGGAAAGAAAATGAGAAGTATGAATGTTGTCCAAAATGTGGAGAATCACGGTGGAAGTCTTGTAAGTCTAGTAAAGGTGTAAAGAAGAAAAGAGTGCCTCAAAAAATTTTGCGTCATTTTCCACTCATTCCACGGTTAAAGAGACTGTTTACATGCTCAAAGACTTCTGTCAACATGAGATGGCATGAAGAGGATGGTATGCTAAGACATCCTGCTGATTCTCCATGTTGGAAAACATTAAATACCATTGATGATTTCGGGTTAGAAACTCGGAATGTACGCCTTGGATTAGCCAGTGATGGGTTTAACCCGTTTGGAAATATGAACGTCACTCACAGTACATGGCCAGTGTTAGTTGTACCTTATAACCTACCGCCTTGGGAGTGCATGAAGAGTACGAATATTTTGCTTTGCCTCCTTATTTCTGGTCCAAAAGGTCCCGGTAACAATTTTGATGTTTTCTTGCAACCACTCATAGAGGAACTTGAGATTCTCTGGCACGGTGTTGATACCTATGATGCCGCTAAAGGTGAGGTATTCCATCTACGTGCAGCACTATTATGGACTATTAACGATTTTCCAGCATATGCCTACATGTCAGGTTGGAGTACAAAAGGTCGATTAGCTTGTCCTAATTGCAATAAAGACACGTGTTCAACTTGGTTAGAGTGTAGTGGTAAATTTTGTTATATTGGTCATCGGAGATGGCTGGAAAACAACCATAAATTCCGAAAGATGAGTAAGCAATTTGATGGTCATGAAGAATGGGGTGAAAAGCCATTGATGTTGTCTGGAGATGAAATCCTACGTCAATTAGGATATTTTAATTCACGTGTTGCAAAAGGAGACACGAAGAAGATACGTAAGAGGAAGAGACGAGTTAAGAAGGGGGACAAGACCAAGTATCTAGGTTGGAGGAAAGTAAGTATTTTCTATAGGCTACCTTATTGGAAATCTTTGTTGCTCCGACACAACTTAGATGTGATGCATATAGAGAAGAACGTATGTGAGAGTATACTAGACACCCTTCTATCGATTGAAGGAAAGAATAAAGATGGCTTGAAAGCCCGTCAAGACTTACAGAAGTTGGGAATAAGAGAATGCCTTCATCCACAAGAAATTGGGTCAAGTAAAATATTGCTTCCACCAGCACAATTCACATGTAGTAAGAAAGAAAAGGAAAAAATTTTCAAGTTCTTTCAATCCGTGAAGTTTCTGATGGATACTCCTCTAACATTGCAAGGCGATTTCTCAACAAAGGTAACAAGTTATGGGGGCTGAAGACACATGACTACCATGTGATTATGCAATAATTACTTCCAATTGCTGTTAGAGCACTCCCAAATCTTCATGTATCTTCATCATTAAGTGACATTGGTCACTTCTTCTTAAACATATGTTCCAAAGTTGCTTCCACCGAAGACTTTTACCAACAAGGCCTACATGTCTCAGGGGTATTATGTCAACTAGAGATGATATTTCCTCTGTGTTTCTTTGATATAATGGTACACTTAATCATTCATTTAGCAGATGAGGCTAGGATTGCTGGGCCAGTTCATTATAGATGGATGTACCCATTTGAGAGGTATCACATTCACTTCTATATGTAAATTTTCCCTTTAAGATAGACCGTTATTCATTTATGATATTTTTTTAGGTATCTAGGCAGATTAAAGTCTTATGTGAGAAATATGACTTATCCAGAAGGGTCAATTGCTGAAGGTTTTATTGTTGCTGAGACAATTACATTTGCAGCTCGATATCTTGACGATGATGTGGAAACATGGTTAAATAAGACTCATCGACAAGTAGAAGACAGTCCAAAAAATGTGGACCTTGGATGGGAAGTTTTCATGGAGACTTGTCGGCCGTGTGGGATAAGTACAATTGGCAAACTACAAAATCATGAGTGGAAGAAATACATAAATTTATCATATTCAATTGTACAAAGCACTCAACAAATTTATCGGTAAGCTTTCGTCAATTGAAACTTTTCATTCACTATATGAAATATGAATATTGCAGGGATCACATTGCTGAACTTCAAGAAATGTCACCTGGAGTGCACATGGAAGAAGTGGAACGCATTCATACATCCACATTTACCAAATGGCTGAAACATAAGGCAATTATCCTTGATTCTTATAATTATATTTTTAAATGATTCTATGATCAGATGATGTCATGATTTTTTGGGTTTGTTAATTCTTCTCAGGTGCATAAGTTGCAAGAGTTTACTAAGGGAGATATATCTCCTTATCTAATTTCGATTAAAGATTTCCCTAGTGACGTGGTCAAGAAGTATGATGCATGCATTGTTAATGGTAGCAGGTTTCACACTAGAAGCCTTGAACAAAGACGAGTTACCCAAAACTCAGGTGTTATGTTGAAAGCAACTACCCCTTCATTTACTAAAAATGTTGAAGAGAATGTTACTTACTATGGTGTCCTTGATGAGATTCTAGAAGTTAACTACGATGGACACATGAGGGTAGTATTATTTAAGTGTGATTGGGTAGATGTGCAACGAGGGGTGAAACATGATGGACCTCTTACAATAGTGAATCCATCAAGTAAATTAAGAACAACTGAACCTTACATCTTAGCATCTCAAGCAGATCAAGTTTGGTTTGTTGAGGATCCTAGGAACATTGGTTGGTTTGTGGTTCGCAAGACAACCCCACGTGATTTTTACAACTTATCGGAATCTACTTGTGAAGAACATGCTGAATTCCAAGATATACAGCCAATGTGTCATTACCAAACATCAAGCATCCAGCATGATGATGAAAATGAGGAGATAATGGTCCATAGATTTGATATAGATGGTATTGAAGTGTAATGTAAGTCATTCTTTACTATGTATGTTTCATATTGTTTGTTTCCAACAAAAATGGATGCAGGGATATATGTATTTACTCAACAAACTTCTGCATTTTGTTGCCATCATCATTTTATCATTGTTAGTGTCAAAAAAAAATCATGTTTAGGTTAATTCTGGTGGCATAAGTAATGTCAGTAATTAAGAAGATAAATATATTTTTATTCATGTTTAGTAATGGCATAAGTAATGTGGAATTTTTGCTTTTATCAGATTGATTGTCCCTTTGAGTTTAAGAACTTTGCACTTTCAGAATTGTTTTTTAATTCATATTCCTTTTAGATCTGTAAAAATTTTACAGGTGAGGCCCTTTCAGACATCACCTTATGTATACCTATGGTGTATTTTTTTAGACATCAGCCATCAACCCACCTTTCATACATCACCTTATGTATACCTATAGTGTATTATTGGGTTCTAATTTTAAAGGGAGTAGAACGAAATTTGAATTATGTGGCACATATGTGCAGATCTATATATGGTGAGTCATGCAGAGCAACAAGTCATTAAGTCATATGCACAGTTCCCCGTTTTGGCATATGGCAGGAGACAAGAAAAAGACAGTAGGAACTAGGAAGCTGCCAGTGAAGGGAGGGGATGCTCACAACTGCTAGCTGCCTCACATGTGAAAGTTGACTATGGGAGGCATTTAAAATATGCTATGGTTACAGATGGTCAGCTTCTTAATATACAAAATATATTAGTACTTAAACAAAGATAGTATGCATATACAAACCTATATATAAATATCCTAAATGTGCCATGTTGTGAAGAGAGCGCCGGCAATTCCTTGTAAGGGTCAGGTGCTGCATGATTTGATAACAGCATAGTTTCAAAGCAATGTGCGCTGTAAGCTTACGAGGGGCACAAGATCCGAAATGCAGCATGAGGGTCTTCTTCCCGGCAAGGGACAGACAAGCATGCTTCAAGGGCCCCGGCCATATATGTTTATGATCAATATTCAAGCTAGCCTATCCGTTCACAGAGTGAAGATGAGTCTAACATGGGCTTTGCATGCATATATGTTGATTCACATGCCATGATCATATATAGCCTACAATTTTATTGGTATTATGTGCACGCATTTCAGCTTTACTTACGTGTGCATATGATATATGCACAGATGTAATATTCAGAATTTCATTTACTTATCTTAGTTATCATTGTTTTACACATCGGTAAAATTATTATCTGTGTTTTAAACAAAGTGGAGTTTAAAGGTATCAAAAAACAAAATTATGCTGCATAATAGCATCTTTCAGTGATTTGTATGCATTTTATATAATCCAACTGAAATAATAGCATCTTATAGTGAATTGTCTTAATTTGCAGGTTTATCCAGAATATTAATAGTTTCTAACCACCAATTTCTTTTTGTAGGTTGGTTTTTCTATCTCTTACCTGCCACTTTGGAACCTGCCTCTCGGTTGAAAATGGTTTTGATGGAATGACATAGACATTTGGCTATCAGAATTGTCTTAATGTGCCGGATGAACTCTTCATTTTTATTTTCCATTTTACAGTGGTCACCTCCTTATTTTACAAACCTAATGCTACCTCTATTAGTTGAGCTTTTCTGTCTTTTTTAGTGGACTTGTTTTGACTTTATCAGTGGACCTTACATAATGTTTGTTATGTAATCTCTTTGCCCGCACTTTATCGGTGGATCAAAACTGTCTTTTGTTTTCTACCCATTTGTTTTATAATGCAAACAAGGGAAAGAAGATCATGGAAAATCTATCTAACAAGTCGGAATGTGCAAGCTCAAAGGAGAAAGGCTTGTGGGGGCCTGGAAGCTCAGATGTTAACACTCTCCCCAAAAAAATAAAGCACATTGCAGAAATCTATGATCTTCCAAAGTCGGTGAAGAAGAAGATGGACTCCGATCTTTTTCAGAACTTTATGGAGTACATAATCTTCCTGAATATTTTCTTAAATTTAAGTCCTTTTATTGTTACTGATTACAAGAAACCATCCTGCACAAAGCAATCAAAGTTCACTTTTACACATGGAACATTTTTAGGTGAAGTGAGTTGTTTCTCACATTCTTTTTTTATGCAGAGGAGATTCTTGTCACATTTTGGAGGGGCTGTATGTTTCCATTGAGTGGCTACTTTCTGATGTATTTATGAGAAAAAATACATCGGGGTTATATAGTCATCTAGAAAACCATTTGTTTAACTATTTTTTCTGGTCTTTATTTGCATTGACGCTTATTAATCATTTCTTTCAATTTTGGACAGATTTCAGGAAGGGTTGGATTTACTGCACTTATTTCTTAGCACATATTCTAAATTTTTATCCATTTCCCTTTTTCAGCCATATGTGGTCCAACTACGCTTGACCCATAGCACTAATGCAGCAATAGTAGACTGTCTTTTATTTTCTATGTACCTTAATGGCAGCCGTAGGATTATAGAGACAGTAAGGGATAAAGAGGTGTTCGCAAAGACTTATGTCATTATTCCCATTGTTGATGGGTATGTACATGATAGTAGATGTCAAGTTGATGTATTTTCATTTCTTACTTACTAATGAGAAGTATATTTCCAGGGGACATTGGAGATTGCTCTTGCTATGTAATCTTGCTAATTCTTTTACGTCTGACTTTGGCCCTTGTATGATTCTATTTGATTCTCTCATCTTGACTGAGCCACACAAGCAAGAGCCTGTCATAAGAAGGTAAAAGTTCAAACACTTTATAATTTGTGTTTGCTTTTCAAGTAAAAAAATGTGGTGACAACACTATTCTTTTTTTTAGTTTCTTGAAGGATTTGTACCAATCAGAGGGGAAGATGGTCAAAAAGAAGAGCCTTGCCTCAATCCCCTTTTATATACCCAATGTACTACTTGAAAGGGCATTGATTTATCTATTTTACCTTGTTTCTCTTTTCTTAAGTGCATTGACATTTGTATCTTTTAGGTACCCCAACAACGGGATGACTTAGAGTGTGGATTTTTCGTATTATACTATTCATATCTCTTTTTAAAGAATGCTCCGGATACATTCTCTCGTTCAGAATATCCATACTTTGTACGGATATTAAACTCATCAGTTTGTCCGATTTTCAGTCCTATATGCAGCAAAATTCATGAATAACTAATTTGCATAATTTCTTGCAGATTTCCAAAGACTGGTTTGGGTATGCTGAGATTGACACATTTATCAACAAAGTCATTGCCTATGCTCAACAGGGAGATATGTTTATCTCCTCACTTGATGCTTCAATATCCTCTTCGACAAAATCAAGAGAATCAAATGGAAATGCCCTTGATAAAGAAGGTATTTCGGAAGATGTTCTTGATGCAGGTGATGTTCAGGTGAAGAGATCACGGGGCCGCACATATTGTCGGGATGTGCTGGCATTGGAGGATGGCAAAGTCATTTCTGTGGAGTGGAATGAGTTTGGGCAACCTATTGGAAGTGGTGGAAGGTCATTAAGAACCTTCTTGGGAACAATTGCAAGGAATAGTGAAAAATGCCCCATAAACATTGCATCATGGGAAAAGATGCCTGAGCAGAATATTGCCGATATTTGGGGTTTTATCAAGGTGAAATTGGTCTTTTTCATGTCTTACACTTCGATGTTATACTTTGTTAAGTCATTAATTTGATATTTTCTTCCTCTATTTTTTGCAGAGGAAGTATGATGTGGATGATGGAAATGAACTACAACGACTATTTATTACTAAAGATCTTTCTCAGAAGTGGAAATATCATAAATACTGCCTGAGAAAGAAATACATAGATGGACAGGAGCCACCTCAAGGTCTACATATTTCTTCGAGATGTGGGAGGCGGCAAAGACCACATGGTGTTCGCTGAATTCAAGGTGATTTATTTTAAGATATTTTCACTGATGATTCAATAAATAGCCTAATTGTAAATGTTTAACTTTATAGAAAAGAAGTGAGGTTAACCAAAAGAACAAAGGACTACAAAAGATTTTCCATTGTGCTGGTAGTAAATCTTTCGCAGATATCAGGAAAGAGGAGGTTAATGTCTCTTATCTTATCACCATGTTATAATAACAATCTTTCGGTATAACTCTTCTGGCCTAATTGTTATGCTCGTATGTGTAAAATTTCAGGCTGCTAAAACCGGTGGCAATGTGGATAGAACGGATATTTTTATTATAACACATACGAGGAAAGATGGAAAGGCAGTTAATGAAGAATGTGCCCTTGCAATAGTAAGTATATAGTGATTTCATTCTATTCTTTTATGCTTGCCATCATATATCTTCTTTAAATACATTTATGTTCTATGTAGGGGAAACTTAAAGCCTACAAAGAATCTCAACCATCTACTAGTTCAGTTCCGTTGGCATCAAAATGTGATGTATTCACCAAAGTACTAGGAGGAGACAAAAAGGGGAGAGTTAGGGGTATTGGCACTGCACCCTCACCTCACCATCTTTGGAAAGATAAAGCTGAAACTTCACAATCTGAAAACAACAAGTTATATGAACGTCTGCAAGTTTTAGAATCCAAAGTTGCTAAGCTTGAGGCAAAGCCCCAAGAGGTAGATAATTTTTCTCATCGTTGATATTGATGTACATTACATTTAAAATTTTGTTTTCTTTTGAATCTTTTACAGTCTGGAATGCGCTCTTCGGCCGCAAGCAAGTTGTCAACGTCAGCTGAAGATAAGGTATTTATTCCACTTATGCTTAATTGTCAACTTGCCAAAATTAAATTGACAGCAACATCTCTAATTAGGATAAACTTACTTTGCCTTCCAAGTTTCTAGTTTGGGATTTTAAACAATGGGGATTTGTCTTTTTTTCTGATTGGGGATTTTAACCTGGGTGCCTTATGGGATCTGCTCTGGAAAGATCTTAGACCCTGAGATTTCTGGTTCGGGGTTCATGTTTACAGCAGAGAGCAGATTTTTGTTTGAAAGAGGTTCCTTTAGGCTTGGTTTCATGGGAACATTGGTGGTTGACCAGGGAGTACAAGAGCACCAATCCTAGCTGCCAGGGGAAACAGTCACCTATATTAGTCATCTGATTGGTAAGATGAGTAGGAAAATTTCATATCTATATAGTGGTATTTTGGGTGTCTGTATAGAGGTCCGAACATGTGCTGATTAGGAGGAGTTCATATGGCCTATCTAAATATTATCGAACCTCATTGCTTAGGTGATTTGGCACCCAGGTGTTTTGGCCAGAGTCTAGGCTAGGAGAGGCCTCCGACAGGATGAGCTGATGAGGTGAGGTATCAATTTCATATGTTTCTGTTATATGCTTAGAAGGTAAGGTTGTAGAAGTACGGAAATCAATTGTTAAGGGCATCTTGTGTTCTGTTAGAAGTTTAATTTATCAGGTTGCATTAAGTTGCGAAGACATGGGTTTTTAATCATGCTCTTTGCACCAAATGCAAGCAAGTTGCAGCGCATTTGGATTTACTCTTTGTAATCTAAATCTCAAAGAAGTGTGATTGCCTATTATCTCTTAAATTTTTAATTTAGCTGAAAGGTCCATGAATTCGTAAGACTAGTATTTGTTGATCCGATTTAATGAAGTACGGAAGTTACTATAGGCAGTCATTGGGTATAAATATTACATAAATTTTTGAGATATCTCATCTAAAGCTCTTTGTTATCGGTTCTTTCAGGAGCCTTGTTGCCTTATGGTCTCTTAGTTCAGATCATTTGTTGCCTTATGGGACCAGTAATTCAAAGAAAATTAGGTGAAAAGCAACAAAAAAAGAAGACCTATTACCCCCTAAAGTTAACCCACCATGGTGTCCCTATGAACACAATCCAGTAACTAAGCAAAAGTATGTGGTTTAGGCTCAAGATAAATCCATAGGTAGGATGGGTAAATGAAACTCTATCATGTAGCGACTGTAAAAAAATGGTGATTCTGAGACTCATGCTTGCTGATAAGTCAAATAAACTGAACAAGGCTGTCCAAGTTGTATAGCTGGAACTGGAAGCATTAGTTCACTTGAGCTTTGTTGGGGCTCCTTCGGTCTAGGAAATATTCCTGTTGTTGGACCATCAAGGTAGACATGCAACCCCTCTTTTGTTTCTTTGCATTGAATGAACCGTGGATCTCATGTTGAGCACACCTTCAAAACAAAGATAAATACAAAACTAAACATGGCCGATAGTGTGGAAAGCCACGTATTAAGAACCATACGGACCCATGCAACCTTGCAAATAAAATGAAGTCAAGAAATCAGAATATAATAAGTTTTTAGAAGTTTATGTTCATATTTCTTATGATACAGAAATAGCTGGCCTTTCAATTTACAACAGCTAAAGAGTGGGGAAGATGGATAAGTAATTGAAAGCTAGCATTGAAATCAGGTGGCCTACACCTCTGATTGTTTATGTACTGTCCTGAATGATGCTATGTTTCATTTTTTAAACTGCATTACAATATACAAAAAGACTACATGATTTCCTACTATCAGTTGCAGGGAAGGGCAAGGAAGGTCAGGTTGCTAGATCTTGAAGGACAATATGTGGCAGATGGTTTTCTCATCAGTGATGACCCAGTAAAGACTGTAATGGGGAGATTACTAGGTAATGTCTACTATGAAATATCTGTCACATTTGTTAACAAGCCCGATACCCCTCTTGTTGTGAAGGATGATCATAGAAGAAGAATGAAAGATGCCATAGGAAGCCACATAGTATGGTTGAGAGATTATGTAAGTAATTTACTTTACATCTTTAAATTAGTTATAATCATTAGATGTTATGTATTTTAATTAAATCTTATCTTCCAAATGCAGGTGGTTATAGAAGATAAATGAATGAAGATTCTATCTAGATGGGTTGAACTAACTTCTTTTCATCTTCTCGTTGGGTTGTCCAATTACTTGTGGGGGGATCTTTGCTTGTTGTGGGAAATACATGATCTTTTCATTGTGGTTGTGGCTGGAAGCCTGGAACAATTGAAAACTTTGTATATTTAACATATTATTCACTACGTACTGTGTGTTAGTTGTAAAGTGTTTTATGTTACCTTGTCACATATTATCTATGTTTTCCAAAAAAAAGATATAAGATATTAGCCGTATGTATAAAAATGTGTCATAGATCTTTATATTTTATGATTCACCAATAGAAATAATTTGTAGATGATGTGATAAATTTAACTTTGAACAATTTCTTAATTGTAGATAAGAACATATACTTTGTATATAGAGATATAACGTGTGCCAAATTTTACGTGTAAAAGCATTGGCAGTTGGTAAAGCAAATGCACTTACCTACAAGGAGATAAAAGTTCTAGATGAAGTGTATTATACTTTTCTCGACGCAGTACTAGGAAAAGTAACAGATAAACATTTTTTTTAAAGTAGGTATCAACATATATGTTTTTTGGAGTCTGATTCCTTCAAAGAACTCTCTTTATTCGGACACATAAAGGTCTATGTAAAATTCATCATTTATGATAATTTGACTTCTTTAGATCCACACAATTAAATAAGTCTAAAGTGGAAAGAGTTCTCTTGAGTGTTCACTCATCTTTTTTGTCTCAAACATCATCTCACTATCTGTAGTTTGATTGAAATGTGTTGGGGTTTATTACTCGTCTGTTTCGTATGAATAGGCTGCGCGTATGAGTTGTCTCGCATTATGCTTTCGTGACTAATTATTTTATTTCTTGGGCAGCGATGATCTCTCATTGCGAAGTGACGCTTGATTTGATTGAACATAATTTTGATTAATTTTCTCAACGTTAATAGTTTTTGTTGATCTTTGTAAAGCATTAGTATATCTAAAAGGCAAGAGATAGAACAGGAGTTAAATGCCCAAGTAATTTAAGCTGTCACCAATAGGTCCCGAGCCGTAGCCAAATAAACTCCTCGCTATTATTGGGGATGACTTGTCTCGTAGCAGTGTTGATAAAAATATTAGGAACATTTTATACCATTAAAAATTATAATGTCTGATTTTCATTTAAAGATGCTGACTTTGTTTAAACCACGCTGTGCCTCGGCGTGGTTTAAATAACTCGTATTTTTGTAATTGTTTTCTGTCAAGTAAGCTGGATTTCAGCCTTGGTTAACAGGGTGTTTGAGTTCATATATATATTTTCATGATAAAATTTATATTAAACTAAAGTCTAAGTTTGACAATGACATAAAATTATTATATATGTTGGGAGAGATGTGATAAAAGTGTGGAACCTTTGTATGATCAAAAGGGATAGGAACCACAAGAAAAAAAGAGAGAGAATCTCATTCCTTTTTGTGCAAGAAAAAATTTGTTTTTAAAAATATAAAATTATAATAGTCATCGAACATATCTTTTAACAATAAAATATATTTTTAATAAACATTCAATTAATCATGCAACCAAACATGCCCTAAACATTTAAAGACATCCATTTTTTCTATTTTTCTTTTTAACCTACGAAAAGTTAGAAATCACCCATCCATACTCTTGACGGGAAAAGAAAGCAACACTTGATCAATTACAACCTTCTTTTGTTATTGCAAATAGACGTGTAAATTTGCTCCATCTTGACGTGGAGACAGCTCTTATCGGTGGCGGCGGTTGCGCGCAGCAGCGGCAGCGGGCGGCGCCAAAGAACGGCACGACGGCGCCGACGGGTGGCGGCGGCGGCAGCAAGAGCGGCTAGGGCACAGGAGCAGCGGGGGGGAGGAAGAGGAGGGAGCATCGGAGCGATATAAGAAAAAAATTATTGGCGACGTCTTTGTAGCCGTCGCCAATGGTGCATTAAGTTACATTGGCGACGGCTTATCAGCCGTCGCCAATAACTTTCGACCGTTGAAGGTATTGGCGACGGCTTAGAGCCGACCGTTGAACGGTCAACAGCGGGGCCGTGAACCTTTTAGCGATCGCGGAAAACATTGTTAGCGACGACTTCATAAGCCGTCGCTAGTTTACCTCCTATTGGCGACGGCTTAATTGTAGCCGTCGCAAATAAATGTTTCAGCGACGGCTTTTTAAAGCCGTCGCCAATAACCCGTCGCTAATAACCCTTTTCCATGTAGTGACGTATTAAGTAGCTAGCTAGGCATACATGTCAACCTTCTTCTCTTTCCACCGCCTTCACGTATCTTTGCCTCGTGCAGTCGTATTCAGAAGTAACCCTATAATGTTATGTTTTTCATTTAATATAATATGAAAGATAAGATGGCCAACCACCGATTTAGTTCAAAATTAGAGGACAAACTTGAACCAAAAGATTTACGAGACAACAGTTTGGTTTGGTTTAAAAATAAAAAAAAATTATTGGGTGTTTGATTGCAGAAGTTTTTTATTTTAATTTTTAAAAATTGTAAGAAAACATGTTAAAAGTGATATTCGGCAACTATGACAATTTTATGTTGTGAAAGTGATTTTCTTCTTTGACATCACCTCTTTTTTTATCTTGTGGTCCCCCACTTTGTTTGATCATACATGGTAGTTACTCTTTCTTGTTATCACATCCCCCCAAACATGATAATTTTATGTCATGAGTTAGTTCACTTTTTATTTTAATATATTTTTTTATCATGAAAGTGTACAAAAAATTATCGTGCAAACTAACACCCCATAAAGACGTAATTAGACTTGTTAAGCGTTTGGTAAGATGACAACATTCTCACTTGAGGCCGTTTAAATTTTATATCTACCCAAATGATAAGTTTACTAAATTTTTCAAAAAATTCAAGTAAATAAATGCATCCTAGCTAGTTACGTTATACGATTGGTGTATTCAGGATGAAGTCACATATATCCATGGAACTACCAGTGTAATGATTTTATAATGAGGTTGGATCGCTTACATCGATCTTCTTTAAGTTGTCAACAAAGAATCACATCTATATAATATGTATTTAACTGAAAATAATTTATGTGTGACAATAATAGCTGCATAAAGCAGTTGATAAAAAATAGAAAGACTTAATAAAATATAAATAAGTTTATAAAATACGAAAAACAATTAGTAAGTTATAGTAAGTTTTGGTAGCTATAAGACAGTGTTAGTAAAATTGAACTTTTAATATTCATAAATGTGCCTTTTTAAAGTGAAATGTACGTTGTGGAGACGGTGTTTATGTATTTACACAATTGAATCCACCCATATTGATCCATACTCTCTTATAATATATTATCAGCCATCGTACACATAAATAAGGCTTCAATGACATATTTTGATTTATTATATCTAAAAAATAGGCATACTTTAATCTACGTGCATGGTATCTACAAATCATATTATGTCTAGTGTTGTTGCGTTATATAATTGACCGGCAGAAGTCCACGTCTAGGGGAATGCTCTGTCCATTGGAAAGCATATTTATCCAGGAACCCTCACGCCTTGCGTTAGCAAAGATGTCTTCCATGCTGATCAGAACCACTCGTCCAAAACTATTAAGAGAGAGAACTTGGCTCAAACACTTCACTGTACAAACTAACAAGCAAGAGAGACCAAGTAGGCTTTGTGTTTTGACTTAATTGAATCAGTTAGAAGTTACACATTTACGATCATTTAGAAGATAAACTTGAAGGGTCTAGTGCTTATTAATTAACCAGATATGCAACGGAGTTATCCAAATCTAATTAAGACTCTGGATAGGGATTAGAAGAGTCTTAGTCAAAGTGAGTTTCTTAAGTTGTTCTCTCTATGAATAGCTTATGCCGGTTGCTCATTTGAAGTGTGGGGTGTCAAGAGAGCCATCGGGGGAGAGATAATTCATTTGCAGTACTGTTAGTGGAGCTTAATTTCTTCAGAATTCATTTGTGCCTTTCTTCTCCAATTGATTCGTAGGTCCTCGATAATTGCACATGCTATCAGAGCTTGGTGTTCAGAGTAGAAGATGGCATCATGTAGATGACTTGGTGGTGGCACTCCCTACCTTGTCAAGATCTACAGAAAACTTGGCTGCAAGTGGAGTAGAGGCAGCGACCGATAGGTAGCATTCTTATGAAAAGCCACAGGTGTGGCACATTCTGAGGTAGCACTCCAGGGCAATCTATGGTGGCGAACATCGATAGTAGCGGGTATGTCGACAACGTGCCGATAAAGGCTCCAAGGTGATGGCACTCCATGGCAACAACATCTCCAAGGGTGGCCTGCAGGCAATGATAGTAAGTTCTCCAAGGCCTACAATAGCAGTGCATGGTAGATTAGGCAAGAGGAAGAGCTTTGGCTACTGTGGTTGTGCAGAGAGGAGACCAGGCAATGATCATAGCTCCATTTCTGGTGAAGGTCCTAGTGGTAGAAGTGCATAGCGACATATTTGGGTGGTAGTGCAAAAGGCACCGATGGAGGATTTTGCAGGTGGTGGTGGAGTGTGGTAACCGACGGCAACGTTGAGTGTGCCATCTAGAGGTGGCAAGGAGAATGCGACAAATAGGGCAATTGCGGTGGTAGAAATTTTCAACCAAAGCAGAAGATTGCAAGTGGCCCTATGCATGAAGGCCAAGTGGCAGCTAGGGTTATTGTTCTTTCTCACTTGTAATATCATAGAAGATAGGTGATGAAAGGGAAAGATGAAGGATCCAACCATTTAAGGGTCGGTTGGATTAAAGTTTGTGGATCTAGTTAGTTATTTTACTGGATTAAGGTTTTGAATAGGACTTTTGGGTCTTGTCCACACCTTTTAATAGGATCTAGGCTTGAAAGGGCCAAGTACATCGATCGGATGACTGAGGTTGTTTTGCTTGATATGGGGTGATCAGTGTCAGAATTAGGTGATTCAAGATTTCAAATCTTGGTTTTCAGATGCTCTAGGTTCATTGGAGGGTGTTAATTGTGTGAATTCCTGACCAATGGTCTAATTTATGTAGGTGCATATTGCGGGTAGATATCAATCAAGGATGTACCTGATCGACACATATCAATGGCAAGGTAGAAGGGCAAAAGTTAGAGAATAACTAGAAGGGTTCCACATTTTTCCTTGGAACCCTTCCATGGCTATGGTGAGTTTACACTATGGCAGCTATGGGTGTAGAATTTGACAAGAGACTTCTAAAGGCTTTCAACAAAAACACAAACATATTAAAGAAGTTGACAAAGGAAGTGTGAGTTGAAATGCGGATGCTTTAGGAAGAGATTTGGCTTGAAGAATCTGGTGGATATGTGGAAGAAGTTGAAGCGTGGGAACAAATCATTAGTTGTTAGCTTAAAGTAGATTGCGACTTTAGGAGAAGACAAAAGTTTCAATAGTGAGGAGAATGTGGGCGACATTCTCAATATGACATATACAAGAAAGGACTGGAAAGTCATGTCTTGAAGAGGATTTTGACGCACTCTTGAAAGTAGAGTTCTCAAGTTATGCAAAAGACTATGGATCTTGCAAAAGGGGCTATTGACCAGCAAAATGTGTACAGGATCGTAGGACAAGTGCAGCTACGAGGATAAGGTTTGATAAAGGTGAAGTGGGAAGGAAGTGTGTGATGCTTATCGACAGTGGTGATGGTGGTCGACATCTCTCGTGTCGACCGAGAGATGAAAGACCATATTGGGGCATGTAGTAGTATATATAAGGTTTAGTTAGCACTTGGTCGAGGTGTGGGTTATGTTGATAAAGCTAGCAAATGAACAAAAAATTGTGGAGTTCAAAGTGAAAAATGTTATGTAACTTGCTTCTTAATTACATACGTAGTAGATGGGTTAATCCACTAAGTTGATTAGATCCTTTGGTTGTTAACCATATAAGCTTCGGGATATCCAAGTGGAATATGACTCTACATAGGGAATATAAGAGTTCTACTCGGACATGATTTCCTAAGTTGTTCTCCATACAAAAAGCTCAGACTAGTAACTCATTCGAGGTGTCGATCAGGTGTCGAGGGAGCTATCAGGGGAAAGATTGTTCATCTAGGGTGTTAGTGGAGTTCAATTTCTCTAGAATTCATCTATGCTTTTCTTTTCCGATTGATCCATAGCTTCCTTTAAATTTTGGGGATAAGCGTGCTTATCCCTAAATTAATCTTGTACCAACCAGCCCCTTTGGATCATTTGGCAAAATATATAACCTGATCGGGTCACTACAAGAAAATAGGTTACTAGGGACGGTTGTAAGCCGTCTCAAAAAACTGAAAAGCCGTCGCTAATAAATATTAGCGACGGCCTCAAAGTCGTTGCAAACGCGTCACAAATAACGCCGTCGCCAATAATATTAGCGACGGCTATTGTTAAGCCGTCGCTAGTAAGTTTATTGGCGACGGCTTGTAAGTCGTCGCATAAGTTATTAGCAAAACGACCATTTATTGGGGACGGCTTAAACAGCCGTCGCCAATAACTTTACTGGTGACGGCTTAAGCCGTCGCAAACGGTAAGGGGATTAGACGGTGGATGAAGTTATTTGGGACGGGTTAAGCCGTCTCAAATAATCTTATTGGCGACGGCTAACCAGCCGTCGCCAATAAATTTAGTTGCGACGGCCACGTAAGTCGTCGCAAATGGCAAGCAGAAACCCCACATCGCGGGTTCCGGAATTTTTTCTCTGGTATTGCGACGGCTGTTTTTAATATTCGGGACGGCTTTAGCCGTCCCAAATAACTTTATTGGCGACGGCTATAGTAAGCCGTCGCCAATAATAAATTTCTGAAAAAAAAAATTGATTGGCCGGATTGGATCAATTATACGATCCAATCCGGAAAATCAATCATTCTTGAAACTTTCATAAAGATCTAAAATCGGATCTACCAATCCAAAAATTGATTTATATTAATAATTTTGGTGCCGGATTGCTCGTTTCAAACTCGGAACGGACACCGAATTAGGATGAAACAACACACATTAACATACCAAAATTGAAATTCACCAAATTTAAATTCATATTCACATACCATATTCAAAATCACATTCATACACAAAATGTTTTGATACATATGAATAACATTCATAGAGAGTAAAAAATACATCTTAATCTATTCATCTTCTTCATCTTCATCTTCATCATCATCTTCACTCTCCTTGGCATCCTCGTAGTCCTCGTCGTCATCGCCATTTCTGTCCTCTGTTTGTTGAGGCGGAGGATGCCCCGATGTGGATGGCACATCAGAGTCGGGAACCTTTGAGTCAAGCCTTCAATGATCAGATTGAGGCGATCGAAATTATCTTGGAATGATTTCTGTTGGTTGTCCAATTGTTGTTTCAATGAAGTTATTTGTTCTTCATAACGTTCATTGATTTCTCCTTGCCTCGCCACCTGATCTCTAAGCTCTCGAACTTCTTGAGTCGAGCTAGAAGCACCTCCGCTTGACTCACCATACCAAGTGTGGCGAGTTTCACCTCGCCCACCACATCGGATCCGTCCTGGTCGATCTCTACCAAACACGGATATGAAAGCTTCCTCCGCGGTGAGTGGAGGCTGCGATACCCCAGCATCCGAGGATTCAGATGCTGGGGGATTCATCAATCCTTGCATATTTTCCTATAAATAATATGAAAAAAATTAAAATCCTACCGTGATGAATTGTGGATTATAAAGAAAAATAGGTTATGATAATCAATAATTACCATCATAAGACGACTTTGGTCATTATCCCAAATGACTACTCCATCGAGTTCTTCATGCGTTTGACTCATCTGGAATACCTCCGGACAAGTTGGAGGTCGACCTTCTTTTCGTACCTTACCAAAAAATTAAAAAAAAAAGATAAAGGTTATTACAGAATAAGAATCAACTAATATGAAATTTTAAGTTTTGACTACTTACAAAGTCTCTTTCTAACTGGTGTATATTTGTTCTTCCTCTTCTGTACGACATTGTTAATTGCCGCCTATTACTGGCATTCTTTTCACTCAATGCCTACATATATATATATACAAATGAAACAACATTAAAAAAATGCAAATGAAAAGAATAGTATCTAATTATAAGAGGAAATAAAATTTTGATTTACTCTAGCTTCATCTTGACTCCATAAATGGCACATATGATGCCATTGTTCCTCGTTGCACTGTGGAGGAATGTTGGCACGAGCTTCCTCATTTGATCGTCCTGTAAAATACTGTACACAAATATTGTTAACAAAAAATTGGTTATCTCGAAATTACATTCTAAATTATATTTTACCTTTCTTTTCAAATGATTTCTTTGTTTTCTTTGCATATCTCCCATATGCCTTAATATCTGTGCATCCGATTGTGGATTCCACTCAAAGGTAAAATGTTGCTGCATTAATATAAAAATGATTAAAAAGTTCACCAAAATTTAAATAAGATGAAGCTACTTAAATGTTACCTCTAAATCACGGAATATGGCATCCTTTTTCTCCTCGCAATGAACTGTTCATAACTCCTAAGTAGGAGGTAAACTCCTGTCCATGTGATCCAACGCCGGATCCTCCTACTAGAACGACGTTGTAGGACTCATCAGGGCCAAGTGTTCGCACACTGATGGCCTTTGCTGGACCTCTCCCACGTCTAACTGATGGAGCTAGTTAAGTATAAATTAAAAATTACAATTAGACAACGAAGATTTTTAAAGAAAACTTTTTACTTGCATTTATTCAAATATTTACCTGAAGCATGGGAAGATGGACTACTACCATCTGTAGGAGGCGTCGTCGGAACCCGGTGAGAACGAGTCCGAGATGGACTAGGCTCATGGGGTGCCTCCCTAACTGGCTCGGAAGCAACACCCCTGGAGGTGGAAGGTCGATCCATAGATGCCTGAGATTGACCCCGAGGTCCACCGCCCTCAGATGGTGTAGAAGTCTGAGATGTCCTACGACTTTTGCTGAAAATTCTCTTCATCTGTCACATAAAAATATTAGGCAGCAATCCCGGCTTCTAATTGTGCAATAAAAAAATTTTAGCGAATCCGAGGCCGGATTGCCCAATCCGAGGCCTGTTCCGGGTTCCGATAGGGCAATTCGGCTTCGGATTGAGAAACTTAGATTTTTTGGCCAATCCGAGGCCGGATTGCCCAATCCGAGGCCCGTTCCGGGTTCCGATCGGGCAATCCGGCTTCGGATTGAGAAACTTAGATTTTTTGGCCAATCCGAGGCCGGATTGCCCAATCCGAGGCCCGTTACGGGTTCCGATCGGGCAATCCGGCTTCGGATTGAGAAATGAAGATTTTTTGGCCAATCCGAGGCCGGATTGCCCAATCCGAGGCCCGTTCCGGGTTCCGATCGGGCAATCCGGCTTCGGATTGTGGGACTTAGATATTTTGGCCAATCCGAGGCCGGATTGCCCAATCCGAGGCCCGTTCCGGGTTCCGATCGGGCAATCCGGCTTCAGATTGAGAAATGGAGATTTTTTGGCCAATCCGAGGCCGGATTGCCCAATCCGAGGCCCGTTCCGGGTTCCGATCGGGCAATCCGGCTTCGGATTGTGGGACTTAGATATTTTGGCCAATCCGAGGCCGGATTGCCCAATCCGAGGCCCGTTCCGGGTTCCGATCGGGCAATCCGGCTTCGGATTGAGAAATGGAGATTTTTTGGCCAATCCGAGGCCGGATTGCCCAATCCGAGGCCCGTTCCGGGTTCCGATCGGGCAATCCGGCTTCGGATTGAGGAACTTAGATTTTTTGGCCAATCCGAGGCGAGATTGCCCAATCCGAGGCCCGTTCCGGGTTCCGATCGGGCAATCCGGCTTCAGATTGAGGAACTTATATTTTTTGGCCAATCCGAAGCCGGATTGGCCAATCCGAGGCCCGTTCCTGGTTCCGATCGGGCAATCCGGCTTCGGAATGAGAAACATAGATTTTTTGGCCAATCCGAGGCCGGATTGCCCAATCCGAGGCCCGTTCCTGGTTCCGATCGGGCAATCTGGCTTCGGATTGAGAAATGGAGATTTTTTGGCCAATCCGAGGCCGGATTGCCCAATACGAGGCCCGTTCCAGGTTCCGATCGGGCAATCCGGCTTCGGATTCAGGAACTTAGATTTTTTGGCCAATACGAGGCCGGATTGCCCAATCCGAGGCCCGTTCCGGGTTCCGATCGGGCAATCCGGCTTCGGATTGAGAAACTTAGATATTTTGGCCAATCCGAGGCCGGATTGCCCAATCCGAGGCCCGTTCCGGGTTCCGATCGGGCAATCCGGCTTCGGATTGAGAAATGGAGATTTTTTGGCCAATCGGAGGCCGGATTGCCCAATCCGAGGCCCGTTCCGGGTTCCGATCGGCAATCCGGCTTCGGATTGTGGGACTTAGTTATTTTGGCCAATCCGAGGCCCGTTCTGGGTTCCGATCTGGCAATCCGGCTTCGGATTGAGAAATGGAGATTTTTTGGCCAATCCGAGGCCGGATTGCCCAATCCGAGGCCCGTTCCGGGTTCCGATCGGGCAATCCGGCTTCGGATTGAGGAACTTAGATTTTTTGGCCAATCCGAGGCCGGATTGCCCAATCCGAGGCCCGTTCCGTGTTCCGATCGGGCAATCCGGCTTCGGATTGTGTGACTTAGATATTTTGGCCAATCCGAGGCGGATTGCCCAATCCGAGGCCCGCTTCCGATCGGGCAATCCGCTTAGATTGAATGACTTAGATTTTTTGGCAATCCGAGGCCGGATTGCCTAATCCGAGGCCCGCTCCGGTTCCGATCGGGCAATCTGGCTTCGGATTGAGAAATGGAGATTTTTTGGCCAATCCGAGGCCGGATTGCCCAATACGAGGCCCGTTCCAGGTTCCGATCGGGCAATCCGGCTTCGGATTCAGGAACTTAGATTTTTTGGCCAATACGAGGCCGGATTGCCAAATCCGAGGCCCTTTCCGGGTTCCGATCGGGCAATCCGGCTTCGGATTGAGAAACTTAGATATTTTGGCCAATCCGAGGCCGGATTGCCCAATCCGAGGCCCGTTCCGGGTTCCGATCGGGCAATCCGGCTTCGGATTGAGAAATGGAGATTTTTTGGCCAATCCGAGGCCGGATTGCCCAATCCGAGGCCCGTTCCGGGTTCCGATCGGGCAATCCGGCTTCGGATTGAGGAACTTAGATTTTTTGGCCAATCCGAGGCCGGATTGCCCAATCCGAGGCCCGTTCCGGGTTCCGATCGGGCAATCCGGCTTCGGATTGAGGAACTTAGATTTTTTGGCCAATCCGAGGCCGGATTGCCCAATCCGAGGCCCGTTCCGGGTTCCGATCGGGCAATCCGGCTTCGGATTGAGAAATGGAGATTTTTTGGCCAATCCGAGGCCGGATTGCCCAATCCGAGGCCCGTTCCGGGTTCCGATCGGGCAATCCGGCTTCGGATTGTGGAACTTGGAGCTTTAGATTAACTTTCTATTTGTATAGGCTGAGTTTCTTGAAGTTGTACATCTTCGTCGATTACTCCAAATGTTATAGGTACGTTAATAAGTTGTTCTTGATACGGTTCGTTTTCATCTTCACTCTCATTTCCGGAAATGTTGTAATAGTTACGAGGTAGTGATCGTACTGGTAACACCCATCCCTTATTAGAGTTATCATTTACATAAAAAACTTGTTCCACTTGGCTTGCTAGTGCAAACAGTTCTTCCGTTCCTAATCTTCTCTGTGTGTTTAATGATATAAAACCATATTCGTTAACATTAAAACCTCGATCCTTATCATGTACATCCCACCATTCACATTCAAAAAGTGTTAAACGGCTATTTCGATCGAACGATATCTCAATTATATCTAATATTCGTCCATAATAACCGTCACAACCAGATTGAAGATGGTCATTTACAATAACACCACTTAGTTGAGTTGATTTGGTTGAATCGGATTCCAATGTTCGAAATCTAAATCCATTACATATATAACCGTTTAATGACGAGGCAAATCTCGATGGACTGAGTGATAAAATCTCTAGCTCCTTGGTATATCTAGAAGAACCTATATTCTTTAACTCTTGAATGTGTGTTCTGAACCACACGAAGAAGTTTTCTTCCATAGTTGATCTATTTTTAAGAGCATCACTATGAGATTGGCGAAAATAATCGATGTCATCAACTTGATTTAACACGTATGCATGTATTAACTGTTGTTCTCTTTCCGTCAAAATTTTAGGCACACGCCTGCATCTCAAAGGGCGACCAATTGGTTTGAATATTGAACTATCATCCGTATCAACTTCTTATGAACCACCGTCATAGTTCCGATCTCTACTATATTCACTCGTATCACGCATATATGTTGAAATAAACTGCGTACACTACTCAACCAAGTAGCCCTGGGCAATAGAACCTTCAACTCTCGCCTTGTTGCCCACATAATCTTTGAGCCTCTTTAAATATCTTTCAATTGGATACATCCATCGGTATTGAATCGGTCCAGACATTCTTGCCTCATAAGCCAAATGCACAACTAGGTGAATCATTACATCAAAGAATGATGGTGGAAAAATTTGTTCCAACTTGCACAATGTTACCGCAATCTTTGTCTCCCAATCTCTCAAAATGTTACCGTTCAAAACCTTAGCGCGTAGATGATCTTAAAATACTGGCATAACTCTACAATAGGACTCAGTACATCCTTCGGCACGTTTCCTTGAAATGCCAAAGGAATAATTATTTGCATCATCACATGACAATCATGACTTTTTAAACCACTAATTGTTCGGACACTTAAATCTACACATCTACTAAAATTCGACGAATAACCATCCGGCACTCGAACATTCTTAATGAAATCAAGTATTCTAGACTTTTGATCATTGCTAAGTTTATAAATTGCATCTGGAAACTTTGATGAACCCTCGTACGGATGTAACTCGGGACGAATATTTAAATCTACTAAATCTTTTCGTGAGTTCAAATTGTCCTTGTCAATTCCTGATAAGTTAAACATCTCTAATATATTGTCGCACACATTCTTCTCAATATGCATGACATCCAAATGGTGTCGAATGATAAGAGATGACCAATATGAGAGTTTCTCAAAAAATATACTCTTCTTCTTCCAATTTTTATTCTTTGACAAATTTTTCCTTAAGTTCTCTAAATCTTTCTTAAACGGTTTTCCGAACCTAATAGTGTCCATCTCCTTTTGTTGCCTCCATAGGTCATATCCCATAAGTATCTTTGGTGCTCCCTTCACACATCGTCGACCATCAAAAAGATGCTTATACTGGTTCTTTCTCCACCGATGTGCTACTGGTAAGAACCGACGATGACCAAGGTAGCATTGTTTTCGACTATAGGTAAGTCGAATGGAATGTGTTTCTTCGTTACATATAGGACACGCCAATTTTCCTTTAGTACTCCATCCATATAAATTTGCATATCCCGGAAAATCATTTATCGTACTAAAAAGTATGACTTTCATTATGAAAATCTCTTTCTTTTCGGCGTCATAAGTCTTCAATCCAATCTCCCACAAATCTTTTAGCTCTTCCACCAATGGTTGTAAGAATACATCAATATCATTTCCGGGAGCTCTCGGACCGGGTATTAATAATGATATCATTGTGTATGTGGCTTTCATATACATCCACGGTGGTAAGTTGTACACCATTGTAACAACAGGCCACACACTATATTTTGAAGACATTTGACCAAATGGATTAAAGTCATCTGAAGCCAATCCAATCCGAATGTTGCGTTTCTCTAACGCAAATTCTGGATAAAGTTCATCCACCCTTTTCCAAGCGGGAGAATCGGCAGGATGACGCATTTCACCTCTCAATTGATATGATCATGGTTGACTGTGCCATGTCATCCACTTAGCTGTATTGGATGATATGAATAAACGCTGCAACCTACCTCCTAATGGAAAATAATGTAAAACTTTTTGTGCTATTTTTTATTTTGATTTTTAAGATCATTTTTTATCCACACACCTCTATTTTTAGCCATATTTTTAGGATTATTTTGATTTTTGGACAATATGGACAAACATTTTTATCTTTATTCTCTTTCCAAAATAGAATACAATCATTTTTACATGCATGAATTTTCTCATAAGTAAGTCCCAATTCCTTAACTAATTTCTTAAGCTCATACCAATTATCGGGAACACATGCCCCATTAGGTAAGACTTCCTTAAATAAAGATAATATCATATCCATACATTTTCTAATGAGACCATTAATGGACTTAAGTTGAATCAACTTTAATATAAATTTTAATTTAGATACATTTTAACACCTTCATATAGAGGTGTTTCAGAATCTTTTAATAATTTGGAATATTGAAAATTATCTTCATTGTGTTCTTCCTCATTATGTCGAATAGAAGATTCATTATTTTGAATATCTTGTAACATTTCCATTACCTCGTCATCTACATAATTATCTTGTGGTTCATTTAAAATTGAAATGTCCTCATTTATCATATTGACTTCAATTTCACCATGGCATATCCATTTTTGATAATTTAACCATATACCATTGCATATTAGGTGTTCTTTGATAACATTTCTTTTAAAAATAAATGTATTACAACATTTTTTACAAGGACATTGTATTAGATCATTATGTTGTCCATGTCTAAATTGTATTCTAGAATCATGAAAAGAATAGTTTAAAAATTCTTCGATCCCTTGAATATATCTAGAATCTAATCTATTAGGAATATGCATCCATGATTTGTCTAAGTTACTCATCTTAATTTGTTAAAAGATTGAAATACAATGAAGAAATGTTAATTTAATAAAGAAATCAATATATAACCGAACCTCCAACGAAAGAAGAAACTCTCAAGTGTATATCTCGATTGAAGTTTCCTGAAAAAGAGATAAAATGATCAAAATTAGACTTGTTGTTGAACAATAAATGTTTATACATACCAATTAAATATTTTTATCACAAACGAAGAGTTAGACATGAAAACTAAGAAAAAATTAAGTCATTTTAGGTCATTTAGGTCATTTAATGTCATTTAGGTCATTTAATGTCATTTATGTCATGTAATGTAAACATCTAAGAAAAAATTAAGTCATTTTAGGTCATTTAGGTCATTTAATGTAATCATTTAAAAAAATTAAGTTCTAAGGATATTGCATTAAGTTAAATTTAGTGACAACTAAAAGTTTATATTTTCACATTAAGCCCATAAAAAATTTCTCTTAGTTTTCCTTTTAATATCTAACTTTTCAGCAAAATCGGTATTAAACTTAGTGATAATCTAATTGAAACTCTATGCACATATCTACTTTTGTTCTATCTCCTAAATAATTATAGTGATCAAGATGCTACATATTTGGTTTGAGTAAGTCCTAACCTATTAATTTGTTAGGGATGTTTGGCACATATCTATTGCATATATGCTTTGTGATGTATAGGAAAAAAAATAAACAAAAATTCGTTTGTTGAAGATGTATACCTCAAAGGAGGTTCGATTAATTAAATCCGGCACAAAGGAGGCGGCGGCGGCGGCGGAGCCGGCGACACCCACGGCGGCTTCCTCGTAGCTCTCCCCTCACGGTGCCCTACGGCGCAGGGAGGGTGCAGAAATGCTGGCGGCGGCGGCGACGACGGCGGCGACAGTGGCAGCCACGGCGGCGGCGACGGCTGAAGCGGCGGTGACCGGCGCCGGCGGCAGAGCGTACGCGAGAGAGAGAGAGAGAGCGGGGGGAGTCAGCGGCGGGGGGAAGAAAGGAGGGCGTCGAGGGTTTCTTTAAGCCAAACTTATTGGCGACGGCTTTTGAAGCCGTCGCCAATAACAGGATAAGTTACATTGGCGACGGCTTTCGCCGTCGCCAACAAAAGTCGACCGTTCGACGGTCACCTTGAATTAGTGGCGACGGCTTAAGCCGTCGCCACTAATATTATTAGCGACGGCGTATAAAGCCGTCGCCACTTTTCCGAGGAAAAAACCCGCACGGGTCGTTTTCTGGGTATTGCGACGGCTTCGACCGTCGCAATACCAAGAATTTGCGACGGCTATATTTAGCCGTCGCTATTTACCAATTATTAACGACGGCGTTAATTTAGCCGTCGCTTTTAACATTATTGGTGACGACTTTAAAAAGCAAGCCGTCACCAATAATCCGTCGCCAATGACCCAGTTTCCTGTAGTGGGTCATATGGTTCAAATCGTTTGGTAGGACTAAATTAATTTATAGTCTCTGAAGAAACCATTTAATTTTAAGTGGTTTACTATAACATTTTTATTCTTTGCTAATTAAAATTTTGGGTTCTCTGAGATTAAAAAGCTTAGGGATAAAATTAAAACTTCATATTTTTCTTATTATGCCAAATCATTCGCCACTCTCCCCCGCGGGCGCCTTTCACTGACCCTGAGCGCAGAGAGGTGCAGATTAAAACGATTCCGGGACCTCCCGAAACTGTATCCATGTGATCATCTAATGGAAATCCCAGATTCGGAGGTAGGAAAACAATCCATGGAGAAAAAGAAATTTCTCTTGGAAGGACATATGCGATCTAGGCAGAAACAGAAAATAATCATATCTGCAGCGCCTCAAAGCCTGAGAGACAAGTCCAGATCCTCCTCGGCTTCCAGTCTTCCGTCCCCTACAAACCACCTAGGTACCGCAGACATGGCGCTGGTCTGCCCACCGCAGCGCCGGTCCTCGGCGGTCCTCGAGAACGGCGCAGCATCAGTGATAGGGCCGGCGCCGCGGCGGCCGCCGGCGGCGGCGGCAAGGGGGTGGGACGGCGGAACACCGTGCGAGTGGATGGCCATGCTGATCTCCCGGCTCCGCTTGGCGAGACTTCGCTCGAGCTTGTGGGCGTTCTGGTGCCCGCCAAGCGCCTGCGAGCTGTAGAACTTCCTCTGGCAGTAGTTGCAGGAGAAGACGCGGGAGAGGTCCGGCGACGAGGGGTCGCCGCTGGACAGTGTCAGCGCCAGGAAGGTCGACTTCGGCTCCACCTCCATGCCCTTAATTGGATCCTGCACGGCTATGTACACAACCTCAGAAGCAAGAGCGAGAGGCGGATATATGGAGCAACAACAAGATCGACGGGTAACGCATGGAGGCTGAGATGGGTCTAAAGGTGTTGCAGCACGGCTATTAAAAAGGGAAAGCGGTACATTGTACCCGCGTGGCAGGGAAGACCGGGAAAGCTCCGAGAGGGGGATCAGATTGGGGAGGGAATGGATGGACTACCTGGGCAAGCACGTATGTCAGCCGGCCATACGAACGACCGAGAGAGGGAGAGAGATAAGTCTCTTTATAACCATGAATAGCGCAGCTCTCGAGTGTTGTCGGCAACTGGGACGAGAGTCCGGCCATGTCCACTAAACGAACACAGCCAGAGCCCATCCAACGTAATCCACTATTCAAGCGCCAATCAACCACAGTATCATTACACGACGATTCTTGGTCTGTTGCCCAACAGACAAATGCTGCACAAAGCTGAATGTAGGTCCAAGATTACAGTGTTTTTTTTTGTTTTTGTTTTGACTAACACTGTTTAAAACAAAACTTATATAACTTAACATTTACATTTTCTTAAATCTCATTTTTTTATAATCTAACACAATTTCTGAGAAGTCGTTGTTATACAAACACCTACTTTTGAGCGATTTTCTGAAGTAGTGTTCAAACATCCCTGACTTCACATTTAAGTCGGAATAAACGACGACATCCGCTTCAAAAGTGGGTGTAGAGAACATCTCGACTCTTATAAAATAAGGTTGTAATCAATTTTTTTCCGCTTTAAAAGTCACAAAAACCAAGTCTGATTTCTAAATGATAATTGGAGTTTATGCTTAGAAGTGAGACTAAACAGAAAACGTGGAATTCATCAACTATTTTTAAGTCAAGATACAGAAATCCAACAGCAAGTGATATGTGAGATCCTCTTGGAAGTTGGACTTGAGGAGTCCCACTTCTAAACAGGTCAATTGAAAATCATTTCAAGGTGGACTACAAAACTCTGACATTTATAGATTGGCAGGTTTCTACTTTTAGTACAACTTCTGACCAGCTTTATGAAGTTAGAGTTTACTACTCTTACGTTGTAATGGAGTTGAACTCGTTTACCTCGACTTAAAGATAAATTTCAAAGCACTCTCACCCTTTGCTAGAAGTCGTTGATCTTATTCCCGCTTAGATATAAAGTTGGGTTATTTGAAGGCCACTTCAAAATGTCTCTCAGTCAGTCTGTGTTACACCAACTTCTAAACAGTGTTAGATTTTAAAAAAAAATAGTGTGTTAGTTTGAAATTTTTATTTTTAAGTAGTGTTAGTTAGAAATGTTTAGGTCACACCCTAGTCAAATGTTGAATATACATCTCTTCAAGGTTATCACACTAAAATGAATTTCTATCTTGAATATAATACCATCATCTTAAATATTTTGATTAAGTTCATCTCTATACATAAACGTGCAGAATAAATTTACTTTGACACGTCGTCAAGGTAAGGTGACGTGAAATCATTGGGTCCTGATCAGTTACCTTACCCCCACATAGGGCTGCTTGGACGTGACCTACAACCCAAAAGACATGGTCAACTGAGACATCAAGTACGTGCAAGCCTTTTTCTTCTTTGTCCGAGTTCCACCTCTTGCTTGGGCGATCGGATGTGGCTCTTAATAGCCAATAACAATGTCAAGCGGATAGCTGGGCTTTCCTTTATTCCTCTCCTTTTCCATCACTTTCTCTACTTGTAGACGGTGAATTACGACCGTAAGATGCGATCATAAAAGAGGGGGACAAGATCGACGAGGGGATCCGGACGTCGCTTCTCTTCGGAGACGGTTCTGCGCTCTTTATTTCTCTCGCCATGGTAAGGCTGCCGGTGGATTCCGAGTGTACTTTGCCTCTTCGTGGCCGAGGACGCTGCGTGCCGTTCGCGGAAGAAGACGGAGGGGGTTTCGACTGAGTTAGGAAGGACTTGGCTATTGTTAGGATGCTTGCACGGTTAGATTATACGCACTTTGACCTATCTCTGTCTTCCGAATTCTGGATCTTCCTGCTGTAGTATATTTACGGTTCAAGTTATTATGATCTGATGGTTCTGGCGTTTCCTATCAACATTGCAAAGAGAAGGATGTGAAACGACTTTTAATTCTTGTCCTCATCAAGAGTTAAACCTCTTTTTTAGCAATTGCTCTACTTTTTTATTTTATTTACTTATGCTAAATAATTAGATGAAGGTAAGGTGGAAGTGTGTGCGAGAATTGGACGCCCACCATCTATTCCAACTCTTTTTTGCCTTCTCATCTCTATTTCTTTCTTCCCTATTTTCTATTCTTGGTTTCAGAGCCTATAATTCAGTGCATACTTATCTTATTTTTGTGATCCACCAACAAAGTTGAATAAAAAAGAAATCTATATATACTTGTACCTTGTGGTGGCATGCATGTAAGAACAATTCTATATTGGATATTACTCAATAATTAATGGGGATGAGAAATATGATTACTCTACTCAATTCTTTATTGGAGGTTTAGTTGCATGATATTCTTTTATATGCATTCGTGAAAAGAATTATATTAAAATAAAATTTAAGATGGCTAAACGTATAAAATTATCAATGAGATACGAGAACAAAAAAAATGTGGGCTACCGTGTATTATAAAAGGGTGAGGGGCTCAAAGAAAAAAAAAGTCACATGGATCTCTCTTTTTAATTATTGGCTAAGCAGAATTCTATATAAAAGCATATTTTTTTGTAACCATTGCTGACACACACCTTTAAACAAATTTCTTATAAAAACACATTTCCCAAACAAAATTTCAACTTGCCATGCAGTAAATTACCCCCGTTAAGATTTTGACTTGATTTGGACAATAAAATTTATACATAATAATATCAGATTATAAATTTATCTTTTCTTAGGTTAGAAGAATTTGAAAGTAACTAGAACTCTAGCTCTGGACAAGTTTTTTATAATACTCTGAGTTTAAGAATATGGTAAAAGATTAAATCAGTAGACTACTGACACCTCTGATTATAAACTATTTTCGGAGATTAGGTTAAAATTTTTTGAAGTTAAGCATATTTTGTAAAGTGTAATTGGATGACGAAAAATTTTTATAAGAAAATTATTAATTAACATAATTATAAAAATAATCAAATAATTTAATCATTACATGATATCAGAGCATAAGTCAACAAGAAGGTCCATTGTGACTTGTCTATGTTTGATGTGTGACACAAATCTTTAAGATATCTCAGCTTAATTGAGAATATATTAAAGAGATTAGATCAATGAACTATCAACAACTCTAGTTAACTATTTTTTCAAATGTTAAGTTAGAAAGAACTTCAATGTTAAATTCACCTTGTTGAAAGCAGTCCGATAATAGATGACCTCTCGAAAATATTGTTGTTTAACACGATTGTTAGATTAGTCTACTGATTTAATCATTATATTCTTTTGTTTTTCTCCTGGGAAAATAAATTAATAATTTCCAGTTGTGTTTGTCTTCATGTTGGGTGTGCATTTTTTCGGAACAACAAGACATGAGCCAGCAGGCGGCGACATGGGAACCCTCTCCTCTTCCTATCCTTTTATGAGGGTGGGAGTGGGAGAGAGGAATGGTCGTGACAGAATTGCAGGGTTAACGAGCTGCAGAAGCTGCGGGGAAGCATGGGTACAGAATGGACGTTTCGAAGCTGCTAGCTCTTCAAGTATGAGCACTCCATCAGTCTCCGCCCAGTTCACCGACAGATCTGAAGCAGCAGCTACCGCCGGCGGCATGGAGGCGGATACGGACCCAACATTCCGTCATAAAAAAAACTTCCCTACTTATGCGGCAGTCATGCAACGCCCCAAGCAATTTGGCAGGCTGTTCGAGCCTCGCAGGAAGAGGATAAGAGAGGAGAGAGATATATGTTGGAATTTTATTTTTAAATAAGTTTTTGGAAAGGTTTGTCTTCTGTAGTTGAGTGTAACGGAAAGGACTAATTAGTTGTCACTTCAAAAAAAATAAAAATAAAAATAAAAGAAAAGATTAATTAGGTGATAGATAACTTACCTGCTTACTTCGTCTTTCAAATACATACGAAGTTGTGGTTTAGGGTGTTTGATTATTTTTTAATATTGATACATTCTTATTTTTGAAATCAAGATTATCTTCAATTTCAATTTTAATTTTAAAATTACAAAAACACGATTGACAAGTGTTTGACAAAAGTGTCAATAATTTTACATATTATAGAATAGTGTTTGGCAACATAGAGAAGTAACGAGGCCGGTTGGGTCATCAAAGGCCACGGAACCATCTACCACCTGGTGCCACACCAGACTCGTCTCATCAGTTGCCATCGTTCGATCGGTGATACTATGGTTGCAAGCTACTGGCAAAAGAGTCCGGATCGCCTCAGGACGTCTCCTGAGGCGAGTCCCGCAGTCGCCTATCCGCGAGAGCCACGTAAGCGTCGGGACCGCTGCGCCAAACGTCCGACGCCGGTTTGGGAAACGACGTTCGCGGAACGGCGAACGAAACGGCACGTCTGACGCCGTTCGCGACGTTTGAGGGTTTAAACCTCGCGGTGACAAGATGAAAATTTTTGGGCGCGCGAGGTATCAGGGTTTGAAGAGGCTTGCTTCCCCGCACGGTGGTCGTATTCGTTTCTTCCTCATCGTCTTCTTCCATTCCCGCCGACGCTCGCAGTTCCCTCCGTCGGCAGTGCCCTAGTTCCGGAGGTTTGATCGTCGTCTTCGACTTCTATTGTTCTATCTAACAGGTATCGTCGTGCTTACATATTAATTTGCATATTTAGAATATTAATGGCGTCGACTAGGGTTTGTGTAGAGAGTTAGTAACATTGGGAGAGAGTTAGTAACATTGGGAGAGGGTTAGTAAGTTCTGAGAAATGGTTTTAGGGGGCTGTGTAGAGGGTTAGTAACATACGGAGAGGGTTAGTAACTTCTGAAAAATGGTTTTAGGGGGCTGTGTAGAGGGTTAGTAACATACGGAGAGGGTTAGTAACTTCTGAAAAATGGTTTTAAGGGGCTGTGTAGAGGGTTAGTAACATACGGAGAGGGTTAGTAACTTCTGAAAAATGGTTTCAGGGGGCTGTCTAGAGGGTTAGTAACATAGGGAGAGGGTTAGTAAGTTCTGAGAAATGGGTTTAGGGGGCTGTGTAGAGGGTTAGTAACATACGGAGAGGGTTAGTAAGTTCTGAAAAATGGGTTCAGGGGGCTGTGTAGAGGGTTAGTAACATAGGGAGAGGGTTAGTAAGTTCTGAGAAATGGGTTCAGGGGGCTGTGTAGAGGGTTAGTAACATACGGAGAGGGTTAGTAACTTCTGAAAAATGGTTTCAGGGGGCTGTGTAGAGGGTTAGTAACATACGGAGAGGGTTAGTAACTTCTGAAAAATGGTTTTAGGGGGCTGTGTAGAGGGTTAGTAACATACGGAGAGGGTTAGTAACTTCTGAAAAATGGTTTCAGGGGGCTGTCTAGAGGGTTAGTAACATAGGGAGAGGGTTAGTAAGTTCTGAGAAATGGGTTCAGGGGGCTGTGTAGAGGGTTAGTAACATACGGAGAGGGTTAGTAAGTTCTGAAAAATGGGTTCACGGGGCTGTGTAGAGGGTTAGTAACATAGGGAGAGGGTTAGTAACTTCTGAAAAATGGTTTTAGGGGGCTGTGTAGAGGGTTAGTAACATACGGAGAGGGTTAGTAACTTCTGAAAAATGGTTTCAGGGGGCTGTGTAGAGGGTTAGTAACATACGGAGAGGGTTAGTAACTTCTGAAAAATGGTTTCAGGGGGCTGTCTAGAGGGTTAGTAACATAGGGAGAGGGTTAGTAAGTTCTGAAAAATGGTTTCAAGGGGCTGTGTAGAGGGTTAGTAACATAGGGAGAGGGTTAGTAACTTCTGAAAAATGGTTTTAGGGGGCTGTGTAGAGGGTTAGTAACATACGGAGAGGGTTAGTAACTTCTGAAAAATGGTTTTAGGGGGCTGTGTAGAGGGTTAGTAACATAGGGAGAGGGTTAGTAAGTTCTGAGAAATGGGCTCAGCGGGCTGTGTAGAGGGCTAGTAACACAGCGAGAGGGTTAGTAAGTTCTGAGAAATGGGTTCAGGGGGCTGTCTAGAGGGTTAGTAACATACGGAGAGGGTTAGTAAGTTCTGAAAAATGGGTTCAGGGGGCTGTGTAGAGGGTTAGTAACATAGGGAGAGGGTTAGTAAGTTCTGAAAAATGGGTTCAGGGGGGTATGTAAAGGGTTAGTAACATAGGGAGAGGGTTAGTAACTTCTGAAAAATGGTTTTAGGGGGCTGTGTAGAGGGTTAGTAACATACGGAGAGGGTTAGTAACTTCTGAAAAATGGTTTTAGGGGGCTGTGTAGAGGGTTAGTAACATAGGGAGAGGGTTAGTAAGTTCTGAGAAATGGGTTCAGGGGGCTGTGTAGAGGGTTAGTAACACAGGGAGAGGGTTAGTAAGTTCTGAGAAATGGGTTCAGGGGGCTGTGTAGAGGGTTAGTAACATACGGAGAGGGTTAGTAAGTTCTGAAAAATGGGTTCAGGGGGCTGTGTAGAGGGTTAGTAACATAGGGAGAGGGTTAGTAAGTTACGAAAAATGGGTTCGGGGGGTATGTAAAGGGTTAGTAACATTCGGAGAGGGTTAGTAACTTCTGAAAAGTGGTTTCAGAGGGCTGTGTAAAGGGTTAGTAACATAGGGAGAGGGTTAGTAAGTTCTGAGAAATGGTTTCAGGGGGCTGTGTAGAGGGTTAGTAACATACGGAGAGGGTTAGTAAGTTCTGAAAAATGGGTTCAGGGGGCTGTGTAGAGGGTTAGTAACATAGGGAGAGGGTTAGTAAGTTCTGAAAAATGGGTTCAGGGGGGTATGTAAAGGGTTAGTAACATAGGGAGAGGGTTAGTAACTTCTGAAAAATGGTTTTAGGGGGCTGTGTAAAGGGTTAGTAACATAGGGAGAGGGTTAGTAACTTCTGAGAAATGGGTTCAGGGGGCTGTGTAGAGGGTTAGTAACATACGGAGAGGGTTAGTAAGTTCTGAAAAATGGGTTCAGGGGGCTGTGTAGAGGGTTAGTAACATAGGGAGAGGGTTAGTAAGTTCTGAAAAATGGGTTCAGGGGGGTATGTAAAGGGTTAGTAACATATGGAGAGGGTTAGTAAGTTCTGAAAAATGGGTTCAGGGGGCTGTGTAGAGGGTTAGTAACATAGGGAGAGGGTTAGTAACTTCTGAGAAATGGGTTCAGGGGGCTGTGTAGAGGGTTAGTAACATAGGGAGAGGGTTAGTAACTTCTGAAAAATGGGTACAGGGGGCTGTGTAGAGGGTTAGTAACATAGGGAGAGGGTTAGTAAGTTCTGAAAAATGGGTTCAGGGGGCTGTGTAGAGGGTTAGTAACATAGGGAGAGGGTTAGTAAGTTCTGAAAAATGGGTTCAGGGGGGTATGTAAAGGGTTAGTAACATAGGGAGAGGGTTAGTAACTTCTGAAAAATGGTTTCAGGGGGCTGTCTAGAGGGTTAGTAACATACGGAGAGGGTTAGTAACTTCTGAGAAATGGGTTCAGGGGGCTGTGTAGAGGGTTAGTAACATAGGGAGAGGGTTAGTAACTTCTGAAAAATGGTTTCAGGGGGCTGTGTAGAGGGTTAGTAACATAGGGAGAGGGTTAGTAAGTTCTGAAAAATGGGTTCAGGGGGGTATGTACAGGGTTAGTAACATAGGGAGAGGGTTAGTAACTTCTGAAAAATGGTTTTAGGGGGTTAATTAACATGTCTATGTTCTGAAATTTGTTTTATTTACCTTCCAATCTTATTTTACAGACATGGGTCAAAAAATGAAAGCTGTGAAGCGTAAGGCCCCTGTTCCTGAGGGTCCTTCTGGTGAAAAGGTGGGTCCTTCCGGTGAGAAGGAGAATAAGAAGTATGTGCAACACAGGTGTATAATTTCACACTATGTGGATATGGTTGCACAAGTACAGTTCCGACAATGTCATTTGGAGTTATTAGCAAGGACTCCTTTTGGAATATTCCAGGGCCTCCCGAGCTACACCTTCAGTAATGACATACTCAGGGAAGTGCTCCGGCTACACTGTGGTGGCCACGTGTTCAACTTACAAGGTCACCATGTTGAGCTAACCACCGGTGATGTTAGTCTAATACTGGGATTACCGGACAAGGGTGAACCCATCGACTTACAGGGCAGGGCACGGCACTCAACACTTGACAAGTTTGTGCGAGGAGGTGGCCTGCATCGGGACGAAATATTCAAGGTCCTGAAAAAAACTGCCAACTCTGACAACCCATATGATGTACAGAGCACCGTGAGCTTATGGGTTCTCTTCATGCTCGCTTGTTTTCTTATTCCTAAGTCCAACTTTTCTTGTTCCCGTAATGTTCTTTATTATTTGCAAGATGTAGAAACAGTAGGTAGATACAATTGGGCTGCTTGTGTGCATGCCATTCTTTTCGAGAAGCTCGGCACGTACGTTGCCGACCTGAACAATAATAAATCACCCTACTTGGTTGGGTGTGCCGCTATTATTCCTGTAAGTACATTAAACAACATCTTGATTTGGCTTCACCAATTTCTTACTTACAAACCATTGTAATAACTACTGTGACCCTCCAACATTTTATTTTGCTCCTCTTTGCAGGCATGGTTCTTTGAGCACGTTTCTTTCATTGAACCTTTTAGTCCACGATCTATTCCACGCCTCTTAAAGTGGAATACCAAGACGCTCAAGAAGCCATTGGACTTCTTGGAGATTTTTAAGAATTTGGCAAACCACCAATATGAGGTGAGGATGTTTCTAAGATGTTAACCATTTTTATTTGCAATTCCAATCAACATCCTCAGCTGCGTTAACATGATTTTGTGGTATATTTGCAGGTGGTTTTGTCCCTCCTCCCAAACGCAGAGGAGGGACACCTCATTACAGAATATCAATCACAACACACTCAGGACGCATACGAGGGAGGTGAGGAGGGTGTTGGAGCTGAAGAGGCTGGCAGAGGCCAGCAGGGTGAGAGGGAAGAACACAGCCTTGAGCTTGTAGTACAGAGAATGGCAGCCCTTGAACAAGAGCTGCAGATTGAAAGAGAAAAAAGGGAGGCTCTTCAAAATCAATTTGAAGAGTTCAAAAATCAGCAGAGCGCAGGGAGGACAAGCAAGAACAAGAACCCTGCGGAGGAGGATCCGGACGAGGCCATGGACGCCTCTGCAGGAAGGGCAAGAGAGAGTCCTGTGCACTCTCTCTCAATACTAAGAGATGAGGTCTGCAGCTTGAGGGTCGAGCTGTCAAGGGAGAAGGAAGAAAGAGTCAATTTAGGGACATGTGTTGGCAGGGGTATGCAGGCAGTGAGCTTGTTCATGGATGAGACTACAAATATACCACAGGACTTGATGGAAAGGGATGAACACCTGTCTTCCGACAAGGTTCATGACATAGTCTCCTCCTTGGTGTTGAGGGTGAAACACAGGACAAGAACCGGGCGAAAGCCATCCGACAAGGTGGCGGAATCATCATTTTATATCCGCAAACGCCCAACAGGTGCACCTTCAATTCTGGAGGACTCTCAACCCTCACCAAGCATTGCTCACCTGCAGACCGTTGTGGAAGCGAGCCGAACGGGAGGGGAAGGGGAGGGGGAGGGGGAGGGGGAGGTGGAGGGGGCAAGTAAAGAAGGCCCCCGCAGCCCGGCGGGGCTAGGAAGACCACGAAGATGACAAAAGCAACGAAGGGTGGGATCACCGAAGCTAACCAGGTTTTGAACAGCATTCCAGAAGACAGATTTCTGTTGTGTGAGGAATGGCTAAACACCGCGAGCAGCAGGTTAGGGTGATATCTTTTTACTATTGCCTCATCATAATTTATAATGCTAATATGTCAGTGTCTTGCAGAAATAGGGGTGACGCATGTTACAGCACCCGCTGGAGGGCTACCGTGCTAAATGGTGATCTGGAGGACCTCTTCTACTTCGACAGGTATACGACCTTGGCCCTCGTAGAAGTCTTCTGGGAGATCATGACAGATGACCTCAAGCAGAGTCCAGCATTCTACAGATCTTGTAGGTTTTGTCCTACTTTTCTGTCCGCATACCAAAGTGACTCAGATTTACAATGGGGTAGGGTCAAGGGTAACATCCAACAGGCCTTGAAAGCCAAGACAGCCGAGAGATTCCTGGCTGTCGAGAAGTACTTCTTCGTCTGCCATTATTCTAACCACTTCATGCTGATCGTCCTGGACACCGACAAGCAACGGTGGGTAATCTACAACTCAATCCGTAACAATCCTCGGTACACAGCCGGTGCGAGGAACATGATTCAGTTCCTGACGGCAATGGTTTCTAATGTATTTGGACTACCAGACATAGACGTCTGGCCCACCAAGTTAAGTGAGAGTTGTCCACAACAGCCCAGCGGGAGGTAAATGACCTTATCTTTTCAATATGTTACGTAGTCCAAATAGGTATCAATTTTGCTCTTTTTGACTATGTTTCTACTACTTTCAGCGTTGAATGTGGGCTGGATGTCATGAGGTTTCGTCGAACGTGTTGCCAGGAAGAACAAGCAGCCGTGGTGTATCGGTCCTCAAGAGATGTTGCAGACAAGAGTACAATTGATATGCTTGTTGATGGAGAAGTTGTCAGATCACTGATCCCTCCCCTCCCTTCCCCGGACCCCAATTTAAACCAGAAGATATGTGTAATGTACTCTCAAGTGGTGTAATATTTCAGAAGTGTGTGGAGAACTTATTGGGTGCTCTGTTGTTGTGTATTGGATACGCACAGCGATACAATGTCATTAGTACTCTGTTTTGTAATGTGTGTTGGATACGCACAGCGAATCCTAAGGACAGAACATTTCTTGTTTCAGAACACCATTTAACCATTTAACCGTTTACATCCGGTTGCCGCTGAACACCATTGCAATCGGTTACAGGGTCTGCTTATGTTACTAACCCTTTTCAGAAGTTACTAAGCCTCTCCCAGGGTTACTAACCCTCTCCGTATGTTACTAACCCTCTCCGTACGTTACTAACCCTATACAGAGCCCCCTAAAACCAACTTTCAGAAGTTACTGACCCTCTCCCTATGTTACTAACCCTCTCCCTATGTTACTAACCCTTTACATGCCCCCCGGAAACCCTTTTTCAGAAGTTACTAAGCCTCTCCCAGGGTTACTAACCCTCTCCGTATGTTACTAACCCTCTCCGTATGTTACTAACCCTTTACATACCCCCCGGAACCCATTTCTCAGAACTTACTAACCCTCTCCGTATGTTACTAACCCTCTCCCTATGTTACTAACCCTCTCCGTATGTTACTAACCCTCTCCGTATGTTACTAACCCTATACAGAGCCGCCTAAAACCAACTTTCAGAAGTTACTGACCCTCTCCCTATGTTACTAACCCTCTCCCTATGTTACTAACCCTCTCCGTATGTTACTACTATCCCTCTCCGTATGTTACTAACCCTCTCCCTATGTTACTAACCCTCTCCGTATGTTACTAACCCAGCGCGTACTGTATACCCCGTGTAAGCCCCCTGACATACCGTGTAGACCGTGAAGATAGAACTTCTGAAAAGGTGTGCAATCGGTCAACAAGTGACGTTACCGTTTCGTTTTCAAAAACACCGCCTCTCCGTATACGCCATCCCGAAGTTCTTCCCTCTCCTCCTTCGGTAAGTAGGTTCCTACCCGTGTCTAGCTCGTTTTCCTTTATACGTAGTTTTAATGGTCGGATCCGTAGCAATGGAAAAGGGGAAGAACGTCGTCTCTACCACTGCAGACCGTAAGAGGCGGTGCACGATTATGTTGGATCCAAAAGATGTGCCGAGTACCGGCGGAAACCAGCCCCTAAGACCATCGAAGAGAGTTGACAGTGCCGTTTGCATTTCATCTTGCCCCCTGCAGCTATTTTCAAACTGCCCGACGAACGTGGATGGGGGCAACATTGATCTTCAACGTACTGATGATCGCGCACGGCTTCAGCAGGTCCTTCATCTCTTCAGCGTATTGGTCGACAAGGTGGAGAAGTGTAAGATCACTGGGACCAAGTGCCCGTGTATGTCGTCCAGGCTGGACGTTAGAATCTTTACGGTTCTGAGAAACAGCCAAATCACACAACTGACCAAGTATTTGGGCGACGTTCCTGGGGTCGAAATTGGGGACAAATTTCGCTACAGGGGACAGCTCATGTGCTCCGGTCTCCACTGCAACCCAATCTGGGGGATCGACAGGATGATGCATGGAGGGTTGAGAGTTGCTACATGCATTATCGCTTCTGGGGCGTACGTGAACCACCTTGACAACGACGTGCTAATATACTCCGGAGAAGGGGGAAACCCCGACTTCGAGAAGCAGAGGAAGAAGCCTGCTGGACACCAGAAGCTCCAGCGCGGAAATGCAGCATTGGTGAACAGCTTCCGCGCCAACACGCCGGTGCGTGTTATTTATGGTCTCCGTAATTCTGGCGCTGGCTATACCCTCAAAACCACTTCGGGGACGGCCTCAACCTTTCTGTACGATGGCTTGTACAAGGTGGAGCGAAAAGGGGAAGAGAAGGGGAAGAATGGCTACATGGTTTTCAAATTCCAGCTGAGAAGGCTGCCCGGACAAGCAGCGGGAGGTAAAACAACACATTTTGGCTCCGATTGTGCTTTGTTACAAATGATGTATGATGCATTATCTTATACAACACGATTTCAACTAGGTTTTCAGCGTGGAGGAACTGGTCGTCAGAAGACTCAATTGTCACCTGATCCATAAGGCCGCTGCGTAGCCCTCCCCATCCCCTTAGAAATTTTCAAATTGTGACAGGGTAAACGGTGCGTGTTGTGCAGACTATGAAATCTGGGATCATATGTTGGTTGACGTCTTCATAATACTTGGGCTTTGTGTAAATTGATTTCCAGATGTTAGACCTTTATGCTTCGTTAAGTTAGATGTGCTTGGTGACCCTCTCCTTATGTCACTAACCCTTTACATGGACCCCTGAAAACATTTTTCAGAAGTTACTAACCCTCTCCGTATGTTACTAACCCTCTCCGTATGTTACTAACCCTATACATTACCCCCGAAAACCAATTTTCAGAAGTTACTAACCCTCTCCGTATGTTACTAACCTTATTCCTGTATGTTACTAACCCTCTCCCTATGTTACTAACCCTCTCCGTATGTTACTAACCCTCTCCGTATGTTACTAACCCTCTCCGTATGTTACTAACCTTATTCCGGTATGTTACTAACCCTCTCCCTATGTTACTAACCCTCTCCGTATGTTACTAACCTTATTCCGGTATGTTACTAACCCTCTCCCTATGTTACTAACCCTCTCCGTATGTTACTAACCCTATACGGAGCCCCCAAAAGCCATTTTTCAGAAGTTACTAACCCTCTCCCTATGTTACTAACCCTCTCCGTATGTTACTAACCCTATACGGAGCCCCCAAAAGCCATTTTTCAGAAGTTACTAACCCTCTCCCTATGTTACTAACCCTCTCCGTATGTTACTAACCCTATACGGAGCCCCCAAAAGCCATTTTTCAGAAGTTACTAACCCTCTCCGTACGTTACTAACCCTATACAGAGCCCCCTAAAACCAACTTTCAGAAGTTACTGACCCTCTCCCTATGTTACTAACCCTCTCCCTATGTTACTAACCCTTTACATGCCCCCGAAACCCTTTTTCGAAGTTACTAAGCCTCTCCCGGGTTACTACCCCTCTCCGTATGTTACTACCCCTCTCCGTATGTTACTAACCCTTTACATACCCCCCGGAACCCATTTCTCAGAACTTACTAACCCTCTCCGTATGTTACTAACCCTCTCCCTATGTTACTAACCCTCTCCGTATGTTACTAACCCTCTCCGTATGTTACTAACCCTATACAGAGCCCCCTAAAACCAACTTTCAGAAGTTACTGACCCTCTCCCTATGTTACTAACCCTCTCCCTATGTTACTAACCCTTTACATGCCCCCCGGAAACCCTTTTTCAGAAGTTACTAAGCCTCTCCCAGGGTTACTAACCCTCTCCGTATGTTACTAACCCTCTCCGTATGTTACTAACCCTTTACATACCCCCGGAACCCATTTCTCAGAACTTACTACCCCTGTCCGTATGTTACTAACCCTCTCCCTATGTTACTAACCCTCTCCGTATGTTACTAACCCAGCGCGTACTGTATACCCCGTGTAAGCCCCCTGACATACCGTGTAGACCGTGAAGATAGAACTTCTGAAAAGGTGTGCAATCGGTCAACAGTGACGTTACCGTTTCGTTTTCAAAAACACCGCCTCTCCGTATACGCCATCCCGAAGTTCTTCCCTCTCCTCCTTCGGTAAGTAGGTTCCTACCCGTGTCTAGCTCGTTTTCCTTTATACAGAGTTTTAATGGTCGGATCTGTAGCAATGGAAAAGGGGAAGAACGTCGTCTCTACCACTGCAGACCGTAAGAGGCGGTGCACGATTATGTTGGATCCAAAAGATGTGCCGAGTACCGGCGGAAACCAGCCCCTAAGACCATCGAAGAGAGTTGACAGTGCCGTTTGCATTTCATCTTGCCCCCTGCAGCTATTTTCAAACTGCCCGACGAACGTGGATGGGGGCAACATTGATCTTCAACGTACTGATGATCGCGCACGGCTTCAGCAGGTCCTTCATCTCTTCAGCGTATTGGTCGACAAGGTGGAGAAGTGTAAGATCACTGGGACCAAGTGCCCGTGTATGTCGTCCAGGCTGGACGTTAGAATCTTTACGGTTCTGAGAAACAGCCAAATCACACAACTGACCAAGTATTTGGGCGACGTTCCTGGGGTCGAAATTGGGGACAAATTTCGCTACAGGGGACAGCTCATGTGCTCTGGTCTCCACTGCAACCCAATCTGTAGCAACGACAGCATGATGCATGGAGGGTTGAGAGTTGCTACATGCATTATCGCTTCTGGGGCGTACGTGAACCACCTTGACAACGACGTGCTAATATACTCCGGAGAAGGGGGAAACCCCGACTTCGAGAAGCAGAGGAAGAAGCCTGCTGGACACCAGAAGCTCCAGCGCGGAAATGCAGCATTGGTGAACAGCTTCCGCGCCAACACGCCGGTGCGTGTTATTTATGGTCTCCGTAATTCTGGCGCTGGCTATACCCTCAAAACCACTTCGGGGATGGCCTCAACCTTTCTGTACGATGGCTTGTACAAGGTGGAGCGAAAAAGGGAAGAGAAGGGGAAGAATGGCTACATGGTTTTCAAATTCCAGCTGAGAAGGCTGCCCGGACAAGCAGCGGGAGGTAAAACAACACATTTTGGCTCCGATTGTGCTTTGTTACAAATGATGTATGATGCATTATCTTATACAACACGATTTCAACTAGGTTTTCACCGTGGAGGAACTGGTCGTCGAAGACTCAATTGTCACCCGATCCATAAGGCCGCCGCGTAGCCCTCCCCATCCCCTTAGAAATTTTCAAATTGTGACGGGGTAAACGGTGCGTGTTGTGCGGACTATGAAATGCGGGATCATATGTTGGTTGACGTCTTCATAATACTTGGGCTTTGTGTAAATTGATTTCCGGATGTTAGACCTTTATGCTTCGTTAAGTTAGATGTGCTTGGTGACCCTCTCCCTATGTTACTAACCCTTTACATGGACCCTCGAAACCAATTTTCAAAAGTTACTAACCCTCTCCGTATGTTACTAACCCTCTCCGTATGTTACTAACCCTATACATTACCCCCGAAAACCAATTTTCAGAAGTTACTAACCCTCTCCGTATGTTACTAACCTTATTCCTGTATGTTACTAACCCTCTCCCTATGTTACTAACCCTCTCCGTATGTTACTAACCCTCTCCGTATGTTACTAACCCTCTCCGTATGTTACTAACCTTATTCCGGTATGTTACTAACCCTCTCCCTATGTTACTAACCCTCTCCGTATGTTACTAACCTTATTCCGGTATGTTACTAACCCTCTCCCTATGTTACTAACCCTCTCCGTATGTTACTAACCCTATACGGAGCCCCCAAAAGCCATTTTTCAGAAGTTACTAACCCTCTCCCTATGTTACTAACCCTCTCCGTATGTTACTAACCCTATACGGAGCCCCCAAAAGCCATTTTTCAGAAGTTACTAACTCTCTCCCTATGTTACTAACCCTCTCCGTATGTTACTAACCCTATACAGAGCCCCCAAAAGCCATTTTTCAGAAGTTACTAACCCTCTCCCTATGTTACTAACCTTATTCCTGTATGTTACTAACCCTCTCCGTATGTTACTAACCCTCTCCGTATGTTACTAACCCTATGCAGAACCCCCTGCAGATGGTTACATTAAGTCCTTCTTTTGAACACAGAATTAATTTCGGACAGGGGTCCATGCTTCAAGACATGTACACTCCACTTCACTCATTCAGTAGTGAGAACTCACAAACTTGCTTAGCTCAGAAAATAACGACAACTGTTTATAGAAATGACTGATTAGGCACAAGATAGTTAATTCATTACACAATGGAGTAGAAGACGTTGTTCTACATCGCAGGTTTCTGTCCACATATATACATTAACATGTCCATATGGCTCACACTTTGTTGCGTGGCCGTTTGTGATGACAACTGTGAAACCTCAAGAGTAGACGAAGAAGGGTCTGTGTACATAATGTCTTCCGAAGGGCATGGTTCTTCTTCCACATCACATGTATCAAGTGGTTGCCCTTGCAAAGAACTCCATCTGTCAGATTTCTTTTTTTTCCTCCTTGTCTCAAGGCTGGACTTTATCCTCCTTCGTCGTCCTTTCTCTATTCCGCCCTTCAGGCGAAATTGTTGTGCAGGTTGTTGATCAGGGTTAACCTGTTACGAAACAGATAATTATGTAAGGACTTGTAAGCAATCCAATGCTGATAATAAACAAGAAAAACGTGTGATTCATGGTCAACATGTACCTGTGATTGGGATTCAACGACCTGCGATGGTTCATTGTCTTTATCTCTGTTTCCGTCCGCAATTTGGTACATTCGCTCGAGGAGACATTCGGTGTACTCGTCGTGTGGCTGTCGGCAAAAGTTGAGCAGGTGTTCATATGTTTCTTTCGACTTTGCTGCCGTTGCACATAGCTCAACAACGTTGCCCACTAGATGCATAAACCTCATAGTTGAAAGTGCTTTTTCGTCCGTTGTATCAGTACCATGGACAATGGCATTTTCAGCAGACATCTTACATGCATCCCTTGTCCACCTTGTCAAAAAAAACTTAGAAGGAACCAGTCTAATCTGAGCGTGTAAGAATACACGTATGACGTGCCTACATAAGACGCCACTGAATTCAAATTTCTTACATGAACAAGTCACATCAATTTCTGCGAATCTATTGAATTCTACCCGATGGTAGTGCTTTGCGTCGTCAAATATTATAAATGCATTGGCCTCACACGGCTGCAATACGCGGTCAATGGCCTTCAAGTACTCATGCTGAAATGTTTCATCCACAGCCGGTGTGTTCCGCTCCTTTGCTTCTTGGAGCATTATGGAGTCAACTGCACATCTCCTAAAGGTATGCCTCATTTTATGATCCGCGAGATCTTGCTGGTATCTCCTATCATCAAGCAATTTTTGACAGTTTTCAAAAAGTACATTCATTGTTTGCCTTATGTCCAAATAATCTTTGAGTACCTTGTTCAAACTTTCACACCTCTGGGTGCTGACCATGTCCGCAGTAAATGTGCTTCGTCCGTATACCAAAGCCCACTTTTTCCTGTCCTCATACAACACTTTCAGCCAGTGGTTGTCTTCGAGTTTATACTTTGTCAACATTTCAGCCCATGCATCTACAAAAGAATCCTCGTCTTCGTAATCGTAAATGCATCTTTGAAAATCTGTCTTAAAAGTATGTGTGGCACTGAAAACCTGATTTAGATGCTTGCATGCATTTTGATACATATGCCAAACACATATTCTATGGTATGTTCTGGGCAGTTCTTGTGCAATGGCATTACTCATAGCCTTGTCTTGATCGGTCAATATGGTCTTCGGCTCCTTACCATGCATGACATTTATGAAAGTGTTGAATAGCCATCGAAATGTGTGTATGGTCTCATCATACAATAAGGCTGCACCGAAGATTATTGTTTGTTTGTGGTGGTTTACTCCAACGAAAGGAGCAAAAGGTCTCCCATATCTGTTGGTCTTGTATGTTGTGTCAAAACACAAGACATCACCGAATCTTTCGTAGTCCTTGCGCATTCTCCAGTCAGCCCAAAAGATGTTGGTAATGAGGTCATCTTGATCCACTTGTATGGAGTAGATAAAGGAAGGGTCTTCCGTTTGCCTACGATGGAAATATTGAAGTAGTCCCCGGTGTCAAATTGAAGCATTTCTTCTTGTCGTTTGGTCCGTAGGTAGTTCTTCATATCGACCTGGCTGAAACCTAAGTTGCTTCTTCCACCTACTTGGTTGGACATCATGTGATATAGTTGCGTTGGTTTCAAGCCACTACTTTCTCCAATATCTACAATTGATGCATGAACTTCTTTGAACTTACGATGTGATCTTAACATGTGTGCCTTGGTTGGGCTTTCAAGATCATGATTGTGTTCTACATCCCATCTGGTGATTCTATACATCCCATTGACGTTCAGCCCGTAGGTTATCCCTGCCAGACAACCCGATCGGGTCTCAGCTCGTTGAATGACTGTGTTAGAGTACCGGGCATCTTTCTTCCTCCAACCTTCTTTGGAACACACTAACCGCATGTTTCTGACAAGACCTTCCTTGTCCTTAGCTAAGTGATATCTTCTAACACCAAATCCTAGACCTTTGGCGTACGTAAGGAATGCTGCATATGCATCATCAACAGTTTTAAATTCGGAATCATGACAGAGTCCCTCATGCCTTATGTTACAAGCTGCTCTTAACTGCTGGCTTTCTTCCCTGTAAAAATAAATACAGTCTTTCGTAAATGCATTGCTACTGAACCCTTCGAGCATTTGTGACAGGTTACCAACCCTTTACATGGCGGCCGAAACGATTTTTCAGAAGTTACTAACCCTCTCCCTATGTTACTAACCCTTTACATGGCCCCCCGAAACCATTTTTCAGAAGTTACTAACCCTCTCCATATGTTACTAACCCTTTACATGGCCCCCCGAAACCATTTTTCAGAAGTTACTAACCCACTCCCTATGTTCTTAACCCTTTACATGGCCCCCCGAAACCATTTTTTAAAAGTTACTAACCCTATCCCTATGTTACTAACCCTTTACATGGCCCCCCGAAACCATTTTTCAGAAGTTACTAACCCTCTCCCTATGTTACTAATCCTATACGGAGCCCCCTAAAACCAATTTTCAGAAGTTACTAACCCTCTCCCTATGTTACTAACCCTTTACATGGCCCCCTGAAACCAGTTTTCAGAAGTTACTAACCCTCTCCCTATGTTACTAACCCTCTCCATATGTTACTAACCCTTTACATGGCCCCCTGAAACCCTTTTTCAGAAGTTACTAACCCTCTCCCTATGTTACTAACCCTTTACATGGCCCCCCGAAACCATTTTTTAAAAGTTACTAACACTCTCCCTATGTTACTAACCCTTTACATGGCCCCCTGAAACCCTTTTTCAGAAGTTACTAACCCTCTCCCTATGTTACTAACCCTATACATTGCCCCCGAAAACCAATTTTCAGAAGTTACTAACCCTCTCCCTATGTTACTAACCCTTTACATGGCCCCCTGAAACCAGTTTTCAGAAGTTACTAACCCTCTCCCTATGTTACTAACCCTCTCCATATGTTACTAACCCTTTACATGGCCCCCTGAAACCATTTTTCAGAAGTTACTAACCCTCTCCATATGTTACTAACCCTTTACATGGCCCCCCGAAACCAATTTTCAGAAGTTACTAACCCTCTCCTTATGTTACTAACCCTATACGGAGCCCCCTAAAACCAATTTTCAGAAGTTACTAACCCTCTCCCTATGTTACTAACCCTCTCCATATGTTACTAACCCTTTACATACCCCCCTGAACCCATTTTTCAGAACTTACTAACCCTCTCCCTATGTTACTAACCCTCTACACAGCCCCCTGAACCCATTTTTCAGAACTTACTAACCCTCTCCGTATGTTACTAACCCTCTACACAGCCCCCTGAACCCATTTCTCAGAACTTACTAACCCTCTCCCTGTGTTACTAACCCTCTACACAGCCCCCTAAAACCATTTTTCAGAAGTTACTAACCCTCTCCGTATGTTACTAACCCTTTACATGGCCCCCCGAAACCATTTTTCAGAAGTTACTAACCCTCTCCATATGTTACTAACCCTTTACATGGCCCCCCGAAACCAATTTTCAGAAGTTACTAACCCTCTCCTTATGTTACTAACCCTATACGGAGCCCCTAAAACCAATTTTCAGAACTTACTAACCCTCTCCCTATGTTACTAACCCTTTACATGGCGCCCTGAACCCATTTTTCAAAAGTTAAAAATTCTTTACATATCTTCCTAACCCTTTACATGCGCCTGAACACATATGTTTCACAGGTTAATAACTCTTTACATAACTTACTAACCCTTTATATATGATGTTCAGCCTTCATTTCACACGTTACCAAATACTAAATACTAAACGTTTACATATCTTATTAACCCTGTACACATCACTCATTATGTTTTTTCCAACCTATTGACTCCTGAAACGTGATCTTATTAGTGTACATTTAGTGCTAACTACCTATTGTAACTTCTCATGCAGCCAGCACCACAGTCCATCGGTGGTTTTCAGAACATTAAATACACTACATTCAATATCTTTTAACGTAAATAAACATACTAACATGACGGCTGTCTCTGACGAGGGGCCAACACAACTTGCTTCAACTTCTGCTCGCCTTGCTGTCCCAAAATCACAGTCCATTGCTTCGATTCTTCCTCACCACGCGCACAAATGCACCGGGAAAATGGAGGAGGAATGCTCCGATGAACATGCGGACGAAGACGAATATGACATAGGGCGATTCATTTCCCGCGCAATTTTCATCGTGTCACCATTAAGGAGGACTTGACAACGTCATGATGGCATGGTAAGGCAGAGACGGTGGTGGCGTCCGCACCGGCAGGCGAAACGGCGCCGTTTCGTTGGATGAAACGGGCCGTTAAGCGAACGGCGTCAACCTCTCCTGCGTCGGACGTTTGGCGCAGCGGTCCCGACGCTTACGTGGCTCTCGCGGATAGGCGACTGCGGGACTCGCCTCAGGAGACGTCCTGAGGCGATCCGGACTCCTGGCAAAAACAACCGAGGGGGAGCTAGGCGAGGCCTTTTGAGTGGACGTAGGCATACTGAGCAAGGTACATGATGAAGTGTTCAGTGAGGACGGGGAGTTAGGCGAGGCCTTCCAAGCAGAGTTTGACGTGCCAAGAACGCCAGCCAGGTCATGGGGGGTGTACCGGCTGGCTAGTGTGGGACATGGGCCATCCCCTCTTGCACAAACGTGCATGGATCGAGTTGTTGTTGGTAGTGTTGGAGGCGGCAGTGCGGGAGAGACGAGATAGATGGCAGAGGGGGGTAGGGCCACCGTCCGATGTCGGGTGGGCCGAAGAACCCACAATGGCGATAGATGTTGGAGAACTAACAGGAGACGCTGGAGTTGGTGGATCTGGATTGGATATGGAGTTCTGTTGGAGAGATTCAGAGATAGGATCGGAGGTTAGGGATGCTCCCCCTAGCCGCTGTAGTGACCTTGGATCTCGCCTCATACATCTCCTCCTCCGTTTCAACAAGAAACGTGATGGTGAAGCCAACAGTGGCAACACCGTCTCAATGATGCCTTTCTTGAATCTTGGTGGCGACGTGCAAGCGGATGCCAGAGGTGCGAGTGAGGCCAGGGGCGGAGGGGTCGGAGAGTTGCTTGGCCAGGGAGGGGCAAGAAGAAGAGAGAGGGGAAGGGCGGAGGGGAATGCACGTAGTTGAGAACATTGTGAGGGGTAGAGAGAGAGAGAGGGGGGACACTGGGAGAGAGAGAGAGAGAGAGAGAGAGAGAGCAATGCATGCACGCCCCCATCTTCCCGTCTATCTCAAAAATAAAATAGGTCTTTCTCTATTCTGAATTTAAAAGAGTTTCAAGAAGAAGGATGCAGTATTTTTAAAAAAGGAGAATTATAATGGGGTGTTTGGTTGCATGATAATTGAGGTTTTTATTTTAATTTTTAAAAATGGTAAGAAAACGTGTTAAAAGAGGTGTTTGACAACCATGACAATTTTATGTTTTGAAAGTGATTTTCTTCTTAAACAAAAAAAGAGGGTCTCACCTCTTTCTTTTTTCTTGTGGTCCCCCACTTTATTTGGTCATGTGCGGTGGTTACTCTTTTTTGTAATCACATCCCTCCAAACATGATAATTTTATGTCATGAGTTGGTTCACTTTTTATTTTAATACAATTTTTTATCATGAAAGTGTACAAAAAATTATCATGCAACCAAACACCCCATAAGTAACCACCGCACATGACCAAATAAAGTGGGGGACCACAAGAAAAAAGAAAGAGGTGAGACCCTCTTTTTTTGTTTAAGAAGAAAATCACTTTCAAAACATAAAATTGTCATGGTTGTCAAACACCTCTTTTAACAAGTTTTCTTACAATTTTTAAAAATTAAAATAAAAACCTCAATTATCATGCAACCAAACACCCCATAAACACTTTATCTCTTTCATTTTTAAAACTTAAGTTAAAAAGAAAGAAAAAAATGTAACCAAACACCCTGTAAGAGAATAAAAACATTAATAAAATATTAATTATCAATGTCTAGCCAACTGCTTGGACGACATAGTGTTTTTTGTTTTTTAAATTCACACAGTTCCCTTTTAATATTATATAACTAACATACAAAAGAATAAAATTACAAAACTAAAATTTTAACTTTAAGACTTGTGAACATATTTATCATCTGTTTAAATAAACTTAGAGTATGTAACACATACTTATAAAGTTGCAATGTTAAAGTCACACTATCTAGGTCTAACTTTAATTTTTGGGTGAAACTTGTTGGCAACACCGACTTTCACCAAAGTGCGTTATTTTTGTAATTTCTTTTAGTAGAGATTACATATATAAAACATTAAGACTGAAACTATTCAACATAGATTTAAAGAAAAAAAAAGCACATTGATGTAGACAAATAAAACTTCGACCATATTCGAAGTCAACATCTCCATCACACTCAAACGTGGCCACATATGACCTGCACTTTGATGTGCTTTGAAGATTGATTATCGAAGATATGAACTTGATCTCTTAATAGAGTTTGACAACTTCTGTGAGACTAGATGATCACTTCGAGAAGTGGATATTGTCCAGACTATAAAATCACATTAGAAAGATCATGGCTATGAATAGGACTTGAAAAGATGACGAGATAGAACTAGATCACTAGACAAAGAAGAAAACTAAAGAAAATCAAAATAAAAAACAACTAGGATAAGCCGAGCACTACCCCTCCAGTGCATAAAAAGGGTAAAACATCTAAATAGACCTTTAAATGGAGCACATAAATAATGGTGAAACTATATGAACGAAATTTTATATAGGGTTTCCTCTTTCCTTGAATATTGACTCTCGCAAAATAGTTTGGACGATGAGCACACTCCCACCATGGAACTACCAAGCAAATGACAAGCAAGATTCCTCGCGAGGGTTCATGTGAGGGCTCTACAACGAGGGTTCTACGGCCAAACTCCACGAGGGCTCTGTGGGCGAGGGCACCCGCAGGCTACTCATTGCCACTGATATCCAATTTAAACTATAACTTCAGAGTCATTGCATCTTGTCTTGGAGATTCATCAGTTATATATATAATTTAAAATTCAAAGTTATTTTTAGGCCACATAATGAAGATTAGCGAAATAGGCTGTAGTTGACTAGCGGAAGATGCTTGCTAGGTGGTGTTCGATCATGTGTGAACCAAACAATTAATTATATTATCAATTCAATCTCCCAATCCAATTGGGGGCAAAACAACTAGCATCATTGTTCAAATTTTGGAACCTAAGTGAATTGGCAAAATTATAGAAAGATCAAACTTATTGGTTATACTATGAGAAAGAGTTATTGTGAGATGATTATGAAATTATACTAATATTTTAACTAATTAATTTGAATTTATACCAAATCTATTTACATTTGATGTTTCATTTCTTATTACAAGTTTGATAGAGTAACACAGATAGTATTTATTGACTCAGAAAAGATATATGATAGAGGTTCAAGAGAGGTTTTAGGATAGGTGTTGGAATGAAAGATGTATATTAGGTATATATTGTAAGGAATCATCCATATAATATTAGTGCAGTGGAAGCGACAATTCCTGTGGTTTTCTTTATAATTTGTCTTAATCAGAACCGAATGACGAAAATCGAAAACTGATCAAATCAGGTTCGAATATACCTAATAGGGATTCATATAATCACATAGAGATGAAGGAGATGAGTTTCTTAAGCTCTTAAAACTATTCAAAACTTCGGTCTTCAGTAGTATCCACATGAACTTCATCCACAACATGTTCTCTTTTGCGCCGGTATCGAGAACTGTTCGTGAATGGAGATCCATCGCCCATGGATGCCATCTAAAGAGAGAAGGAGGTAGCGAGGAGGTTGAGGACATGGTTAACACCCTTGGATTGATAGAGTTTGGTTGAAACTATTAGTATTTATAGAAAATTTTAGAATTTTTCATAGAAATCCAAAATCTCCATAAATTATGCCCTTGCCCCTGTACTTGTGTATAAGTCATTTTGTGTGTGACCCACTAGGCCCAATAACCTATTTGGTTGAGGCCTAAATAAAATAGAACAATTTTATTTAATTTAACTAAATATGTTATCCGATAACAGATTAATCGACCTACCGATCATGAAAGGTACAAGCCACATCCCATGATCCTAAATGGTTATGGGGATAATCTCATCTCCATTGAGAATTTTCATCACCAGTTATCACATGGATATAAACTCTCATCCATCCAATGTCCTAGTCGAAAAGGAGTACGTCATTTACTGTCAACTCCTTAGTATACCGACTCTATAGGATCTTATACTCAGAATTGGATCAATTGAAAAACTCCTTTTCCAATCATCCTATCTACCCTAGCCAAGAATTTGGAGTACTATCCCATAAGATATTCACTCCCACTTACTGAGAGTGGACGATCCCTTGTTGTCCGCTCAATTACCTCCATCAGGTTTCCTTGTACCCAATCCATCGCTATACTAGACCATCTTTACGGTAATCCATAAGTCAATGGTCAAAGCATACATTTCACCCAACAAGGTATCTTTGGTGACTCAGGTCAAAGGTCCAACCATACAACCGTGATGATAGAAAAATCCTGATTGACAGTTCGGTAAGATACCATTCAGGGTTTCTAATTCGGTCAGTTTAGTGAACTCATTCAACTAATGAGCACATGTATACGTATCTCAGTGTCTCGACACTAATGACCAATGAGATCAGTCATCCTCATCATATAAGAAGACAACACATACACTAGTTTATCAAAGTCCTTGATGTCCCGTCTCAAGGATCCCATGACTAGGAACATTTAGATCATATACCTCTAGATGATCAATCTCATTATCATGATCTCATCATTATTTAATCATCATTGCACATGATCAAGGACTTCATTATGATATGTGCATCTAATAAGAGCTAGTAATGAAAATTTGTCTAATTATTTGAATGAGATATTTCTAAAAATGTTGAATCATATCATATATGATTGGCTTGTAGGACATACATTTCTATCATATATATATATATATATATATTTTGGTAATAAAAGATATGTATGATGAAACAACTAAAGTATTAGTGTATGCACAATTGAAGAAGAAACAAGAGATTTTACTAGTTCAACCAGCTTACATCAAGGGTGTCTATAGTAAATCAATATCCTTTTGTTTTAGTTATGAATGAATCAACAAAAACTATATAAGGTGATATACATTGGTTTATGAAAATTATAGAGACAATATTATAATAATAGATAAGACATGCGGAGTGAATAAAAAGTTAAAATTTTGAAAAAAATACTCTACAAAATATGGGTTCCAAATTAAGCAAAACTAAAAAGAATATATGTATTGTAAATTTAATAAAAATAAAAAATTTGACGATGTTAGTTCGACTATAGTAATATTATTTTAACAAATTCAATTTAATAATTTTAGATAAATTATTTAAAAATTATGGAGAATGTGATGAAGACATTAATCATAAGATTAAAATAGGTTAGATGAAATGGAAATTGGCTATAATTATTCTATGGATGGTAAGATTCTACTAAAGTTGAAAAGAAAAATTTATCATATAAGTATAAGACTTACAATAGTACATGGTGGTAAATGTTGGACAATAAAGAAAGATATCCTTTTAAAATAAGTGTTGCCAATTGTCCATCTGTTTCTTAAAGATGACTATAGAAAGACAATGAGAGATATCATTGAAAGTCATATAGTATAATTGAGAGAATATGTAAGCTATCATTATTTACATATTTATATGCCTCACTAAGATTATATAGTTACATTTTTTAAAATTCTTATCTTGTCATTACACTTTGTTTCCAATGAGCGAAGCTTAACAAAAATTCTCCATGGCTATTTAACGTATACAGTTCATTGTGTATATGGAGTGTGTTGAGAAACATATATTCATAAATGTTTATGGCTGTGTTAAAAGTTGACAACGAATTGGGTGAAAACTCTTTAAAACTTTGTATACTTTGACACTTTTATGATGTTTAATGTCACACCTCAAATTTTTAACATGCACAACGGAATACAATCCGACGATGCAATCGGGGAATAAACCCTCAACTTCATTGGTTTGGAAAATTAGAAATTTTAAAATAGGTCCTAGCTCATAAATTCTAATGGTTCTTTCTAAAGTGTCATGCTAATAATACAATCAAACAATTCATATACCCTTCTATGTTACATAGATTTTTCAATAAACTTTTTGTAATCTAAACCACCATGCTTCTACTATGCTACTCATGATTACTTGAAAATTTGTTAAAAGAATTTGGGTGAGTACAACAACTCAATAGACATCCCATCATCCACTAGATTGGATAGTCAAATAGCACTGAAATGGTAAATAAATAAATACTCAAACATACACCCATTGTATACAAGTATAAAACTATACAATACAACAAATATCTGACTTAACCACTCGTTTTAAACCACCAACTAGCCTCTAAAATCACACTAACCAACACCTATAAATCAACTAACCAGCACCTATAGCCACCTAAGAATAACTTGAATCAATAGGGATAACATATGCATGAACACTTATTACATGCTCTGTATGATAGAATCACTTTCAAATGAAATATGCCATGCATACCATGCAACACAAACTAATTGTAACAACGTAATACACATCATAAGGCCATGTTCACAACATCATACAATAGATGTATCTATCCTCTAATAAGAGATCACACCTTTTCTTATTTGCAAAGGATGTGTCGTCTTGTCATCTCAACTAATTAACATCAGATCTACCATATATAGTAGTATAATACAGCTAGATAAATCTCATAGTGTGCCTAAGCAGGGGTGACACTTAAGACAAATCTCAATAGCCAAGATTGAAGGATGCACCAAACTGTTCTAACCTCTGCTGCCCAAGGTAACAACTAACTAGTCTGATGTAGCCCTATCTTCCATTTCTATAAATGCCTCATGTATCCACACAACATATGTCATGCCATGACCAAATATATTCAAGATCTATGAACATAAAATGAACATTATCACTTCTAAAGCATTCAACATCTATAAAAAATACACCTAAACATATGCTCAAAACACTCTGACTTTGATGTTTAAACACAATATGCCAACCTACATACATGCACACGAAATGCCAACCTACAACACAAGCACTAAAGATAGCTAAAATCTGAATGAATGAGAGAGTTACAAGAAAAATCAGATTTAATAAAATAATCTAGAAATCTATCTTATATGATTAACCTACAACCATAAATATATAACATAGACTCAATCGAGTTAAATATCAACTAGCAAGTTCCAAACCATCCACACCATGAGTTAGACCTTAAGCCACACATACATTTGGGACATAATCGGAATAATCAACTACTAAGATCACTAATTGTATTGTATGCATTTACAAGACTAACCAAATACATACAACTACAAACAATCACCATGTTTAATATCAAACCATACATATATCTCAACATCAACAAGTGATTAATAATTATTAAACATTAAACTTAGTGATATTAGACGGGTCTGGATGTCAACCTAAATGGCACAAGAAAACTCAAGAATTGGTGGTTGAATATAATATCGAATGTGGAACGACAACAATAATGAAGAAACTGAGGAGATAATAACCTTCAGTAAAAGAAATATAGGAGGATAATAGGATGAGAGAGATAGATAGAGAGCACGATAGGAGATGGAGAGAGGGAGCAGTTCTCACTGTTAGTCAACGTTGCAATGATGTATCAACAGGTGGAGAGAGACAGAGGCATGGTAGAGTTGCCATTGGTGGGAGCACAGTCAAGTGGCAGATGGACGATGTTGGTGGTAGGCTTGGTTGTGTGGGCGTCCAAGAGGCTGACGAGCTGGTGTCACGGTGTTGGCACGGTGAGGCTACAGTGGCATGCAGCTGGCCAGTGCTGGTCGGTGCACAGTAGCTAGTGGGAGGGCGGTGCACGCAGGAGACATGGTCACTCACAGGGGCGGCCAAGGGTAGCTAGTGGCTAGTCTTGCGGATGATGTCCACATGGCTGCATGGCACTGGTGAGGTGGCCACACAGCGGGCTGCAGCAACGGGGTGACGTCGCCTCTAACAAAGTGGCGACGAGAAGAAAAAGAGAGGGTTGCGACTTCGAGCGACAGAGAGGAATAGAGAGAGGAGGGGAGTAGTTAGGGTATGATGGAGAAAAAGAATAAATAAGAGAGGGAGAGTTTTGTGGATATAGAAAGATGAGGAGAGGGAGAGATAAATCATATGAAGATCATTTTTTAACTTATTATTATTAACCAATATAAAAATACCGTCTATTATATTTAAGATGTCATACATGTGCACATGATATTAAAATGTAAGTAAAAAATAATTAGAATGATAGAGGATTGGAAAAGGGCAAAAGAAGCTTGGATGAGTGCTTGGTTTTGGCCCTCCTAGTGCCACATCAACAGGGCACATAGCTAGTTCCCTATTGGTGGGGCACTAGGACAAAGTACTCTCCTGGTGGGATGCTAGTGTTGTGCCCCTTGGTGGGGTGCTAGGGCCTTGGATTGGTTGGGCATCGATGGCTTTTTCTTTCTCTGCTCTAAACTATTGTGTGAACTCTGGTGCTTTGGCACAACTCCTTGAGGTTTTCTTAACACCTAAGAATATGTAGGAGAGTTAAGGAAGAGTTGTAGATAGATGTAGATTAAAGTAGAATAGAGTGGGAAAAGAGGGGACTCCATGGTAAGGTAGAGAAAAGAGAGGAGCAATGGGGGCTCTCTAAGACCTATTGGGGGTTTCTTACAAAATGGGGGTAGTCTAGAATAAGAGAGAACAAAATAGAAGGATTGAGAGATGTTGAGAACTGACCCCTTTTAGAGCCACATAGAAGGGCAAACTCAAAATCCTAAAAACACAATTTGCATGGCAAAGTGCCCTATCTATGAGGTGCTAGGTGGCCTGGTTATGGGAAGCTAGGTGTGAATGTAGTTTTTGGAATTCAAACTTTTGGCATCTGTGTGTGCGCTCTTCACTCCTGTCTTACATTCACCTTGGTCCCCGTACATTCGACCCTTGGTGTCACCTAGGTTTTGTAAGATTAGTTTGAGGTGTGTGAAAGAGAGGAAGAGAAAAAAAGATAAAGAAAAGTGAAGAGAAAAGATAGAAAGAAAGAAAAAGCAAAGAGCATTGTCAGAAGAACAATGGTATGTGTGATGATATGGGTATAAGGAGCTATGGGCTTCGATTATAAATATAGAAATAAAAAAGGTACTAAGTTATGTTAATCAGTGCAAGAGACAAGTTTTGTGAGTTTTGGCTTCTTCCTCTTCGACTGGTCAGAAAAGAAGAGCTTGAAAGGCTTATTCTTTTGAGTAGGGGTGAGAGTAGCTAGTTTCTACCGACATCTCCTACAACGTCCAACTCAAACAAGAAAACAACTGTAGGATCTATTAGAACTAAAAGAAGTGGAGTACCCATGGAAGAAATATATTTAAAACAACAAATGAAACCATACTAACCAGGTTGAGGCTAGTTCCCAACCACCAATTTTAAGTATTATAAAGTTAATTTAAAGAAAATAAAAGTCTGTATGCATGCAAAATAAAGCTTAGATGTAAATGGAAAAACAAAAGAATAGATAAGAGATCAAGAAATAAGTTGAATTAGCTCCCTATTCATAATAGTCTGATTTTGAAATTGTAGGAGCCATGTAGAGGGGGCACCTGGTGCCTTATATTGGAGGCATTAGGGGCCTTAGACTAGTGGTCGTAGGAGGCCAATTCATTCTTCTCTATTAGTGCTCAAGGTCCGATGTGTAGGCATTGCTCCTTGAGGTTTCCTTAACATTAAAGAATGTGTAAGAGTCAAGGGAGAGTCATAGATGGATGTAGATTGAAGTAGAATGGTTGGGTAAGAAGGGATGAGATCTTGAGAAGAGGTGGAAGAAGAGTAAGAAGGGAGATAAAAATGGTTGTAAGATGATTCTTCCGACCCTTAAAATATGGTTCCAACCTTTAAAATGTTGGAAGATCTTCTCCTTTTATAAAAGAGAGCTGGCCTAAGTCTCCAAGAGTTGCACATCATGGCCATAAATGTAAAGGATAGAAGCCCCAAGATCCCTACAATGCTTTTGCTATGAAATTTGTTGGTGCCCCCCTCTTCGGGGCACCAAGACTTTATGCTCAGTGAAAAACCTAGAAAAGGAGCACTCTCCCAAAGCATAGGCAGAAAAATTCCTACCAGGGGCTTAGTGCCCCCCTTACGGGGCACCTACAATTGTCTCCAAACACCTGCTTATGGGGCATTAGGCACCCTTCCAGCAAGGCACTAGGCGCACCCCCTAACAAGGCACCAAGTGGCAAATTGTGAAAAATGCGAAAAATGTAGTGGTTTCTGAAAAATAGTTTCTTAGGTGACATATTTGAATGCTACCCGTAAAACAAGAGTTTTAAGCTTTCCAATTAGACCATTTTGGCATGTCTACACTAGGTGCCTCCCCTCTGGGGCACCTACAACCTTCATTAAGGCGATGTGCAAAAAGCATGTTTGACTGGGGTCAAAAATGGGCATTCAGATTAAGCTCTACCATGGCAGGGCACTTTGACTGGAATGGCACAATTAATACTCTAACCCTACTTCTAACTAGCACCATTCAAAGGTCAACTCAGTCACCCAATTCAGGTTAAAAAGGTGATTAAGTACCCTCTTAGGTGCCCCTTAGTAGGATACCAAAATTCTACTCTTTGTGCTCCCTTTTTGGGGCCGTAAATGCCCCATTGAATGGGCACCAAGGTTGGTAGAGACCGAAATGCACAAAAAACTCAATTTTTTCAAAAAATATTTGTTTCTTATTAAAATACTTAAAAATAATTTTTAAAAATAGTAGTTTTGAGTCTTACGATTAGGCTAAATTTAAGTATCTAAACTTAATTTGTTCTATCTAAACCTTTTTATTATGTTACTAGTCAAGATTTAGTGAACTGTGCAAAGAAGATATTAAAAGTTTGTTGTCTAGGCCCTCTAGTATTTTGGCACTCATTGGTTTCTAGTGTATCATATGAAAATGTACTAGTAGTTTATTTGAGAGCTAATCTTGTTAGAGATATAATTATTATTGGTATAATGTTTCTAAGTCTGTTTGAATAGTTTATGTCAAAAGGGTACTCAACACTCTTCTTATGAATGTAGAAAGATACTACATCTTATCAAACCACCTAAATTTAGTGTCTCTTGTATAATTGCTTAATTATTATGATGCTACTCTTTTAAGTCACCAAATTTATATAAATATGGAATTAGATTCACTATGATTCTCCAAGATGTAATTATTCACTATAGGAAAAGAAGTTATTGGCGACGGATTACAAGCAAAAAGTTGTCACCAATAATGGTGTCTACAATGGCTTTCTTAATGTTGTCACGAAAATCATGTAAACTGGCAATGGCTTCTAAGCACCGTTGTAAAAAGTACATTCATGATGGTCAAAACCATCACAAATGCAGAAACAAAAATCCATAGGTTACTAGTGACTGCTTAGGCCATCATGAACTATTAGGATTCGACCGTTCAACGGTTGACATTCATTGGTGATGGTGCAAGCCGTCGCCAATGTAACTTATTGCGCAAGTGGCAACGGCTTGTCAGTCATCGCTAATAAGTTTCCCTTTTAACTTTTAATCTTGTGCTACCCCCTCTTTTCCTCCTCCCACTTGCTTGACTCTATCTCTCTCACCACCATTGACTCTCTCCACTGCTGCCTCCCATGATACTGCCGCCATGCTACGTACCGTTGGTAGCCAGTGGAGCCCTCATCGCCATTGTCCATTGCTGCCACAGACCCAACCCTAGCTAAGGCTAATTGGATCTCCTATTTTAGGTATGCAATTTTCTTTTTTCTTCATGTTAATTTAGGATTTTTATGCCCAAGATAAGGCCTTCCAATATTTAAATTGTAGAAAATCATATGGGATGTTTGGTTGCATTAAAAATTGGCTTTTTGTTACAATTTTATGTTTTCGTTAGAAAACATTTTAAAAGATGTACTTAAAATAGATGTTTGGCAACTATTACAATTTTATATTCATTAAGATATTTTCTTCTTAAACAAAAAAAAGAGAATGCCATCTCTTTTTCTATCTTGTGGTCCCCCACCTTGTTTAGTGATATAAAGTATACACCTTTTTTGTTATCACATCATTCCAAATGTAATAATTTTATGCTATTTATTAGCTCACTTTATTTTAATACACACATAATGTATGAAAATATTTAAATTAATAATTTGATAAGTTGCATTTAAACGATAAATTTAAGATGCATTTAAGTAGATTCTATAAAAATAGTTTAAATCAGAGGAAACCAAAGAACCGAATCCGATCTATGAAAACTCAAAAATCAAATTAAACCAAATTAATACAATCTAAACTGGTTGAAAGGTTTGGGTTGGCCTAAAGGGTCATACGATTTGTTTAAAGAGAAATTTTTGTTATTCAATTGATAATTTGTCTGACACTACATTTATTCTTTTCTTGTAGTTAGGAAGCTTCAAATGAGATATTCACTCGAAACTTGCCTCCTTTGGAGAATGTTCAATTAAATTAATATATTTATTACATTGTCATTTCTTTATTTGCATAATTTTTTTATTATAACAAATGAGTATCTAAAACAAATCTTGGATGCATATTTCTAATAGATTAGATTCTAGGTATCTTCAAGGGATCAAAAAATTCTTAAACTATGCTTTTCATGTTTCTAGGGCAAAATATAAACATTAAAAACATAAGGATATGATACAATGTCTTTGTAAAATATGTTGTAATGCATTTATTTCTAAAAAAAATATTATGAAAGAATACTTAAAATGTGATGGCATATGGTTAAATGATCAAACTTGGATTATTTCTTGATGAAATCAAACTTAATTTTAATAATGAGGTGGACGCACAAGTAAATGAATGGCAAGTTGATCATATAAAAGATAAATTAATATATATGCTTCATGATATTCAAAACAATAAATCTTCTACCCGATATAATGAGAATTAACCAAATGAAAAAGGTCCACAACATTTTATATTACTAAAAGATTTAGAAGCACTTCTATATGAAGGTGTGAAAGATATATCTAAATTAATTTTTTTAAAGTTGATTCAACTTAAGTTAATAAATGGTCTCACTAGAAAATGTATGGATATGATATTATCTTTATTTAAGAAAGTATTACCTAATAGTGCATTTGTTCTTGATAATTAGTATGAGCTTAAGAAAATAGTTAAAGAATTATGACTTATGAGAAAATTCATGCATGTAAAAATGATTTTACTCTTTTTTTGGAGAGATAATAAAGAAAAAGTGTTTGTACACAATGCAACACTTCTAGATATAAAGATGATCTTAAAAATAAAAATAAAAAAGGTCACAAAAAGTTTTATATGATTTCCCATTAAGAGATAGGTTGAGGAGCTTATTCATATTATCCAATATAGCTAAGTATATGACATGGCATAGCCAACCATGGTCATACTAGTTGGGTGGTGAAATGTGTCATCCTGCCGATTCTCCCACTTGGAAAAGAGTAGATAAAATTTATCTGAATTTTGTGCTAAAGAAACACAACATTCAGCTTGGATTGGCTTCAAATGGCTTCAATCTATTTAGTAACATGTTTTCAAAGTATAGCGTGTGGCATGTTGTTACATTGGTATACAACTTACCACCATGGATGTAAATAAAAGCCACATACACAATGATATCAATGTTAATACCTAGTTCAAGAGCTCCTGGGAATCATGTTGATGTAATCCTACAATTGTTGGTGAAAGAATTAAAAGATTTGTGGTAGATTGGATTGAAGACCTATGACATAGCATAGAAAAATGTTTATGTAATGAGAGTCATACTTTTGAGTACGATAAATGATTTTTCAAGATATACAAATTGATATAGATGGAATACTACAAAAATTGGCATGTCCTATTTGTATTGAGAAAACACATGTCATACAATTTTCTCATAGTTGGAAACAATGTTTCCTAGGTCATCGTTGGTTCCTACCAGTAGCACATCGGTGGAGAAAGAACCACTACAAGCATCTTTTTGATGGCCGACAGTGTGAGAAGAGGACACCAAAGATGCTTTCAATATATGAGATTATAGACACGCAATTTTGGTTCAGTTGGAGAGTCTAAATTCTTGTTTTCATGAAGTATATTAGAGTATTCTTCTAAGGGAACCAAGTTTTTCGGAAAATCGGAACTTCCCTGCACATTTTGGCCAAACTAGGCCTAGTGCCCCCTTAACGGGGCGCTTTGATCAAGTCAAAGCACCCTATAAATAGGGCACTGGGTGCCCTGCTAATAGGGCGCTAGGTGCCCCACTGGTGGGGCACCTGCACCTGACTGACTGGACAAATTGATGGGACAATTCTGCAGATGAAGTTGCCATTTTCTTAGCTATAAAAGGACCCCCATTTGGAAGGTTTAGGACATACCAAGGGCATTCCCCAAACCCTCTGTCACGACTCGGATTTTAACATGCACAGCGGAAGATAATCTGGCGCCGTAACCGAGGAACTAACCCCTATAAATACATCGATTTGGAGCAAAGCAAGATTTATGTCAAAATCCAATAAATGATTCCAATAATTCTATCCAAGCTGTCTCTATGAAATTACAATTTAAATACAAACATTGAACAAATAATCAATTAACTCTTTCAATTCGAAAGCACCACTACGCTTTTGCTGCGCTAAACTTGTTATCCAAAAAAAATATTAAAGATTGGAAGGGGTGAGTCACACAGACCCAGTAGGACTTACACCCAACTAGCCCACTATATTAGACAAGTCCTACTGATAAAACAGATATAAACCCCAAACAAAAGTCAGATTATAACAACTATAAGTAATGCTAATTATCAAGATTCAATTAACTTAATAAGATGTTTTTCTACCCATTGTATAGATTGGCATGATTTACTAAATGCATACTATTCTAATCATGACATAATAACACTAACACAACTCTATATGCACCTAACATATAGTCTTATCATAAAACATGAATTAAATGCAATACTTCACTAATCTACATGTCATAATGAAAACTAAATAAAGAACTAAACAATTTTGTCTGAATATACCACATGCTTCACTTGGATATTGTAGTTATGTTCCAGGACTAACACCAGATTTACCATATAGTAGAATGTAACATATGATAGAAATGTATGCCCTACAAGCCAATCATATATGATATGATTCGACATTTCTAGGAATATCTCATTCAATTAAATAGGCAAAACTTCGTTACTAGTTTTTATTAGAAGCGTATATCGTAATGAAGTCCTTAATCACATGCAATGATGATTGAATCATGATGAGATCATGATAATGAGATCGATCATCTAGAGGTATGTGATCTAAATGTTCCTAGTCATAGGATCCTTGAGACAGGACATCAAGAATCCGGATAGACTAGTGTGTGATGTCTTCTCATATGATGAGAATGACCGATCTCATTGGTCATCAGTGTGGGGACACTGAGATACACACACAGGTGCTCATTAGTGGAATGAGTTCACTGAACTGACCAATTTAGGAAAACCTGATCGGTATCTTACCGAACTGTCTATCAGGTTATTCTTACATCTCAATAGCACAGTTGGATCTTTGACTTGAGTCGCCAAAGATGTCTTGCCAGGCGTACTATGTACTTTGACTATTGACTGATGGATCACTTAGTATTGTGGTCCTATATAGTTAATGGATTGGGTATATGGGAAACCTGGTGGGGGCAATTGAGCGGACAATAGGGGATCGTTCACTCTCGGTAGGAGAGAGAGAATGTCTTATGGATAGTACTCTAAATCCTTGGCCAAGGTAGATAGGATAATTGGAAAAGGAGTTTTCCAGTTGATCCATTCATGAGTACAAGATTTTATAGTGTTGGAATACTTAGGGGTTGACAGTCAGTGCCGAACCCCTGACCGACCGGGACATTGTATGAACGAGGATTTAAATCCGTGTGGTAATTGATGATGGAAAGGCTCAATGGATGTTATTTAACTCCCCAAAGTCATTTGGGATCATAGGATGTGGCTTGTACCCTTTATGATCAGAAAGCCGTAAAAATTGTTATCGGATAACGGTTTTGAATTAATTTAAAGGAATTGTTCTTTTAAATTAATTAAGGCTTCAACCAAATTGACTATTGGGCCTAGTGGGTCACACACAATAGATCTGGTCAATAAGATGAGGGCATGGACGCAATTTTATAGAAGTTTTGGGTTTTTGTGAAAAAATCCATCTTCTATATATAAATGGCTTATGAAGCCAAACCCTAACAAGTCATAGGGTTGGAGAACGTCCCAAGCCTCCTCTCTTCCTCCTCTCTCCTCTAGAAGGCGATCTCCCATGGTCAAGCTTGGATCTGGAAGGTTTCTGGAGGCCCGAAGGAAGGGAGAACTCGTCTATTGAAGCAGATCGTGTGGATACCGCTAGAGACCGGACACTTGAACGGTTTTCAACAAGGAGGAATGTCCTCTCTTCATCCATGGTGAGGGATTTGAGAAATACCATGAGGTACTCTCATTCTACTTCATATTCGGTTCCCGATTTTACTCGTTCGGCATCGATCAAGGCAAAGATCATGGTTTTATGGAATGAAAATTTTTCCGCTGGAATCAAAATTTTTCCGCTGTCATGTATTGATTCCTTACAACATATAGTAAGCTAGATCCCATAGTACACCTAGGTAGGGGTGTACTTAGGATGAACCGCGGTATCCAGGATCAAAGGATGCTCCGGACTGTTCTATTTCATCCACTGCCCACGGGCCACTAACCATAGTCTGGTGAAGTGCAATTACATCACAGAATGCAGCACACTGCATCAACTACATCTCACAAGTTGAAAGTATATAATACTCAGACATACACCAATTAATTCCAATAGACATGCTAAGAGTAAACTGACATAAAGCACAATTATATGCAACCTCATAAAAAGACTACAACATCACCTACATGCATGTTAAGTCATGACTAACTAATCTAATACACAACTAACAAGGTAATGCACTATTCTAAAATCATGCAATCTACTATAAATTAATATGCCATGCAATTAGTAACATTAATCAATTGCAACCTACGTATATTTAATCAAATATATGTTTCTTACTAATTAACTCTTAACAACTAATATTAGCATGAATCAAGATATATATATATGTACAAGATCATAAATATCCTACAATACTTTTTACATAATTATATGCACTTAAACTATCTAAACATGATATCATTCATATATTTAAATACACATCTAAGTATAAACACCTAAATTAACTTCTAATTGAAATCAAGCACATAACTAAACCCATCTAACTAACTAAATATATTCTTCTAACCAAAGTTAACTAATCATATTTTATCATCTTAATTAATATATTTAAGATGATAAAAGATAGTTGAGAGGCCTACCTGAACAGCGGCGATGAAAACTAACCAAATCCAAAGAGAATTTTGATGGATGGTGAGTATCGGCGACAGAGAAAATTTGAGATGATATTAATCAGGTAGAATCTGTCAAATATAGGAGAAAAAGATAATAATAATAAAATAAAAGAAAGATCAATAGATTACGTAAGGCGCTGGTGCATGAGAGAGAGAGGCGATAGATAGGAGAGAGAAGATTGAGAAGAGAGAGAGAGTCGACTGGGGGGTATACCGGCGGCGGCGGTATCCGCGGGAGGGTGGCCGGAGGCTGCGGCAACAGCCGCGGTTCGCGCGGGAGGGTGCACGTCCGCGGGCGCTGGCGACAGCGGTGGCCGGTTGGCCGGCGGATGACAACGGCGGAGGGAGTGCAGGGCGGCTGGGCGACGGCGGTCACAGAGAGCGCGGGGCGAGCGCAGCAGGGTGACACGGCGGCAGCAGCGCATGGGAGGCTGACGGCGGCGACGTACACGGGTGCGTGGGGAGACGGCGGGGGCACGGGCACGGCGAGGTCAACTAGGGGGGAAAGAAGGAGCGTCGCGGGCGGCGACAGCGCTAGAGGAAGGCATACGCTGGAGGGCGGGCAGACACGCACGGGTGGCAGCGGCGTCGCGCGGCGGCAGCGGCCAGTTTGGCCGGCGGAGGGTGCAGGCGGGCGGCACCGGCGACCGGGTGGCAGCGGCGTCCGAGGGCGGGAGGGAGAGCTCGCGTGGGGGAATCCGGATGGCGCGAAGGGGGGCTGGCCGGCGGTGGTCGCGCGTACGGGAGAGAAGAGGAAGAAGAACGAAGGAAGGAAGGGCGCGGGAGGGAAATATACGTATATAGAGGGGTGGAGAGTTCGACCGGGGGGGAGGGGAGTAGAGTTCAATCGGGTGTAGAGTTCTAAAGAGAGTAGGTCTAATTAAAATTTTCTTAATATATAATCTATTTTAAATATTTATACTTATAATAAAATAAAAAAATAAAAAAATCGAAATATTACACCCTCTCATCCACCACAACACTCCCAAGGCCTTACAACCTCTCTCCAAGCTCTCAAACCATCCCAAAACCCTCTCTCAAAACCCAAGAAAACCATAGTTGCTTTTTGAAGGGATAGTCTAGCAGAATGAAGTTACCATCTTTTGGGCTGTAGAAAGACCTCCATATAGAGGTTTAGAAGATTCAAAGTCCATACCTCACTCTTTATTATCCACCACTACATTCCCAAAGCCTCACAACCTCTCCCCAAGCTCTTAAACCATCCCGAAATCCTTCCCCAAAAACCTGAAAACCAACAGTTTCCTTCTTCAGAAATATGGTTTTCTCCAAATTTGAGGGCCTCTACACTTCATTTCCCTTACATCTAGTGTCAAACCACTCCCTTATTAGCTTCACTTGAGTATTGGCTGCTTAGAGAAGCCCTTCTTTTATCTTGGAGGTCCTCCTACACTCCGGGGTGACGCCGCGAAGAATGGAAGAAAATATGTCGGAACTAGTCCCTAGTGCCCCATCAAGGGGGCACTTTGACTTTGGTCAATGTGCCCCACTAACAGGGCACCTACAGCTAGTGCCCCGTTAGTGGGGTACTAGCAGGGGTAGACCCTGTTTTACATTTTTTTTGAGTTTGTTTACCGTTCCAGTCGATCCTTTACTCTTCCCTTTCATTCTAGCTCCCATTATCATGACATATAGCATGCATTAGGCCACATCTTTGCATCTTCAAACCTCTTTAAAAACTTATCAAAAATAGGGGTTGGGATTTTGTCCCAATCCAGTCAGTTTATTCCCTTTTGCATGTTTAAGTTCGAATTTGAACATGATTATACGCTTTCACTAGAATTAATGATCTTTTACCTTGTTTCTATGTTTTCTTATAAACATTTTTAGGTAAATCTGGCCAAGGCAGAGCTTCAACCGGATCGAAGATGAATGACTCACTAAGCTCTCTTCTTTCGGTCAGCCAATAGAGGAGAAGTCGGAACCCAACAATCTCCCCGCTTTCAAAGGTATGATGGTCATTTTTATTCTCCATTTCATTTCTTTCATTCTACAATATTTTGAAGTCTTTGCCTCCTGGCGACCACAAACACTAACATCTCATCCTGGCTCCTGGCTCTTGGCTCCTGGTGACCTCAAAAAAAGATCTACAACTTGGTACATCTTCAATCTAGGTTAAGATTCCATATTTCAAAGGTGATGTTACAAGATATTGTGGTATTTTCAACAATTGAAGTAGAATGCCATTACAATAAAAAATATTACTAGGGACTATTTATCAGGAACGACATCAAAAAATCATCAAAATAACATTAGTTACGACGTTTTAAGAGTTGTTGCTAATACATAAGAATTGTGAAGGCTAGAAAGACCCCGTCACACATGGCTAGATATTATTAATGGCTTTAACTAAAGTCGGCACTAAAATTTTATTAGTCTACTTAAAACATTGCTAATATATTTAAATTAAATGTCTAGATATTAGAGATGGCTTTAACTAAAGCTACCAATAAAAACGTATTGGTGGTAGCTTAGAAACCGTCACTAATAAATTTGAATTAAATGTTCGGATATTAATGATAGCCTCAACTGAAGGCATCAATAAAAATTTATCAGTGATAGCACTAATAAACTTGAATTTCTTTGAATTACATAGTGAAAACTTTTACAATCATTGGTGATGATCCTTTGCAGTCGTCGCCAATACTTCAAATGGTGATAGCAAGAACGGTCACCACTATCTTTAGGAGCACCATTGGTGATGGATTTCTATAGATGTTGCCAATTACTCCACCCGGTGCCCCCTTTTTTTCTCTGCTCTTCCCTTCTCTTCTTTACTCTCTCTCTCTCACCATCCGGTGCCCCCTTTTTTTCTCTGCTCTTTCCTTCTCTCTTCTCTCTCTCTCTCTCTCTCTACCTATCTATCTTGATCATGAAATGCTACGGGTGAACACCATGTCAACCTTTCCAAGGTCATCATTACTCTCCACAAGCTCCCCACTATCAACATCAATCTCGCCATTCATTGTCAGTCCAAACTTTTAGAGGACATAAATCTTCTATTTTAAGGTACAAACATTAACCCAACTTTTATAGACAAATTTGATCTAATATTTAAGCTCCGTTTGAACATTTATGGATTAGTTTAACTATGTTTTGATCGTTGTTATACTTTGTTTGATTCTTTAGAGCTAAATAAATTTTTAAATATTTTGATTGATATTTTTATGAGAATGTTCAGATTCTTATTTAATTTGGTGTTATAGTTATTAGTTTTTTGTTTATACGTTTATAGTTTGATGAATTCTTTAAACATTTATATGTTAGGTTAATTTTTTGGATAGATCTATTTTGGTACATCTTAATGTTTAACTATGCTTAGATTCTTGTTAAAGTACGTTTGTGTGTTTAAAATAGGGTTAAATAGATTTAGAAATGCTTAAAGTAATCTTAAAGTTGTCTGTTCAACGGTTTATGTACTTATTTAAATAGATGTCCTAAGTGTTAATTTTTTTGTTTAGAAGTCTAATTGGACATGTACTTAAATCGTTTACATGTAATGTTCATTCTTAAATAGATTAAATAGATTTATTTGACAATATAGTAGAGTAAAATAATTTGGTTCAATTCAAATTTTGGATTCTTTTCAAAACCATAAACATAAATCAAAATTATAAACAAATTTTAAAATGAACTAATTTCATTTGGTTAAAAACCATAATCAAATTGGAAACTAAACTAGTTTTGTTTGGTTCAACACCGAGCTATTTATTTGATTCTTCTTCTTCTTCTTCTCATTACAAGAGAACATGTTATTTTGGGTGGGTTAATGGAGATGGCTTCAAAAAGTCATCCCTAATAATCTTATTAGCGACAACTATAAAGAAGTCATTGCAAATTTGCAATCATCGATGACATTGCTAGATGTACTATTAGCAACAGTGGAGGCTATGCAGAAGCAAAAAAAGCAACTAAATTTCAGATAGAAGTTAAGGTCGTTAGCGATAGGTTTGCTAAGCCAATGCGAATGTGTTTTACTTGTCATCACTAAACTAAAAGCCAACCGTTCAATGGTCGGATGGCAATGGCGATGACCAAAGCCATTGCCAGTAGTTTTTGGGATTTTAAAGGTGCACCCCCTTTCTCATCTCCTTCTTTCTTTCTTCACTCTCTCCCTTTCTCGCAAAACCCTACCCTCTACCACCCACCATCACCATCATCTGCATTGGTCACTATCACCGCCTAGAGCTTCTCCTTCTCCCTCACGTGCATGATGTCTCCAAAATTCTTCCTAAGACAAAGCTCCAATGCCACTAGAACTCCATTGTCGTCGCCACCTTCACTGCCTCCAACCACTATCATAGCCCTTGCACCAAATCTTTCCATTTTTAGATATATAAACTCTAAAATCCTTTAAGAAAGCTTGTTTATTGCATGATTAATTTGATATTTAGTTGCAATATTCAGGGTTTATTTGAATGTGATTTAGGGTTTAAGGATGTTAATTTCATTGGTTTAGGTTTTATATGAATATTATGTTAATGTCATTTTAATATTGTTAATAATATGTTGCTATTATTCTACACATGTTGAGTTTGTTAAGAATTGTTTTAATGTTAAGTAATTTTGTTTGATATTTATTTGGTGTCTATTTATTTTTATTTGTTTGAATTTTAGAATATGCTAGAAAGAGAGTTTCAATTTTTTATGCTTTTGTAGCTGGTCGACCGTGGGTCGACTGGCACCGTCCTCCGCTCGGGGGAGCGGAGGCGAGGGTTCGATCGGGCGCTAAAGCAGCCCGCCACCCCCTAGGGCGGGTGGTCTCTGGTGGGGATCGAGCTGGGGCTCGATCCCTCGCTATGCGCATGGGCAGCGCACCTCCTGGCCAACTGGCCTGCGTGAACAAAAAAAAATTATGCTTTTGTAATGATTGCTGACATCTTTTATTGATAAATTTTAGGCAAGGTAGTGGTCAAGTAAGAATTAGGTATCAAAGACATACACATAAAATTCTCTCCATCCATAATTAATCGATTCATTAGAATTGGCAAGTAAAATAGGGTATTTGGTTGCATAATATTTTTATGCACTTTTTTTATCAAAATGATGTTAAAATAATATATACAGTACCCAAAGGCACAAATATGTCTTGTTTGGTGAGAAGTGATAAGAAAAGAGTGAGGACGATGTATAACTAAAATAAGGTGAGAACGCACAAGGAAAAAAAGAGGGTATCACTTCTTTTTTATGTTTTTGTAATGACTGCAGGACATATTTCTTAACAAGATTTGTTACAAAAACTAATTTTGTCATGCAATCAAATACCTCATATCTTCTAATGCATTCCATGGGTCCTATATGAATCGAGGAAAGTGATGACAATGTTGGAGGCCGAGTGGAAGGAGCTAGTGAGAAAGAGTTAAAAAGAGAAGTCACCCTCCCCACCAACAATATTTTTTGAAATGATGAATAGTGTTTCACCCATTTCTTCTCCTCATCATGGTTTCCTTCCTCTTGGTCTTCACCCTCTTCATATACATTCTTATCACCTTTACCATCAGCATCACTAGCCAATTTAATCTGATTTCTAAGGCCCTTTTGACAAAACCAAGTCAGTAGATCAGTTATATTTGATTTACAAGTCATTTTTGGTTTCTAAGGCCTTTTAGTTTGTTTTCTATGTCTTTTTTGTACTCTAAGGTCTTTTAGATAAAGCTAGCTGTTAAATTGATTTGGTTTTATTTTTGAGACCTTTTAGATAGTTTGGTTTGATTTTTAAGTCCTTTTTGTATTTTAAGGTCTTTTAGACAAAACCAAACTAGTAAACCGGTTTGGTTTGGTTTCTAAGGCCTTTTACATAAAACCAAATTAGTAAACTAGTTTGGTTTGGTTTCTAAGTCCTTTTGGATTACATGTCTTTCAGACAAAATCAAAATAGTAAATCAGTTTGGTCTAGTTTCTAAGACCTTTTAGACAAAATCAAATTAGTAAATCCGTTTGATTTGGTTTTTAAGGGCCTTTAGACAAAACCAAACTGATAAATCAATTTAGTTTAATTTCTAAGCCCTTTTTGGATTCTAAAATGTTTTAGACAAAATCAAGTGAGTAAATTAGTCTTGTTTAGCTTCTATGTCCTTTTAGACAAAACCAAAGTGGTAACTAGTTTGGTTTGGTTTCTAAGTCATTTTTGAATTCTAAGGTCATTTAGACAAAACCAAATTGGTAACCTGGTTTACTATGCTTTCAAAGCCTACGTTTTGAATTTTAAGGTTTTTTAGAACAAACCAAGTCAGAAAAGTGGTTTGGTTTTGGTTTCAAAGTTATTTTAGACCAAATAAAAGCTGTAAATTGGTTTCCCTATCATTTTTTGTTTTTAAGGTCTTTTAGACCAAATAAAATCGGTTAACTGGTTCATCTTGGTTTCTAAGGTCTTTGAGACCAAACAAAAATTGTAAATCAGTTCTGAAGTCATTTTATTGGCCTTTTAGACTAAACCAAATTGGAAAATTGGTTTGGTTCAATTTTTAAGACCTTTTTGGTTTTTATGGCCTTTCAGATAAACCTAAATCAATAAATCAGATTGTTATGGTTTCTAAGTAATTGTTGACAAATATTCTCTTATGGTGGGATTAGGGCCAAATCATGCCTACCAAACCTTAAAATATTTCCTTATGACTAATTCGACCTGGATAGTGATTGGATTGGCCAGATTGGGGCTGGATCATGCCTACTAATCTTGAAATATCTCCTTATGGTTGAATCAATCTGATTAGTGATTGGATTAGCTAAATCGAGGTCGGATTATGCATAATGAACATTAAAATATCCATTTAGTTCTAATCCAATTTGGATAGGGATTGGATCAGCCGGATCATACCTAATGAACCTTATTTTATTTTGTTATGTGGTAGGTAAATAAATTCGGTAAGAGTTTGTGGATGTCTAAGGCCACTACACCATCTAAGCACATGGATCGTAAGGTTGTTACAGTGGATCAAATGGTAAATTGGTTGGATCACATTCTAAGAGAGGTCCACATCCTAATACATCTCAGACAAGTGTTCCTCGGCCTACTCCAATGACACCAACTGAGTCTAGACCATCTTAAATATTGGTTTCTAAGCCTACACAGGCAATGTGTGCATTTGTATGCAGTCCAGCTTCTATAACTTTAGGTATATATTTTACTAAATATTTTTGAATCATTGTGTACATATCACTTTATAATTTGTTTTTATTTTTTAGTCAAATAGCTATATCTAGTAGATGTGGGAGAGGTATGGATAGAGCATATAATATGAGAACATTAAGACATGGAGAGACCTTGAATGCCTAATTGGTAGTGGAGTCAGTTGTCTACCTACATGGTTAAAGATTTACCTCATACTTTAGAGTTTTCAATAGAGTACATTGTCATTTATGGCAACAAAATTACATCACTCTTCCACAAGATAAGAAAGATGCCATTATTTGAGATATTGAAAAAATATACAATTTTGGTCATAGTTTTAATTTATACACATTAGTAATAGTGTAATTTTAATAATTATCAATATAATCATTATTACGATATGAAAGTAAAAAAAAATTGAATTTAAATTCACTTTTATTCGAGTGTTTGGTTTTATCAAACATTAAACTCTTATAAATTTCTTTTCTAGATTTTAGTCAAAAAATAAAGATAATAGAAGTAATCTATCAATGCCTTATAAAAGATTGACAAATAATCATCAATTGGAGCGAGATTTTGAAAGTATTTGATTCAATTGTAATTTGTTCTTGACTAAACTTTCAATATATTATAATAATCTTGATTGCTTCTAACAAGTACAAAAGGAAGGAAGCCACCCTACACATTCAGAGATCTTCTAGATGTTGTAGATATTTAAATAGGCAATGGATCACTCGTCTGGAGTAATGATAAAAGTTGTCAACTTATGGTAAATATCTTATTCATTTGTAAACTTATGATCTTTCATTACAATTAAATCTTGTTACCATTTTTCCTTTAGGATAATATGCAACAATCAATGAATATTCAGCCATTAGAAAAATTAGATGTCAAAATATATACCTGAGCGTCCATTCACTCCTAAGGAGGCATTTGTCACCGTCTTCAATCAAGATAGGTTGTGACAGATCCTATGTGACAGGAGAGAATAGAGTCGCAACACCTAGTATGGTGTAAGTAGTGGAGGTGTTAGTACCTCCATGCAACAGAGATAATCCATAAGTTGATAGACAAAGTGGAGAAGCAATCCACCAGAGATAAAGAAGTAGAATAACTAAATCAAGAAGAAAAAATATAATTACTAATTCTCTAAGAAACAAATGTCTGACTAACAAAACTACTTTATAGAGATAATAGAATGGCTAGCAGAACAATTGTTAGCCAAGATTGATCAAACAATCCCTCTAGTAGTTGATCTATCAAGATCAATTCCACCTTTGAGACATAAGGATGACGACAAAGAGGATGATGATGAGGGCAAAGAGGATGAGGCATCTTTTAGAGATCAACTTGATAGACACTATTGTATCTTTCTTTTTTAAACATGACTTTTGTTTATCTTCTATGTATATGCAATGTGGTTTGCTCACAATGTGGTTGTATTTTGTAGTTTTTGGATATTTGACATGGTTTGTTATAGTTCTTTTATTGCAAATTTAATTTGATTTGTGGTTTGTGTTTTTATGAATAAAAATTGTATAGCTTATGGTGTGTTGGTTGTGTGTGAATGAAATTATATAATTTGTGATGTGAATGAAAATTTGGATGCAAATGTATTTTGGTTTATGGATTGTTTATATTATGGATGAGAATATGTATGAAATTGTACAACTTCGTTTTTTGTGGGCTGTGGTTGAAAATATACAAGTGGTTGTATAATCCTATATGGTTGTAATATTACATAGATTTTTATATTTATAATTTTAAAATTATTTTTAATTAGAATTATTGGAGACGACTCCAAACTGTTTCTAAAATACATTTTAGGGAAGACTTAGAAGCATTAGCCATGGCTTAAAGTACTCAACAAAGGAGTCACTCCAACCTCCAGAAGACTTCTAGGAGCGGAAGTGGCTGCTTTGACATTGGCTTTATGTCATCACCGAAAGTAATATTAGTGACGGCTTAAAGACATTACCAGCGCACCTACTCTTCAAGAAGAGATATCAGTGATGGATTTGAGTCATCACCAATATTAATTCTTGGAACAAGTTTTATGTTGTCACCATTAATGGGGTATCATCATCATCATCTTCTTCTTCTTCTTCTTCTTCTTCTTCTTCTTCTTCTTCTTCTTCTTCTTCTTCTTCTTCTTCTTCTTTAGATTCACATATTATCAAGCTTGTTGTATTTTGTTGTCTTCCTTTTCTTTGCTTTCAAATTTGCCAAATTTTTGAGGCCTTTCATCTTTTGGTTATGAAAAGCTAGGGTGTTGTTAGTCTTCTTTATATTTTTAGATTTGTTAGAAAAAAGACAACAAAAGAATTTGCTTTTTTTGTTTTGCTCTCTCTCTTTACAGATCCATAGAACCAAGAAATAAGGCAGTATTTATTACTATTTTATTTTTTTTGATCTTTATCATCTTTTTTTTCTTATCAAATATGCAAAATAAGGATTAGAGTACGCTCTGATTTGCAAAATAGCACCCTTGCTATTCATTTTCTTGTTGCTTGTCTTCTTCTTTTGTAAAACAACGTGGAGTATGCTATTTTTGTTTTTTTTATTTCTTGGATGTTGGAGTGTTGTTTGTTTTGCCCACAAGGTGAGTGAGGTCAAGAACACAAACTTGGATCATCAGCCTCTATTTCTTCGTGTTTTATTTGATTTTGAGGTGGATGGGGAGGTTAGTGTTGGTGTGTCAATTCCTATCCTTCCCTTCATTGGAGGCCCATGGTAAGCTTTGGGGAGATGCTTTCCCTCCTTGGAGAGCAAGGGTGATGTTCCTGAAATAGAGCCATAACCTTTTTGAAGAAGAAGAAGAAGAAGAAGAAGAAGAAGAAGTCTTGTTGTAAGTGTAGTGGGAAATGGAAGGGGCATGCGTGGATGCCCTCCCTCCAATTACCATTGACTTGCTCAAAATTTTGATGAGTTTTTTTTTTGTTAACTTCAGCTGCATACTTGTTGGAGCAGCTTACTTGTTTGGGCCCATATAAATATTTTATTTATGAATCTTTGTAAGCAAATATAAGGAATATGTGTCATTGAGCATCATAACCCCCATCCTATGTGTGTGATGTAATATGATGTAAGAGAATATTGTGTGAAAGTATAAGATTTTTTTGTGTAAAAGAGAGATAGTGAGCCTCTTGAACATATTCTCTTTTCATTTATAAGTTCCAGTTCAAAGATGATGGGCATAGTATATATACATGTTGTATGAAATAGTTTGTGTGAAATTGATGGTATTTACATATATGAAACAAATTAGAGACAATCATATCTATCAATTGTTTGAGATAAATGATATTGAAATAAAATATAGCTGTATGTAATTTGGTTGTTAAAGATTATACAATTGTGCTGTATGTGTATGATTGTACAAGATACTCATACAAATCAATTGTACATTCATATGAAGAAGCATTTTTTTATTGGGTGTTGTGGGATAAATATATGTTATTATACACAAATTTTTAATTTTTAATAAATAACTATTTTCTTGTGAATAAAAAATTTTGGGTCAACTAATAGCCATTCCCAATAAACTTATTGATGATAATAGGATCATTACCAATATGTTTACTAGGGATGACTGATGGAGATATCTTTACTATATTATTGGCAATGGTAGATAAAGCTATCGCCAATAAGTTGATTGGGATGGCTTGTGAGCCATCCCCAATGTTATTATTAGCAACAGCTAGCCAAGAAGCTATCGCTTATAATGGAGTTATTAGGATGGGCTTACAATGGTTTGGAAGTTAATGCCAATGAATATTGGTGATAACTATGTGGTTATTGGTGATGGCAAATTTTTCTTGTCGTGTACAAAACTACAATAGAAATTGTCAAGATGACAATTTGGCAAAAAAGATTGTGCTAGTCAAAGTGTAATGTTTATTGAAAAATAAATCATATTAAGAATCAGACAATGTTTGAAATTCATCACACATGTGGCTATATTTAATTGGTTGAGGTTCATACAGAAGACAACGTAACAAATCTGATGACCAACCTTTGTATGTGACTAGGTTCAAGTACTAACTTGATTTAGTCCTGGTTTTTTTCGCTTAATTGATGTTACACATAAATTGATCAATGATCAGACATCAACATCATTGGAAGAGTATCTAAATACAATATTAACTTCTTCGTAAATCACTTAATTTTAAATGGCTCATTATAATTTTTTGTTTTAATTAGGAAGTGAAAAGCAAACAATTTGCACTCGGCAAAAAAATTAGATATGAAATTAAGATTTTAAATATTTCATTAAATTTTAAACCATTCATTAAATCAAATCAAATATCATCTTAGTCAATGCTTCTGTAATACCCCGATTTAGATTAAATCAGCTAACTAGCCCAACAACAATGTTAATTAGTAGCCTTTCTAGGAGGTCACCCATCTTTGAACTACTCTCAATAGAGCATGCTTAATTTAGGAGTTCTTTCAACTCAATTTTTACAAAATGGTTAATCAATTTTGTTGATAGTTTACTGATTTAATTTCTTAACATATTCACAAATCGAGGTATTACAGTTTAATAGTTAGAGCCTAAAGAAGATACGTATATTCCGAGAAAGTCTTTCATGAGTTGGGTCAAGTCAGAGATAAAGAATGTTGCATAAGTTGACTCAATCAAAATAAAGTAATCCAATGTCCTGTGTAAATATATGCTCATGGATGTGAATGACGGACATAAGTCCCACTTGTGCATGTCTTTGGGACTTGCATATCTCCCCATTGTTATACATGACATAGACTTCATAGTTTATTTAAGACTATCTTTTATCTTATGTAAAGTGGGATCAACCCCTAGATGTAATCACACAATCAAGCTCTATATTATATAGTTAGTGACTAGAAAGAGTTTAAAGGGGTACTCATTCCGGTCCAGTCTGCGTCTTCTCATCTTTTGATACTCAAAGATTTCTGAAGTGTCATGTGAAGAACATATTAGGAGTCTATACAAATGGATCTTCTCATCTTTTGAGTATTCGATGGTTTCTTGAGCATGGTCTGAAGAAGTTTTAAAGTGTCTATTTGTGAGTTACTCTAGAATTGAACAACTGAGTGAAAGTGTCAAACGGTGATCAGCATGTCTCCCTTGTCCTTTGGTGGCTCCCTTGTCCTCCGGCGTCTCCCTCACAGTCGTTGGCATCTCCCTCGCCCCTCCGGAGGCTCCCTCTCCATCTTTGGCATCTCCATCACCCCTCCAGCAGCTCCCTAGCTATGTTTGCTTAGGTCGAATGAATAGAGTGCCTTTGTTCTGCGATCCTACACAGTTGAGCAGCACTTGGTATGCAGCAGATTGATCGGAGAAGATGATCCCAGAGAAAGAGAGAGGCGAATGGAGGAAGAGTGGAAAAAGAGAAGACCCCAACTAAGGCTCCTCTCCCGACTTTCACTCTGTATATATATGAATGAATTTCATTTACATTATGTATTTGGGCATGAGTGAATTTCTCATGCCAAAGGAATTGGAATGAAATGTAAATTTACATGTAAGTGAAATACAAATATACCATGGAGATAATGGGCCTAACTACCCGAGATGCCATGGAATTGTGTAATTTCTAACACCCCCCTTCAAGTTGAACTGGGGTTGCAGATTCAACTTGCTCCGAAGTGTCTCAAAAGGTTTAATAGAGAGAGGCTTGGCGAAAATATTAGCTATCTGATCCTTGCTGGCTAGATGTTTAATAATAATTGCTTTGGCTTGGACAAGTTCTCTAATAAAATGGAAGTCAATCTCTACGTGTCTTGTTCTGGCTTTAAATATAGGATTTGTAGAGAGATATATTGCACTTATGTTGTCACACCATACCATAGGAGGATGTGTGACAGGAAGGTTCAGTTCCTTAATAAGCTGAAGTGTCCAAAGCAACTCCGTCACAGTTGTAGACACGCAATTTTGGCCCAGTTGGAGAGTCTAAATTCTTGTTTTCATGGAGGATATTCAAAGCGGATCGTGTTTTCCAGACGGATCAAGTTTCTGGCACGTTCCGAAGGGAGGTCAATGGAGCGATCAGCCGCGCCAAACACCCCGTGTATAGGGTACCTGGCGCCCTGTTTATAGGGCACCAGGCGCCCTATATATAGGGCACCTGGCGCCCTATTTATAGGGCGCCAGGTGCCCAGTATACAGGGCACCAGGCGCCCTATATACAGGGCGCCTGGCACCGTATCAAATCGATTTGACAGGCTAATTTGACCCCCGCGGTGACTCGTCTTGTCGACCTGACAGACCTCATGATGCTAGCGCCCCATATACAGGGCGCTATGCCACATGGCACTATTTTTCGAAAATGGCCAAAGTGCCCTCTTTTGGGCTATAAATAGCCCCCCATTTGGAGCTTGGGGGAGGTTCCAACCTGGTGCCACCCTAGAGCTCACCCAACACCACGTTTCTAAGCCATTCTCATCCCCTACAAGCCTTCAAATCGATCCAAAATCGTCCACCAAAAACCCTAAAAACGTTTTGTTTCTGTCACCCAGAAACATGATTTTTCTCCAACTTTGAGAGCCTCTATCCGTCTCTCCTCTTACATCCAGCATCCAAACCACCTTTCATTAGCTTTATTTGCATATTGCCTACAAGGAGAAGCCCCTACTTCGTCCCGGAAGCCTCCCAACACTCCGGAGCGGCGCCGCGAAGAGGAGAAGAAAATCTGTTCGGGCCAGACTTAGTGCCCCGTATACAGGACGCTTTGACTTGGTCAACGCGCCCCATAAAGGGGGCACCTGCTCCTGGCGCCCTATATATAGGGCACCAGGAAGGGAAGAAGCTCGTTTTTTATCATTTTCGAATTCCGATCGCCCGTTTAATCGAGCTTTTGTCTTCCTCTTTCATCCTAGCATTGATCATCATGTTATTGGGCATGTCTTAGAACATTTTGCATCTCATATATGTTTAAAAACCTACCAAAAATAGGGGTTGGGATTCCGTCCCAATCCGGTTAGTCTCCTTTCATTTGCATGATCGAATTCAAATTTGAGCACGATACCACGCTTTCATTATAGCTAATGAACCTTTCACTTGTTTATATGTTTTCTTATGGACATTCTTAGGTAAATCTGATTGAGGCGGAGCTTCAACCGGATCAAAGACGAAGGATTCACTAAGCTCTCTTCTTTCGGCCGGCCGAGAGAGGAGAAGTCAGAACTCAACAATCTCACCGCTTCCAAAGGTACGACGGTCACTTCTCCATTTCACTTCTTTTCATTCTACCATATTTTGGAGCCTTTGGCTCCTGGCGACCACACCCACCACCATCATTCCATCCACCAAGTCCACAAAGCGAGCGTAGTCGCCGGGAGGGGGAGATCCGCGGATGTCCCGTTTCGGGTGCTTACACCTTTTGGCGACCATGGTGGGACCGGCTTTGCTTTAGTGAGATCCTATTTTCTTTTCTAAGAATGTCCATTTGAAAAGCATGTTTACTTTCATTTCCATGTAAGTCATTTCCATTTCCTTACATTGTTGATTGTTTACGTTGCTTACTACTTTCTTTGAAGCATCATCTACTTTCCTTCGAGTTTACTTGCCCTCCCTTTATCTTTTTTAAAGCATGGCAATCTGATTTTTAGCTTTGTTTATCATCTTATTTTGTATCTTGAAGATCATCCTATTTCTTGCCTTGACAAATATGCTTGCCTATTTCCTTCCATGTCTAATTCCGTTCTAGTAAATTTGCTAAGCATTTCTAGTCAAGGATAAGTGCTCCTTTCCATTTTAGTTTTTATTTTATATTATCGCATTGTCTTGTTTACTTGCTTCCTACTACATCTCATTAATCATTGTGTGCTTTTATTTTCTTCTTGCTTGCTCTTTATTCCTTGACATTTCACTCGCATTTAGTTTGCATTGGAAGTTTCGGGTTCGCCCATCTCCTTAGGACATCCGAGAAGGGAGGCTCTCTCCTCTCAAAGCCCTACACACCCAAAACACCCCTCTTGGTGGTTGCCAACTCCTCCTCCGGGGATTCCCTCTCGGAAGGACCGGGTAGCTTCCATCAAGGTCTCCGTAAGTCCCCAGACGTGAAGGATTCCCTCTTCACTGATCGGGCTAGTTGTACCACTTTATCCTAAAACCCGGAGTACCTACTACATATCGTTGTGAAAAGAGTGACAACCTTAGAGTGCCCGGCGTTGTGAGAGCATAGGGTCCTACCCATTTATTTGAGTGGACCTTATTTCTCTTAACAAGCCACTAATTCAAGGTTGAAACACAAAAAAATTGCGGTAATCATTCTAAGTCTGTGCCGTCACTTGTTTATAAATCAAAATTGAAAACTAAAAAAAATTTGAAAACACTTAACAAAACCCAAAAGAAATCTTTGTTTGAGGTTAATTTGCTTGATAACCTGTTTGTTCAAACAAAAATCAAAAGCCAAAAAAAAGGGAGGAAATTTTTAAAACTAAAAAAAAGATCCTTGTGTTTTTTTCGTCACCTTTCCCTTCTATTTATGAACTTGAGATCAGGGCGAGTCATCGGGATGACGGACCAAGGGTACGAGCCGTTGCAGTTGGAGTATGACCAATCCTACCTCCAGCCGGATGCCGTATGCGCCGTTAACGAACCCGAGATGCTCCCTGAAACCAGTTCACCTCGACCCCGCTCAGATGCTCTGTGGGAGGCATTCGCTCATGCCGACCCAATTCAATTACAAGCCATTGAGGCCATCCTGAAAGGGAAATCTCCTGTTAGTCACACCCATGCCGAGGGTGGTCACCATACTTCTACCCCCGGTTAGCAACTGACCAACCCGGCGCACCAGTACCGGGCCATTCTCACAACGGCCCCTTGATTCCAAACTCACCCCATCCGGTGGCCATCTTGAACCACCCGGACCCAAACAAAACCACACCACTTAGGCCACCGGTCTATCCTTCCGCATATTTCAATCAAGCACGTCCTCAAGTGCACCACCCAACATACCCTCCTTGCCCGGCCGCTTCAGCCTATCCGACGGCCATGCCGACAAATCAAGCATCTGTCCTCCCCCCTTCTCTTGTCCGAGAATCCTCCGTTGATCAAGCTGTGCTCAACAAAATCAATAGGATGGATGAACAATATCGGGAGCTCAAACGATTGATCGACACACGAGCTCTCCCCGAAATATCCCTTCCCTCTCTCCCCATGTTCCATCTTCCTCCTTCTGAAATGCCCATTTACCGCCGATATAATGGAAATGGGAACCCTTTCATCCACATCAAAGACTTTCTCTATGAGTCTGTCATGTGGCAGAACGATCCAAGGGCCCTTGCATACCTATTTAGGAGATCGCAGAGGGCTGCCGTTGGAATGGTTTTATTCACTTGACCCCTTGGAAGCTAGCAATTTTGACATCGTCAAAGCAAAATTTCTGCAAAGATATCAAGATCGAGTCGGTCCTACCTATTCAATCACAGATCTTATGGCTGAAAAAATGAGGAACGATGAGGACTTTATAAGATATGCCGATAGATGGAGGGCAATGGCAGAGAGGTTGACAAATGCACTGTCAGAATCAGAACAAGTAAAAATGATCATCACCAACGCCACTCCGGCCCTGAAGAATGTATTGGCATTACATCACCCTGCCACGATGAGTGAACTCTATGAGAAAGCACGGTACATCCAAACCCAACTCCGAGATTCTCCCATCATGAACCTCTTCGACCCTAGGCCCCGAACCACCAAAAAGACAACCACCACCACCGCTAGGCCTGTGACCGAAGGCGTGGTAACTAATGAACATGTCAATATCATAGGGAACCCGCCCAACAATTGTAAGGAATCGTCCATTAAAATTTGGTGCAGCGGAAGCGACGATTCCTATGGGTTTCTTTAGAATCCGTCTCAATCAGAACCGAACGACGAAAACCGAAAACCGATCAAATCGGGTTCGAATATACCTGATAGGGATTCATATAATCCCATGGAGAGTAAGGAGAGATGAGCTTCTTAAGCTCTCCAAACCGTTCAAGTGTCCGGTCTCCAGCAGTATCCACACGAACTTCATCCACAGCAGGTTCTCCCTTCGCGCCGACCTCGAGAACTCTTCCCGAACGGAGCTCCATCGACCATGGACACCTTCTAAAGAGAGGAGGAGGTAGAGAGGAGACTTGGGACGTGGTTTTCACCCTTGGCTTGATGGGGTTTGGCTGAAACCATTAGTATTTATAGAGAATATGGAATTTTTCATAAAAACCCAAAATCTCTATAAATTACGCCCTTGCCCCTGTACTTGTAGATAAGTCCTTTTGTGTGTGACCCACTAGGCCCAATAGCCTATTTGGTTGAGGCCTAAATAAAATAGAACAATTCTATTTAATTTAATTAAATCCGTTATCCGATAACAGATTAATCGGCCTACCGATCATGAAGGGTACAAGCCACATCCCATGATCCCAAATGGCTATGGGGATAATCTCATCTCCATTGAGCCTTTCCATCATCAGTTACCACATGGATATAAACCCTCATCCATCCAATGTCCCGGTCGGAAAGGAGTACGGCATCGACTGTCAACTCCTTAGTGTACCGACTCTATAGGATCATGTACTCGGAATTGGATCAATTGGAAAACTCCTTTTCCAATTATCCTATCTACCCTGGCCAGGATTTAGAGTACTATCCCATAGGACATTCACTCTCACTTACCGAGAGTGGACGATCCCTTGTTGTCCGCTCAATTGCCTCCATCGGATTTTCCTTGTACCCGATCCATCGCTATATAGGACCATCTAAATTGTGATCCATAAGTCAATGGTCAAAGCACAAGTTCCACCCAACAAGGCATCTTTGGCGACTCAGGGCAAAGGTCCAACCATGCAACCGTGATGATAGAAGACCCTGATAGACAGTTCGGTAAGATACCATTCAGGGTTTCTAATTCGGTCAGTTCAGTGAACTCATTCAACTAATGAGCACCTGTATGTGTATCTCAATGTCTCCACACTAATGACCAATGAGATCGGTCGTCCTCATCACATGAGAAGACATCACATACACTAGTCTATCCGGATCCTTGATGTCCCGTCTCAAATATCCTATGACTAGGAACATTTAGATCAAATACCTCTAGATGATCAATCTCATTATCATGATCTCATCATGATTTAATCATCATTGTATTTGATCAAGGACTTCATTATTATATTCGCATCTAATAAGAGCTTATAATGAAGATTTGCCTAATTAATTGAATAAGATATTTCTAGAAATGTCGAATCATATCATATATGATTGGCTTGTAGGGCATACATTTCTATCAATCTCACACTTGCACTAAAGACAATCACCCATCTGGCTGATCTATATCAGCTCGAGGTGAAGCTCAAACACTCTTTGAGTAACTACTTCAGTTAGTGGATCTGCAATGTTATTAACGGTAGATACTTTATCTTTAATTATATCTCTATAAGTTGCAATCTCTCTGATTGTATGGTATCGCCACAGAAGTTCTAAACTTCTGATGAGACATCGGCTCTACTCCAATGTTTTCTCAAAACAATGATACACTTTCAAAGAAAATTGGGACAATCCCATACCTTAGATGAGAATCTTCATCTAGACTACTTCTCAAGTAGTGTGCAACCACCATGTAAACTTGTTTACATATGTTGTAGAATTTACAGTGTTCTATCACATAGAACTCTTTCAACTCACTGCACCACCATTATTCTGACTTAATATCAAACTTATTTGATAAGAAGCTTGTGTTTGTAAAACTACAAGACTTCAAGTCTTATCCTCCAGTGTATAGAGATACATTCTCAGTGCTTCTCAAGTACCAAATGATATATCTCTAAACTATCCAGTGACTCTCACTTGGATGCATTCGATGAATGCTCATAACACTTAGAGCATTGATTACATCATGTACGTAGCATCATATAAATGATAGACCCTATGACAAAGGCATAAGGGCTCCATTTATGTGATCTCTTTATCTTTCAAGAAGTCTACAAAGACAACACTTTACAGAGATTAACTCCACACCACATAGGTAAGAAACCTATCTTGGAGTTTATCATGTCAAACCCTTTGACTATGGTGACTGCGTACATTAACTGGGCATTGATTTTAGATCTATCTCCATAGATCTTAAAACCCAAATTGCGTTTGGAGGATCAATATGATAGCTAGGTTCACTTATGATAACACACCTACTTCATTCTCAATGAGTAGTATGTCATCAACATAAAATGTCAAGAAAGTAATAGCACTCCCACTTGTCTTGTTGAATACACAAGGCTCCCCTTCATTCTTAACGAAGTCATAAGATTTAATCTCATTAAACCTTATATATGATCTATGGGAAGTTTTACTTCAGTCCATAAATGAACTTATTACACACTCTTCTTGGATGTTATTGGGACTTGATTCCCTATAGTTGTATCATATACACCTATTCCTCAAAATACTTTAGAGGAACACTATCTTAACATCCAATTAGCTTATCACATAATCGTAGAGTGTAACAATCAAAATCCGAATGGATTAATCCATGGAATAGGTAAAAGATCTCATCATAGTCAACCATTTGACTTCAATGATATCCTTTTCAACTATTCTCACCTTTGAAGGTATCTACCTTCTAATCCACTCCAATCTATTCTTTAGTGATCCATTTATTCCTTATGGATACTATATCCTTAGGTGGATCTATCAAGTTCTAAACTTGATTAGAATAGATAAAGTTTATATCGGATTTTATTGTCTCTTCCCATTAATGAATCAATATCTCATATTGGTTCTATATAGATCGTAGGATCAATATCCTTATTATCTTATGCCTCATTTCATCTATCAGAGATATGTCTCACATATCTCTTAGGTAGAATGAACACAAGTAAAGACCTATCATTAGTCCTTGTGTAATTATTAACTAGCACCTTAATAGAAGTGTTATTGGGTTGTGGGACTGGAACATCTTCCATATATACCTTGCTCCCACTATCTTTCTTAAGAAGGAACTTTTCCTTTAGAAATATAGTGAGCTGAGTAACACATACCCTTGACATAAAAGTCGTATATTTAATATCCAAAAGTTTCCTTAGGATATTTCACAAGCCAACACTTCATAGTCTTATATTCCAATTTGTTAGAGTTATACTTCTTCACCAGGTCGGACATTCCGAAACCTTAACTTGCTTAAGGTCAAGTTTTAACCCTTTTTCCATATCCTATATGGAATAATCAGAACAGACTTAGAAGGTACCTATTAAGAACAAGTGGTTATAACGAGTACTTAACCAAAATTAGACAAAGAGGAAATTTGCAAAGCTTGTCATTGTTCATATTATGTCCTACATAATATGGCTTTTCCTTTTAGCTACTCAATTAAGCTAAAATGTGTAAAGATGTCCATTAGATTCTATTATCCTTCTATTATATGTAAATTATGTACTTAAGTATTCCCCTCCTTGATCTCATCAAAGAGTTCTAATACTCTTTCCATTAGTATCTCTACTTCATTCTTAATCTCAAATAATTTCTCAAAGGTCTTAGTTTTGTACTTCATAAAGTACATGTTTCCAAACCCAGAGACATCATCTTTGAAATAATGAAGTAGAAATATTCTTCTTTAGCCTTACTAGATATGAGCTAACATACATCTAGATGTACGAGTTCTAATAACTCATTAACCCATTCTCCATGTCTATATAAAGCTAAAGTGTAGATTGATCTAAATCAACCCATTTCCTCTTAAAAGGAATATTCACACATAACATGAGAGCTAACATATCAAATATGATTAAACAATTCATTAAGCTCTCACTGGCAAACACTTTGCCATTCAATCTATTAGAACATCTATCAATTCCATAACTTAGAATAAATCAACATTTATTCAAGTAGGAAATCATATAATGTTCTTGTAGAAGGATATAATAGCAATATTAATTATTAAGACATCTTCATAAGGCTATTAAAGAATTGCACCTCCCACTAATAATGATGCAACTTTTGCACCATTACATATGTAGGTCAATATCTTCTTTATTAAGCCTTCATTTACTTGTCATCATCTACAACTCCTTGTAGATATAAGATGCATATTTGGTATCTCATACCATTAGATGCATCCATAGTATCTAATATTATGATATACACATATAGTATCTAATACTATTAAGTGTATATTTAAAACAAGTAAGTCCCAATGACTTGGATACATGAAGCTTCTCAAGCTCCACCTTTGCATTATATACAAAAAACACTTTGTACTTCCTCTTCCACTTATCATCATCATGACAGTGTAAGAATCATGTCTTATTCTGGCTTTATTATCTTGACCACCTTCTTTTACTATTAACTCTCTCCTATTTTTATCTAATGATTTTACTTCTTACTATTGGTCTCACCAACAAGAAGTAATTAAGAAGTATTGTTGATCTAAGTTGCCCTTTAGTTAGCTCATCACTATGAGCCATGATGGATCTCATATCCATCTATCCATGTTGTCTCTATAATTATGTCTCATAGAGACTAACATCTAGTTTAAGGCAAACAATGCATCTTGTCTATGAGATAAGATCTTATCTTTCTTTCATATCACTAGATAATTTAGGAGACACCTACTTCTCAAGTAGAATAGTTAATTGGTCAACTATGAGAACAATTCTCTTAGTTCTAAACCAGTCTAAGAAGTGTGATCCATTAAGCTATATGGCATTTAATATGCCATACTAATGGTGGTTTATAATCGTATTCTACAACAGAGATATAATTTTATCAATATAACATTGCAAACATTCATTAAAATTAAGATATGGTCTTTGATCCTAATTTATTCTCTCACTAATTTTCGACGAATTTGCATAACCCTCATTATGCAAAGACGGGATATGACGATGAAATCCTAGTGGGGACTAAGACCCTATTAACTTTATGGTGATGACCTTGTGGTAGCACAACAAATCACCCCATACTTAATAGGTAGGCAACTATTGCCAGTTGCAACTCTTGCAACTCTTAGTCATTTAGCCTCAAGAGTTATGACCTTGTGGTAGCACAACAAGCCATATACTCTAATTAGGTCAAACCCGCTTGTTACGTTATGAGAATGGATTCTTCACACAGCCCTTGTGGTAGCACAACAAAGCCATGCAAATGGTCCACCCCAAGGTTCGGCAAATGCCTTAGCCATGATCACCAATCCCTTGTTGAATGAGTCTTGTGGTAGCACAACAAACCCATCCAATCTAAGATTGGCTCATCAAGACCATAACAACGGAAGGCTACGTGAGTCATTCTTAATGTCACACGTTTATCAACCTAATTATGACAAGGAGGGATTTTATTTTAGTCTCATCAATAATATGTGCTAAGTATATATAATACCTTTGGAATATCATATATCTAAGGTATAAAAGATAGCACACAACCACATATCAAATATGCATAAAAATTAGGCGATCATGGACTTAACCCTAAGCATGCACCTAAGGCACCTCTCTAGGTGCAAATCCTAGCTTCAGATGCTTGAGTTGGTATGCTCCCACTTCAGAAGGGTGCTTCTCCAAGTGGTCCCTCTCTCCAACCTTCCACGAACCAGCTTCTAACTCTTACAAGCGGCTTAAGGGTAAGCAGACCCACAAATGTACATAACTCAATAAGAAACCTTGGTTTTAACCAAGGGGAGTACATTAATGGAGGGAGGTAGAATGTACAATCAGATTGTATAGAGAGAGAGGAGGCACACGCAGGCCCCATTTAATAACATAACCAACACAATTAAAAGCAATCACAAACCAAGTACAATTAAGTCCATGATCACCTCCATACACACACTAACATTCATCACATGAACATAGAGCGCATACGTGATAATTATATGAGATATATCATATATATCAGCATAAAATTATATAATTTATTTTGAAATTCTAAATTTCATGCATGTCGAATTTTTCATGAAATAAATAACATGAAAATAACATGACAACAACATATAAACAATTTATATGAAATGAACATACAAAACTAAACTATTTAGAACATTCATGCATTCCCAATACAGTGCAAGGTCAAAAATTAATGTCTCAATTTATATTTTGTAAAATCTCATTTTACAGAATTAATTAAGACACTAATAATTTAAGTTAAACCTTTAAAACAATTTTAAAGTTTAACCATGAGTGAATCTATGTAAATAGAACTAAACATCATTTAACATGTCATTAAACACTTTAAAACATGTTAAATAATATTATAGAAATTTTTATAATTTTTATGGATTTTATGGCAATTTTTTCGGAATTTTCTATGATTTTAAACACTTTAAAAGCATATAAATGGGGTCTGGCGCAATGCGCCGCGTATGGCGGCGCACTGCGCCCGTCCGGCGTGCGCCGCCAATGCGCCGCGGGCGCTGGCGCGTTACGCCGCCACCTCAGCCACGGCGTCTGCGCCGCCTGTGCGCCGGCGCGGTGCGAGCGCGGTCGCGCGCGCGGGCCCGGTCAAACCGGGTTTGACACGGATCCGGATCCGATTCGGATCCTTCTTCTCCGCCTAACAAGGGGGCCGGTGCACTGTTCATCCGGAGGAGAGTTAATCTCATTAACTCGGACATATCTCCTTATCCCGGACTCCGAAAAATCCGAAAAAATATGCATTGGAATCCTTATCAAATAAGGAATCCAAAACAGTCGGACTAAAATCCATAAAAAATCTCAGTAGACCGAAAGATGAGGAGGATGAGGCGGCGGTCACCCAGATTTCGTAGCAGAAATCTCTATATTGCAACGAGGATAACTCCTTATCCAGGAAGCCAAATATTCTAAAAAAATACAATTTAGAATCCTAATCATATGAAGTTTCCAAATATCTATATATACCTTCATATAAAAATTCAATATCAACGGGAAATCAGGAAGAAACAAGTCGGCGCCGCCAGACTCCGCAGAACCCTAGTTCGTTGGAAAACTCAAAATTCTCATCCTCCGCCGTCTTTCAAAGCTAGATATAAAATGTAAAGGTTAGGTAATCATATTACCCATATTCTAAACCTTTTCCAAGTATCAATTTCTTCTGTGGACGGAGATTTCACAAAATCCCCAAATCCGGGTGTCGGTTCGGGCATGACAGAAACACCAACTTTTTAGGCTTCTCCCGAACACTACAGATATCCAAACTTCAAACGGTTTGCAGCGTTGGAAAGCCCTATATCACTAAATTCTACCAACGCCAACCAATCTTTTATCTGAGTCATACACAGAATATGGTGGCCTCGTCAAAACAGATGTTTGCACAGATTCGGGAACACATAAATAACATGAAATAATGTCGATTCAACGTCGGTTTCGACCGAGACTTGAACCGGGCTCTGATACCACTGTAAGGAATCGTCCATTAAAATTTGGTGCAGCGGAAGCGACGATTCCTATGGGTTTCTTTAGAATCCGTCTCAATCAGAACCGAACGACGAAAACTGAAAACCGATCAAATCGGGTTCGAATATACCTGATAGGGATTCATATAATCCCATGGAGAGTAAGGAGATGAGCTTCTTAAGCTCTCCAAACCGTTCAAGTGTCCGGTCTCCAGCAGTATCCACACGAACTTCATCCACAGCAGGTTCTCCCTTCGCGCCGACCTCGAGAACTCTTCCCGAACGGAGCTCCATCGACGATGGACACCTTCTAAAGAGAGGAGGAGGTAGAGAGGAGACTTGGGACGTGGTTTTCACCCTTGTCTTGATGGGGTTTGGCTGAAACCATTAGTATTTATAGAGAATTATGGAATTTTTCATAAAAACCCAAAATCTCTATAAATTACGCCCTTGCCCCTGTACTTGTGGATAAGTCCTTTTGTGTGTGACCCACTAGGCCCAATAGCCTATTTGGTTGAGGCCTAAATAAAATAGAACAATTCTATTTAATTTAATTAAATCCGTTATCCGATAACAGATTAATCGGCCTACCGATCATGAAGGGTACAAGCTACATCCCATGATCCCAAATGGCTATGGGGATAATCTCATCTCCATTGAGCCTTTCCATCATCAGTTACCACATGGATATAAACCCTCATCCATCCAATATCCCGGTCGGAAAGGAGTACGGCATCGACTGTCAACTCCTTAGTGTACCGACTCTATAGGATCATGTACTCGGAATTGGATCAATTGGAAAACTAATTTTCCAATTATCCTATCTACCCTGGCCAGGGATTTAGAGTACTATCCCATAGGACATTCACTCTCACTTACCGAGAGTGGACGATCCCTTGTTGTCCGCTCAAATGCCTCCATCGGATTTTCCTTGTACCCGATCCATCGCTATATAGGACCATCTAAATTGTGATCCATAAGTCAATGGTCAAAGCACAAGTTCCACCCAACAAGGCATCTTTGGCGACTCAGGTCAAAGGTCCAACCATGCAACCGTGATGATAGAAGACCCCGATAGACGATTCGGTAAGATACCATTCGGGGTTTCTAATTCGGTCAATTCAGTGAACTCATTCAACTAATGAGCACCTGTATGTGTATCTCAGTGTCTCCACACTAATGACCAATGAGATCGGTCGTCCTCATCACATGAGAAGACATCACATACACTAGTCTATCCGGATCCTTGATGTCCCGTCTCAAGTATCCTATGACTAGGAACATTTAGATCAAATACCTCTAGATGATCAATCTCATTATCATGATCTCATCATGATTTAATCATCATTGTATTTGATCAAGGACTTCATTATTATATTCGCATCTAATAAGAGCTTATAATGAAGATTTGCCTAATTAATTGAATAAGATATTTCTAGAAATGTCGAATCATATCATATATGATTGGCTTGTAGGGCATACATTTCTATCAACAATCACCAACAGCAGTACAGAAACCCTCAGTACAGAAATCCCCGCCAAACCCAGCCGGCACCTCACCCTCAGATTCAGCCCCAACCTTTTCACCACCAAACACTAAACCAGTATCCCCAACGACCAGTGCAAACACCAGTTCACTAGCAACCCCGGCAATTGGACGTACAAAACTTTGCACCTCAACCACCACGCCAACCAACCACCTATAACTAGGCACCTCCCCCCGCCGCCTACGTGCCACGAAGACCAGGGCCTAGAAGAAACCACTATCCGCCTTTACTGTACTCTCTCACGGACATTTTTAATGCTCTTATGGCGGCAGGGCAGATTTCATTGCCGAGAGAAAAGCTGGAGTGGCCGCAAAATGTCAACACGGACAAGTATTGTTTATACCACAGATACCCGGGGCATACAGTGGAGAGTTGCTTTCAGTTTAAAGATTATATCCATGATCTCCACGAGCAGGGAAGCATTGACTGGGGTCAAATGGGCGAGTACATCAAGGCGGTAAAGAACCAGCCTCAGCAGCAGCAGCAGGCACCAGCCCGACAACAACAACAAGAATCCGGTCTAGGGATTATTCAGAACCCGCTACCCGCGCACGCACCCACAACAGCACCAGAAAACCAGAGGGTTAACCCTATTCTAACCTCCACCGATGAACCTCACAATAGAGGCCAGAATTGGCAAATTGAGGGATCGGCTTCCTTCATGAACACTAACCCTCCAAACCACAACAACCGAACCGTTCACTCCATACCACGAGTTATCCCCGCCAGAAGAAGCCAACCACCGATTATCCGCACCCTATCACAGCCAACCATAACGCCACCAGACGTACAACTCCAACCGGGTAGGACCTTGATCCGCCTGGTCGAACCTCCACAAATGCCATCGTCATTAGGACCCATCATCATACCGCCTCATACAACTATGCCACCACAACCTACCCGCATCCCTACAACCCGAACTATCATTACCACACCCCTACCTAGGCCTCCCATCATCCGACCTAGTCCTCCGTCTACCTCCACTACACCGACCATACCCCTCAGCTCGCCACGGTGCTTAGAAGCGGGCGCATGTTTCAAAGAATTTTCCCCCAGACCGGTCAACCAGGACAGTCACAAGAAGAAGAAGAAGAGCACACGGAAGAACCAGTGCCAGGAACATCCTATGACTTGCTGAAGCACCTTGACAAAACCCCTGCACGGATTTTCATTCTGGAGCTAATTAAAAGATCCAAAGTTCATCAGGAAGTTCTTCAACAATATCTACAAAGAGTGATGGTCAATGAAACTCTCCCCCCCGAGAAGATTGCATCGGTCTTAACCCCGAAAAGTGAACACCCCGCTCTCACTTTCACCAAAGAAGAATTGGTCGAACCAGAAGCGAGAAAATATGCACTTTGTATCACTGTCGCATTAACGAACGTATGTTGAGTCTTGTCTAGTCGATACCGGTGCATCCATTAATGTCTTGCCACCAGAGACACTACAATTGTGTGGAATTCCGGAAGAGGATATTCGGCCATCACAAATCACCGTAACAAAGATATGACAATTCCAAGAGGCCCTCCCATGGCATGGTCACACTTGAAGTCAAACTCGGCCCCCGGGTTGTTACTGTCGACTTCCACATCTTGGATATGGACCCAACCTATAAAGCTATCTTGGGAAGGCCTTACCTTGAGGCAATGGAGGCCGTAGCTTCGACCAACCACCAATGCATTAAGTTTCCTTTCAAGGGACAAGTCGTCAAGGTGGTAAGTATGCCCGTGGATTGCCTGGATACTCTCCCTCTTGGCTTGCCAAATCAACCGGTCTTCACAATCCTCGATCTGCCAAGGGATGAAAGGCGGCACAGGCAAGTTTGGAGAAAAAAGAAGGATGACGCCAAAACCCTTGGGTGGCGTATGATGGAGAATCTGGGATATCAGGAAGGCCGAGGGCTGGGAAAAGAACTGCAGGGTATCACAGAACCCATCCAGCTAGTAAAGATAACATCAAGGAACGGGATAGGATACGATGGGACACGTGAAAATGGCCAAAAGACCAGCCAAAAATACTTCCAGGGGTGTTTACACAAATTCTTCGACAAGAGAGAAACAATACAAATGATTGAAGAGCAGCCACAAGAACAAGCAAAAAGGAAAAAGGTGGACAACTTGGAGGATGAGCCATATTTCGAGGTGTCATGGTTATTTTCTGAAGAGGGGTCAAGAGATGAATCATTCCGCAACGAGCCTTCTGGCAGTCAGAATCCAGGGCATTCACACCATGTCGCCTCTTCAAACCCGTTTCCAATAAGTTCACCATCAGATCCACCAGATAACAAAGACGGATACCCAACTTTGCCTGATCTGTTCCCCTCTCTGTCAATATCTCAACCCATGCTGGAAACTACAACCAACCAAACCCCCTCTGTATTCATGTTTAGTACTTCTCAAAAGGATCAAAAAAAAACGTCCTTTTCTCAACCCAAATTTCGCTCGAAGAAACATCCCAACTCGCTCCGAAGGATGACTCAAATCAGGAGGCCACCCGGTCTCTAATCGATCTCCTTTTCACTTCATCAATAAATTCCACTCCATCCACCTCCTCTTCCTCTCCTTATTTACCTTCTTCTTCTTTAGGTTTAGTTTCTAGTAAAAGCAAAACAAAAATCAGAGGTAGGAGAGTTCCAGGAAGATATCTGCATCAGTTAGCTCAAAAAGGCTTGGAGTGTGCCAAGCTACCGGAGTATCTAGAAAATGCAATCCAGATAGGAGAAATTCGATATGAGGAAAGAGACAATATTGATCCGACTTTAGGAGTCTACGAGATTGTATCAGAAAAAGATCCTGATACTGAGGATGAAGAGGAGGATTTGGCTGATGCTTATGCGTCCGGTTTGAGAAGATTCGAAGAACCATCAGCCACGGTGGATGAACCGACTAAGGAACTTAATCTTGGAACACCGGAAGATCCTAAGAATATCCTCATCAGTGCCAACCTCGCCCCTTCAGAAGAGCAGAATCTAATGGGGGTGTTACAAGAATACAAAGACACGTTCGCTTGGACATACGAAGATATGCCGGGGTTAGATAAATCATTGGTAGAGCATCGACTGACTTTAAAACCTGAGGCTACCCCGGTCAAGCAAAAGTTAAGGAGATTCCACCCAAATATAGCATTAAAGATGAAGGAAGAGGTCGATAAGTTACACCAAGCAAAATTCATTAGAGTGGTCCTCTATCCGCAATGGGTGGCAAATATAGTCCCAGTCATGAAGAAGGATGGAAAGGTTCGAATTTGCATTGACTTCAGGGACTTGAACCGAGCGTGTCCAAAAGATGATTTTCCCCTTCCTCATATCGATGTTCTTGTTGACAACACAGCTAGATACGAAACCCTGTCATTCATGGATGGATACTCGGGGTATAATTAAATCCGGTTAGCAGAAGAGGATCAAGAGAAGACCTCGTTCATTACACCTTGGGGAACCTACTGCTACGTCGTCATGCCCTTCGGATTAAAGAACGCCGGAGCAACTTATCAAAGGGCCATGGTGGCAATATTTCAGGATATGATGCATAAATTTGTAGAGGTGTACGTGGATGATTTAGTGGTCAAATCTCGAACCCAAGATGAGCATGCTGAGGTTTTGAAAAGGGTTTTACAACGAGCCAGGGAATACAAGCTCAAAATGAACCCCAAGAAGTGTGTGTTTGGAGTATCATCTGGAAAGTTACTTGGGTTCATTGTCAGTAAAGAGGCATCGAAATCGATCCCAACAAGGCCAAAGCCATTATTGACATGCCTCCACCAAAGAACCTAAAAGAGCCGAGAGGGTTGATTGGTAGGTTACGGTTGTTCGCCGGTTTATCTCACAGCACTCCCAAAGGTGCAAACCTTTCTATGAGTTAACCAAGGCGAAGGCCGAATTCAGATGGGATTCGAGATGTCAAGAGGCATTCGATGGTTTAAAGAAATATTTGTCAAGCCCACCTGTGCTCAAACCCCCGGTTCCCGGTAAACCCTTAATCTTATACATCTCAGTCTTGGAAGGATCCCTGGGAGCAATATTGGCACAAATAGATGATGAAGGGAAAGAGAGAGCAACATACTATCTGTCCAAAATCTTTGATCCTTGTGAACATAAGTATACAACCATGGAGAAAACCTGTGCCGCCCTGGTTTGGGTGGTCCAGAAGCTTAAACACTACTTTCTGGCCCACGAGGTTAATCTCATTGCTCGCATGAATCCCATCAAATTTCTTCTTGAAAAATCTGTCCTGACTGACCGTTTGGCACGCTGGCAAAGCTTTCTCTCCCAATTTGACATCACCTACATCCAACAGAAGGCAATCAAGGGCTACTCAATCGCTGAACATCTTGCTCATCATCCTATCCCAATCTTTGACCCTATCCAATCAGATTTTCCCGATGAAGAATTGATGTCCATTCGATTTTCCAATCTATGGACTTTATATTTTGACGGGGCATTAAACTCCCAGGGTAGAGGGATAGGGATTGTTCTTCTGTCACCCGAAGGTGTCACCATCCCACAGACTTTTCAGCTCCATTTTCCAGCAACAAACAATATAGCTGAGTATGAAGCCTTGCTGGCTGGACTGGAGGCCGCTCACTTTTACGGTGTCACTAAACTAAGGGTGATCGGTGATAGCCAATTGATTCTCCGCCAAGTGCTGGCCAAATACCGCACATCTCATCCCGGGCTAAGACCATATCAAGAACTCACCACCTGTTATATCAAGCTATTCTCCAAACTCGAATTCATTCATGTCCCTCGTGCTCAAAATATTCTTGACGATGCTCTCGCTTCCCTGGCATCTTCATTATCTGTCCCGCTAGGCAGACAAGTTAGGACGATCTATGTCCGCCGACGTACCATTCCGATAGTAGAAGATGCACGATTCTTGAAGGTTAAAGAAGAGTTAGAAAGAAAAGAGTACATTGAGCAAAAGAATGGAGTATCTCTGATTGAGTTGGAGGAATTAGAAGAGGGTGAGAAACCATGGTATCATGAGATTGCAAATTACTGTCAGGATCAAACATATCCACCAGGATCAACTGCCGAAGAGAAAAGAGCCATAAGAAGGATCTCCCAGAGATACACCATTTTAGGTGGAGTACTTTACAAAAGGAGCTTGGCCGGTATTCTATTAAGATGCGTAGATGAAGAAGAGGCTGAATTGGTGCTTAAAGAAGCACACTCCGGGGTATGTGGAGGCCATGTAAATGCTCAGGCCCTCTCCAAGAAGATCATCAGGCAAGGGTATTACTGGCCTACTCTGGAAGAAGATTGCTCGATCTTTGTCCGGCACTATCATCAATGTCAACTTCACGCCGACAAGATTCACTCTCCCGCATCTTCCCTTCACCCGATTCACGCACCATGGCCCTTCGCTATGTGGGCTTTTGATGTTAACGGACCCCTTGGTGACCCAAACTCCACAAACAAAACCAAATCCTTCATCTTAACTGCAACGGAGTACTTCACCAAGTGGGCGGAAGCGGAAGCATACGTGGAAATCAAGGCATCAACAGTCTGCACCTTCATCAAACGCAACATCATTGCCAGGTTTGGGATCCCAGGCGACATCATCACCGATAATGGACCGCAATTCATCTCCCAGGAACTGCGTGACCTTTGCAACAGGTATTGCATCAGATTGCATCATTCATCTCCATATTATCCTCAAGGCAACAGTTAAGCAGAAGCCACCAATAAAACTCTGATAAAAATCGTTAAGAAGACTTGTAAGTCTAGCAAGTTCGCAGACTGGCCAGATAAGTTAGTTGATGCTCTATGGGCCTACCGCACTTCTATTCGAACCCCAACGGGTCAGACCCCCTATGCCTTGGCATTTGGGATGGAGGCAGTAGTTCCATACGAAGTAATCATTCCATCCCTCCGAGTCCAGATCGATCGAGATATCCCGATGGATGAACGCCGAGATTCGCTTCTCGCGCAACTCGAACTCTTGGATGAGAGGAGGTTGGCCGCTGCCGAACATGCTAGATCTTACCGTAATAGACTTAAAAGATTTTATCAGAAGAGGGTGGTGGAGAGAAAATTTGAAGTCGGTGAGGTTGTGCTTAAAAGAATATTTGTTAAGCCGGGCGGTCCCCGCTCCAAACTACAACCTAATTGGGAGGGTCCATATGTAATTTCGGTACATTTTATCCCGTAATTCATATAAGCTGACTAATGCAGAAGGAGAAGAACTAGCTCATCCCTGGAATGGTGTATACCTCAAAAAATATTTCCCTTAAAAACAAAAGTTAAAAAAATCTATAAAATCCAAGGAGTGAAGGATAATGATAACATCTAACGCTTGCTTGTTCGGTGCACCAACTTGTCACTTAGGGAAATAAGGATAGGCATCATACTGCACACACTACACGTCTAGTCTTGAGTTCCGATGATCGGAAGTCAGAGAAAGCTAGCCAATGCTTGGCAAAGGAAGGTCAACCTAATCCCATTCTCTTCTTGTTTCGGTCCAAAATAGATAAAAGGGGTTAGAATGAGGAGTATCGAAAATGCCCATTGCCTTAGTTGGAAAATGACTCTGAAGGTCCGACTTCTCATTAAAATAAAAAGGTGCCAAAAGATGGGCAATGACCCCTCAGGTCAGCGAAAGAATAGACCTGTCTGAATGTGTACCCACAAAAGCCCAAAAAGAAAAAGGCTCCAAAAGATGGGCAATGACCCCTCAGGTCAAAATCAAGCAAAAAAGAAAAAAGACCTGTCTGAATGTGGGCCATCAAAGAAAATGGGCTAGAAGGAAGGACCCGAAGAGGTCAAAACCCAAATGGGCAATATAGGTATTAATAGAGAAACAAGTTCGACATCCCTGAATTCTACTAAGGACTTACCACCAATCATTTTCCTTCTTTAACCTCAAAGGATAGGGTCGACCGACTAGGTCCAAGAAGAGCCATAGCCTATCAAAGGCAGAAGGTCAGAAGATCTCGGACTAGGCACTTTCTTACACGTGATGCCTACTCTTAACCCTTAGGTAGCAATGAGAGAGGCACCTATAACAAGCAAAGCAAAGGATGAGACAATCGTGTCCCTCACACCAAACCAAACAAAAAAAAATAAAATATTTCAAAAATCCTAAAAAAGAATATGCAAAACACAAAAAAATCATAAAAGTTCCAAAACATCAAAAACATTATAAAACTATCAAAACCCAAAAACAAATCGAAAATGTCAAAACACCTAAAAATTTGCTTTCTAATTGACTAGTTGCCTTTGCATTCATATTTAATTTCAGTCTTGCATGTTTCCTTTTGTGCATACTTATATTTTTCCGTTATTTTACCTTGATAAGGCCTATGTCCCTTGACAAAAGATCAAGGCGCTTTCGCTCTTTTCTTGCAAGGGACTAAGCCTAAGTAAAGTTCTGATCGCCTTTTGAGTAAATACAGGGAGTCAGGAAAAGAAGTCAACAACTAGCACTATGAAAAAGAAAGTACATCAAAGATAGAAGGGGCCGGCACATCACAAATCGCCGCCTCCCTCTGCTAGAGCCTGATCACCCGGAGGTGGCATGGCAAGTCTCTCCTCACCTCTCCTCCTATGACTACTGGTCTGAGAGGAACCCGAGTGGGTAGGTCCCCTCAGCGTGGTCCCACGGGAGTCGGAGCGGTGGGAGTGGCTCCGAGATCGAGACTGCAACGCCTGCATCATAAGCTGACGATGCTCTGCCTCCACCTAATGGAGCTCTCTGGAGTGCTCAAGGCGAAGAAGAAGAAGCTGCTCAGACTCTGGTCGTGACAACTCAACCACGCGAGCCTCCAGTCTCTCAACCTACAAGGTGACAAAGAAATGCATCAGCTACACAAAAAAAAGCAGTTTAAGGAAAAGAATCAAACAAGTACCTCCTGTGTCAACTCCTCTATCCTACGAGCGATGCAGCGAAAACCAAAAGAAGCGTCAGTCCAAGAATTCCCGGTTTGAAATCATAATAAAAACATCGCACCTCGGAAGTAGAAGGACCAGGATCTAGAATGCCTACGAGGGGCTCGAGCCCGAGCTCCCTCTGTAGCTCCATCACCTACCGGAAAAATGTCAGGAAAGAAAGAAAATGATGACAAGCAAAGCAGAAAGTTATATACCTTGTCCTGAAAACCCGAGGGATCACCAGTAGAAGGCGGAACACCCCCTGCAGAAAGGTCAGAGATCCTCGCCCAAAGATCCTTGTTCTACAAAAGGGAAAATGTTAGAATCAAGCAAAGTGAAACAGAAGAAAGTCAAGGAAATTCACCTCAGTGGTAAGGGCATCCACCTGTTCCTTCAGCTGGGCAATCTACAAGAAAAGAAAAGAAGATTAGCAAGACAAATAAAAGAGGAAGACAGCATGAGGAAGAAACAGTAATCACCTCAAGAAGAAATCCCGTCTCTGAAGAACTGCTCCCGGGATCGGTAGGAATGAAGGAAGGAGGGTCGACTGGCAAGTGGTGAGGAGGTAGCTCGGGACCCATGGGCTGGCCGAAGTCGAACGGCTCAAAGGGAGGCTCTGAAGGCTCGTCAAAAATCGCCGGCTCAGGGGCAGCTAGATGGGAACCCAACTCCAGCTCGGCCACGCGCTCGCGGAGCCGAGAGATCTGAAAAGAAGCCGAGGAAACGGTTAAACACATTCACTCAAGGAATTAAAGAAAAATAAAGAATGTTACCTCATCATCACGCCCACGCAGCTATCGACGGGCACCTCGGTAGCGACGTCGCTGAAAGAAAGAAAAGAGAAAGATCAGTTGACAAGCAATAAAGGTGTACAAAGCAAAGAAAGTACATGTCGCTCCAACTCGGCCTCCAAAGATGCTATCCCCGCCCTCAAGCGAGACAGCTCCGCCTGAATACTCTGAAAAGCAACATACAGTTAGACATCAAAGCAAAGGAAGAACAGTGGTGAAAACAACAAGTACGTACCTCTCCACCCTCAGTGAAAAGGTCGGCAAATGTCGCCATGTAGCGACGCAGATAATCATCACTGTCAGAAGCACTGGAAGTCACTGGGGTGCCACCCCTCTTCCAGATCCGAACAGCAAATTGGCCCTCCTTCTTCCAGTCGATCTCCTGGATCAGACCGCGGGTAGAACGACCCAGTCGTGGGTAAGGTGGGAGATCCACCCACTCCTGGTGAAGCCCCAGTGAGCGCATCTTGAGGCGCACCCACAGTGGCTCCATCTCGTTCAGGCAGATCAAGAAGGTGTCATGGCCAAAAGCCGGACGACCCTCCGATACCCACGGCTGCCGATCCAAGTGAAGGTCTGAATATGGGCACCAGACCACCTGAAAAAGCAAGGCAAGACAGTAAACAAGAAGAACCAAAAGATGAGAAGGAGAAAAGTAACAGAATACCTCGTGGTGAGGGAAGCAGAGCAGTTGCCTCCTCAGGTTCTCCACCTGGTAAGGATGGGAAGAAGCAGACCAAGTAGCGATCCAGCTGCTGATAAGAGGGTACTCAGGGTCAGCCTTCAGCAAGGCACGACCCAGGGGGATGTGGTAGTAACTCCATACCTGTCAATGAAAGCTCAGTTAGTCACCAAAAGAGAAGGCAAAATTAATGATGGACAAAGGAGCAAGGCATACCTGAAGGAACGGAGTGAAGCCGGCTACTGAAACCGGACCGCTCTCCATCGCCAGCGAGGAGAACAGATGGGCCAACATGGCGGCACCCCACGCATACTCACCGACCTTCGACAGGTCAGCAAGAAAGGGGAGGAACCGCAAGTGCACCATGTCCGTCTTCGAGGCCAGAAGAAGGCAGGTGAGGAAGAAGAGAAGGAACCAGCGGAGATCCTGGTCGGCCTCAACAGTGCCCTCCTCACTGACCAAGTAGCGCTCGACGCGTTTCGTCAATACGTCGAGTACATCTGCCACCAGGTCATCCTTACCCACACTGGCGTTGCCCAGACCGAGCAAGTTCCCGACGACTGTGCGCTTCATAACGCGCAGTCCGCCGGGCAGCGGTGGGGACCGGATGACCCGAAAGTCCCGGACCATGGCCGAGTAATCGCGGTAGGTCTTGCCGGGGATGGCACGACCATGGTCACGAAGACCCGTGAGCCGTGAAACATCCTCCAAGGTAGGGATCATATGCCCCCAGGGGAAGAGGAAGGAATGGGTAGTGGAATCCCATCTCTCCCTCAAAGCCTGGATCAGGGGGAGGTCTTCCCAGAAGGCGGAGCAGCGGAGCAATGGGCCGAAACCCATCACATCCAACCGTGCCTTCTAGAAATCCTTCAACCCCTTGTAGGCATGGAAGACCATTTCCCAGGATATCCAGGACTTGATCTTCCCCTGCACAAACAAACAATCATGTTAGAAACAAACAATCATGAATAATTCAAAAAAGGAAGAAGCCAAGATCCAGTTACCGAGATGGTCGGAGGAGGATGGAGGGAAGGCAACTCTGATGAGCCAGGGTCAGCCGAACTAGAAGCCCCAACAGAGGAAGAAGCGCCAGCAGAAGAAGAGGCTCCGGCAGCATCAGAGGCACCACCACGCTCAACACGGGACCTCTTCGTCATCTGCATCATTTCAAAAAGTGTTAGAACATGACAAAAACGGCTAAACAAGGAAGACCGGGGCCTGGTGACCAGGTGCCCCATTTATGGGGCGCCTGGACCAGGCGCCCCCTTGATAGGGCGCTTGGCGCCTCATTGATGGGGCGCCAGGCAGAGCCTAGCGCCCCATCAAGGGGGCGCCAGGGGGTTTGGCCCCCTTCTCTCTTCCCGTTCCAATCCGGAACGACTCCGGATCGGTTCGGTCCCTTCTGCAAAATCGAAGATGACAGAATAAATTACAAGTTTGCAGTTAGAAGAAACTTACTGTGGAATCCGCACGATGCGCTACACTCCCAAAGAAGGTCCCGCCCAGTAGAAAACTAGAAAAAAAGGTGATGGTGAAATGAAGAAAGGTGCAGGGGTAAAAATATAAAGTGCCATGGTCAAAATTTTCAAAATTTTTAGAACGTGTCTGCAAGTAATATTCTTCATGAAAAACACAAAATCATCAGCAAAACATTGATATTCAATTCCCTTTTGCATATTTTTTGCTGTTTTCTAACACTGACAGGATAAGGACACGACTGAAAAAGAACTACATCAAGCAAGCCCTACACCTACACTGATCAAGTCCCAGACACAACAAAAGCAAACAAAATACATCTGGACACAACAAAAGCAAAATACAACTGGCAGATACAGGTCAACCACTGCGCAGCTTCCTCAGCTTCGCCACGTACCGGCTCTTCCAGACCTCGTCTTCATCCATGTAGGCACTTGGCGAGAAACTTTTTCAAATTCCCCAAATGGCGAGGATGCTCTGGCATTCTTCAGCATCAGCCGCCGTGCCCATCTGACGGTCTTTGACATATGGGATATGAGAGAGACGAGGGACCTTTAGCCGCGGTTGGCCCAACTGAAGAGGACATCGATGTGGGTTGTAGATAATGAAGGAGGTACCGGTAATCAAACGTAGATCCACCCCAGGGGTGGGAGAAGCACGGACATTCTGGCGCATAACCACCTCTGTAGGACAGACGAAGCCTCCACTGCTCATAGCCGAAAAGTACAAACGCCAGTCAGCGCGGGTCTTCATTGAAGGGCACTTGTTCATCACCTTGTATTCCATTCAGAGACGGTTGGTGAGAGGCTGGAGGGGGCTCCGAGCAAAAAGCCGGGAAGCTGTGGCCGGTCCAAAGCACACGTCAAACTTAAAGTGCCAGTCAGCCCAGCACTTGAACAGGAGAATACTGTCAAACATAGGCCTGCCGACGCTAGCAGAGGTCATACCATCATAGAGATAGCCCAACACCGAATGCGATATGCACTCATTGGACCAGATGCCCTGGATGCAAGGAAGGCAGGTAGGATCAAGCCACCCGTCCTCACACGGGTAAAGGAGCACTGAGGCAAGGCAAGCAGCGACGCCTTTGGCACCAGGCAGCAGTAGGTCCTCATTATCACCGGCGCCCTGAATCACGCCAATGGACCAATCCGCCAGTGCCTCGGTGTAAATACGGCCACCTACCATAATGGATCGGGCCTCTCCAGTGGTCATAAAGCCACGGAGGAAGTCTAAACCGGTGACCGGTCCGACAGGGATAAACATGGCCTGGCCGTACCCAGGCATGGCACGAAGCCCCGTAAATGTACTCTACCTCTTCTAAGAGGACGGTACATTCGAAAGAGTCAAAAACAAAGGTGTGTGTATCAGGATGCCACATCTCGAGAAGTGCACCCGCCAAAGAAAAATCTCAGAAGTATTTGAGGAGGTGGTTGGCGTGAATGAGGATGCCGGTGAAGCCCCACCCGCTAAGAATGGTACGCACATGAATATTAATAGCAGCCATTAAGTGGGCTATCCACAACACCTGACCGTAACGGCGAGCCCCGGGAAAATTTGGAAGGTCCTGCAAAATAACCGCGCAATCAGAAAATGTTTTGGAAGCAGAACAAAGGGGGGTGCCTAATAAAGACACTACCACTCCCATGGACACCCGGTTCCGAATATGGCACGGCACTTCGGAGAAACTTTTCATCTCATTTGAACCAGTCGGGCGGGACGAGGAAGAGGCCATCAGAGCAAAGAAGGAAGAATACACTGTAGCTGGTGTGAGGGAGAAGAAGGGGAGGTCCCCCCTTCTTATAGAGCTCAAGAGACCACCTCGGGAAGGAGCAAATTTAAGGCCCGCGCAGGTGCCCCGCTTATAGGGCGTCTGGCGCCCTATAAGTAGGGCGCCTGGCGCCCTATAAACAGGGCGCCTGGAGCCCTATAAGTGGGGCGCCTGGCGCTCTCTAAACAGGGCGCCTGGAGCCCGGAGCCTCGCATGTGTTATCAGATATCTTGCATATATATATCGTTGAAGACCTCGAGTCTAAAAGGGTTGAGTCAGATATCTACCTAATATCTATCCATCTAGCTCATTCTAATCTATCTAAAATACATATCTAATATCAAACTCCAATGCCATCAAAGATTCTCAATCTAATAGGCAATCTAAATTACTCTCTCTATCTAAGATCATGATCTTCCAATCATCAATTCCATCTAATCCAAACCGATATCAAGAACCCGGGCATGTCAAAGTAGACATTCAGGCCGAGTTAATGCTCTGATACCAATCTGTCACGACCCGGATTTTTAACATGCACAGCGGAAGATAATCCGGTGACGTAACGGGAAAGGATATCGGTCTGGAACCAAATAAGACTAAAATCACAATCCAAATAAACAATTCCACACTTTACAACATAATATCACCATAAACAAACACCTATTAAGACAAATTAAATACCAATATTGAATGATACTCCACTAGTTCCTCGAATTCCACAACACCACTACGCTTCTGCTGCGCTAAACCTGTAATCCTGAAAATATTAACAACGGAAGGGGTGAGTCACAACAGACCCAGTAGGACTTACACCCGAACTACCCCATTATAATAAGGATTCTAGTGGTATGATAGAATAATAAGCCTAAAAATCAGATTTAATACATAAGGTTTAACTAATCATATATCTTTAATTAATTGATTACAAAAGTCAATCAACTACCCCGAATGATAACTAGACTCTAAATGCATTAGACCAACATAACCTACACATTAAACCACTCTAGGTATGCCCAGAACACATAGACCTGACATAAAACCAATGACACATCTATAACACTACCATCTATGCCAACATACACAACTAAACACCTGTCTGAGTAAATAACATGCTCCATCAGATAAATGCAGTCACATCACAAAACTAGCACCAGATTTACCATATAGTAGGAAGTAACATATAGTAACTAAATCCCATAGTACCCCTAGGCAGGGGAGTACTTAGGATGAACCGCGGTATCTGGGATCGAAGGATGCTCCAGATTCAACTAACCTCCGCTGCCCACGGGCCACTAATTTAGTCTGGTGAAGTACATTTCCATCACAATGCAGCTCACTGCACTAACCACATTCCACACCATGCAAGCATATAAATAACTCAGACAGTAAACACATGAACATTTAATTGGCAATCAAACATGAAATACATAGATGAACACCCATGGTTCTATGCACCACATATTTGCATACCACAACACAATCTAACACAAACTAATGCATATACATGGAATCATGCAATTTACAACCTAAACATGACAATTACATGCTTAAACAGAACTACCTATCACATAAAAGAAAATAAACTAAATTCTAACACCAGTATGCCTAATCCTTACATCGGCTTTTTAACAAATCAGAATCTATATTAAAGGTTATCGTGATGCAACTATACTAAACTAACTAGATTAAAACATAACAAAACCTATCATGATAACTAGCATACTTGAATAACCGAATTAATCTAAGCATGCACGATCTAGACAAATTAATCTAACTCTAACTAAACATGCTAATAAATCCAAAACAGCCCATTAACTACAATATTCTAATCCTGGTGATCTAAACATGATTATTACGATTTAATCAAAATATTAGAGTGCTAAGGATAGCCGAGACGCCTACCTTAACGGCGACGGCGAACGGCGCACGGAATTCCAACGGAATCGATCCGGGTGACGAGTGTGTCGCGGTCACGACGGCGATGAAAAACCGAACCGAACGATGTCTTGATAATCTATTGGAAAAAGAGAATAATATTGAATGAAGAATAATAGAGAGAATAAAAGAGAGAGAGAGATATGTGCGATAGAGGGAGGGATAGATAGGAGAGAGGAGAGAGAGGAGAGAGAGACCGGCGGGGGGGGATATACCGCGTGAAGGGGGGGGAGGTATGGCGCACGGCGGCGCACACCGCGCGCGGGCGCGCGGGAGAGTGGCGCACGGATGGCGCAGCGGGGGGCGTCGGGCGCACGCGCGGGCGTCCGCGCGCGGAGGGTGGCGGGCGGCCGGCGCTCGACGGCGGGCTGGCGGCGGAGCTTGGCGCCGGGCGGCGGCGATGGCGGAGGGTGTGGACGCGGGCGGCGGCGTCGGCCGGGCGCGCACGGCCGCGGCGGCCGGCGGAGGGTGCAGGTGGGTGGCGCCGGGGCGGGCGGCTGCGGCGGAGACGGCGGGACGACGATGGCGGGGTGGCGCGGCGGCGGAGGGAGAGCAGGCGGCGGCGCTGCTGTGCGGCGGCGTTGTCGCGCGGAGGCGGAGGTGATGGCGGCGGGGCTGGCGCGCGCGGGGGCGGCGCCGGCTGGTGCTAGCAGGGGACGGCCGGGGGGGTCAAGGCGGCGGCAGCAGGCGGCGGTGGCGACGCGCACGGGCGAAAGGTAGTGCGACGGCCGGCGATGACGCTCGTGCGGCCGCGGACGGCGGCGACGGCACAGGGAGAAGACGGGGGGAGTTGTCGCCGGGCGGCGGCGACGGCGGAGGTTGGGGCGTCGCGGGAGGCCGTGGCCGGCGTCGTCGGGCGATCGGCCGCGGATGGCGGCGACCGGCGGGCGGCGACGTGCGGTGGCCGGCGGGGAGGGAGAGCAGCGCACGGGGAGGCCGGCGTCGTCCGGGTGAACGGCCGCGGACGGCGGCGACGTTGCGCGGAGGCCGGCGGTGCAGGTGGCCGGGTGGCGCCGGCGGCTCCCGGGTGGGTGCAACCAGGAGAGAAGAAGAAGAAGAAGAAGAAGAAGAAGAAGAAGGATGAGGAGGAGGAGAAGAGCGCGGGGCTGCTGTCGGGTGCGCTCGCGGAAGAGGAGAAGAGGGAGACGTGGAAGGTGGGGGCGCTGCGCGGGGAATAAAAATAGAGGGGGGGGGGGGGACCGATCGGGACCGGGAGACTAGAGTTAGAGTTCGATTGGGAGAGGGGGGGCGGCTGTTTAGGAAGGTTACCGGGATGGAGAGAAATTTGGAAGGGATAAAGAAGGAAAGTAGAATAATATAAATAAAACTCATAATAAATATAATAACTACTATATATTTTTTTATTTACATAACCGGGGTATTACACACATTCATATCTTTTAATTTTTACAACAGTTCTCGATCTAGTTTGGATTTTTTTTAAGGGTTTGCTTGTTTTATTATAATTCTCTTATTTAAAAATCACTAGTTCAAAAATAAGATTCTTTTTTAGATTTTAAAACAAGAAATTTTGTTTTGTTAAGTTTGTAAAGGATGTAAAAACAAAGTAGAGAACCAGGTGATTAAGATGATTTACACAACTTGTGTTCCACGATAAAAGGCGCCAATAAAGCTACTTGAAATCTTCAGCTAGCTTAATGCCTTCACAAGCTCAGTCTTCAGATGGAGTGATTACATGAGTTCCCTTCTGTGAACCCCACTTAAAGAAACAGTGTTCCATTCATGCCTACTACCTGAATAAGGTCAATGCCTCCTATGCTTCATATTGATACCAAGCTTCTCTTACCAGTCACATCCCCCATAGACCTTCTTTAAGATCGATCTCTTTCTCTCTCTCTCCCTCTCTCCTCTCCAAGATTGATGACGAAGGGGACGGTTCGGCATCAAGATATAGCATGGGTGGCAGACAAGTGAGAAACAAACGTTGACCTGCAACTTTGAGGGATCTTGCCGGGTCCTTCCATATATATGGCCGCTGTTCTTGTTCTTCTCCTTGTGGGAGGTGATGTGTCTCCACTAACAGTGGACATATCGATCACCTGGCTGCCTCGCACTGCTAAGCCTTCTTCTTTCGTCCTAACCAAGAATTCAGCAGCTCCGAGAACATTATGTGTATATACATATAATAGCACCACTATCTGTCCAACGATCTACATTCCACATGAGTGCCTATTAAGGGTGAAGTGAAACTTGCCAGTAGCTCATCAGAAAGAGAAGAGCGGATTACCTTAGTTGCCTGCAGTCCTAAACCACGCTCCCCCCCCCCCCTCTTCTCTTTTAATGTGGTAACATGACCGGATAGTAACTCTTTTCATTACTAAGTGCAATATGTTATTAATCTTCTTATTTTTGGTTACTAGACCCGGTACAAAGTTATTAACTCCTTAGTAATACTTATCTCTTAGTAATATTGCATCTCTTTGTATCAAAAAAAAAACTAGGTGACTAACATTCCCCGTTTTGATGTAACATGAGGGCTGTTCATGACTGCAAGAGTCGTCTCAGTTAGATGACTGAGGCAATTTGTGCTTCCCAGAGAGCACCACTAAAACCGTAGCATATATTAATGTGATGTTTTATTTGACTTAATAAAATGTCTAAAGTCTTGTTACACATCAATTAAGCCAAAAAATGGAGTATTATTCTTTCGAGAAGTCTTCACCGGCACTAAAATATAGGAGACCCATGATAGATCCACACCTTGCTCTCTGGAGAGAGTTCTTTCCCTTGTCAATTTATTTTTGTAATACAAATTTAACTCACCCATTTTACTCAAAATGATTTATTCTTGACCATTAATAAATGCATATAGGGGTTAGTAAAATGTATAGTATTGTTGCTAAAATACGCATAGGGATCAGTAGAAAATAAAGTTACATCAGTAAAATATAAATAGGGGTTCATAATATATATAGATGAGTTTAATAAAAATGTGTTGTTGGACTTCATCATGGTCATAAATGAGTGATTTGAGTAAATTTGAATTATAAATAGACAACGGTGTTGCCTACAGAGAGGTGACCTCATCATCTTTAAAATAGTACTATCATCATATTAAATACCCTAGGATCAGTTTGAAAACAATTTCTATGACTATCAATTTTGAAATTGATATTAATATCAATGATCATAAGATATTTGTTATTAATTTATTTTAAAATTTATAGTACAAACAAAACAACTTATGTAATACAAGTGCCAACTTATATTAATTTTAATAATGATGCTCCTTCTTCTTGAAATATCAATATCAAAATTTTGATACTCTAACTAAACATGCCATTATACACTATATGGCAACTGTATAGAGTATGGCAACCGTTTGGAGTATCCAAATTTTAGAATTGATAGTGATAAAAATCACAAATAAATGTTTACCTATCGGTATCAATATCGAAACTTTTAATGCAAATGAAACATCATTTGTAATACAAATATTCATTTTTATCAATTTTGATATCGATATTTTATTTTTTTACAAATATCGATATCAAAATTGACATGGTACGCATGATCGCGTTTGATGCCCTAATCAAGCTGGCCAATATTTTGGGCCCACCTGTACACTAGAGTACTCTAGGGCAGAAGCGTCTCCCACAGATGTGGGGAGCTCATTCTAAAGGTGATGGGTTCTCATTAATCAGTGAACGGAAAGTTTTCTCTGAAGGACAATTGAGGTGATCATATGGGACTCTTCCATTGCATCTAAGACTGTAGCCTGTGCAACAAGATGACTGAAGACTGCACTAAGTTAGCCGCCAGGATTTGTGAGCGTCCAAACCCAAACAAATGCTCCCTGAGTATGATGCCCATCATCACGTACGTACGTGGTTTGATTGTTCATGCTTGTGGCAGACAATCGAAAACACACGAAGGGTGGCAGTTGAACTAGCTTCGTCTCTGATACAATAATTAGTACATGGTACCTTTCAAAGGTGTCCTCTTACATGTATAGTTTGTCTCACCAACCTAATTGCTCCACCCATACACAAAAAGGGTGTCCAGAAGTCAGTGCGGATCACCCTAAAACGGGACGTAGTAGTGGCCCCAATTCTACCTTTCTTTGGTGTCTTCTTATATACATGGTTGGCCTCACCCCTAAATTCTCCACCCAAACACACACAAAGAGGGGTATCCTGAAGTCAGTGCGGATCGCTCAAGAACGGGACGTAGTAGTGGCCCAACTCGACAGAGTATGCGCGTTGATGGATGGATTTTACGTCGTCTTATTTTATTGTTGAATTATTCCCAAATGGGTCAACGAGACAAGGTAGGGTTAGACTCAGGCTATTGCTTCCCCATTTGGGTTTCTACTCAACGATGTCCATGAAAAATATACAAGCTGGTGGTGCAGCGGACTACCAAGCTCATGATTTATGAATATGTAAAGAGATTAAATTAATCCTACTAAAACAACCCTGGTTAATTACTTTACTAATGTTGAAAGTTCAAAAAAACTTCAAAGTTGAACATGTTTTGTTGGAAATAACCTGATGATATGGATGGCATTCTTGGAATACCGTAAACTAGCATTGTTGTTGATCAGCCAATAAATTTAATCCTCACATATGATATGACCCAATCCAAAGATATATTGTGACTTGTTTAGATATGTGATCGATCTTAACATCAAGACTCTAAGACAATAGATTATACCACCCCCCCCCCAATTTATGAATTCATCAAGAGATCAAATCGGATTCAATTAACTATATTTCAGAGGTTAAATCGAAAAGAAATCCGAAATGGAAGTAGTAGCCCAAAGATATGTGATGGATCAGCTGAGACAACACTACTGCATCAGAGCTCCACCCAGGAAGTGGGCGAAGAGATTGTCGAGGGGACGCAATGCATATCCTTCCGTTTGGAAAGAAGAGAACGTGCACAGGATCGCTGGTTGACGCCGCTACATAAATAGCTAGCTAGCGTTGTAATCTTGTGGAGCAGGCGTGTTGAAGTGGATCAACAGCGATCGTTCCGAGCCATTTATATTATACGACCAATTTAGGTCGATGCATGTAAAACCAGGGCGTCTAACTAGGTTAAAGTCCACTCTCCATGCAAGATGTACCCAGCCGGTAGCCGTTGGCTTTCATGCCCCTTATACATAGTTCACGAATCCAAAGGTTGCCGTTCACATACTACACACGGGCAGTCAATCAAAATGACGTAGAAAGCCTTGTCTTCTAATTATGAATGCACAAATGTTGTTGCAGAAATCTGGCATACGATCACCCACGTAATGAGACGCACATACCAGGTAAATGATGAAATTTCAGAGAAGTCGAACTCTAATAAATTATTGACATATAATCTCTCTTTTGATGGCTCTCTTGACACTAGATATCTTGAATGAGGCACCGATATAGATTATTTATAAGAAGAATAATCCATAAAACTCAATATAACTAAGACTCTCTTAGTCTCTATCAATAGTCCTGATAAACTTAAGATAACCTGATACTTATCGGGTCAATAACCACTAAATTCTTATCCTCACTTAGGAATTAACGTTACTCAACAACTTTAGTTACATAACAAAATGTTACCCATATATATCATCCTTCTTCACATGGTGTTCATTACGACAGGAAACTTCCCTGATTAGGGTTTATAGGTCAATTCATGTTGTTGCTTATTGTTGGCGTAAATCGTGAATTAGTCCATCGTTTCTTTGTCAGGAAAAAGAACTTGGAGCTCTAGCACTCCTGGTGATGCAACAAAATCAGAAAATTTTGCTAGTTACATAAATACCCCTAGACAATAGTTCATGACATTTTATGGCCAAAAACTAGAACAGTACTATAGAAAGATACAGTGGATAACCTTCGCCAGCCATATATTTATCTATCTTAAATGCAGAAGGATCAGAAGGCTCCTCTCCCACCGTGGCTAATGGAAAAGAATTCAGTTTCTCTGTCCTTTGAACTAATAACTATTATATTCCTAGGTATGATATCATAAATTGGTATAGGGGCGTTCATGATTGTCTGGTTTGGCTTATCAGGATTTAGTTCCGAAACTAATTATCATACCAAGTATTTCTCTAGAACCAAATTAAATAAGATTAAACAAATTTTTTTGTTCTGGTTTAAACTATAATTTATCAAAGTATAGTACATATTGTATATATATTATCTGGTTTTTTAAACCATGTCTATTTAAAATAAAACATATATTGATTATATATATGCTTAGCTTTATTTTAGAAGCTCTTGAAATTTTACTTTTACATGAAAAATATATACACTATAGCTATTGTATCTAAATTAAAACAAATATTTATTCTAATGAGTTATTTAATATAGAGGTTTGGTTTGGTTTGAAGGATCTTGAAAAAGAAACTAAATGGATTAATAGTTCAACCCAAACCAAACTATTATACTTTGGTTTGAATTATTGGGTTGACCTAAATAGTGGACAATGCCAAATTGACGTAGCTAGGCATAGCATATATAACTACTAAAAGTTTCAATTTTATTTACTAAAAATGTCTGTAAAGTCAAAATTTTGCAGAAAAATGTTACTTATGGTTATTCCATTGTATATTTTAGATGGTATTATACATCGACGTCACAAGTAACATATATGAATATTCATACTATTATCATGTCCTTAGATAAATACACATTATATTCTTATACTATTTTATTATTAAAATTAACATTTATTTATCGCTAATATTCACTACTTTTTATTTTGTAGGTAACAGAGGGACTTATTAGGTATAACAAGCTGTTTATGTAGGGAGAGATTTAATTACCTACTTACCTAGGATGTTTTGGTGAAATTTTGAAAGATCATATATGAAATTTTTTTTTAGTATATAATAAATTTTACCGTAAACCTATATTGTTAATGTAAAAAATTATTCTAATAAGGAAGCCCTAGTCTTATCATAATAAGTATCTACGTGTTATGAAATTATCTAACATAGAAATGTAGCAAAAAGTAGAAGAGTTACAATCTTTAGATACGTATAATATTGCAAATCAATGTACAACGCTTGGAATTAAAATATGGGCATCATTAATGTGACCAGCAAACATGAGACACTAATGGGGTGTTTGGCTGCATGATAATTTTTTGTACACTTTCATGATAAAAAATTGTATTAAAATAAAAAGTGAACCAACTCATGACATAAAATTATCACGTTTGGAGGGATGTGATAATAAAAAAAAAACTACCCGACATGACCAAACAATGTGGGGGGACCACAAGAAAAAAGAAAGAGGTGAAATCCTCTTTTTTTGTTTAAGAAGATAATCACTTTCAAAACATAAAATTGTCAAAGTTGTCAAACACCTCTTTTAACAAGTTTTTCTTACAATTTTTGAAAATTAAAATAAAACCCCCCATTATCATGTAAACAAACACCCCATAAGACTACCGAGTTAGTTATTGGGCCAGTAGTCGAACATGCAAAGTAATTAAATGTCAAAAAAATCATACAATATCATGAGAGAGAATACCTCATCAAGTTATGTTAGAGAAATTCTCAAATTGTACGTATTAGATCTTATTTAGAGAGAAAGAATTCGAATACGACTTGATTAATTAAGACTATGTATTATTTTAACATGTTAACCATGCCACATATATATAGAGATTTTGAGATATTGTATAGATGAGGAGCTATAGACACGTTAAAATGTGATAGTAATGATATAATATCTTGATATGATCTATGATGGATGATAAAATACATTAAATATAAATAATTACTTTACTAAGTTAAAAGGTTCTGTTCTAAGATCACGTTCACATATGATAGATGGCTGAATGAATGATAAAAAAATAGATACGGGATGTTTAATTATTTTAATTAAATTAAATATAATATTTTATAATTGAAAAAAAAATTAATTGATCAGATTCTTGGTACAAGATCCTATAGGGTTGGTACATTAAGAAGTTGACAGTCAATTATGTACTCCTTTCTGACCAAGACATTGAATAAACTAGAATTTATATCCATGTGATAATCGATAATGAAAATGCTCAATGAAGATAAGATAATCCCTATATTTATTTGGGATCAAAAGATGTAGTATGTATCTTTCATAATTGGTAGACCGATTAATCTGTTATTAGATAATAAATTTAATTAAATTAAATAGAGTTATTCTATTTTATTTAGACCTCAACCAAATAGACTGTTGGATATAGTGGGTCACACATATAAGGACTTATCCATAAGTACAGGGATAATGACATAATTTATGAAGATTTCATATTTTTATGAAAAATTTTAAATTCTCTATAAATATTAATAGTTTCAACTAAACCCTATCAAGTCAAGGTGAAAACCAAGTTGTAGGTGTTCTCTCTACCTCCTTCTCCTTCTATAAGGTGCCCATGGGTGATGAAGCTTCATTCGGAAAGAGTTATTGAAAGCCGGTGCAAAGGGAGAACTTGTTATCGATAAAGTTCGTGTGGATACCGCTAAAGATCAGGCATTTGAACAGTTTGAAGAGCTATATAAAACTTTCTTCTTCCGCTCCAAGTGATTATATGAAATCTCTATCAAGTATATCATAACTCATAGAGATCGATTTTCGATTTTCGTCGTTCGATCTCGATTGAGATAAGTTTTTCATGAATCTATAAAAATCATCACTTTCGCTACACTAAATTTTTTAGAATGATTCTTTACGGTATATATATAAACATGTGTGATTGTACGTAGTCAAAATTTATTTGTATTATTATTCGATAGTGTATTGACAAAATTTTTGAAATATTCATTTACAAATCAGGTTCTCTTTTATCTCTTATTGCTACATTGGTACCTAAAAAAATCCTAGTGTTATATTTGACTTTTGTTGAAGAGAATATTAGGAGATGATAAAATTGAATGCAATTTTGGTTGCCCCCCCCTCCCTTTAATTTAATCTCAATCATTAACAATAGCACTATTGAAAGTTGAGAAACCGACACTTCTTGAACCACTACCCAAGAAGCTCAAACATCATTATCTCCTACCCAACACTCTCCGAGTGACTCGGTTGCATTGTGGTGCATATTATAATTTTCGTCCCTTCCAGACAAAAATTGGGCTATCATAAACTTCTACACGGTTGATAACAAAACTACTGTTCTTACCGGGATTGTCACGACCCGGAAAATAAACAACATAAAACCACGACTACGCAGCGGAAAACATAACGTCGTGACAGTGGGAGAAATCCATCATTCGGATTTCATAACCCATACAAGCATGTAATTCAACCAACCCACTCAAGTCTACAAAAATTCCACAAGATTTCTAAAACCTGGAGTCAATGACTTAAAGAAATCAAGCCAACTTCAACCTATAAACTTAAACATTTAAAACAACTAAAATTCAACACCAAGTCTGTTCATATGCTCCAACTATAAATCAAATCCACTAGATTGTTTAAGTACACAACAACCTAAGAGTCCAAAACAAGCAACCTGATATAAATGAAATATATCACTCCGCTCCAACTCCAGGAGATTCTCGGTTCTTCCACGGCCTCTCGCTTGAGCCTCCAAGCCAATCTCCCGATCTTCAAAACCTGCTGAAAAATATTAACCCACAACGGGGTGAGTCCGGAGACTCCGTAGGATTTACACCCTTCACCCATCAATCGGGTAATTAACATATAACCAAGCAGTGGTATATAACATATCTAATTTGAGATGTAATACAAAAGTATAGAATGTCTTCTATATTAATCTCACAACCCATATCCAAACATAATTATCTTCAAAGAAAAGGTTATGCCAAAACAAATCGATTCTAGACCAATGCATACAAGACCATGAAACTAAACAATAATCAACTAGATGACCTTCGTACTTAACTTAACATGACCAATCTAACATGAGACATATCTGAATTTTTCTAACTTATCATGCTTTAACATCTAAACATAACATGCAATGAGCATAATTTCATGTTCTTTCTAAACTCATAGTCATATGACAAGGAATTGGTTGTCTTGCCCTTCACATCACATATACAGATCACTTTCACCAGCTCTAATTTATATAGCAATAACATATACTAAGCTAGCCCAAAGTGCACCTAGGCAGTGGTGACACCAAGGGAAAAACCGCGGTAATCCGGGATCTGTGGGAACGCCGGATTTATCTAAGATACCCGCCGCCCACGGGCTATTTGACTAGAATAGGCTGGTGAAGCCTCATAACATGTGGTACAAGAATTCATAAGAAATTTCAGATCATGACACACCTGCATACCATGTACACAAGACATAAACATCTCATTCTAATGTCAACCATGCAAAACAAATTGTTTTTATCATAAACTAGACAAGACTTGCACTAACCGACATGGTTAACATATCCTAATCAAATCTCATATCAAACTTGATAACATGAACCTAGCCATATCATGCAAGACATATTACACAATCTGGAACCAAATCAAATGATTTTTACATGATCTATGCACATGCAATAACAAACCAAATCTAGACATGCATAATTACATACACAAGACAATTAATCAAACCCAATTTTGGCATAATCAAAAAAAGCTAACTTCTGATGTTAACACTCATAATCTGACCTAAACAGGTTCTAAAAGTGAAATTTGATGACTTTTGATTTTTCCAAAACTCCACATAATTATCTTTCAATTCTAGGTCCATTCTAGCATATAAACATATACATAAATAACAAATGGTCACATCTCATTGAAAATAGTTCTACCCATCCAGAATCATGCCAAACATGTTCTATAATATCCAAAATATCATTTTCAAAGTTCTGGGTTCGAGGATTTTTGAGAAATTCACTAATCATGATTTAAAAGTCTAAACTAGTCAAATCTAGGTCCATAAGTTAAAACATGCATATTTTCTAATAAAAATGGGATCAAATACATAGACGAGCTTGAGAAACCTACTTGTAGCCTTCTATGAATTTTCCTGATTTTTATGGATTTTTCTGCTATTTTTCTTGGCCTTTTTCAATATCTGGATTTAATAAATCCGAAAATTCGGAATTTCCTGGACCGGCTGAACCGGGTCGGTTCGACCGGCTGAACCAGGCCGGTTCGGAGGCGCTGAACCGCGGCTGGACCGGCGGCTGGGCCGGGCTCGTCCGGCGGTTCACGGCGACGGCTCGCGGGCGGCGGAGGCGGCGGCGGCTCGCGGCGGCGCTCGCGACGGCGGAGGCGGCGCTCGCGACGGCGGGGGCGGCCGGCAGCGCTCGACGGCGACGGCGATGGGTGGGGGAGGGTCTGGTCACGACGGCGACGGCGGAAGGAGGGCGACGGCCGGCGATGGCGGCGGCGAGAGGCTCTCCCGCGGCGGTTCCGGCCGGAAAAGGGGAGGTCGACGGCGGCGCCGACTTCCGACGGCGATGACGACGGGCGGCGCAAGAAGCTGGACGGCGATGCTCTCGCCGGCGAGGGAGGCGCTGGAAGGAGGAGACGGCGACGAGGAGAGGGGCCGGAGGCGGTGACGGCAAGGGGGAGGTCCGGCGGCGCTCGCTTCCGGCGGGGGCGGTGATCGCGTCCGGCGGCGGCGACGGAGGAGGAGGAGGAGGAGAGGATTCGTGGCGGGGAGATGGCACAAGCGAGGGCGAGAGAGAGAGGGATCCAACGGGGCTGCGTAACTGGCAAGGGGGGGGGGGGAGATCGCGACGCATCCGAGGGAGGGGCGGCCGGCGTTACCGCGGGGGCGGCGGCGAGAGATCCGGGACGGGGAGGGAAAGGGGGGGCTGTTACGAAAATTAAATTAAATTTTTTTTTTTAAAACAGCCAGGTATTACAGGGATGGACCCCTCCTTCCTTCGATGCCCTGAGAGTTTGAAAATACTCCGATTGTGCCCGCTGACGACGCGCCCTCAGGAATCCAGTGGAAAAAGTCGGCATCTTTCTTCATTCAACCACAATGTTGTTCGAACGCTCTAACTCGGTGGCAAACAAGGCCCGTGGGCACATGGCGATGGACTCCCGCCAGCTGCCAACCGGAGGGACGACCATGACGGGGCTGCCGTCGTTGACGTTGACCAATCCTGCAAAACCCCACCATGCTTTGACTTCAGAAGGAAGACGACGACGTAACCCGCTCTTTACGCAGCCTCTTCAGAAGGAAGAGGAGGAGAGGACTCTTCAGAAGCAATGGCACACACTGTGCAACGGCGAAATCGCCATGGTGTCCATGGCACTGCAGCGCTGGGACACCCCCCCCCCCCTTAGAGGGGTTTTTTTTTCGCCGACGGGGAGAGCAGAAGCAGACATCTCCCCCCAAGAGTTTTCCTGGGTTGGTTTTGTTTTATCTTTCCGGACTTTTTTTTTCTAAAATCAAATCAAATTATCTACTAAACCAAATTAAATCATTTGGTCAGAACAAATCATATTTTATCAAGATATAATATACATAATTTTCCTTTGGTTAGTTTAAATCGTATTCTATTAAAACTTAGTATATATGTTCGTACTATCATTGCTTTTATCTTAACAATTTTTGAAATCATTTTAGTTTTGTAAATATATATATAATTATTGTTAATATATAACTTAAAATCAATGTTTAATTTAATTTGATTTAATAATTTAGTTGATTTTAAGGACCATGCTTTGACCTCAGACGGAAGAGGGAAGACGTTCTCTCTTTTGTGTAACCCGTGTGATGCATGCTGTGACTCTTTAGAAGCAGGATGTGGGAAGATACCAGACTCTCTTACTGGTGAAGACTTTCCTTAGAAAAAAAGAGAGACTCTGGAGGGGATACCTTACGGGGCCTATCTCATAAATGTCTTCTGTGTATTGTCCAATGATTGATCTAATAATCTCTCAGATTATATTATTAAATGTTTCTATTATTATCAATTTTAAAATCGATAATGAAAGTAAAGATGTTTGTTTAATAATATTAATTTAAAATTTTACAATGAAAATAAAAATATATTATGCAATACAAATATTAATTTATATCAATTTTAATATTGATATTTTAATTTTTAAAAATATCAATATAAATATTAATAATATCATAAGATTTTAGTTCAGTGTGATCACTCTAAACATTCACCGGAATTACATCTTGATAATATTTTCTAATGTCAAGTTACTTTAGATAAAGATTTCTAAAATTTTAATATTTTTCTCAAATTCCAATGGGTCACCACCGCTCTCATACATCGCTTATGTGGGAGCTATCGAGAGGATATGTCCCCCCCTCTTTCTTGCCGTGGAGGAAATCCGCTCTCAAATGATCGAGTGGCATTGCCCAAAGTCTAATCAGTGCAACGATACGCGTAGACATCTACCCAAAACGCGTCTGAACTCGATCGGCGACTTGGTCAATAGCGTCTCGGATCTACCAAATTAAGGTAAAATTACTTTTAGATCCATTCAAAAAAATAAATTTATCACGAAACTTGTTGACTCAATTTTCATTCCATCTAATCTGTTGATATCTGATCAAATTATCACTCAGTCCATTTTCATTTTTCTTTATCATCCTCAAAAGCCATTTTTTCCCTTCTCGTCCCCATTGTCTAGAAGACTGTCTAGAGGGAGATATTTTTGCACTAACTGTAACTATCGAGAGAAAAACCAAGGGGGCGGTGGTAGAAACCAAGGGGGCACATGAATGTTTGTTGGAGAGGGACACCACCGGCAAGGGTTCAGCTGGTAGCTCCGGCCACCTCTCTCAGACACCGTGTAATGCTAAGATTTTTTTTTTAATAATATTTGTTGTAAATACTATGAGATTAATGCAAGTTTATCTCTCTCCCCCCTCCCTTTCTATTTCTCCTCTTTTCCGTTTTTTTTCTTTCCTACCATTTACCCTAGCGACCCTCCCTATTTTCCCTCTCCACGTCCACCGTTTGGCACCCGCCAGCGCACGCTGTCGTCGCCGCCTTGCCGCCCCACCCCGCCCGCGCGAGCCTGAGCCACCAGCCCCGCCGCCTCGCGACGTCGCCGCCCCGTTATCCCGCTCGCCGCCAACGTGCCCCGCGCCGCCCACTGCTCCCCCGTGCGCGGCCAACCTCTCCCCCCCCAGCCGGTCGCCGTCCGCCCATGCCATGCCGCCGCCTGCCTGCGCTGCCGCCCGCGCAGCGCCATGCAGCCACCCACCCTCACGCCGCCGTCCTCCGTGCGCCCTCCATGCACCGCCGCCCCTATCACCGTGAGCCCCTCTCTCTCTCTCCTATTCTCTCCTTATCTCTCTCTCTCTCTCTTGAATATCAATCATATAATAACCCTTATTTTCCTTTGATTTGATGTCATATTTTCCCTTGATCAGGGTGCTTTTTCCAGCAGTTGACGGTGTGAATTACCCATTAGATCGGCTCGAGTTGTGCGCTACGTAGCCGACGTTCGATATCCTTTTCAGTCGTCGGTTCCCGATTTCTCCAACATCGATTCCGGTAGGCATCCTTGACGTGTCTACTATCATTAAAATTTCTATTTTAATTCTCCATGATCTATAGAATTTGTCTTTTTATTAAAGGGGTGTGTAGTTACGTTTTACGTAATTTGTGAGTTAACATGGGTTAATTAGCTAGATGCATAGTAATATGTGTTGATAGGTGCTTGTCGTTGTTTATATATATATATATATATATATATATATGAGATCATACTTAGTAGTAGTGTAATATTGGTCCTTTTAATTTGTCATCCGGTTGTATATTAGTGTATATAGAACAAGTGAACCTTGTTATGTTTGTGATCATAGGTTAACAAAAATTAGAGGTTATGGTGATTAATCTTCCAACATCTAGTTATGTCCATGTTTAATCATGTTTAGGTGTTTGTATGTTGATATTGTCTCGTTCTAGTTCATTTTGAGCATGGTTGTCTAACATGGATTCACTACAAGAAATCTTCGTTTTACCTACGAAAATAGTGCCCGTAAGTAAGCATTAGTAGGTAAATGTCACGTTTACCTACTCTCTGTCCCTACTGATTTGATGATCCGTAGATAAATCTAACAATACCTACGAAGTACCTACAGATTCACCTCCGTAGGTAACTACATTGTTACATAAATGTCAAATCTCATTCAATAAAATAAAATGATAACTATTAATAATATTAATAATTTATTATACATTAATATTCATAAAAACAAAAAATAAACAAATATGTAAAATATTTAATATATATAATTAAAAGAGTAATATAGTAATACAAATAATTTAATAATGATATTAACATAAAATAAAATATTAATATTAATAAAATATTTCAAAAATAATTAAATATAATATTAAATATACATAAATATAATAATATTAAATATATATATAAATATAATAATATATATTACAATTTAAAAATTGTATTAATACATGATTATAATAGTATATAATATATTAATATATAATTTATTATTGATACTAATATAAAAATTATAATAATAATAAATATATAATATAATAAATAAATAAATAATATTAAATAAATTTTGTAATACATTAAAATATTTTTAAATTTTTTGCTCATTGATCTTTCGCTCGATCACCTACTACCAAAAAATTGTTTTACTTATCAAAAAAATAATATGATATAATAACATAAATATTTTAATAATAATAATAATTTAATAATACATAAATAACATAATTTTTAATTTTAAATAATTTAATAATTTATTATATATGATATAATACATATATTACTATTAAAATAATATATTAATAAATAAACTATACAGTAATAAAAAAATCTTTAAACAATGTCCGTATATAAAATTAGTAGGTAAAAATAGTCTTTACTTATCCCCTGCACCTACTTAATATTAAATTGATCAATCTCAACAATCTAATCAAATAGATCAATTGCTCTCATTAATCCATTGCATATCAATAAAATATATAATATAAAATTTAAATAAATACATAATATATTTTAAATATTAAATTTATTTTAATTTTTTTCTTACTTATGCATCTCCTATTTGATCGCTCACTAAAACAAAATAGTTTTATCTATTATTTGCTAAATATGAACTCATCTAGGTAGATAAATATAATATTAAATAATCAATTTCAACCGTCCAATCAAATAGATCAATTACTGTTATTAATCCATAATATAAATAAATTTTATAAATATTTAAATATTTTTAAATTCTTTTCTGTTGTCCATCTCTTGTCTGATTACTCATTATTAAAAATATAGTTTTATGTATTGATTAATAATTACAAACTCATAGGTGAATATAATATTAAATAGATAAATCTAACTCGTCAAATCAAACAGATCAATTAGTTCATCATATATTAATACAAATAAATAATTTAATAATATAAATAAAAAACATATCATAATAAATAAATATTTAATATATTATATTAATAATAGTACTAATATACAAAAATATAATGATATATAATGCAAGAACTACAAGAACTTGAAGTTTTTATAGCAACTTTTTTACAACAACTTAAAATGTTGCTAAAAATTTACTTAAAATAACAACTTTAGCTAGTTGCCACAAAAAAGATATTTATTTGTAACAAACATAAATCTTGTCATAAATAATATATTGGTGTATTAACTTATGTTACAAAATATTTATTAAATTTGGTGAGAAGTTAAATATTTATTTTTTAATCTTTCGATCTCACGTTGCAGTTGAGGGCAAATTTTTAAATATTTTAATTCCTTTTTTCCACCTTAACAGCCGGACCCATATCTTCATTACACTTACACACATATTTAATTTACTATTTTCATTACGTTATATTTATTAAATAGTTACCTTAATCTGCGCTTACGGAGAATGCAACCTTACTTTTGGCACTGTTTGTTTTTAATATCGAGTATCTCCCCGAGCCCTAATGTCTCATGATCTATCCCCACGCAGCCTAGTCGCCTCCGCATCTCTTTGGTGCCTCCGCAAATCTCCAATCGTCTTCAGCACATCGGCGATCCTTCTTCCTTTCTCACCCTCCCTGCGGAGCATCGGCGATCCCATCTCTCCTCAGTGAAGCTCCAGGTGCCCGATTGCACTCAGCCTCGCCCCGCAGTAGATGCTCCCGTTCGCATCGAAGCCCTAGTTTTGCAATCTCTCCTTAGCATCGAAGCCCTAGCATCGCATCGAAGCTCCCTCGATTTCTCCCGGCGGCAGCGGCGGTTCTGCGTCGCCTTTTGGTGCCGGAACCTGCTGAAGGCCGGCGGAGGAGGAGGAGGAGGAGGGGGAAAAAGAAGGAGGAGGTTTAAGGGCGCGTTGCAGGGGGATCTTTTCCGTCCCGCGTCTTGCTGGGTGCTGCTCGCGCTGCGGTGCCTCCCGGCTTGCCGCTGCTGCGCCGGACAAGGGCCCAGGGAGCCACTGGAGTGGGGGATGCTCATTAAAAGTGCTCTCTTGATTAAGAGGAAGAAAACTATCTTTTTCTTTGAAAAATGAAATCATTTGTTTGCATAGATGGTATGACTGAATATGGTCTTTGTGTCAAAGAAAATACATTCATTTTGAGAAGACTTTTACTTTGTGTTGTCCTTATGCTTGCTTGATTTTGTTTGATAACTGGACTATGTTCTCTCTTATTACTTTCATAGAAGTTAATGTATGAGTTCCACTTTAACTTTCATCATTCGTACATCTAAATTCATAGAAGAGTATGTTTCATGTTTTTATTTTATATATTTCTAGTTTGTGATGTGTACTTTGTTTATGAATTTTTTTTATAAATCAGACTTTATGCCGTTTGTTGTCGTTTGTTTTGTATTATTATCTTTTATGCCGTTGATTACATTTCGATCTCTCTTCAAAAAAAAAGATTACATTCCGATCAACTTTGCAGGTCTTCCTCTCCTGGAATAGGACCCAGTGGTAGGAAGCTGCAACTTCAATTTAGATCGAGGATGCCACCACGCCTATTTGCTAGAGGAAAAGTAGGAGATCAGGGTGCTACAATCCATGTTGTGCATCTTGATGCAACATGATCTTCTTTTTCTATTCTGGTGCCTTAATTTTTTTGTTTTTTGTTGCTTTTTCTGTAAAGGTATGCTCATGATGAGGAGTCTACCGATGATCAAGAAAAAACTAGTTGGAATTATATTCATGGGGATGTCTTATTTCCCAAAAAAAATCAATTTCTGCTGTCTATGTTGGCTTGGGCACTTAATTTTTTACAATGTTTGTTCTTATCCTCGAAGTCCTTTAAATCAGGTATTCTTCTCTATCTTTTAATAATCACTCGTAACTAATCATGAATGTTACATTACAGTGCCATTTTCATTTGTATTCTTGTGCTATTGATGTTTTTTTATCTATACAACAGTGGAGCACTTTTCACAGTCATGGTTGTTATTTATGCACTTATGGAATTGTTGGTTATACTACAACCTTTTTTTATTGTCAGCTTGAAGGAAGCAATTAGGTATGTGCTTGGTCTACATGTTTCATTATTTACATTTGATTTTCAACTTTTATGATTAACTTTTATTCACATGCATTAAGATACTTTGCCACAAAATCTCTCTCATTTCTATGCATCTCTAATTATTTGTGCTCTAATGATTTTTTTACTTATGCACCTGACAATTTAAGAACATGTTATTGATGGGATGCCTCTTTTGTAACCCATTTTTCCTAAGATTCTACTTGTTGAATACTATTGCAATTGCTTATACAACTACTACAGTACTATCTTTTGGAACCATCTTACGATTGTTTGGATTAGATTGAGTGATGAGGTCTTTTGAAGGTTGTATGAATTTTTGTGTGGATTGTGTTTGTATTGAGTAAGTGGAATGAGTGGAATGTATTGAGTTCAATGAGTGAAATGTATGTGCACATAGTATCGTTGAGAGATTATGTAAGTAATTTACTTTACATCTTTAAATTAGTTATAATCATTGGATGTTATGTATTTTAATTAAATCTTATCTTCCAATTGCAGGTGGTTATAGAAGATAAATGAATGAAGATTCTATCTAGATGGGTTGTCCAACTTCTTTTCATCTTCTCGTTGGGTTGTCCAATTACTTGTGGGGGGATCTTTGCTTGTTGTGGAAAATAGATGATCTTTTCATTGTGGTTGTGGCTGAAAGCCTGGAACAATTGAAAACTTTGTATATTTAACATCTTATTCAAGTACTGTGTGTTAGTTGTAAAATGTTTTATGTTAACATGTCATACTTTATGTTTACGGACAAAGTAAATTTAATGTTTAATGAATGTCTTTGGGATGCTATTTTTTATTGTATTTGTAGATGTGTGATTTGTTGTGATCGTGTCTAGCGAGTTGTTGTGAGTCCAACAAGTGTAGGACTTTAATGTATGCGTTGAGTTGGTTGCGCAACCAGATTTGAGAGTTACTTATGTAATGGTGTGAATGCCTTGAATTGGTTGATTCCAAGAATTGTGAATGTATTGTTCATTGTATGGCTGGGTAAATGGTTGTGCCCAAACTGTAAATGAAAGAGACGTTGTAATGTAAACATTTACCTACGATTAAACATCCGTAGGTAAATGTATCTCGTGATATATACGCAATGCTTTTTTCAGGTATGTAACATTTATCTACGGGAGCCCCGTAGGTATAAATCAGGCATGGAGAGACAATTTTATTCGTATGCTTTATATGTGCCTACGGGTCGGTTCGTTGGTAAAAGTCGGTACTATACCTACGGGACATATCCCGTAGGTAAAACATTTCCCTACTTGTACTAGGCCTACGGACCCCCCTACGGGATAGTCCGTAGGTAAATCTATTTGCTTACGGGAAAATGACATATTCCTACGATTTTTATCGTAGGTAAAAATCGATTTTCTTGTAGTGATTAGTTGTGTATATATTCAAGTTAATGTTCATAGTTGTGTTGTTATGTCATGGCATAGTATTGTTGATGTTTATTGATCTTGCATATTGGTGATCATGGCATGGCATGATTGAGGTGGATGCATGATGCATTGAAACTGTGAATGGAAAACTGAGCTACACCAGACTAGTTAGTCGTGACTCGAGGGCAGCGAGGGGTTAGAACCGTCTGGTGCATCCTTCGATCCCAGATCCCGCGGGCATCCTACGTGCCACCACTGCCTAGGTGCACTATGGGATTTCGATTAGTATATGGTACTTATATATGATAGATCTGGTGGTAGCTAGTTGAGGTGGCAAGATGACGCATTCCTTGTTAATGAAAATATGTGTACATGATATGTGCATCTATTAGAGGATAGGTGCATATGTGTGAATGTGATTCTTGTTGGAGGATAGATGTATTTTTTTATGGTATGGTATAGATGGTCTAGTGATGTATTTTATTTTGTCAAGTATCAGGTTATGTATCATGGTGTATGTATGGTGTGTCTCATTTGTAGTATATCATCATATGGAGCATATAGTAGGTGTCTATGCATATGTTCATACCATCTTTCTAGGTCATGTTATGATGCATATAGGTGCTGGTTGGTGTGATTATAGGTGCTGGTTGGTGGTGTAAAACACATGGATTAAGTCATATATCTAATATATTGATTAGCCTATATTTACATATAATTGGTGTAGGTCTGGGTACCTATTTAATTAACATTTAGGACCTTCTGGCTATCCGATTTGGCGGATGATGGGGTGTCTACTGAGTCGTCGTACTCATCCCAATCCTCTTATCAATTTTTCAGGTAATCAGGTTTAGCGCAGCAGAAGCGTGGTGGATCGATTCTCTAGAAGACAATTAGATGATCTTTATGTCATAGATTGGTATATGTTTTATTAGATTGTATTATTAGCATGATATTTTAAAAGGAAATCTTGGGAATTATGATATCAGTCTCATTTGTTCCAAATCGATATTTTTTGGGGTTATTTCCCCAGTTACGTCGTTGGATTATGTTCCGCTGTGCAGGATTAAATCTGGAGCGTGACAACTTGGTATCAGAGCATTAACTCGGCCTTAAGGTCTATTTTTGACTAGCCCTAGTTTATAGTATCGGTTTGGATTAGATGGAATTGATGTTTGGAAGAAAATGATCTTGGGCAGACAGAATAATTTAGGTTGTCTATTAGATTGAATGACATAGAAGTTTTATGTTGGATTATTAGAGGTTTACATTGGATAAATACTGATATCATTTTATGATGATTTAATTTTCAGATTTAGTGGATCTTGGAGTTTGGATTTATGTTATAGGATAAGATTATCAAATTTGATTTGTTGGATTTTAATATTAGAGAGTGATCGAGTCATTAGAGACTTAGATTAAATAATTAATTTGTGATGACTGATTTTCAAGTTTGATCGATCTTGTGGTTTGACTTGATTAAGAATTTCTTTTATCAATCTTAAGGTAAGATTTTTTATTTATATATTAGATTATCGAATGATTGATTTATGATGCTTGATCATTATTAGGTTGGTTTATACTTTAAGTTTGAATTTTCAGATTTAACATGATTAGTATTTTGGATGGATGGTAAATTCAATGGTTAGACTCATGATGATATCATATGATTAATAGATTGATGATAGATTGGTGAATCTTTAAATTAATTTAATTGGATAACCTATGTGAAATGATTATAAGGATTCATTTTGCCTATATGGGATTAATCTAATCTATCATTGTGTTTTTTTTGGAAGAATATCTATGTGTGGTATGAGGATAAGATGACGTGTGATTTCGGTATTGGATTTATCTAGATGTGAAGTGAAATGGTGATTGAAATATTAATTGTAGTATATGATTTTAAATGGAAGAGAAATGAGATTATCAATTCGAAATTTCAGAGTAAGATTAAGAGAATTTTATCTTGCTTTTAATAAGTGGTATTTTTGTGCTATCAAGTATGAAATACAGACCATGCAAGCATGAGGATGTGATATTCAAGTGCTAGTATCAGTTTGAGAATTAAAAGATGATTTGAGTATGATCATAGTAAGGGTTGGTCAGGTGCTATCTACTTATTAATATTATAGTTATACACTCCTCTATCATGATCTTTCAACTTTATGCTCAAATTTTGAACTCTTTATCTCGCTATATCTTATTTGATCAATCTAGTCAAATCTAGACTCTAGATTATCTTAATTGTATGTTGTGACCATTCATAGGTTGATCTTATGTGGAGTTTGGACCTTGGTCTATTGGAGGTGATCTTTTAGATTAGATAGAGATAACATGATGATGGGATATATCTTGCTAATTGTTTGGAAGTAGTTAGAATATGAATATAAACTTATTTTAAGGAAGAAATGAGAATGAATCGTGAGAGTGGTGGATATAGAGATAGATTTGTAGAAGAGGAGATTTGAGAACTCATTAAGAGTGAGAATCTTTTGCTGATTATATATGATTACAAATAGATATTGTTCTTATGACACTACAGGGAAAAGGGCTATTAGCGACGGGTTATTGGCGACGGCTTAAAAAAGCCATCGCTGAAACATTTATTTGCGACGGCTACAATTAAGTCGTCGCCAATATGAGGTAAACTAGCGACAGCTTATGAAGCCGTCGCTAACAATGTTTTCCGCGACGGCTCTAGCCGTCGCTAAAAGGTTCACGGCCCCGCTGTTGACCGTTCAACGGTCTGGAACTAATGGCGACAGCTTAGAGCCGTCGCCAATACCTTCAACGATCGAAACTTATTGGCGACAGCTGATAAGCCGTCGCCAATGTAACTTAATGCACCATTGGCGACGGCTAGGAAGCCGTCGCCATTAATTTTTTTCTTATATCGCCCCCACCCTCCCTCCTCTTCCTCCCCCCCCCCCGCTGCTCTGTGCCCTAGCCGCTCTTGCCGCCGCCGCCGTGCCGCCGCCGCCGCCGCCCGTCGCCGCCGCCGTGCCGTTCTGGCGTGCCCCGCCGGCGCGGCCGCTGCGGCAACCGCCGCCGCCGATAAGAGGCTGTCTCCACCGCCCCTGCCGCCGCCGCCGCCCGCCGCCGCCGTCGCCGTCGCCCCTCGCCCGCCGCCGGCGCCGCCCGCCGCCTCTCCTCTTCTAGGCGCCGTCCGCCGCCGCCGTCGGCCCTGCCGCCGCCGCCGTCGGCCCTGCCGCCGCCGGTGCCACCCGCCGGTGCTTCCACTGTTAGTGCCGCCGAGCGCCGCCACCGCTGCTGCAGCCCCCACCGAGCGACCTCCTTTTAGGTATCAATATATTTTTTTAGATAAATGTAATATTTATTTAGATGAATTGATTATAATTAATGTGATATTTGTTAGTTTAATGTGCTAGTTATTTTATGTGGTAATTTGAGGTGTTTTTTATTGGATTCAAAATTTAGAACAAATGTGGTATTTGTTCAATATCTTTTTAATATGACAAAAATAAAATAGGACAATCATGGGCAATCCAACATAGGGGTGGGGCAAAAATCTCCAAATCTCAATCCGAAACCGGATTCGCCAATATGAAGCTCATTCCGGATTTGAATTGGGAAATCCGGCTTCGGGTTGGGCTAAAATCCCCAAGTCCCCAATCCGAAGCCGGATTTGCCAATCAAAGTCCGTTCCAAGTTTGGATTGGGTAATCCGGCATCGGGTTGGGCCAAAATCCCCAATTCCCCAATCCGAAGCCGGATTCGCCATTCCTTGGCTCATTCCGGGTTTGGATTGGACAATTCGGCTTCGGGTTGGGCAAAAATTTCCAAGTCTCAATGCGAAGCCGGATTCGCCAATCGAAGTCCATTCCGAGTTTGGATTGGGCAATCCGGCATCGGGTTGGGAAAAAATCCCTAATTAGCCAATCCGGAGCCGGATTCGCCATTCCGAGGCTCGTTCCGGGTTTGGATTCGACAATCCGGCTTTGAGTTGGGCCAAAATCCCCAAGTCCCAATCTGAAGGGTTTCATTGCCCAATCCAAGTCTGTTCCTATGGCATAGGGTTTATTTAAAGAGAAAATTATGTTCTTCGATTGATTATATGTTTGACAGTATATATATTTGTTTTTTACCTTGTTGTCAGGAAGCTTCAAAAGACTTGTATTCACTTGAAACTTGCTTCCTTTGGAGGACGTCCGGTTAGAGTAAACAAGTTATTACATTGTCATTTACTTTTTTGAGATTTTTTTATTAGAAGAAATGAGTTTATTAGACAAATCTTGGATGCTTATTCGTAATAGATTAGATTCTATGTATGTACGAGGTGTCGAAGAATTCTTAGACTATGCTTTTGATGATTGTAGGATACAATATAGACATGGACAACACAAAGATTTAATACAATGCCCTTGTAGAGTATGTTGCAATACATTTATTTTAAAAAGAAATATTGTGAAAGAACACCTAATATGTGATGGCATATGGTTAAATTATCAAACTTGGATATGTCATGGTGAATTTGAACTTAGCTCTTGTAATGAGGATAACACACGATTAAATGAACGGCAAGAGGATAACGTAGATGATGATTTAACGGAAATGCTCGAAGATATTCAAAACAATGAATTTTCTACCCGACAAAATGAGGATGAACCAAATGAGGAAAGTTTAAAATATTTTAGATTATTAAAAGATTCAGAAACACCTTTATATGATGGTGTGAAAGATGTATCTAAACTAAAATTTATTTTAAAGTTGATTTAACTTAAGTCGATGAATGGTCTCACTAGAAGATGTATGGATACGATCTTATCTTTATTTAAGGAAGTGCTACCTAATAGTGCATGTGTCCCCGATAATTGGTATGAACTTAAGAAAATAGTTAAGGAATTAGGACTTACTTATGAGAAAATTCATGCATGTAAAAATGATTGTATTATTTTTGGAGAGATAATAAAGATGAAAGTGTTTGTCCAAAATGTAACACTTCCAGATATAAAGATGATACTCAAAATAAAAATAAAAAATTAGCACAGAAAGTTTTACATTATTTCCCATTACGAGATAGGTTGCGTCGTCTATTCATATCATCCAATACGGCTAAATGGATGACATGGCATTGCCAACCACGGGCATACTAATTGGCTGGTGAAATGCGTCATCCTTACGATTCTCGCTTGGAAAAGAGTAGATGAACTTTATCCGGATTTTGCGTTAGAGAAACGCAATGTTCGGCTTGGATTGGCTTCAGATGGGTTCAATCCATTTGGTAACATGTCTTCAAAGTATAGCGTGTGACATGTTATAACAATGGTATATAACTTGCCACCATGGATGTGTATGAAGGCCACGTACACAATGATATCAATGTTAATACCCGGTCCAAGAGCTCCCGGAAATGATATCGATGTATTCCTGCAACCATTAGTAGAAGAGTTAAAAGATTTGTGGGAGATCGGATTGGAGACCTATGACGCAGCAAAAAAAGAAATTTTTATGATGAGAGCCATACTTTTGAGCACAATAAATGATTTTCCAGGATATGCAAATTTATCTGGATGGAGTACTAAAGGGAAATTGGCATGTCCTATTTGCAATGAGGAAACACATTCTCTTCGACTTGCTCATAGTCGGAAACAATGTTACTTGGGTCATCGTCGGTTTTTGCCAGTAGCACATCGGTGGAGAAAGAATCAATACAATCATCTTTTCGATGGTCGTCGGTGTCCGAAGGGAACACCAAAGTTGCTTACAGGATATGAGATATGGAGCCAACAAAAACAAATGGATGTTATTAGATTCGGAAAACCATTTAAGAAGGATTTAGAAAATTTAAGAAAGAATTTGTCAAAAAATAGAAATTGGAAGAAAAAGAGTATATTTTTTGAGAAGCTTTCATATTGGCCATCTTTGATCATTCGGCACCATTTAGATGTCATGCACATTGAGAAGAATGTGTGTGATAATATATTAGATATTTTTAACATATCAGGAACCGATAAGGACAACATTATCTCGAGGAAGGATTTAGTAGATTTAAACATTCGTCCAAAGTTACATCCATATGAGGGTTCATCGAGGTTTCCTGATGCAGTTTACAAGCTTAGCAACGAAAAAAAGTTTAGAATACTTGATTTTATTAAGAATATTCGAGTACCAGATGGCTATTCCTCAAATTTTAGTAGATGCGTAGATGTAAGTAGCCGAAGGTTTAGTGGGTTAAAGAGTCATGATTGTCATGTCATGATGCAAATGACCATTCCTCTTGCATTTCAAGGGATAGTATCGAAGGATGTACTCAGTCCCATTGTAGATTTATGCCAGTATTTTAAGATTATTTGTGCAAAAGTGTTGGATAGTAACATTTTAAGACATTGGGAGTCTAAGATTGCAGTAACATTGTGCAAGTTGGAGCAAGTTTTTCCACCATCATTTTTTGATGTTATGGTCCACTTGGTTGTGCATTTGGCTTATGAGGCCGAATGTACGGACCGATTCAATATCGGTGGATGTATTCGATTGAAAGATATTTGAAGAAGCTAAAAGATTATGTCGGTAACAAGGCAAGAGTCGAAGGTTCGATTGCCCAAGGTTATTTAGTTGAGGAGTGTACACAGTTTATTTCAACATATATGAAAGATACAAGTGAATATAGTAGAGATCGAAACTATGATGGTGTTCCATATGAGGATGATCATGACGACGCCTCTATATTCAAACCAGTTGGATGACCATTGAAATGTAGGCGAGTGCCTAAAATATTGACGGAAAAGGAGCAAGAGTTAATCCATACATATGTGTTGAATCAGAATGCTGATATCGATTGTTTTCGTCAAGATCATACAAATGCTCTTAATAATGGATCAACTATAGAAGAAAACTTCTTGGTGTGGTTTAGATCACACATTTTGGAGTTAAAGAATATAGGTTCTTCCAGATACACGAAGGAGTTAGATATTTTATCACTAAGTCCATCTAGATTTGTATCATCACTATCTGGATACATATGCAACGGATTTAGGTTTCGAACATTCGATGCAGATTCAAATAAATCAACTCAACTATGTGGTGTTCTTGTCAAGGATCAACTCTAATCTGGTTGTGATGGTTATTATGGACGGATTTTAGATATACTTGAGATATCGTTCGAAAAGAATAGTCGTTTAATAGTTTTTGAATGTGAATGGTGGGATGTGTATAACAAGGATCGAGGTTTTAAACTTAACGATTATGGTTTTATATCATTAAACACACAACGAAGATTAGGAGCGATGAACCGTTTGCACTTGCAAGTCAAGTGGAGCAAGTATTTTACGTGGATGACAACTCCAATAAGGGTTGGGTTTTGCCAGTAAGATCTTTACCTCGTAACTACTATAACATTACCGAAAATGAGAGTGATGATGAATTAGAACCATATCAAGAAGAATTTGTGGATGTACCTATAACATTTGGTGTAACTGATGAAGAGGTACAACTCCAAACAACACATCCATTAGAAGTAGAAATTTGACAAACAGGTTGGATGGGGCAAATCGGCTTCCGGTTGGAAGAAAAAATCCATACCACCAATTCAAGGCCGATTTGGCCCATCCAACCCGGTGACGGGCTTGGATGGGGCAAATCGGCTTCCGGTTGGAGAAAAAAATCCAAACCACCAATTCAAGGCCGATTTGGCCCATCCAACCCGGTGACGGGCTTGGATGGGGCAAATCGGCTTCCGGTTGGGGGAAAAATCCAAACACTTAATTCGAGGCTGATTTGGCCCATCCAACCCGGTGACGGGCTTGGATGGGGCAAATCGGCTTCCGGTTGGGGGAAATAATCCATACCACCAATTCAAGGCCGATTTGGCCCATCCAACCCGGTGACGGGCTTGGATGGGGCAAATCGGCTTCCGGTTGGAGAAAAAAATCCAAACCACCAATTCAAGGCCGATTTGGCCCATCCAACCCGGTGACGGGCTTGGATGGGGCAAATCGGCTTCCGGTTGGAGAAAAAAATCCAAACCACCAATTCAAGGTCGATTTGGCCCATCCAACCCGATGACGGGCTTGGATGGGGCAAATCGGCTTCCGGTTGGGGGGAATAATCCATACCACCAATTCAAGGCCGATTTGGCCCATCCAACCCGGTGACGGGCTTGGATGGGGAAAATCGGCTTCCGGTTGGAGAAAAAAATCCAAACCACTAATTCAAGGCCGATTTGGCCCATCCAACCCGGTGACGGGCTTGGATGGGGCAAATCGGCTTCCGGTTGGGGGAAAAAACATCACTCTTGATTCAGCTCAAATCATATCTCCTTATTATATGACAGATGAAGGGTTTCAGCAAGAGCCGTAGGACGTCTCAGGGGGGGACACCATCGCAGGGTGGTGGACCACAGAGTCACTCAGGTCGATCTCATGCATCTAGAGATCGATCCCAGACTACTCCTTCCAGCTCTAGAGGTGTTGCCACACAACGACTTTTAGAGGCACCCCGCGAGCTCGTTCCTCCTCGGGCGACACCTTCGGATGGAGGTAGTCCATCTTCACACGCTTCGTGTATATGTTTAAATATTTCTAATTATATCAATTGCTTAAGAATTACTTTGTCTCTTAACCAATTTTCTCGTATCACATGTAAATAGCTACAGCTGCTCGTCGTGGGAGAGGTCCAGCTAAGGCGATGACTGTGCGAACTCTGGGACCCGACGAGTCATTTAATGTCGAGTTAGTAGGTGGTTCAGGTGTAGGATCTCATGGTCAGGAGTTCACATCCTATCTAGGGGTATGTAACAGAGTACATTGCAATCTATGGGAACAAAATTACATGACTCTCCCACAGGAGAAGAAAGATGCGATTTTTCGTGATCTCGAGGTAAACTTAATTTTTGTGCTTTTATTTATAATTTGTTGTCTTGATTCTCACACTATTTTTTCATGTAGCAACACTTTACCTTCGAACGGAGTGCATCTATAGATGCACAGATTTTAAGACATATGGGCGAAATGCAAAGAAAGCAGAGGAGCCATTTAAAAAGAAGGGTATGTTTTTAATTACAAGTAATGTAAATCTTCATATTCCTTATTAACAATCTTTGTATTCAGTATTTTGCAGGACGATCATTCGAGGAGGCTGTAGCCAATGTTCCTCGACAATGCAATGAGGAACAATGGCTACATATGTGCAATTTATGGGCTCGAGATGAAACAAGGGTAAAATAAATTTTTATTTAAATGTTTTGGTTCATTTCTATAAAGTGAATGTTATTAACGAAGTCTTCTTGTTTAAATTTATAGGCATTGAGTGAAATAAATCAAGGAAATAGGAGTAAGCTAACAATGCCATATAGAAGAGGAAGAACAAACATCCACGAGTTGGAGCGAGAGTTTGTAAGTATGAAAATTAAATATTTAATTGAATTCTTTAGTTTTCATGTAATTTTATATCTTATTGTTTCTGAACATGTACAAAAAGGACGGCGCCCTACTCGTCCCGAGGTTTTCCAGATGACTCAAACACATGAAGAGGAAGATGGAGCGGTCATCTGGGATAATGACCAGAGTCGTCAAATGATGGTATACACCGATACCAATTTGATTTCTCAAATTTTTTTCATTTAATACCCATATCTTTTAACTCAAATTCTCATTGTAGGAAAATATGCAACAATTGATGAATCCCCCAGCATCCGATTCTTCTGATGCTGGGGTATCTCAGCCACTCAATCCGGAGGAGGCTTTTGTATCCGTTTTCGGTAGAGATAGACCGGGACGGATTAGATGTGGTGGACGAGGTGAAACTCGCAACACTTGGTATGGAGGGTCCAGTGGAGGTTCTTCTTCCTCCACGACCCAAGAGGTCCAGGAGCTTAGACAGCAAGTGGAGAAGCAAGCTCAGGTCAACGTCGAATGTAGATCTGAGATTTCTTCTTTGAAGCAACAATTGGACGATCAACAAAGATCATTTCAAGAAACTGTCCAACGGTTGACACAAATGTACGAAGAAATGAGTCAAAGGCTCCCGGCCAATGTACCATCCACATCGAGACAACCTCCAACACAATCCCATCATCAAGACGACGACGGAGATGAGGACGAGGAAGATGATGAGGAAGGATCATATGAAGATGAATGATATTTTGATCCTTTTCTCATTAGATAATCTATTTTGTACTCTTTTTTATTCTAAACTTATTATGGATATTGATATGGTGTTATCGAATGATATTTGAGATGTATGTTTGGATGTGTTATTCAATAGAATGTGGTTTGATTGTATTTTTTATTGTTATTTGGTTTGATTGTACCAGGTTCTGATTTAGAATGTGTGTGATAAATGTGAATGGATGTAAACCATTTGGGAGTGATAAATGTGTTTGAGATGTATGAATCGGTTCCGATAATGTATATTCATGTATGGATGTAAACCTGCATGAATCCGACAACAAATAAAGCTGTTTTTTTTTTACATTACAGAAGTATTGGCGACGGCTCCCTCAGCCGTCGCCAATACTTCTTTTCGCGACGTGTATAACTTATTGGCGACGGCTATCAGCCGTCGCCAATAGGTTTGTTGGCTATCCGCGGGCTTCAAAAACCTGGTTTAGCGACGGCTGCCAACCCGTCTCAAATAGTATTGGCGACGGCTTTAAAGAGCCGTCGCCAATACTTCTTTTCGCGACGTGTATAAGTTATTGGCGACGGCTAATAGCCGTCGCAAATAGGTTTGTTGGCTATCCGCGGGCTTCAAAAACCTGGTTTGGCGACGGCTGAAGCCGTCGCTAATACTTCTTTTCGCGACGTGTATAAGTTATTGGCGACGGCTAATAGCCGTCGCCAATAGGTTTGTTCGCTAGCCGCGGGCTTCAAAAACCTGGTTTAGCGACGGCTGATAACCCGTCCCAAATAACAGTACTGGCGACGGCTTCAAAGAGCCGTCGCCACTACCCTTATTTGGGACGGCTTGTCAGCCGTCTTCAATAGTGTTATTTGGGACGGCTTAAAAGCCGTCGCCAAATTTTTATGGGCGACGGCTTGAGCCGTCGCCAAAAATAGTATAAGAGACGGCTTTTAAACGTCGCGTATATAGTTATTGGCGACGGTTTTGACTAAGTCGTCGCCAATATTATTGGCGACGGGCTTATTTGCGACGACTTGGCGACGGGTGTAACGCCGTCGCCAATACTAATTGGCGACGGCTTTATGGTCATTGGCGACGGCTGTAACAATTTTTGTTGTAGTGTGATGAAGGTTAGAAATAATTTATTTATTCTTGATTATGATGATATACTTGATTATTGAATCATTATGGGTTAAGTGATGTAAATATTGTTAAAAGTAGTAACTCATTAGAATTACTTTGGAAGTTAGAGATTTGGTCATCTTGAGAACTTATATAATATAGATTGTATGAGGTGATTATATTTGGGATCATATGTGTATGAATTATATAGAGGTTAAGAATAATTACATTACTTGGATAAGTGGATAACATAAATATTGAGTTATATTTCATCTTATGGCATCATTATTTTGTGAAGCATTAGCTATGAGATTAAATGGGAACATGACATTAATATTAAATTGTGTTGAATTGAATGAAATTGTTATAGCTTTGTATGAGAGAGATGAGAAGATATCAAATTTAGAGAAGGAATTACCAATATGAATTTTGGAATAGATTTATGAGATCATAGGCATGAGCATAGCATTGATAATCTTTTGATATTGAGGATGAGATTTATAGAAGATCAGATATAAACTTTGGAGCATAGGCGATTATCTAGATAGGGTTGTAATTAGTTTAAGATTTTGGCAATCTAATTTAGAACATATCATATTATCTATATCATCATCTATTATCCATCGATCTAGAACTGTAGAATTATTCTTCCTATCTGATCTGAGTTTAACTTATCTGATTAAGTACTCATTTTCTCTCTTCAAATCTTGATTTACAACTTAGCTAGGAGTATACTTTGCATACTTAGATTTAGACTTGAGTAGATGGTGATAGATTGATTGTCATATTGTGATTAAAATGTAGTAGATGAATTAGTTAGACCAAATTTATTAGAAAAGATCTTTAGATAACGAATGTAAGAGGAATAGTTAAGAAATTTTATCTCTATTATGGATTAGATGATCAATACTTATAATCCTATGATGATATAGCTTCAGAATTAGTGAACCCAATCATTTTAGTGATGAGGGTGAGGTATATCAAGCTTTAGATAAGATATTGGTTAGATCAATTAAATTTGATATTAGACCATAATTGGATTATTAGTTAGATAACTAGATTGTGGCGTTGATAGCACCATGGATGTATGCTATGTTGTTAAACTTTTCAGATTGAATATATTTGAAATTTTAGATAGATGATGATCAATGTTATCAATCTTAGACAAGGTTATTAATTTGAGCAATGTAGGGTATGTTGGATTATTGAATACTTTTGTGAAGGATACTTGATCCATATCATATTGATCTACAAAATTTTTAGAATTGGTATATTAATATTGGATTAATGGTCATCGGAATTAAGACTATGAGGTTATGTGACTCGATGATATAGATATATATAGATAATTTAGATTGATAGATATGTGGATAGAGAGTTTGGTCAACATATATCAAGATTTAGTAGCAAGGTAGAATTTTGAAAAGATTTTTATGATAGATATGAGAATAATTAGATCAATTCATCTGGTCTACGTAAGAATAATAAATTTGGGTGATATATGTGATTTGGGAGAATGCCTATATGATATAAGATGTTTTCATAGATTAGAGATTTTGTAGATTTGATTTTGATTATTGTATGATATTTGGATTATGAGATTCAAGTGGAGAGGATATTGTTAACTAATAAGGTTACATTGAGGATGATATTAGTAGAGAAAGAGATGAGGCCTCTTCACCTGTAGTTTTTGGTAAATCTAGTTGAATTTTCGAGGACGAAAATTTTTGTTAGGAAGGTAGATTGTAACGCTAAGATTTTTTTTAATAATATTTGTTGTAAATACTATGAGATTAATGCAAGTTTATCTCTCTCCCCCCTCCCTTTCTATTTCTCCTCTTTTCCATTTTTTTCTTTCCTCCGGTTTACCCTAGCGACCCTCCCTATTTTCCCTCTTCACGTCCACCGTTTGGCAGCCGCCAGCGCATGCTGTCGTCGCCGCCTTGTCGCCCCACCCCGCCCGCGCGAGCTCGCGCCACCAGCCCCGCCGCCTCGAGACGTCGCCGCCCTGTTATCCCGCTCGCCGCCAACGTGCCCCGCGCCGCCCGCTGCTCCCCGTGCGCGGCCAACCTCTCCCCCCGGCCGGTCGCCGTCCGCCCATGCCATGCCGCCGCCTGCCTGTGCTGCCGCCCGCGCAGCGCCATGCAGCCACCCACCCTCGCGCCGCCGTCCGCCGTGCGCCCTCCATGCACCGCCACCCTTATCGCCGTGAGCCCCTCTCTCTCTCTCCTATTCTCTCCTTCTCTCTCTCTCTTGAATATCAATCATATAATAGCCCTTATTTTCCTTTGATTTGATGTCATATTTTCCCTTGATCAGGGTGCTTTTTCCAGCAGTTTGACGGTGTGAATTTCCCATTAGATCGGCTCGAGTTGTACGCTACGTAGCCGACGTTCGATATCCTTTTCAGTCGTCGGTTCCCGATTTCTCCAACATCGATTCCGGTAGACATCCTTGACGTGTCTACTATCATTAAAATTTCTATTTTAATTCTCCATGATCTATAGAATTGGTCTTTTTATTAAAGGGGTGTGTAGTTACGTTTTACGTAATTTGTGAGTTAACATGGGTTAATTAGCTAGATGCATAGTAATATGTGTTGATAGGTGCTTGTCGTTGTTTATATATATATATATATATATATATATATATATATATATATATATGAGATCATACTTAGTAGTAGTGTAATATTGGTCCTTTTAATTTGTCATCCGGTTGTATATTAGTGTATATAGAACAAGTGAACCTTGTTATGTTTGTGATCATAGGTTAACAAAAATTAGAGGTTATGGTGATTAATCTTCCAGCATCTAGTTATGTCCATGTTTAATCATGTTTAGGTGTTTGTATGTTGATATTGTCTCGTTCTAGTTCATTTTGAGCATGGTTGTCTAACATGGATTAGTTGTGTATATATTCAAGTTAATGTTCATAGTTGTGTTGTTATGTCATGGCATAGTATTGTTGATGTTTATTGATCTTGCATATTGGTGATCATGGCATGGCATGATTGAGGTGGATGCATGATGCATTGAAACTGTGAATGGAAAACTGAGCTACACCAGACTAGTTAGTCGTGACTCGAGGGCAGCGAGGGGTTAGAACCGTCTGGTGCATCCTTCGATCCCAGATCTCGCGGGTATCCTACGTGCCACCACTGCCTAGGTGCACTATGGGATTTCGATTAGTATATGGTACTTATATATGATAGATCTGGTGGTAGCTAGTTGAGGTGGCAAGACGACGCATTCCTTGCTAATGAAAATCTGTGTACATGATATGTGCATCTATTAGAGGATAGGTGCATATGTGTGAATGTGATTCTTGTTGGAGGATAGATGTATTTTTGCATGGTATGGTATAGATGGTCTAGTGATGTATTTTATTTTGTCAAGTATCAGGTTATGTATCATGGTGTATGTATGGTGTGTCTCATTTGTAGTATATCATCATATGGAGCATATAGTAGGTGTCTATGCATATGTTCATACCATCTTTCTAGGTCATGTTATGATGCATATAGATACTGGTTGGTGTGATTATAGGTGCTGGTTGGTGTGATTATAGGCTTTGGTTGGTGGTGTAAAACACATGGATTAAGTCATATATCTAATGTATTGATTAGCCTATATTTACATATAATTGGTGTAGGTCTGGGTACCTATTTAATTAACATCTAGGGCCTTCTGGCTATCCGATTTGGTGGATGATGGGGTGTCTACTGAGTCGTCGTACTCATCCCAATCCTCTTATCCAGCAGAAGCGTGGTGGATCGATTCTCGAGAAGACAATTAGATGATCTTTATGTCATAGATTGGTATATGTTTTATTAGATTGTATTATTAGCATGATATTTTAAAAGGAAATCTTGGGAATTGTGATATTAGTCTCATTTGTTCCAAATCGATATTTTTTGGGGTTATTTCTCCAGTTACGTCGTCGGATTATGTTCCGCTGTGCAGGATTAAATCCGGGGCGTGACACACCGACTATGAGAAACTCCATGTCCTTCTCTAGGTTCCCCATGGCCTTGCCATCTAGGGAGATCTCCGTGTCATTGTGTCAATGCTGCCGCCGCTGTCTCGCCTGGCATACAGGTATATCATGCCGTCAAACTTGTTGTTGGCCCCACTCTGCACCCTCTCCGGCTTCCCGAACCCAAAGTCGACATCGTAGACGGGGAACCTCGAGGAGCTCCCCACGGCGACACAGTTGGTGCCGAGGAAGTAGAACACAACGTCCATGGGAAGGGGGAAGGCAAGTCAGGCAGGGTGGCTGTCAAGTGCTGGTATGCCTGTTCGACGGTGTCGATCGGTCTTTGCTACTGCTATCGGGCGGTGCTGGGTCGACGACAAGATGCAATGATAGAGATAGACTATTATCGGGTGGCGTTGGGTCCAAAGAGGAAGAGGGAGGTGGCAATGTGGTGGATGCAAGACGAAAGAGGGAGAGAGAGAGAAAGGTAACACATTAGTGAAGGGTAAAACAGACATTCTTCCTTTAAAATGGAACCAACGTGATGTTGTTCTAAAAAACTGGACTTAATAATAAACTGTTTTTGAAAAGGACCTAACGGTGAAACACTATGTCCAAAATGGACCTAATGTGCATTTGCTATTGAATTAATCAGCCCGAGATCAGATCATCGATCCAACTTGAACCGCCGGACCCTCGAGAGATTTCCCGGAAGCTTCGGGCCACACCTTGTTCCTTCTTGACTTCTGGGATGCAGTCCCTGCCTGTGGAGACTGGTATGAAACAGGAAGAAAGAAAGAAGATAAAAGAAAGATGACAACGACGTGAGAGGAAGAAGACGGAGTAGAAAGTCAAAAGATAGGAGGAGGCCATGCACCTGCTAGCTTCCTCTACCTCCATTAATGGCTGGATAGTGGGTTTTTTTAATCCTTTGGGGTAGAGCCGTCACTGTTCTCTCATTGGCCCGCCCACCCACACCAAGCATATATATTAATGTATCCATCCACAAGATCAGATCTGCGGCGGGCGAAGGCCAATCTTTTACTTCAGCCGCCGTTACGCGGCAGCGGGGAGAAGGCGGAGGTAGAGGGAAGGGGGAGCTGATCGGGAGGCGAAGATGGGAGGCGGCAACGGGCAGAAGTCGAAGATGGCGAGGGAGAAGAACTTGGAGAAGCAGAAGGGCCAGAAAGGTATGTGCGACGTTGAACTAGTCGAAGATCGTAGTTTCTGTGATCTTCTTATGGCGAACAAGAGGGGATGGGATGTATAGAGGTGACGCTGTTCTTGGCCGTTCTTTTGCAGGAAGCCAGCTCGAGACGAACAAGAAGGCGATGACCATCCAGGTTCATTTACACCCCCTTCTCTCTCTCTCTCTCTCTCTCTCTCTCTCTCTCTCTCTCTCTCTCTCTCTCTATATGTAACCCTTCACCGAAAAGAGTATGGATCTCCTAAATGTGAAAATCGCCGGTAGAAGCAACAAATAGAAGACCTACGTACACATGTTATACGTATGTATGTATATATATACACCGTAAGCAATGAGGATTACATTCTTATTTTTTAATATTTTTAATAGTCAATATACAATGAAAATTTTAGCTTTACCGCCATAGTCTTAGGAGAACTCATTTTGTGAAGTAAATTGCTAAAGAATAGGTGAAACAATTTTTCTTCCTTTTTTTATTTATTCGGTACATTGTCTAGGAGCAACTCGTTTTGTGAAGCAAATTGCTAAAGAGTAAGTGAAATAATCTATTTTTTTATTTATTCTATGCATGGTCTAGGAACATCTCATTTTGTGAAGCACACATTGCTAATTAAAGAATAATAAAAATATTTTTCTCTTTTTTTATCTATTCGGTGCCCACTTGGCAGATCAAACATTATTTTATGCCAATATATCTAATTAAGTCCAGAATTTATATCCTTGTATATATCTCACCGTTTCCAAACACGGACATATACTATGTATACTGATCTTTCCTTCAAGCCTTATGTTCCTCGGCAACAGAACTAAACTAAACAGAAATTTTTAATTATTGAAAATAGTTATTTATCTATAAGTGTTCTGAAAACATAATATATTGATTTGTTTATAGTATCTAACTGAGACATCGAAAACTGATTTTCATATCCTCCGGAATTAACTAAATACTTCAATATACTAGGAGAGAAGGGGTTGATGTGTATATCTCCGTCTCAAGATGTTTGGGGTTCAGGCCTCCTTGCCTGGTCCGATTACTTCCACAAGACATTCTTTGACGTTGTACTTGGGCTGCCAAATTAAATTAGATTTCATCTTAGAGAGAAGAAAGAAATTTTTTTTGTACACAATACATGCCTACAATGTATATTAGTGAATAGAGAAAAGAATGAAAACAACACCGAGATCCTTTTTCTTGATAGCTCTCTTTATGAAATGAGAACCAGTGCCAGGTAATTCTGATCAAGAGTTATTCAGCTTTCAGAAAGCAGCTACCTGCAAATCTTGTTGTATGTCCTGTTTCGTTATTTGATAATATTACTATATGAATTTTGATATTAATATTTCTAAAAATTAAAATTGTTATAAGTTATCAGTTGTATCACATAAAATACTTTTATTGTTCTATAAATTTTAAAATTGCTGCTATTAGGCAAATAACTGTCGATGATTATTATCTATATCAATTTCAAAATTGACAGTGGTAGAGATGCTTAATTTTATTACCAAACAAGACGATAAATGGGGCGCTCCTTATTGTTCTTTGGCTGCAGTGCAAAGTGTGTATGCAGACGTTCATCTGCACTACCTCTGAGGTGAAATGTAAGGAGCATGCTGAAGCGAAGCATCCCAAGAACGATGTTTCCCAGTGCTTTCCTCATCTCAAGAAGTAGAATCAGATCCCAGCGACCGAAACCTACGGCGTTTCAAGTCCTAATAAACATGGTCTACTTGTTTGATCTTCACATATGTAGTTGGATCATGGGCAAGTGATTGACTTGTTTCATCTATGGAACCTTGTTACTGCTTTGAGACTGTATAAATACGTAATTTCCTGAACCATTGCATTACAGTTGATACCATTGCATGATATGCAGCTTATGATGTGTTGCACGGAAGTCTTGAGTGTAATGAAAACAATAGCAAGGGTGAGAGTGTTTCACATATGTGATGATAAGTGCAGATGGTGTTGAGTAAGACAAGTTTATGTACTCAAACATATCGAAATATATAGATAGAAAAATTCAAAATAAATGAGAATAAGTACTTGAAATATTTAGCTAATTAAATTTACGGAACTATTTTATTGTATGAGTAGAAAAAGATCAATATTTCTCAAACAAGAATCAAATAGACATGAGAGAATTCTAGAGAATTCAGAAATAAAAAATAGAGAGATATCATTACAGATAAAATATTGAAAGATGCATTGTGGTCAATTAAAAAATAGTAAAAGATAAGATTATTCTAATTAAAATAATTATAAAGAAAGATGTAACCAATATAAAGAATAGTAAACATGGGTGCAACAATAGCTACTATTATTCAGACTTTATTGTCCTTGTCTCAACTAGAACCAAATAGCGTAATCGAAAATGAGATTTGAATAAATTTGAATATACTTTAATGGAATTCAACTAATCCATCAAAATTGGAGAAGAACGAACATATTCATATTCTCCAAACTATTAAAGTACACAACCTCTAGTAGTATCTATATGAATTTTCTTCGTAAATGAGTTCTCTTGCATGTCTTAATTTTTGACTCGTTTTGGATGGAGCTCCACCACATGTTGGTGACCCTTAGGGTGAGAGAGAGGGTTAAAGAAGGCTAACTACGAATTTTACACTCTTGACTTGATTGAATTTGACTCAATTCACTTTCATAAAAACTTGCAAGTTCTATAAATTACATGATTGGAATTCGTTCATGAATTTTAGGTCTTTTATGTGTTTTAGTCTTTAAAAGGATTCATTTCTAAAAAGTTAACCTCTTTAACTCATTTTCTAACATTTCTAATTTACATTTCTATCCTTTCTAAATAGTGCTTAGAGTGGTCTTTTTTTATAACAAGGCTATCTTTATATGGTGGCCATCGACCTTAGAATGAAACAATGGAATAGAAGAAAATTTTGGAGGCCATCGGTCTAGTTCCAATTCATTGGGGTCTTGGAACCATAGGTTATTCTTACCCCTAGGAGGTCCTTGCTCCATCTCACCTCTGGCTGAGGCTGGTTCTTCTCTACCCTCTGATAGGATGCCATCTCCTCCTCATCCACTAGCCTTTGTGCCATTCCTTCACAACCCCCTTCACCATTCTCAAACCACTTCGGGGACTCCAACATCCACATAGCAACATTAGTCTCCAGCATCCCCTAATGACTCTGGGCATAAGTCCCTCCAAAATGTGCTCCATCATTGACAGCACTATTAGCTTCTATCTGGTGATCCCTAGGCAGGTGCTATTGGCTCCCCGACCACTGACCTTTGTATATATGCCTCCTCTCCTAGCACCTCCACTAGCAGCACCACCACCATCCTGCACAACCCATGGCTACTAGAGCATAATCAACACTTTTCCTCTCACCCAAGACTTTAGCTTGCTTCCACTCCTCGATGACCCTCTCAGCTGATTCACCTTGTGGGTGTTCTTCCTCTCCATCAAGAGCATCCCCCAACTTCTCCATTCATCATGATCACCCCTCTCCACCCCTACTCTCTGCCACCAGAAGGTGACAACAAAGAGATCATGGGGTCACTCAGCCCCTCTAAATCTTCACCTACTTCTTGAATTCACCAACCACATGAGAAGGTGAAGAAGAAGAAAAAAAAAGAGGGAAGTATGCAAAGGACTACCGAGAAAGCTTTCAACTACCTTTGTCTGTGAGCAAGAATGTCATTGATAGTGCTACCTTACACTTCTACACCTTGTGGTGCCCTACTATCTGGACAGTGATGGGATGCTCGAGGACGATGTAGAGAAGATAAAGATGCCCCCTATGACTTTCTAGTTGCTTTTCATGCACGTCAGTCACAGCTCGATGCTACTACAATCTTCCTCAAGGTCTCACAGCCTTTGCACAAACATAACCCTGCTTGATAGAATCTCTCTTCAAGTGTCCTCGAGGGCACTCTCACGATGCCATGACCACACCAAGGGATCTTTAATCTAACCTACAGTGATGCTTCCCTAAACCCCTTCTGTTGGATTCGCCTTCACTCAGGCACAACAACCATGACACATGTTCACTTAGGAAGCCACCAGCACGCCAAAAACCCCACCCACTTGAGAAGCCGACTAGCAATTGTCACAACTCCTAGGTAGGGGTTAAGCCATGGTTTAAGGCTGATTCGACCCATTCCTAATTGGTTTTGAACCTAGTTCACATCACTTTAGTCATTTTTAATTACATTTTAGATTCTAACTTTGTTTCACAGCTATTTTTCTAGCCCACAACATTGTCTTGCATCATTATACCCATGCCCTTCTACTAACAATTCAATTCTATTATGTGTAATCCACTATGCTTAATAGTTTATTTGGTTAAGGTTTAATTAAAATAATAACTTCTTTTAAATTAAATTTGTTATCTAATAACATATTTAATGGCCTTCTGATCACATAAGATATAAGCCACATCCCCATGATCCCAAAGACTTTAGGAATGGTCACATCTACATTGAGCCTTTCCATCATTAACTACAACATAAATATAAATTTTTGTTCACCCAATGCCCTAGTATGATAGAGGTACAACACTGAATATTAACTCTTTAGTATACCGACACTATATGATCATGTACTCAATATCAGATCAATTTGAAAACTCAATTTTAATTATCCTCTTTACTATGGTCATGGATTTAGAGTATTAATTCATATGACATTCTCTCTCACTTATCGAGAGTCAACTATCCTTTGTTCCTCTCAATTGTCTCCACAAGATTTTTCTTATACTTAATCCATTAACTATATTAGACTTTCGAATAGGATAATCCATAAGTCAATAGACAATGCACAAGGTACACCCAATAAAATATCTTTGATAACTCAGGTCAAAAGCTCAACTGTCTAACTGTTATGATAAAACACCATGATAGGCAATTAGATAAGATACCATTCAAAGTTGTTAATTTGTTCAGTTTAGTGAACTCATTTCATTAATGAGCACTTTTATGTGTATAATAGTATCTTCACATTAATGACCAATAAGATTAGTCATCTTTATCTTATGAGAAAATATAGCATACACTAATGTATCCAGATCACTAATATTCATCTCAAGGATCTGATGACGAAGAATATTTAAATCACATACCTCTAGATAAGTGATCCCATTATCATGATCTCATCATGATTCATTCATCATAATATATGATCAAGGACTTCCTTACAATATATGTATCTAATGAGAGTTACTAATAAAGATATATCAATTTAATTGAATAAGATATTTTAAGAAATATTGAATCATATCAAATATAGTTAGCTTATAAAATATGTATTTTTATCTTATTTTTATACTCTACAAATTATGTTAAGAAGTGAGATTAAAGTAAAAATTTTAAAAGATATGAATGATCTTATGCAAAATATATTAAATGTAGACAATACGTATTGTTCACATAAGATATCAATCGACATGTTAGAAATGAATGTCATAGATACAAGAAAGTCTAACAAGGTTTCTAATATAATAATTCAGAAAAATAAAAATATCTTTAATTTTGTTATGGCTTATGATTTATTATTAACAAATATTTATTTTATCAAAAGAGAATCTCATTTGATAATACTTCAAAGTGAATAAAATATAATCCAAGTCAATTTTATTTTTATAAGAAAAACTAGTCATGCTCTTTACAAAGATTGTAAAGTTATTCCTAGTAAAGCTTTAACAACTCAACATAAGTTAGTCATTTTATATATTAAGATCAAAAGACAAATGGGATTTCTCCTTAAATAAAATGATGGGAATTAAAATAACTCAACACTTTTCAAAGAAAGATTTCTTCTAAAATAAAAAGATGGGAGTTAAAATGGGTGAGACAAGAGTTTTTAAGAATGAGCTACAAAGATTAAAGAGATAACTAAAAAAATACTTGAAGTCAAAAAAAATATGATTCACATAAAAAAGGCATGGTGATGAAATGATGAAGTACAAAGTGATAAATAATAAGAGACAATTGTTTAAAAGATTGCAAAGGTGTACTAACAATGATGATAACAAATAATATAAGGGGGATAAGTGAAGCAAAAAAAAAACAATTATTGCATCAAGAGATGAGACTCTTAAATAGATATATAAGAAACTTGGAACTAAATAAGATGAAAATATATGTATTGAATAAAAAAGACGAGAGAGAAAAGATTTTAATCAAGTCATATGTATCAAAGAGTAATCAAAGATGAAGATATTAAAGAAAGATGGAAAATATATTTTGATACTATGTTTAATACAAATTTGAAGAAAACATAGAAGACAAATGGGTGTAACAAATCTTAATATAAATTATATTATGAGAATTAAATTTTCAAAAGTTAATTAAACTTTGAAGAGTATGAAGTCAAACAAGGTATGTGACCCAGATAATATCCCTATTGAGGTATAAAAATTTTGAAATACTTTCGGTGGGAATAGCTAACTTCACTTTTTAGCAATATTCTAATATCTAAGCAAATACAGAATAAATAGAGAATGAGTGTCGATATTGCTATTTTTAAGAGAAAAATATACAAGGCTAGCCAAATTATAAAGAGATCAAACTTATGAGTCATACTATGAAATTGTGTGAGAAACTTATGAAGCATTTTCACAATATAGTTCAACTAATGAAATTAGCTTTATTTCTAGTTGATATATAATAGAAGTTATTTTTATTATTAGAAGCTTGATGAAGAAATGTCAAGATATGAGAAAATGATTTAGAAATTGTGTTTATTGATTTAGAAATGATTTATGATAGAGTTTTAATAGAGATTTTAAGATGAGTGTTATAGTAAAAGATGGAACCCGTTGATTATATACAAATAAGAAAAGAGATGCATGATAAGACACCCACTAATGCAAGTGCAAATGGAAATGAAATAAGAGATCTTTTCATTTTAATTGGCCAACATCAAAGGTATGCAATAAGTTCTTGATTTTTGCATTGGTTGCTCATAAATTAAAAAAGAATATATCAGATGTTGTACCATCTTATGATGTATGCCGACAATAGTATGTTGAGATATGAGATATAAAATAGAGTTAATAGGAAAATAAAACTTTCAATAAATGCTTTAGAGTCTGAGATTTTCAAAATAAGTAAACTAAGATAGATGTATGTATTATAAATTTAATGAAAATAAAAGAAAAGAAGATGGGGGAGTTAGTTAGGGTTGAGTAATATTACTTCAAAGTAATCAATGTAATTATATTGATTTAATTATTCAAAAAGATAAAGAGCATGATGAGGATGTTAATCATATAATTAAAGTAGAAAAGATGAAATAGAAATTACTTACATGAGTTTTAAATTATCATAAGATTCTACTAAAGTTGAAAAAATATATTATTGTTCTACTATAAAACTTGCAATATTGTGTATGATACTCAATGTTTGATAATAAAGTAAAAAATATCAATATAATAAAATAAAAAAACATTGTAAACAGAAGTAAATCTAAAGAGAGTAATTTAAGATGATTTAGATGAGTTAAATATCTCTAAAGAAATAACTCACAATGAATTTAAGTAAAGAAATAGAATACATATGGTTGACACCAATTAATTTATGACTAAGAGTGTTAAGTTGAGCATTACATTACTCCAAGATAGTTTAGAATAATGTGATAGTTGATGGCTACCCCAACATTCAAGGAGTAAGATGCTAGGTACTAGGTATCATCATTATTTACTCTCGATGATGTTTTTATTAATGTCATGGGTAGAAAGATCAAAACAAATCTAACATGCAGGGCGATGACTAACTCACACCGATAAAACTAGTGGAGGCACTTCTGGGAGCTCTACGATTCATCAATTGATGAAGAAGGTGGAGAGGATGAAAAAACAACTCAAGATAATTTCACAATATGAATCTCAAGTTACCACTTTGTAGCAACATTTATTGGATCGACAAAAGTTATTTGATGACAAATTTAAATGACTAACTCAATAACTTGGGTTATCCTAATTATCGAGACTAGCTGATCCATCAACGACGACACCATTAGTGAGATAGAAAGGAGGAGGACAACAAGGACACAAAATGAGGAGGAGAGGTCATATGGTGAAGATGATTGACATGTATTATTTTTTATGGTGTGTCATGAACTTGGTTGTAAGTACATTGAATGATTTGAATAAATGTTATACATAGTATGAACAGGTCACTGTGAAGTCATTTGAATTGTATATGTGCATGTTATATAAATAGAATAAGTGAATTATGTAAGCACATTTATATCTAAATGAATATAATTAAATGGAATTGTGTATCTGTAGGTTATTAATTTCAATTTGGTTATAAAAATAGAATGAATGAATTAATGAATTGTGTATGTGCAGGTTATATTTGAATGAATGTAAATGAATGGAATGTGTAGGTTGATTTATACAACTCCTGTAACTTTACAAACTAAAATGAGTCTAAAATGACCCTTAACCACATTTAATGGATGAAAACTATCACGAGTAGGTTATTAGGGATAGCTTGTTAGCCATTGCCATGAATAGTTGCGATGACTTATAAGTCATCACCACTAATAGTTGCAATGACTTGTAAGTCATCGTCACTAATATTTGCGATGGCCTATGTACTGATAGAAATGTATGCCTTACGAGCCAATCATATGTGATATGATTTTACATTTCTTGTAATATCTTATTCAGTATAAATGGCATAATCTTCATTACTTGCACTATCTAGATGCATTTATCGTAATGAAGTCCTTGGTTGCATGCAATGATGATTGAATCATGATGAGATCATAATAATGAGATCAATCATCTAGAAGCATGTACTCTAAATGTTCCTAGTCGTAGGATCCTTGAGACGGGACATCAAGGACCCGGTAAGACTAGTGTATATGATATTTTCTCATATGATGAGAATGACCGATCTCATTGGTCATCAGTGTGGGGACACTGAGATACACATACAGGTGCTCATTAGAGGAATGAGTTCACTGAACTGACCAGTATAGAATCCCTGAATGGTATCTTACCGAACTGTCGATCAGGGTATTCTATCATCACGGTTGCACGGTTGGATCTTTAACCTGAGTCACCAAAGATGTCTTGTCGGGCATACCATGTACTTTGACTATTGACTTATGTATCACTTAATATTGTGGTCCCTTATAGTTGATGGATTGGGTTTATGGGAAACCCGATGGAGGCAATTGAGCGGACAATAGGAATTGTCCTCTCTCGATAGGAGAGAGAGAATGTCCTATGGATAGTACTCTAAATCCTTGGCCAAGATAGATAGGATAATTGGAAAAGGGTTTTCCAATTGATCCAATTACGAGTACAAGATTCCATAGTGTCGGTATATTTAGGAGTTGACAGTCAATGCCGTACTCCTATCCGATCGGGACATTGGATGGACAAATATTTATATCTGTGTGGTAACCGATGATGGAAAGGCTCTTTGGAGAGGAGTTTATCCCTGAAGCCCTTTGGGATCATAGGATGTGGCTTGTACCCTTCATAATCCGTAGGCCATTAAATCTATTTTGAGATAATAGATTTAATTTAAAAGAAGTTGTTCTTTTAATTAGGCCTCAACCAAATTTGTTATTGGGCCTAGTAGGTCACACACATGAGGGCTAATCCATAAGTTTGGGGGGCAAGGGTGTAAATATAGAGAAAGGAGGGGTTTTGTGAAAAACTCCAAATTCTCTATATAATAGCGAATTGAGCATGAGCCCCACAAGCCAAGGGCTGCAAAATTCGTCCCTACCTCTCTCCTTCACGTTTTTCTATGCTGGAGGCCGTCGAGAGTTGATGGGACTTCATCCGGGGCGAGTCAGAAGGTCCGAAGCGAAGGAGAACCAACTATGGAGGCGGCTAATGTGGATACGACTAGAGGTTGCACACTTGAGTAGCTGAACGAGTGTGAGAACGCTCGATCTTCTCCGGTCTTTAGGGATTATTCGAATCCCACAAAGGTACGTGTTCGAAATCGTTTCGAATACCGGTTTTAGCGACGTCGTTCGGTTTCGATCGAGACCAAGACAATGATATACATGGAATCGAATTTTTCCGTTGTGCGAATTTGATTAGATCGATTCCCAACATGTACCATCACTTATATATTTAGTAGTGACGGCTTCTCTCAAACATGTAGTTAATATCATTGGTGATGAGCTTCTTGGCGATGGCATTGAAGTCATCATCAATACCTTTTGTGATGAATTTTAGTGTTTGTTGACAATGGCATCCAACTGCTGCCATTAACCTTTTTCTTCTCAGAGTCGTTGGACTCCTTATAGCACTTTAATTCTTGTTTGATCTTATCATTTTATTGATGTTCCAAAAAAGAAGTTTTGATTGTCATGCTTGCGTACATGGGTAATTTTTTCGATGTTAGCCAAGCTTATCCTAAAGGTGTCAATGGGTCGGCCTGGCTTGGCCCGCATCTGGCCAGATTAAGGCTCGGTCCAAAATATGTTAAGCCAGCTTGGCCCAACCCACATAACATTGTTGGCTAAGCCCATAAAAAATATTAACTTGGCTTGACTTCTTTCAACCCATATTTTATCGTCTCATAAATATATTATTACTAAATTAATAAAATTAATCATTAAAAATAATACTATAAAGGTGATAATAACTTGACAAAAATATATTTTAATGAGTATAAATGATATTTTTAATTAAATTATATTACGAAAGTTGAGCTTCGTTTGACCCATTTTGACTCAGCTTCACAATCAACTTTCCTACTGCTCAATCATGAGATTTTACTGAGAAAAATAATGGGTCGGGTCGCCTGCGGGCTAATTCATGAACGTTAAATTTTGGCCCGCGGGCCATTATCCTGCCGTCAATCGGGCCAACGTGGGCTAATTTGTGAATCTTGAATTTGGTCCACGGGCCATGAACAAGTTATCAATCAGACTTATGCCCTGTTTGGTTAAAGTTTCATTTTTGGTACCATATCAATATTGATATTAATATTTTAAAATGTTGGAATATCAATATCAAAATTAATACAAGTTTACACTTGTATTACATAATGTGCTTTGTTTGCATTACAAATTTTAAAATTGATACAATTAATCAAACACCGTTACTATCAATATCAATTTTAAAATTGATAGTGATAGAGGTACCTAATAGTGTTACCGTGTTAGATTCTGGCCAGTGCTTTATATATAAGATCGAGCCAGTTAAACAATATTTGCTGTGTGCAATATAAGAGTTATCCTTGAACTGGAAGGATCCGGGCTATGATTAGTGAGGTCAAGTGATCTCACTAAAATTTAAAATTTCTATGGTAAACTTTTAGATATTTTATCAAAATATGAGATATTAGTATGTGTTAAAAGTGGTGACCCACTAATTTTATTTTGTGACTCCACTATGCAAAAATTTCTAGATCCGTCACTGCCCGGAAGGATGGGTAAAATTTAAGATACGCCTTCAACGCAAATGAGTAAGATTAAAATTTTTTCTTATCAAACTGTCAAAGTAAAAACAGTGTTGAGTGCACATATGTAGGGAATCAAAAACAAGTGTAGTTCTAAACTATAAAATAATTACTTAGGTGAATAGGGACTAGAAAAGAAATCCACCCGCGGACGCTGATTTCTCCATAGATTTTTGTGCTCTAATATCACTTTAATTTTACAAAGTTTATAATTGCCATTTGTTATTTCTCAATGGTCAACCAATCTGCAAACTGTGGCTACACGCACAAATACCCTTATCTTACCCTGTTTGTTTTGACTTGGGGGTCTATTTGGACCCTTGTAAATGTAAAATTAAGTAAAATATTTCCTGAGTAGTTTTTCTGAAGAAATTGAAAGCATAATCAATCATTTGGTTGGATGTAATTCATTTTTCTCAAAGTCGTCATTTAATCATCGGTAAACTATTTTTATAGATATAATTTAAATATTTATAAATTATTTCTTGAGATTTAACTTATAAAACTTAATGTAATTAGAATTTTAAAATAATATAAATTTAAATAGACCTTTTTATCATTACTAGCAACTGGGTTTATCATTCTAAAATAAATTCAATATTTTAATTTTAAAATTGGAAATTTTATTAAAATTATTATTTATGAACTGAATATTTATCGATAACTACGATTTAAAATATTCACGACTACATAGATTAAGATTGAGTTGCCACGTACTCACCGTGGGTTTAAAAAAATGGCGTCCCCCCCTCAAAAAAAAAGGATGTAAAAATCCGCTATTTCCAAGATCAAGTATGCACATTTTAAGTTTTTTTTTTTGGACATCATGACCTGATGGCCAAACACGGGTGCAGCATAGCACCGGCGAGGGTTCGAGCACTGCCGGTGCAGCGCTCGAACCCCACGGGATACCACCCCCCCGGGGGGTGGTCCAGGCTGTCCACAGCCGGGATCGAACCCCGCCACCCCCCCCCCCCCCCGCGGGGGTGGCATCGTGCCCACCGAGCCAAGCTCGGTCGGCAAGTATGCACATTTTAAGTTGACTTTCATTTTTACGGTTATCGATCAACGCTGCACCTGTTACGGACAGCTGAAAAGACTCTCATTAATCGATGCCTTATTTCTGAATTGCTGGATGAATGGATATTAAAGTATTTAATAAAATATTTGAATGTAATAATATTTTTTATAAATCACTTAATTTGTTATAACTTTTTTTATTTTCGAAGACCAAAAACTAATGAAATGTTTGGTTGTATGATAATTTTTTCTACATTTTCGTGATAAAAAATTATATTAAAATAAAAAGTAAACCAACTCATGACATAAAATTATCATGTTTGGAGGAATGTGATAACAAAAAAAAGTAACAATCATCCATGACCAAACAAAGTGGGGGGGACCACAAGAAAAAATAAAGAGGTGAGACTCTCTTTTTTTTGTTTAAGAAGAAAATTCACTTTTAAAACATAAATTTATCATGATTATCAAACACCTCTTTTAACAAGTTTTCTTACAATTTTTATAAATTAAAATAAAAACTTTTGTTGTCCTGCAACCAAACGTTCCATAAGTTTTTTATTTCACGAGGGAAAATTAGAAAAGAAAAAAATATTATTAGACATTTCATGAAAGTTGCAGGCATCTCCTGCGCCGTTCACACGTGAGACCTTGAGGTGATCACTTAGAGTAGAGTGTTTCGTCATCTCTCTCACAAAAGAAAAATATTTATGGGGGTGTTTGGTTACGTGATAATGGTCATTTTATTTTTAATTTTTGAAAATTGTAATGAAAGTGCTATGAAAAATTTGTTTGGCTCCTATTTTCGTTTTTTATTTTAAAAATGATTTTCATCGGAAGGGCAACGTGAAAAAAAAAAGTGGTTGAGACCACTTTTTTTTCTGAAAGCGAAATAGCGTCTCGCGAGCGAACCCTCGCGACACTCCTCCTCCCGGCGCTTCCTTCCCAGCGGCGCGCTCCTCCTCCTCCCGGCTTCCCAACGGCGGCCTTCTCCTCCCAGCGCCTGCTCGCGCTGGGTTGGGTGCCAAGCTCATTAAAATGCCATCCAGGGTTCAGGGCCTTCTCCTCTGGTGCTGACTCCGGCCGGCATCCATCTCTTCCCGCGTCACCTCCTCTTAGAAAGATGTTCACGGAAGGGCTCGACGAGACTGCACTCAACCGGGTGAAGAAGGTAAGTCCCGACTGCACTTCGCTTTTCTTCTTCTTCTTCTTCTTCTTCTTCTTCTTCTTCTTCTTCTGTTCTCTATAATTTTGACGAGACGCGCTCTATGAGCCTCCGGACGAACCCAACGACTGCGGCTTTTCAGTTCCCAGGCGATTTTCCCGATTCGGCTTAGGGTTTCTTGCCGATTTTTGTCATATTTTGTTTATTACGGTGAGCTATCTGCCTTTTTCCCCCTTTTTAACCGAGATTACTGATGTTGGATTCTTGCGTTTTCTGATTGTTGCAGGGATCAGAGGAGGGCGGACAAATTCGATCTCCGCTCCGGGAGAATATCCCCCTGTCGACCAAGCCGGGCAGCAACAACTTCTTGTCACCCGGAAGCCTTCCCCCTCTGAAATTATATTCTGGATTGCTGGGATCGCATCAGAGCTTGAAATTCGACTTAGACGACGATGAAGAAAGCGTTGGTTCGGCCCCTGATGGCGTCAATTTCAGCTACTCCGACACAGTCGAAGACGATGCCCCGGAATCAAGTGACTCCGACCTCTTTCAGAAGACTGCCCGTGGATGTGAAGAGGAGGTGAAGTCCTACGCGATTTCTAGCGAGGAAAACGGCAGCTGGATTGGGCTCATGAATTTAAAATGCTACCAAACACCTCATTATCATTTTTAAAAATTAAAATATTTTTGTCAAACGCATTCAATGTCACGTTTTCACTTTTAAAAATTATCTTGTTTGACATTATATTTTAATTTTTTATCATGAAACTTTTTTAAAAATTAAAATACAACCAAACACCTCATTAATATTTCGAGCGTGAAACAATTATCAAATCGACTATTTAAGTGAACATTAAATACTCTTCTTCAGTGAGAAATTTGACGGTGCATCGTCGAATGATCACCGGGCTCCCGATGTTCTCGTATCTCTCTCAGCAGCTGTACGCGTCGGCGAACCCTGCCGCGAGCTTCTCCCTCAGGACCCTCCTCAGTACCTTGCCGGAAGGCGCCTTGGCGATCGTCTCGACGAAGAAGACGCGGCGGATTCTCTTGTAGAACACGACCTGAGAAGAGATCAGGGAACGATGTAAAACCGCCCGCGATCGGATCACGTACGTTAATCCCGGAATAGATGATATCACACGGCGACGAGGAGGAGGAAGAAACTGACACTGATGATATATATATATATACACATGTAGGAGCCCACCTGTTTGGAGACGTACTGCTGGATCTCGTCCTCCGTGACGGCAGAATCCTTGGATCTTATAACGAAGGCCACCGGAAGCTCGCCGGCGACTTCGTCTTTCATGCTGTGAATCAAGAAAGCAGTTTCAATATGGATAATGTTAACCCCAGTTTGATTGCATCCATACAACAAATTAAACTCAAGCGGTATAATTTCGATACATTTTTCTCTTTTCCTTCTTTCTTTTTTTTTTCCTTTCTACAAAACTAACACACTTTGTTATCATTTTGATACCTAAATCCGCCTTTCAGAACGCATATCAAAGTCGGATCACGAATAACCCACTTCTGACATAAGCTTGACTTCCAAGAAATGAAATCGGATTCTAAGATGTTGTTTGGTACATAGATAATTTGGGGATAAATTTGATTTATCCATAAAATTTAAGAGATAAATTAACTTTATTTTCAAAATTTTATGGTGCCAAACAAGTCCTAAATATCCGTCTTGTGTGAGTTATATTAAAATATATATATTTTAAAAAATTATCACTTCACTTTTAAAAGTAAGATTTACCAACTCCGGTTTCACTCAACGAGAAATTCGATTTCGGAACTCTAATCGAATTGGAGTAATTCGACTTCTATAAAAAAAATGTGTTAGTTTTACAAAAAGAAAAAGAAAGAAACAGTGTGTTATATTCTTGCAAATTAAAATTTAAAATGTGTTGCTTAGCACAATCAGAACCTAAAATGAGTGAGACGGGCGGGTGAATCTAACTCATTTGCAACCTCGTGACCAAATTTGATATTATACTAATATTGATATTGCTTTCTTAGAGATCAGATAATCAATATGAAAATTGACGTAAGTTAACATTTGTATTATATAAGGTGTTTTATTTTCACTATCAATTTTAAAATTGATGTTATTAGTCAAATATATTTTAGTGATTATTATGAATATTAAATTTTAAAGTCCATGGTGAAAAAGATGTCTGATAGTATTTTCAAACATGGACTTAATTACGGTAAGTATCATGAAATTAAAATTTCACTCTAAAAAGCCGGAATTTTGAACTTCCGTTTTCTTCTACATCTGATATGGACTTTGAAAGTTAGTAAAGTTTGAGTAATTCAACTTCTATAACAAAAGTATGTTGATTTTGTAAATATATATAGTGTTTTATCCTTGTAAATTAAATTTTAAAGACTGTTACTTCCAAACAAATACAAAGAAAAAAAAACTCGCTCCTGCGGTGAGAAGCAACCTGCGAAAAGAACAGGGTGAACTTACGGGACGACGGCGGCGTCGGCGACGTCGGGATGTGCGACCAGCAGGGCCTCAAGCTCGGCGGGGGCGACCTGGAAGCCCTTGTACTTGATGAGCTCCTTGAGCCTGTCGACGATGAAGATCTCGTCGCCGTCGTCGACGAAGCCGATGTCCCCCGTGTGGAGCCACCCTTCCCTGTCCACCGTCGTCGCCGTCGCCTCCGGGTCGTTGAGATACCCTGCATGCAGTCAGGGGGAGACATATCGATCATATACGATACCCCCATCAAATGCCTGCTGCACCGTTGCTGTCGCCGTATGCATATCAGACATGAAAGCCGTGCAAACAGGTTGATATTGTCCATTAATTGGCGCGTGGATTTTAGTTTCTGGTCAAGGATAAGGATAAAACCCTAGGCTTCAATGCACGTTGACCGGGCCTGTTCAAACCAGCTATGGTTGAATGTGTCCACAGATAATTTAATTTCTCACAAATTTAAAATCTGGGTAATGTGAATCAGGGGCTAGCTGATTAAATTTCTGAGTACTGCATCTTTTTTTTTTGCCATGAAATATATGAATTAGACGAGCTACGGAGAAGACACATATACACCTACGGATTAAAGAGATCATGCATCTGTAATGAATATAAATTAATATGGTCAAATTTATCAAAGCGGTGTATGATGGAAACTAGATTTAATACATAGTGAATCTCACTTTTTGTGTTTATAATATAAGGGGCTCCGACACCTTAAACGTTAAGAGTAGTGGAAATGTAGGGCATGCACTTGCCCTTCCCAGACGTCTGCATCGTACAGAGGAAGAAATATTTATAAGGTGAGCTCTACTTCCCTCCGGTGCCCTGTGAGGGGAGCGATATATTAAGTTTTTGTTGCAAAAATACATTTTTATAATAAATTTTTTGATGTTTACCCATTATTAAACAATATACTTTCAAGAGAATTCCTTGTTAGGCAAAAAATAGGGTGAGACCTCTACTTCTGTTACTTCTGGCTTCCCATCCTTAATTTGTTATACACGATCTTCACTATTTTTGCTTTCATAGCTCACCAAATATGATAATCTTTTGTCTTTGACTACCATTGTTTTATTTTATTGTATAATTTATCAATAAATTGGAAATAAATATAACTTATTGTACAACTGAACCCTCTATTATAGTTTGTGGTTCTCGAAGGTGAGGCGTAGTGCTGTTGATGGGGATTCCTACCCTAACGACACTACTCTTCTGTAGTGACCACTTTCATCTCTGCAAAAGAAGCCGAAAGTGTGGAGGAAAAGGCTCTCAGTGCTGAAACTCATGCCCACTACTCTCTTATATAAATATATATATTTATATTTATATTTATATTTATATTTATATATATACTTATCTTGTCAGACGTGAACATCGACCATGTATCCATGGATACAAGAAGGTTTGGATGCAAAAACCCTACTCGCGAATCCATGGTAGTGAACATCTTCATTAGTAAGCCCTAAACTCTAAACCCTATCAGATTATATGTTAAACTGAGTACCTCCCATTAGACTATACTACAAATTTTAACTTTGATATTTGTACCCAAATTCGGGGTGATGATGCCACATCAATGAATATGGAAAGGTTCAATTGTTTAAAGTTGGGATTCATGGTTTCATATTATTTTAATTTTTGACTATTTTTTCTTCCTATTAATTCCAATGTTTATCTGTGTATTGAAGGGGAGTGCTGAAACCTTGTACTATAATATATACATATATAATCTCAAGTCCATGAATCCATGAATATGAGAAAGTTTGGTTGTTGTTAAAATATCATGAGCACTTCAACTCCATAGTTTTAGAATTTGTGAAATTTTCAGAGATAAGAGATTATAGGGTAATGTAACGAAAACCCTACAATACCTACAGCTGTCTCCAACAAGAAGAAAAAAAAATGCTTATCATTTTGTGGTTCTCAAGTGGGCCGGGCCACTCTCTTGTTGGTGGGGATTGCTGTCATAACACCTCTACTCTTCGGTATGTAGTGACCACTGTCATCGCTTCAAAAGAAACCGACAGGGCGTGGAGAAGGCTCTCAATATGCAGCAACTCATGCCCCCCCCCCTTCTTATCCTGACATATCTTATCTCAGATGTGGCCACTGACCAGGTATCCACTTTAAGAGCATGTTTGGTACCATAAAATTTTGGGAATAAACCTGAGTTATCCTCAAAATTTTATCCTGATACCAAACAGCCCATAAAAGTCTTCGGATTCGCTACATGTAATTAAGGTGATTGAGCGTTAGAAAGTCCTTGGGTACATCAATTGTTTATCTACCTACTGAAATATGAAAACCCAAAGCCCGAGAAGAGACCCCTTAGACGCCCGTCAAGGGAAAGACCCTCAAGTAGACACAAAAAGTGAGACTCACGTGTATCAATAATGTTGCAAAATATTCAAGTGCCAAATAGTAATTAATAGAATCTCTTCTTCACAAATCCTAATTAACCAAAAGATGACTGGTTAGAGGGAAGTTTCTCTAACCAAGTGTCGGCATATAAATGGAGTGTTTGATTTAATGATACATTAAGTTTCAGTTACAAAAGTTATGTTTTCATAGTAAAATTTGTTAAAAAAATATTTGATAATCATTACAATTTTATATTTTAAAAAATGGTCGAAAAAAAGGAATACATAAGACTCTCTCTCTTTTTTTCTCTTGCGGCCGTGTCTTTTTTTGGTGATCATACACAGAGTCTACCCCTTTTTTAACACATCTCGTGAGAGATGATAATTTTATGTCATTTGTTAACTTAATTTTTATTTTAATACGATTTTTAATCATGAAAATGTATACAAATTTACTGTGTAACCAAACATGCTATAAAAGGAACTACTTACGTCAGAAGGAATGTACGTATAATTATATATTTAAATATACTTGTGAATCTTTTTTTCCTTTATCTAAAGTTAGAGAGACTTCTCTCTGTCTCTAATAGTGAACCTAGGCTATCTCTAGTACTCTAGAAGCAAATTAGGTCTTTATTATTTTTCTCATCTATGCTAAGTTGCTAATTAATTAAGCTGAGTACCTTTCATTATCTGGGGCCCCCTGATGCAGATCTCTCCGGCGTGGTTCCTCGGGAGGGAGAAGCCGGTGCCTGGGTCGACCACCTTGAGCTCGGAGTTCCTGACCACGGTGCCGCAGGACCCCTGCTTGGTCTCCAAGGGCTCCTTGGCGAAGCCAAGGCTCATGGAGAGCACCCCAACTTCTGTCATTCCGTAGCCCTGCATTGCACCAGACACAACCATGGCTGATCATTACCAGTATATATATATATATACATATATATATATATATATTACAGATTTTGACCAATACAAGTTAGAATAATGTCATATTGACTAGGTAAAAGAGATACTCATATTTATAAGTCTGGGTCACTCTAATTTAACGTCACGATTTTGAGTTGCTTAATATGGTATCAGAGTCAAGGACTGTGAATCTCCTTCTGTCAACCATCACTCGTAAACAGTGTACATGTGTCAAAGCCAAAAAATTTGCTCGTGGGAGGACGAGTTAAGATAGTGTCGTATTGACTAGGTAGGAGAGGTACTCATACTTTTAAGTCTGAGTTACTCTAATTTAACGCTACAATTTTGAGTTGGTTAACAATACAATTAATATTTCAACTCAAATTCTTGGAGAAAATAACAAGACAAATAGTTTCATGGCGGCGTTTGTTTGCTCAAGGAATTGAGTTTTTGTCACAGAATTCTACGTTTTCGGTAACCGAACATGTTAATGACATGTTTAGCTGACACAAATTTTATTTTAATAAAAAAAATTATGAAAAGAAGAGTGTACAAACTATTGTGTGACCAAACATCCCCGTGAGGGGTTCTTTTTAAATTGGGTGGGACATACGGACAGCATTTGTTTCCAACTTATATAATCACTGATTTAAAGCTCTTCTATTTCTGCTCTCTATTCTTGCAAGTTTCTTGTTTATAAATATTTCAAAACTGTATATATAATTTTGTGCCGCCTCCATTTAGAGATAATGAGTCTAAAACACGGAGAACAAAAAATAGAAGTAGCTGTTTACATAATGGAGGCAAATGTGTTCCTAAATCTTTAGGTGCTGTTTGGTATAGGGATAACTTGAAGATAATTTGGGGATAACCCAAGTTTATCCCCAAAATTTTATGGTGCCAAACGAGCCCTTAGGGTCTGTTTGGTATCAAAACTTTTTGGAGATAAATTTGATTTATCTCCTAAATTTTAAGGATAAATTAAATTTATCCTCAAGTTATCTTGATACCAAAGGGCTGTTTGGCACCAGACCTGATTTATCTCTTAAATTTTTTAAATAAGTTAATTTAGGAGATAAATCAGTTTTATCCCCAAAATTAATCTTGGCCAAAATTGGAACTAGCCAACTAAATTGGAAATAACCCCTGGTACATCCGACTATATATACATAATTCTATAAAGTTTATAGGAATCAAATTACCAATATGCAAGATGTGCAGGGAACTGTTTGAATTTTTCATGTACTTTCAAAAGTTTTAAAGAAAATATCAAAGGTAGTGAGATGGTCTTATGCGATTTTAAAATATAAGAGTTGAATAATAAATTGATTTATACTATTTTTTAAAACAAATTTAAAAAGTATTTTTACTTTTAGACCTCTGACAAGACAATACAAAAACTGGTAATTAATTAGAATAAAAAAATGCATCACCGTTTTATTTACTTTTTTGGCAACTCACCTGACCGAGCCTGGCGCCGGGGATCTTCTCTCTGAGAGCGTCCTCGAGCTCCTTGCCGATGGGCGCCGCGCCGTACATGATCACCCTTATCGACGACAGATCATAGGCGCCGGCGTCGGGGCTCTTCACCAGCGCCGCCACGATCGGCGGCACGAAGGGCGCGACGGTCACCCGGTGCCGCTGCACCAGCTCCATCACCGCCGCCAGCTCGAACTTGGGCACGATCACGATCGCCGCCCCGACGCGCAGCCCGCACATCAGCACCGTGTTCATGGAGTAGATGTGGAACAGCGGCAGCGCGCAGAGCAGCACGTCGTCCCCCCGGAACCACAGGTTCGGGTTCTCCCCGTCCACCTGCTGCGCCGCGCTCGCCACCAGCCCCCGGTGGGTCAACATCACCCCCTTGGGCAGGCCGGTCGTCCCCGACGAGAACGGCAGCGCCGCCACGCCGTCCGGCGATACCTCGGCCTCGGGCACCTCCCTCTCGTCGGCGGCCGCCAGCTCCGAGAACCGCAGGCACCCCTCCGCACCCTCGCCGTCGCACACGACGACGGTGACCCCCTCCAGGCCCCGGACCTTGCCGGCGTACGCCGCCTGGGTGACGACCAGGCGAACCCCCGCCGCGCGGGCCTGCTTCTGTATCTCCTGGTACGTGTAGAAAGGGTTGGCGGTGGTGGTGGCCGCGCCTCGGTAGGACGCGCCGAGGAAGGAGAAGACGAACTCGGCGGAGTTGGGCAGCAGCAGCATGACGACGTCGCCGCTCCGAATACCGGCCCGGTGGAGGCCGGCGGCGACGCGGCGGCAGCTGAGCTCCACCTCGGCGTAGGTGTAGACGCGACCGCTGGGGCCGTCGATGAGGCAGGGGCGGTCGGCGACGGCGGGGAGTCTCTCGAAGCAGTAGGCGTGCACCAGGGGGTTGCGAGGAAGGGGGATGGGGGGGAGCTTGGAGCGGAAGATGATCTCCTCCGCGGCGGAGATAGAACCCATTGCCCCGGAAGCTGAAGCCGATGGAGAAGATCGACCAGAAGAGGAGGAGCGGCGAGGGGTAGGAGAAGGTGCTTCTCTAAACCTGTGCTGCGTACCGGGTGAGAGGCTCTCGTCGGGGTGGAGACCGGAGATGACTAGGTGGTGGCCGCCGGCCTGGAACGACGGCGTAATAGTTCGGGCGACCAACCCAAAACGATGATATTTATAACGGCATCATATATGATACATTTGAAAGCTATGATTCCGAATTTTCTCCGGGGGACACACCTAAAAAAAAGTTTCTTCACACTCTTTCTATTATGTAAGTATTACGAGTCACATCATCATATATCATAAGTCTTATCAAAATTTTGATTTAATGAATGAAATATTTTCACTCACGACAAAAATTACACTTGTAAACCACACTTTTTAAGCACGAAATATTTATAGATATAGGTGAAGGGAACAAATAAACAAGAACTAAGTAAAGTACCAGTAACACTGTTATCTTTTATTTTTATTTTTGATTTCGATTACAGTAATGATCAAGCCATTTCGGATTAAATCAGACATACGTGACAATTTGATACGTTTAAATTCTCATTTTTATCTGAATCAGAACAATTAGGTAGCTTGTAAAATATAAAATATTTATTATTTTTATTAAAAGTATTGTAGATGATTTTTATTTTACTACTATTTTCTTATAAAATATATTAAAATGTTATTTTTCCTTTTCAACACTTATACATCACGATTTATATTTTATGTAATTTATTTTTTATTACATTATTTTTGCGTGTGTATTGGTTTTTATTTATTCAATAAAAAATTGACTGTTTCTTAATCCTGATAATTTATTAAAATATTCGAGATAAGTTATAGGATTCAAAAAAACACAAGTTTTAAATCTATTAGTTTTAGTCAAAATCAAATGAAAATATTATATTATCATATTCTATTTTCATTTCTAATAGGTACAATCTCGGTGGCATACATTTAACTTAAAAAATACGGATATTAACTATTAAGAACTCTCTGGGTGATCTAAACCAAATTCAAAAATTTCATACTCGCCGGACGCTGTACGGATCGGACAGGTAGTCTGTTAATAGATGCACCGGATCAAATCATGCATGCGTCTGCACATTGCATTCTGACGTCAGCACGGCGTGACCGCGACGGCTACCTACCTCATTCTTATCTTCGCCGCAACATCTGACAACGGCTGAAATCGTCAAACGACAATCTTGATTTCGAATAAAGGTCAGAACGCACGGAAATCAACATCCGGTCCATCTATCACGAGCCCGTTTAACATAAGGTCATGGTAAGATGCAAATGAGTCAGTTGAGTCGAGTAATATAATGTTTAAATTTAACTTTTCTATTTTACATGAATTCGAGTTTGAACTCGACTAGTATGTTGAACTCTTGTTCAAGTTTGATTCGCTTATCAATCGAGTCGAGTCGAGCTCGAACTCGAGTAATTGTTAGAATAAAATTTAATTCACATTCAATCTTAAATTATATATAAATTAAATTATAAAATTTAAAATCAATGAAAAAGTATTTATGAAACTATGAATTTAAGTCATTTACGTTCTAAATTTAAACTCAAATTGTGAATTATTTAATATATTTAAGTGACAATATATAATTTTTAGTATCCATAATTTAAGTTTTAAAAATAAATATATAATAGAATATTTAATCGAACTATTTGTGAGCTTATCGAGCCGAGCAAGAGTCTGTTCGAACTTGACTCGCCTAATGAGTCGAGTTTTATTTTTTATTCAAAATTTGTTCATTTAACATAATAAACGAGTCGAGTCAAATTTTTATCGAGCCAAACTTTGAACTACTTGTGAAGTGTATTGGTTCGTTTGCATCCCTAGGTCCCAACCCAGAAAACATTCAACACACGGCAAGGAACAATACCCATATTTGAATAAGACAGAAAATTTTGCGCGTGTTTTTCTTTCGAGATGCTGTATATTATATAAAAATTTTAAAAAAATTGTGAATAATTTTAAATGTTATCTAGTATATAAAGAACATAATTAAAACTTGAAAATATAGTTTAAACATATTGAATACCAGATATTTCCGTATAACTGATAAAACAGAGAGGTAAATGTATTTCAAGAACAAAGTGAATACAATATATAAACCAGCTTGTTCTGAAGGAGCGTAACAAAAAAATTCACATTAATAATTAATTTATCCAACTCTTTTATTGATTTATTAAAATGAAATGGATCTGTGGTTTTAAAATATTATTTTTAATTTGATCTTCAAATAATTATGATCATGTATAATGCTTTTAAGAAGACATTAAATATCATGTCAAATTAAATAAATTGTATTCGTGTGTTTCTATTAATGTAACAACATTAAGAAGGATAATTTTGATAAACAAAAATACAACGGAGAAATAGAGGGAAATGGAATTCGAGTTAAGCAAATCCAAACGCTTAGAATAGGTATCAGACATATTTAGCCAACCGATTATGTTAATCAAAATTAGGAATTAACTTTCCCAGTATATGTAATGCATTTGAATTTCTTATTTAGATTAATCAAAAGTTAATTTCACATTTAACCTCTTATTTCTTTGAAAAAATAATTACATAATTAGAATAAGTTATTTACAAATTAATCAATCTATTATATATACTATTTTTTTTATGAAATATTACATGTAAAAATTTACAAGATAAACCATAGAACTTATTTTTAAGAAGTTCAGTAAGATATAAAAGATACGGTTAAAGGATAATAAAGATAAAAAGCAAACATTCAAGATATAACCTCTGACCAAATCAAAGGTAAGAGATTTTAATTACTTAATTTTGAGTTATAAACAATCAATATCATAATATATTATTATATAAAATTAAATAAATAACATTTTAATTAATAATATTGCAATACTTGTATTTTAATTTGATTTAATCAATTTACCATTTGGTTCCGTACGTCAAGAAGATCTCCAAACGGATTAAACCATAGTGAACTGAAGCAGTTATTATGATTCAATTTGGTGGTTTGCAAATTTTAGTGATTGATCTCCCCTAAAATATCTAGTGTTTGTCTAGATAAAGTATTAAAGGGAGAACTATGTTTAACTATTTTTTGAAAATTGATTTGAAAAAAAAAATCAAAGTTAAACATGTTTTGATGGGCATAGCCTCATAATAAGTGATCTTTTGCAAAAATTACTGATTAACATGATTGTTAGTTTAGTTAATTAATTTCGTTGTTACATATGATACCAATATAACCTATCTAGAAGGCTCCTTGTAACCTACATATTTGTTATATGATATTTTATATGTATATGGTATCGACGAAGACATCTACGTGTATAAAAGAGAGATTATAATATCTCTGTGTTGAGAATATACTAAGAGATTAGATCATCGTGAACCATCCATAGTTAACTCTGATTAACTAATTTTCAAATGTTGAATAGAAAATAATCGTAAAGTTAAACATGTTTTGCGAGTTTTTTTTTAAGTAACACAATTTTTTTTTTTAAAAAGTAGCACAGTAAAATTTTTAATTGTAAATCTAACACAGTTTGGTCAAAGTCGAGTTTTGAAAATTCGACTTTGCTCCTTAATATGAATCTCGGGTGATCCCGTTGGGTAAACGGTATTTAATAAAAGTCGAGTTTTAATAAAACGACGCAGTTGGGTGAAAATCGAGTTCACCCAACTCGACTTTTGAACGGTGAAAAAAAAAAACAAGCGCGCACAGTGCACATTAAATGCTGTAACCCTTTAACATTTTTTGATCTTCCACTTAAAAAAATAGGATATTCGGATTAAAATTTGTCCGATCCACCCGGACCAATGAATTCGGAACATTCGAAACTATAGGATTGAACTTTTAAATTTTTAAAAAGAGTAAGTTTTTTCATTGGACGGTCTAGGATGCTACGATTTAATAATTTAAAATTTATCGAAATTTAGATATTTAAAAGCTTAATCTTAAGTATTTCCATATTTTAAATTTATTGGACGGAATGGATCGTTCAAATCTAAACCCGATAAATCACAATTTAAATATATAGGTAAATTTAAATTTAAATTTTAAAAAAATCAATGCATTTAATGCTGTGCGGGTAGAGTATTTTTTCTTAAAATTTACCTATATATTTAAATTGTAATTTATCGGGTTTAAATTTGAACGATCCGTTCCATCCAATAAATTTAAAATATGGAAATACTTAAGATTAAGCTTTTAAATATCTAAATTTCGATAAATTTTAAATTATTAAATCGGAGCATCCTGGACCGTCCAATGAAAAAACTTACTCTTTTTAAAAATTTAAAAGTTCAATCCTACAATTTCGAATTTTTCAAATTCATTGGTCCGGGTGGATCGGACAAATTTTAATCCGAATATCCTATTTTTTTACGTGGAAGATCAAAAAATGTTAAAGGGTTAGTGTACAGCATTGAACGCTGTAAACTCGACTTTCAAAGTCGTTTTATTAAAACTCGACTTTTATTAAATACCGTTTACCCAACGAGATCACGTCAGATTCTTATTAAGGAGCAAAGTCGAGTTTTCAAAAATCGACTTTGACCAAACTGTGTTAGATTTACGATTAAAAATTTACTGTCCTACTTTAAAAAAAAGTTGTGTTACTTAAAAAAAAACTCCATGTTTTGCTGAGAATAATAGTACGATGTGTTTACCTCAATTTCGAAAAGTTATTAATTAACATGATGATTAGCCAGAGCTGTAACATCAGTATTAGGTAACTATAAGAGCTAATACAGTTGCATCTATACCAATATCATATTAATATCTAATACTCGAACCAAACATGCATGGTCTAAGATGTTATGTATGGGGAACTCCAACATGCCACAACATTAAAGGAACTCTAATGACCGGAGAATTGGGGCACCTGGAGTCTGAACGCACAAGAAAGGAAGAAGCGAACGGTATAAGGTATAAATTTTGAGAAGCAGATGCATGGCTTCATGCTATTGGCTTTATGCTATTGCTTCATACTCTCAGAAGCAGATGGATGGCTTCATGCTCTTGCTTACAAAGGACGGGTTTGGTTTGTGTGGCAATATATGAATTTTGAGAGATTTTCAGGGAAGAAAATTTAATGTGTTGATCCCTCCCCATCTCCCAAAATCCCCTCCTTAAAAAATACGCATAAAATCTATGGTGAAACATGGCTGGAAAAGATAGTAATATATAATAGGGTGTTGATTGAACAAAAAAATTTGTACACATTCTCAAGATAAATATTTATGATAGAAAAAAAATATAAATCAGTCAATCACATAAAAGTGTCATGTTTGGGGAGACGTGATTAACAAAAAAGAGTAGATAGTATTCATGATCAAAGAAAGCGGGGGATCACAAAATAAAAGAGTGAACAGAATTTTTTCATATTTTCTTACCATAAAATATTGTATTAGAAAAAATTATAGACTAGTCAATAACGTAAAAGTGTCATGTTCGGAGAGAAGCGATTAAAAAAAGAGAGAGTAGATATTATACATGATCAAAGAACGTGGGGGATCGCAAAATAAAAAAAAAGAGATGAGAGGATCTTTTTTGTTTAAGAAATTTTTTTGAAAATATAAATTTATAATAATTGTCAAATATCTCTTTTACCAAGTCGATGAAAACACAATCTATCGTCCCACCAAACACCCTCCTTCCACGAAAAGAAAAGTCCAACCAAACACCCAACAAGCCAATCCGATTAGACTGGTTCTGCATATGGGGGTCTTCGCAGGGTTGGTGGGGTTGGTGACGGTCTGCCCGAGAAACCAACACCGGGAGATCAGAACAGGCGGACCAGGAGAGGACAGTTCAGTCCACGCGGAAGGTGGAGGCCATGCAGAAGACGGGCGACCGGTGAGAGCCGTCGGCGGGGCGACGACCTTCGCGTCGGGAAGATGGGGGAGCGGCGACGGCCGATCTTATATATCCGGCGGGGATTGGACAGCACGGACAAGATAGTGCGATCGGCAGGGGGTGCAAACGAGCTGAGTAAGTCTGAGAATAATACTATCCGGAAAATCAGAGACATACTTCGGTTAGTTAGGAATACTACTCGATCTTCTTCAACTATGTTGTGCTTTGCTCTCGGGGAAGGCAATCAGGTGGCCCATTGTCGGGCGCGTGAAGCACTTTTGAAAAAGGAAGATTTTCGGAGTGTTTGGTTGCATGATAATTTTTTGTACATTTTCATGATAAAAATTTATATTAAAATAAAAAGTGAACCAACTCATGACATAAAATCATCACGTTTGGAGTGACGTGATAACAAAAAAGTAACTACCATACATGACTAAACAAAGTGGGATACCACAAGAAAAAAGAAAGAGGTGAAACCCTCTTTTTTTGTTTTAGAAGAAAATCACTTTCAAAATATAAAATTATCATGATTGTCTAACACTTCTTTTAACAAATTTTCTTAAAATTTTTAAAAATTAAAATTAAAATCTTTATTATCATGCAACCAAGCACCCCCATTGGTTTGTCATACTATACCCCCTCCATCATGTATGCTATCTGCCCTATGTAATGACGGTTTGCGTATGTAATATAAACGTTCTCTTATGTTGTCCAAAAAAAGACTGAAAATATAGTGTGCTCAACCCATTTGTTTAAATTTGTTGGAGTTCGAGTTTTTACGAGCATGTTTCATCTTTATTTAAATTTAGTTTTTTTATTAATCAAGTCGAATCGAACTCTAACTTGAATAATAGTTGGATTAAAGTTTAATCCACGTTCAAGCTGAGGTAATATATAAAATTTATTTATAAAATTTAAAATCAATAAAAATTTGATAGTAAAATTTTAAATTTAGCTCATTTATGAAACTCGATATAAGTTTAAATTCAAAATTTTATTTTTTTAATATATTTAAGTGATGATATATGATTATTAATATTTATAATTTAATTTTTAAAAATAAATATTAAATATAATATTTAACCGAATTACTCACAAGTTTATCGAGTCGAGTAGGAGTCTCTTCAAGCTAGACTCATTTAATGAGTCGAACTTTATTTTTTGTTCAAGTTTGTTCATTTAACATAATAAACAAGTCGAGCCAAAATTTTTATTGAGCCGAGTTTCGAACTACTTGTCGAGTGTATTGGTTCGTTTGCACCTCTTACGGTCGGTGAGGCTGTAGAAGAGTAAACATACTCCATGGAGTTCGGATCACCACAATTTTCAGGTGGAAGAAATAGTCTCAATTCCTAATAAAAATGGCCACGATCTTAGTCACTTAAGTGATAGATAGCGAGTTACTAAGACGTCACCAACGATTCAACTCTGTTGATAGCAAATTAATGAGTTAGTGAACCGTTGCTGAAATGTTATCAACACTTTACTAACTCACTACCAAACTTAATACGACTCATTACTGGCGGGTAGCAAGTTAGTAAGACTTGGTAATAGTTCAACTCTTTCGGTAATAGTTAACTGAACTTGTTATTTGAACCGTCACTTAAGGTGTCTTGACCGTTTCTCATTGGAAGCTGAGATTACTCTCTCCACCAAAAGATTGAGATGATCCGAACTCGACGATATATAGCATGCTTTTAATTCCGATCCGGAGGACGGTCGGAATTATAAAAATTTTATTTTCCTATTTTGTTTTTATTTTTTATCATTTATATATAAATTATTTTTATTTATTAAAATGCTAATGTTCACGCGCGTCTATATTGGTTTTTTAAATTTTTGGTCGTGATATTGGTTTTTTTAATCGAAATCGGATGATAGGTACAGTGTAGATTGTTTTCGATTTCGGTTAGGAGAAGCAATCGGAATATTTAATTTAAATAATGTAATTCATAGGATATAGAGCTATATTCAGAATCAGTTAATTTTCAGCGGTATCATCGTATCGAATTCTCTCTCGGCGGTAGGTGAGTCCACCAGCGTCCACGCGGTCGCGTCCGAGGCTGAGAAATGGGTGGCGGAAGGGTCGCCGTCTCACCAACCTCTCCCTCCCCCTCCCGAGAGTGGAGGTTGTGCCGCTGGCCGTAGCAAAATGGTGCTCTGGCGTTGGTGTGTGGGCAACCCATCAAACAATTGGTGGGTTTTTTTCTTTTAGAAATCTCGTCACCTGGACGAGTTCGGGATCGAATCTCGAGAGTACCTCCCAGCACAGGAGATATTGGTGCCTCTGGAGGGGCACCGGTGACTGACGGGATTCGATCCCGCGACCTCCCAAGTAAGGAAGTGTTTGATATCCACTGCGCTACGTGCGCGGGACGGGAGGGGGGGGGGACTCGATCTCTCGTTATGTGCCGAGCAACGTGTCTCGTTGGTTCGACTAGGATGACCAAAAAATACAGAAGACTGATTGTTGGGGCGATCCCGGAGAAAGTTGTTTTAGCGACGGCTATAGAAAATTCGCTGCTAATAAACACGTATGGGCAAACTGGTTGAGCATCGCCTGTGTAGGATAAAAATACTCAAAATCGCTGACATACAGTGACGGATTTAAAATTTATGTAGAGGAGAGCTACAAAATAAAATTAGTGAGATCATTTTTTTAAAAAACGTTAATATCAAATATTTTAATAAAGTATTTAATAATTTGTAATAGAAATTACAAATTTTCACGGAGTCACTTGACTACACTAAATATAATCCGGATCCGCCACAATTGGTGGAACGTAAAATTATCTAGACTGGGGTTCGGACATATTTACATGAATAGTGATGGTGCTGGAGAAATCTGTCATTGATAAAATATAGAAACCATCGCTACACGTCGAAAGTCGACCGATCAAAAGTTGGTTCTCAGTGGCCAATAACTTCAAGTGGACTATTGGTGACGGCTGTAGACCCTCGCCAATAAATCTTTTTCTTTTTTTCAAAACAGGCGAGCTCTTCTCTCTGCCCCCTTTTCCCTCTCGCACTCTCTCCCTCTCTAGCCGACGTCTCAGTCACCGCCGGCCGCCGGCACACCGCTGCTAATGCCTTCGATTGCTGCCACCGATGGCCACCTCCCTCGAGTAGGGGTGGCAACTGGGCGGGCTTGGGCTGGCCCGGCCCAGGCCCAACTTAGCCCACGTCTAAGAAGCCCAAGCCCAGCCCAATTAAAATGCAAAGAATTTTTTGAGGACTTAAAGCCCAACGGGTCATAAAAGCCCATTTACAGCCCAATGGGCCAAATAACCTGTTTCACATATTGTTAAATCGTAAATAATTAAGTTTTGAGTCAACACCATCTACTGATCTACGCGCCTACCCCTTAAGACTATAAATAGGGCAGATATGACATTTCCGTATCTGCTCCGTTTAGCTAATCGGATAATCCGTATCCGGTCTGAATTGGATACGAATATGGATCGAATATTATAACTACGATAATCTTCGGATTTGGAGCAAATACAGATAATATTCATTTTAGATTGTTAATTAATTATTATTTGAATTAATATATTTAATAATATAAAAATACATATATAAATAAAAGTATAAAATATAAAATTTATCATATATTTATTAACATTAACTTAGTATACTAATATATAATAGAAAATATTTAATCATATTTTTAAGTATAATGATTTTAAATATATAATTATATATATTATGCATATATTATCAAAAATTAATTCAGAGCAAATCTTAAATGGAGCGGAGCGGTCATTTTTGTATCTGCTCTAAATAACATTCGAATAATATTTGTATCTGAATATATGCTCCGACAGATATCTTAAATTGGATATTTTCTGCCTAAACGAATACGAATTTACAATGAATCTGAATTTTATCCGTATCCGTTTACAACTCTACTACCCTTTCAACTTCCCTTAACATTTAAGAAAAAAAACATTATGAGCGTACTTTTGACAAATTGATATTACAACCTAAAATCTAAAATATGCAGACCATAAATTAATAGTTTTGGCGTAAAGATTATCCAACTCTGCATAAAGAAATGCATGAGTCAAAATATCCTATATCTTAAAATATTTAAAAATTGTCAAGCAATTTAAACAAAGATCATGACATTAAAATATGACAAATAGATAAACTTTCTACAAGTTGGTCGTGCATGGCTCGGTTGGCGTCGACTCTGCTCCTGGGGGAGCAGGGCGGGGGTTCGTCTCCCGGCGGGTCGGGTGCCCCGCTACTTACACGTAAATTCATATCTATCTTGTTTTACACGTAGAAGTCAAAAAAATTTCAGAGATTTCTAAAAAAAATAAAAAATAAAAATATCATTTGAAACTAATCGTAATTAATTTTTGTACATTTGGCTAGATAGTATAGTTAATATTTTAGAAATTAGTTATTTTTATGGTTATTAGTTATATATTTATCGTTCTAGATTAATTTATAATAATATGTAACTATTAAAGTAGTTTAACTATTTATAATTATTATATTAGTTAAAAATATGATTATAAAAATTAATGAAATAAACATAACATATGTATAAATTTATTTATTGTATTTATCAAAAGGTCTATTTAGACCAACATAAAAGTAAAAAAAAAGAAGAGTGTTTGTCTTTGATGTGATTTTCGATAGACTTAAATATAAAATTTTTATTTAGTTTTTTTTAAAACGAATTTAAATATTATCTTTTTTTGTTTGAGTTTTTAAAATACTGTATTGTATTATTTTTACATAATATTCTTTGAAATACGTGTAATCTAATAATATTTTATTGAACACGTTACCATCATCCACGAGATGACACCTGTGAGCTGTGCGTGGGGTCCATTTGGGGCCAACAGTTGTCACCAATTTTCTCATGTCTTGGTACTTGTCATGTGGAGGGTTTTTGGCAGGCTCAACGGGCTGAAGCCTGTCGGATCCGCCAAGATAACTAAGATAAATATATTTTGATTCAATTAACTTCATGATCTATTTTAGCGGGCCTAAGCCCAGCCCGTGGCGGGCTTTAAAACGGGCTTGCGGGCTTGGCCCGCCCACTTGACAGCCTGACTCTCGAGAGTTGGGAGCACGCCGTTGCCACCCGATAATGATGATGGCTCTGGTGATTGTAGTAACTTACCGACGACGGATAGAATTGTCACTAATATGTTATTAGCGATGACCCATCTAACCATTGTCGATGACCTACCAGCGGTAACCGTAAGGCCGTCGTCATTATTCATTAGTACCTAGACGATCTTACAACTGTCACCGCTTAATACTAACAATGGGCTAGAGACATTACTAGTTGGTATTGGCGACGGGCAATGACTCCATTTATCGTCGATAATCTATTGAGTTCGGATCACCTCAAATCTTGGGTGGAGAGAACTCTCGCGATCTCCAATAACGTGAAGACACCTGGTGTCACGAAAGACTAAGAATTAGTACACTTTAAAGACATAGTGATATCTTTTCGACTTTTCAAGATCTCGTTACCGAGCCTAGTTTAACTTGTTATCGAGTTTTTAAGGACTTACTACCGAGACCCGTTACCAAGATTCTATTAAGTTACTACTGAGCCTTTGAAGACTTACTACCGATCCCCCTATCAACTCGCTACTGAGTTATCGAGACTCTAAATATTCACTACCGACCCTCTATTAACTCACTACCGAACGACGTCACATTTACTTTAAGCCATCTTTAAAGCGCACTGACAACGCTTCTTCTTTTGCGGCATCAAGTGTCTTCACGTCATTGAAGACGGCAGAAGCTCCCTCCACTCCAGAACTGTGAAGTGATCTGAACTCATAATCTTTCGGGGACAGATTCAGATCATTAATGATATGTTACCGGTTATCACTTCCGAGCCATCGCTTGATTGTCACTTTTATGTATAAATGTGTGAATGGACGAATTTGACAATTCGTACGGATCGGGAAAATATAAGAAAATGTGAATATATTTCAAGGTGCCCTATTTTCTTTAACAACTAAAGAGAGTTTGATCAGGATGATACGAAAAATTGGGTATCAATTCTGTAAAAAAAAATGTCGGGCACTATTTTAAATGTGCACTTTAAATCCGGATCATGGTATGACATTATGTGTTGTCAAATTTGGGAGGCACCACTGATTATGTTCTATATCTTTATGAAACAAAAATGAGTATAACATTAATCAAATAAATAAACATTAAAATAAAATGATGAGTTATTATGTATTAAAGAGTAGTAGCAACTAGCAAAATGCGTCAGCTGCATCCCATCTCTTTGAATGAGCTATGAGAGAACTTTTCTTGGTTATGAACCTGAGGTACATGAAATGCAGGGTCGGGTTTGTTCGCCTTAATTCTTTTTTTATCGACTTGATTCGACTCCTAATTGGTAACGGTGATGATTTCAAAACATCATCGTCACTATGATTATTCGTGATGGCTTAAAAATAAAATAGTTGTCACATTTATAAAACAACTTTCTTCTCTCTCTGCACACTCTCATGAAACTCTCTCTCTCTCTCTCTCTCTCTCTCTCTCTCTCTCTCTCTCTCTCTCTCTCTTGCTTACTTGACATCCGTGCCCCTTGTGCTGCCGGTGCTCACCGTCTCCCACCACTACTATCGTCGTCACTGTCTTCGTGCCTCCTCGGATCTCCTCCAAACTAGGTATGAGCCTAGATCTTTAAACTTAACAAAATTAGATAGTTTAACCTTAGATCTATGCATATCAGGTTTTATTTGTTACTTATCAATGTCCTTAAGACAAAAGTAATCGACACATTGTTAATAAAATAATTTCAAGCACATTATCACATCTTAGTCCAACAAAATAACAATAAATAAATATTTTGGGTACATGTTTAATCTAAGTCATATGTGTCAAATGACATATATAGTGCAAACTTCAAACTAAAATTTTAATTTAAAAACATTACCAAACATCACTCTACAATTTTCAAAAACGATATAAGTTTTATCAAATATACAAAGTTAATGTTTGTGTAAATTTAAATTTAAAACTAAAGAAGAAGATGTTCTATTGGTCTAGTTAAATCAATTCAAACTTATTTCTAATTTGGATTGACTTAAATAGTCATAAAATTAGAAAGAAAAACAAAACAAAAAATACGACGGTTAGGCTAATCCAAAAAAAGGAAATAGAACTCAAAATTAGTTCGGTTAGATTATGTTTTGTGTTCTATCTCTTTTTTTGGGTTTTATGATTGTTTAAATCAATCTAAATTGTAAACTGATTTGGATTAGCTTAACCAAACCAATTTCATGTTCTAGTTCCTTTTATGGGTTTTATGGCTATTTTTGGTTTGGATTGGATTAAACGGCCATAAAACCCAAAAAATGGAAATATAACCCAAAATATGACCGGTTAGGTCAATCCAAATTTGTTTCCAATTTTGGGTTGGCTCAAATAACATAAAACCTTAAAGAAGGATACCGAACACAAAACATGGTTGGTTAGGCCTATCCAAACTAGAAACAACTATAAAACTAAAAAAAAAGAGATAGAACCAAAAATTGGCCCGATTATTCCAATACAAATTACTTTTTTGTTTGAATTGACTTAAATTGCCATAAAACCCAAAACAAAGAAGATAGCACACGAAACACGGCCAATTAGGCTTGGTTTCAATTGGCTTGAATGGCCATAAAATCCAAAGAAAGAAGACATAACTTAGTGCTTCTTAAGTACGAAAATATGCATCTCTAAATTATCTAGTGACTCTCACATGAATCCGTTTGATGAATACTCATCATACTTAAAACATTAATCATAATATGTATGTAACATCACATACTTGATAGACCTTAGGACAAAAGAATAAGGCCTTCACTGATGTGCTCGTTTTATCTCTCAAGAAGTCTATAAAAGCATCTCTTTAGAGAGATTAACTTCATCTTACATAAGTAAGAAAGTAATCTTGAAATTTCAAATTCTCTGACTATAGTGACTATTGACATTATTTGGGTAAAGCCAAGCAACATTTGAAATCTATCTCCATATATCATAAAATTCACATTATGTTTGGAGGATTAATTGGATACTTAGACTCATTGATAACAACATACCTATTTCATTTTTAATGAATAGTATATCACCTACATAAAATATTAAAAAAGTAATATAACTAATACTTATTTTTTTAATACACAAATCTTCTCTTCGTTCTTAACGAAATCATAAGATTTAATCTCATTAAACCTTTTATATCATCTATAGGAATTTTATTTCAGTCCATAAGTATACCTTATACACATTTTATTTAGATATTATTAATAATTGATTTCCTGAGATTGTATCATATACACATGTTCCTCAAAATACTATAGAAGAACACTATATTAACATCCAATTGACATATCTTATAGTCATAATATGTAACAATCACAATCTGAATAAATTAAACTATGACATAAGTAAAATGATTTCATCATAGTCAACTATTTGACCTACATGACATCCTTTTCAACTATCCTTGTCTTGAAGGCCTATACCTTCCAATTCACTCCAACCTATTTCTTAGTGATCCATTTATACCTTATGAATACTATATCTTCATGTTGATCTATCAAGTTCTAAACTTGATTATAATAGATAAAATTTATATAGAATTTTATCGTCTCTTCCATTTTTTAATTAATATCTCATGTTGCTTTTATATAGATCTCAAGATAAATATTCTTTTTATCTTATGCCTCATTTCTTCCATCAAAGATATATGTCACATATCTCTTAACTTGAATGGACACAAGTAAAGACCTATGTATGAATTATCATGTGTACTTATTAACTAGTACCTTAATAAAAGTGTCCTTAGGTTATGAGATTGAAACATCTTCCATATATACCTTACTTCCACTATCTTTTTTAAGAAAAAAACTCTTCCTCTAAAAATATGATGAGTTGAGCAATATATACCCTTCTTTATAAGAGTGGTATATTTAATATCCATAAATTTTCTTAAGATATCTCACAAGCTAGCACTTTATAGTCTTATATTCCAACTAGTTAGACTTATACTTCTTCACCAGACCAGACATTTTGAAACCCTAACTTATCTCATATGGAACAATTAGAATTGACTTAGAGGAAACAAGTTTAAGATAAAATGATTATATCGAGTACTTAACTCTAAATATACAAAGAAGATTTCATAAAGATTGTCATTGTCCATATTATGTCTTAGTGCGGCTTCTCATTTTAGCTATTCAATTAAACTAAAATGTCTAAAGAGATGTCCGTAGACACGCCAATTTAGTATTTTTTGAAGCTTAAAACTCTTATTCCACTAACAACATCTCTTTTGGAACATTAAAATCAAGTTAAACAACCCTTTTGGACAAGCCAAGAAACTTACTGAAAATCTGAGGACGAGTTACTGGTCTCTGGTCGAATCCGTGTTTGCCGAACGATGATCTTTGTGTCGTGTCCTTTCGTCAAGTTATTAGCTTATTGTTAGAGTTTCCCAGTTGTTGTCGGGTCATCACGACCAGTACCGAGAGGGCCTAGGGCAAACCAGATTTGTCCCACCATTTCTTGACCAATCAGTGGTCACAAAACCCCACTGAGCATCTCTGATAAATTTGGTCATTAATTTTGGTCTTTCTATATCTTTCTGAGTTTTTTGAGTTCCACCTGTGGTTTTCGGTCGTCAACCCAAGTTGTACTAGTTGCCATCGGCCTTTTTGGTTATTCCAAGTTCTCCGGGTCATCCCTGGTTCTTCCAAATATCCTTTTCAGTTTACGGGTCACCCTCGGCTCTTCTGAGTTTCTTGGGTTCCTCCTATCATTTTCAATCGTCAACCTAAGTGACACGGGTTGCTGTCAGCTTTTCTGAACATTTTGAGTTCTCCACGTCATCCCTGACTCTTGCAAACATCTCTCTAAGTTTTCTGGGTTCCTCCATCATTTTCAGTCGTCAACCCAAATTGTATAGGTTGTCGCCAACTTTTTCGGTCATTTCAAGTTCTTCGAGTCATTCTCGGCTCTTCTGAGCATCTTTCCGAGTTTTTCGTGTTCTTCCCATCATTTGTAAGGGTTGCCACCAACTTTCTGGGTCATTCTAAAATTTTTCGCATTATCGCTGGCTTTTCTGAATTTCAGATCACCGTTCAAGCTTTCAACACCACTAAGAGGATAAACCAAAAGTTACAGTCCAAAAATCTTGGGATATGTACTAGCTGATTTACTGATTTGAAAAACTACGTTTACGAGTCATCTTTTAAACGCAACAAACAAAAATCAAAATGAATATCTCATTTGCATGTCACAACATGTGAATGGAGTGCACACAGGAGAGAGAACTGTACGTGCCCCCAAATTAGGGGTGCAATTTGCATGTCCTCAAGTTGAGGGTGCAACCTGTGCACCCCCAGATTGAGGTCACGTCCAATTTTGGAAATTCGATTTATTGCCCCATTTTCCAACTTTCCAAATCCATTTGGAAGGTTTTCTTCTCAAAATATGGCCATTTTCATTACACCCTCGACCTAGGGGCACATCAATTTCAAAAATCCGGATTTTGGAAGGCTTCCGAAAGCTCCCAAGCAAAAAACAGCAATTGGCACTAGACACACCCTCAAGTTGAGGGCGTGCCAACCGCACCCTCAAATTGTGGATGCAACCTACGCGCCGCCAAATTGAGAGTGCAACCACTACACCCCCAACCCGGGGGCTCATCCAATTTATTTCCTTATTTTGCACTAATTTAGATTCTCTGTAAATTTCAGCCATTAAGTTACAATCCAAAATTACTCTTTTCATCTTCCAAATGCCCTAGGTTGATCTCAATCTTCTTAAATTATCCTCTCTTCATCCTGATGCCAAAAATTTATCCCGAAATGAAGAAGCCGATCTAACGCACGATTTTGCTAATCATCAGATTCCACATATTCCCAAGCATTTTGCTATACTAAAGATCAACCTGGCGACATACTCACAAAAGCCTTGAGCAAGGTGGATTTTTCTTGATTACAAAGTAAATTGCTCCGACACATTTTCTCTCCCACTTGAGAGGGAGTGCTGAGATTTATTCATTCCCTATTTCCTTATGGGGTGTTTGGTAGCATTTTATTTTTTTGTATAGTTTCATGACAAAAAATTATATTATAATACCAAACATGATAATTTTTAAAAGTGAAAACAGGATAATGAATATGTTTGGCAAAAATAATTTAATTTTTAAAAATGATAATAAGGTGTTTGGAAGTATTTTAAATTTAATTTTCATCTCTTTCAGAAATATTGTAAAACAAAAAATTCAGTTCAGAAACATTATTAAATAATAATTTACCTTCTTCCCAGCCTTTTCTCGAACCAAAAATTTCTTCAAGAGTCGCAGGGCCGCCAGGGGGGATCGCCGGGGGGCCGCTGTCCATGGGGCGAGGGGGGCGGTTGTCCATGGGGGGGGACGAACTCCGGCGGGCGTTTTGGAGGGGGCAGCGTCGTCCAGCGGCGGTGGATGGGGGAAGAGGAGGCTGCCGACTACTCCATCTGTAACTCCACCTGGCAGCACCTGGTCACTGCGATGCCGCAAACACGGAGGAAGAGGAGGCTGCCGCCCCTAAATGCGATGCCGCAAACCTGGCGATGCCGCTGCCGCCCCTAAATGCGCCACGCCTCTGCTTGTGCCTGCAGAGTCGCCGGAGGTCACGGCGGTGTTCCCAAATAGGGGGAGGAAGCTGCATACCACGCACTCCCGGGGGTTCATGAACCTAGAGAGGGACGGTAGGGTTCCGGCGGAATCTCTCTGGACGAAGGCGAGGATCGGCGAGGACACCATCATCGGGAACCTCGACACCGGTATTACTAATGCCTGCGGCGGAAGCTCGCCATGGCCTCCTCTTCCTCCAGGTCTGGACCCCGCTCGCCATGGACGCGCTGGGAGCCTCCTTCCCACCCTCCGCGGGGGCCTTCCGCCCCGACATCGCCCAGTCGGTGATGGCCTCGATGCTCTAGTTCTGGGGGGGCGGGCGAGACAATCGGGGTTTTGTCCCATGACAGGGTGAATCGCTTTCAAAAAAAAAAGAGGGCTCGACCATTTTTTTTTTTTGTTACGGATGGATGTGTACGAATGTTTTCAAAACAAAAAATGAAAATGTGAGACAAACATGTTTTTGAGATCCCTTTCATTACAATTTTCAAAAATTAAAATAAAAATGTCCATTATCACTCAACCAAACACCCCATTAGCCTCTGTTATTTCATTTGATCTTCTCTATTTCATTTTATACCGGTTCACGGTACATTATCTTGAACCGGTTCATTTGTAAACCGGGCTCGATCCCTGGCGGGAATACAGAAGATGCACAGCCGAATTGGTGTGTGCACAGAACATTTCCCCAGTTCGTCTGCTTCAACAGGTCACTCCTCCGTGCTCGTCCGGAGCTCCCGGCGCTTACTCGTTCGTCACTAGAACGTAGGGTGATCTAGTCATCAGCGGTATCCCAAATGCACGACGGATATGAACACAATGATCGAACTGCCGAAGTGCTCCATCTTTGACCAGCTGACGCTGCTGATCCCGTCAGAAGATGGCGGTCCAAAATGTTTCATGCTTCTGCTTGGGGATCTGCTTCGGGAGCAGGTGGTGAAGAGGCACGCTTTATCCTCCTCATGCTTATGGTGGGAATAAAGGTCCCGGAGAACCCATCTGCAGAATAAAGACTAGATTTTGGCAACTCAGTAAGAAGACTCGAGATTACATCACTCTCGTTAAAGGTTCCGGCAGAGTTTGGAACTCATTATTCTCCAACGGAAGAAAATCATACTCAGAGGATATGGATAACAAATGAAAGCATTTACGAAAAGTAAAATCAATATAGCTATGATCAACTACGATAATGAAATATTTTCAGTTCAATGTCAGACTTTTACGGCCTGTTTGTTTACAGTATCAAGCACCTGTATTGATATCAGTTTTAAAACTGATATTGATACTTTGTATCAATGGGTGTTTGGATATCAATATTAATTTTAAAATTAACAGTTAAAAAGAATATCATTTTTAATACAGGTGAAGACCTGTATTAAAAGTGATACAGAGAGAGCCGGAACCGGACCTGCGGACAGAGCGCCGCGGAGTCGTCCCCTCTCTTCTCGAACGCTCCGGCCGCCATGGCCATCTGGTCCGGATTCGCCCTCTTCCTCCTGCTCCATTGCGCTGAAATCCGAGCACAGTCGCCGGCGCCGGCGACGGCGGGCCCGGTGAACGTGACGGCCGTGCTGGAGAAGGCGGGCCAGTTCACGGTGCTCATCCGGCTGCTCAAGAGCACCCAGGTGGGGGACCAGATCAATGCCCAGCTGAACAACTCCGATGCCGCCGGGCTCACCCTCTTCTCCCCCGCCGACGGCGCCTTCGCCGCCCTCCCCGCCGGCACGCTCAACTCCAGTCACCGACCAGCAGAAGGTGGCGCTGGTCCAGTTCCACGTCCTCCCCGCCGCCCTCTCGCTGGCGCAGTTCCAGACGGGTACCAACCCCCTCCGGACGCAGGCGGGCGACGCCGGCGGCGGGTACCCCTTGAACGTGACCTCCGCCAGGAACCAGGTGGACGTGACCACGGGCGTCGTGAACGCCACCGTCTCCAACACCCTGTTCTCCGGCAGCCGCCTTGCCGTCTACCAGGTGCTGCGCCCCCGCTGCGGAGAGAACCCCCCGCCGGAGTGATTTTCCTATTGGTAACATCTAATATCAATTTTAATATTGATATAACATTACCAAACATTTAAAAAAACTTAATACTGTCACTTTTGATATTAATATTACATCTTTTGAAAATATCAATATCAAAATTGGTATTGTATCAATTTTGATACTCTAACCAAACAGGCCATTAAGTAGCAAATAGACCGCTAAAATACACGACCTGTTCAAGCCATAACATGGCGTGTCGTTTGAATTAGCTTACAAGAATTTCGATGACCGAAAGATCCTGCTGCCTTTTCTATCGTATAATGATCGATCAAAACCTCGATAACAGAAGAAAGTAGCGCGACATGAATTTACCTTGGAAACCTCTTTAGATCATGTATACGAGAAAGATGATACAATCGGGGACCCTGATTTCATGAGAACTGTTGCCACGCTCCTATTGACTCCATGGCGATCGCAGAACAAAGAAGAGCAAGTTTCACAGAGCATATAAGCGAATGGCTTAATGAAGGAGATCCCGTTCAATTACTAATACCACGGTGACAAAGCTGGCGACTGTCTCCGTCATCTCCGCTCACCTGCCGAGCAGCAAAATCTAAGAGTAGAAAGAGATTAAAAAGAAAGCGATTTTGATCCGGTCGCTACCTCCGGGCCGAAAATTTGCCATAATGTTGCGGGCAGATTGGACGCTTGACGGATGCCGTTGATGGCAAGACCCTATCTCGCCGACACCAACGATTCCCCCTTTTGCGATCACGAACTCGCATGATGAGTCGGGCAGATGCGGCGCAAAGACTACCTGAATCTTCCTTCTCGTCCGAGAGATATCGGTATCTGTGTAGCCTTCCTCCATCTCCAGATCTAGTTCCCTCGCCATCCCCTCCTCGTGCCTAGAAAGAAAAATCCTTGTGTTTACGCAATTGGCCCAGGAGAGCCCCAGCGCCGGAGAAACCAGCCTTCCGGAGCTCCAAAGAGACTCGTAATTCCCAGCCCGGGGCGCGCCGTCACTGCCCGGAGAGCTCACCACGTCCACCACCTGGTTTGTCACTACGACGGCGTGACCGTACTTCACCGCTTGCTCCTTCAGCTTCCCGGCGATGGCGAAAAAGAGAGAGGACCTCCGACGGAGGTCCGCCGCGTTGTTATCGAAGTCGGAGCGGAAGAGCGCGGCGACGGAGTCGATGATGACGAGCTTCACGGGGAGGCCGGAAGGGGGATGGAGCAGGAGGGGGTCCAGGCGGTCGAGGACGGCGAGAAGCTCGTCGGCGGAGTGGACAGGGCGGACGAGAACGTGGTCGAGGGGGGAGGAGACGGGGGACGGGAAGAGCGGCGAGAGGCGCCGCAGGCGGGGAAGGGGGAAAGGGAAGTCGGAGTGGAGGAAGAGGGATGCTGCGGAAAGGCCGCCTCGGGATGGAGGGAGGAGGGCGCACAGGGCCAGTTGGAGGCACAGTTGGGTCTTGCCGGTGCCCGACTCGCCGGCGAACTCGGTGATCGAGCCACAGGGAACGCCGCCGCCGACGGCGGCGTCGAGGATAGGGCATCCAAGAGTGCATTTCAGACTCGGAAGTTCCAGAAGGTTCTTGGGCGTCATCTCTGTTGCACCACTGCAGGTGGGGGGAGGCGGCAGGAATCAAAATCACGTGAGGGAGAAGAGCGGGAACCGGTGAAATCCACGAAGAAGTGAGGCAGACCTGATGGCGGGAAAATACAGCATCCGTTTGATTTAGATCGGACGGTAGTCATCCTTTAACCCGCCTCAGCTGACACGTCACCTCGATCCGTAACACATTTCTCCAGCCAATCAAAGACTGAATCAGTAAATCGGACGGCTGACATTGCACTTCATCTCTAGCTCGGATATTGGACCGATCCAACGGTCTTAAATAGGCAGAGGTGTCCTTTTTAAGGAGCGAAGACGTGCGTTTGGAGCAGCAAGAGGCGAACGGGTGAACGGAAGCTGCGGCGATAACCGAGGGGCATCATCAAGAGATGTCGGGCCGCGGGAAGGGAGGGAAGGGGCTGGGTAAGGGCGGAGCGAAGCGCCACCGCAAGGTGCTCCGGGACAACATCCAGGGCATCACCAAGCCTGCGATCCGCCGCCTGGCGCGCCGCGGCGGCGTCAAGCGCATCAGCGGCCTCATCTACGAGGAGACCCGAGGCGTCCTCAAGATCTTCCTGGAGAATGTGATCCGCGACGCTGTGACCTACACCGAGCACGCCCGACGGAAGACCGTCACGGCAATGGATGTCGTCTACGCGCTGAAGCGCCAGGGCCGCACCCTCTACGGCTTCGGCGGCTAGGGGAATAGGGCTTAACGAGGTCACTTCTGATAGTCTGGCGTTGTACAAATTTCGGGAATGCTTCCTGTCATAGCTTCTATTTGCATCGGTCGGTTGCCTCTCGGCATCCTGAATCAATGTTTTCTCCTAGTGGTTTGATTCGGCTTAAGCGGAGTTTGCTTGTTTTGTTTGTTTCAAGGATCCTCACTTCATCTCGTGGAATGAAGTTAATGGAGCAGATGATCTTCTCTTACTTTCTATTTTCTAAAGATGAAGCCAGTTTAGATACAGTTTTTGGTTGGCGAATTAGATTTTCGCTGAACGGTTTAGGGCTTAAGGATTTGGATGCTATGTTAGTTGAGAATGTTCTTTTGCTTTGGAATCACTCGTAGCATGGTTTCACCATTTCTGTTAGTTGATAATGTTCATGTGCAAGATATTCTATGTATCTAATGCTTTCATTTTAAATGTCCATAGAAGTAATTACGACGGTTCCGTAACTTTTTTTCCTTACGGAAATAGCTATCTTTTCCAAATCCTCCAGGTTGTTGTTTGTTTGTTTGAGCCATTAATTATTTTGTATATTTGATCTGGGATCTTTTAAAAATCGATCTGCTTGAATTAAATAGGTTATTATTACCATGTTATCAATAAAAATATTTTTTATATGAATTTATGATAAATTAATATTTATTTGTATTGTTTATCTCTCAAAATTGGGTTCCAAGTTCCGGTGTTCGATTAGTTGAATAACTTCTTAAAGAAGTCTAGTTTATATAATAATTCACGTGTTCAAGTTGGATTCAAATGGTTGACATACTAAGTTTTATAATTAGCTCAAGAAGTTTATAACGCGTTGAGGTGTTTGATATAATAATTTTTATCCAATTAATAAAATTTTATATTAAAATAAATGATCATGTTTCATGCGACATGCTAACAAGAAGGGTAGAGACAATGTATAACTAAACGCGTGAGGGACCTCAAATGAAATAAAAACATTTTTTTGAAAGAAAAAAATCAATGTTGTCATGCAACCAAACGCTTTGTGCCCGTCTTTTGTATTAAAAGCACTTTACAATCATTTGCAAAAAACACTATTTTTAAAAATATTTAATCTTTAGAAATTTCATAGTTCGCTGTTATATGTTAATATCTTGGACAGAACATCTTGATAGTGTATTTGCTTGTACTTCATGGCATATTGCAATTGGCGTTAAAGTATATGTGTAGACCAAGTGTAATTTAAAACCAATTGTAAAAAAATAATTTCATTGAGGTAAAGTTTTAGTAATTTAAAGGATAGGTTGCCACGTGACAACAGAAAAAGCATTTTCTATTCGTATGGTAAGAAAAAATGTCATTTTGACTGATTAATAATATGAAAAAGTATGTCAATTGGTGAAGAATCCATTTTTATGGCGTGTTTGGTTCTAGGGGTGGGCACAAAACGGTTCAAACCGAGAAACCAAATTGAATCAGCCCATTCGGTTCGGTTTGGACCCCCTTTCGGTTTGGTTCGGTTTGGAAAATCTCCAAACCGATTTAAACCAAACTAAACTGTTTAAACTGATTTATTCAAGAAAATAAAAAAAAACTATTATAGTATTAATAAAAATGATATTTTAACAAAAATTAAAATCACGAGTACGGGCACCACCAATCAAACCCTCAATCTCCATGGTAAGCATCCACAGTACCCAGCACCAAGTGCCATTGTCCTCAGGACCTCAGTTGAACGAAGACTCCTTGGATCAAGGATCTCTCAATCAGCGGAAGCAGATGATGAAGAAGCTATCCCGGTCAACTCTCAGTCGATCCCACCAAATATCGAGCAGAACCTGCACACGGCAGATGAACCAGAGGGGGAGACAAAAGAGTTTAGCAAAATACCCACGGAGAGGAAATCCCTCACCGTCTGTTATGTATATATAGCTGTCAAATGAAATGTACAGAAAATATCTCGAGGTGTTTCGGTGGAAAAATTGAAAAACCAGAAAATGAAAAATGAGCGGGAAACTGACATGAGGAATAAAATTAAGAATTAGATGACAGTGGCAGTACTGTAAAAATCAACACTCCCCCTCAACCTGATATCCGAGATTGGTGATCAACTTGCATCTATGTAAATTGTAAATATCCTTTTTCAAGGGCTTTGTGAATATATCGGCTATCTACTCTTTGCTGTCAACATGTTCAGTTTTAATAAGACTAGACTTGATTCTTTCTCTAACAAAATGGCAATCAACTTCTATGTGTTTGTTCTCTCATAGTAGACTAGATTAGCTGCTATATATAATGCTGATTGGCTGTCACAATAAAGAATAACACTATCAATTTTAATCCTGAAATCTTGAAATATTGACTGCAACCATTGTGCCCCTGCTACTCCAACAGCCATTGCTCTATATTCTGCCTCGACCGAGGATCTGGAAATAATGGCTTGTTTTTTTGTCTTTCACGAAATTGGGCTACCTCCTAGGTAACTTATATAACTAGTAGTAGATCTTCTAGTAAGTGGACATGATCCCCAATCATCATCGGTGAAAATAGATAGTTCAATTTTTTGATTCTGCACTAAGCAAAATTTCATCTTCTGGAGTACTCTTTAAGTACTTGATTACATTTCTGGCTGCCTCCATATGAGATTGACATGGCTCACTTATGAACTGACTGAGCAAATTAACCACAAATAAAATATTTGGTCTGGTAACAGTGAGATAAAGCAATTTCCCTACAAGTCTTCTGAATGTACTTAGATTATCAAGAACTTTACTGTTTTCATATAACTGATTTCTTTGCTCAATAGGCACTTCAGTCGGTTTTGCCTCATCTAAGCCACAATCAGATATGATGTCAAGTATATATTTTCTTTGGCTTAAATGTATTTCGGATTTTGACCTGTTAATCTCAATTCCCAAGAAATATTTGGGTTTACCCAAGTCTTTCAATAAGAAAGATTTCTACAAACTGTTTTTTATCTTGATCATCTCAGACATGTCAGAACCTGTAATTAATATATCATCAACATATATTAAGATGCAAACAAATTGTTCCCACTGAACAAGGAATAATCTGATTTTTGACTGTTTATATCCTTCATTTTCTAGAACAGAACTTAATTTTGAAAACCAATTTCTGGAGGCTTGTTTAAGGCCATAAAGAGATTTCTTGAGATGACAAGCGACCTTCCCCCCTGTTTGGGATATCCTAGTGGAAGATCCATATACACTTCCTCCTCAAGTTCAGCATGAAGAAACACATTGTTTACGTCTAATTGAATTAGACTCCAACTGTTTATGGCAGCAATTGAAAAAAGAATTCTGACTGTAGTCAATTTAGCAACTGGAGCAAATGTTTGATGGTAGTTCAATCCCTCAAGTTGAGTATAACCCTTTGTAACCAGCCTAGCCTTGTATCTAGCAATAGTGCCATCTGAGTTATGTTTGATTTTATACACCCATTTACATCTCACAGATTTTTTACCGACAGGAAGTTCTGTTATCTCCCAAGTTTTATTTAATTCAAGAGTTTTCAATTCTTCTTCCATAGTCTTTTCCCAATGTTGTACACCTCTAGCTTCTTCGTAATTTCTTGGTTCAAAATCAATATCAATTCTGCTCATGAATGCTTTCTGCTCTTGAGAATAATGCTGAAAATTAACATATTTGCTGATGTGGTAATTCTTGACATTATTGTTTTCTATTTGAGTATGAAGACCAGTCACATAATCATCTAAATATCTTGGTTTTCGTCTAAGTCTAGAATGCTGTTCATATTCAATATCTTGTAACTGATTGCTGATTTCTGGTTGGTGATTTTCATTATTCTTTGTATGCTCGACATCAGTTCCTGTCTTATCTTGCATGAAAGTTCTTTTACTATCAGCTTCATAATGTTCAATAGGAAGAGGGATAGGTAGTTCAACTTTGTCATTCTCATTATCTTTATAAGGAAATATCTCCTCATTGAATACCACATCCCTACTAGTAAATACTTGTTTGTCTTTGATGTTGTAAACTTTATAACCCTTCTGATTTGGTGGATAACCTAGAAATATGCATGGAATTGCTCTTGCTTCAAATTTATCTCTTTCAAGATGAGAAGTTGATGAATAATATAAACAGCCAAAAATTTTGAGCTTAGAGTAATCTGGTTTTTTTTGAAACAATATCTCATACGGTGTCTTACCATTCAAAAACTTGCTAGGGTGTCTATTAATCAAATAAGCTGTCGCAAGAACACAGTCACTCCAGAAAATCTTAGAAAGACGTGATTGTATTCTCAATCCCCTAGCAACTTCAAGTAAGCATCTATGTTTCCTCTCAACAACTCCATTTTGTTGAGAGGTATAAACACCAGTATGTTCATGTGTAATTCCTTTATCCTTGAAATAGTTATTGAGTTCATGATTAAAAAACTCACTTCCATTGTCGGTCCTTATCTTTACCACATTGGTAGAAAACAAATTTTGAACAAGATTGACAAAATCTTTCAATAATCCAAGAACTTCATTCTTATATTTGAACATATGTACCCATGTAAAATGTGAACAATCATCCACAATGGTAAAAAAATATTGAAACCCTTTACTTCTACTATTACTATGCTGAAAAGACAACCGTGTCTATTTAGCTAGAGGACAGACACCACATCTAGATGAAGTAAATTGAAAATTCAAGCAACTAGAAAGTTGTTGAAGTTTATTTTCTGAAATGTGTCCTAAACGTAAGTGCCATAAGTTGGAAACATGATCTTCTAAAATGAAGCACCTTCTAGGCCGTCCTGAGTCATCCTTTTAAGAAAAATAGTATAAACCTCCTGATTAACGGCCCTGCCCAATCAAAGCTCTCGTTTCTAAATCCTGTATGATAAAACAGTTTGGAAAAAATGTGATGCTGCATTTTTTATCTCTGGTTAGCTGACTAACAGAAATCAGATTGTGTTTAAAACTTGGTGCATAATATACTGTAGGCAAATTAAAACTCTCATCCAATTGAACATATCCTGTCCCTTTGATTTGAATTAAGGAGCCATCGGGCAGATTTATACCTGATGGTTGAGAACTAGTCTCTTGATTGATCCTCTGTACAGGCTAAGCTGAAATATGTGAAGTAGCACCTGAATCCATCACCCAAGTTCCTCGGTTGTCAGTATTAGCTTGCACTGAATTTTCATTAGTTCCACCAATGATTTTAATCAAATTTGCGTACTGTTCTTCTGTTAACTGTGGCTGAATGAACTTCTTTTCTTGAAACCTCTTACTCTTATCTGGTGGATATCCAATGAGTTTGTAGCACTGCTCCTTTGTATGACTCGGAACATTACAATGAGCACATCTAGCTGAATTAATTTTGAAACAGTTTTCCTTGGCATAACCTACAATGTTACAATGGCTACACCAGAGTTTTTTGTCATATGCCTTTGTGTTTTTCTGGTTCCCTTGATTATACTTGGCCATCATAGCCGAAACCTCACTAGCATTATTAATTTGAATCTGTCTCTGAGTTTCGTCTTGTAGAATAAGAGAATAGGCTTTATTAACATGCGGTAAGAGATCCATTAAGAGGATCTGACTTCTTACAACAGCATAGGTGTCATTCAAACCCATTAAGAATTGGATTAGTTGCCTTCTAGAATCAGCATTAATGTCCAACTGAGACAATTCATCCCACAAACCCTTCAGATTGCTAAAATACCTTGAAACCATATCAGAACCTTGTTTAAGATTTGCAATAGACTTCTCGAGTCCATAAATTCTAGGACCGATAGCTGGAGAGAACCTCTCCTTCAAATCTGTCCAAACCTCATAAGCAGTATCGCAATCTAGTACGGATGAAACAATGTCCTTATGAATTGAATTTAAGATCCATGATAGGATCATATTGTTTACTCTCTTCCAACTAGAATAAGCTGGATCTTCAAATGAAGGGCGTAGAATATTACCATTAACGAAGGTTAGTTTGTTCTTAGCCGACATAGCCACTGTCATTCCCCGTTGCCAGGCAATGTAATTATCACCTGTTAGCTGTGATGCGACAAGAATGACTCCAAGATGATCTGATGACTGCAAATGATAAGGATTCTCCATTTCGCTGTTGATGCCAATGTTGCTGTGCGCCATATTTGAAGTTGCTGCAGATCTAGCCTCCATCGATCAGAGCAAGGTTCTGATACCAAGTTGAATGAAGACTCTTTGGATCAAGGATCTCTCAATCAGCGGAAGCAGATGATGAAGAAGCTATCCCGATCAACTCTCAGTCGATCCCACCAAATATCGAGCAGAACTTGCACACGGAAGATGGACCAGAGGGGGAAACAGAAGAGTTTGGGAAAATACCCGCGGAGAGGAAATCCCTCACCGTCTGTTATGTATATATAGCTGTCAAATGAAATGTACAGAAAATATCTCCAGGTGTCTCAGTGGGAATACTGAAAGACCAGAAAATGAAAAATGAGCGGGAAACTGACATGAGGAATAAAATTAAGAATTAGATGATAGTGACAGTACTGTAAAAATCAACAACCTCATCATCCTTGCTCGTGCACAACATTGTGCAATCCAATCAAAGTCTACCTCCCTGACTGCTTCACCTGCACCACAGCCATGGAGAACTCCCCTAAGGCATACCACCTAATCTCGCCGATGTGCAAGAGTCCCTTTCCCTTCCAAGGGCGTACCCTCTCTTTAACCTATCTGAAGTGAAACCAAGAGATAAGATGGCATTCCTTGGTTCCGTTCACTTTGGTTTATATGTTCTTGAAGTTGCAACGAGAAGAATTAAATCCCCTACCGAATGCTCAAGTGGAAATTGGGTGCATGACATTGACAAAACCTAATGTTTTCTCAGTTGGCAGTATCCTCTAATAAACATAGAAACGTGGTGTCAGGGTTGAAAGACCCAAGAGCCATAATTGCTCCACAAGTGCACAACAACAAATGTAGAGCTACTTCCAATCCAAAAATTCCCTTATAAGCAAGATGGGTGGCAAATTGTGGATGACAGACCAAAGATTTAAAGATAACAGACTACGCAAATATTCTCCTCCAGTTGTACCAACCTTAAAACCATGGTGTCAATACTAAGAGCAGGAGTCAAAAAGTATGTCCAACTAATTCCAACTCCAAATGATCCAATTCTTTGCTCAGTACCAGAAGCACTGCATAAATCTCCTGCAAATGACAGTGTTTCCTGTCGTCTACAAGAAAATGGTGGACAGAACCACCTATCTCAATGGAACTCCATCCAAAATCTATTTGCACCCCTCTTTTTTTCATGATCTTCCTCACCTCTGCTACTCCTTCCCACCTGCCACCAGCAGCATACATGTTAGCAAGGCTAATGTATCTCCCACCATGTTCAGGATCCACCTCAACTAGGTGCCTACCGACCTTTTCCCCCAGCTCTTCATAACCATGCATCATACATCCACTGAGCAGAGAACCCCAAATAGCACCATCAGGCACCATGGGCATACTACTGACAACTGCAACTGCACCATTGACATCCCCTGCGCGAGCAAGTAAATCAACCATGCAACCGTAATGCTCGATGGTGGGAGAAATGCCATATACTTTTCTCATTAGCTTGAAATTTTCCCACCCTTCGTCCACCAAACCCCCATGGTTGCATGCACAGAGGACGCCGATAAAGGTGACCGCATTCGGTGCGACCTCGCAACCCAACATTTTGGAGAAGAAATCTAGTGCCATATGGGCCTGTCCATTCACCGCAAGACCCATGATCATGGCACTCCATGCTGCGACATCCTTCTTCTTCATTTTATCGAACACCTCTAGGGCATGCCCTACACATCCACACTTCGCATAGAAGTCAACAAGTGCTGTCCCTAGCTCGACCCCATATTCCATTTCCTCCCTATCTAGATAGGAATGGATCCACCTCCCCTCTTCAGAAGCACCCAAGCTTGCACATGCGTTAAGGGCACTCGCAAGAAGGGAGCCATTTGGCTGCAAACATCCGCAGGCTCTCATGTCACGGAACAGCCCTACTGCTTCCACGTAGCGCTCGTTCTGGGTGTAGCCGGAGATCATTGCACTCCATAAAATATCGTTCTTCTCTGGCATTTCGTCGAAGACCTTCCGTGCGATATCCACCAAACCGTGAGCGCAGCACCCGGTTACGAGGCTGCTCCACGAGACGACATTTTTGTTAGCACTGTGTCTGAACACCTCAAACGCGAGCTCTATGCTTCCACAATCCGAGTAGGCTTTGATCAGAGAACTCTGAACGTAGACGTCCACATCGAACCCGAATTTCAGAATCTGCCCGTGGACGAGCGACAAGGACGACAGATGGGTGCAGGCCTTCACCGTGAATGGAAATGTATGCATGTTGGGATCGACCCCCTGCCGCCTCATCAGGGCGTAGACAACGACGCCCTCCTTGGGTCGCCGGCCTCTCGAATACCCCTTGATCATGGTGTTCCAGTTGAACACCGTTGGTTGGGAGATCCGGTCGAACATACGCCGGGCATGGGCCAGGCTACCCTTGGGCGACAAGGCGCAGAAGGCGAGGATGCGGCTGGCGACATAGGTGAAGCGAGCCAGGCCAAGTACGACAGCATGGGCGTGGATGGCCCTCAGCTCCTTCATGGTCGAGCACCTCTCCAGCAGAGAGATGAGCGCGCAGGAGTAGGAACTCGCCGCCCCCTGCGCGGGAGAAGAGGGGAGCCGGAAAGACGGCTCCTTGGGACGATAAGCCATCCATGGGTCGGCAGATAGGATTTTCCCGGCGGGTAACGGGTATCTGAATCGCCGAGCTCGACCGTTCTTGCCAGTCAAGCAGATCTAGCAGCTCTCTGAAGAAGATCAGAGACTCCAGCCCTTGACTTCGTGAACCAGCGGCGTTATGCACGCAGACAGAAACCCTCTTTTACCTCACTATTCTTACATGTTTATAGTTACTTGTTTATATGTATCATTATATCATAGTTTAAAAAAATAAGACAACAATAAAATGGAAGATCAACATTATATTGATGGTAAATATCCAGATTGCCCCTCAAGCTACAGAGGAGGAAACGAAGGTGAGAAAGAAAAATATATTTTGGAGGGGGGAATCATAATCAATTTTGAGTCCACTTTCCGGATTTCAACAAGCTCTAAGGAGCCACAAGAAAAAGTTGGACAAATTACAACTGCAATAAGATGTGAAGTCATAATAAGGGGATTTCAATTTTTAGTCCTAAATAAATTATCGATTTATTTTTTAATCCCAAGGTTAGTCTCTTTTAATTTTTAGTTCCAACGTTATTTGTTACTTTTTTTATCCTGTCCGTCACTTTTTTTACTTTATTCTTAAAATACCCTTTCATTTGTTTATTCCATCGCTCAGCACCTCAGCCCATCCCGTATAAAAAAGGGAAAGTTGGACAATTTACGGTAAAATTGGACATCCGAAAAACATATGATCGTATCTCATGGGACTTTATTCAGTTTATGTTGACTAAATTTGATTTCCTAGAAAAGCTAATTGACATTATTATGGAATGTGTGTCATTTGTGACTTATGCTATTAATTTAAATGGGAGACCTTCGGAACTTATTTATCCTCATAGAGGACTTAGACAGGGATGTCCTCTATCCCCGTACCTTTATATTTTGTGTGCAGAAGCTCTTTCAGCCATTGTTAAACTTGTAGTGGAACAAGGTACTTTTCATGGAATTAATCTTAATAGAGGGGGTCCAAAAATTACACATCTAATGTTTGCGGATGTTATTGTCTTTTGCGGCAAGGCTTCCTTACAAGAAGTGAAAGGTATGATGGAAATCTTAAGATTGTATCAATTTATTTCAGGGTAATCTATAAATGTGGATAAATCCAGTATCATTTTTAGTAAGAATGTTTCATTAGAAATGTCCAAGCAGATTTGTGAAATTACTGGTTTTGCTATTGCTTCTCCTTTGGAAAAATATTTGGGTATTCCAATTGGGATTTCATATAATAGAATAAATCATTATGATTGGTTGATCGATCGAATCCAGAAATAGCTTGCTGGGTGGAAAACAAATCTTTTGTCTACAGCTGGCCGGATTACCTTAATCAAATCAACATTAAATCAATTGCCTATCCATATAATGTCTTTAAAGAAAATCCCGAAGTCCATTATTAAGAAGTTAGAGGCTTTCCAAAGGAATTTATGGTGGGCGCAGCAAGAGTTAGGGAAAAAGAAAATCTATTTTCGAAATTGGAATTTTATTAAGATACCTAAGTTCAAAGGGGACCTAGGAATTAGAGATCTTTTATCAGTTAATCAAGCTCTTTTATTCAAATTGGCTTGGTCTTTCCCGTGGGATAGTGGTAAATTATGGGTTAATATTCTGAAGAGCAAATATATGGGTCAGGTAGATTTTTGGAATTTACAAATTAAACCTACAAATTCTCAAGTGTGGAAGAATATTTTAATTTCTAGAAGTTTATTACTTAGACGGGGAATCTGGAAAATCAAAGATGGATCTCTGATTCATATTAGGACACATAATTGGATTATAGATGATCTTGCACCTCCGAGGCCTATTTGTGACACCTTGGAAAGTCCAAAATTTGTGAGTGAATTAATTCAGAATGGTAGTTGGGACTTGACCATCTTGAAGAGATATTTTGATCAATCTTCCAGAGATTGTATTCTAAGAACACCTATTCACAGTTATGAGCAACATGATCGGTTGGTATGGAAGTTTTCCCAATCTGGGACATTAACTACTAAATCTGCGTATGGGTTTATTGTTCAATCAAATTTTCCACCAAGCTCTTCTGATACCTCTTTATGGAAGAAGTTGTGGCATCCTCGTTTGAGTCCTATTTTACCCGCAAGAATTCTTATGTTTTTATGGAAGGTACTAAATCATGTTCTTCCCACAAATGAAGAGGTTGCTAAGAGATGTTTCAATATTCCGGCTGTTTGTAGTATCTGTCAGGAGTCACCAGAAAATATTGAGCATCTACTGTTCACCTGTTCACGGAGTAGGGCTGTGTGGCTTTCTTCTTCTCTTGGTTTTAACATCAAATGGTTTCTTAGTGATTTTCATGTTATCCTTCCAATTTTCTTAGACTGGATGTTAAGTAGCAGCATCTAATCTATCATGGCATTCTTGGTATTTCTATCATGTGGCACTTATGGAAGTATAGATGTGAGACGACAATTAGGAATGTCCAGCATCATCCGGTATGGATTCTCAGAAGGGCAGAGAGAGAAGCATCTTTTTTCTTCTCTCAAATCAGTGACCTGAATCGTATCTATGTTAATCATTGGGTACCCCCTTTACAGTTTCAAGTAAAGATAAATGTGGATGCTGCTACTGATTTTAATAAAGGTGCTCTAGGAATGCTAATTAGAGATTTTCGTGGTAGTGTTCTTGCTTGGAAAACTTGTATATCTACTTTTGCAGATCCGCAAATCCTGGAAGCTGAAGCAATTCTTGAAGCTTGTTCTTGGGAATACTTTGATTGTTGCTCTGTTGTCATTGAGAGTGATGCCCTTATAGTGGTGAATGCCATCAAGGAGACGGGACCTGACCTTTGGAAGGCTGGAAGCATCCTTGCCAAATGTCGTCGTAGGTTGAAGGACTCTGCAGCTTCGATCATTTTCTGCCCTAGACAGGCAAACGAAGCGGTGCACTGCTTAGCTAAATGGGCACTCAGGTCGCATCTGGCACAACCTTGGTCATCTTCACTTTTGGAACTACCGAGGGATGGAGTTTTTTTTAACTAACACACTTTTTTTAAAAACTAACACGGTAAAACTTTCTTTTGTAAATCTAACACACTTTGGTCAAAACTCGACTTTGACAGAAAACAGTAACCATGCCACTTAATTACGGATTAACTAAGGCAAAGTCGAGTTATTAAAGCTCGACTTGTTAAAGTCGAGTTAAATTAACTCGACTTTAAGCCAAACCCCGCTCTGAGAAAAAAAATGGGAACTGGGAAAAGTTTTGTGGGAAAGTCGAGTTTTTGAAACTCGACTTGAAAGTCCGACAGAAGTTTTCAAAAACTCGACTTTCTAAGAAAAAATCGCCCGACAGAAGTTCTGTGGGCAAGTTGGTCTGTGAAAACCCGACTTTCCCACATAACTTTTTTTGTTCACAAGTCAAGTTTTGAGAACTCGACTTGTGAACAAATTCCGAATCAAAGTCGAGTTTGGCAAACTCGACTTTGATTCAGAATTGAAAAAAAAATAGTGGGCAACTATAGCTTAAAAAATTGAAGTTCAACCTACAAATTGGGTTTCAAAACCCCTTTCTATATACATTGAACTTACAAATTTCACATAGAAAGAATCCAACAAACCATATACAAAGATATGGAGCCAAAATAACATTCCAAACATGCTAAAATCCACATGCATTCCATTCCATACAAGTCATTCCATTCCATACAACTCATTCCATTCTATTCACACAAACGTATTCCATTCGTCAACAAACACTTGTTCCACACATACACATATCGATACCATATCATTTGAAAGGAAAGAAGACATTCATAAAAGTGTTATAACACATTCCAAACATGCTAAAATCATAACAATACACAAGTTTAAAAGTTTTACATGTCCATATGAAAATAAAAGAAAATTACACATCCTATCCTCTCCTTCCTCTCCTTGGACGAGGCTTTCTCCTAGCAAGTCTTTGTTCCTCCTCCACCTCCTCCTCCTCAAGATAAATTGGGTACAATATTTGTGGTTCAACATGGGCCGCTATATTTTCTCCATGTCGACTCGGGCGAACTGGTGCCGATGGGGTGATGTCAAGGGATTGTTGTGTTCCTTGTACTTCCATCGGAGTCCTCATCGAGGGATCACATGGTCGCCTCCGCCTATATGTCGATGGTCCCGCACTCGAACGGCCCGCTGCGTGAGAAGAAGGACCGGCTTCATATGTAGATGGTCCGGCTCCATACGAAGATGGGCCGGCCATGTCCATAGAGGGTCCGGCTCCAGTGGCTTCCAAACTCAGCATTGAAATACGTAATCTTTCATGCATTTGACGTTGAAGATCTAAAATATCATGCCGTGTTTGTTCAAATTGGGAGCCATGGCTGTAAACGAGTATTCGTTGAATTTCATGGTGCGTGCGAAGCTGTAATAAGAAAAAATGTAACGTCATAAATAATTTAATGTGGGTAAATACAAAATAAGATTTCATAAAAAGCAAACGTAATCTTACCATATCTCGTTCAACCGGACCCCTTGGATAATATTGTTCGGGAGCTTCCTGAGTTTCCTGAACAAGATATGGAATTGTGTGTTCCATATACCATTGTTCATACTGTTGACTTTGCTCCCGAATATCAACTTGCTATCGGGGAGGTTCATATGTATATTCGGCCGGATGATTCCACCAATAAATGAAATAAGAATATGCATGTGTCCAATCTGTCCCCCACCGACCACGTCCATCTTGACGTTTGTATTGTTTTTTATCACGGGGTTTTATTTGGACAAGTTCAAATTGCCTAAGTACTCATTCTGGTGCATGGATCTCCATGACCGAACAACAAAGTAAAGGTACCGAAGCTAACCAGAGTGCGGTATTTTCAACCGACAACTCGGGTACCGATTCTAAAATATGTTGTGTGTATGGTTGCCATGTAATTTACAAGGAAAACAAATTTGTCTAAGTATAGAACATGTATTTTAATTTATAAATTTATAATGGAAAAAAATTTACCTGACTAGCTTCCTCGATATCTAGTTCATTCCTATAAAATAGTAGTGTAAACTTGTGCTGCGGTCAACCGGGTTGTGGGTTCTAACTGTTCAAGAAAAAGTACATTAATTGTAGACAACCATCAATTATTTTAACATGGGTCAATTTAATATAAACATTACCGGTATCCAAGCGGCTGTCGTTCTCCACCAATCGCAACGGGTATAGGCAAATGCGGTCGACCGACAGGAATATGTTCCCACGACCATAACTATGTAAAAAAAAGTATATGTCAAGACATTTAAAAATAAAATGAATTAAATAAAAGATGTATGAAATAGATACATACTTGCAATAAATGTAAACATCCACCAATCCGGTTGCGTTTGGCCGCCGTAGCTGCACATAATTGGCGGTATAGGAATACAAGTACCGCCCCGCCCCACGATAATCGACCACATTCTTTGATATCCTCCATAAAAAAAGATATTGCATATGCACCTCCATCCCAGAAGTATCCGGCATCAAAAGAGTGCCGATGTACATAAGCATGAGAGCCCGTGTATGATATAGACATACTAAACGGGACTCATCGTCATCATCCGTAGGTAAGTCCTCCGTCCTCTGGCCAAATGTATGAAAAAGCCAGGACAACCTCAAAGTAGCAGGACTCTGACCATACGGCTCAATCTCAACTCCCTCCTCCAGCCGGATACCTAACAAGCGTTCACATACATTTGGCCATGTGTTATAGTCCCTAGAAGGAACACGGGGAGATGAAATGATCGGGGGCCCATATATCCTAAGACCCATAAGAATAGAAACATCTTGGAGGGTTACTATCATCTCTCCCCGAGGAAAATGAAAAGTAGACGTCTCCGGATGCCATCGTTCCGCAAGAGTGGTGATTAATTGCCTATCTAAAGTGATGGCACATAAATGACGCAAATGTACAAAACCTGCTGCTTCTAAATAACCTAAGACTATGGGGTTGTCAATTGTCCACGCGGACATTTGACGGAAATGGGAGACCAAGTACAGTGTAGAACCCTCCTGTAAAATTTAAAAATTAAGTGCAATACGAATCAGAATTTAACCATAAGACTAATTGAATTAATGTAATGCAAGTAAAGTTAATACCTCAGGATTCGCCAAACGATGCTGATGCTGCTCACGTAGCAACAATGCATCACGAGGGCCCCGTCGATCCATGCCTACAAATCATAAATTAACAAAATTAACAGACTTAACAGAAGAATAATTTTACAAAAGAAAGAAATTGTTATTCTAAACTGAAATGAATTAACAAATATAGTACCATGCATTCTAAAAACAACTACACTACTTTTTGAATAAAAATACGCACCGTGGGTTTCTACGGCAAGTTGACCGGTTGTGTCCCCGTTCTTTACAAATACTACATGCATTTTGTTGTCTGTTCGGGTCACGATCCATCACCATTGGGTAACGTTTAGTTCGTGGTCTTCCAGTCTTCCGTATATTAGAATGTGGCAACAACCGAATTATGTTCTTTTCTGCGTTAAATGATGGCCAATAGCGTGCATCCAGGATGGTGTGAAATTCATTTTCGTAACTTTGACGATAATAAGCACTGGTGTACCACTCTGATGCCTATGCATATGGATCCCAATTAACCGAACCAAGAGTAGTTAAAACATGCCTACACGGAAAGTGTCTAAGCATAGGCTTAAAGCACATGCATGTAATTGAGTCACGGCTAATATCAACTCGAAATACACGGCCATTTGCATCGTTTAAATCCTACTCACCCATATTGACTCGGGCTTGAATGATGATCTCGCGACTTTTTTCTTTCAAGTCAAGTAATTTCTTGTTTAAATTTAGTGGTTAGCTGTGTTTCCATGTTCAATCCACATGCACGACGTTGAAAAAACATAAGCCTAAGCCGATGATATGTCATGTGTACTAAAGCATGAATAGGCAAACCTCTTGCAATATTCAAAATGCTATTAAAACATTCTGAATAATTTGCTGTCATTATTCCAAATCGTTTACCATTAGTATCAAATGCCAAAGCCCAGTGTTCTGTATTCACTTGTAGTAACCAGTTGTATGCATCAGGACACCTCAACTGTATGTCCTCCATTCGCTTATTGAACTCTAGACTGTTAGAAGCCATGCCTGCAATGTACATCCTTCTAAATAGATCTTTTCCAGTGAAATGTGTTTGAAAATTTTGTCGATAATGCCGAAGACAATAACGGTGGGCTGCTAAAGGAAACCATCTTTCGATTGCATTCTTGATACTCATGTGCCTATCTGAAATGATACATACTTCATGCCTTCGTTCAGTAATAGATGGAATATAAGACAACATCTGTTGAAAGAACCACGACCATGATCGATCATTCTCACTGTTCATAATTGCAAATGCAATTGGAAACAAGCCTTGATCGGCATCCACACCACACGCAACTAGAAGTGTACCACGGTATTTTCTGTGAAGGAATGTACCGTCTACACTTATAACCGGGCGGCAAGAGCTCCAACCTTCAATGCATGGCGCGAAACTCCAGAAGAAGAATAATATTTTTTGACTATCAGTATCACACAAATAAGTATATATTGTCCCTGGCATAGTCAACTTAACCGCTTCCATGTATCTCAACAAATGTGTGTAAGAACTCTCCCAATCCCCAAACAACTTCTTCTCGCATTCCAAGCCTTGTGATAGGAAGGTCTTATGGAATACTTGACTTGAACCATATCCATGATGTTCCTTGGTCGGATATCTAAGCGAGATCGAACAATAGGCATGATTAAATGACAAATTGTAGTGCATGTCAATTGCCTATGAGCCATGTTGCAAATAGGAGTGGAACATGTATGATTATTTTCAAAACTCATAATTTTCTATAACCCACTGACCCGAGTACTGACAGCTGCATGTAGTCTCCACTTACATCCTTCACCTCTTGACGGACAAATCAAAGTAAGTTTTGATTTTATTGATCTATCTGTTCGGTGTTGGACGTTCCGCTTCAATGCCCAAGTAGCTATTGCCTGTACAACGTCTTCTTTACGTCTGAAGACATCTCCAAATGAAAGGTCATCAACATTATCTCCTTCTCCTCTTGGTACAACTCTATCTTCTCCTCCAGCATCCTCGTCATCACTCTCTATGTAAACATTTCTTGCGACGACATTATTGATCCAAGTGATATCTTCGTCGCCATGATATGCATCGACTGCCATAATACTATTCACCATCTCATTCGGTAGTTCTTCGTTGTCACTTTCGGACTCATCACTATCATAATGTTCATCTTGCTCATCTTCTACGTCGTACTGCTCATTCAAAGTACTTTCACTATTCTGATATGCATCGACTGCAACATTCCATGGACTAATGTTACTTTCAACTTGAGACAACAACTGACCCATTGTTGGTTGATTATATGTCTCCTGATTCCAAGCACTACATCCAACCTGATTTGAGGTTTGTTGATATTCTTTTATGATGTAAAGTGTAATATCAGGTACTTCAAGACATCTCGTCAACAGTGTTTGAGTGGTATTGTCATCAAGAACCTCATTAACACCATCAAAATAATTATAAAGTAATCTTAGACTCATTGTCCCCGAGTTACAACCAATTGCATCAAATATAAAGCTCAGCAAGTCTTCGTGATTACATCCTTGCAATAGCTTCATATTCCGTTCATATCCACCATAGTAAGAGACATACTCATTACTGATGGAAATCATTCCATCAAACATGATACGGACGTTGATAACCTTCGATGCCATATTTTTAATTGTTTGACACTAACCTGAAATTAGCAAGTTGTTAGAATTTATGCCCTTAAGTCTTCACCCCTCCTCATCCCAAATTTGCTCTTGATTCCAAAACTATTCACACCCCCCCCAATCCCAAGTTTGCTCCCGTTTCCGAACCAATCAGAACAAAATTGGATCGGAGTCCGCTAAATCCATAAAATATGAATCAAGTTCAATTACGAACCAATTCACCCCTCCCCATCCCAAAATAAGCATAATTTGTAATTACTTTATTTTTATATAATCAATTATTATATCGAGGAATTATAATATAACCTACTCCTCTGATATAATTTAACTCAATTAGTTGGTGCCGATCTAACTTAAGAATCAACCGATCATAATTTAGATCGGCCAATTCTATAAACTATGACATCAAAGACAGCTATTTATTCAATGATCGAAGGATTGAGATTAAAATCGGGATTGGTGGATATCGATCCGATCCGGCGGACAGATTCGATCCAATCCTGACCAACTCTCCGAAACAAAAATTGTTCCAAAATTAGTTGTGATAGATTTATTTCAATAAATATCCATAATAATAGAAAAATAAAAAAATCTAAATACATGTATTATTTGTGATCGATCTCCCCTTTTTCTCTTCTCCAATTCTCCAATTCTCCCTTCCCCTACCCCTTACAGTTTCTCCTCAACGCACAAACCATCATTCCATTCCAATCTAGTTCAAGATCAACACATACCTAAACCCCCCCTCTGGCGAATGAAAACCACCCCTCGGGTAGGGGTGGGCACGGTTCGGTTTGGTCCGGTTTGGACCATTTTTTTTCCAAACCAAACCAAACCGAATCACCCTCCCAAATCGAACCGAACCAAACCGAATCAATTCGGTTTGGTTCGGTTTAAACCGAAAATAAATAAAAATATTTAAATTAATTATTTTTTACATATATATACTGATTTTTATGTTAAAAATAAAAAAATAAATATTATTTTATTATAAAATTTATAAAAATATCATTTTTATTAATACTATAATAGTTTTTTTATATTTTTTGAATAAATCGGTTTAAACGGTTTGGTTTGGTTTAAATCGGTTTGGAGATTTTCCAAATCGAACCAAACCGAAAGGGGGTCCAAACCAAACCAAACCGAACCGAATGGGCTGGTTCGGTTTGGTTTCTCGGTTTGAACCATTTTGTGCCCACCCCTACCCTCGGGCGAATGAAATCGATATCAACATATAGAACCTTCCTCTGGCGGATGACATCAAGAACAATGTAGACCGCATGTACCTCACTCTACGAAGATCCGCCGCCGCCGTCCGCCACCCAGGAGATCCGCCGCCGCCCGCCGCCCAGGAGAGCCGCCACCGTTGAGAGGAGGAGCCGCGGTGAATGTGCAGCCGCCGCGGTGAATGCGCAGGGTAGAATCGGGGGGGGGTGAAAGTCGAGGGTAAAAACTAACCAAAGTCGAGTTTAAAAAACTGGACTTTAAAGTCGACCTTCCGGAACTCGACTTTAAACAAAACGTTGTTTAAAGTCGAGTTTTTACAACTTGACTTTTCACTAATCTCGTTTCGCCGTCATTAGTCGAGGTGGTTTACTGTTTTCGGTCAATGTCGAGTTTGGAAAACTCGACTTTGACCAAAGTGTGTTAGATTTACAAAATAAAAGTTTACCGTGTTAGTTTAAAAAAAAGTGTGTTAGTTAAAAAAAACTCCCGAAGGATGTTGTATATCAAGTTTTGTCGGACGTGGATGCCTCTGAGCCCACAGTCCAGTCTACATAAGTGTCTGTATATTGACTCTTTATTCTATATATATATAGATATATATATATATATATGACTACTTTCGTGAATCAAAAAAAAAAGCACCATCTAATCCCTCTTTCCCTGTTCAGACGTTACGTTCTTTGCGAACGATGGCACTTGGGCGTTCTCTCGACCTCGACCACGGCCCGACGACGGTGCTGGTAATATCGACAGCTGCGCTCTCAACCTTCAAGACAACATTGTCTGGGTACGACGACACTCTCTCTTTCCCCTATTGCGTAAACTAGGGTTTTTTTCATTCGACAACGTTGTTACAAATTTCTGAAATTTCTCTCTTCACGGCGGCATTCTATGATTTCTTACGCCTGATTTATTTTTGTTTACCTCATATCTTAGGATCTATTTCCCTTTCGACGGCAGCGCTCTCCCGCGACAGTGACGATTCTCTCTTTGGGTACGACAGTGTTGGCATTCTCTTTGACCGTTCTTACATCGATTTATTTTTGTTTACCTCATCTATTAGAATTTGCTCCCTCTTTCGCAGCACTCTCTGACCGTGACGATTTATTTTTGTTTGCCACATGTATAACGCATATACGGTGCTGTGCAAGGTAAAATAGTGAATTTTCAAATAAATTATTATTTAATAACATATTTTTAAAAGATATTATTCTTTTTGTAAGTTTCATTGTTATTTAATAACTTCGCATAGTCAGTAACAATGTTAACATGCAACATCGCTGACTTCATCAACGTGTAAATAGGATGGCTGAATGGCACATGGGAGGGGGTAAAGTTGGAGAGACGCGGAGAAATGTGTTGGAGTTGACGACGTCACTGGACTAGAGGGGCGGGAGTTAGAGAAATTTGGATTATGGGATTACAAAATAAAACTCTTTAATCTTGGGACCCAAAAATAAAGCGGTGGGGGTGGGACTTGATTTCCTCTTATAATAATTTGTAAAAGAAAAAAAAGGAGGGTGACTAGATTAAGATTTACCAAGTAGATTAAACAAAATTAATATATTATAAAATTTAGAAATTATCAAATGCTTTCCGGTACGAAGCTGAGATCAAAATAAAATTGGAATATAATCATTTCGGACAAATCAAAATTTAGAATGCTACGACCCTATTCGGAATGTTACGGTCTATTTGGTTCCATATTATTTTAGAGATAAATATAACTTATCTCAAAATTTTAAAAGATTAAGAGATAAATCAGATTTATCCACAAAGTAATACCGTGTCAAACAACCCCTGTAAGTAAAATATGTATCTATTTATTATTCATTAACAATCGAGAATAGATGTATCCGTAATAATTAAACAAAACGTTAATGGATATATAAAAATAATATATGTAAAAATCTAACTAAATTTACCAACTTATAAGGAACTCAAATGGATCGAATCTATGTTTCTGTCAAGATATTAAATATTAATTTGACTTGTTTGGATAATACGTCAAGCATCTCTAATAACATTAAATATAATGTTAGATAATAACAATTTTTATGCTAATGAATATGTGATACAAGTCCAGTACATACATTTTTTTTGAACAAACACCACAACTTACTTTCATTGATAACAAAACCAGAAGTACAAAGATGAGATTACAAAGACACGGATAAAAAGGACAATAAAGAGACACACCTCTACATTGAAGATAACTGAACTTCTGTCGAAAGTTATCTTCGGCAGACTAAAATATAGCCATGGAGTGGTCAGCAGAGTAATGTGCTTATAAGGTCGCTCGATAGAAGTAGAGACTCCATAATAAGAGTTTGATAATTGTCACGAGATCGGATAAACACATCAAAAGGGTGTGAATAACGCCTAAACTAACGGTCTTGTAAAAACGATGATGGCTATGTAAAAGACAAAAAGACAACAAGACAAACATAGACCACTGAACATACAACATAACCATACAAAATAAATAACATCCAGTTAGATATGTCGAACACCACATTTTCAGTGCTACAAAAGATAAGAGACTTAAATATATTGGCGGACAAAGCACTAGAATGTGGACATACTTACAAGAACAAAACATTAGGGGGGGGAGGGAGGCTCTCCCTCCCCTGCCCAAAATTACCTCAAAATATAAAGTGGAAAAAAATGTCCAAAATTTTGGTGTGGGCAAACTAAGCTAGTAGGGCGTGATGTGCAAATCAATGTAGGTGGGTTGAATGGATAGAAGGCGGATGGAGCAGGAAATTGAAAGGGGCTACAGAGAATTTCTAAGTGCTTGAGATAGGGGGGAAGTGGTCAAGCGTTGGAAAGGGAAAAAATAGGGAGATTACCAGAGAGGGATAGTGAGGAAGGGGCGTGAGGCGCTAGACGATGGCAAGGGTACCAATGATGTAGTTGAGAGTAGATGGAGAGTTTACCGGAAATGAAAATAATTATAAAAGGGGGATTCAACAAGAAGAGAGCCAAGGGCACAGTGGCGAGTCCAGAGAGGGAACCGATGATGCTGGATGACAGAGAATGCCGAGATTCATCGGAGATGGAACGTCGCGCTCCTGCAAGGCGTCTCAGCGAGAGATCGAGGTAGGATGTCAAGATGCTGGGAGGCTGAGTGTCGGAGACGGAGCGCCGAAACTCCTGCGAGCCGCCGCTAAAAGCGATAAAACTTGCCACCGATGAGAACGGCGAGGCTTCCGCCAAGGTCGACAAAACTTCCGAACCCCGCGAGAGGATCCCAAGTCCAATACATACACGGACATGTGTTCCTTGTTGGAGAAGGCTAGAAAGGCAATCACAAGGCACAAAAATATTAAAGATGTTTTAGGTTCTTAATCTCAAATTTAATGGCCAATTATCTTTTCAGTGAACTTACATCACAATGATCATCTTTTGTCAAGTATAGTTTACATCACAAAAGACGGTCGACATGATGTAACCTCACTAAATGATAGTATTATCTGCATTGCACTATTTGTGAGGACACCATCTTTGTCAAGCGGACAAAATAAACTTGACAAAGATAGTATTATCTGCATTGCACTACTTGTAACCAAGGTTGGTCATTGTACATCATAATCGAGTAGGCGGAGATTGTTTCAAGCCACGCAATACCTTTCCAGCTTGCATACAGAATCACCAAAATCATACCTCAGTGGAGAAATCATGCAAGCCTCATCCTCAATCTCAGCATTCAAGACAGTATTCTTGGCATATGGTTGATACATTGCTCAAGAGTAGTACAGCAATAGCCGGTGGAGGGCACATGAATTTAAATAAAGCCACAGGAGCAAAATTTTTTCCACAATCTTGTGCTACCAATCTTGCATTTAAACTCTCTATTGTGGCATCAGCTTTGTACCCTATGCACCCATTTGCACCTTAAAACTATTTTTGTTTGGGGGAAGAGTAACCAACTCCCAAGTTCCATTTTTAACAAGAATTGCGGTTTTTATTTATTTTCTTTTTTTTAATCAAACAAAATGAATGTTCGAAAAAAAAAACAGAGAGAAGACAAGGTGGAGCTGCAAGAGACTAGGGTTTTCACATCACCCCTGACACCAGCCTCACAACAACATATACATATATGGATATAGAGAGAGAGATTGAGACTTGACCTTATACCCTCAAAAGAGTGACAGTCAACAAGGAATTGAAATCTCCGGGGTATTCATTCAACGCAGAAAAAAAAAGGAATGGAGTCACCATAGGATATTTACACAGGGACAACGTTTCGGTGCCAAGTAGAAGAGCAAAAGTGTAACAACACGACCCATCGATGTGAGGGCAACACCACATGCCTTCCCTTTCTAACGTTCACGAAACAGAGATCCACGCCTCCGCGAACTGCAGGATAAGAAAACAGCAAATTAGATGACAAAAGATGATGATGCTGAAAAGTGAAAATGTGAAATATAAAAACAACAAATGACCTAACGAATAATAGAGTATCAGGTGTATAGCCTAGTTATGAAGAAGTATGTCTTCCCAAAATCTTGAATAGTTAACATTCTTTATCTGTAACTTGTCATAACTCGTTATGTACATCAAGAATGATGTTGGAAGCAGCGAGAAAGCAAAGTATCTGGTAGAAAATTTTTCGGAAATAAAATGCTCTGGAACCTTTATTATATGTGTGCCGGTAAAGCATTGAACAAATATGGAAGAAGTAAATAAGACAGACCTCTTCCAGAGAGAGAGAGAGAAATAGATAGATAGATAGAGAGAGAGAGAGAGAGAGTGAGTTAACAAAGGCATACACTGATGGTCCCAAAAATAAATGATTAAAGAGGCACCACTGAGCTGACATCAAAAAGCTACAAAAAAATATATGATAACATCATAAAGACACTAATTAGTTAACAGGGAAAAGTCACTAATATTGACCTTCTATGGCTAGAACTTCCTCTAGATACAGCAGTGCTAACATTTGTTACCATAAATTCATCATCAGTCTCATCATACTCTACAGTCTCTACGGATGTACTGGAACCTTCATCTGTAACAGCCGAGTCATAGCTTGCCATGTAGTTGCCTCTCCTAGATTCAGCAACTGTGGGCCTCCGCTGGTTTCTTGATGTCCTGAAATTCTCGAAAACTTGATATAATATGCATGATGTCCACCAATTACCATCATCCCCAGGGAAATCTTCATATTCATCACCTGTATTATCGTCACCGTACTCAATCACATAATCACCCAACAGCACTGCACTTGGTACTTCTGAATGTATGGTATTAATCAAATCAATGATCTCAGAAGATTGCTGGAAGTGCTCCCAATCAAGCTTTCTTGCAGGATCGACCTCAGAGGGCCGTGAATGAGGATGTTTCAGCTTGGCATGCTGTTGCAATTCAATGTAGTTACCAAAAAATGTGCAGCTTTTCTCTTCACAGCTTCTCTTTTTCATGTTTAGATACAAGCGTGCCTCTTCAACAACAATCCACCCAGTTACATCTCCTCTACATAATGGACATATTGGTCTAGAATCTTGATTTGATGAAACCGGTTCAGAATTTTCCCCAGGTGCTACCTTTCTTGTAGGTGACATTCCATATACAGTTTTAAACCGCTCCAGGCAATTTGAATGCATATGACCTGTATCACACATGAATGGCCGGCATCCTTTCGCATAAGAAGAGCATTGAAGTAAAACACCATTGTGTGGAAAATCTAAGCAGATGGGACAGATCACATCTTCCCAAGTTGTATTAGACTCCATCAAAGATCAGGGTTGGAGCTCCCAATAATGATCGTCCATAAATATTACCAGCACTGAAGCCCTATGAGATCATTGCGTCAGCATGAATTGACATCAGCTCTGCAAGCAAATGTCAATAAGTGAACATCAAAAAGAGCCTTGATTAAAGCCTCAATTAAGAACATAAGTGAATGAGTGAACAACTCTTTAATTTGGGGCAATTTTTGAAGTGACAACTGAAGCAAAATAAAGCCTGTTTCTGTATAGATGAAACAAGCCATAGACCCAAGCCTTCAAGGCTTCAACAGGCTAGGACAGTGGTGATTAGTGATTAGAATGAGTCGACATTCATCTTATCCAGAATAGAAGTATTCGTTTGGGACAAGAGGCAACCAAGCATAAAATTTGCAAACTTTGTATCTGACTAAGTTGTCGGAGGCTCAAGGTGTGCAAGTTACCCAAGGCAAGGAGGGCATTGCCTTGCCTCGGCACTTAAAGCAATATGTATTTTTAATATAATTTTATATTTTTATTATGTTGCATATACATATATGAATAACTAATATCATATATTTAAAACTGAAATACCAAATGTCAAAAATATAAAAACTATATAAAAAACTAAGAAACTTAAGGGGGTCAGCAGGGACTGTGAGACAGTAAGAGGGGGCAGAGGGGTAGAGACTTATAGGGACAGGTTTGAGGGGAAACAAGGGACATCAGGTGGAAAGATAATGTAGGAGAAAGAGAGTGAGAAGACATAGGGCCAGGGGGGTGTGTGTGTGTATGTGAGAGAGAGAGAGTTCTTACCAGATTCTGTTACGGTATGATTTCCTAACCTAATCAGGGTCAACTCTGGATCAGCAAGATCCAATATGGGCCAATTCCAGTTCTGTTAGATCCAGGTCTTGGGTAGCTGATTCACATTCTGATCTGCTAGATCCGATCTGGATCCTTGCATGGATTGTATTTGATTTTAAATAAATTTGGCATGAATACTTTATTTAATATGTGTTGTATAGAAAAATAACCGACCAAAAATATGACAACGCCAAATCCGGTGATATTAGATGGGACCATAGATTTAAAGTGGATTTAGCAAAGAAGAATGTGCAATATAAATAGTGTAGAAAACAAGTGAATAGAAGTATTTTCCGCCTAAAATATGTTGTTGAGATCAGTGGAAATGTCAAAATATGTGATAAAATTCCTGCAAAATTAAGAAATATACGAGAACATGCTTAGCAAGAAGAGATTCACATAGAGAAAAAAACATTGTGAAACAGAGAGACTTACATGCCAGGCTGCTATGACGTAAAGATACAAGTTTAATAGCAAGAAGAATAAAGAAAATGAATAGTACAAATTGACGAGAGTACATCCAACTTAGATGAAAAGGATATACAGATGAAAGTCATAATGCACCAAAGTAAAATATCCTAAAACATAGATGAAGAGCGAAGAAAGATGGCAGGGGGATCAACTGCTAGACATTCATCTACTTAGCTCTCTCAAACTATGCAACCTGAAGCTGAAAGTTATCATTTTTGTCACTCTCAATGACGTTTGGACGAGTCTATGTTTAGAAGGGAAAATTATGAACAGTGAACAATAGGACAAATGTTCAAATGAGTAAAAAAGACTACTAAAGTTGCAAAATAAGCAGTAAAACACATTTACAAGTAATTTTTACATACATATTGATAACTTGCAACTTTAACATAATTATTATTATTTATGTTATTCAAAGTTTGAGAATAATACTTAGTCATATGTCATGTGATGGGCAAGGATCGCGGGATCGGAATCGGCCACCGGATCGGTGGGTACCGATCCGATCCGGATCGGATCGGATCGGTCCGATTCTGAGTGATCCGCCGGAAGAAACAACGATCCGGAATCGTTCCGGATCGGTCCTTCAAACAGTGGTAAAACCTAAAAAAAATACAAAAATAACACTCTATGCAGGATTCCGATCCATCCTAGAGCATTTTGGGGGCGAAATCGGCCTGAAATCGCCACCAAAATGGTGCCGCGGCGGCCCTGCGGCCGCCGCGGCCGCTGCGGCCCTGCGGCCGCCGCGGCCGCTGCGGTTGTCTTCCCCGCCCTATCGGGCGGGGAAGACAGGGCTACCGGGTCCATCGGGACCCGGTAGCCCGGATCCGGTGACTTAAGTCACCAGACCGGTGACTTAGTCACTGGACCGGTCCGGTCCAGTCGATCCGGTGACTTAAGTCACCGGATCCAGGGGATGGACCCGGTAGCCCCGTCTTCCCCGCCCGTTAGGGCGGGGAAGACGACCGCCGCGGCGGGTTGGCCGCCGCGGCAGTCTGTGGGTCGATTCCGGCGAGGGAATCGCCGGAATCGATCCAGAATCGACCATTTCGGTCGATTCCGGCCCTTATTCTACCTACAAACATCGATCCGGACCGATCTTCGGTCCGGATCGATAATTCCGCCGGGAATCGAATCGGAGGGGTCCGATCCGATCCAAGAATCGGCCGATTCCGATCCGGATCGGCCGATTCTGCAATCAAATTTCCTGGGAGCTTGGAAATTCCTAGGCTCTGGTTGAAACCTAGGTGGTTCAGTCTGTTGGATTTCAGGTGGATGAAGAATCCTATCTTCCAGGATGACTACCCTTTCAGTGAGATGGTGGATAGACTGTTCTAAGTTGTCTCTCATCTCCCTGATCATTCCCTCTAAAGAATTAAATATGTCTACCATTTGATTCATCAGGTCAGAGGGGTCACTCGAGGAACCTGACATTTGGTTAGTTTGGTAGCTGGTTCCTCTCCTAGTGGTCATGCAGATGACTAAGTAAATGATGAATGAACCTATTGACCTAGAACCAAAGAGAAAAAAATGAGCTCTGATACCAAGATGATGGGGGACAGAAATGAAAGGCTAATAACCCACAAAGAATTTCTGACTCCCACAATTAGTTCTAGGTTTCTCAATTTTTAAAGTGATCTAATTAAGAAATTTTCCACTTAAGTTGCTTTCTCTTTTATTTAATCAGAAGAGGAAGAAGAAAGAGGAGAAAACGCCAGTTTCGAAAATCTTGATAGATTTTGAAATTCGGTTCTACAGCTAACGAAACCGATTTTAGTTATCTGGATTAGGTCCACTCTAAGGTGCTCGCCAATGACCAACAACAATTATGCTACTAGCTAGGACCTAAAATCGCACCAGGCATGGCATTTCGATATAGATAATAGGAAAACAAAACTATGACCATACAAGGAAGAGTTATCAGAAATGTACCTCCACACCAGAGTGTAGGGAAGACAATCTTCGATTGAGAGATTGGTAATCCTCTCTAATTACAATGATTTTAACAATTAAGTACAGAATCAAATGATGACCCACACCTCACAGGGTGGTAATAGGTCTACAAAACTTTCTTGGAGGATTACCAATCTTCAGGTTGACAGAAAAAACACATGATCTGCACCTTGCTTGATTTTTCAGCAACAATCTCGATTTCCAGCAATAGGGACAGCAGCCAGGATTTTAGGCTCAGAAAATTTGTCTCCTCACAGCCTTGGAATCAGGAGACCAGAATTAAGATGATTCTCTCCCAGTGGAGAACTAAGCTCACTGCCGGCAACTTCAAGAAGCTACCAAGGCAATAGGGGAATCACTGGTCCTCATCACTTTCCACTCCGAAAATATAGGCAGATATACACGTATCTGCCATTCATTTTAGCTCATCTATGTTACTAGAAGTTGAAATAATGCTATGAAATCCACTGATCAATGTTTGTTGGAACAACTGAGTTCGGAACCAGCAGCTTTAAAGTTTCAGAAATCGACTGAACAGGACTGGAAGGGGACCAGTCTCAACGATCACTATATACCAAAACTTCCAGCAATATCCGTTCCCAAGATCCAGCAAATCAGTAAGGACAATAAGAAGACCAGATTAAGACTGGAATAAGGACCAGTCTTACTTCACATAAATGGTCCAAAATTTAATGCAGCAGTAAAAATCCAAATCTGAAAGAACTTTGAATTGGACTGGAGAAGGACCAGTTCCTCAACCGGACAGCAACACTAAGGGTCCATTTGGTTTCCTGTAAAACCTAAGTCCAAGGAAAAGTCGTCCGCTGAATATGCTTTTCATGGAAAAGGAAGACATTGGCTGGCATTTGGTTGCTCGTAGAATATTTTCATAGGAAATTTTGTATATATTTTGCAAAACACTTCAATGAGAACATAATAGTTGTAGGTAATTTTATCAATATTTATATAATCAAATTATTTATTTATAATAAAATATTAATGAAAAATAAATTAAGTAAAATAATTTACATAAAGTTATTTTTTGTTAAAATTTAAAAATTATTTTATTATTTAAATGTTTTATAAATTTTTTATTAAAAATTATTTAATTTAATTATTTTTATTAATTTATTACGTTATTTATTTTTCTATTTGGATCCATGGAAAAAGTTAAAATGTTGAAACTCATTTACATGTAATAAGTTTTCCATGTAAAAAGCAAAAACAAATATGCTAGTTGGTTCCTATTCCTAAAAATATTTTAACTTCTTTTGTTGTAAAATATTTTCAGAATGTTGATTGCTTAATTCATTAGAAGATATTTTGAATATTGTAACTAAAGTTTTATAGCTTACAAATACTTATTCTTAAAAAATAAATTAATCCACAATTTGGTTAAGTGCATTTATTTTTATTAAAATCACAATTTAATTTATTATCTGATCATTTTTAAATTTTTTAAAAGTACATTAATCATTTTTTAATTTTTAAACTATTTTATAAATTTTATGTTTAGAACTTAATTCAGTTAGAGTTAGAAAATAATATGAATTTTAAATAAAATTTATTGAGTTTATCATTTCAAAATATTTTTATAATAATAATTTTGAAATGAAAACCTTCACAACATTGTTATTTAAAATTTAAAATTTATTAATAGCTAAAAAACATAACTCACGATGTTTACGTCAGTACACTCTCCTGTCTGGCCGCTTCGGAAAACGGCATCACAATAGAGAATTCGGATGCCAAAATTCAGCGTTTATGGGAGTCAACGAATTATATTTTACGTTGACTCTTTTTTTCTGCGCATCCAAATGAAAGGGTGTGGGACATTTTCGGGAAAAGATGTGCAGACGGCCCATTTTACAGGTAACCAAACGGCCCCTAAAGCAGAATGGTATGTAAACAGCTCGGAATGCAATCAGGAGCCAGATGACGGAATTCGTTCACTTCCGGTTTTAAATCCCACAGCATTGTAATAAATCAATCCGTATATAATCGATCCAGTCATTTGAAGAAACATGAATAAATCCAGACGGAAACACTGAAGATTCAGAGTATATCAATCTCGGAATGGAGAACAATGTTGAAACAAGACACAACTTCTGTGTAACAGTATAGCCACGCCTCCAGATCCGAGATAGCTATGTAAAGCTAAACCAGATCCATCGATCTACCATTGACTGCATTCATATACCAAGATCAAGTAGTACCTGTCGTAACCAAGGTTCCAGCAGTGTGGATCCGTCGATCCAGAAAGAGGAACAGAGAACAACTCACAAGAATAACAACACTCTGTAAATGTTCGCAGCTAAGGGATCAAGAGATCTTAAAAAGTAGATCCCATCGTCACTGGCTGATAGCCTCGGAGAAACAGAAGAAAATCATCAGCGTCCGCGGACGGACATTCAATATTATCAACTGACAATAGGCAACATCGTAGGTTCTACGACCAATGGGAAGTAGAAGATCGGCTACCCGTATTGTCAACTCGAAGTTACGCACAATGATACCAGGAGGAAGAGGCCTAGACGAATGAAGGAGGTTCGCCAAAACCAGATCCGGAAGGAGGAGAAGAAGACGAGCTATCTTCAAGAAGGGAGTGAAGGTGAAGAGAACGAGCTGTCCTCAATGAGTAGAGGAGGAAGAAACCACCGTAGAGATCAGAAGGTTGATCCTATGAAGATGAAGTTCAAGACAAACCGGTAGATCTGAGAGGGGGAAATCGATTTCTCCAAAGGCGCATCGCCATTACTCCATCGGAAGGAGGAGCTCTGGAGGATGAAGACTGCGCTAGGGTACGCCGGTGGAAGGAGCTCCGTGAAGACCGCCGTCCGCCGTCGGGAGGAAGTCGCAGACCAGCCTCCGAGAGGAAATCGCGAGCCAGCCGCTCGCGAGTGAATCATGCCAATGGGACCGGACCCCCCTCCCATTGGCATGATGCATTGAATGAAATCTCCAGTTGAATTTCTTTCTCCCGGTTTTACCCCCCCCCCCTCTCCAGTGAATCATATCAATCCGGAGAGTGAGAGAAAAACCCTCGCGGGTTTAAGAGCCTGCGCACAGGAGAGGGGGGGTAAAACTGGGAGAAAGAAATTCAACTGGAGATTTCATTCAATGCATCATGCCAATGGGAGGGGGGTCCGGTCCTTTAAATAGGAGCCGGCCCTCCTATTTACATCAGAAATTCAAAAATTAAAACTAAACAAATGAAAAATGCATAAGAAATTTCTAAAATGTCCAAAAATTATGTAGACACCTTAGAAAATTCTAAAAAAAAATAACCTGACTAAACAAAATAGGAATAATTGTCTCCAAGCCATATTGAACCCAAATTCTTCCTGCGTCGACCATAAACTTGACTAAATCGTGGCCAATGTCTAGTGTCCCTACTAGAATGGCTAGGATTGGATGAGGAGAGGATCAATCCTCCTCATTGGATAAAGGAGGATTAAATATCCACCTTCAGATCTAGCTCCTTGAGATGGGAAGTAAGTCGAAAAACCCAGCCGCACACCTCCCCATGACCTAGCGCACCTACCCCACTTCCTCTCATTTGACCAAGTTCACCTCTCTCCACGATGTCCAACTGCTTTCACCCATCTTTCTCCTTAAAGACAGGCTGCGCACCATGTTGAAAAGGTTGGAGTTCTTGTTGGGAAAAGTATCCCAGAAGAACTCCTCTCAACGGCCGCCCTTCTTCTCTCCTCTCTACCCTCATGCTGCCCCTTGCGCCAATGGAAAGGAGATGAAGCCACTGCCATATCCAACCTGCTGCCGACAGAAGCTTCTCCGCCTCCTTTGCTCCTAGTTGCTGCACCTAAAGAGAAGAAGAAACAAAACTTTTTGTTGCACCTTGTGCTGCGCAAGAAGAAAAAGACAGCCGCCAGCCATCTCCTCGACCGGTGTTGCTGTTTCTGAGCAATGGAGGAGAAGAGAAGATGTTAATCCAATCCAAGCGACCCTTTCCTCGTCTCAGATGCCTCACACCTCAAATAACATAGCAATGTCCAGGTATTCAACCTCCAAACTCCTTCAAAAGACAAGGGTAAAGAGAAAGAAAGACCTGATACCAGACACTTTGGAGGAGGTTTAAAAGCTTAAAGAACGTGTATCAGTGTGGAACGAGTTCACATATTAATCCATCAACACCACTAAAACAGTCATAGGCACAGTAAGACAAGCATACAAATCAGACCGGTGCAGCTCGCAGATACTCACTAGAAGAAGGTTTACAATCCAAAGGTCAACATGAAGAACATGATTTCCAAGAGGATCAACATTATGGTGGTCATCAACAATATCAGACAGCGTGATTGTACACAGTGGGGGTATTATGACAATCCAGTATATTCTCGTGATGAACGATTCTTGATTCAACATGTTGCATCCATAAATGTACAGATAGAGTTTAGAAAAATGACTCACTCAATTTTTAGATATGGATATGATGACATTATTACTTCACATTTACAATCGACATCGCAACATCAAGTTCCCCCTGATCAATGGTCTGCCAGTTCCCACCTCTATTTTTTTCCTCTTCCAGCACCAACAACATGCGACGTTCCTGCATCTCCAACCCCTGTTTTCAAGGCGACGCCTAGGCGACGCCTAGGCGACAAGGCGCCCCAGAGGGGGGCAAGGCGATGGGCGCCTAGGCGCCCATTGCCTTAAATAACTATTTTACTTATTTTAATAATAAATAATGCTAATTAAGTGTCAATATCATATAATTAAGTTGTTTTAGAGTAAAAACAACTAGTTTTAATAGTTAATTTGACTATAAATTAACATTTTGATGAATAATAGCTAGGGTTAAATGATTTTTTAAGTGTTTACTAATAGATGATATAATTTAAATAGTAATTTTAACTAATTTGTCAAGTAATTTAGTCTATGTAACTATGCAATTCCCACATTATTGATTGATTTGCATGGTGTCAAAGTTATTTTGCATCATTTTTTACATATATCTTTATTATTTTATCTATTTTACTATATAAAATAAGGCGTCGCCTAACGCCTCGCCTTATCGCCAAGGCGCCAAGGCGGTACTATGTCGCCTTGATCGCCTTGGCCGCCTTAACAACTATGTCTCCAACACAAGCCACCACTGCAAGGCCCTCCGTGATCCCAAGAGTGACTCGTCCTTCTTCCCTGCATGTGCCATCAAACCCATGCCTCCCTGCAGTCCGTCACACTGATGATCCCCCAGAGCGGAGCAGCAACTGGACCTCCTACAGTGGCCACCATCTAGCGATCCCCATAGATAACAATCAATGAATCCAGAGCAATCACCCACGTCAAACATCTCTCTGAATCTATTTCTGCATCCTAGGCCAGCACTCTATTCTTCCCCAATCCATGCAGCTTTGGTGATCCCCGGAGCCAACAGTCGGTAATCAGCATCACCCAGTCGGAGCCTCTGTTCCCATTCCTACATCAGTTGTGCAAGTCCATCATAATGGGGTGTTTGGTTGCATGATAATTTGAGGTTTTACTACAATTTTATGTTTTTGAAATAAAACTTGTTAAAAAGATGTTTGGCAACCATGACAATTTTATATTTTTAAAGTGATTTCCTTCTTAAACAAAAAATATGGTCTCACCTTTTTTTTTTATCTTGTGGTCCCCCCACTTTGTTTGGTCATATAGAGTAGTTACTCTTTTTTGTTATCACATCCCTCCAAACATGATATTTTGGCATTGGTTAGTTTATATTTTATTTTAATACAACTTTTTATCCTGAAAGTGTAAAAAAAATTATTATGCAACCAAACACCTCATAAGGATTGGGCCACTGCTGCACCCACCTTTCCTCTCCCAGCCACCTTCATACAGCCATTCATGTATTCCGGTCTTGTCCTGTGCTGTAGTCTTTCCCATCCAGTCCACCAATCCTCGTTGTCCCCCCCTGCCCACCATTCCTCCAGCTCCCAGCCCTGCTCCAGCTTCCTAGGAGGTGTATGTAGCACTTAGAATGGCTGTCACGGCCTAGGTGGCATTGACAGTGACCGCCTCATGTGATTGTGGCTGAGTCAAGCCAGCCAGTCGGTGCCTCTCCTTGCCACACCACTTAGGCAACTGAGGCAAATGCCCTTGATAATATATGTCAAGAATACACATATTTTGAATCTACACACGCAGGTAATTCGTGTCTTTTTCTCTTTCTTTTGAATTTTGACAACAATGCCAATCAGGGGAAAGAAAAACCAACGTAAGAAACAAAACAGAACCACTTTAGCTCACAATCAATCACCAGTACACATTGACTTCTATACTCTAGCAAACAAAGCATGTGAGATGAAAGAACAATCCAGAGTTAGTTATTTAATCATTTGACAAAGATTATATCAATTGACATGTAGAATGGAGAACCAGTTTATAAAAAATCATAAAGATTAAACTTAAACATATGGATAGAAACAAAAAAATTATGGAGAAGTGGATGCTATCAACAAATCGAAAAAGGTACCTAGTTCCCATCAGTATGAATCTTATGATAGATTGGTAAGTCAAAGCTATTTTGGACTTAAATTTAGTTCTTTTTACACCTTCTCTATCCATATTAAGGGATTTATAAAGTAATACATAGGCTAGCTAATATTTTCAAAAAGTCACATTCATAGTTGTCAAGGTGACAAGGCGCCCAAGGCACTAAAGGGTACCAATTCCACTTAGGTGACAAGGCGGCCGCTTAGGCGTTGCCTAGGCGGTACTCAAGGAAGGTTGGGTCAGAGGGTCGGTATACATAAAAATATGCATAAATATAAATATATTTTTATGTTATAATTGAATATGAGTGTTTTATCTATGTATATAAGTAAATATGATGTGTGTGAAAGAGAAGAGTTAAAATATATTTTTATAAAATTTAAGTATATAACACATTTATGATTATAAAATTTATATACGTGCAATAGTATAAGTGATAGTAAAATATTGTTATAATATTATTAAACGGGAAGCGCAGAGTAGTCGCAAATCGACTTGCGCAGTCAAGTCACGGGGGTCAAGGGGGCAGCGCCCCTTGTAGGGGGTTGTCAGGGGAACAAAATCCGCCAAAAAAAAAGTATGTAATAGTATAAGTGATCTTATATATGTAATTATGAAAGTGTGGGTATTTATTTTTGGATAAGGAGTTAATCTTGATAAATTAAATGTGTGAGAGAGAGAGGGAGGGAGAAGAGAGAGCTAAAAGAGAACCTTATAAATTTTAAATATATAATATATGCTTATAATCATAAATTTTAAATATATATGATAACATAAGTGATAGTGAAATATATTAATATGTTCAAATTATCATTAAATAGGTGTCCTTAGTGGAGGGTATCAAAAGAAAAAATCTCTCAAACTTATTTTTTTAATCATGTAAAAATACTTAAGACGCCTTGCCTGAGTGCCTAGGCAGATGCTTTGGATGTCCTGGGTGCCTAGGCGGACGCTTTGTGCACCTTTTTGGGTTCCCCAAAAGGCACCCGAGCAAAGGTGCCTTGACGCCTAGACGTCTGCCTTGACAACTATGGTCACATTGCGAATGAGGTTTATTGTTTTTCCAACTGGTTGTAGTTTGCAATACGCAGATACCACATAAACCAATTTTCAGTAACTTAAATATTGAGCGCACGATTCTGGATCACCATGTTGTTAAATAAACAAAACAGTCACACAATACCACTTCAAAACGACCAAAAGGTCATAAAAACAATACCAAATAAGCTTTTGGCTGAAGTGACTCCAAATCTAGGAATTGGAACTGACAAATGAAATAGAATGGATTAGAGTAAGTTCCATTACAAACAAGAAAATCAAAGACAGTACAACAACAGTTAGTTGTCCCTTGGAAATTCTAGAAAGACGGCTAGTTAATATCCAAAATGACTGTCAAAATAGAACCTTGGATCGTGAATCAGTGTATAATTTATACTTTCAAGCGCATACACAATCTGTCATATAGGTAAGCCATTTAAATCAACAAAAATAGTAATTCCAGTGACAACAAATAGATAAAATACCCAACAATAAAAGACCATAAGCTACGTATTCAAAAAACCAACAAAAATAATGGTTCCAGTGACCGCAAATATATATAAGTACCTAACAACAAAAGACCGCAAGGTAGGTATTCAAGAAACAAAAGCCTTTAAAAAGTTGAAACGGTAACAAAGCTGCTACCCTTGATTAGCGGGCCAGAACTCATCTCAAAAGTCCCAAAATCAGGCCAACCAAAGCAAACAGTAGACAAGGTGAGTGAAATCGAACAATCAAGCCATCCCCAACTAATGATACAAAACCCAAGCATAAAACTGTTTGATTTGAAGAAAAATCGAAAGAAGAAAAAAAGAGAAAACAAAAGTATTTGAACCCAGACTCCATCCGAAGTCTACCGAAACGTTGGAAAGAGAAGTCTCACGTCCGAATCCCTTCTATATTCACCAGGAACCAAAGGCCATACGACAGAAAAAGCCACTTATGGACTTCATTTTCGCGGACCACAAGGAACGGTAAAGGAAAGGGGATTCTAAAGCCAAAGAAGGTGCAACGAACCTTCTCAGACGCCCTTCTCTACCAGTCTTGGCGCCCACTCCCCCGTCGCGGCGGCCATACCCAACTGCGTTGCGCGCGGCGAGCAAGCGAGCATGAGCCGACGAGAAATGCCGATGCTCTGCTTCGCAGACATGCGAACGCTGCTTTCAGTTCGTCGATCACGGGGTGAACGGGAGCCGTCCTCATTTCGTACGGTTTTCTTTTCTTGCACGCGTATATGTAAGGAACCTAGGATTAGTAACAAAGTCAAGAAAAAAATCTTAAAAAAATAAAATTTGTGAGACATCATTGTCTACACTTGATTTTTTTTAAAAAAGCTTCAATGAAAATATATTAGCGATAAATATTTTTATCAATATATTATGTAATTAAATTATAAAATTATAATAAAATATTTTGGTAAAGGATAAATTATGTATTCCATAGATTTTATTTTTCAATGAAAATAAAAACATAATTGATTAATTAGATACTGGTAAAGTAATTTTCTATTATTTGGTTATTTTAAAATTATTTTCAGCCATTTAGATATATGCAAAGTATTTTTTTAACTTCCATGTAAATTGTACTATATCTTTTTGAGCTTTTAGAAACAATTACTAAATATCCAGTTTGTATTTTTGAATTGATTATAGATCAAATATATTTTAAAACCAAAATTAAAATAAAATATGGTTTACTCAATATTCATATTTTTGAAATGTACAATTTACTGACAACTGAATAAGAGATACACTGAATAAATGGTCCAATATAAAGTTTCTTGTTATTTCTTTATAAAAATAATTTAATCAATAAGGTAGTTCAGAAACTTTCAAACTCCGATTTTAGTTAAAAAAATCTTAATAGATCTATTAGTAAATGACTATTTTATATGATAAAATAACTTTGGAAGAAAAGTATTTCATTTGTCAAATATGTAAAAGTAATTTCAAACTAAATAATTATGCAATTTACATAAGCAAATGTTCAAAGTTTTAAATTGTAAGTTTCAAAATAAGTTAGGACTTTTTCTAAAACAGGCCTCCTTAATTTTCAGGATGCTGAAATTCTGATTTCATTCTGGTCAAAGGAGATTATTTTTCTTTGACCAAAGTTTTACATGCAACCAAATAATAGTCTTAATCAGTTTTTTCTTGAAAACTAGTAAACATACTCGGTTTTACATATAACACAAATATATTCTTAAATGATTTAATTTCTTGAACCAAATTTAATCATTTATTTATAATCAGTTTGCTTTAGTTTTATCCATCTTTAACTTGAGCCACTTTGTAAATTAGTTGATTCAATTGATTATTTTAATTTTTATACCACATTAATTTTAAAATATACTATAAAAATGCACATATAAAATAATACTAAAAATAAAATAAAATTTAAAATACCAAAATTTAAATTTATTTTAATTAATTATTTTAATTTAATTTAATCTTATGTCATTTAATTTAATTTAATTTTTATTTTATAAATAATTAGAATTGAGCGGTTTATACTATTGGTTTGAATTTTCTTACACAATTTATTGGGGCATTATATATCCGACTTAAACAAACACTTACAAATTTGTATTTTTATTTATGCAAATTAGGTGCATCTCTTCTTAAAAATATATTTTGTGAAATATATTTTCTCAAAAGTAGTAGAGATCTAATTCGATTGCAAAGTTTACGGTCAACTGGAAAGGTTTACGCTCGAATCTGAGATTTATGACCTATTTGCTTAGTCTTATATCAATTTTGATATTAATATTTTAAAGAGATAGAGTGTCGGTATCAAAATTACACTTGTATCACATAAGTTGTTTGATTTATACAAAAAAATTAAAATTGATATTATCAAGCAATATCTCTTAATAAATGATACTAATATTAATTTCAAAATCGACTGTGACATCAAATATTATTACCTAACTAAATTTATAGGTATAAGTATTCCTAACTTTATTCCTATTTTTAGAAATAAATTGGATTAACCTAATCTAGGTTAAGTTTCATTTTATCCACCATAAACAAAGAGGGGTTTAATGATAAACTAGTTTTATATCTAATTATCCCAATACCAAATAGGACCTGAAGAGCCTATTTGGCATCAAAAAATTTTGAGGATAAATCTGGTTTGTCCTCTAAATTTTGAAGATAAACCAAATTTATATCCTGATACCAAATAGCCTATAAGATATGTATTCTCATTTTCTAGAGATTCGTCTCGCATATGTAAGGCATATATTTCTTCCTCGTTAGTATAATCATTCATGTTTCCAAGTTTCTCTAAGTCTCCTATTTTTTTTGACCTTTATCTATTTTTTATAAATATTGTCAAAGACAATATCTAAGGGCCTCTTTGGTATCAAATTATTTTAGAGATAAATTTGATTTATCCTCAAAATTTAGGGGATAACGCATATTTATCCCCGAGTTATCCTTATACCTAACAACTCCTAAATGTTTATCATGTAATGATAGAATGTTTTTTTCTTTATTAAACATGAGACAAGGATCGGCATCACTTTTTCCATTCGATGATTCTTCATTCTCATCGCTCTATGTAACAATCACTCTCTTGGCGTTCTTCTCTTTTTCCTTAATTTTGAGTTTCCTAAATAAGTTCTAATATTCTCCCCAGACGTGACCTGATTTCTTACATTCATACTAATTTTTGTTTCTTCTTGTTTTGTTCCCGAGCTATCCTTCTTGGACACGTTTTGAGGTATCTTTGATTTTTTTTAATTCTCACTCAAAGCTTTTCTAATATATTATTTTAAGATTGCATTTTCATCCATCTTATCTCCAATGAAACAATATTCTTCACTCGAACTCTTGGAATCATCACTTGAGGTAACATTTAGATCGATTGTAGTCTTTGTCATATTGGACTCTTAAAACTACAAGGGAACTAATGCTTTGGTGTGCCAAGTCGAGATGCAAAAATCTCGGTACATTTCTCATGAGATCAAAGTTGAGGTGTTCCTTTCCAACTCCTCTCAACCCATCTGCAATCTCAATAAACGAGCAAATATTTGCTCATTGGGGTGCAAAGGAGCTGAGCCAAGTTGAGTTTAGTTATTCAAGTTTAGTTTGTTGATTTCACATGTGTTCAAGTTCGAGCTCAAGTTTTTATGAATAAGCTTAACCATTGTTAAAGTTTGGCTTCTTACTTAATCTAGACAAGTTTGAATAACCGTTCGATTCAAGTTAATCCATATTCGAGTTCAAACTCAATATGAACTCATTTATAAAACTCCAACTCAATTTATACTCATTTGTTAAACTCAAACTTTAACTAATTTATAAAACTCAATCTAAATTTAAACTCAAATTAAATTTCGTGATAGCATATTTTATATAATTAAGTAATAATGTATGACTTTCAATAATCATAATTTATTTTTTAAATATATATTAGATTGTGTGTTTAACTGAGCTATTCATGACCTTATTGAGTTAAGCAAGGGTTTGCTCAAGCTTTTTGAATTGAGCTTTATTTTTGGTTCAGACTTGCACGTTTAACATAATAAATGAACAGTGTTAAGTTTCGAGCCACTTGCTAAATTGTATTGGTTCGTTTGCAACCTAGTCATTTTGATCAACTTGAGATTGTCACATATTTCTTTATTTCAATTACATATAGAAACACGAAAATATTTCTTAGAATATAAAGTACATCGTATTAACTTGATAGTTAATTAAAATCTTTTTAATTTGGTCATTACGTACTTCATTCATCCTTATTTTCAGGTAAAATATAGGGACTACATATAATCACTCTTCAAACCTCATATTTTTGAGGTCTAAGAAAAATAATCATATATTTTTTTAATAAAAGTAATTTTAGTAATTAAGAAATAGAAATCAATAATGAGAGAATGATCTTTGGTGTGTTCTAGTTTGGATCGAACTCACAATAATTAAACATAGATAAAATCGAGTCTTAAGCTATGATACCAATTGTAGTTTGTCGATATATCAAACCAAAGTAATGGTGAATTGGGTTTGCCCCAAGTTTGAAACTTTGGTTGAGTTTAAAGTAATGACCACATGAATTGAATCGATACTAACTTGTTACATACAAAACTTAAAGCATGATGAATGAAGCTAAAAGAGGTGAATCAAACAACATAACTAATACAATAATTATTGTGGTTCAATTCCAATTATATAATATACTATGAAAACTTACATTCTCTATCTCATCTGCATAAGTATGAAAAAATTTTAATTACACTAGACCGATCTATTGACCATACACACTTGCAAGTGTAGCAAGTAATCTACGTCAATCACACACAATTACAACCATGAGTATATATAATCCGCTACATGTAAGGAATCATACCATGGCATAATGGAAGCAGTGATTCCTCATATATCTTTGCCGTTGTCTTGGTCGGATTCAATTGACAAAAATTGAAAACCAAAAACTGAATTTGATCAAATTGAATATACCTTTGCAGGATTAAACTAATCCCTCAAGATTGGAGAAGAAGAAGCTTAAAACACTCCATTCTCTCTAAGCTATCCAAATGCACAACCTCTAGTGTCATCCACATGAACCTTCTACGTAGACAAATCTCTATACATGTTAGACCTTTCAAATTATCCCAAATGGGCCCCATCAACTCTCAATTGCCTTCTAGGTGGGAAAAGTGCTAGAGATGGCTGAGGACGATATAAGTGCACTTGGATTGATAGGGTTTTTGCCAACTTCGCTAATACTTGAAGTTTTCACAAAATTCCTTCAATTTATATAGATTACTTCCATGCCTCGTATAATGAATCATTTCTTAGGTATGTGACCCATTTATTCTAATAGACCATTTGATTGAGGCCTAATTAAAAGAACTTCTTTTAAATTAAATTTCTTATTCGATAATAAATTGAATGGCCTTCTAATTATGAAGGATCCAAGCCACATCTTATGATTACAAACAACTTTAAGAATGATCTTATCTCTATTGAATCTTTCCATTTTTAGTTACCATATGGATAAAACCCTTGTCCAACAAATGTCTAAGTCATTTAGGGGTAATCAACTATCGACTCTTTAGTATATCGAGACTATATAATCATGTACTCAAATTTAGATCAATTGGAAAACTTATTTTTTTAATTATCCTCTCTATCTTGGCTAGTGATTTAAAGTTTATAGTGTAGGGCATTCTCTCTCACTTATCGAGAGTGAATGATTTCTTTTTCTCCACCCAACTGTCTTCATTAAATATTCCTTATACGCAATCCATTAACTATATTGGACCATCGAACTGGGTGATCCACCAAACCACAAGATACTCCTGATAGGACATCTTTGGTGACTCAAGTCAATGGTTCAATCGTGCATCCATGATAATACAACACCCTGATCAACAGTTATGTAAGATACCATTTAAGATTTCTAATTCAGTCAATTCAGTGAAATCATTCTATTAATGAGTACTTATATGTGCATCTTAGTGTCTTCACATTAGCAACCAATGAGATTGGTTATCCCCATCTTATGAGAAGACATCACATACAGTAGTCTATCTGGATCCTTAATGTCCTATCTCAAGAATCCTATGACTAAAAACACTTAGATCACACACCTCTAAATGATTGATCTCACTATCATGATCTTATCATGATTAAATCATTATTATATGTAATCAAGGACTCATTTGATATATGCATATAAATAGTGTAAGTAATGAAGAAGTGTCATTTATATTGAATGAAATATTTTAAGAAATGTCGAATAATATTAAATATAATTGACTTATAAAGTATAGATTTTTATCACTACACACACAAAAATCTTCTCTATACACATCAATCTTCTCAAATAAACAATTTTGACAAAAATATATCAATCAAAGTAGAGAGGGTTGAGAAGAGTAAACAAATCTTGGTTATCAATACTCCTTATAGCCTTAAAGTTGATGAAGAGTCTTATATGATTGATCTCTACGAGACATGCACTTCTCTTCACTTTATTCTTATACTTTGGAGATTTGAAATTGGAGTGAACCACACATAAATCTTTGCATACTAAATTCTCCTTAGGAGTTTTGTCCAAACTTTGATTTTTTTTAGCTATATCATTCTTTAATGGCTATTTTGAATGAATTTCCTATCCCAAGACTATATCTCATGATAACTTGAGAAAGATTTTAGAAATATTCTTAGAAAATACAATTCTAACAAATTTTATTCTAACATGGGTCAATCAACCCCACAATATCTTAAACCCTATACATTCTAGAAAAAAAATACTAATTTTAGTCATCATAAATAATCATAAGAGATATCTTGATAACATGAAAATAGAGTACAGTAGAAACCAAGAAACTAAAATTTTGACAAAGTTGATGACAAAATGTGTTAAGTATGGTTTAATCCTCAAGTGAGAATAAGGATCGGGTGGTTATCAACTAGATAAACATCAAGGCTATCCGAGTTGATCTGGACTCTAGATAGGGACTAAGAGAGTCCTAGTTAGAGTGGGTTTCCTAGGCTGTTCTCCCTATAAATATCTCAAGCTAATGGCTCATTTGGGATGTCGGGTGTCAAGGGAGTCACTAAGGAGAGAGATTGTATTTTTACGATTTTAATGAAGTTCAATTTCTCTAGAAATCTTGTATTTTATCTTCTTGCATGTGTGTGTGTTTGTTGATCAATGTTCTTCCACTTGTGCAACATCTGGTATCAAAGCAGGATCCAATAAGATAAGTTGCTAGATTTATGTTTAGGTAGGTTATCGGGTCTCGTCCATACGTATTAACAAGACCCATGTTAGGAAGGGGCAGGTTTACCGAACGGGTGGTCGAGATTGTTTTGGCTTGATTAGGGACAATCAATGTCTGGATTAGGCAATCCAAGAGTCCAACCCTAGGTTTTTAGGAGCTCTAGGTTCATGGGATGATGTGGATTAAAAAATTTCTAAACTAATAGTCTGATTTGTGTAGGTGCAAGGCACGCATCGATACTGATCCAAGACATACGTGATCATGACCAATTGATGGTTGGGCAAGAAGACACAAGTCATAGGTCCATTGGAATTTCTATGAGCTTCTCCATGGAACCCTTCAATGGATATGGAGATTTCACTCTATGACAACAATGCTTGAAGAACATTCTTACATGGGTAGGACTTATTAAGGCTCTAAGAAAAAAGACAGACAAACCAGAGAAGCTAACGATGAAAGCATTGTTTGAATTACAGGCATTGGTGAATAGCGCGATACATCTATACTCGGTAGACAACATGCTTTGGGAGGTGATTGGCTTGGAAGACCCAACAAAAGTTTGGGAGAAACTTGAGAGCATGTATATGTCAAAGTCATTGGCAAGCCAACTGTTAGCGAAGAAGCAACTATATTGCTTGAAGATGATTGATGGAATAAGGATAGAAGTGCATCTTGACAACTTCGACAGGATCTAGATGTAGGCGTTGTTCTTAGGCAAGGAAATCAAAGAAGAGAATAGAATACTTCTCCTGTTGTCATCATTGTCGATGTTGTATGACCACATTGTGATGTCTATGCTATAAAAAACTAATACTCTTAGGCTGGATGAAGCCATATCTTCATTGCTTTCAAATGAGTCTTATTAGAAGAGCAACAGAGCATAGACGTTAGGTGAGCGTTAGGCTTTGAAGTGGATGTCATGGAAGGTTGGTTAATAGCAAGAGAGACGAGATGATAAAAGACATTGTAAGATGTATAAGGACACTTCCAATAAAACTAAACACAATGTTAGAAGATTGAACAGCTGCACGAGGCAAAGAAGGAGAAGGTGGTAGCATCAACAATAGATGACAACAAGGAGGATGTGGATGGCACCCTCTGTATGACATCTACATGAGAAAGAGGTCCAGGCTAGATCTTAGGGTGCGTATGGTAACCTGAAAGAAGTACTTCTTTTCACTTCCAACTCCACTATGAAGCACTTTAATATTTTTTTGGACATATTTGAATGACTAACCCTAGCTACTTATCATCATGTCGAAGGTGGAAGGAAGGAAGAGAAGATAACTCCTTCCATGACAGAAAAACATGCTTCTCATATTTTCTTATACATCATAGGCATCATGAACACCCATTCTCATGATGTATGCCGCCATTGCGAGAAAGCATGACATCCTTCTGTATGATGCAGGTGAGTGCCAACTCTCTCTCTCTCTCTCTCTCTCTCTCTCTATGTACGACGACCTCCCATTGCAGTGATGTTGCCACATGCAGCTGCCACTTGCCCCATGTTAGTCATATTATGGCCCCATGTGCAGCCTTGCCATGCACTCCCTTTGTAGCAACTCTTCCACATGCCCCTATTGCAGCACGCAACTGGATGGGAGTGCCCTTGTTGCAGTCCCTCCCTCCACCCTATTGTAGCCTTACAGAAGGACTCCATGTTCCACTCTCTCTTGCGAACTAGCCTCCATATGCCCCTCTCTCTCTCTCTCTTCCCATTAGCCTCCAGGCGGCTTCCCCGTTGCAAAGGATGTCGTAATTGATAGAAATGTATGCCTTACAAGTCAATCATATATGATATGATTCAACATTTTTAAATATATCTTATTCAATTAATTAGGTAAATCTTTATTATAAGCTCTTATTAGATGCGAATATCATAATGAAGTTCTTGATCAAATACGATGATGATTAAATCATGATGAGATCATGATAATGAGATTGATCATCTAGAGGTACTTGATCTAAATGTTCTTAGTCATAGAATACTTGAGATGGGACATCAAGGATCCAGATAGACTAGTGTATGTGATATTTTCTCATTTGATGAGAATAACCGATCTCATTGGTCATTAGTGTGGAGACACTGAGATACACATACAGGTGCTCATTAGTTGAATGAGTTCACTGAACTGACCAAATTAAAAACCCTGAATGGTATCTTACCGAACTGTCATTCAAGATTTTCTATCATCACAGTTGCATGGTTGGACCTTTGACCTAAGTCATCAAAGATACCTTGTTGGGTGGAACTTGTGCTTTGATCATTGACTTATGCATCACCATTTAGATAGTCCAGTATAGCGATGGATCGGGTACAAGGAAAACTCGATGGAGGTAATTGAGCAGACAACAAGGGATCATCCACTCTCGGTAAGTGAGAGTGAATGTCCTATAGGATAGTACTCTAAATCCCTAGCCAGGGTAGATAGGATGATTGGAAAAGAAGTTTTCCAAATGATCCAATTCCGAGTATAATATCTTATAGAGTCGGTACACTAAGGAGTTGAAAATCGATGCCGTACTCCTTTCCGACTGGGACATTGGATGGATGAGGGTTTATATCCATGCGGTAACTGATGATGGAAATGCTCAATGGAGATGAGATTATCCCATAGTCATTTGAGATCATGGGATGTGGCTTGTACACTTCATGGTCGGTAAGCCGATTAATCTGTTATCGGATAACATATTTAATTAAATTAAATATAATTATTCTATTTTATTTAGGCCTCAACCAAATAGGCTATTGGGCCTAGTGGGTCACACACAAAAGGACTTATACACAAGTACAGGGGCAAGGACGTAATTTATAGAGCTTTTATATTTTTATGATAAATTTTATAATTCTCTATAAATACTAATGGTTTCAGTCAAACCCCATCAAGTCAAGAGTGAAAAACATGTCTCTAGCCTCCTCTCTACCTTATTCTCTCTCTATAAGGTGTCCATGATCGATGGAGCTCTATTCGAAAAGAGTTCTCGAGGCCGACGCGAAGGGAGAACCTGTTGTGGATGAAGTTCGTGTGGATACTGCTGGAGACCGGACATTTGAACGGTTTTAAGAACTTAAGAAGTTCATATCCTTCCTATCCATGAGATTATATGAATCCCTATCAGGTATATTTGAATCTGATTTTATTGATTTTCGATTTTTGTCGTACGGTTCCGATTGAGACAGATTCTAAAGGAACCCATAGGAATCGTCGCTTACACTACACAAAATTTTTATGGATGATTTCTTACAGTGGTATCAGAGCCCAATTCAAGTCTCGGTTGAAACTAACGTCAAATCAACATTATTTCATGTTATTTATGTGTTCTCGAATTTGTGCAAACGTCTGTTTTGACGAGACCACTATAATCTGTGTATGACTCAGATAATAGATTGGTTGGCTTTGATAGAATATCATGATATAGGTATTTCCAATGTCGCAAATCATTCAAAGTTTCGATCTCTGTAGAGTTCGGGAGAAGCTCGAAAAGTTGGTGTTTTTGTCATGCCCGAACTGTCACCTGGATTTGGGGATTTTTTTGAAATCTCCATCCACAGATGAAATTGAGGCTTGAAAAAGGTTTTAGAGATGTTTAATATGATTACCTAACCTTTTATTTTGATCTCCAGTTTTGAACGGCGGCGGAGGTAGAGAATTTTTTATTTTTCTAGCGAACTAGGGTTTTGCGGAGTCTGACGGCGCCGACCTGTTTCTCCCTATGTTCCCATTGTTAGAGAAATTTTATCTGAATATATATATATACATATTTGAAAACTTCATTTTATGAGTATTCTAAATTGTATTTTTTGAGAATATTTGGCTTCCAGGATAAGGAGTTATCTTCTTTGCAAAATGGTGATTTCTGCTACGGAATCTCAGTGACCGCCGCCTCTTCTTCCTCATTTTGTGGTCGATTGAGTTTTTTACTGTATATGAGACCAACTATTTTGGATTCCTTATTCTATGAATATTCCAACACATATTTTTTTGGATTTTTCTGAGCACGGGATAAGGAGATAAGTCCAATTCCATGGGATGAACTTCTTCCCGATGCATAGTGCTCCGACCGCTTCCTTATCGGGCAGAGAAGGAGATGGACCAGGTCCGATTCGGACCCGAATGCTACAGTACCCACTGGCTGGCGCACCAGGCGCACACGAAGGCGGCGCAACGCCTGCAAAAGGCCAGCGCAGCCGGCGGCGCACGCGGGCACACGCCAAACGGGCGCAGGGCACCGGCGACGCGGTTCAATGCGTCGGTTTCTTTTTCTTATTGATTTTAAAGTGTTTAAAATCATATAAAAATCCTAAAAATTGTCATAAAATTCCATAAAAATTCTAAAAAATTGTATAATATTATTTAACATGTTTTAAAGTGTTTAATGGCATGTTAGATAATTTTAAGCTCTATTTACATAGATTCACTCATGGTTAAACTTTAAAATTGTTTTAAAGGTTTAACTTATATAATTAGTATCTTGATTAATTCTGTAAAATGAGATTTTATAGAATATAAATTGAGACATTAATTTCTGACTTTGCACAGTATTAGGAATACATGCACGTTCTGAATAGTTTAGATGTGTATGTTTATTTCATATAAATTGTTTATACGTTGTTGTCATGTTATTTTCATGTTATTTATTTCATGAAAATTTGACATGCATGAAATTGAGAATTTCAAAAATATAGTATGTAATTTTATGATGTTATATATGATATATCTCATATGATTATCACGTATGCGCACTATGTTCATGTGATGAATGTTAGTGTGTATGGAGGTGCTCATGGACTTAATTGTGCATGGCTTGTGATTGCTTTTAATTGTATTGATTATGTTATTTAATGGGGCCTGTGCATACCCTTAAGCCGCTTGTAAGAGTTAGAAGCCAGTTCGTGGAAGGTTGGAGAGCCGGACCACTTGGAGAAGCACCCTTCTGGAATGGGAGCATACCAACTCAAGCATCTGAAGTAAGGATTTGCACCTATAGGGGTGCATTAGGTGCATGCTTAGGGTTAAGTCCATGATCACCTGTTTTTTTATGCATATTTGATATGTGGATGTGTGTTACAAGTTATACCTTAGATATATGATATTTTAAAGGTATTATATATACTTAGCACATATTATTGATAAGACTAAAATAAAATCCCTCATTGTTTTAATTAGGTCGATAAGCATGTGACATTAAGAATGACTCACGTAGCCTTCCGTTGTTATGGTCTTGATGAGCCAATCTTAGATTTGATGAGTTTATTGTGTTTCTCACAAGACTCATTCAACAAGGGATTGGTGATCATGACTAAGGCATTTGCCAAACTTTGGGGTGGACCATTGCATGGTCTTCTTGTGTTTCCCACAAGGGCTATGTTAAGAATCCATTCTCATAACGTAGCAAGCGGATTTGACCTAACTAGAGTATACAGCTTGTTTGTGTTTCCCACTGATAAAAATGTATGCCCTACAAGCCAATCATATATGATATGATTCGACATTTCTAGGAATATCTCATTCAATTAAATAGGCAAAACTTCGTTACTAGCTTTTATTAGAAGCGTATATCGTAATGAAGTCCTTAATCACATGCAATGATGATTGAATCATGATGAGATCATGATAATGAGATCGATCATCTAGAGGTATGTGATCTAAATGTTACTAGTCATAGGATCCTTGAGACGCGACATCAAGAATCCGGATAGACTAGTGTGTGTGATGTCTTCTCATATGATGAGAATGACCGATCTCATTAGTCATCAGTGTGGGGACACTGAGATACACACATAGGTGCTCATTAGTAGAATGAGTTCACTGAACTGACCAATTTGGAAAACCTGATCGGTATCTTACCGAACTGTCTATCAGGTTATTCTTACATCTCAATAGCACGGTTGGATCTTTGACCTGAGTCGCCAAAGATGTCTTGCCAGGCGTACTATGTACTTTGACTATTGACTGATGGATCACTTAGTATTGTGATCCTATATAGTTAATGGATTGGGTATATGGGAAACCCGGTGGAGGCAATTGAGCGGACAATAGGGGATCGTTCACTCTCGGTAGGAGAGAGAGAATGTCCTATGGATAGTACTCTAAATCCTTGGCCAAGGTAGATAGGATAATTGGAAAAGGAGTTTTCCAGTTGATCCATTCATGAGTACAAGATTTCATAGTGTTGGAATACTTAGGGGTTGACAGTCAGTGCCGAACCCCTGACCGACCGGGACATTGTATGAACGAGGATTTAAATCTGTGTGGTAATTTATGATGGACAGGCTCAATGGATGTTATTTAACTTTCCAAAGTCATTTGGGATCATAGGATGTGGCTTGTACCCTTTATGATTAGAAAGCCGTAAAAACTGTTATCGGATAACGGTTTTGATTTAATTTAAAGGAATTGTTCTTTTAAATTAATTAAGGCTTCAACCAAATTGACTATTGGGCCTAGTGGGTCACACACAATAGATCTGGTCAATAAGATGAGGGCATGGACGCAATTTTATAGAAGTTTTGGGTTTTTGTGAAAAAATCCATCTTCTATATATAAATGGCTTATGAAGCCAAACCCTAACAAGCCATAGGGCTGGAGCACGTCCCAAGCCTCCTCTCTCTCTCCTCTCTCCTCTAGAAGGTGATCTCCCATGGTCAAGCTTGGATCTGGAAGGTTTCTAGAGGCCCGAAGGAAGATAGAACTCGTCTATTGAAGCAGATCGTGTGGATACCGCTAGAGACTGGACACTTGAACGGTTTTCAGCAAGGAGGAATGTCCTGTCTTCATCCATGGTGAGGGATTTGAGAAATCCCATGAGGTACTCTCGTTCTACTTCATATTCGGTTCCCGGTTTTACTCGTTCGGCATCGATCAAGGCAAAGATCATGGTTTTATGGAATCAATATTTTTCCGCTGTCATGTATTGATTTCTTACACCCACAAGGTTATAACTCTAGAGGCTAAATGACTAAGAGTTGCAACTGGCAATAGGTACCTACCTATTAAGTATGGGATGACTTGTTGTGTTTCCCACAAGGTCATCACCATAAAGTTAATAGGGTCGTAGTCCCCACTAGGATTTCATCGTGATATCCTGTCTTTACATAATGAGGGTTATGCAAATTCGTCGAAAATTAGTGGAAGCATAAATTAGGATCAAAGACCATATCTTAATTTTAATGAATGTTTACAATGTTATATTAATATGATTATATCTCAGTTGTAAAATACGATGATAAACCACAATTTGTATGGCATACTAGATGTAAAATAACTTAATGGTTCACACTTCTTAAACCAGTTTAGAACTAAGAGAATTGTTCTCATAGTTGACCAATTAACTATCCTACTTGAGAAGTAGGTGTCTCCTAGATTATCTAATGATGTGAAAAATAGATAAGATCTTGTCTATCTCATAGACAAGATGCATTGTTTGCCTAAAACTAGATGTTAGTCTCTATGAGACATAAATTATAGAGACAACATGGATAGATGGATATGAGATCCATCATGGCTCATAGTGATGAGCTAACTAAGGGAAAGTTAGAAAAACAATACATCTTAATTACTTCTTGTTTGTGAGACCAATAAAAATAAGTAAAATCATTAAATAGAAATAGGAGATAGTTAATGGTAAAAGAAGGTGGTCAAGATAATAAAGCCAGAATAAGACAGAATTCTTACACAATCATGATGATGGTAAGTGGAAGAGAAAGTACAAAATGTATTGTATACAATGCAAAGGTGGAGCTTGAGAAGCTTCATGCATCCAAGTCATTGACACTTACTTGTTTTAAATATACACTTAATAGTATTAGATACTATATGTGTATATCATAGTATTAGATACTATGGATGCATCTAATGGTATGAGATACCGGATATGGATCTTATATCTACAAGGAGTTGTAGATGATGACAAGTAAATGAAGGCTTAATAAAGAAGATGTTGACCTCCATATGAAATGGTGCAAAAGTTGCATCATTATTAGTCGGAGGTGCAATTCTTTAATAGCCTTATGTAGATGTCTTAATAATTAAGATTGCTATTATATCTTTCTATAAAAACATTATATGATTTTCTGCTTGAATAAATGTTGATTTATTCTAAGCTATGAAATTGATAGATGTTCTAATAGATTGAATGACAAGTGTTTGCCAGTGGGAGCTTAATGAATTGTTTAATCATATTTGATATGTTAGCTCTCATGTTATGTGTGAATACTCCATTTAAGAGGAAATGGGTTGATTTAGATCAATCTACACTTTAGCTTTATGTAGACATGGATAATGGGTCAATGAGTTGTTAGAACTCGTACATCTAGATATATGTTAGCCCATATCTAGTAAGGCTAAAGAAGAATACTTTTACTTCATTATTTCAAAGATGATGTCTCTAGGTATGGATACATGTACTTTTTGAAGTAAAAATCTAAGACCTTTGAGAAATTATCTGAGATTAAGAATGAAGTAGAGATACTAATGGAATGAGTATTAGAACTCATTGATGAGATCAAGGAGGGGAATACTTAAGTACATAATTCACATATAATTGAAGGATAATAGAATCTAATGGACACAACTTTACACATTTTAGCCTAATTGAGTAGCTAAAATGAGAAGCCATATTATGTAAGACATAATATGAACAATGATAAGCTTTGCAAAATTCCTCTTTGTCTAATTTTGGCTAAGTACTTATTATAACCACTTGATCTTAAGAGGTACCTTCTAAGTCTGTTCTGATTATTCCATATAGGATATGAAAAAGGGGTTAAAACTTGACCTTAAGCAAATTAATGTTTTGAAATGTCTAACCTGGTGAAAAAGTATAACTCTAAAAAGTTGGAATATAAGACTATGAAGTGTTGGCTTGTGGGATATCTTAAGGAAACTTCTGGATATTAATATACCACCCTTATGAACAAGGGTATGTGTTGCTCAACTCATTATATTTCTAAAGAAAAGTTCTTTCTTAAGAAAGATAGTGGGAGTAAGGTATATATGGAAGATGTTCCAGTCCCACAACTCAATGAAACTTCTATTAAGGTGCTAGTTAATAATTACATAAGAACAGTTCATAGGTCTTTACTTGTGTACATTCAACCTAAGAGATACGTGTGACATATTTCTAATGGATGAAATGAGGCATAAGATAATAAGGATATTGATCCTAGGATCTATAAAGAACCAATATGAGATATTAGTTCATAAATGGGAAGAGACAATAAAATCCAATATAAACTTTATCTATTCTAATCAAGTTTAGAACTTGATAGATCCACCTAAGGGTATAGTATGCATAAGGAATATATGGATCACTAAAGAATAGATTGTAGTGGATTAGAAGGTAGATACATTCAAAGGTGAGAATAGTTGAAAAGGATATCATCAAAGTCAAATGGTTGACTATGATAAGATCTTTTACCTATTCCACGGATTAATCCATTCGGATTTTGATTGTTACACACTATCGTTATAAGATAAGCTAATTGGATGTTAAGATAGTGTTCCTTTAAGGTATTTTGAGGAACAGGTGTATATGATACAATTATAGGGAATCAAGTCTCAATAACATCCAAGAAGAATGTGTTTTAAGTTCATTTATGGACTGAAGTAAAACTTCCTATGAATAGTATATAAGGTTTAATGAGATTAAGTTTTATAACTTCGTTAAGAACGAAGAGGAGCCTTGTGTATTCAAGAAGATAACTGGGAGTGCTATTACTTTCTTGAAATTTTATGTTGATGACATTCTACTCATTGAGAATGAAGTAGGTGTATTATCATAAGTGAGCCTAGCTATCAAATTAATTCTCCAAACATAATTTGGGTTTTGAGATCTATGGAGATAGATCTAAAAGCAATGCTCAGTTAATATACGTAGTCACCATAGTCAAAGGGTTTGACATGATAAACTTCAAGATAGGTTTCTTACCTATGTGGTGTGGAGTTGATTTTTCTAAAGTGATGTCTTTGAAGACTTCTTGAGAGATAACGAGATCACATTAATAGAGCCCTTATGCCTTTGTCATAGGGTCTATCATTAATTGATGATACGTACATGATGTGATAAATGCTCTAAGTGTTATGAGTATTCATCAGGAAGATCCAGGTGAGAGTCACTGGATAGTTTAGAGATATATCATTTGTTCTTGAGAAGCACAAAGAATGTATCTCTATACATTGGAGGATAAGACTTGAAGTCTTTTGTTTTACAAACACAAACTTCTAATCAAATAAGTTTGATATTAAGTCAGAATAATGGTGGTGTAGTGAGCTGGAAAGGTTCTATGCGATATAACATTATAAATTCTACAACATATGTAAACAAGTTTACATAGTGGTTGCACACTACTTGAGAAGTGTTTTAGATGAAGATTTTCATCTACATCTTAGATATGGGATTCTCCTAATTTTCTCTAAATGTATACCATTGTTTTGAGAAAACAATGGGGTAGAGCCAATGTCTCATCAGAAGTTTATAACTTTTGTGGCGACATCATACAATTAGAGAGATTGCAGCTTATAAAGATATAATTAAAGATAGAGTATCTACCATTAATAACATTGCAGATCCACTAACTGAAGTAGTTACTCAAAGAGTGTTTGAGCTTTACCTCGAGCTGATACAGATCAGCCAGATGGGTGATTGGCTTTAGTGCAAGTGGAAGATTGATAAAAATGTATGTCCTACAAGCCAATTACATATGATATGATTCGACATTTCTAGATATATCTTATTCAATTAATTAGGCAAATCTTCATTATAAGCTCTTATTAGATGCAAATATCATAATGAAGTCCTTGATCAAATATGATGATGATTGAATCATGATGAGATCATGATAATGAGATTAATCATCTAGAGGTATTTGATCTAAATGTTCTTAGTCATAGAATACTTAAGATGGGACATCAAGGATCCGGATAGACTAGTGTATGTGATATTTTCTCATTTGATGAGAATGACCAATCGCATTGGTCACTAGTGCGGAGACACTGAGATACACATACAGGTGCTCATCAGTTGAATGAGTTCACTGAACTAACCGAATTAGAAACCCTGAATGGTATCTTACCGAACTATCAATCAAGGTTTTCTATCATCATGGTTGCATGGTTGGACCTTTGACCTGAGTCGCCAAAGATACCTTGTTGGGTGGAACTTGTGATTTGACCATTGACTTTTGGATCACCGTTTAGATGGTCCAATATAGCGATGGATCAGGTACAAGGAAAACCCGATGGAGGTAATTGAGCGGACAACAAGAGATCATCCACTCTCGGCAAGTGAGAGTGAATGTCCTATAGGATAATACTCTAAATCCCTAGCCAGGGTAGATAGAATGATTGGAAAAGAAGTTTTCCAAATGATCCAATTCCGAGTATAAGATCTTATAGAGTCGGTACACTAAGGAGTTGATAGTCGATGCCGTACTCCTTTCCGACCGGGACATTGGATGGATGAGGGTTTATATCCATGCGGTAACTGATGATGGAAATGCTCAATGGAGATGAGATTATCCCATAGTCATTTGAGATCATGGGATGTGGCTTGTACCCTTCATGATCGGTAGGCCGATTAATCTGTTATCGGATAACAGATTTAATTAAATTAAATAGAATTGTTATATTTTATTTAGGCCTCAACTAAATAGACTATTGGGCCTAGTGGGTCACACACAAAAGGACTTATCCACAAGTACAGGGGCAATGGCATAATTTATGGAGATTTTGGATTTTTATGAAAAATTCTATAATTCTCTATAAATACTAATGGTTACAGTCAAACCCCATCAAGTCAAGAGTGAAAAACATGTCTCTAGCCTCCTCTCTACCTTCTTATCTCTCTAGAAGGTGTCCATGATCGATGGAGCTCCATTCGAGAAGAGTTCTCGAGACCGGTGCGAAGGAAGAACTTGCTGTGGATGAAGTTCGTGTGGATACTGCTGGAGACCGGACATTTGAACGGTTTGAAGAAATTAAGAAGTTTATCTCCTTCCTCTCCATGGGATTATATGAATCCCTATCAAGTATATTTGAATCCGATTTGATCAGTTTTTGGTTTTTGTCATTCGGTTTCGATTGAGACAGATTGTAAAGGAACCTATAGGAATCGTCGCTTCCGCTGCACCAAATTTTTATGGATGATTTCTTACAGTAATCACTACAAGAAAGGGTGCTATTGGGAATGACTTAATGGCGATGACTTCAAAAAGCTGTCTCCAATAACTTTATTCGTGATGGCTTAAGCTATCCCCAATAAAATTGTCGCCACATACATAGTTATGGGCATGACTCAAAGGAGTTGTCCCTATTACGTTTATTCGTGATGGCAATCATATTAACAGTTAAAATTTTCAAACGCCAGTCTATCGGGATGAATAGCGATGACTTTGTCAAGCTGTTGCTACTGATTGTTAATAGCAATGGTTTTAACCATCGCTAGTGCTCCCATCCGACCATTGAATGGTCAACTAGAATTGGCGACAACTTAAGCCATCACCATAGTTCTTAAATGTACCATTGGCAATGTTTGTAGGGTTTTATAAAACCCACTCCCCCTTCTTCCTCCTACCTTCTCTCTCTCTCTCTCTCTCTCTCTCTCTCTCTCTCTTCGTCGTCCCATTGCCTCTGCCAGTTTTGCTGCTGCCACTGCTTGATTATGTGGCCATCGTTCTCCTCTATCGCCACTACTGGCCTCTTCCTTCATCACCTTCGCTGTTGCTTGTGCTGCTAGAAGCCTCTTCCTCTGGTTGCACCGCCACCATTGTTGGCCTCTTCCTCCAGTTGTGCCACTGTTGGCTTCCTCCCTGTCTCCTACGCCACCAACCTCATCCTCCTCCAGGTAATTACTAACCCAAACAAGTTGGTTTATTAGTTTGTATGTATGATTTTATTTATTTTTCATGTTTTACTGTTGTTTGTGTGTTAAGCATTTTAAACATGTTAATTTAGGGGTTAAGCATATATTGTTTAGTATGTTAGGCATGTTAATTTATAAGTTAATTTTGTTAAAATAGTTTGTGTAGGGTTAAGCATAGTTACTTGTGGGTTAAGCATGTTAATTTAGGGCTTTCTAATGACTTTAGATTAAGAAATATGATTTTATTAATTTTGGCCATTAGAAACCAATTAAAAAAAATTAATCAAACTAGTTGTAATTGACCACAATGACCAATTAATCAAAATTGATTTTAATTTTTTCCCAAAGTGACGTGGAAACTAATTAACGTTTGAAACTGATTTAAATTGGCCAAAATGACATGGAAATTAACTCAAACTAGTTTTCTGGTTTGATTTGCTCCAAAATGGCATTAGAAACCAATTAAAATTTGAAACTAGTTTGAATTGGACAAAATGCCATGGAAACCAACTCAAACCAATTTTCCAATTTGATTTATCCCAAAATGGTGATAGAAACCAATTAAATTCTGCCATGGAAATCAACTAAAACTAGTTTTTCGGTTTGATTTATCCCAAAGTGGAGATAGAAACCACTTAAATTTTGAAACCGTTTGAATTGGCCAAAATGCCATGGAAACTAACTCAAACCAGTTTTCCAGTTTGATTTGTCCCAAAATGGCAATAGAAACCAATTAAATTCCAAAACTAGTTTGAATTGGCCAAAATGTCATGGAAACCAACTCAAACTAGTTTTCCAGTTTGATTTGTCCCAAAATGGTGTTATAAATGAATTAAATACCAAAACTAGTTTGAATTGGCCAAAATGCCTTGGAAACCAAGTCAAATCGGTTTTCCGGTTTGACTTGTCCCAAAGTGACGTTAGAGACTAAATAAATTCTAAAACTATTTTGAATTGTCCAAATGTCATAGAAATCAACTCAAACCAGTTTTCCAATTTGATTTATCCCAAAGTGACAATAGAAACCAGTTAATTTTTGAAATCAGTTTAACTTTGTTGAAATACCATGGAAACCAACTCAAACTAATTTTTCATTTTGATTTGTCCTAAGGTGGCATTAGAAATGAATTAAATTGTGAAACAGTTTTGAATTGGCCAAAATGCCATGGAAACCAACTCAAATCGATTTTCTAGTTTGAATTGTCCCAAAGTGACGTTAGATACCAATAAAATTTCAAAACTGGTTTAAATTGGCCAAAATGCCATAGAAACTAACTTAAACCAGCCTTTTGGTTTGATTTGTCCTAAAGTGGCATTAGAGACCAACTAAATTTCGAAACCGATTTGAATTAGCCAAAATGCCATGGAAACTAATCATATGATAATCGGTGTTTGATTATTAGGGTTTTCAATGGTAATGTTATCAATTATTTATCTCATGTTGGCTTTATTTTTTATTTTTAAGAAGTTTCAAATGACATTCTTGTTTGAAACTTACTTCTTTTGGAGGAGTTTCAATTTTGTGTACATCATTTTTGTTTTATACCATTCTTAATTTTGTATATATATTTGTTTATATTTCTAAAAGAACAATTAAGGAACATGGCAAGTAGCTTAGATAAGTCTTGAATAGATATTTTTAACAGATTAAGTCATTGGTATCCTTAAAGAGTAGAAGAATTTTTAAATTATGCATTTCATGAATGCAAGACCCGATTTAGACATGAACACGACAAAAGTTTGATTCAATGTTTTTATAAACGGTGTTGTAACACTTTCATTTTAGAAAAGACACGTAGTTAAAGAACATTTAATATGTGATGGCATATGGTAAAATTATCAAACGTGGATAAATCATTGAAAAATAGAATTTAATTTATGCCCTGTTTGGTAACACTATTAAGTACCTTTATCACTATCAATTTTAAAATTGATATTGATAGAAACCATTAAGAGATGTTTGGTTAATTGTATCGATTTTAAAATTTGTAGTGCAAACAAAGCATATTATGTAATACAAGTGTCAACTTGTATTACTTTTGATATTGATACTCTAACATTTAAAAATATTAATATCAATATTGATATAGTACCAAAAATGAAACTCTAAACAAACAGGGCAGTAAGTAACGAATATGAAGTTCAATTAAATGAACTAAGAGATGAACATTTAAACAATGAGGTGATAGAAATGCTTGAAGATATTCAAAATATTCAAGAAAATTCTAGACATCATGAGTGTGGAACCCCCGATCCGGACCCGGTTCCTTCTTCTCTTCTTCCCCGGGGTCGGAGCGATGAGCGCCACTCCTCTTTTCGGTTTCGTCGGTGGTGTAGGGTTGTGGTCGCCAGGAGCCGCGGGCTCCGAGAGTAAAGACAAGAAACGATGTAAGTTTTAAAGAAAATGACCAAACGTACCTAAGCGGAGAGATTGTGTTGGGGAGATTATGGGTTCCATCTTCCTCCTTTTCGGCCGGCCGAGAAGGAAGAGCTTGAAGCACTTTAGTTGTTCCTACAAAAACAAGTAAGCCACGAAAACAAGTGAAAGTAGATTAGAACTAAGATAGTGAAGCATCTTGCAAAAGAAGGGAACTAAAACCACAAAAGGAGATGAACTAACCGGATTGGGAATAACTCCCAACCCCCTTTTTATGTGTTTTTGGATGATGATATATGATATTACTAAGTTAAATATGCATGCAAATATGATGGTCTATGATGGAAAACATAGGAACAAAGTAATGCTAGAAGGTTGTGGAAGAAAAATAGGTTTCGGCTCCAAAAAACGGCAATCTGGAGTCCCAGGCGACCCGGCAAACGGGTCGCCTGGGCGACCTGGCAGGGGGGTCGCCTGGGCGACCTGGAGAACGGGTCGCCTGGGCGACCTGGCAGGGGGGTCGCCTGGGCGACCTGGCAAACGGGTCGCCTGCTGCACCAGAATTCGGTTTACTCCCGGATGCTCCCGCAAGGCTTTCGGATGGCTTTAGAAGCTTGATGACGACTCCCGGAAGCTCCTAGGATGTGGATGATGATTCTCCCTTTGATGTAGGAGCTTGAGAAGCTTCGAAATGGATGCCGATGAAGAAACGGGATGAAGAACGTCGATTTACGGAGGTGGATGGAAGTGGGAAGCTCTCAATCTCTTTGACAATGAGAATTGGGAGGGATGGAAGAGGTTTGGAACTCTCTAAGGCTCTCTCTTGGGAGCTTGGGACGTTCTCTCTCTTCTAACACTCTTCCAACCCTTGACAAGTGGTTAGGGGGTCCCTTTTTATAGGCAAAAGGGTCCCGGGGGCATTTCGAGCATAAAAATCACTTTTCGGAATCCGCAGGTGACCCGATGACCGGGTCGCACGGGCGACCCGTACGGCGGGTCGTCTGCGAAACTTTAAATGCCATTAAATGCGCGTGCGCCGAAAGCTGGGCGACCGCCGCCCGGGGTCTGCTACAGTGGCAGGCGACCCGTCAGTCGGGTCGCCTGCGCCCAGTCGACTCCGACCATCCGGGCGAGCGTGCGCCGCTCACGGGTCACTTCGCCCAGTTCGTACACTGTTTTGGCAGGCGACCCGATGATCAGGTCGCTTGCCGTACCTGACCAGATTCGACGTTTCACCTAACACCGTCAGAACGGACGATTTGGCAGATGACCCGTCAGACGGGTCGCCTGGGCGACCCGGCAGGGGGGTCGCCTGGGCGACCCGGTACACGGGTCGCCTGGGCGACCCGGTAGACGGGTCGCCTGGGCCCCCAGATTTCATTTTTGGGCTTTTTTCTTGGTGATCCGGTTTGTTTATCGGAAAACTCGAATACCTTCTAAGAAAACATGGATCTTACGCTCCTCAAATAGGCAAAATTTGCGTGTCTACAGCTTGCCTCGCCTTGGTGTCGAATTTGTAGGGGAGCGATATGGAATGAAGCGTAGATGAATGTAATGAGGCGTAGCGGCGTGCAATGGCGCGGACTGAAAAGGTGGCACCAAGGTGTAGATTTAGACACGCAGGCTACTGCCTAATTGGGCAATGGGCGGACATTACCGGTCCTTTGCCGTTCCCATTTGTCCTCTTCGGATAATTCCCGTCATTGATTGGATGGATGCAGTGCCGCGGGCACGAACATAAAGGGAGAAGCCTGCCCCCCCAGCGTGGGGGACCTCCGAGTCGTGGCTCGTGAGTTCATCTCGGTTAGCGGCCCAGCTCTGTGGTGTGCTTGTACCGAGAAGAGCCAACTAAACTAATGAAAATAAAGAGTGAACATCCAATCATTTCGGGGCTATATCTTCCGAGTTCATTTGGTCCTTGCATGGGTACCGATTTTGTCCGGAGTGGAATGACTCCATGTTCTTTTAGAATTTACTGAATCTAGCGAGAAACTTTTCGGAACACCGGAATACAGCTCGTTCGAAGTGTCCGGGGAGTATGCGATGCATGATGCATGATTTATATATATATATATATTTTGTGGGGAAAAATAGAAAAACAAACTCAAAAATAAGCAAATAGTTGAAGATATAGGTCCTATGTTTAACGGGTCAGGATACTCTTGAAAAGAACCGTCGTCCCCGTGCATAAGACTTTGGTCTATCCGCGAGTTTAGAGACAGTTGAACCATCATTGTTTTTGTTGAGGGGGTTCTCAAGCTCAACTGTCCCGAACTCGAGGTCTTCAACGTTTAACTATATAATAACTGCCGACAAGTGTACAGAGTTCCCAGGTGACCCGTCTGCCGGGTCGCCTGGGCGACCCGTTTGTCGGGCCGCCTGGGCGACCCGTCTGGCGGGTCGCCTGCACCCGTCGTCAGAGCAGGCAGATTAGACTTCTGGACATCTTTTCAGCCTTGAATATAGCGCAGGACAGCTCCTTTCCATCTTTTAAGCCCCCAACTCGCCCCTCTTGTGAGAACATCATACTTTCTCTCTCTCCTTTAGCTCTCTTACTCCTCTCACAATGTTTCATCCTTCAAGATTCATCCACCCAAAGAAGGCAAGACGATTTTCGGAGGTTCCGGGGCACATTTTCAACAGAATAGTGGCTAGAATTGTAAGTATCTTACTGCAAAATTATCCCCTTCTTATTTGGATTCCACTTTCCCTATTATTTTCGGATTTGAATCTGTCATCCGGAAATGACCCGGCATCAGGTCGCCTGCGCGACCCGACAGACGGGTCGCCTGGGCGACCCGAAGATGGGGTCGCCCGGGCGACCCGGTGAACGGGTCGCCTGGGCGACCTGGTAGGCGGGTCACCTGCGCATTGCTGACACTTTATATGTGCACATTCAGAATCCTCCGGCATTTCCGGGAGCTCGTCGCTATGGCTCATGTCAATGGGTCTCCCGCATTGTTCCGTATATCACTTTGCAAGCTCGCCATGTGCTTCGACAATGGGGCATGGCCGACTTCTTCGTTCATGTGGTGAATTGCTCTAAATATTATTGGGATTTTGCTCTCATAGGAGCCTTGGTTGAGTGTTGGCATCCAGACACTAACACGTTCATTCTTGATACTTTTGAATGCACCATTCTTCTTGAAGAAGTTGAAATGTTGCTAGGCCTCCCAAATTCTCCTTATGGTCAAGAAGATTTCATGTTTATCCCGCCTTTTTCTCTAACTGCTCACTTGTTTTTAGAGGAACTCATGACTCCAGTGGAAGCCTCCTCATTGATTGTTGGTAGCAAAATTTCTTTTGAAGGTCTCTTAACATGGTCCATCAAGAGTATGGATAAGGCTTCTGAAGATTCTGACAATCTCATTTGTGGGTTGAAAGGAGTGGTGACTTGTGCTGTTTCTGCCTTCCTTTATCCTTCAGAAGATGGTTGGATTGCCCCATGTTCCTTGCCTTGCATTTGGGGGTTATGGCGTCGGGAGCGTATTGCCCCATCTGTTTTGGGCTTCTTGTATGAGGGGCTTTCTGCGGCATGCCTCGGTCGTCTTATGTTTGGCAGCACCCTTCTTCTAATTTCTTGGGCGGAACTTCACTTCAAGTTTGATGTTGCCGAGGAGATTGTTCCGGCCTCGCGTTTGTTTCTCCGCAGCCCTTTGCATTCTTTATCCTCCGTTCTTGGCATGGAAGAGAAGGTCATTAACAGGTGTCCTACAGTGAAAACTCGCCAAGACCGGCGCACGTACTGTCCAAGCTTAACCGAGCTAACTTTTTATGCGTGCCACTCCCTTTGCTCGGAAGGATCTTAAAGCATGCTTTATCCCGGGAGTCGACCTTCGGCTTATAACCGGTACCTCATTGGTTTTATATAATGCTCATCGGTGTTTTCCCCAATTAGGTCTTTGTAGGCATAAGATGCCATTGGTGTCGCATCTCCCGAGCATCAAGGATCGCCGCCTTGGAACACCGGATGACGATGAGGAATGTCAAAGTGCAATTGCTTTGTGGAAGACGTGCAAATTACATAGTCCTTGGATGGTGACTGAAGAAGATGAAGCGCGCAAAGCTCGTTACTTGAAGAAGCTCCGGGCGATCCGTGCTTGATTTTTCTCTTTCCTGCACTTATGTTAGTTCCAAGCTATGTATTTTCAGACTATTGAACATTTGATGTAGTGAATGCATGTTTCCATTAAGTAAAGAGGGGCATTTTTTGGTTCTGTTAGTACGAAACGACACATGCCGGGGGTCGCCCGTGTGACCCGCTGACGGGTCGCTGGGCGACCCGAAGAACGGGTCGCCCGGGCGACCCGGACGGGTCGCCTGGGCGTCCTGGTAAAGGGGTCGCCTGCTGCGTCTGTCCTTGACAAGTACTTGACATGAGTGGTCATGTACTTGCTTTGACCACACTTAAGGCTTTAAGAGACCATAAGCTCGTGGGTCTCTTCTCCTACCACATTTTTACCTTCCTTTGGAGTGTGAAGTGTTGAGATTTTTGAGCAAGGAGGTTACCATCATGCCATATGCTAGGCAAAGCTCGGTTCTACCCATATCGGCTCTTCCGGATCATCTCCGGGGTCTTCGTCATCTCAATGAAGTAAGCGTATTGATTTCTTCTCTTTCATTCTCTCATTCTCATGTGCTAGACTCCTCCATTCGTCCTCCTTTTGTTAAGAGGATGCATGACCCATTGGATCAAAGGGTGCCCCTTACTGTTCTGGGAAGTGGCCCGATTTACGGGTCGCCTGGGTGACCCGTTAGACGGGTCGCCTGGGCGACCCGGGAGGCGGGTCGCCTGGGCGACCCGACAGACGGGTCGCCTGGGTGACCCGGAAGGCGGGTCGCCTGGTACCCACAGAACTTTTTCTTCTCCTGATTATCTGTGCCTTGTTCAGGAATTGCCGTCCTTCCCTTCTTCCAATTGTTTTGGTCAGTTTGCATGGGCTGAACGTCTGATGCGGACGTTGACACGTCATTCGTTGGAAATTTTACACGATTGGGGCTTAAGGGGCGTTCTTGCCCATTTCCGACGCATACACCGTTACCACTGGGATTTTGCGATGTTGGGTGCGTTAGTGGAACGATGGCACCCGGAAACTCATACATTCATATTTGCTGATTTTGAATGCTCCATTCTTCTGGAGGAAGTGGAGCTCATCTTGGGCCTAAGGGCCAGTGAAATGGGTGAATCTCCGGACTTCTTTACCCCGTCCATAGATTGCTCTTGCTTACAGATATTGCAGGAATTTATGTCTTGTTCAGAGGCGATTGCCTTGATGGATGGCGAGGGGGTCAACATGTCTCGCCTATACTGTTGGACTCTCTCTTGCTTGGAGTCTACTGGTGACTCGGCGGAGCAACTAATGTCTGGATTGAAAGGGGCTGCCGTATGTATCGTGATAACTGTCCTGTACCCTTCAGGAGATGACATTATCAGTTCTGCTCAGCTGGCCCATGTGGAGGGCTTATGGAGTGGCCGTCGGTTGGCTATGTCAGTTCTTGGTTTCCTCTACCAAGGATTAACTGAAGCTAGCTTAGGCCATTCTTTTTCTGGTAGCCTCTTGCTTTTTAGTTGTTGGGCTGATCTTCACTTCAGGTTCACGGCGTCTACCCCCGGCTTCCCAAGCTCCTTTACCCGAAGTCCTCTGGCCGGGGTGGCGAGACGAGCGGGCACGAGCGCAGGCGTTTGGGATCACTGCCCCGGGTTCCGGTCGAGGCGCAGTTGGCGGGATTACTTTGAGTCCGTCATGCATCAGCAGTTCTTTACCATTACTCAGCCGGTAACACGCACACTCTTCCAGGCTTGCCTTGTTCCTGGTAGAGAGCTATTTCTGGTGACGACGAGGTTTCTCGTGTTGTACAACCCACATCGATGTGCGCTTCAGCTAAACGTGCCGGTCCGTGAGCTTCTTCATCGTTCCCCGATTCCGAGGATCAGGCCGAGGCGTGTGGAGGCGAATGAGCGACATCTTCTTTTAGTTCAGGCAGGCTGGCAATGTTGTCAGTTGGCTTCCGCATCTCGGGGGGAGCTCCATTCTCTTGACGGCTTCATGGATTACTTTCTGTTTTTATCTGTTATTTTGGACTAGAGTATGCTCTGTAAGAGGGTTAGCACGGAGATGTACAAGAAAAAAACTTTCGTATTTTGAAAAAGTTAATTGCCATGCTTACAAGAATGTTTATGTGATTGCAAATACCCCTTTTTCTCTTTTCGGGTCGTGCCGGATAACCGGGTCGATGTGACGCGTCTACCGGGCCCAAATCGGCCTTCCATGTTCCGATCTCGGAATTGGAAGATACCCATAAAGATTTTCTATTTTTCTAATGTTTTTGGTGATTTTTTCAGAATTTTTTGATAGAAAGAAAAATTTTCACTGTTTCTATATAAAGGGCTCAGATTTACCGTTCATTTTCACCTGTTCTAGCGAGGATTCCGTGTGAAAAAGTGTACGGTCTACTTCCGCGGCTTCCTGCTTCTTCTACGACCTCCGAGGTTCGTTATTCCTTTCACGACTATTGTAGATCGTCGTTTCAACTTTTCATAGGCGCAAAAATTTTTGAAATCGGATGTCAGTAGGTCGAAAAACCGGTCGGGGAAGGGAGCGCATGCGTCCCCTTCCCCAGGCGGCCCGAAGCCGGGCCGCCTGGGCGACCCGGAGCCCGGGCCGCATGGGCGACCCGGCTTCGGGTCGCCTGCCGTAGGCGGCCCGAAGCGCGGGCCGCCCATGCGGCCCGCGGCGCGGGACGCCTAGGCCGAGCATCCCGCCGCGCGGGCCGCCCGGGCGGCCCGACGCACGGGCCGCTGCGATGGGCAGCCCGGCGCGCGGGCCGCTGCGCGCAAGGCGGCCCGTCGCGCGGGTCACCTGGGCCAGGCGTCCCGGCGACCGGGACGCCTGCCCAGGCGACCTGGGCGACCTGAATTCCGGAAACGCCGGAATGCCCAGAAAATTTATTTTTTTCAGATTATTCCATGTAACTGACAACTTGGCTTCATTATCTTCAGATGGTGCGACGTTCTCATACGTCCGAGGCCTCTACCTCCGCTGCGGCACCTGCGATGTCCGACGAGGACATCGGTGATGATGACGTTTTCGCCGCGCCAGAGCAGTATGTGGAGCCCAAAGTTCCGGTAATCATGCATGATTTTCTTTTATATTTTTCTTTTTTCTAATTGGGACTAACAAGACTTCCATTTATTGCAGAAGAAGATTCATTCCAGGATTTCTTGGGAATTGGTGGGCATAGTATACGAGGCGCTCCAGCCCTTCCAGAAGGTGCGCTTGGAGGGGATGGGTTTCGGCCCATTCTTTCGTTGCGCGCCATTCTGGGAGGACCTCCCTTTTGTCCAGGCGATGAGGGAGAGGTGAGATTCCACCTCTTGCTCATTCCTTTTTCCGTGGGGGCACATGGTGCCCACACTGGAAGACGTGGCACGCATTACCGGTTTGCGTGTCCATGGCCTCCCCGTGACGGGGAAGTCCTACGCTGACTACTCGAGGAGACTCGAGCGTTACTTCGGACTTTCCCTCCCGGCGAGTCCAGGGGGTTGGCGCACCCTTAAGAGGGGTCCTTTCGCCGCCCTTGTCGGCATGCGCGATGCCGTGCCGACAGGGGTCTTCATACCGGCTTTCCTTGCGCAGCTGGTCTTGCGCGTTCGGGAGGCCCTCTGTGGTGAGGAGGGTACTCCTCAGGCAGACGTGGACCTCCGTAGGTTCTTGTTGTTCTTCTTGGCCAGACTTCTTCTGTCCACGAAGAGCGACAAGGTACACCTACGATTCGTGCCCCTACTCGTTAACCTTGAGCAGGTTGGCGAGTATGCCTGGGGCGCCGCGATGCTTGCCCACCTATTCTCATCCCTGGCACGTGAGAGTGGTGAGATCTCAGTTGCCGGGTTCACCCCGTTTCTACAGGTATGCCTTGCTTTATTTGTAGCATTTATTATTAAATGAAAGAAAACTAACGGCTATCTTTTTGTTGCTTTTTCAGATCTGGGGTTACATGCACCTTCCTCTGGGGCGGGGAGTCCGCTCGGACCCGCCCCAGTACCCTTTTCTATGCGGGTGGTCGGTACAGCGACCAGCCGGTTCCGATGATGTCCAGCTGGTCGACCTTCGCCGTCGACTGCTCCGTTTCCCCCACGATCAGGTATGCCTTTTGCCCTCAGCTTTGATCATATTTCTGATAGCACTGCTCTTTTAACCGATATTTGGTACAGGTTGTTTGGCAGCCTTATCTGGGGTCGGACGAGCAGGAGCAGCCTTGGGTTCAGGCCACCCAAGGGGTTCTGGGTCGTGACACCTTCCTCATCTGCCTCAACGAGGTGGAGCCTCTATGGGTGCGTCTTGCGATGCGCTCGCTGGGGCTCCACCAGGAGTGGGTCTTCCCAGACCCACACGAGCAGGTGGGAAGGTCGTCACGAGGCCTCACTGTCGCCGTGGATTGGCGACACGAGTGCCGTACCGCCTTGGACATCTGGCGGCGTGGTGGCACTCCCGTGGAATCCACGGCCACGGATGCCTCGAGTACCTCCGACAGTACACTGAGTTCTATGGCCACCTCTTCTCTGACCCGGAGGTTTGTAACCCCTTCCTTTCCTTTTTTTAGAATTTCTTTGTTACCTGTCTGGATGACTGATTATGCAACTTTTCCTTGGTGCAGGAGGCGGAGGAGAGGGAGCTAGTTCATCTTCGCGAGAAGGTGACCTCCCTCCGGGAGAAGGCCCGACGCCAGGTATGACTTTCCTTTCTTTGCTGCTTGTCTTATGACCGTCAGATTAATACCATTTATCTTCTTCTTTCAGCGAGAGAAGCGCCGGGAGAAGGAGGAACGAGCTCAGCGCCGGCTGCAGGAGGCGCAGGATCGCTTCCTTCATACTTGCCACGAGGTTTGTTCTTCTATCTTCAGGCCTTGTTTCTGTTGCTTTTATTGATTCACTCTGGTTCTTTTCAGCGTGACGAGGCCCGCCGTCAACTGGAGGAGTTACGGGGCCGAGCCGGAGAGGCCGAGCCTATGGACACTGATGGGACAGGCGTCCCGGAGACAGCTACTTTCTTCCCGGAGGGAGCCGCCACGGCCTGGCCCTCGCCAGTGTGGGAGCCTTCCTGCTCGGTGGTTGTCCCGTACGGTGACCGTTCCACCTTGTGGGCGGATTTGCTAGCTGCGGTATGTTTTTTCTTTGCTTACTACTGGCCTTTTTTTCATTTGCTTGGTGCTGACATTCTCTTTCCTGCAGAACGCAGGGCTCCTTCACCAGGTTGCTGAGTCGGCGAGGACCGAGCAGAGTCTTCGCGACTCTGAGCAGAGTCTTCATGATGAGGTGAGTTCGATGCTCTCCTTCTTTTTTCTCCTTGCACGTTGTTAAACAGCTTCCCCCTTTTTAGGTTGAGCGGCTATCAAGGCACGTCGGGGAGCTCGAGTTGCAGCTCTCCTCCTCGTCTGCAGAGGTATATATAAAAAAATCTTTCTGAAGTTGCTTTTCTTGACATTTTCTGACAGGTCTCTTGGTCTAATTGCAGCTTGCCACCCTCCGAGGGAAGGTGGAGGACCTCTCTCGCCCGTCTGGTGAGCGGGAGATGGGCCTCCGACTGGCCTTCATGGAGGAGACTCGTGCGATGGAGCAGCGCTATGCGAGAGCGCATCCGGACATTGGAGGAGCGCCATGCGAGAGCGCGTTCGATCCCTGGAGGAGCGTCACATAGCGAGTTGCGGAGGGCTTCCGAGCGGCGGCATCGGTGACATTGGAGTTTGCTCGGGCCCGGTCGAGTCGCGCTCTCACCGTTCGGCGGCTCCCGGATGACGATCCCGGCGGGGTCTTAGTCGGAGTCGTGCGGCCGCGTCTGCTCGGCGAGGAGATGAGAGGGCGGCAATGCCCCCTCCTGTCTCGACCCCAGAGGATCCTGTATCAGAGGGAAGCGGCGAGTCTTGATTGTGCCGGCTCTCTCCTTATCCTTGTACATTGTGATTGTTAGTGATATTGGATTCATTCTTTCTCCTGCGTGTCCAGACTTTTGAGAGCACGTTAGTTTTCTTTTAGGGTATAGCCCCTTGCAATTTGTCAAGGGGCGTTTCCCCTCTCAAACAGGAAGATAATAAATATGCAATGCATTTAAAGGAAACATGCAAGACGGAAATTAAATATGGATGCAAAAGAGAACATTTTTGTTTGTTTTGGGGTTTTCTATTTTGTTTGTTTTTTTTCTTTCTAAAGCTTTTTTCCTTCTTTTTAATTTTCTGATTTGTTTGTGTTTTAGATTTTTTTTTTTGTGTGAGGAGAGCAACCGTCTTTCATCCTTTGACTCGCTTGCAAACCGGCATCCTTTCGTTTCCTTTCTTGGTTAAAGGTAAACATCACGTGTAAATAGCTTACCTTGACTTGTATCTTTTGTCCTTCTACCTTTAGTTGGTCAGGGATCCCTCCTAGTTAGATTAGTCAATCTCTATCCGTGGAGGTTAAGAGGGAAGAAAATTTAGGCAAGTCCACGGCAGGGTTAAAGAATTTGAATTTGTTTTCCCTACTAATGCCCGAATTACCTGTTGGGATTTGGCCTCTTCGGGTCTCTTCTTTTGATTGCCCCTATTTTTGCGGCCCTCATTCAGACGGATTTTTTTTCTTCTTTTTTGATCCGTGGGGTTCATTGCCCATCTTTTGGAGCCATTTTTCATTTCTGGGGTTATTTCAGGTGCTCATTCAGGCAGGTCAGATATATATATATTTCTTTTTCTTCATGACCTGAGGGGTTCATTGCCCATCTTTTGGCACCTATTATTTTGAGAAATTAGACCCTCTGAGGCTGCCTCCTACTAGGGTAGCAGGCTTTTCGAGTATTCCTTGTTCTAATCCTTACACCTGCCGTGGACCGATTTGTGGAAAGAATCGGATAAGAATGTCACTTCTTTACTAGGAGGTCTTCCATCCCTTCTTCCAGTATCAGGCCATCGGATGACAGATCAGGGCGTGAAGTGGGTGCAATATGGTGCTTATCCTTAACCTTGATCGAATGGTTGTGCCGTGTGACAAGCAAGCCTTGGATGATAGCAAAGTTCATCTTCTCGCAGCATTTTGTTGTATATATGATTTTTTTGGATTTTTATGGAAAATATTTTTTGAGAAAGAGTCCGTTCCACGGATGATTCAATTCTTCTCCTTCAGCATTAAGCAGTTTATAAGAATTGCCAGGATAAATAGCTGAAACTATAAAGGGGCCCTCCCAATTAGGTTGAAGCTTGGAACGGGGACCACCCGGCTTAACAAATACTCTTTTAAGCACCACTTCTCCGACTCGAAATTTTCTCTCAATCACTTTTTTCTGATAAAATCTTTTGAGCCGATTTTGATAAGCTCTAGCATGTTCAGCGGCGGCCAGCCTCTTTTCGTCCAGCAGATCGAGTTGCACAAGGAGAGATTCCCTGCGTTCACTCACCGGGATTTCCTGATCAAGCTGAACTCGGAGGGACGGTATGAGCACCTCGTATGGGACTACGGCCTCCATTCCATATGCCAAGGCATAGGGAGTTTGACCCGTTGGGGTCCGTACTGAAGTGCGGTAGGCCCATAGAGCGTCTACCAGCTTATCTGGCCAATCGGCGAACTTGCTAGACTCACACGTTTTCTTGATGATTTTAATCAGGGTTTTATTTGTTGCCTCTGCCTGGCCATTGCCTTGAGGGTAATATGGTGATGAATGATGCAATTTTATGCAATACCTGTTGCAGAGGTCCTGTAGCTCTTGAGAGATGAATTGCGGCCCATTGTCGGTGACGAAGTTGCTAGGGATACCGAACCTGGCGAGAATGTTGCGCTTGATGAAGGTACACACAGTGGATGCCTTGATCTCCGCATATGCCTCTGCTTCAGCCCACTTGGTGAAGTACTCCGTGGCCGTAAGAATGAAAGACTTAGTTTTGATGGCGGCGTTCGGGTCTCCAAGGGGTCCAATGATATCAAAGGCCCACATGGCGAAAGGCCATGGAGCGTGTATTGGGTGAAGAGAGGAAGCAGGTGAATGGATTTTGTCGGCATGGAGTTGACATTGATGGCAATGCCGGACAAAGACCGAACAATCTTCTTCGAGAGTGGGCCAATAGTACCCTTGCCGAATGATTTTTTTAGCAAGGGCTTGGGCGTTGACATGACCCCCGCACACTCCAGAATGTGCTTCATTGAGCACCAGTTCGGCTTCTTCTTCATCTATGCACCTTAGCAAGATTCCAGTCAGGCTCCTCCTGAATAGGGTTCCCCCTAGTAAGACATATTTCTGAGAGATTCTTCTAATGATTTTCCTTTCGGAGGGTGTTGATCCTGGTGGAAATGATTGATCTTTGCAAAATTGAGCGATTTCGGAGTACCAAGGCTTTTCTTCTTCTTCAAGCGACTCTTCTACCTCGACCAAGGTTAATTCCTCTCTCTGCCTCAGATGGTCCTTATCCTCGAATCTGGCTCTTACCTTGAGGAAATAGGGGTCTTCTAGGGCGGCATAACTTGCCGGTGGACAAAAATATTCTTTTCGATCCATTCGGCGGAATGGGTAGGGATGATGCCAATGATGCCAAAGAATCAGCAAGGATGTTCTGAGCGCGAGGAACGTGGACGAATTCAAGCTTGGAAAAGAGTTTGATGACATATGAAGCGAGCTCTTGATAGGGCCTGAGTCCGGGGTGAGAGGTTTTATAACGAGCCAGGACTTGACGGAGGATCAGTTGACTATCTCCTATTATTCTAAGCTTGGTGGCTCCATGCAAATGAGCAGCTCTCAACCCAGCCAGCAATGCCTCATACTCAGCTATGTTGTTGGTCACGGGGAAGCTGAGCTGGAAGGCCTGAGGGATGACTACGCCTTCAGGAGATAATAAAACGACCCCGATGCCCCTACCTTGGGAATTAAGGGCCCCGTCGAAGTGTAATGTCCATAGATCGGGAATTTGGACGGACATTAATTCTTCGTCGGGCAATTCATTTCGAACAGGGTCAAAGGTAGGGACCGGATGGTGAGCCAGGTGTTCGGCGATAGCATACCCCTTAACTGACTTTTGTTGGACATAGCTGATATCAAACTGGGAAAGGAAACTTTGCCAGCGGGCTAGCCGGTCGGTTAGCACTGACTTTTCAAGGAGAAACTTGATTGGATTCATTCGGGCGATAAGATGGACTTCGTGAGCCAAGAAATAATGTTTGAGCTTCTGCACCACCCACACGAGGGCGGAGCACGTCTTCTCCATGCTGGTATACTTGAGCTCACAAGAATCGAAGATTTTGGAAAGATAGTAAGTAGCCCTCTCCTTGCCTTCTTCATCTACTTGTGCCAGTACTGCCCCTAGAGATCCCTCGAGCACAGAAATGTACAAGATTAGGGGTTTTCCTTGGACGGGTGGTCTGAGCACCGGTGGATTTGCTAGATAGTCTTTAAGTCCTTGGAATGCTTCCTGGCACTTCTTATCCCACTTAAACTCAGCCCCTACTTTGGTTAATTCATAAAAGGGTTTGCACCTTTGGGAATGCTGAGAAATGAATCGCCGGATAAACTGCAACCTTCCAATCAATCCTCTGAGCTCCTTGAGGTTGCGTGGTGGCGGGAGGTTGGCGATTGCTTTAGCCTTGTTGGGATCAATTTCAATTCCTCTCTTGCGACAATGAACCCTAACAATTTTCCCGAGGAAACTCCGAACACACATTTCTTTGGGTTCATCCCGAGCTTGTACTCTTGACCCTCTGTAAAACTTTTCTCAAAGCTTCTGGGTGATCATCTAGAGTTCTAGATTTAACCACCAAATCATCCACATATACTTCCACGTCCTTATGCATCATATCATGAAAGATGGCCATCATGGCTCTTTGATAGGTCGCACCAGCATTCTTTAGTCCAAATGGCATGACCACATAGCAATATGTACCCCAGGGCGTGGTGAAAGAAGTCTTCTCCTCGTCCTCCTTGGCTAGCCGGATCTGATTGTAACCCGAATACCCGTCCATGAACGAGAGAGCCTCATACCCTGCCGTGTTGTCAACCAATACATCGGTATGAGGGAGCGGAAAATCATCTTTAGGACAGGCCTTGTTTAAGTCCCGAAAATCAATGCAGATCCGAATCTTGCCATCCTTTTTCAAAACAGGGACTATGTTTGCCACCCATTGTGGATAGAGAACGACTCTAATGAATTTAGCTTGATGTAGTTTGTCGACCTCTTCTTTCATCTTTAAGGCAACATCTGGGTGGAATCTTCTAAGTTTTTGTTTGACTGGGCTTGCTCCTTCCTTAAGGGTTAATCGGTGTTCAACTAAGGAATTATCTAACCCAGGCATGTCTTGATAGGTCCAAGCGAAGGCTTCTTTGTGATCCTGCAAGACTTTTACCAAATTTTCTTCTTGAAGAGGGGTGAGGTTGGCACTTATGAGGACAGTTCTGGGGTCTTCTGGTGTGCCGAGATTCAATTCCTTAGTAGGCTCATCAGCCGCGGCCGAAGGTTCCTCGAATCTCTTAATTCCCGACGCGTAACTGTCAGCCATGTCCTCTTCTTCATCTTCGGATTCAGAATCCTTTCCGGTGGCCACCTCGTACACCCCTAAGGACGTATCAATGTTATTTCTTTCTTCATACCTGATTTCTCCAAGAGAAAGTGGATCTTCTAAAAATTCTGGCATCTTGGTACATTCTAATGCCGCTCGTGCTAGCTGGTGTAAGTACCGGTTCGGAACTCTCTTCCCTCTTTTTCTAGATTGAGCTACTCCTACAGAAAGTGAAGGTGCGGTATTTACAAGGGGAAATCGTGGATTTTCTAGGTTGGTGGTGGGAGAGGCGACCTCCGGGGCCAGGAGAGACGTCTCCTCGATCGACCAGCGAGTCGCGAAAAGGACGTTTTTTTTGGTGAAAATCAATCATGGAGATCGACCTATTTTCAGGTGCCTGCTCGGCACATAAAGACAAGAGGGTGAGGAGACCTGACAAGCTCTCTGGGTCATCGGAGCTTGCCGTGATTGTGCGAGATCTTGGTGGTATAGGACCGAGGGTCAAAGAGGAGAATGCTCGGAGGAGCATCGGATGTAAGGGGCTAGCGGGCCTGATGGAAAGAGTGTCGGTGAAACATTGCCTAGGCTCAATGTTGTCTGAGAAAGATGGCTGCCTGGCATTGTTATCACTGAAGGGAATGGGGAGTCCGTGAGACAAACTAAGTTGAATGGGTGACTAAAACCCTGAGAAGGTAAGGACGATAGATGGCCCTCGAGGAATGGATTGATAATGGAAAGAAAATTGCTTGGCGGATCGGTTCCCGTGAATCAGAGCCGAGTCCGTTTTGGTTCCTTCACTTGTTCCCTCTTCATCGGCCAAAAACAATGAGTGTAACGAAAGATAAAGCTCTTCCTCACCTTTATCGGTTCTTTGTCTTTTTCTAGGCCTCGTGTTGATATCATGGCACTATCCTGGACCCTCTTGCCAAATCTGGATGACTTCTCCTCGGAGAAAATATTCGGACATATTACTTTTCCATGGTGCTTTGGTTCGGATGTCCTTTTATCTTTCTTGATTTCTCGGTACCCAAGCCACCGCCTTGGTCTTCTGATGGGGAAGTTTAATGGGTTTATCGATCCCTTGCGAGAACCTACCCAAACCCTGTCCTTCTTGATATCCCAATATTTTCATGATGTGCCAGCCAATGGGGAGCTCAGCATCTCTCTTTTTGTGTTGAATTTGCTGCGAAGATTCACCGGTCTCTGGCAACTCCATCAAGGTTAGCACTGGCTGGGTCGGCAGCCACGAAGTTGCGGATGGCAAAGGACTCCCATACCTTGATCCTTTGATGACTTGTCCTTTGTATGGAAATTTGATGCCTTGGTGATTTGTGCATGCCACTGTCTCAAGGGTCCCCAAATAAGGACGCCCCAATATAGCCTTGTAAGTAGGGTCCACTTCAAGTATGTGAAATTCACACGTAATAGCCTTGGGGCCTAGCTCCACTTCTAGCATTCCTGTGCCTTGAGCGGGCCTCTTGATATTGTCAAATGCTGTAACCGTGAGACCTGAGGGATTAATCTCTCCCATGGAGATGTTACATAACTCTAATGTTTCCGGTGGCATGATATTTAATGAAGCCCCGGTGTCCACCAAGCAATTTGTGAGTAACACCCCCTTTACACCAATAGTTAGGCATAGGGCGCATCTCCGGACATCAGGACTTGCCAGCTCCTCATTTGTGAATGTCAGAGCAGGGTGCGCGCTTTTTGGTGCCAGAACAGCAGTAATCTTTTCAGGAGGGAGGCTTTCATGTACCATTACCCTTTGAAGATATTGTTGCAAGACTTCCTGATGAGTTTTGGACCTCTTGATTAATTCCAGGATGGATATTCGTGCTGGCATTTTGTCCAAGTGCTTCAACAAGTCATATGATGTTCCTGGGGCTGGCTCTTCAATAACCTCTTCTTCCGGTTCTTGTGTTGCCCCTACTTGTGGGAATACGCGCTGGAACATACGCCCACTCCTGAGAACCGTGGCGAGTTGGGGCTGAGTGGGCTTGTGGGTTGTTGCTGGTTGGACAGGCGGTGGGTCGGGGATGGTAGTGGTTGTCGTTGGCTCGATGGTCGTCGAAGTTGGAGTTGTAGGGGGTGTGGGGTTAGTGAGAGGCGTGGGTTGAGATGGTGGGGGCTCCTTCTTGGTGACTGGGGGTGTGATTTTGGGCTGAGCGGGAGGTGGCCGGATGATGGGTCCGAGGGGGAGTGGTGGTGGAGTGGATGGGGCTATACTTGGTCGGATTATGGTTCGTCCTGGGTACAACGGGGCGGAAGGAGGTCTTATAATGGGTGGAAGGTTAATTGGGGATCGGGGTATGGTGAGTAAAATTCGGTTGGCATGGGTTGGTTGTGGGCGAGTTGGGAAAGTGGGCGTGAGGTTCTCGAAGTGCCACTTTTGTTCTCGGTTCTGAGCATCTTCCGAAGGAGTTGAAATGTGGACAACTCGATGGTTGTCAGGTGTAGGCGCGGGCGCATGTGTTGGTAGCGGGTTTTGCACTATTCCCAAGTTTACTTGCTGCTGTTGTCTTTCTTGTACAGTTGGTGCTCGAGTTTTGAGTGAATTGATGTATTCTCCCATCTGTGCCCAGTCAATGCTGCCTTGCTCATTTAAATCATGAATGTAATCCCGAAAGTAATAGCAATCCTCTATCTTGTGTCCGGGATATCTATGATAGATGCAATATTTGTCCGTGTTTGCTGTTCCTGGCCAAACCATTCTTTCCTTTGGGAGTGTTATTTGTTGTGCTGCCATCAGGGCGTTGAAGATGTCAGTCAAGGAAGAAGGCAGAGGAGAGTAGTTCTCTCTCTTGGCCCCCAGTCTTTTACGGCCGTATGTGTTTGGTGGTGGTACTGTTGGTAGTTGGGTGGCACAGGTGGTTGGCGTTGGTTGTTAACCGGGTTTTGTGTTCTTTGAGGTGGAGGAGGCAACTGGGGCCTTGGGGGTCGAGGAGGTGGCTGCTGGTAGGTTCTTGTGTTGTGGTTAGGTCGAGGGTGCTGGTATTGGGGAGAAGAGTGTTGGTATTGGGGAGGAGCGTTACGGATCGGGTTTCCTACCAAACTTACATTTTCATTGTTGACTATCCCTTCAGTTACCGGGCCAGAAGTGGTGAAGGCGGCCTTTTTGGTGGCCCGGGGTTTTGGGTCATAAAGATTCATCAAGGGTGTGTCTTTAAGCTGAGTCTGGATGTATCTAGCTCTCTCATATAACTCTGCCATAGTTCCCGGATGGTGCATGACAAGTATGTTTCTCAGTGCTGGAACGGCATTAGCTATAATCATTTTAACTTGCTCGGCTTCAAAAACCGGGTCAGCTAACTTTTCAGCCATGGACCTCCATTTGTCAGCATATTTGACAAAATCTTCTTCTGCCCTCATTCTTTCTGACCACAGATCTGTAATTGAATAACTCGGGCCCATCCTATCCCTGTACCTCTGCAAGAATTTGGGTTTAACAATGTCAAAATTACCGGCCTCCGAGGGGTCAAGTGAATAGAACCATTCTAGGGCGTGCCCTTCCAGAGACCTTCGGAAAAGATAGGCAAGGGCTTGCCGATCGTCTTGCCAAGCAGATGACTCATAAAGAAAATCTTTGACATGAATGTAAGGGTTACCGGTGCCGTTGTAACGACGGAAAACCGGTAATTCGGAGGGTGGGAATCGGAGGATCGGGAGAGAAGGGAGAGAAACATCGGGTGCCGACCGAGTGTCGATCATGCGGCGGAGCTCCTTGTATTGTTCCTTGAGTTCGTTGATTGCCACATTATCAGCAGTTGGTTCTCGAGTGATTGGGGGAGACGGGGCATATGTAGGTGCCCGATGTGTCGGATTTTGAGGGGGGAGAGCTGTAACTTGATGAGGTGGTTGCACCGAAGGGTATGCAGGATGAAGGAGGTGATTAGAAGAATAGACCAAGGGTCTAGATGGCCCCGCCAAATTAGGATCCGGATGGTTGAGATTCGCTATCGGAAAGAGATGATCGGGAGCGATCGGACCGGTGTGTGAATGACCGTGTGGTACCACCTCGGGTTGGCGACCCACGGATCGGGGCGTGGATATAGGAGGAGGTCCCTCCATTTGTGGGTGATTAACGGGAGATTTGCCCCGAAGAGCGGTTTGAAGGGCTCGAACAAGTTGATCGGGGTTGGCTTGGGATAAAGCCTCTTGAAGAGAAATCGGGTTAGGAGGGGGAGAAACGACCCTATCGGTTTCGTAGGGATGATCGGGATCATGGACGGCACAGACGTTTCCTTCATGAACTGACTGGACCTCTTGTGGGTCGGCGTGCGCCTGGTCAAACTCCTCGGGCTCGTAGTAGTCCGCCATGACACGTCCGGACCTAAGTGACATAGGCATAAAGCAAAAGAGCAAGTAATAGAAAATAAATTTTTTTTGTTTTTTTGTTTTTTTTGTTTTGTTTGTTTTGTTTTTTTTTGTTCTTTTGGTTGTTGTGATCAAAGAAGTATTACCTCAAGCAATGATTTCTTTTTGGAAGATTTTAAGGATTTTTGTGAGAAGGTTAACCCCCTCTCTTTTTTTTTTCGATTTTCACTTTCGTTGCACAAACAAGTTAAAACAAAGACTTAGAATGATTAAACGCGCCTTTTTTTTGTTCAATCCTTAGATTAGTGAGCTTCTTAAGAGAATATTGTCCTCTCAATGATAGGTCGGACCCTATGCTCTCACGACGCCGAGCGATCTAGGATTAACACTTTTCTCACAACGATGGGGTGATAGGTGACACCGGGTTTTTTGGGATAAAAGGTACAACCGGCCCGATCGGTGAAGAGGGAATCCTTCACTTTTGGGGACTTACGGAGGCCTTAGTGAAAACCAATCTAATCAACCGAGAGGGAATCCCCGGAAGAGAGATCGGAATCCACCAAGAGACGCGGGTGGGATGGAGATGTCTTTTGGGAGGTGGGTGAGCCTCCCGTCTCGAATGACCTAACGAGTCGGGCGAACCCGGTACTCAATGCAATCTAATGCAAGAATTTAGCAAGGATGAGATGGCACACAATAAGAAAGAAAAACAATGCAACGATCAACAAATAACAACTAGGATGATGATTGAACTATAAAGAACAATAACTAGACAAGTCAAGGATGCTAGAAAATATTGAATTTTGCAAGTTTGATTCAAGAGAAATGAGCAAGAACAAGTAAAGCTAAAGATTACAATAGGAAAAGAGCTTCTGAAAGCGTAGATGACCCGGCAGACGGGTTACCTATGAGTCTGGCAGGCGACCCGACAGGGGGGTCACCTGCAGAAAACAGAAAACAGAGCCGAAGGAAAGCACTTAATAACCAGGGTCCCGCGGGGACCGAAATAGCATGGATTTGAAACTAAACTAAGGACAAGATGCTTGGCAATAATAGTAAATGGAAAAACAAGTAGATCCACGTAGGGACCTAAGAAAACAGAAAGCTCTAAATCATAAAAACAGGAGATGACCCGGCAAAGAGGTCATTTGCGAAAACAGAACACTTCCGGGAACTTGTTTCTTCAAACCGGAAGGAGATCCACGCGGGGATCGACTAGATAAAAGCACCGGAGGACAATATGAAGATAGTGATGGTGAGAAGGGGCTTACTTGGAAATGAGGGAACAACTAAGTTTACTTCAAGCATGAGAAGTCCCACCGTGGTCGCCAAAAGATGTGGAACCCCCGATCCGGACCCAGTTCCTTCTTCTCTTCTTCCCCGGGGTCGGAGCGATGAGCGCCGCTCCTCTTTTCGGTTTCGTCGGTGGTGTAGGGTTGTGGTCGCCAGGAGCCGCGGGCTCCGAGAGTAAAGACAAGAAACGATGTAAGTTTTAAAGAAAATGACCAAACGTACCTAAGCGGAGAGATTGTGTTGGGGAGATTATGGGTTCCATCTTCCTCCTTTTCGGCCGGCCGAGAAGGAAGAGCTTGAAGCACTTTAGTTGTTCCTACAAAAACAAGTAAGCCATGAAAACAAGTGAAAGTAGATTAGAACTAAGATAGTGAAGCATCTTGCAAAAGAAGGGAACTAAAACCACAAAAGGAGATGAACTAACCGGATTGGGAATAACTCCCAACCCCCCTTTTTATGTGTTTTTGGATGATGATATATGATATTACTAAGTTAAATATGCATGCAAATATGATGGTCTATGATGGAAAACATAGGAACAAAGTAATGCTAGAAGGTTGTGGAAGAAAAATAGGTTTCGGCTCCAAAAAACGGCAATCTGGAGTCCCAGGCGACCCGGCAAACGGGTCGCCTGGGCGACCTGGCAAGGGGGTCGCCTGGGCGACCTGGAGAACGGGTCGCCTGGGCAACCTGGCAGGGGGGTCGCCTGGGCGACCTGGCAAACGGGTCGCTTGCTGCACCAGAATTCGGTTTACTCCCGGATGCTCCCGCAAGGCTTTCGGATGGCTTTAGAAGCTTGATGACGACTCCCGGAAGCTCCTAGGACGTGGATGATGATTCTCCCTTTGATGTAGGAGCTTGAGAAGCTTCGAAATGGATGCCGATGAAGAAACGGGATGAAGAACGTCGATTTACGGAGGTGGATGGAAGTGGGAAGCTCTCAATCTCTTTGACAATGAGAATTGGGAGGGATGGAAGAGGTTTGGAACTCTCTAAGGCTCTCTCTTGGGAGCTTGGGACGTTCTCTCTCTTCTAACACTCTTCCAACCCTTGACAAGTGGTTAGGGGGTCCCTTTTTATAGGCAAAAGGGTCCCAGGGGCATTTCAGGCATAAAAATCACTTTTCGGAATCCGCAGGTGACCCGATGACCGGGTCGCCTGGGCGACCCGTCTGGCGGGTCGCCTGCGGAACTTTAAATGCCATTAAATGCGCGTGCGTCGAAAGCTGGGCGACCGCCGCCCGGGGTCTGCTACAGTGGCAGGCGACCCGTCAGTCGGGTCGCCTGCGCCCAGTCGACTCCGACCATCCGGGCGAGCGTGCGCCGCTCACGGGTCACTTCGCCCAGTTCGTACACTGTTTTGGCAGGCGACCCGATGATCAGGTCGCTTGCCGTACCTGACCAGATTCGACGTTTCACCTAACACCGTCAGAACGGACGATTTGGCAGATGACCCGTCAGACGGGTCGCCTGGGCGACCCGGTACACGGGTCGCCTGGGCGACCCGGTAGACGGGTCGCCTGGGCCCCCATATTTCATTTTTGGGCATTTTTCTTGGTGGCCCGGTTTGTTTATCGGAAAACTCGAATACCTTCTAAGAAAACATGGATCTTACGCTCCTCAAATAGGCAAAATTTGCGTGTCTACAATGAGGTTAATCAAATATAGAAACACAAGCATTTCTTGCTATTAAGAGATGTTGAAACATCTTTGTATGAAGGTTGCATAGAAATATATAAGTTAAAATTTATTTTAAAGTTGGTTCAGTTGAAGTTAATAAGTGGTTTAACTGGAAAATGTATGAAAAGTATAATGCCTTTATTTAAGGATGTATTGCCCAAAGATGCAAGTGTTTCTAGCACTTGGTATGAACTTAAAAAAATTGTTAAGGACTTAGGTCTTAGTTACAAAAAGATAGATGTATGTAAGAATGATTGTGTTCTCTTTTGGAAAGAGAATATAGATAGAATTACGTTTCCATAATGTGAAACTCCAATTTATAAAGATGATCATAAACATAAAAGTAAGAATGTGGCATGAAAGATATTACACTATTTTCTTTTAAGAGATAGGTTGCAACAATTGTTTATTGATATAAACACTGGTAAGTGGATGTCACAGCATAGCGAGCCACATTAGTGATAGAAATGTATGCCAATCATATATGATTCGACATTTTTAGCAATATCTCATTCAATTAAATAGGCAAAACTCCATTACTAGCTTTTATTATAAGAGTATATCGTAATGAAGTCCTTGATCACGTGCAATGATGATTGAATCATGATGAGATTATGATAATAAGATCGATCATCGAGAGGTATGTGATCTAAATGTTCCTAGTCATAGAATCCTTGAGACAAGATATCAAGGATCCGGATAGACTAGTGTGTGCGATGTCTTCTCATGTGATGAGGATGACCGATCTCATTGGTCATCAATGTGGAGATAGTGAGATACACATAGGTGCTCATTAGTGGAATGAGTTCACCGAATTGACCAATTTAGGAAAACCTGATCAGTATCTTACTGAACAGTCTATCAGGTTATTCTTACACCTCAATAGCACGGTTGGATCTTTGACCTGAGTCACCAAAGATGTCTTATCGGATATATCTTGTACTTTGATTATTGACTTATGGATCACCATCTTGATGGTCTAATATAGTTGATATATTGGGTGCAAGAGAAACCTGGTGAAGATAATTAAGTGGACAACAAGAGATCGTTCACTTTCAGTAAGAGAGAGAGAATGTCCTATGGAATAGTACTCTAAATCCTTGGCCAAGGTACTTAAAATATTTGGAAAAAGAGTTTTCCAATTGATCTGAACCCCAGTATAGGATCTCATAGAGTCAGAATATTTAGGGGTTGACAGTCGGTGTTGGACCCCTGACTGACTGGGACATTGTATAAATGAAGATTTAAATCCATGTGGTAATTGATGATGGAAATTCTTAATAGATATTATTTAACTCCCCAACGTCATTTGGGATTATAGGATGTGACTTGTACCCTTTATGATCGAAAAATCGTAAAAATTGTTATCAGATAACGGATTTAAATTAACTTAAAGAAATTATTATTTTAAATTAATTAAGGTTTCAACCAAATTAACTAGAGCCTAGTGGGCCATACACATCAGATCTGGTCAATAAGATGAGGGCGTGGACGTAATTTTATAGAAGTTTTGGATTTTTGTGAAAAATTCTATCTTCTATAAATAAATGGCTTATGAAGCTAAACCCTAACAAGCCATAGGGCTGGAGCACATCCCAGGCAGCCTCTCTTCCTCCTCTATTCTCTAGAAGGTGAACTCCCATGGTCAATCTTGGATCTGGAAGGTTTCTAGAGGCCTGAAGAAAGGGTGAACTCGTCTATTGAAGCAGATCGTGTGGACATCACTAGAGACTGTACACTTGAACATTTTTTAGCAAGGAGGAATGTCCTCTTTCATCCATGGTGAGGGATTTCGGAAATCTCATGAGGTACTCTCGTTCTACTTCATATTTGGTTCCCTGTTTACTTGTTCGACATCGATCAAGGCAAAAGATCATGGTTTTAAGGAATCAAAATTTTTTCACTGCCATGTATTGATTCTTTACAGTTAGTACGAATAAAGATGTGAAATGTGTCATCCTACCGATTCTCCCTCTTGGAAAAGAGTGGATGAAGTATATCTTGATTTTGCGTCAGAAAAACATAATATTCAACTTGGTTTGGCCGCTCATGGTTTAACTCATTTGGCAACATGTCTTCAAAGTTCATTGTGTGGTATGTCATTATGGTGGTTTATAATTTACCATCATGGATGTGTATAAAAGTGTCTTACACGATGATTTCATACCTAATACCAAGCCCAAGAGCCCCCGAAAATGATATTGATGTATACTTATAACCGTTGGTGAACGTATTAAGGTACTCGTGGGAGATCAGATTGAAGACATGCAATGTTTTGAAGAAAGAGAATTTTCACATGAGAACTGTATTGTTAGATACCATAAATGATTTTCCAAGTTATGCCAACCTATCTTGATGGAGTACCAAAGAAAAGTTAGCATGTCTAATTTGTAATGAGAAAACATATTCGGTTCGACTAGTTCACAGTCAGAAACAGTCGGTTCAACATGTTATTTAGGACATTGTTGATTCTTACCCATAGCACATCAGTTGAGAAAGCATCATTATAGACATTTAATTGATGACCGACAATATGAAAGGGGCACACCAAAGATGCTAACCAGACATGAGATATGGAGATAACAACAGAAGATGGATCCATTAAGATTTGGAAAATTGTTTAAGAAAGATTAAGAGAACTTAAGAAAGAATTTGTCAAAAAATAAGAATTGAAAGAAAAGAAGTATTTTCTTTGAATGATTACCATATTGGGCTTCTTTCATTGTTCATCATCATTTGGACGTCATGCATATCTAGAAGAATATGTATGACAATATTCTTGATATGTCCAACCTATCAAGATCGGATAAAGACAACTTGACCTCAAGAAAAGACTTGGTATAGTTATGAATCCATCCAGGGTTGCATCCACATTAGAGTTTGTCTAATTTTTTAAATGCTATTTATAGGCTTAGCAACGAACAAAAATCTCATATACTTAATTTTGTGAAGAACATTTGAGTGCCAAATAAGTATTCATCAAATTTGAGTAGGTGTGTAGATCTAAATAGTAAGACCATTAGTGGATTAAAAAGTCATGATTGTCATGTCATGATGCAGGTGATTATTCCTTCGGCATTTCAAGGGATCGTACCAAAGGATGTACTCAATCCCATTGTAGAGTTATGCTAGTATTTAAAGGTAATTTGTGCTAAAGTTTTAGATAGTAGTATTTTAAGGGATTATGAATCTAAGATTGCAATCACATTGTGTATGTTGGAACAAATCTTTCCACTATCATTTTTTGATGTTATAGTCAAGCTTGTTGTGCTTTTGTCTTATGAAGCTAGAATGTCCTGACCAAATCAATATCGGTGGATGCATCCAATTGAGAGATATTTAAGGAGGTTGAAAGATTGTGTTAGCAACAAGTCAAGAGTAGAAGGTTCCATTGCCCAAGGCTATTTTGTATAGAAGTACACACAATCAATTTTTATGTATATGCAAGATGAAAGTGAACATAGTAGAGATCGGAACTATGATGGTAGTCCCTATCAAGACGATCACAAAGAGGGTTCAATGTTTAAGCCAATTGGTCGTCCATTGAGATGCAGCAGTGTCTCTAGAATATTGACAGAAAAAGAACAAGATTTAATCTACTCATATGTGTAGAATAAATTGATGATATCAATTATTTCCATCAGAAGTATAGTGATGTTCTTATTAATCGAGAAAGTAGTGAGCAAAGTTTTTCGGTTAGGCTTAGAGCACATGTTAGAAAATTAGGAAACATAGGGTCTTCTTAGTACACTAAGGAACTTGAGATTTTGTCGCTTGGTCCCTCAAGATTCACATCTTCATTATCTGGATATATGTAATGGATTCCAAACGATAGATTCAAATTTGACCAAATCAAGTCAACTATGTGGTGTCATTGTGAATGTAGAACTTCAATCATGTTGTGATGAATATTGTAGACAAATATCAGATATAGTTGGCATATCATGTGATAGGAATAGTTGTTTTTTATTGTTTGAATATCAATGATGGGATGTGTATAATAAGAATAGAGGTTTTTGTCGACTCCAGAAATGGGTTCCGTATCGGCACCTCAAGAAAAGGTGAAATATAGAATAGGGGAAAGGGAGTGAATTGGAAAACACTCGGAAAGCGGTAAAATCCTCACCTCAGTCCCACACTCACATTGATCCCCGAACTTTCATCTCACGGTGTCGCTCGAGCACCGGAGATGGTTCGGGTCGTATGGGAGGATAGGGAGGAGTAGAATGACTTAAAACATAAATGAAGAAATTGTGGTCGCCAGGAGCCGCGAGCTCCGCTTTATGGAATAAAAACAAGTTTGAATTGACCGTGTGTACCTTAGCGTAGGAGAAAGTGTGTGCGGGTTCAACCTTCTTCTTCTTTGGCCGGCCGATGAAGAAGAGTCCACAACCGATGCTAGCTTGATGTATTTTTGCAACGGGGAACAATTTATATGAAGGATGTATAGGCTGAATTCACCATTAAATGTACTGAAATTGACTGAGAAGACGATGACTTAGAGGAGAAGACTTCGGATCTATCTGTGCAGCGCTGGTGTTGAAGCCGTAACAAGTAGAGAAAATGTCAGAATTGATCTCCGTTTGTTGGAGATGAAAGATATCTTGATGAAGCACACTTCTTCTGAAGGAAGTCAGGCTGGAAAATGACTAAAAATACCTGTAGAAGCCGATGATCAGCAGTGCAGTACATCAGAGCGTAGACCGGATTCTTCTTCACTTTGAAATGATCTCTGAGCACCAGGACAAAGAGAGAACGATTTGGGAGGTTGGGATGAGCCTAGGGTGGCTGTAAAATGAAGATAATAGTGTTGGAGGGTGGGGATTCCCTTCTTAGGTCGTTCATATGAGTCTCCCTTTATAGGGGATGAAAAACATGTCAAAAAATAGCAAATTTTGATACATCCGACTATAGGTTGGATTTCCTCCATTTAATGTTTCTAATTTTCATCCTGAGGTATCTATAAACTTACCCAAATGATTGAGAAGGATTGGAAACCGTGGATCACCTTCCCCATGTTCAAAATATGTCTCCACTTGAAAAGGAAACAAATCTGGTCTAAAAATAGCAAGTTTTGATGTATAAGACAACAAGTTGGATTGCCATCATTTGATGATGCTAATTTTGACCATGAAGCTTCCAGATACTATACCAAGTAATATAGAGGAGGAAAAAATAAGGTAAGGTCGTGAATTGGTCAGATATGCATCCAATGGGCTGGGCTTGCATGCAATTGGGCTTGATTGGTGCTGCGTGCGGACAGAACTGCACATTTGACTTCTAAAAGGCACTGCGGACAAATGGTAGATCAGAATTGAATGCCATTTGTTGCATTAAAAATAGGACTCATAGAGGAAGATTATTGATGTTGAATACTTCTTCATTGAACGTCAACAGAATCCTGTGAAAAATTTTCAAGTAGAGGATATGCCGGGAAAAGCATAATTTGGCACCCAACCAAGTGGCGCTACTTTGGTGCAAAGACCACCAAGAGCAACATGGAATTTAGAATGGGCTCTCATTTGGGAAAAATGAATTTGATTATAGATCAACAACTTTTTCTCAGATTTCTAGTGAACTCTTTGGCTCATCCAAAAGGATCGTTCAACTTGATTTTGATGATTTAAAAGAGATGTTGCCAATGGAATAAGAGTTTAAGCCCCAAATAAGGCCAAATTGGCGTGTCTACAGTTTTGAGGTTAATGATGACAGATTTATATCATTGAATACACAAAAAAAGTAGGGACCGATGAATCATTTACACTAGCAAGTCAAGTGGAACAAGTTTTTTATGTGGAAGATAACATGAGTAAGGGATCGGTGATACCGGTGAAATCTTTATCTCGTAGCTATTATAACTTATCGGAAGAGAGCAATGATGAAGTAGAACCATATCAAGAATAACTTGTTAACGTACCCATCACATTTGGTGTAACCGAGAATATATACAACTTCAAGCAACACATCTAATAGAAGTAGAAATTTGACAACTTAGGTATAGATCATGATAGAAATAGGTATAGATCGGGATAAAAATAAGTTTGTATGGACAATTAGGCCAATCCAAATTCAAAACATTGGATGCTTTCTATCTTTGTGGATCTATTGTTCTTCAAGTTTTGGGGAACTTACAGGCATCTTGAAAGGGTTTGGCCAATTTGGCAAAAGCCATCCCATGGCCAATTTGGCCAATCCAAGTAGAAAATCAGCTTGAATTGACCAAATTGAAAATGGAACTTGAAAATTGGCAAAGAACCCATCTCAATTTGGCAAATCCCATTCCATGGCCGATTTGGCTTGGATTGACAAAACCAGCCACATAACTCAAAATTTGGTAACAAACCCATCCCCAGGCCGGTTTGGCCAATCAAAGCCAGAAATTGGCTTGAATTGGCCAAATCGGCTATGAAAGTTGGAAATTGACAAAGAACCCATCCCAAGGCTAGTTTGGCCAATCCAAGTTGGAAATCAGTTCGAATTGCCCAAAGCGGCCATGTAATTTAGACATTGACAAAAACCCATCCCATGGCTGGTTGGCCAATCTAAGCCATGGCTTGATTGATCAAACTGGCCATGGAACTCAAAAATTGACAAAGAACCCATCCCAAGGCCGGTTTGGCCATTCCAAGCCAATTTTCGACATGGATTGGCCAAACTGGCCATGGAACCCAAAAATTGGCAAAGAACCTATCCTAATTTTTAGCTTGGATTGGCCAAACTAGTCATGGAACTTGAAAATTGGCAAAGAACCCATCCCAAGGCCAATTTGGCCAATCTAAGCTAAAAATCGGTTTGGATTGATCAAACCAGCCATGAAACTCAAATATTGGTAAAGAACCCATCCCAAGGACAGTTTGGCCAATCCAAGCCAAAAATTGCCCGAACTGGCCATGGAAGTGTCAAATTGTTAAAAACCCATCCCATGGCCGGTTTGGCCAATATAAGCCAGAAATCGGCTTGGGTTGACCAAACCGGCCATGGAACTTAAAAATTGGCAAAAAACCTATTCTAATACCGGCTTGACCAATCCAAGCAGAAAATTGGTTTGTATTAATCAAACTAGCCATGAAACTAAAAAATTGTCAAAGAACTCATCCCAAGACCTGTTTGACCAATCCATGCTAGAAATTGGCTTAGATTGCCCAAACTAGCCATCGAACTCAAAAATTGGCAAGAAAAACCCATTCCAAGGCTGGTTTGGCCAATCGAAGCTAAAAATCAACTTGGATTGCCCAAAAAAACCATGGAAGTTGAAAATTGACAAAAACGCATCCCAAGGTCGATTTAGCCAATCCAAGTCTAAAATTGGCTTGGATTGCCTAAACCAGCCATGGAACTTGGAAATTGACAAAAACACATCCCATGTCCAGCTTGGATTGACCAAACTGGCCATGGACCTAAAAAATTGGCAAAAAAACCCATCCCAAGGTAGATTTGGCCAATCAAAGTTGAAAATAGGCTTGGATTGCACAAACCGGCCTTAGAAGTCAAAAACTGACAAAAAACCATCCCAAGGCCAATTTGACCAATCTAAATCGAAAATCAACTTTGATTGACCAAACTGGCCTGGCTTAGATAGGCTAAATTGGCCATGGAACTCGAAAATTGGCAAAGGCAAAGAACCCTTCCCAAGGCTAGTTTGGCCAATCCAAGCCAGAATTAGCTTGGATTGGCCAAACTGGCCATGGAAGTCAGAAATTGAAAAAAACCATCCCAAGGCCGGATTGGCAATCTAAGCTAGAAATCATCTTGGATTGACCAAACTGGCCATGGAACTAAAAAATTGGCAAAAGACTAATCCCAATACTGGTTTGGCCAATCTAAGTCGAGAATCAACTTGGATTGACCAAGCTGGCCATGGAACTCAAAAATTGGCAAAAAAATCCATCCTAAGGCTGGTTTGGCCAATCCAAGCCAGAATCGGCTTGGATAGGACAAATTAGCCATGGAAGTCAAAAATTGACAAAAGCCCATCCCAAGGCCGGTTTGGCCAATCTAAAGCCAAAAATTGGCTTGGATTGACCAACCAGCTATGGAACTCAAAAATTGGCAAACAACCCATCCCAAGACTAGTTTGGCCAATCTAAGCTGAAAACTAGCTTGGATTGCCCAACCTGGCCATGGCAGTTGGAAATTGACAAAAACCCATCCCAATGCCAGTTTGGCCAATCCAAGTCGGATTTTTGCCATGGAACTCAAAAATTAGCAAAAACCCATCCCATGGCCAAATCAACCATGGAAGTGTCAAATTGTCAAATTACAAATTGTAATACCAATTATACTATGTTATATATGAAGAAATTTAGCAAGAGCCACCGTACATATAGGAGCAGGATAGCCAGTGGATCCATTGATAGGTGTGGTGAATCTCATGATATATCTCAGCCTACACCCGACACAGTTCTATCACCTAGACGATCACGAGCAGTTGTCCCTCACCCTACTGTGGTGACACCCCTACAAAGAGTTCATCTTTCTCTACCTTAGATAAATATCTAATTATTTCTATTGTAGCATTGTAAACATCATGTTCTATAATGTTGATGTTTTTTGTTTAATTAGCTACAGTGGTGAGATTTGGGAGAGATCTAGCCAAGGCGTATAATGTGAGAACGTTAGTGAGAGACCTTAAGGGGATGTTTGATACGGGGATAACTTGGGGATAAACCTGGGTTATCCCCTAAATGTTCAGGTTATAGGAGGATTGGGTGTAGGCTTGAATGGCCAAGAATTCACCTCCTACCTTAGAGTCTGCAACAGAGTGCATTGCAACTTTTGGCAACAAGACTACATCACCCTTGCATATGACAAGAAAGAAGCCAACTTCAGAGATATCAAGATAAATAAAACTAGTTCTAAATATGATTTATTTTTAATTGTAAAAAAACTAATCTATATAATTATTATGTATGTAGCAACATTTTACATTTGAGCAATCTCCATACATAGATATGAAAATTTTAAGGCATATGGGGTATATGCAATGAAAACGAAAGAAGTCATTTAAAGAAAAAGATAATAAGTCATTTTTTTATTTCATTGTTATCTATTATAACTAATAAAATTTTAACATGCAATACTTTACAAAACATTCACTAGAGGAGGCACTTACGGTTGTGCCTCCACAATGCCACTCGAAGTAGTGGTGTCACGTGTGGAAGATATGGGACAAAGACAATTGCAAGGTAAAAAATCACTTTCATTTAAAAGCTTTTCATTTCTAACATATCATTTTTTAAAATTAACTTCTTAAGAAATTTTTTGTAGGCACTTAGCTTAAAAAATAAAACAATAGGGCCCATTTGATTATGCCTTATAGGCAAGGAAGGAGAAACATTCATCAACTTGAGATTGATTTTTTAAGTATTTTAAATTCTTTTTAATTACTATTAAGTAGCACTTATTGAATATATGTTATAATATTTTTTCTTTTAATAGACATAAAAATAAGGACGCCACCCTACCTATTTAGAGGACTTCAATATGACCCAGACATACAAAGCGATGGATGGATCCATCGTTTAGAGTAACAAAGAAAGTCGCCAAATGATGCTAAATATTTAAATTATTTCTACTATTAGCAGTTTTGGTTTCAGATATCACCTAGCATTATATTTATAATGTTTAGATATGTGCTAGTTGATGAATGTCCCCTAGTTAGAAGAATCAGATACTAGAAATTTTGAGCATCCATTCTCTACTGAGGAAGCATTCATCACCATGTATGGTAAAGATAGGCCAAGGTAGATTTGATGTGGGGGAGAGGATAGACTCGCAACACCTAATATGTTGTAAGTGGTGGAGGTGCAAATACCTCCATGAGTTTGGTCATTCAAGAGTTGATGGAGAGAGTGGAGAGGCAAAGTGATTTTCTCAACACTCAAGCAAGTTAAATCGAGAAGAAAAACTTTATTATTGACTCTCTTTAACAACAATTGAATGAACATCAAAAACAATTACAAGAGTCAATAGATCAGCTAACACAACAAATGTTAGCCCAGATAGATAAGACTTAAGAGACTCCCCCCACCTATGGATCTGTAGAGTTCGAGGCCACCTTTGGGACCAAGATATGATGAGGACTAGGATGAGGATGAGGATGAGGAAGGGGATGATGACAAGGAGGAAGGATCATTTGGAGAGGATGAATGAGAGACTTCCCTCCTTCTTATATAAATTGTAAACTTTTTATATTTTGGATGTAAATTGAAACATTTGTGTATGTATTTTTGAATGAATGTGAATTGTGATTCAATTTGTATGTAATTGGATTTGTGTATCAATTGGTGTGAATGTGTGTTCTGAATGTATTTTTTATATATTTCGCATGGAGTGAATGTGAGTAAAGAACCAATGGATGTATATGAATGTTGGATGTGAATGAAAGTTATTGTAACAAGTGGATTGTATATTCATGCATGGGTGTTGTCCTACATGAATTTTAATATTAAACAACAATTTATTATTTTACTAAATAGATTATTGGCAACAGTTTAGAGTTGTCCCCAATACTACTTTTGGTGATGGCTAAAATGTACTAGCGACCATACTAGATAGTTCACTTCCGGAATCCAATTTGGTGATTAGTTTAGCGACGACTTTAAGCCGTTGCCAATAATCATTTCAATGATGAGCAAAGCTTAGTGGCGACAACTTACCAAATCACCTCACTCTCAAAAAACATCCGGGACTCGAGATAGTTGGTTTTGCAATTATTGAAAGCCATTGCCAATAAACAATTTCCCTTTCCAAAATATCCTTTCACGACGGCCTAAAGCCATCACAAACTACTTTCTAGCAATGACTTTCAGTGAGTCGTCGTTAATATCAATGGCGACGGGCTTATTTGTGATAGGGTTGTGATGGCTTTTTGATCGTTGGCGATGGCTTTCAGTTGTCGCTAATATCCCTTTTTCCTATAGTGAATGGTCATTGTTTTATATACGTTGCTTCTAAGATGTTTAGCAACTTAAATTTTGTTTTCTATTTACTATTGTTCAAATGTTTAATTTGGTTAAATATTATTTTCTATTCACTGTTCTTTACATGTTTAGTCGACTTAAATATTTTCTATGCTTGTGATTGTTTTTATATATTTCTTATTTTTGATGGACTTATTCTAATTATGTTTCATACTGTATTGTTTCTTGTGCATATTACTGAAGTGCTTCTTAGTATTTTGAGTGTAATTGCTACTATGTCAATACATACAAATTTATTGCTTATCCAAACTTTGGATTTCCAAAGCCACCATAGGTAACTAATAAGTATGGCATATTACAAAATTCAGAAACATGTTTACATACAATTTAATTATATTTCTATTTTTATAAGAAAATACTACTTGGTTGATGTAGATTTTACTAATTCAATTGGATATTTAGCACTATATCGTGGCTATCGCTATCATTTGTAAGATCATCCGGTCAAAATTCTTGAAAAAAAGAAAAAAAAATAATTATCTTTATTCATCACTAAGAAATGTCATCGAGCGATGTTTCAAAGTACTTAAGAAATGTTGGTAGATCCTTAATGATATCCTTCTTATTCTTAAAGAAACAAGCAATTAGTGTAGTCACTTCAATGTCAGTACACAATTTCATCATGAGAGTTGATATAGGAGATGAACTATTCAGAAAATTTGATGACCAAGAAATAGAAACCACATCATTATTGCAAACAAACCCTAGATTGATTCCTTGTGAACAAGATAGATGAGTGATGATTAATTTCATAGATTCAGATTAAATATTTAGATAATAGAATGTAATTTTTAATTTAAGTGTTTTTATCAACCACATTGACTCATGTATACTTCTTGTAGAGTGACTTTTAGTATCATGTAAATATTTATTATTATAGTAGTACTTCTATTGTTTGATGAAAAGTATAACCAAATAGCTTCCACTTCTGTAAGTAAGAAGAGCTTTTGAAAGAAGTGACTTCTACAAGGTCCTTCTAAAAGAAGTACTCTGAGCAAGTTCCCAAACCTTCCCTTAGATTTTGATTGTTCATTTCATGTATGGTTGGACATGACAATGTTTGACAGGTATCAAGAATGCAAAGGTGGCACAATTCAATTGGAAATGTGAGCACATTACTCATTTGTAGGTATTAGATCCATGAGGATATGCATGTTTGATTGATAAGTAAGAACACTCATGAATGTCCAACATGTGCCAGATCTGAAGGAGAACATAATCTCACTAGGAGCCTTGTATTCAAGAGGATATTGATGCACTCTTAAATGTGGATCTTTTAGGGTGTGTAGAGAAGCACAAATCATGCTAAGGGGGTTATTGATAAATGTCTTGTACAGGCTCATAGAGAAGTTTGACATAGGTGTAGCAACAAAGTCCCTGGTGAGTAGTATGGTTCATAGAAGATGACTTCTACTGAAGGTAGAACATGAAGGAAACGTGTGATGTTTGCTTCTAGTAATGATGGTGGTCGATATTGTAGACATGCAAAAATAGTCCAATCATAGAGACAAAAACCTTGTTATATCAGATAGCATTGGAATCTCTTGTCGAAGGCCAGACATACGCTTATTTGAGCTACATACGCCACACACCAGGGCGCATGTGCCAGGCCTAGGGGTGTGTCTACTTGGTGGGAATTTTGTTGCCCTTTCCCTCACATAAATCAAACTTTTGTCCTTTTCTAATTAATTGTACCTCTTTAGCTTCACTTGTTTGTCCTTGTATAGTGTCAAACCATCATTGGCATCTAAATAGACATGTTCCACCCCATGGTGTGCATTTCAAAAAATTATAATCTTCTACTAGATCTTCCCAGAGACTTCAAAGATTTTATGATGATATTTTTAAAAATTTTCTAAGACACATCAATCCCGGGGTGGCACATTAATGAACGCATCAGCCAAGGGGCATGTTTAGTCCCATCATTTGTCAACTCGCGATCTCTCTCGATTTTGTGAAGATTTGGGGGTTCTCCTCTATAAATAGAGGTGCCAACCGAAAAGAAAAAAAGAGAGTGTAGCCATGTTGCTTAAACTCTAAGAAGAGAGAAAGACACCTTCCTTCTCCCTTCCCTCCTCTCCCTTCTTCTCTTTCAGGACCGCATGTCTACACACTGCCACTAACACCACATGTGCTTCCCATTGTGTGGTGTATTGACTCCATGCAACACAAGAGTTCCTTTTGTCTCCATTTCTTGATTTCTGAGCTCTTTTACACATCCTTTTTAGGGTCTTGGGAATCCTCCACACATGCTAACATCCACCATAGTCATCAGAGAATTGTCAGTGGGAGCTGATCAAGTGGAGAAAGCCTAGATGACCCCCCTTTCCATGTGTTAGAATGCTTACACACCTCCATCTCCATCGCATACACCTATCCCTTGGCCATATGCCCAGGAGTAATTCATTTTCGTTCTTCTTACCTTTTTTCTTTTGTTTTTAGTTCTTAATTCTGGCCATTTCATGTTATTTGTTAGCATCTCTCTTATCTGCATGTCATGCATAATCATTAAAATAAAACAAAAAGGGGTTGGGAAAATCACACAAAATTTGGTTAGTATCATTTTTCCCTTTGGCTTTCCCTTTTTATTTCGAATAGTTGCTATACTTGTTCAAAATTAATCCAAGGTCACTTTTTTTTCTTTTTGTCTTGTTGCAATGTGTATAAGTAGAAAACAATAAAATAGAGCAGGTAAAACTTCATGCTCTTCTTTCTAGACTAGTTGAAGAAGGAGAAGATGGAACCCTACAAATTTTCACTAAGAATGTTAGTTCTTTTATCCATTTCATAGCAACTCTTTTCTATTTAGTACCATGTGCCTCTTCTTTACATTCGGAACTCGCGATTCTTGGTGACCACACACACTCAACACTTTCACCCCCCACTTTGAATTCACGCCTCTCCCATGAGGGACCCCGTTGAAAATCCCTGTCCACAAATATCTCTTGTGTCAACCAAGAGAGGAGGGACCATATCAAGGAATGCAACAAAGTCAGATTGTGGACACTTGGTCAAGGTGTGAGTCATGCTGGTGGAGTTGGTAGAGGAATAGACAATTGCGGAGTTAACCCTAGGTGGAGAGTGCTAGGCATGGGTTAATCCTAAAGTGAACATAAGAATTTGATGGTTATTAACCTTATAGGCATCAGGGCCATCTGGGTCGATTTGGACTCGGGATAGAGGCTAGGAAAGTTGTAGTCTGAGTGAGTTTCTTTAGTTTTTCTCTTTATAAATAATCTAAATCGATGACTCATTAAAGACATTAGATGTCTAGGGAGCCATGGTGGAGAGAGATTAGGAGTTCAATTCCCCTAGAGAATCTCGTCTTCTTGCCGATGGGTGTTTTTCCATTGTGTGTAACAAAAATGTGCTATTTGATATCTAGCCATGCAGAAGTAGGATAGATGAAACAAAACAAAACCACCGTAAGGCTTAAAATATTGTTGGTAAAATACGTACAACCTTAAAACATCAAATAATTTTTTTCGCAAATAGATTAATCTTCCAACTCAAATAAAATGAACATTGTACGTATAATTATCAAGGGACTCAACATCCGGGTCCAGTTGTTCAATCTGGACTATGCTAGCTAGTTGGAGAGGCAATAGTTACCGTAGAAGAACATGCAACCATATGAATTGAGAAAGCAGAGTCTCTCGGGAAATTGGATATAAATGATAAGATTAGAGGGAGGACAACTCGATAAAGAAGATGTAATATTGGAATGTATTCAGACGTAAATGAGACACAACATTGTAGACATTTGCACATCTTAATCTATCTTCAAGACCAGGATCACAAGAGCACTGGATTGAAAAAAAAACTACTAATAATAATTGATGAAAAATAAATAAATAAAATGACAGCTAGAATTTCATGTAGAGATCAGATATATACGCGATCATCCGACCGCCCCGGTTGGACTATCGTATAACATGTTGAATGCTCAGTTGGGTGGATTGCGAGAGGAGACGACTTTGAAGGATAGCTTTATTGCAATTTGACCTTTCCAAATTCTGATTCAATTTTGATAAAAAATTCATGAGCTCAAAACTTGCTTTGTATCTTATACATCTCGTCGAAATTAGAATGGGACATTTTAATAAATTTTCGGAATCAGAATCTAAGTAAGTTTCTTTTAATTTTGTTTATTCAATTTCGATAAAATTATCATATATAATTACAATTAAATAAATAATCAAATACGTTGTACAAAGTAACAAGAATAAAAATGTTAAAGAGATTATATCAAAGTTAATAATTCCATATGAATTATTAATTTGCTTTTAAATAAAAAGATAATTTTTTAAATTTGTTAAATTATATTCTGATTTTGAAAACTAAATATTCAAATCAAAATCAGAACATAATAATTTTAAAATTACCAAAATTGAAATTGAAACATTTTTAACTCTTTCGGAATCAAAATGAAATATCGGTGACTGGGTGGCGGACCACCGCAGCAGCACCAGTATCTTGTATGGTTATCTCGTGACTGTGCTACAACGAATAAATTTTGCGATGCATCAAATTTGCATTGGTTGATTAACGATTCAACTTCTTCAGATAAATAAAAACTTTCATAGATAAAAAGTCATTAAAACATAAAAGTGTGAATTAATGTTAATTGGGAAACAGACTAAATCAAACACATTAGAGATCATTTTTCAATAGAAGAGAGTAAAAGAAAAATAAGCGATAAATTATATTGGTAGTGAAAAAACGGCATCAATAAAAATTGCCAAAACATTGAATTAGCCTGATGAATACTACAACATCCATGCCAGCGATTGATCATATTTAGAAATTATTTAAAAATATATGTGCTTGTAAAAGATCTTTTAGAAATTAGTGGAATATTAAAATTTTGAAATATATGTGTTAATATAGTATTTATACCCTCACCGCATCCTCCTTGACCCCTACGTAATTAAGCCTCTATTGTCCAAATACAGTTGCCATTACAAGCAACATGATCATTAAGCTTGACAAACAGGAGAGCTTTCATTTGGAACAATCAACTTTTAGAAAATAGAAAACACCAATAGTCATTACATAAATTGATCATATTTAGAAAATTATTTTTAGATCACGTAGGCTGGACAACAAACATAATCATCTACCTGAAATCGTTACACAAATAATAAAACTTACACATTCCCTGAATGACTTGTTTGGCAAATATAACATAACTACAGTTTACAGGAAACTATCAAGAGGTGTTCCACAACAAATCAAAATTAAACATGACAACTACTACTGTATTTATACATGGAACGTGCTTTGCACGTGTACGGATACATTAAAAAATAAAAATTAATTTATTTCTTTGGGTTAGTGATGGATTCAAAAAATAAACAAAATTTTTGCATCTAGATATCACACTCCATCAAGAACACCCACATCATTAAATGACATACATGTTTAAATTGTACATATCTCAGTCAGCATATTTTTAGTGACGCATTCTGCAATGTATACATGTATGCTTGATATCAAAAGTCTCCTCAGATGGAGAGACCCAACGGAATATATGCACCATCTATAAGGTTAGTATAACTTGGAAAAACAAGCATGAGTAACAAAGTGGAAACAGTTTGCTAAGGAGTTATGCTTTATGTATTATTTGCTTCTTGCGCAATTTAGCATTTGGGGACCTGTGCTGTAGAGGTGAAGGTGGCTGCCTTGCTAAATCCACACATCTAACGCTAGTGACCTTGTCAACAGAGAAGCTTCCAGTAGAAGTTGTTTTTCTTTTCTCCTGCACCAAAGTACACATTTTACGTTGCATGGAGTAAAAATAGTTCCATCCAAAATGCTCAAGCAACTCCATGTTCCGGTCGGCCGCGCGTGGCGCGGTTGGCACGACGCCACCCCCGCTGGGGGGGGGGGGGGTGGCGGGGGTTCGATCCCGGCGTGTTACCGCCAGGACCACCTCCCCATGGGGGGGAGGTGGCATCTAGTGGGGATCGAGCGCTGCCCGATCCCTCGCCGGCGCGGAGCTGCGCCTTCGGTTTGGCCACCGGGCCATAAAACAAAAAAAAAAACTCCATGTTCCGTAAAATGAACAAAGAGTATTGAACATAATTGTCATTCTCAGGATTCTGTTGAGCAAAGTTGAAATATTGACAAACATTCAAAATAGAGATAGTCAATTTGCCTAGAAATTCCTGCAACCGAGAGGGCACTACATGTCCAAGAAATTCAGTACGATGATAATCTTAGCAATGAAGACAAGACTAAGTATATTTAAAAAGAAAGATAAGATGCCAATATAAAAGGGATGATTCAAAAATATGAATAACACAAGGCAGACAGAATTAAAGCAAACTTGAGTGGACACAACTCATTCCAAGGTTTTTAGTTTGGTTATGTTTATAATTTCCTTGCTATAGATATCAAGGCATTTCAAAAATTCCTGATATGTATCATCATGGAGCTACTCTTTAACTCTCTCACAGAAAATGAAATCACATGGATACGCACCCGAACAACATAAGACTATGTTAGTCCAGTTTCTGTTAGTGTATCATAAATCCATGATAATTTACAACATACATTTTTAGAACATGAAAACCATAAGGCTTGAGACAGGTGAGAAACAAATAATCTAAATTTCATTGGATACAAAAATCATATTTACTTCCAAGGTGAGAAAAATGGTCTACATATAGCTGAAAGTTAACCAACTTTATAAAAGTGTAACAAGATAAGAAAACTTATTGATAAGTGAAGAAGCAACAAAATTTCAAAAAGGAAATTCTATTGTTATAGCCCAACTATATTTCCCGTCCTCTTGCCATTGCCTAGTGCAATCAAAGAGGAAGATGAAGAAAAGTACCATTTACTAAAAATTCCCTTCCATATAATGGAGAGTCAGCAAGACTCACAAATCAATTTAAGTTCATGAAGACTGTCCATGAACTTGTACTTAGCGCAAAAAAAAATTATGCCAAAGGAAGTCAGTGCTTCCCTGCAATCTCCATGACCACTTGGCTAACAGAGCATTATTCATCTGTTCATTAGGAACAAGGCCCACACCCCCTTCATTGATACTTCTGCAAACATGGTTCCACTTAGTCAAATGACTACCTTTACTTCCCTCTCTACCGCGCCAGAAGGATAAAACTCGTAAACTCTTAAGCCACTTGGTTACTTTGAGAATGGACATATAGAAAAGAAGAATGCTTTGCAACACACTACGTAACAGGGTCCACCTACACCAACAGACAACATTCTACCCTTATCCTTGCAACCTCTTTTCCCTGCTAATAGGGCCCACCCTTAACTTTTGTTCTTAAATGGTTTATATTTGAAATTTATTCTATGTTGCATACCAACACAAAAATTAAAATTTAAAAAATACTCGACAGGTACATTTGGTAAAAATGACACAACTATTGAAAACTATTGAAAAGTGTTTGGTAACAATAATGAGTAAATCATGGAGATAAGATAGTGGGCAATTCTTAATGTCTTTCTTGAAAAACAAAACAAGTGTAGTTTCTTAATGTCTTTATTTTTATTTTTATTTTCTTTTTTTTAAGAGAAAGACATGAACAAAAGTAAACACACCACTTTTGAAATTAATAAAAACACAACCAAACACATACCCTATATCTCTCTCTTATTTTAATTTTAAAATAAAAGAGAGGCAAAAAATTGTATCTAAACAACCTGTTACTTTGGCTTTTCTGTAAAGTCAAAGGGTCTTCTTCTAGGTTGTTGGGCTGGAAATACTACCTCCACTAATTCCTTAGTAATGGAGGCATACAATTTCTTTTTTCTCTCTTTTTATGCATTTCTACCCATTTATTAATGAAATGCCCCTTCTTACCACCATTAAAATAAACCAAATCATAGATGAACTTCAATCAACTCAAATGTAAATCCCTCCAAATCAGAGCTCCCAAAATTAATGAAATTAAAACAGAGCAAATCTGTAAAATTAAAAAAAAAACTCAAAAAAAAACTTCAAAAATAGAAGATATCAAGTCTTGACAAAGTGATTCAAGTCAAATTCAAATAGAACATACCTCCAGCAAAATTCCAATCAAAACTCAAAACAAATCCAAAATGAATCCTCGTATTAAAATGTATCAAGTCTTGATTAAAAAAACAACAAACCATAATAAACCTTGCAGGTTCATCACCAGGAGCCTCAAAACCTTGCAGGTTCATCACCATCGCAGCGACGTTGACGAGGCCACGTTCGGGTACATCATTCCGGAACCTGACGTCAGGAGCAAGACCCAGCACCCCACATCGCCTTACTCGCCGTAGACCCAGCCCTTCACCTTCGCGGGGATCGAAATGTCTACAGTCGTTGAGAGAGCTGCAGGAGAAGAGTACCAGACCTGGTGGAGGCCATCGCCCTTTCGGCTGCCGGAGAGAAGCTCGAAGCCCTATCCGACCTGGTGGGGGTGGCGGAGGCAGCGGAGCTGTGCGTGGCCGGGGAGGGGGAGGTGCTGATGGCGGAAAGGGTGCACATGACGGCGGCGGCGTCCAGAAGGGGGCGCGGATACGGCGTAGGAGGGGATGGCGTCGGATGAGGGGGTGAGGGCGAAAGAAGAGGAGGGTCTACGGTCGGAGGTGAACGTTCGCGAAGCGGCTCCTAAGCGTGAATCAGCTGAGCCATCGAACGGTCGAAAAAAAAAAACGGTGAAATCAGACGGTGCAACATGGGAGGACGAAAAAACGAAATTGCCACTTCTATACACTAGGTTAGACTAGGTTAGATATCAGTAAAAAACATTACTATCACAAATCTATTCATCACAAAATTATTTATTACACAATCTTCGTTATGTTTATTTACAACTACGATAAACTTATGATCTGATTTTGATAAACTATATATTTATTCAAACGGAGAAGTTAACATCACTGTTACCTCGTTTCGAGGGCAAAATAGATATTTTGCCTTCCTTTCCAGATTTATCTTTTTTTACTGTTATCTTTGGAACGAAAGTACATCAAAACATAAAACTCGGATCTCACCGGTACCCCCTTTCTCACAGGATTCTTGACCGGACTTTTGATTACAGTGGGTCCGTTGAAATTGACCTACCGTTAATTTTTTTTTATTTCAAAAAAAAGTTAAATTTTTTATTTTTTTAAGGTCAAAGATGTTTCGAGCCGGAGTTGTGAGTACGAGCGGCCGTGCAAGTGGGCGTCGGTCACTCGATCCTTCCAACTGTGATAGCTGACTGCCCGTGGGGGCAACTCTCTGGTCACTGGGTCAAGTTGACCAAAAGAAATAAAACTCGGATCTCTTGTTAAACAGAATTTTTGACTGGACTTTTGGTTAAAGTGGGTCCAAGGAAACGGATCTACCGTTCATTTCTTTATTTTTTTATGATCAAAGATGTTTTCTCACTCCGGAGGGAACCGAACTCCATCCGCCTGTGGACTGTGGTACCGAGACGATCGAGGGTCACCGTTACGTGCTCGTCCGTGTTGAAATCGTAGAGCATTCACACGGCGGCTTCGCGCGGCGAGGACGAAAAACAGATACGAGAGAGAGAGTATTAATCACACGGAATGCGCTGCTCCTTAATTATATTCGTAGACTCTTCGCCGTAATAGAGCAATTAGTTAGACCTGTACAACGCATAATTTCTACAGCCCATGAAGTTCGAATAATGGTCTGGACTTGTCTCTGCAACGCTCCCCGGCTTTCCTTCACCACGCATCTCTTCCATGGATTCTCCCACTTCCACGGACTCTTCTTCCTTCGAGAAAAATTTCTCCGATGCCAAGAAGACGTTTGATGGTGCTCTCGCGGTCAGCGTAGGTACGTAGTTATAATCTGGGGGAGAAGGAGCTCTCTCGGCCTCCGTTAAAATCGATCACTCGCGCGCTACGCGTGATCGATCAGGTCTCTGCCGTGTACTACTGAACAGGGTTTTGTGTTTAAATTTTGCAGTGCTCTCGGTTATTGGCACTGCGGCCGTCGTCTGGATCGTCTACGCCGTGTTGAAGTGCGTCAGGAAGAATGGCCTGCCGCCCGTTCACATCGGCGTGGTCCCGTCGCCGCAGGCTGCCGGCGCGGTAGTGTCGCCGCCGCCGCTAGAAACCCGCGTCCACATGGCGACGATCGAGAAGTTCTTCGAGGATCAGGCGAAGGAGAGGCCCTTGCGGTTCTCCCCCCGGGACATTGCGGGCTTCACCAGGAATTACACCACCAAGCTGGGCTCCGGCGGGTTCGGTGTCGTCTACAAAGGTGAGTTCCCTAACGGCGTGCAGGTGGCCGTGAAGGTCCTGAGAAGCGACATGGACAAGGGCGGGGAAGAGCAATTCATGGCGGAGATCGGCTCCATCGGCCGGACATACCACATAAACCTGGTCAGGCTCTACGGCTTCTGCTTCGACTCCGACAAGAAGGCGCTGGTGTACGAGTACATGGAGAACGGGTCGCTCGACAAGCTCATCTTCGGCCGGAGCAACGTACTGCTTTCCGTTCGGAAGCTGCACGAGATCGCCGTGGGGACGGCAAAGGGCGTCGCCTACTTGCACGAAGAGTGCCAACAGCGCATCGTTCACTACGACATAAAGCCGGGAAACGTCCTCCTGGACGCCACCTTCTTGCCCAAGGTGGCCGACTTCGGCCTGGCGAAGCTGTGCGACCGCGCCGCCACTCACGTCAGCATGACCGGGGCGAGGGGCACCCCTGGGTACGCGGCGCCGGAGCTCTATATGCCCCTGCCGGTGACCCACAAGTGCGACGTCTACAGCTTCGGCATGCTGCTCTTCGAGGTCGTGGGGAGGAGGAGGAACTACGTGGAGGAGCAGCTGGAGAGCCTGGATAGGTGGCTGCCTCGGTGGATGTGGACGAAGCTAGAGGCCGGACTCCTGGAGGACGCGCTATCACAGCAGCTGGGGGTGGAGGAGGAGGGCAGAGAGAAGGCGGCGAGGATGGCGATGGTGGCTCTGTGGTGCGTGCAGTACCTGCCGGCGGATAGGCCGGAGATGAGCAGGGTGGTAAAGATGCTGGAAGGGGAGCTTGAGATTCCGACACCGCCGAACCCCTTCGGACGCTTGGCTGCAGATGACGTGGTGTTTTCGTCAGGATCCCTCGACTTCTCTGACGTCGGTGGGGCTAATTTCTCTGGCAGCACCGTGCCGGCCGGTCGCAATGCAGCGAACTTCTACCTAACCGCTTGAGTCCAGACAATCTTCTAAACATATAGTCGAACGACTTGTGTTCAATCTGTTTGCCTAAAACTTTACTACAAAATTAAATGATGTTCTTTGTTGTTAGGAAAAGGGATTACAAAGTGGTCCTAGGATGACCTGAGTCATCCAGATTATTACATCTCTAATTACAATTGTATTTCACTTACTGTTATTGTCATATGTAATATATGGTCTGTAACATAGCATGCCATGTCACGCCCCGGATTTTTAACATGCGCAGCGGGATAATCCGACGACGCGATTGGGAAAAATTAACCCCGTAAAAACATCGATTTGAGAAAAAAATGAAGACAACTAGGTCCCAGTTTATACATCCATAGAATCAAATTAAATACATTGCTATGCTATAATCTAAACAAATCTAATTACCATCTAAATTACAAGAATCATCCAATTTGCTTTCTTGGGAATCAATCCATCACGTTTCTGCTGCGTTAAACTTGATTACCTGAATATTGATAAGAGGATTGGAATGAGTACGACGACTCAGTAGACACCCCATCATCTGCCAAATCGGATAGACAAAAGGCCCTAGATGTTAATTAAATAGGTACCCAGACCTACACCCATTATATGCAAATATAGACTAGTCAATACATTCAATATATGACTTAATGCATGTGTTTTACACCACCAACCAAAGCCTATAATCACACCGATCAGCACCTATATGCAATATAACATGACCTAAAAAGATGGTATGAACATATGCATAGACACCTACTATATGCACCATAAGATGATATACTACAAATGGGACAAACCATGCATACACACCATGAAACACAACATAATAATTGACAAACTGAAATACATTACTAGACCACCTATACCATACCATGCAATAATGCACCTATCATCTAATAAAGATCACATTCACACAGATGCACCTATCCTTTAATAGATGCACATATCATCTACAAAGATTTTCATTAGCAAGGAATGCGTCGTCTTGCCATCTCAACCAGCTACCACCAGATCTATCATATATAAGTACCATATACTAATCGAAAGCCCATAGTGCACCTAGGCAGTGGTGGCACGTAGGATGCCCGCGGGATCTGGAATCGAAAGATGCACCAGACGGTTCTAACCCCTCATTGCCATCGAGTCACGACTAACTAGTCTGGTGTAGCTCAGTTTTCCATTCACAGTTTCAACGCATCATGCATCCACCTCAATTATGCCATGCCATGACCACCAATATGCAAGATCAATGAACATCAACAATACTATGCCATGACAATAACTATACAACTATGAACATTAACTTGAATATATATACACAACCAATCCATGTTGGACAACCATACTCAAAATGAACTAAAATAAGACAATATCAACGTACAAACACCTAAGCATGATTAAACATGGACATAACTAGATGCTGGAAGATTAATCACCATAACCTCTAATTTTGTTAACCTATGATCACAAACATAACAAGGTTCACTTGATCTATATACACTAATATACAACCGGATGACAAATTTAAAAGGACCAAAATTACACTACTACTAAGTATGATCTCATATATATATATATATATATATATATATATATACATAAACAAAGACAAGCACCTATCATCACATATTACTACACATCTAGCTAATTAACCCATGTTAACTCACAAATTACGTAAAAACGTAGCTACACACCCCTTTAATTAAAAGGTCAATTCTATAGATCATGGGAAATTAAAATAGAAATTTTAATGATAGTAGACACGTCAAGGATGCCTACCAGAACGGCGCGGGAAAAGTCGGAGATTGGCAACCGAAAATGATATCGAACATTGACGACGCGACGCACAAATCAAACCACCCAAATTAAAGATCCTCCACCTCCAAGGCTTCTGGAAAAGACAAAGTGGGGGGGGTCAGGCCATCGGATCAAAGGAAAAAAAGAGAGTAAATAATATCCATGATAATATGATGGAGAGAATAGATAGGAGAGAGAGACTCATGGCGGCGGATAGGGGGGGTGGCGAGCGGCGACCGGCCGTGTGGGCGGCTCGCACGAAGGGACGCGGCGGCGGGCGCGGCTGACCGTGGCGACGGCGCACGTGGAGGCGCGCTTGTGGCGGTGTTGACCGGAGCCAACAGCGCTGCTAGCCGCGCGGAGGCGAGGCGGCGACGAGCGGAAGCGGACGGCGATGAACAGTCGCGGTGCAGCACAAACGGAGACGGCGGACGTCGACGTCCGCGGGGGATGTTGGCCACGGCGGCTGGGTGCGATGCGTGGCGCCAAGGCAAGATGACCACGGTGGCGGCTCCAACAGGCGAAGGGGGAAGAGAGGAAGAGGCAGCGAGGAGGCAAGATGCGTGTGACGACGAGGAGAGTGGTGGAGACGGGCGCGTGCCGCATTGACGCGTGCACGAGCGACCAACGGGAGGCGGAAACGAGGATGACGAGGAGACGGCGGCGATGCCGCAACCAGGGAAAGGGAAAGACATAACAAGATGATAAGGCGACGGCGAGGTGGAGGAGAAGAAAGCGGTTTCAACGAGAAGAGGAGAAAACGGCAACACGTACACTAAGGGAGGTAACGTGACGATAAATAGAAAAGAGCAATTCTTTATAGGTTACAGCTTTAAAGGGATATAAATCTAACGACGTGAGGAGATAAGCATGAGGGGGGGGCATGAGATTGATGGGGATACAACTAAAACAATGGTTAAATATTATTAATAAGATTGTACGTAATTAAGAAAGAGAGAGAGATAAAATTAAGAAGATATTAAATAAATAATTAACTCCTATTATAATTAACATATAACTATCTACTAAACTAATAACACACAATATAAATAAATAAAAATGCTTACATATCTATATAAATGTCTTAAAAATAATTTAAGCACAACACGGAATTAATTAAAACACCACGATAATAACCTAAATAATATTATAAAAAAATTTGGAATATTACATGCCACTATATATTCAATTCTAATGAGTTTTCCTGCTCTTTCTCACACGAGTTCAGATTGCCTCAATCCCCGGTGGAGGGAACTACTAAGACATCTTGGCATATTACTTTAGTTAGAATTTGAGATGTCATCTTGGCAACTTATACTTCAACTTTTAAGTGGAGAGTGCTTTAGTTACGTCTCCAATTACAACCATTGAAAAATGGGATCTATGACGATCTCGGAACAACTCTTTGTAATGATTTTTGATCCAATTTCTTTCAGTGACTTCTTGCTTTATATTTTAGTTCGCTTAGGGCTAGAATATGAGTCATTTGTTACATCTATTACCATATGAATGGATGTCTCAACATTAACAATTCTTAACATCCAAAGGATGTTTCTCAATCATGAGATATTCTTATAGAAGCATTATCAATCCAGGACAAAGCTTAGTGCTAATTTGGTAAGAACAAATTTGAATTCCTCTCAATAACAACAAAACATTAACTGTTGAGGCAACTCTAGTCAAGATTGTGGATATAGAGAAAGGATTAGTGACAGAAATAAGTCTAATCGTAGAGGGTATAACAATTTTGATAGGACCCAATTTTAGAATAATCAACTGTGTCATTGACAAAAGTCAAAATAGTGGTTAGAAAAATACAAGTGTTTGTCAATTATGTGATAAAAAGGCATATTGCATAGCAATATTGAAAAATATTTGATCTAAGCTTTACAAGCACTAGTAATTCAGGAAATAGTTAGTTTAATTCCTTCAACAATTCTTAGTCTCATTCTACCAATATAACTTCTAGTTATGTTAGTAGTGCAGTTAATGATAGAAATGTAGGCAATATAAGTCAATCATATTTGATATGATTTAACATTTCTCGAAATATTTTATTTAATTAATTTACAACTCTTCATTATCTGTAACTTGAAATAATTTATTAAATTAATTTACAACTCTTCATTATCTGTACTAATTAAATACATATATCGTGATAAAGTTTTTGATAAAAAGCAATGATGATTAGATCATAATACTAAGATCAATCATCTAAAGATATATGATCTAAATGTTACTACTTGTAGGATCTTTGAGATGGACATTGAGAATTCAGGTAGATTAATGTATATGATGTATTATAATAAGATGAGGGTGACTAATCTCATCGATCATTAATGTAGAGATATTGAGATACACATACAAATGTTCATTAATGGAATGAGTTCACTAAACTGATCTGATTTAGAAACCTTAAATAGTATTTTACCTAACTGTCAATGAGAACTTTCTATCATCACATTTGCATAGTTTGTCTTTTGACATGAGTCCCCAAAGATGTCTTAGAAGACGTATCTTGTGCTTTGACTATTGACTTATGAATTACCAATACGATGGTCCAATATCACTTATGGATCGATTACAAATGAAATTCGATGAAGACAATTGTCTAGACAATAAGGGATCATTCACACCCAATATGTGAGAAAGATTGTCTTATGGGATATAGTGCTCTAAATTCATGGCTAGAGTAGAGAGAATAATTTAAAAAATATAGCTTTTCAATTGGTCCAAATCTGATTACATGATCCCAAAGTGTCGGTATATTAAGGGTTGGCACTTGATGTTGTACCCCAATCATACTAGGGCATTAGATGAACAAGTGTTTGTATTCTTGTGATAATTGATGATGAAAAGACTCAATGAAGATAAGATTATCTCCAAAGTTGTTTGGGATCATGGGATGTTGCTACACCTTATGTAACCAAAAAGTCATTAAATTTATTATTGGATATTGTATTTAATTTAAAAGAAGTTATTCTTTTAATAAGGCCTCAACCAAATGAGTTATTAGGCCAAGTGGGTCACACACACAAGATTTGATCCATTAGTACGGGGTCATAGGTGTAATTTATATGAATTACATGTTTTTGTAAAAAAAAAATTGATTTCTATTAATAATAGTGAATTGATCCAAACATTAACAAGCTAACGATGCCAATTTCATTGCCAGCCTTCTATAACAACCTCTCCCACCCTTAAGGTCGCTAGTACATGGTGGAACTCCATCTAGGACAAGTTGAAAAGTCCAACATGTAGGAGAACCCGCCTATAGAAGACGTTCACATGGATACCGCTAGAGCTCATACACTTGGATAGCTTGAAGAGCAGGGATACCTTATTCATCAAAGGTCTTGAGGGATTGGTTAAATCCCATAAAAGTATTTTCGATTTAATTACAATTCAATTTTTGGTAATGTCATTCATTTCTGACTGAGAAAATGACAATGAAATCTATGAAATTGTCACTTCTGCTACACCTAGATCAATTTTTTATAGTGGTGTTAGAGCTAGGTTGAAGTCTCAATCCAAACTGGCATCATTTCAATGTCAATTTTCTATAGTGGTGACAGAGTTGGTCATTGCATACACACCATCGTGACCGATGTCCTTACCAATGCCTCCCCTCATTTACTCGCCACCATGAGGATTGACAGCCTCGGCCATTGCCACCATCCCTTCTCTTCCACATCGTCACTATCATAGGTGCCTCCCCCATTGTCGTTTAAGCTCCTTGTTGAAGTCGTAATTCTGCCTCCTTGCCACTGACTGCCACTGGTCCCCATTAATGTTGCCTACCACCTTCATCTTCTCTATTGCAAGAGGCTGCCTGACCCTGTCGCCACCCACTATCCCAACTGTCCAACCTGACCTCCTGGTTCATAGGTCAGTTCAGCAATTTTTTAAAAAAGGTTTTTTTAATTGAAGAAAAAGAGAATAAAAAGTAATAAAATAACATAAAAACTCAAGAATTTAAGAAGTTTAGGTAGAGTGTCTCAAGCTTGCTATAGTAATTTTTGAACGAGTTTAGACATGATAGTATGAGAAACCTTTAAAAAATCGAGTAATATGGCTATATGCTAATAATTTTGTTAGAAATTATTTGAAAAAAAAAGAAATATATGGAATCCATTGTTGTATATTAGTTGGTTATGGTTAGGATATCACTTTTATTTTTCTGGATGTGTTTAGATGAATTGTTTAGAGGATTTCATATTTATAAACCATGAAATATGGTATGAACAACATGTTTATCTTTAATTATGAAGTATCCTTGCTCTATATGATTGAATGTAGTAAAATATGCTTAGAGACATTCAATTTGGTAGATGTGCTATGTTAGAAACATGCTATGGTTCCCTTATGTTCATGATGATGTTTTGTATAATCATAATTATAAGCTTGTTTAGGTAGATGGTGAGGATATGAATACGTTAATATGTTTATAAAAATAATGATAGGATGCATGATAGGATGATGATGGGATGCATAAAATGATGAAGAAATGATAGTATGCTTGTATAAAATGATGCTATCCACATAGAATGATGAATTGTACACTCAATGACAATGTAACTATGTAAGGCAGTGTTATGTACGTGGAATGATAGTATGCACCTAAAATGATCATATGAACATGGAATGATAAGGATGTATTGTATGATAAGAATGTTTACATGAAATGATGATATGATGCATTGTATGATGATGAACATGAATTGATGAGTGAACATGATCTGATGCATGGATAAGAAAGAAATGTTAATGCACGTTCTCATGTTTGATATGTGCTCGAGTTGGTTGATAAGTTTTGCTATATACCACGTGCATGTTGATATGTTCTACTACATGTCTCGTGCATGTCAATCTATTCTGTTACATGCCACATGCATGTTGATCTGTTCTACTACTTACTCAAGGCATACAGAGAATGCACATAGAATTATGTGTCCTCAATGCGTGACTCTTTGATACAAAGATGAACCTAAAAATAAGAGTAAGAAGATGGCATGAAAGATATTACATTATTTTATTTTTAGAGATAAGTTGCAGCTTTTGTTTATATCAACGAACACTTATAAGTGGATTTCATGTTATAGTGAGCCACATTTGTGCACATCAAGAGGTGAAATGTGTCATCCTACCGATTCTCTCTCAAAGAAAAGAGTGCATGAACTTTATCTAGATTTTTCACTGGAAAAACACAATGTTCGGCTTGGATTGGCCACCGATGGTTTTAACCCATTTGACAACATGTCAGCTTAAAATGGCCAAACCTACTAAGAAACTTGAAAATTGGTAAAAAATAAGTTTGTTTGCCGGTTTGGCCAATCTAAGCTGATTTGGCAAACCTGCCAAGAATGCCAAAAATTGGCAAAAGACAAGTTTCTTGGCCAGTTTGACCAATCAAAGTCAAAAATTAGCTTGGATTGGCCAAACTGGCAAAGAATGTCAGAAAAATGGAAAAAAAAAACAAGTTTATTGGCTAGTTTGGCCCATCGAAGTCGAAAATCAGCTTGGATTGGCCAAACTGGCCAATAATGTCGAAAATTGCCAAAAAATAAGCTTCTTAAGCAGTTTGGCCAATCAAGCCGAAAATTGGTTTGGATTGGCCAAACCAGTAAAGAAACTTGGAAATTGGCAAAAATCAATTTTCTTTGCCTGTTTTGCAAATCAAAGCCACAATCGGTTATGTTTCGCCAAACCAGCCAAGAAACTTGAAAATTAGCTAAAAATCGAATCTGAAGGCCACTTTGACCAATCAAAGCCGAAAATCAGCTTGGATTGGGTAAACCGGCCAATGAACTTAGAAATAAGAAAAGAACCTTGACCGAAGGCCAGCTTGGCCAATCAAAGCCAGAAATCGGGTTGGACTGGCCAAACCGGCTAAGAAACTAGAAAATTGGCAGAAAACAAGTTTCTTGGTCAATTTGGTCAATCAAAGTCAGAAATCGGCTTGGATTGGCCAAACCGGCCAAAAATGGGCAAAAAACAAGTTTCTTGGCCAGTTTGGATTGGCCAAACTAGCCAAGAAACTTGAAAATTGGCAAAAAACCAAATCCAAAGGCTAGTTTGGCCAATCAAAGTAAAAAAATCAGCTTAGATTGGCCAAACCGGTGAAGAAAATTGAAAATTGCCAAAAAATAGCTTTCTTGGCCAGTTTGGCCAATCAAAGCCGCAAATTAACTTGGATTGGCCAAACTGGCGATGAAAATTGGAAATGGCCAAAAAAATGACTTTCTTGGCCAGTTTGGCCAACCAAAGCTGTAAATCAGCTTGGATTGGCCAAATCGACCAAGAAATTTGGAAATTGACAAAACCCATCTTTTGGCCACTTTGGCCAATTTAAGTCAGTACTTAGCTTGGGTTGACTAAACTAGCCATGTTAGTGTAGAATTGTCAAATTTCAAACTATTTTATCAATCTTATTATGTTGTAGATGAAGAAATTCAATAAGAGCCTCTATACATCTAGGAGTAGGATAGCTGGTGTATCTAACAATTAGTTTGGTGGATCTCAAGGCACATCTCAGTCTCAGAGCACATCTCAGCCTACCTCGGACATGGTGCCATCAGCTGGACCATCTCGAGTAGTTGTCCTTTGCCTTACTATGATGACACCCCTTGTAGACAATCCATCTTCCTCCACCTTAGGTAAATATTTAATTACTTCTTTTGTATATTTGTAACATCAAGTTCTAAAGTTCTTCAAAATTGTGGCATGCAGCTACAATGGCGAGACATGAGAGTGGTGATAGAAACATGTCTTGATGGGTGGAACTTGTGTTTTGACCATTGATTTATGGATCATTGTTTAAATAGTCCAATATAGCGATTGATCGGATACAAGAAAAATATGTTGGAGACAATTGAGTTAACAACAAGAGATCGTCCACTCTCTATAAGTGAGAGTGAATGTCCTATGATCTATGGCTAGGGTAGAGAGGATAATTGGAAAATGATTTTTTCAATAGATCTAATTTTGATCACAAGATCCTGTAGAGTCGATATACCAAGGGATTGACAGTTGATGCCGTACTCCTTTCTAACAGGACATTGAAAGGATGAGGATTTATACCCATGCAATAATTGACAATGGAAAGACTCAATGGTGATAAAATTATCTTCATAACCATTCGAGATCATGGGTTGTGACATGTATCCTTCATTATCGGTAGACCAATTAATTTGTTACCGGATAATAGATTAAATTAAATTAAATATAATTATTTTATTTTATTTAGGTCCTAACTAAATAGTCTATTGGGTCTAGTGGGTCACACACATAAGGACTCATCCATAAGTATAGGGGCAACGACGTAATTTATTGAGATTTTAGGTTTTTATGAAAAATTTCAAATTCTCTATAAATACTAATAGTTTCAGCCAAACCCTATCAAGTCAAAGATGAAAACCATATCCTCAACTTCCTCCCTACATCATTCTTTCTATAGAAGGCATCTATGGGCGATGAACCTCCGTTCGGGAAGAGTTCTCGAGGCTAGCATGAAGGGAGAAACTACTGTGGATGAAGTTCGTGTGGATACTGCTAGAGACCAGACATTTGAACAGTTTTTAGAGCTTTAAAAGCTCTTCTTTTTTCTATCCAGGGGATTATATGAATCCCTATTAGGTATATTCAAATATATTTTGATGAGTTTTTGGTTTTCATCATTCAGTTCTTATTGAGACAAGTTTTAAGTGAACTCATAGAAATTATCACTTCCGCTGCACCAAATATCAGAGCTAGGTTCAACTCTCAATCAAAAGTGATGTCGAATCAATGTTATTTTATGTAATTTATGTTCCCGAATATGTGCAAATGTCTATTTTGTCGAGGCTACCATAATCTATATGTGATGATGATTAAAGATTGATTGGCACCTATAGAATCCCGTGATATAGGACATTCCAATACTGCAAATCGTTTGAATTTTGGAGCTCTATAGAATCCGGGAGAAGCCCTAAAGTTTCGTGTTTCTATCATGCCCAAACTATCATCCAGATTTGGGGATTTGTTGAAATCTCCGTTCATGGAGAAAATTGAAGTTTGAGAAGGCTTTATAAAATGAGTAATGAGATTATCTAATGTTTCCCTATAATATTCAGTTTGAACGGTGATGGAAGAAGACAATTTGAGAATTTTTTGGCGAACTAGGGTTCTGCTGAGTTTGATGGTGCTGGCCTGATTCTCCCTGATCTTTCATCCACAAATAATTTTTATATGAAGGGATATATACATATTTGGAAATGTAATTTTATGAGGATTTCATATTATATTTTTAGATAATTTTTGACTTTCAAGATATGGAGTTATCGTTGCAGGTTGGTGATTTCTGCTATGGAATTCATACGACTGCCTCCTCTTCTTTCCATTTTTATGGTCAATTTTCCTTTTTTCTAGAGATATGGCCAACTGTTTTAGAATTAACATTTGATGAGGATTCTAATGCATTTTTTTTTTGAATTTTTTGGATTCTTGGATTAGGAGGTATACCCGATTTAATGGGAGTTACTTTTTCTCTGATGTATAGTGCTTTGGGGGCGAAAAGCGACGTCCGCACATGCGGCGCACGAGTGACACAGGCAGTGGTGGCTTAGGCGTGCCAGAGAGACGGCGCACTGGGGGCACACACTTGTTTATGACAGACTTGTGTTGGCTTTGAAGCCACCACCGGTAACAATTGGTAACGACTTTTTTTTGTTCGGCAATGACGTCCAATTGTCACCAATCACCTTGTTTTTGCAATGTATATTAGTTCATTTTATTTTTGTTTGCTCGATTTCAATAAAAATAACCATATATAATTAAAAGTAAATAAATAATCAAATTCGATATACAAAGTAACAAAAATAAAATGTTAAAGAGATTATATAAAATTTTAGTAATTATATATGAAAAACTTATTTTTAAATAAAAGATAATACAACATACATTTTAAAACTTATTCAATTATGTTTTTATTTTGAAACCAAAATATTTGAATCAAAATAAGAATATAAAAATCTTGAAATTATCAAAATTGAAATTGAAACACTTTTTAACTCTCCGCAGCGCAAGTATCATGTGTGGTTATCTTATGAATGTGCTAACTAACTTGCATATGTACGTAATAGTGGTGTAGCCTACACGTTCTTCGGCTTTGCCGCCGTGGACACCCTTGGCACCAGCCTTGTTCTCCTGGCGGGAAGGCGGCAATCCTCCGTAGGGTGAGCACAATTCGGTTTACGGAATCAACCTCTTAAATTGAATTAAATTAAATAGATTTCGATTTGATTTGGCTTAATTTAAAATGAAATATATAAAAATATTTTAATTATTTATTTTTACATATATAATAATTTTTAAGTTAAAAATAATCAAAATAAATATTATTTTATTATAAAAATTATATTTTTAATAATATTATAATAGTTTTTAGATAAATTTGTAATTAAATTATTTTAAAAATTTTGGTTTGGTTTAAATCAATTTGGAGGACTTCTAAATCGAACCAAACCAAAAGTTGCTCAAACCAAACTGAATCGAGCCAAACAGGTCGGTTCGGTTTGATTTTTCAGTTTAAACTATTTAATACTCACCCCTAATCCTCCCTTCAGCGCGTCTGTGCTCGACGCGACAAACAACTGCGGCAAATCTTCACAAAACATTCCTTTTCTCTCTTTTTGGAGTCACCACCTTTGGAAGCCAACGTGATAAGAGGACTCGTTGAATTGTGACTAAGGGTGCAAATGAGTCGAGCCGAGTTGAGTAGTATGATATTCAAGTTTGGCTCATTTGTTTCACACAAATTTGAGTTCGAGCACAAGTTTTAACAAATATGTTAATCTCTTGTTCAAGCTTGATTCAGTTATTAATCGAGCTAAGTCGAGCTCGAACTCGAGTAGTAGTTAGACTAAAATTCAATTCACATTTAAACTCAAGTTATATACCAACTCGTTTGATACATATATCGTAATAACGTTTTTGATAAATGCAATGATGATTAGATCATAATACTGAGATCAATCATCTAAAGATCTATGATTTAAATGTTACAACTTGTAGGATCTTTAAGATGGGACATTTAGAATTTAGATAAATTAGTGTATGTGATATATTTCTAATAAGATGATGGTGACTAATCTCATTGATCATTAATGTAGAGATATTGAGATACACATACAGGTATTCATTAGTGGAATGAGTTCACTGAACTAATCTGATCTCGAAATCCTAAATAATATCTTACCTAATTGTCAATGAGAGCTTTCTATCATCGTATTTGCACAGTTGGCCTTTTGACATGAGTCCCCAAAGATGTCTTATAGGACGTATCTTGTGCTTTGGCTATTGACTTATGAATCACCAATACGATGGTCCAGTATCACTTATGGATCGAGTATAAGGGAAATTCGATAAACACAATTGTGTAGACAACAAGGGATCATTCACTGCCAATATGTGAGAAAGAATGTCTTATGGATATAGTGCTCTAAATCTATGGATAGGGCGGAGAGAATAATTAGAAAAAATAGCTTTTCAATTGATCCAAATCTGACTACATGATCCCAAAGTGTCGCTATATTAAGGGGTTGATAGTTGATGTTGTACACTGATTATACTAGGGCATTAGATGAATGAGGGTTTGTATCCTTGTGATAACTGATGATGAAAAGACTTAATGAAGATAAGATCATCCCCAAAGTTGTTTGGGATCATGGAATGTAACTTATACCTTATATAACCAAAATGACATTAAATCTATTATTGGATATTATTTTTAATTTAAAAGAATTTATTCTTTTAATAAGGCCTCAACCAAATGAGTTATTAGGCCAAGTGGGTCACACATAGAAGATTTGATATATTAGTACATGGTCATAGGTGTAATTTATATGAATTACAAGTTTTTGAAAAAGATTTTGATTTTTATAAATAATGGCGAATCGATCCAAACTTTAACAAGCTAACGATGCCAATTTCATTGCCAGCCTTCTATAACAACCTCTCCCACCCTTAAGGTTGCCAGTAGATGGTGGAGCTTCATCTATGACAAGTCAAAAAGTCCGAAATGTAGGAGAACCCACCTATAGAGGGCGTTCACGTGGATATCATTAGAGGTCGTGCATTTAAACAGCTTGGAGAACGAGAATACCTCATTTATCTAAGGTCTTGAGGGATTGGTTAATTCCCACAAAAGTATTTTCAATTTAATAAGAATTCAATTTTTGGTAATGTCATTCAATTCTAACTAAGACAATGGCAGTGAAATCTATGCAATTGTCACTTCTGCTACACCTAGATCAATTTTCCATAGTGGTGTCAGAGCTTGGTTAAAGTCTCAATCCAAACTGGTGTCATTTCAACGTTAATTTTCTATAGTGGTGTCAGAGCCGGTCATTACACACACGCCATTGTGGCCAATGTCCTTGCCGATTCCTCCCCTCCATTGCCTCATCAATGTAAGGACTTCCGCCCTCGGCCCTTGCCACCATCCCTTCTCTTCCTCATTGACGCCATCGTAGGTGCCTCCTCCACTATCATTAGAGCTCCTCATCAAAGTCACAGTTCTGCATCCTTACCACCGACCACCACCAGTCACCATCAATGTTGCCTACCACCTACATTTTTTATATTGCAAGAGACTGCCCGGCTCTATGCACCACCCACCATCTCAGCCATTCAACCCGATCTTGTGGTTCATAGGCCAGTTCAGCAATTTTCTTGAAAAGGCTTTATTTAATTGAAGAAAAAGTGAATAAAAAGTGATAAAATAGCATAAAAACTCAAAATTTTAAAAAATTTAGGTAGACTGTCTCAAGTTTACTATAGTAATTTTTGAACCAGTTTAGACATGATGGTAAGTGAAATTTAAAAAAATTAAGTAATCTGGCCACAGGCTAGTAATTTGTTAAAAATTATTTGAAAACAAAATATGAAATCCATTGTTGTATGTTAGTTGGTTATGGTTAGGATATCATTTTTATTTGTATGGATGTGGTTAGATGAATTGTTTAGGGAATTTCATACTTATAAACCATGAAATATGGCATAAATGACATGTTTATATTTAATTATGAAGTATCCTTGCTCTATATGATTGAATGTAATAAAATATACTTAGGGATGTTCAATTTGGTAGATTTGCTATCGTAGAAACATGCTATAGTTTCTTTATGTTCGTGATGATGTTTTGTGTAGTAATAATTATAAGCTTGTTTAGTTAAATGGTGAGGATATGAATATATTAATATGTTCATAAAAGTAATGATAGTATGCATGATAGGATGATTATGGGATGCATAAAATGATGATGAAATGATAGTATGTATAAAATGATGCTATCCACGTAGAATGTTGAATTGTACATGCAATGACAATGTAACTATATAAGGCAGTGTTATGTACGTGGAATGATAGTATGCACCTAAAATGATCACATGAACATGGAATGATGAGGATGTATTGTATGATAAGAATGTGTACATGAAATGATGATATGATGCATTGCATGATGATGTACATGAATTGATGAGTGAACACGATCTGATGCATGGATAAGAAAAAATGTTAATACACGTGCTTATGTTTGGTATGTGCTCGAGGTGGTTGATAAATTTTGCTATATACCACATGCATGTTGATATGTTCTACTACATGTCTTGTGCATGTCAATCTAATCTATTACATACCACGTGCATGTTCATCTGTTCTACTACTTACTTATGGCATACAGAGAACGCACATAGAATTACATGTCCATAATGCATGACCCTCTGATATAAAGATGAACCTAAAAATAAGAGTAAGAAGATGACATGGAAGATATTACATTATTTTATTTTAAGAGAAAGTTGCAGCTTTTGTTTATATCAACGAACATTCATAAGTGGATGTCATGGCATAGCGAGTCACATTTGTACCCATCTAGAGGTGAAATGTGTCATCCAACAGATTCTCCCTCTTAGATAAGAGTGGATGAATTTTATTTGGATTTTGCACTGAAAAAATGCAATGTTCCACTTGGATTGGCCACCGATGGTTTTAACCTATTTGACAATATGTCGGCTTGGAATGGCCAAACTTGCTAAGAAACATGGAAATTAGTAAAAAAACAAGTACCTTGGCCAGTTTAGCCAATCGAAGCTGATTCGGCTAACTTGCCAAGAGTGCCAAGAATTGGCAAAAAAACAAGTTTCTTGGGTTTGACCAATAAAAGTAAAAAATCGGCTTGGATTGGCAAAACTGGCCAAGAATGTAGGAAAATTAACAAAAAACAAATTTCTTGGTCGATTTGGCCAATCAAAGTCGGAAATTAGCTTGGATTGGTCAAATTGACCAATAATGTTAGAAATTGCCAAAAAATAAGTTTCTTGGCCAGTTTTGCTAATCAAAGATGGAAATTGGCTTGGATTGGCCAAACCAGCAAAGAAACTTGGAAATTGGCAAAAATCAATTTTCTTGGCCATTTTAGCAAACCAAAGCGAGAATTAATTATGTTTGACCAAACCAGCCAAGAAACTTGGAAATTGGCCAAAAATCGGATCTGAAGGCCGGTTTGGCCAATCAAAGCTGAAAATCAGCTTGATTAGGTAAACTGGCCAATGAACTTAGAAATAAGAAAACAACCCTGTCCGAAGGTCGGTTTGGCCAATCAAAGCTAGAATCAGCTTGGAATGACCAACCGGCTAAGAAGCTAGAAAATTGACAAAAAACAAGTTTCTTGGCCAGTTTGGTTAATCCAAGTCGGAAATCAGCTTGGATTGGCCAAACCGGCCAAAATTCCAAAAATTGGCAAAAAATAAGTTTCTTGACCGGTTTAGATTGGCCAAACTAGCCAAGAAACTTGGAAATTGGCAAAAAACTTGATCCAAAGGCTGATTTGGCCAATCAAAATTGAAAATAAACTTGGATTGGCCGAACCGGTTAAGAAAATTAGAAATTGCCAAAAAATAGTTTTCTTGGCAGTTTGGCTAATCAAAGTCGAAATTCAGCTTGGATTAACCAAACTTGTAAAGAAAATTTGAAATGGCCAAAAAATTAGCTTTCTTGGCCAGTTTGGCCAACCAAAGCTGGAAATCGGCTTGGATTGGACAAATCGGCCAAGAAATTTGGAAATTGACAAAACCCATCCCATGGCCACTTTGGCCAATGTAAGTCAGTAGTCTGCTTGGGTTGACTAAACTGGCCATATTAGTGTAGAATTGTCGAAGTTCAAACTATTTTATCAATTTTATTATGTTGTAGATGAAGAAATTTAGCAAGAGCCTCCATACATTCAGGAGTAGGATAGTTAGTGAATCTAACAATTAGTTTGGTGGATCTCAAAGCACATCTCAGTCTCAGAGCACATCTCAACCTACCTCGAACATGGTGCCATCAGTTGGACCATCACTACAAGAAATCGGACCTTTACCCACTAAAGCACTCCCCATAGGTAAGGTTTGGTGGGTAAAAATAACTTTTACTTACTCCCTATATCTACTAAAAATGGTTCCGTAGGTAAATTTATCATTACCTACAAAATACCTACGGATAACACGTCGTAGGTAAATAATATATTCACATATTCAATCTGAACCGTCCATTAAGATATAATCTAATGGCCCATATTTATTCTCTTCTACCCTTATCTCCACCGTCTATTTGCAACGTACATGTTTGAATAAATGTAAAAAAGAGATTGTTAGATAGCACTTATACATTGATGGTGTTATAAAAGACAAACATTTCTGAAAATTTTATGGTGAAAGACTAGGTCATGTTAAGTTGGAAGAAAGCCAACATGATTCAAATATGCATGACATGTTAGCTGATGTTTTTCCTATGTATAGTGAAGAAGCAACAGATGATAAAAATTCTGAAAGTTTATTTGCATTGTTAAATGATCTCAACCAACTAGTTTATCCTGGATGCAAAAAGTTCAGCAAACTTTCATTTCTCATTTGGTTGATTAACATTAAATGCATAGATGGAATGAGTAATAAACATTTCAATATTTTGTTGAAGTTATTGAATGATGTTCTCCCTGATGGGTCATCAATACTGTCGAGCTTTTATGAGATTAAGAAGATACTTGATAAGTTAGTGTATGGATATAATAAGATAGATGCATGTCTGAACAATTGTATTTTATATTGGAAAGAAAATGAGAAGTCTAAATGTTGTCCAAAATGTGGAGAATCACGGTGGAAGTCTTATAAGTCCAGTAAAGTTGTAAAGAAGAAAAGAGTGCCTCAAAAAATTTTGCGTCATTTTTCACTCATTCCACGGTTGATGAGACTATTTACATGCTTAAAGACTTCTGTCCACATGAGATGGCATGAAGAGGAACGTGAAGCGGATGGTATGCTAAGACATCCTGCTGATTCTCCATGCTAGAAAACATTAAAAAACATCGGATTAGAAACTCGTAATGTACACCTTGGATTAGCCAGGGATGGATTTAACCCGTATGGAAACATGAACGCCACTCACAGTACATGGCCAGTGTTAGTTGTACCTTATAACTTACTGCCTTGGGAGTGCATGAAGAGTACGAATATTTTGCTTTTCCTCCTCATTTTTGGTCCAAAAGGTCCCGGTAACAATTTTGATGTTTTCTTACAACCACTTATAGAGGAACTTGAGATTCTCTGGCACAGTGTTGATACATTTGATGCCGATAAAGGTGAGGTATTTTGTCTATGTGCACTATTATAAACTATTAACGATTTTCCAGTGTATGCCTACATGTCAGGTTGAAGTACAAAAGGTCGATTAACTTGTCCTACTTGCAATAAAGACACATGTTCAACTTGGTTAGAGTGTAGTGGTAAATTTTGTTACACTGGTCATCGGAGATGGCTTGGAAACAACAATAAATTCTGAAAGATGAGTAAGCAATTTGATGGTCATGAAGAATGGGGTGAAAGCCATTGTTGTTGTCTGGAGATAAAATCCTACGTCAATTAGGATATTTTAATTCACGTGTTGCAAAAGTAGACACCAAGAAGATAAGTAAGAGGAAGAGACGAATTAAGAAGGGGGATGGGGACAAGTATCTAGGGTGGAGGAAAGTAAGTATTTTCTATAGGCTACCTTATTGAAAATTTTTGTTGCTCCGTCACAACTTAGATGTGATGCATATAGAAAAGAATGTATGTGACAGTATACTAGGCACTCTTCTATCGATTGAAGGAAAGAATAAAGATGGCTTGAAAGCCGATCAAGATTTATAGAAGTTGGGAATAAGTGAATGTCTTCATCCACAAGAAATAGGGTCAAGTAAAATATTGCTTCCACCAGCACAATTCACATGTAGTAAGAAATAAAAGGAAAATAATTTTAAGTTCTTTCAATCCATGAAGGTTCTTGATGGATACTCCTCTAATATTGCAAGGCGATTTTTCAACAAAGATAATAAGTTATAGGGGTTGAAGACACCTGACTACCATGTGATTATGCAACAATTACTTCCAATTGCTGTTAGAGCACTCCCAAATATTCATGTATCTTCATTATTAAATGACATTTATCACTTTTTCTTAAATATATGTTCCAAAGTTGCTTCCACCGAAGACTTTTACCAACAAGGCCTACATGTCGCAAGGGTATTATGTCAACTAGAGATGATATTTCCTCCGAGTTTCTTTGATATAGCGGTACACTTAATCATTCATTTAGCAGATGAGACTAGGATTGCTGGACTAGTTCATCATAGATGGATGTACCCATTTGAGAGTTATCACATTCACTTCTATATGTAAATTTTCCATTTAAGATAAACCGATATTCATTAATATCATTTTTTCAGGTATTTGGGTAGATTAAAATCTTATGTGAGAAATAAGATTTATCCAGAAGGGTCTTGCTGATGGTTACATTATTGCTGAGATAATTACATTTGCATCTCGATATCTTAACGATGATGTGAAAACATGATTAAATAAGACTCATCACAAGTAGAATACAATCCAAAAAATGTGGACCTTGGATGAGAAGTTTTCATGGAGACTTGTCGGTCGTGTGGGATAAGTACAATTGGCAAACTACAAAATAATGAGCTGGAAGAAATAAATAAATATATCATATTCAATTGTACAACACTCAACAAATTCATTAGGTAAGCTTATGTCAATTCAAACTTTTCATTCACTATATGAAATATGAATATTGTAGGGATCACATGACTGAAGTTAAAGAAATGTCACATAGAGTGCACATGGATGAAGTGGAACGTATTTATACATCCACATTTACCAAATGGCTGAAACATAAGACAATTATCCTTGATTCTTATAATTATATTTTTAAACGATTCTGTGATCATATGATGTCGTGATTTTTTTCTATTTGTTTACTCTTATCAGGTGCATAAGTTGTAAGAGTTTATTAAGGGAGATATATCACCTTATCTTTTTTCGATTAAATATTTTCTTAATGATGTGGTCAAGAAGTATGATGCATATGCATTGTTAATGGATGTAGGTTTCACACTAGAAGCCTTGAACAAAGATGAGTTACCCAAAACTCAGGTGTTATGTTGAGTGCAACTACCCCTTCATCCACTAAAAATGTTGAAGAGAATGTTATTTACTATGGTGTCCTTGATGAGATCCTTGAAGTCAACTACTATCGACACATGAGGGTGGTATTATTTAAGTGTGATTGGATAGATGTGCAACGAGGGGGGAAACATGATGGACACCATAGTTGGTTGTTCTTTGGTTCGTTCTCTTTCATTCACTTGGAGCGTAGACCACCACCCAGTTTGATATCCGATTGAGAGCAAACTTCACATCTGGAGTTTGGGTTCCCTCAGAACTTCGTGGAGAGAGTATCTTCTACTCTCTCATCAAAAAAAAATCTACATATTTAAATAGTGACATGATCTTTGTGAGACTGTCACGCCCCAAATTTTCTAACATGCGCAGCGCATTAAATCCGATGACGAGATCAGGGAAATAACCCCTTAACTACGTCGGTTTGGAAAAAGTAAAGAATAACAGGTCCCATTTCATAACTCAAATAATTTAACCAAAAATAATCATACCATAATTCAATATGAACAATTCATAAACCAATTCTCTAACCTCTTCTGCACAATTCCTGATCCACTAAGCTTCTACTGCGTTAAATCTGTTTACTTAAAAATATTAAGCGAATTGGAATCACTACGCCAAAACTCGGCTTCACCTACGTGAACCCCTCGCGTAGGTGAGAATTTGGTAGGTATATGTCCCATTTACCTACATACTATACCTACTGATTAGTTGCCCGTAGGTAAATGTGTTAACACCTACAGATTACCTACGCACGACATCCTGTAGGTAAATGTTATAAGTGATAAATGAATCTGATCCGTCCATTTTAATATAAATAATAATATAATAAACATATTAATATTAACAAAAATATAATATATTTAATAAAAATATAAAAACTAGTAAAATAAATGTATAAATAATATATCAATATAAATATTATTTTTTATAAATAATATAATAAATGCATTAATATTATAAAAAACAAGTATTTTAAATAAAATATAAAAAATAGTAAAATAAATTTATGAATATTTTATCAGTATAAAATAATATTTTATTATAAATAATAATACAATATATTAAAATGTATAAAATTATAAAATAATTATTTAAATATAAAACTAACATAATAAAATAAATAGTTGAAAATAATGTAATAATATATTATTAAAGTATATAAATATTAAAAATTAATATCAAGGAAGGCCGGGTCGGGGATCAGCCCGGGTCGATCAACCCCAAAACTAACCTAGTCGGACGGGGTCACGACCCTGGGTAAGTTGGGGTCGGACGAGGTCGAATTTATTTTTTTATCATGAAAATTATAAAAATATATATAATTACATAAAAATATAAAATATCAAAAATAAATTATCAGAATCGAAATCGGATAATCCTATAAATTATTGGATTCGAAATAAGAATAATAAAAAACCGAACCGATTATTTTCCGATTTCGATACAACCGTTGATTCGTGCAAGCCCTTAAATAGCAAATGTCATTTGACGGACGCCGGAGGCCCGCGAGCCACAGCTCCCCATCCCCATCTGCCTCCGTCTGCCTCTCATCCTGTATTACAGTTTGCGGCGCAGGCGGCAGAGGCGACAGCTCCCCATCCCCCTCACCTCTGGCCTCCTCTCATCCTCTGTTACGATTTGCGATGCAGGCTTTGGTGTCGGCGGTCTTCTTCGGCCGCAGGCGGCGAGGCTTTGGCGCCAACGGTCTTTTTCGGTGCCGGCGGTCTTCTTCGGTGGCGAGGCTTTGGCGCCGGCAGTCTTCTTCGGCGCCGGCACTGCCATCTCTCACGCTCCTCCTTCAGGCTTCGGCACTGGTGGTCTTCGACGGTTCCAGCCGCCAGGTGGTTTGCGGATTGGTGAATGTTCGCTCCCGCTCCTCTTTCATTTCAGACTTTCAGGCTTCTACGGCCTTGGGAGGTTCCGACCTTCAGTCCAGGACCAGGTGGCAGGTGCTTTACTTGCTCCCGCTCCTCCTTCAGCTAAGGGCTAAGGCTGTAAAGTGTAAATGGGTCAGATTTGAGCGTGCGTGAGATGGGTAGCCGAGGTAGAGAGAGTACGTCAAGATGCCTTGCTGGACGTTTGTTGGTTCGTTATAGATTTTGATGCCCAAGTGTAGAAAATAATGTGGTTGGTTATGCATTGTCACGTGCCTATGAGATTTTACGATTTTACTTTATGCAATGATAGAGTGTCTGTATGAAATACTTGAAAAGGGGACCATGGCGGCGGTTCGAGCATGTCCGGAAGTAGGGGCCGAGTTAGGCCTTTTCCATTTGGTTTTCTTTTTTTTTATTATTTTTTGAAGCACCAGTCAATCTAGATTCAAAACTCTTCACTTTTGTTACCAAGCACTATTTATACAGTTTGATTTCTTGTCTTAATAGTTAATATATATTACCAGGCTGCCAGTGCCAGCGGTATGTAGTTCAACACTTTAATCCTTGTTTTGTAGGGTATTATGCCTGTACACGTTGCTCACCAAGACTAAACATAGTTAGATTGTGATGTTGTACATTATTTTAATATTGTTAAGATATTATTAATATTTAGAATCTTATGGACAATCCTCTGTTACCGTTACACTTCTGATTTTTTAGATTTTTTCCCCGAACATGATTTTTTTAGAATTTTACGTGATGTTGTGCTCTCGTGAAAAATATAATTTTTTTATATAGTTCACAATAAAAATGCTTACTTTTTAAATAAATTATATGTTTTTTGAAATTTTCATGTTTTTTTAATTATTTCATAAATCCGATATGTTATCGGAATCGGTTCCGATTTCGATATCGAAATCGAAATCGAATCGAAATCGGAATTGACTATCCCGATATTATCGAAATCGGATTCGGAAACAGATTTATCTTATCGGAATCGGAAACAGTAATACCGTTACCGAATCCGACCCGTTTACAGCCCTAACAGCGCTCATAGTCTTCCTGCTCGGCCTTGCACTCTGCTTCATCAGGAACCCCTCCATCGTCAGGGGTCTCAAATTTGGCCCTTCCAGGGTGCGGGTGCTTGAAGAAAACCTATACCATATTAATAAGACATAAACCACTAATATAGTTAGTTGAACAATAGAAAATAGACTAAAGTTATGTTTTCATGCTTGAGATGCATTGTTCACAGATTCTTATGGAGACATTCGGTTGCCTTGCAACTTGACGTGCTGGAAGAAGAGAATGAGAATCTCCTTGTTAAGGTAAACTCTCATTACTTGAAGTCACTATTTCTTGGTTCATCTTGTAGCTTGTTGGTGCAATTTCTTTTGTCCAGAACTTAGTATTTATGTTAATTTCTTTTATCCAACTTTGTCTCACAGAGGAAAGATTTGAAGAATCAAATGTCAGAACTTAGTATTTATGTTTGGTATCTTTTATTTACCTAGGCAAGGGGTTGTTGTGATCATTTGATTTGTACTGTTAGCTCAATCTATCATGTTAAACAATGGGAACAATGGTCTTTATATTTGAACTATTTATGGAGAGATAGACTTTGTGTCTGATTTATGGAACAATGGACATAATACTTTTTCCATTGTCATGTACCTGAGCAAAAGGGCACATTTTTCATATTGTTAGACAAGCCATACTTTGCAAAATGGATATGACCACACTGATGTTGGTTCCTCCCCTTAAATGTCTGAGAATGTGAAAGCATATTTAGTTATGTTGCAGATGCTATTTTTGCCTATTAGATTCTGTCTGGTCCTTATTACCTCGATTAGTGTGGTCGAGGAAGAAGAGGAAAGAGAAGAAGAAGCATTCCCTCTCAATATCTTTTTATTTTTTCTGCCCATTCTCGTGGTTACTTAAAATGATAGGTATATTTGAACTATTTTAAGTTTGGATGAATGATTCATATTAATTGCTAGTCAAACTTTTGTTTCTTTTTATTATAAATTAACTAGTTTTTAATGAATGGTCACTATTTCATGTTGGAACTTTTGACCGATTTAGGATCAAAGGTTTGCAATTACATTTGTTTCTTCTAGTTCAAATTATAGTGTTCTTAATCAGGAAAAGAATGTAAGATGCCATTGTAAGTCATATATTATGGTGGAGAGACCAAGTAAGTTATTGTTAGATACATATTTATAGTGCATAAATATAAGATTGCATATTTATATTTTTATAATTTTGTTGTCATTGCAGGTTCTTTTCAAGACAAAGTGATGAATATTCCTATGTATGTGCAGGATCATTAAAAATGTAATTCATGAGTACTTTGATTGTGATGGAAACTTAAAGCTCTTAACATTTTTGTATATTTCATATATACAAGTTATGAATGTTTACATTTCTAAATAAAATAAGTTCTTACTTTTTCTACTATTTAGCAAAAAAAATTGAATCAAGATGTTAATATCTTACTCATGTTTACATGATATGAATGCTTTAGATGTTATACACAAGTTGTGAATGTTATGTATACAGGTTATTATGAATCAAGTTGTTAAATTGCTTAGAAGTTGATTAGATCTCATGTATACAAGTTGATGACAATGATGATGATGAGCAAGATGGTTGACTAATTTCTTCACTACCTTATTAAATCTCATCTTGTAACCACATCAGAAGCTAATTTTTTCTTGTTTTCAAATGTTGTTGTAGCTTGTTGAAAGACTTTAGCAAACAATCAGCCAAGGGTTCATAAAAGGTGTGCTAAGAGTGATGAATGTGAGGTTGCAAAAGCATCAAATTTTGATTTAGACAGTTTTATCCTGCTATAAGGTACGTATACATATATATTTGATTTAAAGATGTACATATATCTGATTTGGACTAGAATATTAACCCTTGTAATGTCTAATTCAGACATCTTTTGTTGATAGTTTATATATATTTATATAGAGATTTTTGATATGTAAATGCTATTTGTTCCTGTGCTCTATACATATCAACTCTAGTAGTCTGCTTTATTTTTAATGATAATTACTTTTGCTAGGTGTATATGTAAATGCCATCTATTCCTACTCCCTAACAAACAACTACAAGTACAATTAAATTGCATATGGTGCCAACCCCACAGGTTCAACTATTATATTCGGATGAAACAGTCTCATTTGATTAAACACAACAAGCAACATCATAACAAGTAATTCTCTAACCCTATCATCTTTACATACAAGTAAGTCATTTTTACATACAAAGTTACATCACACAAGTTATCATTTTGCATACTTATGTTTTTTGTATTTTTATGGCCACAGGTTATCTTCAAGACAGATTGATTACATTCTTATGCATGAGGAGTCATGAAAAATGTAATTCATCAATACTCTGATTGTAGTTGAACATAAAAACTCTTAAATCTTGTGCATATTTGGTGTATAATACAGGTGTAGATGTGTTACTTTAACATGTTGTAAAACTTCTTCATTTTCATTTTAGCAACTCAATGATATGTGCAAAATTGTTTAAATTTTCTTAAACTAAACCTGAAATTTGAGTACAAGAATGGAACAATGTGTATGGAACAAGTTCTATGGAATAGGTGTATGGAACAATGTGTGTCAAGAGGTGTAACATGAATGGGTGTATAGAACAATGTGTAGATGAAACAGTGTATGGAACAAGATGTATGAAAAAAGATGTATGGAACAGTGTGGACCAATGTATGAAACAGGTTGTATTGAACATGGAACATGTTGTATGAAACAAAGTGATTGCATAGAACATGAATGGGTGTATGTAATGATGTGTATATAAGTGGTTGTATGGAATAGTGTGGTTGTGGAACAATGTGTAGATGAGTGGTTGAAGAACTTGTATGAGTACCTACGGCTTTGAATTTCAACGATCCATTCCGTCCAATAAATTTAGAAAATCGAAATACTTAAGATTAGATTTTAAATTATTAAATCGGAGCATCCTAGACCGTCCAATGATAAAACTTGCACTTTTTTAAATTTTAAAAATTCAACCTTATAGTTTTCAAGGCTCCGAATTCATTGGTCCGAGTGGATCGAAAAATTTTTAATCGGAGTATCCGATTTTTTTAGGTGGAAGATTAAAAAAAATGTAACGTTACTGTACACATTTAATGCGTTCAGTACCGTGCATTTTTTTTTCTTTTTTCTGTTGAAAGTCGAGTATGCATAACTCGACTTTCAAAAGTCGAGTTTTTTAAACTCGACTTTTAAACTTTAAATACTGTCAACTGATGGGATCACTGTTAAAGGGGAATGTCGAGTTTTGAAAACTCGACTTTGAACAAACCGTGCTAATTTTGCAATAAAAGTTTTTACCGTGTTAGTTTTATAATAATAAAAAAAAATAGTTTTAGTTTAAAAAAAACTCCAAGGTGGCCGACTTCGGCCTCGTGAAGCTGTGCGACCGCGTTGCCACTCACGTCAGCATGACCAGGGCGAGGGGCACCCCCGGGTACGCGGCGCTGGAGCTCTATATGCCCCTGCCGGTGACTCACAAGTGCGACGTCTACAGCTTCGGCATGCTGCTTTTCGAGGTCGTGGGGAGGAGGAGGAACTACGTGGAGGAGCAGCTGGAGAGCCTGGATAGGTGGCTGCCTCGGTGGATGTGGACGAAGCTCGAGGCCGGACTCCTGGAGGACGCGCTATCACAGCCGCTGGGGGTGGAGGAGGAGGGCAGAGAGAAGGCGGCGAGGATGGCGATGGTGGCTTTGTGGTGCGTACGTGCAGTACTTGCCAGCGGACAGGCCGGTGATGAGCAGGGTGGTGATTGGTGAAGATGTTGGAAGGGGAGCTCGAGATTCCGACACCGCCGAACCCCTTCGGACGCTTGGCTGCAGATGACGTGGTGCTTTCGTCAGGATCCCTCGACTTCTCTAACACCGACTGTGGTAATTTCCACAGCAGCACCGTGCCTGCCGGTCGCAATGCACCAAAATTTCTACCACACCGCTTGAGTCCAAACGGGGTTCTAAACATACAATCAAACAACGTGTGTTCTATCTGTTTGCCTAGAATTTTACTACAAAAATAAATGATGTTCTTTGCTAGGAAAGGAGATTACACAGTGGTCCTAGGTTGACTGGGTCATCCAGGTTATTACATCTCTAATTACAATTGTATTTCATTTACTGTCATTGTCATATGTAATACATGGTCTGTAACATAACATGCCACTATATATTCAATTCTAATGAGTTTACCTACTCTTTCTCACATGAGTTCGGATTGCCTTAGTCTTGGTGGAGGGAACTCTCACAATCTCCAATCGGGTGACACCATATGGTGTAACGGAGGACAAGGTAGGGGTGTGCTTTAATGATGACATGAAATAACGGACGAGATCACTTGACGTGGTTTCGGCTTCCCACGTAATGACAATAGACTCGCTACCTATGCTCTACTAACTTGCTACCGACCTTCTGATGACTTACTATCGAGACTCTGAAAACCCATTACTGAGACTCCGATAGATAACCCATTACTGTGGCTCCGAAGACTCGTTACCAAGGCTCCGTTGGTACCAAGGCTCCAAAGATCCACAACCAAGGCTTTGATAATTTGCTACCAAGTCTCTACAAACCTGCTATGGAGGCTCTGAAGACCTACTATCGACTCTCTATTGACCTATTATTGAGACTACAAATTTACTACAAAGACTTTGAAGACCCACTACCGACCTTCTACTGACCTACTAGCGAAACAGTGTCAGGCAGTCACATCTACCTTTTCACGTTGTCATTAAAACGTACTCCTGCCTCGTTCTCGCTGCACCACATAATGTCACCTCATTGGAGACTGTGAGAGTTCCTTCCACCGGAGAACGAGGCGATCCGAACTCTTCTCACACTTGTCTCCTTTCTCTATTTCCCTTCTCTTGTGATTGTCCGCAATATGAGCCATTTCTAGCAGCTCTCACATGGGATTAGAGTTTGGATGGATGGAGGATTCACTGAATTTGTTAGCATCCGCATCAATTCCTACTAGTTCTAGGTTATTGTTTGTGATGACTTTGGAATTCTCTTCATTACCTAATATCTCACATTGTATTTACCTCAAGTTGAATATAGAAATTATTCACTATTAAGAGCACAATTCATTATGTTTCACAATACCAACAAATTAATGGGAATAATAGATGGGAGTGTACCTTATCCTCCTTCGCTTATCATGGAGCTAGCTAATCCAATGAAGAAGAACGCTAATCCATATGCTGATGTATGGAAACATTATGACAATCTTGTCATATTATCATAATATCTTCATTTTTCGAGCAAATTATTCCATTGTTTATAGGACATATTACTTTAGTTAGTATTTGTGATGCCATCTTGGCAACTTATACTTCAATTTCTAAGTTGAGAGTGCTTTAGTTACGCATCCAATTACAACCATTGAAAAATGGGATCTATAAAGATCTCAGAACAACTATTTGCAATGGTTTCTGATCCAATTTTTTTTTGGAAACTTCTTGCTTTATATTTTAGCTAGCTTAGAGCTAGAATTTGAGTCATTTGTTACATCTATTACCACATGAATGGATGTCTCCATGCTAAGAATTCATGACATCCAAGGGATGTTTCTCAATCATGAGATATTCTAATAGAAACATCATCAATCCAGGACAAAGCTTAGCGCTAATTTGGTAAGAACAAATTTGAATTCCTCTCAATAGCAACAAAACATTAACCATTGGCAACTCTAGTCAAGATTGTGGATATAGAGGAAGGAATAGTGGCAAAAATAAGTCTAATCTTATAGTGTATAGCAATTTTGATAGGACTCAATTTCAGAATAATCAACTGTGACATTGACAAAAGTCAAAATAGTGGTCAAAAAAATACAAGTGTTTGTCAATTATGTGATAAAAAGGACATGTTGCATAGAAATATTATAAAATATTTGATCTAAGCTTTACAAACACTAGGAATTCAAAATATAGTTAGTTTAATTCCTTCAACAATTCTTAGCCTCATTCTACCAATATTGCTTCTAGTTCTGTTAGCAGTGCAGTTGATGATAGAAATGTAGACAATATAAGTCAATCATATTTGATATGATTTAAAATTTCTTGAAATATTTTATTCAATTAATGATGATAGATCATAATACTGAGATCAATCATCTAAAGATATATGATTTAAATATTACTACTCGTAGGATCTTTAAGATGGGACATTAAGGATTCAGATAGATTAGTACATGTGATGTATTCTAATAAGATGACGGTGACTAATCTCATTGATCATTAATATAGATATATTGAGATAAACATACAGGTGTTCATTAGTGGAATGAGATCACTGAACTAATCTCACTTAGAAACTCTAAATAGTATCTTACCTAACTGTTAATGAGAGCTTTCTATCATCACATTTGCACACAGTTGGTCTTTTGACATGAGTCTCCGAAGATGTCTTACAGGATGTACCTTGTGCTTTGACTATTGACTTATGAATCACCAATACGATGGTCCAATATCACTTATGGATCGAGTAAAAGGAAAATTTGATAAAGATAATTGTGTAGACAACAAGAGATCATTCATTGCCAATATATGAGAAAGAATGTCTTATGAGATATAGCGCTCTAAATCCATAGTTAGGGAAAAGAGAATAATTAGAAAAAATAGCTTTTCAATTGATCCAAATCCGACTAATGAGAGTTTGTATCATTATGATAACTGATGATGAAAAGACTCAATGAAAAGATCATCTCCAAAGTTGTTTAGGATCATAAGATGTGACTTATACATTATATAACCAAAAGGCCATTAAATATATTATTGGATATTGTATTTAATTTAAAAGAAGTCATTCTTTTAATAAGGCCTCAAACAAATGAATTATTAGGCCAAGTGGGTCACACACAAAAGATTTGATCTATTAGTATGGGGTCATAGGTGTAATTTATATAAATTACAAGCTATTGTAAAAAAATTTGATTTCTATAAATAATAGCGAATCAATCCAAACCTTAACAAGCTAACGATGTCAATTTCATTGCCGGCCTTCTATAACAACCTCTCCCACCCTTAAGGTTGCTAGTAGATGGTGGAGCTTCATTTAGGACAATTCGAAAAGTCTGACATGTAGGAGAACCCACCTATAGAGGACGTTCACATGGATATCACTAGAGCTCGTGCACTTAGATAGCTTGGAGAGCGAGGATACCTCATTTATCTAAGGCCTCGAGGGACTGGTTAAATCTCACAAAAGTATTTTGGATTTAATAAGAATTCTATTTTTGGTAATGTCATTCAATTCTAATTAAGACAATGGCAATGAAATCAATGAAATTGTCAATTATGCTACACCTAGATTAATTTTCTGTTGTGGTGTTAGAGCTTGATTGAAGTCTCAATCCAAATTGGCATCATTTCAACGTCAATTTTCTATAGTGGTGTCAAAGTTGGTCATTGCACACACACACCATTGTGGCTGATGTCCTTGTCGATGCCTTCCCTCCATTGCCTCACCACCGTAAGTATTGCCACCCTCAGCCATTGCCACCATCCCTTCTCTTCCTCGCTGTCACCATGGTAGGTGCCTCCTCCACTGTTGTTGGAGCTCCTCGTCGAAGCAGCAGTTCTACATATGTACCACCAACCGCCACTGGTTGCCATCAATGTTGCCTCCTGTAGGCACCCAGAAACGGCTAGTACGGTGTGGCGGTTCGCCCTCTTTCTCTTTCTTCTCTTGGAGCGAAGAGTTAGTGATATGTGTGTGTGTGGTCGCCAGGAGCCGAAGACTCCAAAATGTGATTAGATATAAAGCAAATGGAATGGAAAGCAAGTTTGACCGTCGTACCTTTTGGAATGAAAGGGGGGGAGATTGCTAGGTTCTAACTTCTCCTTTCTCGGCCGACCGAAAAAGGAGAGCTTTAGTGAGCTCTTTGCTCCCGATCGGGTCAAAGCTTCGCCTCGGTTGGGTTTACCTAAGAATGTCCTACGGAAAAAACATGAAAACAAGTAAAGATCATTAGCTCTGGCAAGAGTATAGCATCATGCTTGGTTTGGATCTTGAACATGCAAAAGAGGATGAACTTACCAGATTGGGACGGAATCCCAACCCTTATTTTTGGTAAGTTTTTAAATATATATGAAAGATGTAAAATGACTTAATGCATGCTAAATGAAGTGATAAAAGGTTCTAAGATGAAAACGGAGAACAAAAATCTAATCCAACGGGCAATCGGACTCTGAAAAATGCAAAATCAGCTTTTGCCCCTGTTGGTGCCCTATATATAGGGCGCCAACTGCAGGTGCCCCCTTTATAGGGCGTGTTGACCAAGGTCAAAGCACCCTGTATATGGGGCACTAAGTCTGGCTCGGGCAGATTTTCTTACTCTCTTCGTGACGCCGCTCTGGAGTGCTGGATGGCTTCTGGGACGAAGTAGAGGCTCCTCCTTGTAGCTAATATGCAAATGAAGCTAATGGTAGGGGATTTGGATGTAGGATGGAAGAGGAGAAACGTGTAGAGATCTTCAAAGTTGAGAAAATCTCATGTTTTTGGATGGCAGAAATAGTAGGTTTTGAGCTTTTTGGGAGGGGGAATTCGGATCGGTTTGAAGGCTTATGGGGGGTGAAAATGGCTTAGAAACGTGGTATTGGATGAGCTCTAGGGTGGCATGAAGTTGGAACCTCCTCCAAGCTTCAAATGAGGGCCTATTTATAGCCCAAAAGAGGGTACTTTGGTCAATTCCGAAAAGCAGTTCCACGCGGCAAAGTGCCCTATATATAGGGCGCTAGCATCATGAGCTATGTCAAATCGATAAGACGAGTCCCTGTGGGTGGTCAAATCGGCCGGTCGAGTCGATTTGACCAGGTGCCAGGCGTCCCATTTATAAGGTGCCTGGTGCCCTATAAACAGGGCTCCAGGTGCCCTATATATAGGGCACTTTGACTCCGGTTAACGCTCTATCAATCTTCTTCGAAATGTGCCGAGAAACTTGATTCTTCCGGAAAACTCGATTCCCTTGAAAGGTTACTCAAATATTCTTCATAAAAATAAGAATTTAAGCTCTTCAACTAAACCAAAATTGTGTTTACACCTCCCACCTTCATCTTCTCTATTGCAAGGGGCTGCTCGGCCCTATGCACCACCCACTGTCCCATCCATCCAACCCGACCTCGTGGTTCATAGGCTAGTTCAACAATTTTATTAAAAAGGCTTTATTTAATTGAAAAAAGGAAATAAAAAGTGATAAAATAAAATAAAAACTCAAAAAATTAAGAAATTCAGGTAGACTGTCTCAAGTTTACTATTGTAATTTTTGAACCAGTTTAGACATGATGGTATGTGACATTTAAAAAAAATTGCGTAATCTGGCAACATGGTAGAAATTTTTTAGAAATTATTTGAAAACAAAATATGGAATCCATTGTTGTATGTTAGTTGGTTATGGTTAGGATATCATTTTTATTTTTATGGATGTGGTTAAATGAATTGTTTAGGGAATTTCATGCTTATAAACCACAAAATATGGTATAAATGACATGTTTATCTTTAATTATGAATTCTCCTTGCTCTATATGATTGCATGTAAAAAAATATGCTTAGGGATGTTCAATTTGGTAGATTTTCTATCTTTGAAACATGTTATAGTTTCCTTATGTTCATGATGATGTTTTGTATAATCATTATAAGCTTGTTTAGTTAGATGGTGAGGATATGAATATGTTAATATGTTCATAAAAATAATGATAGGATGCATGATAGGATGATGATGGGATGCATAAAATGATAAAGAAATGATAGTATGTATGTATAAAATGATGCTATCCACATAGAATGATGAATTGTATATGCAATGACAATGTAACTATATAAGGCAATGTTATGTACGTGGAGTGATAGTATGCACCTAAAATGATCGCATGAACTTGGAATGATGAGGATGTATTGTATGATAAGAATGTGTACATGAAATGATGATATGATGCATTGTATGATGATGAACATGAATTGATGAGTGAACACGATCTGATGCATGGATCAGAAAGAAATGTTAATGCACGTGCTCATGTTTGGTATGTGATCGAGTTGGTTGATAACTTTTGATATATACCATGTGCATGTTGATATGTTCTACTACATGTCTCGTGCATGTCAATCTATTCTGTTACATGCTGCGTGCATGTTGATCTGTTCTACTACTTGCTCAAGGCATACAGAGAATGCACAAAGAATTACGTGTCCACAATGCGTGACTCTTTGATATAAAGATGAACCTAAAAATAAGAGTAAGAAGATGGCATGGAAGATATTACATTATTTTATTTTAAGAGACAAGTTGTAGCTTTTGTTTATATCAACGAACACTTATAAGTGGATGTCATGGCATAGTGAGGTACATTTTCACACATCAAAAGGTGAAATGTGTCATCCTACTGATTCCCTCTCTTAGAAAAGAGTGGATAAACTTTATTTGGATTTTGCACTAGAAAAATGCAATGTTTAGTTTGGATTGGCCACCGATGGTTTTAACCCATTTGGCAACATGTCGGCTTGAAATTGCCAAACCTGATAAGAAAAATGGAAATTGGTAAAAGACAAGTTTCTTGGCCGGTTTGGCCAATCCAAGTCAATTCGGCTAACCTACCAAGAATGCCAAAATTGGCAAAAAAAAAGTTTCATGGCCAGTTTGACCAATCAAAGTAAAAAATCGACTTAGATTGGCTAAACTGGCCAAGAATGTAGAAAAATTGGCAAAAAAAGGTTTCTTGGCCAGTTTGGCCAATCAAAGCCAGAAATCAGTTTGGATTAGCTAAAGTTGCTATTAATGTCAAAAATTGCCAAAAAAATAAGATTCTTGGCCAATTTGGCCAATCAAAGCAGAAAATTGGCTTGGATTGGTCAAACCAACAAAGAAACTTGGAAATTGGCAAAAATCAATTTTTTTGGCCAATTTAGCAAATCAAAGCCAGAATTGATTATGTTTGGCCAAACCGGCCAAGAAACTTGGAAATTAGCCAAAAAACGGATCTGAAGGCCAGTTTAGCCAATCCAAGCCAAAAATCGACCAATGAACTTAGAAATAAGAAAATAACCCTGTCCGAAGGCCGGTTTAGCCAATCAAAGCCAGAATCGGCTTGGATTGGCCAAACCGGCTAAGAAACTAGAAAATTGACAAAAAAACAAGTTTCTTGGCCAATTTGGTCAATCAAAGTCGAAAATTTAGTTGGATTGGCCAAACTGGCCAAAATGCCCAAAATTGGCAAAAAACAATTTTCTTGGCTAGTTTAGATTGGCCAAACCAGTTAAGAAACTTGAAAATTGGCAAAAAAACCAGATCCAAAGGCTAGTTTGGCCAATCAAAGTCAAAAATCAGCTTGAATTGGCCAACCGGTGAAGAAATTTGGAAATTGCCAAAAAATAGCTTTCTTGGCCAGTTTGGCCAATCAAAGTCGAAAATTAGCTTGGATTGACCGAACTGGCGAAGAAATTTTGAAATGGCTAAAAAATTGGCTTTCTTGGCTAGTTTGGCCAACCAAAGTTGGAAATCGTCTTGGATTGACCAAACTGGCCAAGAAATTTGAAAATTGACAAAACCCATCCCATGGCCACTTTGGCCAATGTAAGTTAGTACTTTGCTTGGGTTGACTAAACTGGCCATGTTAGTGTAGAATTGTCGAATTTCAAACTATTTTATCAAGGCTAAGTGCACACTAGGTCCATTTTAAATTAAACACCTTACCACTAGGTCCGCTTTTTAAAACACATTACCACTAGGTCTGCTTTTCAAAGTATCATCACATCCACTCCATTTTTCAATAAAAATATCTTTTTTACCTTTTCATGTTAAACAAAGCACTTAATATTTCCTCTTAATATTAAATTTCATGAAATTCTAAATTTAATAGTTAATTAAAATTCCTAATTTTATTTTCAACATTTAGAACTATTTTATAATTTTCATCTAATTTATGACCGCAGAATATTCATGTGTTTGGAATAAAAATTTATCATATTTTATTTATATCAAATTTAAATATGATATAAATTATTAAATATCATATTATTTATTACATCATGTTAATTAATTTAAGTTATAAATAAAAAAATATTATTATGATTAAGACAACAAATTACCACATCTTTTTTATATCAAAATTTAAATTTGACATAAAATATTAATTTATTTATTACATCAAGTTAGTATATTTTATTTTAGCTGCATGATATTATTTTTTTTAGAGTAAAAAAATTATAACTAAAATTTTATTTATTGAATCATATTTATTATAATTTTTTAATATAAAATAATAAGAATAATATATTTAATATATTATGTTAATTTTATAAATGTTTAAAAATAAAATATGTTTATATTTTGAAAGAAAAAGTATTATGATAAAAACTCTATTGACAATACGTTATTTGGTTGCTTTTACGGGCAAAATAGGAATTTGTCTTGGTCATTGGAGTGGGTGGTAAGTGAAATGGGAGTCAACGGCCTAAGTGGGATGGAAATTTAGTCGATGGAGTTTTTGGTAAAGTCATTTTCTTTAATGGAGTGGATGGTAATTCACCCTTTTATCAATGTTATTATGTTGTAGATGAAGAAATTTAGCAAGAGCCTCCATACATTTAGGAGTGGGATAGCTGGTAGATCTAACAATTAGTTCGGTGGATCTCAGAGCACATCTCAACCTATCTCAAACATGGTGCCATCAGTTGGACCATCTTGGGCACTTGTCCCTTGCCCTAGTACGGCAACGCCCCTTGTAGACAATCCATCTTCCTCTGCCTTAGGTAAGTATTTAATTACTTCTTTTGTAGATTTGTAAACATCATGTTCTAAAATTCTTCAAAATTTTGGCATGCAACTATAGTGGCGAGATGTGGGAGAGATGAAAGAAATATACGCCCTATAAACCAACTATATATGATATAATTCAACATTTTTATAAATATCTCATTTAATTAACTAGGAAAATATTCATTACTACATCCTATTAGATGCGTATATTGTAATGAGGTTCTTGATCACATATAATGATGATTGAATCATGATTAGATCATGATAATGAGATCGATCATCTAGAATTATGTGATTTAAATATTTCTAGTCATAGGATATTCTTTGAGACGGGGCATTAAGGATCCGGATAGACTAGTGTATGTGATGTCTTCTTATGTGATGAAAATCACCAATCTCATTGGTCATTAGTGTGGTGACACTGAGATAAACATATAGGTGCTCATTAATTAAAGGAGTTCACTGAACTGACCAAATTAGAAACCCTGAATCATATCTTACCTAACTGTCAATCAGGATTTTCTATCATCATGGTTACATGGTTGGGCCTTGACTTGAGTCGCCAAAAATGCCTTATTGGGTGGAACTTGTACTTTGACCATTGTCTTATGGATCACCGTATAGATGGTTTAGTATAGCGATGCATTAGGTACAAAGAAAATCTGATGGAGGCAATTGAGCGAACAACAAGGGATCGTTCACTCTCGGAAAGTGAGAGTGAATGTCCTATGGGATAATACTCTAAATTCCAGGCCATGGTAGATAGGATGATTAGAAAATGAGTTTTCCAATTGATCTAATTTCGAGTACAGGATCTTATAGAGTCGGTATACTAAGGAGTTGACAGTGGTTGCCATAATTCTTTCCGACTGAGGCATTGGATAGACGAGGGTTTATATCCATGCGGTAACTGATAACTGAAAGGCTCAATAGAGATAAGATTATACCCATAGTTGTTAGGGATCATGGGATGTGGCTTGTAACCTTCATTATCGGTGGACCGATTGATCTGTTATCGAATAACAGATTTAATTAAATCAAATAGAATTGTTCTATTTTTATTAGGCCTTAACCAAATAGGTTATTGGGCCTAGTGGGTCACACACATAAGGATTTATTCATAAGTACAAGGGCAACGACGTATTTTATAAAGTTTTTGGGTTTTTATGAAAAAAATTATAAAATTCTCTATAAATACTAATAGCTTCAGCCAAAACTGATCAAGCCAAAGGTGCAAACCACATCCTCAAACTCCTTCCTACCTCCTCCTCTCTCTAGAAGGTGTCCATGGTCGATAGAGCTCCATTCGGGAACAGTTCTCGAGGTCGACACGAAGGGAGAACTTGCTATGGATGAAGTTCGTGTCGATACTACTGGAGATCGGACACATAAACAGTTTGAAGAGTTTAAGAAGCTCATCTCCTTCCTCTCCATGGGATTAGTTGAATCCTAATCAGGTATATTCGAACCCGTATTGATCATTTTTTGGTTTTCGTCGTTTAGTTTTGATTGAGACAGATTATAAAAAAATTCATAAGAATCATCGCTTCCGCTACACCAAATTTTTATGGACAGTTCCTTACACTATCTGTTAGGAATCGATCCAATCAAATTGGCACAATAGAATATTTTCAATTCATCGTATATCAATGTCTTGGTCTTAATCAGAACCGAACGATGTTGCCCAAACTGGTATTCAAAATGATTTTGAACATGTACCTTTGTGGGATTAAAATAATCCCTATTGATCAGAGAAGATCGAGCATTATTATGCTCTCCAAGCTGCTCAAGTGTGTGGCCTCTAGCCATATCCACACCAACCACCTCTAAAGTCGGGTTCTCCTCTGCACCAGCTTCAACCACTCATTCCGAACGAAACTCCACCATCAAATGGTGGTTACTGGGGTGGGAGACGGCGAAGGAGGGTGGCTGGGGCATAGAGAGCTCCCTTGGCTTGATAGGATTTGTGCTCTCATACCTATTATTTATAGAGCTCGGAGTTTTTCACAAAAAGCCCTCCTTGTTCTGTAAATTAAAACAAGCTTCCAAACTTACGGATTAGTCCTTATGTGTGTGACCTCATAGGCCCAAGAGCCCATTTGGATGAGGCCTAATTAAAAGGACAACTTATTTTAATTTAAATTTATTATCTCATAATAGATTTAACGACTTACCGATCATAAAGGGTACAAGTCACATCCTATGATCCCAAATGGCTTCGGGGATGAACTCCTCTCCGAAGATCCTTTTTATCATCAATTACCACATAGATATAAATCTTCATTCATTTAATGTCCCGGTCGGACAGGAGTACTGCATTGACTGTCAACTCCTAAATATACCGACACTATGGAATCTTGTACTTGTAATTGGATCAATTGGAAAACTCTTTTCTAATTATTCTATCTACTTTGGCCAAGGATTTAGAGTACTATCCACAGGATATTCTCTATCTCCTACCAAGATTGGACAATCCCCTATTGTCTGCTCAATTGTCTCCATCGGCTTTCCCATATACCCAATCCATTAACTATATAGGACCACAATACTAAGTGATCCATAAGTCAATAGTCAAAGTACATGGTATGCCCGATTGATGCAGCGAAATATTTCTGATTCCTGGAACCGAACGACGTCCCCAAAATCGGTATTCGAAACGATTTTGAACATGTACCATTGTGGGATTCAAATAATCCCTATTGATCAAAGAAGATTGAGCGTTCTCACACTCTCTAAGCCGCTCAAGCATGTGGCCTCTAGTTGTATCCACGTGAACCACCACTGAAGTTGACAAACACTTGTATTTTTCTGACCACTATTTTGACTTTTGTCAATGCCACTGTTGATTATTCAAAAATAAACTAGATCAGAAACCATTGCAAAGAGTTGTTCCGAGATCTTCATTGATCCCTTTTTCAATGGTTGTAATTAGAGACGTAACTAAAAGCACTCTCACTTAGAAGTTGAAGTACAAGTTGCCGAGATGACATCCAAAATACAAACTGAAGTAATATGTGATAGAAATGTATGCCCTATAAGCCAATCATATATGATATGATTTGACATTTCTAGAAATATCTCATTCAATTAATTAGGCAAATATTCATTATAAGCTCTTATTAGATGCGAATATCATAATGAAGTCCTTGATCAAATGCATTGATGATTAAATCATGATGAGATCATGATAATGAGATTGATCATCTAAAGGTATTTGATCTAAATGTTCCTAGTCATAGGATACTTGAGACGGGACATCAAAGATCCAGATAGACTAGTGTATGTAATGTATTCTCATATGATGAGGATGACCGATCTCATTGGTCATTAGTGTGGAGACACTGAGATACACATACAGGTGCTCATTAGTTGAATGAGTTCACGGAACTAACCGAATTAGAAACCCTGAATGGTATCTTACCAAACTGTTAATCAGGGTTTTCTATCATCAAGCTTGCATGGTTGGACCTTTGACCTAAGTTGCCAAAGATACCTTGTTGGGTGGAACTTGTGTTTTGACCATTGTCTTATGGATCACCGTATAGATGGTCCAGTATAGCGATGAATCAAGCATAAGGAAAACCCGATAGAGGCAATTGAGCAGACAACAAGGGATCATCCACTCTCGGAAAGTGAGAGTGAATGTCCTATGGGATAGTACTCTAAATCTCTGGCCATGGTAGATAGGATGATTGGAAAATGAGTTTTCCAATTGATCTAATTTCGAGTACAGGATCTTATAGAGTCGGTATACTAAGAAGTTGACAGTCGTTGCCATAATTCTTTCCGACTGAGGCATTGGATAGACGAGGGTTTATATCCATGCGGTAACTGATGATGGAAAGGCTCAATGGAGATGAGATTATCCCCATAGCCATTTGAGATCATGGGATGTGGCTTGTACCCTTCATGATCGGTAGGCCGATTAATCTGTTATCGGATAACATATTTAATTAAATTAAATAGAATTGTTCTACTTTATTTAGGCCTCAACCAAATAGGCTATTGGGCCTAGTGGGTCACACACAAAGGACTTATCCACAAGTACAGGGGCAAGGGTGTAATTTATGGAGATTTTAGGTTTCTATGAAAAATTCCATAATTCTCTATAAATACTAATGGTTTCAGCCAAACCCGATCAAGCCAAGGGTGAAAACCACATCCCTAGCCTCCTCTCTACCCCCTCCTCTCTCTAGAAGGTGTCCATGGTAGATGGAGCTCCGTTCGGGAAGAGTTCTCGAGGCCGACGCGAAGGGAGAACCTGTTGTGGATGAAGTTCGTGTGGATACTGCTGGAGACCGGACACTTGAACAGTTTGAAGAGCTTGAGAAGCCCATCTCCTTCCTATCCATGGGATTATATGAATCCTTATCAGGTATATTCAAACCCGATTTGATCAATTTTTGGTTTTTGTCGTTCGGTTCTGATTGAGACAGATTCTAAAGGAACCCATAGGAATCGTTGCTTCCGCTGCACCAAATCTTTTTGGACGATTCCTTACAATATGTCCCTACAACCAATGGAAGACTTTGCTCGAAAATTGAAGATATTATTACAGTCAATTGTCATACTGTCTCCACACATCAGCATAAGGCTTAATGTTCTCCTTCATTGGATTAGCTAGATCCATTATAAGCGAAGGAGGATAAGGTACACTCCCATCTATTATTCCCATTAATTTTTTGGTATTGAGAAATAGAATGAAATGTGCTCTCAAGAGCAAATAATTTTTAGTATTGAAGTTGAGGGAAATACAATATGAGATATCAGATAAAGAAGAGAATATCAATGTCATCGCAAACAATAACCTAGAACTAGTAGGATGTGATGCGGATGTTGACAAATTCAATGAATCCTCCATCCACCCAAACGTTGATCCTGCCATGTGAGAGCTACTAGAAATGGCTCATATTGACGACAATCACAGAAGATGAGGGAAACAGAGGAAGGACACAAGTGTGTGAAGAGTTTGGATCACCTCAGTTCCTCGGTGGAAGGAACTCCCGAAGTCTCCAAGGAGGTGATGTCACGTGGTGTAACAGAGAATGAGGCAAACATGAGTACGCTTCAGTGGTGATGTGAAATGGCAGACGAGACCATCTGACGCCGTTTCGCTAGTGGGTCAGTAGAGTGTCGGTAGTGGGTCTTCAGAGCCTTGGTAGCAGGTTTGAGGTCTCGGTAATGGGTCAGTAGAGAGTTAGTAGTAGCTCTTCAGAGCCTCCGTAGCGGGTCCGTAGAGGCTTGGTAGCAAGTCATCAGAGTCTCGGTAGTGGATCTTCAGAGACTTGGCAGCATCGGAGCCTCGGTAACAAGTCTTTGGAGTCTCAGTGGCAGGTCATCTATCAGAGCTTTAGTAGCGAGTTTTCAGAGTCTCGGTAGCAAGTCATCAAAGACTCTATAACAAGTCATTAGCAGTTCGATAACGGGTCTGTTGTCATTACGTGGGAAGCCAAAATAGTGTTAGGTCATCTTGTCTGCAATGTCACGTCGTCATTAAAGCACACCCCTGTCTCATCCTTCATTACACCATGTGGCGTCACCTGGTTGGGGATTGTGGGAGTTCCCTCCACTAGAGAACTGAGGCAATCACAACTCACGTGAGAAAGAGTAGGAAAACTCAACCAGTAATGATATCTTAGAATTGAATATATAGTGGCATGCTATGTTTTAGACCATTACAAATGACAATGACAGTTGATAGAAATGTATGCCCTACAAGTCAATAATATATGATATGATTCAACATTTCTAGGAATATCTCATTCAATTAAATAGGCAAAACTTCGTTACTAACTTTTATTAGAAGCGTATATCGTAAGGAAGTCCTTAATCACATGCAATAATGATTGAATCATGATGAGATCATAATAATGAGATCGATCATCTAGAGTTATGTGATCTAAATGTTCCTAGTCATAGTATCCTTCAGAGATGACATCAAGAATCCGAATAGACTAGTGTGTGTGATTATTTCTCATGTGATGAGAATGACCGATCTCATTGGTCATCAGTGTGGGGACACTGAGATACACACATAGGTGCTCATTAGTGAAATGTGTTCACTAAACTGACCAATTTTGGAAAACTTGATCGGTATCTTACCGAACTGTCTATCATGTTATTCTTACATCTCAATAACACGGTTGGATCTTTGACCTTAGTCACCAAAGATGTCTTACAGGATATATCTTGTACTTTGATTATTGACTTATGGATCACCATCTTGATGGTCCAGTATAGTTGATGTATTAGGTGCAAGAGAAACCTGGTGGAGGCAATTGAGTGGACAGCAAGGGATCGTTCACTCTCGATAGGACAGAGAGAATGTCCTATGGGATATTACTCTAAATCCTTAGCCAAGGTACTTAGGATAATTGGGAAAGGAGTTTTCCAATTGATCCAAATTGATAGTCAGTGCCGAACCCCTGACCGACCGGGACATTGTATGAACGAGGATTTAAATACGTATGGTAATTGATGATGGAAAAGCTTAATGGATGTTATTTAACTCCCCAAAGTCATTTGGGATCATAGGGCATGGCTTGCACCCTTTATGATCAGAAAGTCGTAAAAACTGTTATCGGATAACAGTTTTGATTAAATTTAAAGGAATTGTTCTTTTAAATTAATTAAGGCTTTAATCAAATTGACTATTGGGCTTAGTGGGTCACACACAATAGATCTGGTCAATAAGATGAGGGTATGGATGCAATTTTATAAAAGTTTTGGGTTTTTATGAAAAATTCCATCTTCTATATATAAATGGCTTATGAAGCCAAACCCTAACAGGCCATAGGGCTGTAGCACGTCCCAAGAATCCTCTCTTCCTCCTCTCTCCTCTAGAAGGTGATCTTCCATGGTCAAGCTGGGATTTGGAAGGTTTCTGAAGGCCCGAAGGAAGGGAGAACTCGTCTATTGAAACAGATCATGTGGATACCGCTAGAGACCGGACACTTGAACAGTTTTCAGCAAAGAGGAATGTCCTCTTTTCATCCACGGTGAGGTATTTTAGAAATCCCATGAGGTACTCTCATTCTACTTCATATTCGGTTCCCGGTTTTACTTGTTCGGCATCGACCAAGGCAAAGATCATGGTTTCAATGAATCAAATTTTTTTTCGCTGTCATGTATTGATTCCTTATAGTGGTATCAGAGCCAGGTTGAGGCCTTGGTTGAAGTTGAATTGAAATTGGCTTGATTTCATGTGATTTCTTACTTTCTCGAAACTGTATACAGAGCAGTTTTGATTTGATCACCACAATTTGTATGAGATACAAAACTATGTGTGGTTAGTTCCAATTGATTCTCGTGGATGATATCTTTCCAACTCCATAAACTTCATGAATTTTGGCCATCCGAAGAGTCCGGAAGGAGATTGGAAAGTTGCTAAGATGATCATGTCCAAAAATCCGGCCGAGATTAGGGGAGTTGATGAACTTACCTATTTGGACTCAAATACCTCTGTCTAATGATGTGGAAATATAGGAAATTAGGTTTCCTATAGTTTTCATAAGTTATTGAACACTTAACGGCCCTTGGAGGTGCTAGATTTGAGAGGTATTTGTAATTTGGGTTAATTGCGGCTGTGGAAACTTCCTCCGTAAACTGAGCATTGGATAGAATTTTTCATGAGATGAAACTTTTGAAATAGAATCCTTATTCTTTAAGGATTCCAACGCATATTTTTTCGGATTTTTTGGACTCCGTTTGACTCCCCAAATAAGGCCCGAAATTCCAACATTTTCTAAGGTTTCCGTGCAACAGCCCCGCCCTTATCGGGCGAAGGAGAAGCAGAGTCCGGATTGGATCCTGACCCGCCAGCGTGTGGGGGTACGCGGAGGAAATGCAGCGCGCCCAGGTGGGGGTACGCGGCCGCACCGCATTGGCGCCGGGAGCGCGCGGTGCAGCGGCCGGCAGTTCGGTACAGCCGTGGAGGGGTACATGGCATAGCCGCACTGAGCCCGCCGGGGTCGTGGCCGGCGCCGATTGGTCGGCGCAATGCGCTGCTAGTTAATATAATTTGAAAATTATTTAAAATTATTTAAAATTTATTTTTGATCCGAAAAATTGCCAAAAAAATCCAAAAAAAAATCTAAAAAATTGTAGAATTTATTTAATGAGTTATTAAAGTGTTTAATGACTTATTAAATAGAGTTTTACTATTTTTGTCTTTGAATTCTATTATTTTGATTTTAAAATTGTTTTAAGATCAAAATTAATAAAATTAATGAATATATAAGTTCTGGTAAATTATTTAATAGGTTTATAAAATATTTATGAACTTGTTAGATAGTTTTGGACTTTGGTTACCATAGAATCCTTTTATAAATGATTTTAAAATTGTTTTAAAATCTTTATTGATTAAATTAGTGTTCAAATAAATTCTGAAAAATGTGATTTTAAAGAATTATAATTTGGACATTAATTTAATGAGAAATTTTGGAAAAGCATGAATCATCTGAATATTTTATATTGCTTGTCTTATGCATGTAAATTATTTATATGTACTTTTCATGTTATTTATTTTATGAAAATTCGACAAGCATGAAATTTGGAATTTCAAATTTATAGTATATAATTTATGATGGTATATATGATATATCTCATATAATTATCACGTATGCGCTCTATGTTCATGTGATGAATGTTGGTATGTGTATGGAAGTGATCATGGACTTATATATACTTTGCTTATGATTGCTTGGTTAATTAAGTTGGTTATGTTATTAAATGGGGCATGTGTGTGCCTCCTCTCTCTCTATACAATCTGATTGTACATTCTACCTCCCCCCCATTTGTGCACTCCCCTTGGTTAAAACCAAGGTTTCTTATTATGAGTTGTACATTTGTGGGTCTGTGTACCCTTTAGCTGCTTGTAATGGTTAGAAGTCGGCCGTGGAAGAATGGAGAGTGGGACCATGTGAATAAGCACCCTTCTGAAGTGGGAGCATGCCAACTCAAGCTTCTGAAGCAAAGGTTTGCAACTATAGGGGTGCCTTAGGTGTATGCTTCGGGTTAAGTCCATGATCACCTATGTTTTAATGCATATTTGATATGTGGTACAGATTATACCTTTAATATATGATATCCCAAAAGGTATATTAATATTTATATGTAGCACCTATGTTGATGAGAATAAAATAAAATCCCTCCTCATTTTAATTAGGTCGATAAATGTGAGACATTAAGAATGACTCACATAGCCTTTCGTTGTTATGGTCTTGATGAGCCAATCTTAGATTGGATGGGTTTGTTGTGTTTCCCACAAGACTCATTCAGCAAGGGATTGGTGATCATGGCTAAGGCATTTGCCAAACTTTGGGGTGGACCATTGCATGGCCTTCTTGTGTTTCCCACAAGGACTGTGATAAGAATCCATTCTCATAACGTAACAAGCGGATTTGACCTAACTAGAGTATATAGCTTGTTGTGTTTCCTACAAGGTTATAACTCTAGAGGCTAAATGACTAAGAATTGCATGGGTTGCAATTGGTAATAGTTACCTACCTATTAAGTATGGGATGACTTGTTGTGTTTCCCACAAGGTCATCACCATAAAGTTAGTAGGGTCTTGGTCCCCACTAGGATGTTATCGTGATATCCCATCTTTGCATAATGAGGGTTATGCAAATTCGTCGAAAATTAGCGGGAGTTTAAATTAGGATGAAAGACCATATCTTAATTTTAATGAATGTTTGTAATGTTGATATAATTATATCTCTATTGTAGAATATTATAAACCACCATTAATCTAGCATACTAGATGCTAAGTATTTTAATGGCTCACACTTCTTATATCAGTTTAGAACTAAGAGAATAGTTCTCATAGTTGACCTATTGACTATCCTACTTGAGAAGTAGGTATCTCCTACACTATCTAATGATGTGAGAGAAGATAAGATCTTATCTTATTGAAAAGATGTATTAATTGCCTTATATCAGATGTTAGCCTCTACTAGATAAAAATAGTAGTGGCAACATGGATAGATGGATATGATATCCATCATGGCTCATGGTGATGAGCTAATTAAAGGTAAATAAGAATAATACATCTCGAATACTTCTTATTGGTGAGACTAATAGAAAGAAGTAAGATCATTAGATAGAGATAGAAGGTGATAGTTAAAAGTCAAAGAAGTAAGTCAAGATATTACAACCCAAATTTGACATAACATTCTTCTACTATCATGATGATGGTAAGTAGAAGATGAAGAGCAAAGTGTATTGCACATAATGCAAATGTGGAGCTTGAGAAGCTTCATGTATCTATGTCATTAATATTTACTTGTCTTAAATACACATTCAATAGTATAAGATACTATATATGTGTATTCTAGTATAAGATACTAGGGATGCATATAATAGTATGAGATACCAGATATGCATCATATATCTACAATGAGTTGTAGATAATAACAAGTAAATGAAGGTTTAAAGAAGATTGTTGACCTACATATGAAATGGTACAAAATGTTGCATCATTACTAGTGGGAGATGCAAATTTTCTATAGCCTTTTAGAGTTGTCTTAATTATCCTTCCAAAAGAATATTGTTTTCATTTCCTAGTTGAATAAATGGTGATTTATTCTATGGTATGGAAATGATAACTGGTAAAGTGTTTACCAGTAGGAGCATAATAAAGAGTTTATTCATATCAGATTTGTATGCTCTTATAATATGTGTGAATAATCCTCATTAGGTGAAGTAGATTGATATTTATCAATCTATAGTTTAGTAGTATGGTCATATTTATAAGAAAAGACTTAAGGAGTACTATTCGGATAGAAACATATAGGTAAATGATTTGGAATCATTAACTATATGTAAGTCTTATCTTATTAAGCAAAATAACCGACTCTTCATTTGTTAGACATGGAGAGAGGGCTAATGAGTTTATAGAACTCATGCATCAAGATGCATGTTAGCCCATATCTATTAAAGATAGAGAATAATATTTCAACTTCATTAATTTTCAAAGATGACTTCTCTAGGTATGGACATATATACTTTATGAAGTAAAAATTCAAAACATTTGAGAAATTATTTGAGATTAAGAATGAATAGAAAATATTAATGAAAAGGGTATTAGAACTCTTTGATGAGATCAAAGAGGGGATACTTAAGTAATAATTCACACATAAATGAAGGATAGTAGAATCTAATTTTGATAGACACCTCTTATACATTTTGGCTTAATTGAGCAGCTAAAATGAGAAGTCATATTGTGTAGGACATAATACGGACATTGACAACTTTGCAAAATTCTTCTTTGTTTATTTAGGAGTTAGCACTCAATATAGGCACTGATTCTCTACCTTTCAAGTATATTCTAATTATTCCATATTAGATATGGAAAGGGATTAAAGCTTGACCTTAAGCAAGTTAAGGTTTCAGAATGTCTGGCTTGGTAAAGAAGTATAACCCTATCAAGTTGGAATATAAGACTATAAAGTGTTAGCTTGTGGGATATCCTAAGGAAACTTAAGGATATTAATGCCTCCCTTAAGGAGAAGGGTATGAGTTGCCCATCTCACCATATTTCTAAAGGAAGAGTCCCTCCTTATGAAAGATAGTGGAAGCAAGGTATAAATGGAAGGGGTTCCAGTACTACAATCCATGGACATTTTTATTAAAGTACTAGCTTATATTTACACAAGGGAAAATCATAGATTTTTTCTTTTCTTCAATCAACCTAAGAGATATGTGAGACATATCTTTGATGGAAGAAATGAGACATAAGATAAAATAATAATAATTCTAAGATCTATATTAACGCAATATGAGATATTTATTCATACTGGGAAGAAATAATAAAATCCGATACAAACTCTATCTATTCTAATCAAGTTCAGAACTTGATTGATCCACCTAAGGATTTAGTATCTATAGGGTATAAATGGATCACTGAAGAATAGATTGAAGTACATTAGAAGGTAATGACCTTCAAATCAAGAATAGTTAAAAGGGATTTCATTTAAGTCAAATAGTTGACTATGATAAGACCTTTTACCTATGCCATGGAATTAATCCATTCGGATTTTGATTATTACACACTATGACTATAGGATATGTCAAATGAATGTTAAGATAGTGTTTCTCTATGTTATTTTGAGAAATAGGTGTATATGATACAACCTTTGGGAATCAAGTTCCAAAACATTCAAATAGTGTGTGCATAAGGTCCATTTATGGACATCTTCCTGACAAGATATATGCATGGCATACTACTCATTAAGAATGAAATAAGTATGTTATCATAAGTGAACTTAGTTATCAATTAATCCTCCAAACTTAATATGGGTTTTAAGATCTACAGAGATAGATCTAAAAGGTTTCTTGGCCTTACCCAATTCATGTGCGTAGTTACCATAGCCAAAGAGTTTGACATGGTAAACTCCAAGATAGGTTTCTTACCTATGTAGTGTGGAGTTGATCTCTTTAAAGAGATGTCTTTGTAGACTTCTTGAGAGATAAAGAGATCACATTAGTATAGCCCTTATGCTTTTGCAATAGGGCCTATCACATTTGTGATGCTACGTACATGACTTCATTAATGCTCTAAGTGTTATGAGCATTCATCAAGTAAATCCATGTGAGAGTCACAGGATAATTTTGAGAAGTGTTCTTGAGTACTTGAGAAGCACTAAGGATATATCTCTAATGTATGGAGGATAAGACTTGAAGTCTTGTAGTTTTATGAACATATGTTTTTAATCAGATAAGTCTGATAATAAGTCAATAAAATGGTGGTGCAGTGAGCTAGAAGAGTTCCATGTAAGAGAACACTGCTAATTCTACAACTAATCTAAAGTAGATTGAATAAAGACTGTATATTGCTTGAGAAGCTGACTAGATGAAGATGTTCATCTGGCTTATGGGATTGTCCCAACTTTCTCTGAAAATGTATCATTGTTTTAGGAAAACAATGGGGTAGTGCCAAAGTCTCATTAGAAGTTTCAAACTTATATGGCAATACCATAGAATCAGAGAGAATGCAGTTGATAGAGATATAATTAAAGATAGAGTATCTTCCGCTAATAACATTACAGATCCACTAACTGAAGTAGTTACTCAAAGAGTGTTTGAGCTTCACCTTGAGCTGATAGAGATCAGCCAGATGGGTGATTGGCTTTAGTGCAAGTGGGAGATTGATAGAAATGTATGCCCTACAAGCCAATCATATATGATATGATTCAACATTTCTAAGAATATCTCATTCAATTAAATAGGCAAAACTTCGTTACTAGCTTTTATTAGAAGCGTATATCATAATGAAGTCATTGATCACATGCAATGATGATTGAATCATGATGAGATCATAATAATGAGATCGATCATCTAGAGGTATGGGATCTAAATGTTCCTAGTCATAGGATCCTTGAGACAGAACATCAAGAATCTGGATAGACTAGTGTGTGTGATGTCTTCTCATGTGATGAGAATGACTCATCTCATTGGTCATCAGTGTAGGGACACTGAGATACACATATAAATGCTCATTAGTGGAATGAGTTCAGTGAACTAACCAATTTAGGAAAACCTGATCGGTATCTTACCGAACTGTCTATCAAGTTATTCTTACATCTCAATAACAGGGTTGGATCTTTGAGCTGAGTCACAAAAGACGTCTTATCGGATATATCTTGTACTTTTATTATTGACTTATGGATCACCATCTTGATGGTCCAGTATAGTTGATGTATTGGGTGCAAGAGAAACCCAGTGGAGTCAATTGAGTGGACAACAAGGGATCGTTCACTCTCGGTAGGAGAGAGAGAATGTCCTATGGGATAGTACTCTAAATCATTGGCCAAGGTACTTAGGATAATTGGAAAATGAGTTTTCCAATTGATCCGAACCTGAGAATAAGATCTTATAAAGTTGGAATATTTATGGGTTGACAGTCAGTGCCGAACCCCTGACCGACCGGGATATTGTATGAACGAGGATTTAAATCCGTGTGGTAATTGATGATGGAAAGGCTCAATGGATGTTATTTAACTCCCCAAAGTCAATTGGGATCATAGGACATGGCTTGTACCCTTTATGATCAGAAAGCCGTAAAAATTGTTATCGGATAACAGTTTTGATTTAATTTAAAGGAATTGTTCTTTTAAATTAATTAAGGCTTTAACAAAATTGACTATTGGGCTTAGTGGGTCACACACAATAGATCTGGTCAATAAGATGAGGGTATGGATGCAATTTTATAAAAGTTTTGGGTTTTTATGAAAAATTCTATCTTCTATATATAAATGGCTTATGAAGCCAAACCCTAATAGGCCATAGGGCTGTAGCACGTCCCAAGAATCCTCTCTTCCTCCTCTCTCCTCTATAAGGTGATCTTCCATGGTCAAGCTAGGATCTGGAAGGTTTCTGAAGGCCCGAAGGAAGGGAGAACTCGTCTATTGAAACAGATCGTGTGGATACCGCTAGAGATCGGACACTTGAACAGTTTTCAGCAAAGAGGAATGTCCACTCTTTATCCATGGTGAGGGATTTTAGAAATCCCATGAGGTACTCTCGTTCTACTTCATATTCGGTTCCCGATTTTACTTGTTCGGCATCGACCAAGGCAAAGATCATGGTTTCAAGAAATCAAATATTTTTTCGCTGTCATGTATTGATTCCTTACAACAGTAAGTGAAATACAATAGTAATTATAGATCTAATAACATGGATGACCCAGGTCATCCTAAGACCACTTTGTAATCCCATTTCCTAACAGCAAACAACACCATTTATTATTGAAGTAAAATTCCAGGCAAACAGATAGAACACAAGCCATTTGACTGTATGTGTAGAAGATCATCTGGGCTTAAGCGGTGTGGTAGAAGTCCACTGCATTGTGACCGATCGGCACAGTGCTGTCATAAAAATTACCCCCGCCGACGTAACAGAAGTCGAAGGATCCTAACGAAAACACCACGTCATCTGCAGCCAAGCATCCGAAGGGGTTCGGTGGTGTCAGAATCTCCAGCTCCCCTTCCAGCATCTTCACACCTTGCTCATCTCTAGCTTGTTCGTGGCAAGTACTGCACACACCACAGAGCCACCATCGCCATCCTCGCCGCCTTCTCTCTGCCCTCCTCCTCCACCCCCAACTATTGTGATAGTGCATCCTCCAGGAGTCCGGCTTCGAGCTTCGTCCACATCCACCGAGGCAGCCACCGATCTTGGCTCTCTGACTGCTCCTCCATGTAGTTCCTCCTCCTCCCCATGAGCTCGAAGAGCAGCATGCCGAAGCTGTAGACGTCGCACTTGTGGGTCACTGGCAGGGGCATATAGAGCTCTGATGCCACATACCCGGGGGTGCCTCTCATCCCTGTCATGCTAATATGAGTCGCGGCTCGGTCGCACAGCATTGCTAGGCCAAAGTCGGCCACCTTGGACAAAAAGGTGGCATCCAGGAGGATGTTCCCTGGCTTTTGGATGTTGTGCTATTGGCATTCTTCATGCAAGTAGGCGACGCCCTTTGCCGTCCAGACGGCAATCTTGTGAAGCTTCTAAACGGAAAGCATTATGTTGCTCCAGCCAAAGATGAGCTTGTCAAGCAACCCGTTCTCCATGTACTCGTACACTAGCGCCTTCGTGTCGGAGTCGAAGCAGAAGCCGTAGAGCCTGACCAGGTTTTTATGGTATGTCCGGCTGATGGAGCCGATTTCCTCCATGAACTGCTCTCCCCCCCTTGTCCATATCGCTTTTTAGGACCTTCATGGCCACCTACACGCCATTAGGAAAACTCACCTTTGTACACGACACCGAACCCACCGGAGCCTAGCTTGGTGGAGTAATTACTGGTGAAGCCCATTTTTGACAATGGTTAATATGTAAGCATACGTGGCAATCTGCCATGTACACTTGTACACGTGTATGCCTAATAAACATGCATTCTTATTCAGAGGAGAAGTTACGAATTGGTCACTCTCCCACCCATTCTCTCTCGCGTCTGCTCCGCCTCTCAACTTCTCTGTTTCTTCATAGCTCTCTATCCAGAATGTTGGTTTAATCTCTGAATGAGATCCAGAGCTAGCATGATTGCTGCAGGCTGCTCTTCCGCACATTCTCGCATCCTCCATTGAACTTCAACTTGGTATCAAAGCGGGCAGAGATCCATGAAAGGATTGTCAGATTTAGCTCTGATTACTTCTACAGTATCAGATCTACCTCTTTCTGCCTCTTTGCTTGGTTGAATGTCTAGCATCACTCGCTTTATTTCAGTAAAACTGAATGGAGAGAATTTTTTATTATGGCAAGGTCAAATCTTACCGTTTTTGGAAACTTATAATCTCGTAGAGATTATGGATGGTTCAATTGCTTGTCCCTCTCCTACTATCATTGATCTAATGAATTCTCTGAATTAGATTCCAAATTTATATTTTAAAATCTAGAAATTGGTTAATAGTCTAGTGACGTCGATTTTAACATCATATATGTCTGAGTTAGTTTTGCCACTTGTGGTTGGTTATCAGACTGCAGTTGAAATTTGGGATGTGGTTAATGAAACATATGCTTATTCTTCTAGAGCTTGTGTACTTCAACTTAAATTTCAATTACAAAATGTTAAGAAAGGTACTCAGAAGGTGGCTGAGTACTTGTAGAAAGTCATATCTATAGCCACTACTTTGGCTATGGCATCACAACTTGTTCCATCTAGTGATCTTCTATTATGTATTCTGAGTGGACTTGGTCCTGAATATGAGTCCTCCATAATAGCTATAAAAACCAGAAGTAATGCTTCTAAGTTAACTGTTGAATAAGTTCAAGGAATGCTTATGAATCATGAGTTGTTTCTGTCCAAACATCAACAAGCTATAATTGAATTGACTACTAATTTAGCCAGAACTAATGTTACTGATAATCAACAATTCAACAATTCTCGTGGAAGAGGAAGAGGATATAGAGGTAAAGGTAATAATCAAGGTGGTAGAAATAGTGGAAATACTAATGATAGAGGTCAGTCATCTCAAGGATTTAATCTAAATCAAACTTCACAAGGTTTTGAAAGAAATCAATATTATAATCATAATGATCAGAAGGTCCAGCTTGTTTATCAGCTGTGTGACAAATAGGGACACAGTTACTCAATGTTGGAGAAGGTTTGACTTCAGTTTCAAAAATTACAGTAGTCAAGGAGCTAATCAGAATAGTAGTTCTTCTCAACAGGGTTATACTGCCAACATTGATGCTGCTAATTCAACTACCAGGTACATTGATCTAAGCTGGTATCCAGACTCAGGTGCAAACAGTCACATGACTCCTGAGATGGGCATTCTTAACAATCCTATTCCATATAATGGCCAGGATCAAGTGCATACAGGGAATGGAGACGGTTTGCCCATTGCTCATATGGGTAATTCTGGTTACAAATTCTTTTCTCTCCCGAATACTTTGCATGTTCCATCTTTAAATAAAAGCCTTTTGTCTATCTCCCAATTCACAAAGAAAAATGGAGTTTATTTAGAATTCTATCCTACTGAATGCTTTGTTAAGGACATTACAACAAGGAAGCTACTGGTTCAGGGACACAACGTTAATGGATTGTATTGCCTACCACCGGAGGGAGCTTCATCGCCAATTGGACTTGCAGCTGAAACAAAGGATACATGGCACAAGCATCTTGGGCATGCTGCTCTTCAGACAGTAAATAAAGTTCTTAGTAGTTTAGACCCTCCTTTTACTAGTATTCATCATAGTTTTTGTTTCCATTGTGCTACAGCAAAATGCCATAAACTACATTTTCCTAGTTCAACACATGTGTCTCAATTTCCTTTGGAGCCTATTGCATTGAACATTTGGGGTCTTTCACCTCACGTTAGCAATGATGAATACAAATATTATGTTACATTTGTGGATCAGTTTAGCCATTTCTGTTGGTTTTTTCCAATCCAGAATAAAAGTGATGTGTTGACTGTCTTTATGATTTTTAAAGAGCAAGTGGAAAATTTATTTTCTAGAAAGATCAAGTTCTTTCAAAGTGATTGGAAAGGTGAGTTTAGAGCTCTCACCTCTTTATTTTTGAAATGTGGGATCATACATAGAGTAGCTTGTCCTCATTCACATAACCAAAATGGTTTGGTAGAGCGCAAACACCAGCATATCATAGAGACTTGTCTTGCCTTGTTAAGTCAAGCTTAGTTACCATACACTTTTTGAGACCATGTTGCTACTTGTGCCGTCTATCTTATCAATAGATTGCCCACACCAGTTCTATCCAACATCTCTCCGTTTGAGAAATTATATGGTTAGAAACCTGATTACAGTGTTGTTAGAAACCTGATTATAGTGTTTTAAGAGTATTTGGTTGCTCTTGCTTTTCCCACCTTCGACCATACAATAGACATAAGTTTACTCTTTGATCTGAATGTTGTGTTTTTTGGGATACAACACCAATCACACATGCTATAAGTGTTTTTCACCAAAGTCAGAAAAAATTTTATTGACTGCAATGTAGTCTTTGATGAAAGTTCTTTTCCTTATCAATTACTTGTCAAAGACATAGAATACCAGTGCATCATTTGAAATGCTAGTTACTTCCTCATTGCCTGTGGTTCCACAATTCAATCCTGCAGTTGCACCTATTACTGTTCCTACTGATTTAGCTGTTGACACTCAGCATCATTTGAGTCTTCAATCTCATTTCAGAGGTTCCAGTCTTGTTGCATATTCACCTCAGTCCGTTAGTTCTGTCAGTCAGCAATAGACCCCCTCTACTTTTGTTCAGAATTCTGTTGATACTTATTCTAATCTAAGACTAAAAGTTTGGTCTATGCAAGATATTTTGCAATAGTCTACTTCTACAAAATCTCCAAGTTCTAGGTATGCTTTTTCTGTAGAAAAATATTCTATGATTGAACCGTCAAGTTTCAAATCTGCCAATCAACATGTTTGTTGGTGAGAAGCTATGTCCAAAGAGTTTTCAGCTCTTCAGTCAAATGGTACTTGGAGTCTTGTTGTTAAACCTAATAATGTTAACATAGTTGGCTGCAAATGGATTTATAAAGTGAAAAAAAATTCGGAAGGTACTTTAGCTAGATACAAAGCAAAATTGGTAGCAAAAGGTTATACTCATGAGCATGGCCTAAATTATAATAAAACTTTTAGTCCAATCATCAAGCCATCTACCATTCGTTTGATTTTAGATATGGCAATCACCTACAATTAGGAAATTAAACAATTAGATGTGAACAATGCTTTTCTGCATGGATTTTTGCAAAAGGACATATATATGAATCAACCTTCTTGTTTTGTGGATCAGAATTTTCCTACACATGTCTGTAAATTACAAAAGGTGTTATATAAATTAAAACAGGCTCCATAGGCGTGGTTTTTTAGATTATACTCTCATCTATTGAGCTTTAAGGAATCGTCCATAAAAATTTGGTGCAGCGGAAGTGACGATTTCTATGGATTCCTTTAGAATCCGTCTCAATTAAAACCGAACGATGAAAATCAAAAACCGATCAAATCGGGTTCGAATATACCTAATAGGGATTCATATAATCCCATGGAGAGGAAGGAGATGAGATTCTTAAGCTCTTTAAACCGTTCAAGTGTCCGGTCTCCAGCAATATCCACACGAACTTCATCCACAGCAGGTTCTCCCTTCGCGTCGGCCTCGAGAACTCTTCCCGAACGGAGCTCCATCGACCATGGACACCTTCTAGAAAGAGGAGGAGGTAGGGAGGAGGTTAGGGACATGGTTTTCACCATTGGCTTGATGGGGTTTGGCTGAAACCATTAGTATTTATAGAGAATTATGAAATTTTTCATAAAAACTCAAAATCTCTAAAAATTACGCCCTTGCACCTGTACTTGTGGATAAGTCCTTTGTGTGTGACCCACTAGGCCCAATAGCCTATTTGGTTGTGACCTAAATAAAATAGAACAATTCTATTTAATTTAATTAAATCCATTATCCGATAACAGATTAATCGGTCTACCGATCATGAAAGGTACAAGCCACATCCCATGATCCCAAATGGCTATGGGGATAATCTCATCTCCATTGAGCATATTCATCATCAGTTACCACATGGATATAAACCCTCATCCATCCAATGTCCCGGTCGGAAAGGAGTACGGCATCGACTGTCAACTCCTTAGTGTACCGACTCTATAGGATCCTATACTCGGAATTGGATCAATTGGAAAACTCCTTTTCCAATTATCCTATCTACCCTGGCCAGGGATTTAGAGTACTATCCCATAGGACATTCACTCTCACTTACCAAGAGTGGACAATCCCTTATTATCCGCTCAATTACCTCCATCGGGTTTTCCTTGTACCCGATCCATCGCTATACTGGACCATCTAAATGGTGATCCATAAGTCAATGGTCAAAGCACAAGTTCCACCCAACAAGGCATCTTTGGCGACTCAGGTCAAAGGTCCAACCATGCAACCGTGATGATAGAAAACTCTGATAGACAGTTTGGTAAGATACCATTCAGGATTTCTAATTCGGTCATTTCAGTGAACTCATTCAACTAATGAGCACCTGTATATGTATCTCAGTGTCTCCACACTAATGACCAATGAGATCGGTCATTATCATCAAATGAGAAAATATCACATACACTAGTCTATCCGGATCTTTGATGTCCCATCTCAAGTATCCTATGAGTAGGAACATTTAGATCAATTACCTCTAGATGATTAATCTCATTATCATGATCTCATCATGATTTAATCATCATTGTATTTGATCAAGGACTTCATTATGATATTCGCATCTAATAAGAGCTTATACTGAAAATTTGCCTAATTAATTGAATGAGATATTTCTAGAAATGTTGAATCATACCATATATGATTGGCTTGTAGGGTATACATTTCTATCATGAGCATGGGTTTTATTGCTTCCATATATGACCCCTCTCTATATCTGTATTATGCACACCATACCCAGATATATGTCCTTATCTATACTGATGATATTATTATGACCAAAAATAATTCAGCAGTTATGCAATCCATGATTCAAAATTTAGACAAGGTTTTCTCTTTGAAAGATCTTGGTTGCTTACATTATTTTCTGGGAATTGAGGTACCTCGTTCTGAAAATGGGCTTTTGTTGAGTCAACAAAGATATGTTCTTGATTTATTGGAAAGATCCAAATTGATTGATTCCAAACCATTTAGTACCCCTGCTACTACAAAATAGACTTTGTCTGTTTTAGATGGACAACTGCTTGATGATCCTACCTATTATAGGAGTCTTGTTGGTTCCTTACAGTACGCCATTGTTACCTGGTCAGATGTGGCATTTTCAGTAAACAAAGCAAGCCAATTTTTTGGCAGTTTTGACTGAAGTTCATTTGTCCTTTATTAAGAGAATTTTAAGATATCTCAAACATACTTACACTTCTGATCTTCTTATTAATCTTAGTAATTTTGAGTTGAATGTTTTCACTGATTCTGATTGGGTTGAATGCCCTGATGATCGAAAATCCGCCAGTGGTTATGCAATTTTCTTAGGGAGTAATCTCATCAGTTGGACAGCCAAAAAGTAGCCCACTGTCACACGCTCAAGCACCGAAGTAGAGATGCGTGCCTTGGCTATTGCAACCACTGAACTCTTGTGGACATATCAAATACTCAAGAAGCTTCAATTGTCAATCAAAGGAACACCAATTGTATGGTGTGATAACATCTCTACCATCTATCTTACTGCAAATCTAGTCTTCAAAGCAAGGACCAAACACATTGAGGTGGATTTCCATTTTATTCGTCAGTTAGTTATGGACAAGAAATTGCTTATTAGGCACATTGCTATCAAAGATCGGATTGGAGACATTTTTACCAAGCCTTTTCCAACTCAACAATTTGAAAATTTGAGAACCAAACTGAACGTTACAACCCCGCTCAATTTAAGGGGGGATATTAGAGTACATAAATAGATATTTAACAATGGTTAATCTTTAAGCATACGTGGCAATCTGCCACGTACACTTGTACACATGTATGCCTAATATTTATACATTCTTATTCAGAGGAGAAGTGACGAATTGGTCACTCTCCCATCCATTCTCTCTCGTGTCTGCTTCGCCTCTCATCTTCTCTGTTTCTTCACTGCTCTCTGTCCAGAATGCAGGTTTAATCTCTCAGAGTGAGATCCAGTGCTAGCTCAGTTGCTACAGGCTGCTCTTCCCAATGTTCTTGCATCCACCATTGAACTTCAACTGCCCGCAATGTCTTGGGGGAGAACCGCAGGGGCCTCAAAGAACTTTTCAATCATCGCCATGTGGACGCGGGTTTCTAGCGGTGGCGGTAGCGGCAACACTACCGCGCCGGCAACCTATGGCGACGGGACCACGCCGATGTAAACAGGCGGCAACCCATTCTTCCTGATGCACTTGATCACAGCGTAGATGATCCAGACGAGGGCCACCGTGCCAATAACCGAGAGCACTGCATAATTTAAACACAACCAGTTCAATACACGACCGAGACCTGATCGATCACGTGCGTAGCGAGATTTTAGCACTACTTCTCCCTTGATTATAAGTGTTAACCAACTCAAAACTGCATCCCTGAGCTAGAGTGATCCAAATGTTTAAGCATGGGTATCTTTTTTACTTAGCCAATATGGCACTATTCTAACACATCTCCTCATGTGCAAGTTCTTCTGACTTTGTCACTTGTACATTGTTTACCGATGGCGGTCGACAGAGGGGGACCACAGATCTTGGCTCTAATACCATGTTAATTAACCCAAAACCACGGCCCTGAGTTAGAGTGGCCCAAGCTTTTAAGCATGTGTACCTCCTCTACTTGGTCAATATGATGCTATTCTAATTATAAGTACGATGACCACAAGAACACTATTAAATGTTTTCTTGGTATCGGAGAAATTTTTCAAGAAAGAAGAGTTTAGATAGGGGGAGGATCAAGATGCACAAAGGAAGGAATGCCGCGCGTTAGAAGATCACACAATGGGGCACTAATTTTGCACTGAAACAAGTACTTCAACCTGACTGTTATATAGTGAACAACCCGCTTCTTTTAGGATATGTCAACTGAGATGAGGTTCTCGAGACAAAGAACAAGTCCCGTAGGAGAAAGTCTTCCTTAAAAGTTGTCCCCTCTCCCCATCACTGGCTTCATTCGCTTTTAATTATTTATTTTTTAGTTATTGTCATACATTTCGACATGGTATTTGTTGCAGCCATACATAAATAAATATGTGACACCATCTCTCTGTACTCTAAGTTAACACTGTCCGCAGGAGGAAGAAATGATGGTAATATCTATTATTAACCAAGGCCACGTTTGATTAGGCTCGAGGAAAGTCTAATCTTTAAATGAATAGGTTTGAGGTTAGATCTTCTCTCTAGTTTGATAAAAATATCTTAATATATCGTTGAAGTCACATTTTTTTAAGAGGAAAGCTGCTTAGAGCTTTCTACCCTCTTCCTCGTGCCATCCAAAGTTGTTGCCGCTGCAGAGGGCAGTACATCAGCTGTGATTCCGTGCCTTAAGATGAAAACTATCATCGTACCAGATAAAAAGAAGAGTGTTGTCCGACTTAGGGGAGTCTCTCAGTCCCTCTCATAAAGAGAGATGATTTGATAGACATTTAATGATAATTTGATAATGGGTTCCATTTCAAATAGTCATCAAATCACTCTTCTTTGTGAGGAGATTGACGGACTCCCCTTATTCGGGTGACTGAGAGGATCCACTCTCATTAAGATAGAGTGGATAAGAAGGTGACGCAATATCTCTGTTGACACCATCCCAGGGAGGAAGAAATGATAGTAATAAACATTAGAATAAATAATAATTAAGACAGGTTTGATTGGGATGAGCAAATGCCAAACCTCTAACCCGATTGGGTTTAGGCATTTTATATAGTTTTGATAAAAGATCAGAACACACATCTGAATCATCCTCTAATGTCTAAAAACCCTCTGAATTTTTAAGATGGCAGGTGTCACTTTTTTTGTATGTGTTGTTCAGACGTTACCTAGCAGAGACGTTACCTAGCTCATCATGCTACCCGAGGCGCCAACAACTTAGAGCTGTGTGGTCCGTGTTATGCTCGTTCTATGTCTCATGGATTTTGATTATATTCCCGGCTGTCATGTGCATGATCCCAAAGCTTGATGCGAAAGATTCTAATTAGAGGTTGAAATTAAGAGTTTAGATTTTTTTGGATTAAGCCAAATCAAAGGTCACAACTTCCTAAGCTGTGATCTACACTACTAATTAACCTTATGACTGATCTATATATTATTAACCCGCCCAAGTTCATTTACTAACATTTTGTACTCACTTAGTAACTTAGGATATTATATATTACTAACTAATCAAAACTCATAAATATCTCAGTTATTAACCTAAACTCTATATTATTAATTTGGTATATATGCTACCAACTGATCTAAACCCACTCACTACCTTTCCCCTTCTCACTCACTCAAACCTTAAAGACCACCAAGTTGGGATTCAAGACGTGGGCACACACGCAGACCTGAGATCAGGATGAACCAAAGAACAATTCCCATAAACTAGCTAAGTCATCCTTCAGAGTCATCCCCTCTCCGCATCAATAGTATGATGGCAAATGCACAGTTTCTTTAACATTAAAAAGAAGAGAAACTTTTAGATGTTGATGGTTTTGATTTGAAACAGAGAACTGTTTTTAACATTAATATATTCAACATTAAATTATTCTACTTATTTTTCTTTCACAACTCATGGACGAGAGTAACTCGATATTTATTTAGTTATTCTAGTGTAACCTACTATCATTCCGAACTAACTCAAGAAAAAATTTATTTGGTATTCTAACGAATAAAGGCTAGTATAATATTAAAAAAAATTTCGAGTCACTCAAGAAAAAAAAAACACATTTAATGGTTGCGACCATTCAAATCTGAAGGCTCCCCTCCAACTGCTACCTTCCAACGCAAGTCACACGTATGCATAAAGTCTCTGATAAATGTAATAGAATTAGTCAATACAATCATTAAAATTGCATACTAAGAGGTTACTCTCATACCTATAAAGTTATTTATTTAGATTTTACATCCATGACCTATTCTTATGGGGTGTTTGGTTGCATGATAATTTTTTGTACACTTTTATGATAAAAAATTGTATTAAAATAAAAAGTGAACCAACTTATGACATAAAATTATCATCTTTGGAGGGATGTGATTACAAAAAAGAGTAACTACCACACATGATCAAGCAAAGTGGGGGACCACAATAAAAAAGAAAGAGGTGAGACCCTCTTTTTTTGTTTAAGAAGAAAATCACTTTCAAAACATAAAATTATCATGGTTGTCAAACACCTATTTTAACAAGTTTTCTTACAATTTTTAAAAATTAAAATAAAAACCTCAATTATCATGCAACCAAACACCCCATTAGTCTTAAATTTTTTTTCTGTACCCACAAACGTTTGTTATTTTAATTGATACCAATTTTTGGGGTTCAGGAATGTTTCCTTCTTTTTCTAATCGAAATAAACATCAGATATCTGTGCACTTGGCCTTATACATGTTAGAAAACTTATTTGAATGTTATCTCGGGCAAAATTAGTATTTGTATTTGTTTTTTTCCAGTTCCTATTGAAATAATCATCAGATATTTGTGCACTTGGACTTATAAATTTTAGAAAACTTATTTCTAATTTATTTTTTAAATATTAAAATCATTAGATTCACCTTACAAATCAGAATTTTCTTTTGTTTCATCCATGATAATTAGTTTATAATAGACTTTCTTGGAAAGGGATTAGCTTGTTTATTATTCTTGATATATGTTTAGATTTAGATCTTAAGTAAATTCTGGTTAGAAACTTTAAATAGTTATTTGATTTCTATTTAATTCTTGTATATACTTATGCATGATTGATAAATTTCATAAATTTGACAATTCTTGAGTAGATAAAATTCTTGTTATTTGTATGTTTTAGTTGTATTTTGGTGAAATTTTTGTAGTCTCATTTTCATGCATGCCAAAACTAATTAATTTAATTATTTTGGATAAATTTATATATGAATTATTTTATTCACACTATACAATAGGATGTATTTTTTATTTAATTATTACATTATAAATTACATAAATATGATAATTAAAACATTGAATTATATATTCAAATACTAAACAAAGACATGCTATATATCATACATATATGTTTTAATTAATATTTTATATTTTTACGTATTTCTTATAACTAGAATATACATTTATACTCCAAGTTATTACAAAAGTCAAAATTTATTTCACTCATCCTATGAATAAGTTAAATCATTTCCAAAGTACTTTGGAATAAGCAAAATAACTTTTATTTTATTTCAATTATTCTATATCTTATCACCAAATCAAACACCTCCTTAATTCGGTTAACACATTCTACATTAGCTATTGTAACGTAATTTATTTTCGTTCAGAACTGACACATAGTGAATATTTGTTATTTTCGTTCAGAACTATTTTCATTCAGAACTATCTCGTAGGACATTCTCTCTCACTTGTGGAGATTGAACAATCCTCTATTGTCTACACAATTGCCTTTATTGAGGTTCTCTTGTACATGATCTATTAACTATAATGGACCATCATATCGGCAATCAATAAGTCAATGACCATAAGATATGTTTGGCCAGACATCTTTAGTAACTCAAGTTAAAGGTCCAACTATACAACCATGATGATAAAAAAAACTTAGTAGACAGTTAGGTAAAATATCATTTAAGGTTTCTAATTCATATAAGTTCAGTGAACTCATTCCATTTATGAGCACCTATAGGTATATCTCAATATCTCCACACTAACGATTAATAAGATCAGTCACCATCATCTTCTGACAAAATCTCACCTACACTAGTATAACTAGATCATTAATGTCATGTTTCAATGATTGTACAACTAAGAACATTCAGATCATATACCTCAAGATGATTGATCTTATTATAATGATCTCATCATAATTTAATCACCATTACATATGATAAATGATTTCATTACAATATGCGTGCATAAGTAATGTAAATAATAAAGAATTGTCAATCAATTGAATAAGATATTTCAAAAAAATTCTAATCATATTAAATATGATTAGTTTATAGGACATATATTTCTATCAGTACGTACTAAGAAGGTAAAGTTGATGGCTTAAAGGGAGAGTGTGTTGCCAAAGATTTTCTAATAAGCGATGACCCCACAAAGATGTTGATAGACAAATATGTTAGTAATGTCTACTATAAGGTATCTATCATATTTTTTAACAAGCCAAATGTCCCTCTGTTTGTTAAAGATTACCACAGAAAGAGAATGAGAGATGATGTTGGAAGTCATATAGTATAGTTCAAAGATTATGTAAGTTATCATTATTACATATTTATATTACTTACAAAAATTACATAGTTATTTTTTTGTAATTTTCGTATCTTAACATTGCATGTTGTTTTCAACAACACATTATTAATAAATATTTCTCATGGTTGTGCAAAATATACAGTTTAAATTGAGTATCTAGTGTGTTGAGAAATATGTATTCATGAATGCCTATGGTTGTGTAGAAAGTTGACAAGGATTTAGATAAAAATTCTTTAAAACTTTGTATATTTAACATTATTATGATACTTTAGATTTTATACATGTGTACATGATATGTTCATTAATGTCTTGTATGTTGTGATCAATGATGGAATTTGTAGTCTTTGATGACTTCTTATGAGACTATTGTGTTATATTTGACACATTTGTTAACTAAATTGGTTCTGTTTGGATGTTTATGGAACTATTGTGATATTCAAATAAGAAATCTCAATTCTAATTCCAAGATATTGTATGGTATTTCATGTTTGGATGTTGAAACAGATTGTGAGAGTATTGCATGGTATGTTATTTTTGGATGTTGAAACAAGAGTTGTGAGAGTACTTGTTTGGATGTTGTGAAAATATTTCTTATATGTAGAGAATGTAAATTGAACAAGTGTGTGGATTGTGTAAATCTTATGCATTTACCTAAGAATAATACTCCTGTAGTAAATGTTATACCTACAAGTTTTTAGAAATATGGATGTTTTGATAAAGGATGATTAACCTATTGACGTGGTTCGTAAGTAAAGGTAATTTATCTACCGTTGTCATTATAAGTATAGATTCATTTACCTATGAGTGTTAGGTAGTAAGAATAGGTTTAAATCAACGAAGTATAATTTACCTATGAGTATTAGTTTAGGTCATGGTCAGATATCATATGTAACAATTAATTAGTTAACTTACCTAACAATCGTGCTAATTAGCAACTTTCCTAGGAAGTCACCAATCCTTATATTACTCAAAATAGAACACACTTAACTTTGGAGTTCTTTCAACTCAATCACTGAAAAATAGTTAATCGAAGTTGTTGGTAGTCCACTAATTTAATCTCTTAACATATTCACAAACCGGGATATTACATATCGAAAGAATACAAAACTACATCTTGGAAGTTTTAGGATTCTCGAAAACCCCCAATGACTCTCACCTTTAAAAGAAGTGGATTCTCTTTGTAGGTCTAGGATGGTACCAACTATCATGGCCAAAAATTTGGGATTGCGCTTGCAAGCAATCCAAGTAGAAATATAAGGAGCTACCCCTTCATATTCTCAAAGATATTTTACTATTGGTCATGTCCATATCAAAGAAAAGAAAAGTGTGAGAAACCCCAAATTTAAGATAGAAAACAATCCATTGACAACTTTGGATTTGAGAAAGAGGATCGAAAGGATTGTTGAATGATTAAGTGTCTGAAGAGAAGAAAGTTCACATAGCAACCTACTTGTTAGAAGAAAGGACCTATGTCTAGTGATAAGCCACTTAGTAACAAATTCCATTTGTTATTTTCTTGATTCCAGGGCAGTTCTTATTTGGGTAGTAGTTTTTAGTAAACCGGATAAGCAAACCAAAACCTTTCGGCTATGTTGTTAGGTGTGTCACCCTATCAAGCAAAGGGCTATGTAAATCTACAAGCTTTATTGAGATCTAGTTGTCGTATTGGAAAGATTTGCATCTCTATTCAGGTCTATTTTCTTGGGCATTCAAGAATGTCTTTAGTATTACCAATCCTAGTCGATCCAGTTGGCCGAAACATTAGTTGTAATCAATCAATTTTGAATTAATTCCAAGTTGATCTACAACTTGAAATGAATGTTGTCTCATTTGATAACCAAATCATCATCTAGCTTTCTTTATTAAATCACCATTGACTATGAATCATGTACTGTCACGAATTAGAATCTGCCAATTTGGATTGAAATTGGGTGATTCCATTTTGCTTGCACTCAAACTTTATAGTCAAGCTCTCATATAGCAGTCTTCATATTTTAAAGATAAATGGTCCATGTACAATTTGATGGACAATGAAAGTGCCTTTAATGCATGTCCATCTATGCATAGCACACCTTTGTGAAATTTGTCTTGAACAAGTGTCTAGAACCACCAAACCACATTTATTTCAGATAAATGTTAGATTCTTATATGCGCATTCCAAGTCCGAAGTACAAACTAGTAGGTCCCAAGGACTACTGTTCATAACCAACAATATTAATTTGTTCTATGCAACTGAATAATTCAATATTTTTATCAAACAAAACAAACCATTTATGTCTCTTAATCAAATTAAATATTTTATTAATAATTCATTGAGAGATTAGAGGTGAAATTAAAAGTTCAAAATTTTAGATTAAGCAAAATGACAAATACGAGAATAGATCTCCAACTTATGTTGGAGGTAGAACCGTCCATCTTAGACATCAAAAGTTGAGATTGTTGAGCATATTGAATACAGTGTATCATAAATAACATATGGGGATCTCATTTTCAAATATATATTCTCCCTGTTGGTTGGATGGGATCCCTACTATGGTAGATACTCTTGTTTATCATATTAAATGAAAGAGGAAAATATCGCAGGCTAGAGATTTCATATGTTGGCACATCCACTACAGGAAACTGGGTCATTGGCGACGGGTTATTGGCGACGGCTTTTTTAAGCCGTCGCCAATAATGATAAAAGCGACGGCTAAACTAACGCCGTCGCTAATAATTGGTAAATAACGACGGCTAAATATAGCCGTCGCAAATAATGTTTTTGGCGACGGTCGAAGCCGTCGCAATACCCAGAAAATGACCGTGCGGGTTTTTTTCCTCGAAAAACTGGCGACGGCTTGATACGCCGTCGCTACTAATATTAGTGGCGACGGCTTAAGCCGTCGCAATACCCAGAAAACGCCCCGTGCGGGTTTTTTTCCTCGGAAAAGTGGCGACGGCTTCATACGCCGTCGCTAATAATATTATTGGCGACGGCCTAAGCCGTCGCCACTAATCCATGGTGACCGTTGAACGGTCGACTTTTGTTGGCGACGGCGAAAGCCGTCGCCAATGTAACTTATCCTTTTATTGGCGACGGCTTTAAGCCGTCGCCACTAATCCATGGTGACCGTTGAACGGTCGACTTTTGTTGGCGACGGCGAAAGCCGTCGCCAATGTAACTTATCATTTTATTGGCGACGGCTTTTGAAGCCGTCGCCAATAAGTTTGGCTTAAAAAACCCTCGACACCTTCCTTTCTTCCCCCCGCCGCACTCTCTCTCTCTCTCACCGTCTGGCCCTGCCGCCGCCGCTTCAGCCGTCGCCGCTGCCGCCGGTCGCCGCCGCTTCAACCGTCGCCGCCACCGTGGCCGGCGCTGTCGCCGCCGTCGTCGCCGCCGCCGCCGGCTTGCCCCCTCCCTGCGTAGGGCACCTTGAGGGGAGAGCTACCTCCGTCACCGTCGTGGGTGTTGCCGGCTCCGCCGCCGCCGCCGCCTCCTTTGTGCCAGATTTAAACCCTACTTAGGGTTAATCGAACGTCCTTTGAGGTATACATCTTCAACAAACGAATTTTTGTTTAATTTTTTTTATATACATCACAAAGCATATATGTGCCAAATAGCCCTAACAAATTAATAGGTTAGGACCTCCTCAAACCAATTATGTAGCACCTTGATCACTTTAATTATTTAGGAGATAGAACAAAGGTAGATAGGTGCATAATTTATTTAATCATGGAATGAGCCTTAGAATAATATTTCATAATGCATTTGAGAGAAATACACAAGGGTAATGCCCCTTTGCATATAAATTCCTTTTAATTTTCTTGACATTTTTAGAGCTTGGTAGCATTAAATCATATTTAACCCATAAAATTTCGTAATAATAATTATTTTACATAACTAATATGTTTAGAATATTATTAGAAGACTGTAATATATTATTTGAATTTATTGGCATGATTGAACATGGATAACTCATCATAAATAGTAGTTTGGAGTTGGACAGCATAGGGTGCGGCCTTGAAGGCTAGACCCTTCTAACTATCGCTTTTGTATAATTTTTTGTTTCTGTTTTAACTTAATATAACAAATCGAATTCTTAGTTTTCATGTCTAACTCTTCGTTTGTGATAAAAATATTTAATTGGTATGTATAAACATTTATTGTTCAACAACAAGTCTAATTTTGATCATTTTATCTCTTTTTCAGGAAACTTCAATCGAGATATACACTTGAGAGTTTCTTCTTTCGGTGGAGGTTCGGTTATATATTGATTTATTTATGTAATTAACATTTCTTCATTGTATTTCAATCTTTTAACAAATTAAGATGAGTAACTTAGACAAATCATGGATGCATATTCCTAATAGATTAGATTCTAGATATATTGAAGGGATCGAAGAATTTTTAAACTATTCTTTTCATGATTCTAGAATACAATTTAGACATGGACAACATAACGATCTAATACAGTGTCCTTGTAAAAAATGTTGTAATACATTTATTTTTAAAAGAAATGTTGTCAAAGAACACCTAATATGCAATGGTATATGGTTAAATTATCAAAAATGGATATGCCATGGTAAAATTGAAGTCAATATGATAAATGAGGACATTTCAATTTTAAATGAACCACAAGATAATTATGTAGATGATGAGGTAATGGAAATGTTACAAGATATTCAAAATAACGAATCTTCTATTCGACATAATGAGGAAGAACACAATGAAGATAATTTTTAATATTCCAAATTATTAAAAGATTCTGAAACACCTCTATATGAAGGTGTTAAAAATGTATCTAAATTAAAATTTATATTAAAGTTGATTCAACTTAAGTCCATTAATGGTCTCACTAGAAAATGTATGGATATGATATTATCTTTATTTAAGGAAGTCTTACCTAATGGGGCATGTGTTCCCGATAATTGGTATGAGCTTAAGAAATTAGTTAAGGAATTGGGACTTACTTATGAGAAAATTCATGCATGTAAAAATGATTGTATTCTATTTTGGAAAGAGAATAAAGATAAAAATGTTAGTCCATATCGTAACACCTCCAGATATAAAAATGATCCTAAAAATCAAAATAAAAAATAGCACAAAAAGTTTTACATTATTTTAGATTTCGAACATTGGAATCCGATTCAACCAAATCAACTCAACTAAGTGGTGTTATTGTAAATGACCATCTTCAATCTGGTTGTGACGGTTATTATGGACGAATATTAGATATAATTGAGATATCGTTCGATCGGAATAGCCGTTTAACACTTTTTGAATGTGAATGGTGGGATGTACATGATAATGATCGAGGTTTTAAGGTTAATGAATATGGTTTTATATCATTAAACACACAGAGAAGATTAGGAACGGATGAACCGTTTGCACTAGCAAGCCAAGTGGAACAAGTTTTTTATGTAAATGATAACTCTAATAAGGGATGGGTGTTACCAGTACGATCACTACCTCGTAACTATTACAACATTTCCGAAAATGAGAGTGAAGATGGAAACGAACCGTATCAAAAACAACTTATTAACGTACCTATAACATTTAGAGTAATCGACGAAGATGTACAACTTCAAGAAACTCAGCCTATACAAATAGAAAGTTAATCTAAAGCTCCAAGTCCCTCAATCCGAAGCCGGATTGCCCGATCGGAACCCGGAACGGGCCTCGGATTGGGCAATCGGGCCTCGGATTGGCCAAAAAATCTAAGTCCCTCAATCCGAAGCCGAATTGCCCGATCGGAACCCGGAACGGGCCTCGGATTGGGCAATCCGGCCTCGGATTGGCCAAAAAATCTAAGTCCCTCAATCCGAAGCCGGATTGCCCGATCGGAACCCGGAACGGGCCTCGGATTGGGCAATCCGGCCTCGGATTGGCCAAAAAATCTAAGTCCCTCAATCCGAAGCCGGATTGCCCGATCGGAACCCGGAACGGGCCTCGGATTGGGCAATCCGGCCTCGGATTGGCCAAAAAATCTAAGTCCCTCAATCCGAAGCCGGATTGCCCGATCGGAACCCGGAACGGGCCTCGGATTGGGCAATCCGGCCTCAGATTGGCCAAAAAATCTAAGTTTCTCAATCCGAAGCCGAATTGCCCGATCGGAACCCGGAACGGGCCTCGGATTGGCCAAAAAATCTAAGTCCCTCAATCCGAAGCCGGATTGCCCGATCGGAACCCGGAACGGGCCTCGGATTGGGCAATCCGGCCTCGGATTGGCCAAAAAATCTAAGTTTCTCAATCCAAAGCCGGATTGCCCGATCGGAACCCGGAACGGGCCTCGGATTGGGCAATCCGGCCTCGGATTGGCCAAAAAATCTAAGTCCCTCAATCCGAAGCCGAATTGCCCGATCGGAACCCGGAACGGGCCTCGGATTGGGCAATCCGGCCTCGGATTGGCCAAAAAATCTAAGTTTCTCAATCCGAAGCCGGATTGCCCGATCGGAACCCGGAACGGGCCTCGGATTGGGCAATCCGGCCTCGGATTGGCCAAAAAATCTAAGTTTCTCAATCCGAAGCCGGATTGCCCGATCGGAACCCGGAACGGGCCTCGGATTGGGCAATCCGGCCTCGGATTGGCCAATCCGGCCTCGAATTCGCTAAAATTTTTTTATTGCGCAATTAGAAGCCGGGATTGCTGCCTAATATTTTTATGTGACAGATGAAGAGAATTTTCAGCAAAAGTCGTAGGACATCTCAGACTTCTACACCATCTGAGGGCGGTGGACCTCGGGGTCAATCTCGTGCATCTAGGGATCGACCTTCCACCTCCAGGGGTGTTGCTTCCGAGCCGATTAGGGAGGCACCCCATGAGCCTAGTCCATCTCGGACTCCTTCTCACCGGGTTCCGACGACGCCTCCTACGGATGGTAGTAGTCCATCTTCCCATGCTTCGTGTAAATATTTGAATAAATGCTAGTAAAAAGTTTTCTTTAAAAATCTTCGTTGTCTAATTGTAATTTTTAATTTATACTTAACTAGGTACATCAGTTAGAGGTGGGAGAGGTCCAGCAAAGGACGTCAGTGTGCGAACACTTGGCCCTGATGAGTCCTACAACGTCGTTCTAGTAGGAGGATCCGGCGTTGGATCACATGGACAGGAGTTTACCTCCTACTTAGGAGTTATGAACAGAGTTCATTGCGATTTGTGGAATTACATGGCTCTACCGCAGGAGAAAAAGGATGCCATATTCCGTGATTTAGAGGTAACATTCTAGTAGCTTCATCTTATTTAAATTTTGGTGAACTTTTTAATCATTTTTATATTAATGCAGCAACATTTTACCTTTGAGTGGAATCCTCAATCGGATGCACAGATATTAAGACATATGGGAGATATGCAAAGAAAACAAAGAAATTATTTGAAAAGAAAGGTAAAATATAATTTAGAATGTAAATTCGAGATAACCAATTTTTTGTTAACAATATTTGTGTACAGTATTTTACAGGACGATCAAATGAGGAAGCTCGTGCCAACATTCCTCCACAGTGCAACGAGGAACAATGGCATCATATGTGCCATTTATGGAGTCAAGATGATGCTAGAGTAACTCAAAATTTTATTTCCTCTTATAATTAGATCCTATTCTTTTCATTTGCATTTTTTAATGTTGTTTCATTTGTATATATATATATGTAGGCATTGAGTGAAAAGAATGCCGGTAATAGGCGGCAATTAACAATGCCGTACAGAAGAGGAAGAACAAATATACACCAGTTAGAAAGAGACTTTGTAAGTAGTCAAAACTTAAAATTTCATATTAGTTGATTCTTATTCTGTAATAACCTTTATATTTTTTTTAATTTTTTGGTAAGGTACGAAAAGAAGGTCGACCTCCAACTCGTCCGGAGGTATTCCGGATGAGTCAAACGCATGAAGAACTCGATGGAGCGAGTCATTTGGGATAATGACCAAAGTCGTCTTATGATGGTAATTATTGATTATCATAACCTATTTTTCTTTATAATCCACAATTCGTCACGGTAGGATTTTAATTTTTATTCATATTATTTATAGGAAAAAATGCAAGGATTGATGAATCCCCCGACATACGAATCCTCGGATCTTTGGGGTATCGCAACCTCCACTCACCGCGGAGGAAGCTTTCGTATCCGTGTTTGGTAGAGATCGACCAGGACGGATCCGATGTGGTGGGCAAGGTGAAACTCGCCACACTTGGTATGGTGAGTCAAGCGGAGGTGCTTCTAGCTCGACTCAAGAAGTTCGAGAGCTTAGAGATCGAGTGGCGAGGCAAGGAGAAATCAATGAACGTTATGAAGAACAAATAACTTCATTGAAACAACAATTGGACAACCAACAGAAATCATTCCAAGATAATTTCGATCGCCTCAATATGATCATTGAAGGCTTGACTCAAAGGTTCCCGACTCCTGATGTGCCATCCACATCGGGGCATCCTCCGCCTCAACAAACAGAGGACAGAAATGGCGATGACGACGAGAATTACGAGGATGCCGAGGAGAGTGAAGATGATGATGAAGATGAAGATGAAGAAGATGAATAGATTAAGATGTATTTTTTACTCTCTATCAATGTTATTCATATGTATCAAAACATTTTGTGTATGAATGTGATTTTGAATATGGTATGTGAATATGAATTTAAATTTGGTGAATTTCAATTTTGGTATGTTAATGTGTGTTGTTTCATCCTAATTCGGTGTCCATTCCGAGTTTGAAACGAGCAATCCGGCACCGAAATTATTAATATAAATCAATTTTTGGATTGGTAGATCCGATTTTAGATCTTTATGAAAGTTTCAAGAATGATTGATTTTCCGGATTGGATCGTATAATTGATCCAATCCGGCCAATCAAATTATTTTTTTTTCAGAAATTTATTATTGGCGACGGCTTTATATAGCCGTCGCCAATAAAGGTATTTGGGACGGCTAAAGCCGTCCCTAATATAAAAAACAGCCGTCGCAATACCAGAGAAAAATTCCGGAACCCGGGGTCCTGGAATTTTTTTCTCTGGTATTGCGACGGCTGTTTTTAATATTCGGGACGGCTGTAGCCGTCCCAAATAACTTTATTGGCGACGGCTATACAGCCGTCGCAATACCAGAGAAAAATTCCGGGAACCGGGGTGTGGGGTTTCTGCTTGCCATTTGCGACGGCTTACGTGGCCGTCGCAACTACATTTATTGGCGACGGCTGGTTAGCCGTGGCCAATAAGATTATTTGAGACGGCTTAACCCGTCCCAAATAACTTCATCCGCCGTCTAATCTCCTTATCGTTTGCGACGGCTTAAGCCGTCGCCAGTAAAGTTATTGGCGGCGGCTGTTTAAGCCGTCTCCAATAAATGGTCGTTTTGCTAATAACTTATGCGACGGCTTACGAGCCGTCGCCAATAAACGTACTCGGGACGGCTTAACAATAGCCGTCGCGAATATTATTGGCGACGGCGTTATTTGCGACGCGTTTGCGACGGCTTTGAAGCCGTCGCTAATATTTATTAGCGACGGCTTTTTGGTTTTTTGAGACGGCTTACAGCCATCCCTAGTAACCTATTTTCTTGTAGTGATCTAAATTGGTTGCATACAACTACATATCATTTGGTAGTTGGGTAGAACTACATACAACCAATCAAATCTAAATTTGCTGCATTTTTTGTTCATCTACTGGAGGTTAGCGCTAAAGGGAATGAAGATGAACACAAAGGAGTTAGTCTTCACCAACAGCTAGCTATATATATATATATATATATATATATGTATCCTTCATGGCAAATGATTGCTTGGATTATATTTACGTGCTGATCCATGGAACCTGTTGCATAAATCTATGGAACCAGTCAAAGTGTCTTAGATTTGTGCTCTTTAACAACTAGACAAGCGTGAATCAAGGAATTGAAAGGAGCCGATCTATATCAAATCTACATATTATTTGGTATCTAAAAATCCGTTTACAGTGTTAAGTTGATACAATATAACTTTTGATATTCCCTGTAGAGTATTAGGTTGCAAAGTACTCCATAACAAACAGAATATGGTATTTACAATGTAATACTTACCCGAACAGACCCTGAGCGTCGACAGGTACTGTAAAACGATTTGAATAGAACTCCATTTTTTGGGGCTTGCAACTATTCTAACTGGAAGCGGATGGAATTAGTTGCGCTTTTCAACGATCGCGTTGTTCAGACATATAATTGACAGATCCATGTATAATACAGCATACAGCCTCTTTGGAGCACACAATATGAAGCACAAGTCTTGCAAGGATCAACACACCCTTTGATTTTGATACAGAAATCCTCACACCAAAAGCTATACATATATTACCTTCTGAATTCATACCATCACAATATTTATTGGCCAGAGAATACCAATCCGTCGTCGAATCAATGGGCATAGAAAACTAAACCTGCTGCTCACTCTACAACCGTAAATTGTTCGCTTGATATTTTTAATTTTGCAAACTCCATTTTTTTCTTTGACTCCACTCCCTCGCTCTGTATCGATAACTAATTAACAAAATTTCAGTTCTTTATTCATTGATAGTCAAGAAGCCACCCGAGCAACGAGCACACTTTTCCCCATCCTCGTAAACTCGTAATCTACGTTAGTTCGCAAAAAAAAGATGTATTTCTGAATATATAAATTACGCCAGTCCGTAATAGAGATCAAAATCTACATACAGAGAACTTTCAGAAAACCCGATTCGCCACGGCGTGATATAAACACAGATCACTGCGGGGTCAGATCTCATGCGTCCTTGGGATGAATATTTTCCAAGATAAGGTTCAGGCATAATTTTATATACAAGAAACCCTTGATCAAGCGTGCATCTCGCCAGTATCACAGGAAAAGGAGCGAACCTGTAAACACCGAATTTCCTACACTGTAATGGCTGAAATCATCCCTCCGGCGAGGGTTGAAAGGCAGAGACATCAGAAACGTGGGGCACAGAACAAAGATCAAAAGACAGATACCTGCAGAAGCGAGATTATAAACAGTGGATATCCAAATGAATAGTAATAATATTGAGCTCTGGGTAGCTTATACCGCCAAGCATCCATCGAATTTTGTTAAGAGGAGAAAAAGGGAGGATATTCTCCTGCTAACACAAAGCCCACGGAGAGGTGCTTCTCCCTAATTTAGGCGACAGAGCTCGCGAGAGACAGTTCATGTAGTTCACTTAACATCCATTCTTCTCCAGTTTGTCCCCCAAGTACTATCACTCTTGTTCCTCCTACAACACACGTACTATGTCCCCAAGCAAATCGTGGTGGTCTGCCAGGTACATTCAATATCCTCCAAGTTGGTTTGTCCTCGGTAGGATCCAAAAAGTAAAGCTGGGAAGCCGAATGAAGACCAGCGACAGACCCACCAAAAATCAGAATTCTGCCACCTGGAAGACTGACAGCAACATGGTCAAGCCGTGGAGGGGGGCCAGTTCCGGCTGGATTCCCTGCCCCAGGCATTCCACTACCAGTAATGCATCTCCAGCATGGCTCTTCTTCACTTACATCCAAGGTAAACACGTCGCTCGAGCGCAATCGAAGTGGTCCACTTTTTGCAAGGCCGCCAAACATCAATATTTTACGTCCATCATAAACAGAGAGCGTGTGGCCCAACCTAGATGGAGGTGTCCATGTTGCAGGAATTTCCCTCCAAACAGGTTTTTCCATCGTGACATTCAACATGAATGTATCACTGAGAAGCACGCCAGAATCAGCACAACCGCCCGAAACAACTAACTTGGTGCCGTCAAGTGTGCAGGAACTATGCCATGATCTTGGAAGTGGTGGTGCAATTCCGCAGATCTCCCGCCATGCTGGATGCTGTGCATCTAAATCCAATATGAAGACATCATTCAGCAATCCCTGCCTACCACAGCCACCAAAAACTACCAACCAAGATCCATTCAAACAAGATAACGAATGACCCCATCTGCCAGGTGGTGGAGAGCTCACCTTAACATGTCTCCATTCTGGTTTACTTGAGTTCAGGTCCAACACAAAAGTGTCATTCATAGGCTGCATATTGACCCCCTCTCCTCCAAAAAGGACGACCCTGTTTCCTACAGCGCAAGCACTGAAGTTGCAACGGGAAGGTTCAACTGCACCTCCAACAGTTAATTTTCTCCAAGCAACAGCTTCCATAGTGGTTAGCTCTCTTGCAAGTCTTTCCCATCCTAATCTTTTTGTACCAGTTACTGTTTCCAATGCTCGAGTGGTCTCACGTCCCCAAGCATTTTGACAAACCATCCTCCAGAGATCCTCATTTTTTGATAGTTGATAAAACCTTCTGCATACCGAACAAACTGATGCAATATCTCTTGGGGACAAACGTGAAAGAATTTTCTGACATAAAACCTCATCACTCAGTTGCTGAAGACAGCAGAATTCCCGGCAGACGAGTCCATGAGATACTGAAACAGGCCTGAAGTAAGAGGAATCAACTTGAACACGTTCAGAGAGTTTTGCACTTTCTTTCATTACAGAACCAGGCAGTGGACCCAAGTCAACATTTGCTTCAGTGAATAGCTGGATGGCAATAACATGAGTTATTGTATCATCATCCCCATATATTGGTGTCAGCGTCAGTTTGTTCATCAATGGAGTTCCATCCTTCCTGAAATTCAAAAGTTCGCCCCTAAATTCAGTGCCTTCTTCAAGGCACCTCCTTATTTCCATTACTACTGAGGAGTCTACAAGTGGATGCCGCCTCTGAGCAAATGGCCCCCGGCATTGCAGGAACCGGCTGGAAAAAAAGACAACAATGAGATTTTAAACCCAGTTAAATTTTCTTCTAAACACTGCAGCAATTCACAACAGATTCTAGGGAACAGACAGATTTATGAATTTATAAACAGAGCACTCAGAGAGACTAAAAATTCAGTATGTTCAACTTTTAGAAAAGGGGTCACAAATAAGCAGTCCATTCTAATGCAGACATTCCATTTTTTAAAGACTGCTCAAACTGAGGCAGATAAATTCCTAAACTAGAAAAACAAAGCAACTAAGCAAAGAGAAAATAAATAGCCAAATAATTGGCCACGTTTTTGAATTGATAAAAATAGCAATTCAATTGCAAACAGAACATCTCATCACAAGTCGTAGTGCTTGCTGTCTTAGCTTTAAGCCTTTAACATCTCCATGGGATGTTTAAGTGCTTAACAGCTCCTTTTCCAACAACACCAAATAGAAAATAGTATATGATTCATACAAAGAAGCAAGACATATCAAGCGTGAAGAACAAGAACTTTCATATGAAACAAAATACAAGAGAGATTGTTAATGACATGCATAAAAGTACATAAATGACAAAAAAGATATAATTAATAACTCATGCAAAAATATCCTCATAATTAGATTTTAAAGGAACAAGAAGATGAATACGGATATAGGGAGAGCATTCTCATTTGGAAGGGTTGCTCATAATCACAGTAAAACTTCAAGGTGAAGTGAACCATTAACTATATTGTTTAGAATTAATAAACAGTTTTAGCTTTTCATTTATATTTTTTAACTAAAATCCGTATGTAGAAGCATACACTAGACCATTATCCTACAAGTATCGTTTTATCATCGTTTACCAATTAAAAACCTAAAGTGGAGAACAATAAAACAGTGATAGCAAAATTGTTTTATCATCATTTATCATTGTTTTTAACTGAAATCTCAGTGTGACCTATACTCCTCTAGCTGCAAGGTAAGCCCTCAAGTATCAATGCCCAGGTTAACTTGCCAATCAGCTAATCAATTAGATCCCAAGATAAGATAGTGTTTGTAAAGAATTATCTCATATCATGCATCCTCTACATATCTCACATTCCATGATCTCAATTGACCTCTGACAATACGTGCAAGTTATTCTTGATCACTTGATACTCCGGTGCAATCATCTCAAGAAGGGACCATGAGATACAACTGTCAGAATATCTGGATACAAGTACCATGGTAGGTACCTCTAATGGTAGTGTGGCATCAACACTGAAGTGTAGGTGTCCTGCATTACACAAAGATCCTGACTTGTGAAAACAAGTCAATGCTAACTTTGATATCAAACTGAAGCGGGGCAGAAAATGAGGATGCCGCCATCTGGGCACGTCGATGGACTGAAGTAAGCTGAAAGGACCCCTGATCAGGCCCAAAACAGACTGACCGGGCTGGAAACAAGATGAACTTAGGCTGAACCGATTTGAACCGAGCGAAGATCCACCAACAAAGGTTGAAAACTCGCCGAACCAAACTAAAATGCCACTGCTAAAATCTGCTGTTCTAGCCCTATAATGCAACTGGATGTGGAACTGGAAGTGGTCGCGAGCCACTCCTGTGGTGGAGTAGGAGTCGTGGTGGGGTGGGAGTTCGACAATGGTGATGCAACTAGGGAGAGGCATTAGGGTGTCAGGACAGAGGAGAGATGCAAAAGGGACAAATGATTAATCCAGGGTTGCAGCCAGTAGCCAACTGAGTGCTGGATTGTACAGGAAGGGTTGATGGACTGTGTTGGCAACGGTGCGTCGGGATTGGGGGGGGGTGTCGTAGAGGTTTTCAAGGTGGGGTGCGAGGGTGACATCAGGAAGTGGTGCTTATGGCATTGGAACAGGGAGGGGACATACAAAGAAGAAGAGGGGTGTGGGGAAGGGGGTGACAACGGGAAAGAAGCAAAGACGACAATGTGTCAGATTTGCTTGGAAGCCAAAGTTGACAAAAGTGCCGCCAGCACTATCCGGGAATCACCAGATCAGTCCAAAGGTGTCATTGACGGGGGAGCAGGAAGCCAGCACGGGGATCGTCGGACCTATGCAGTCGTTGTCGGTGCTGCTCGAAGGGCCAGCCTCTTGTTGGAGGTGGACAGATCACCGACCTCCGATGGTGAAGGAGCCTCGAGAAAGGGGAGTCTACCTGACAAAGCCCCCCCTACTGTATGAACCAAGGCCAAGAGGCCAATTTCCAAAAATTATTCACTTGATTAATTCTTTCCAACATTGGAAGTCTCCTTTTATAGGAGGAGCCACATTACAAAAGAACCACTTAAAGCAAATATTTATAGACATGTCCTCTTAGGGACTGAAGTGTAAATAAAAGACTTAAAATAAATATAAAATATTTACAAACGAGTCCTTCTAAGGACTGAAACATAAAAGACACAAAAGACCCTAAAATTCTTGAACTGGTTCCCCATCAATCATTCTAATAAAGGATTTCTTGGTTGAGATCATCCATAGAATTGGTTTTGAATCGGCTGATCCATCAGAAACCCCAAGATCGGCTGGCCAGCACATCCCGGACTGACTCAGTCCAATTTGAATAAAATCTGGTCCAACTCGGCAGAGAGACGGTCCAACTCCGCCTGAGTTAGGCCAGAATTGGACAATCCAGCTGATTCCAAGTTAGTATTGGGCCTATGGGCTGATTCAAGCTCAGAATCAGCGGATACTGCCCAATCTCAGCCAGGCTGAGTGATGCGGGACGGGAGAGGAGGTGCTGCCATTCCCGTGCGCGTCGGCGGGCCCGAGGAGGCTGTATCAGGGTGAGAGGGTGCTGAACGGAACCGAAGCCAAGCCGAATCGAACTGAAAGGTGCTGAAACCGACCTTGGACCGCGCTGAACCGCGTCGAACCGAGTTGGAAACTGCTGAACCGGGCCTGAAATCCACCGAACCGGTCCCCACGGCCACTGAACCGGGCCCACAACTGCTGAACCGGTCCCAAACACCCCCCCCAAACTCCCCCATTCCGGCGGACCTAGCCAACGACGACAAAGGAGGAGAGAAGAGGAGGACCAGGTGGCACCGTCGGAGCCTCTGGCCGCCGCTGCCGAGGCCTTCCCCTCCGGCATCCGGCTCCCGAGTCCGCCGCGACCGCCAGACACCCGCCGCGCTCGAGGACGAAGACGAGCCCCCAATTCAGCCGTCGGGCGCACCGAGGAGACGCCACGACCCCGCGGCCGCCGCCCTCTCTCTCTCTCTTCTCGAGCGGGATCCCGGCGGCACGCCACGACCCCTCCCCCCGAGGGGGATTAGTCGCGCGGTCGCGCGGCACCGCCTTCGGCGGCCACGTACCCGCGCCGTTCCGCCCTCACGCGCGGCCGAGCGAGCGCAGCCAGGCGGTCCGGTCCAAGCCGGCCCGCTCACCCGCCGGTTCAACCCGCCAGAGCCGGTTTGACCGCGGCTCACGTCCAGACCGCCGGTTCAGGCCGGTTCAAGCCCACGTCAACTATGCGCAGATCCTCTGGAACAGCCTCGGTGGTCAGCTCTATCAGCAGCTCCATAACCTGTGCTATCAACTCGGTCAGGATGGCTCGATCGGTCTCGACCTCGACAAGGTGTCGCTGCTCTGTCGTCAGCTCAAGCAGTAACTCTGTAAGCTGCTCAGTCAGCTCAACCTCGATGGCTCTGTCTGCCTCGGCATGGATGGTGCACTGCTGCTCGTACTCTGCGGCAAGCTCTGGACTGGCCTCATAAACTACCTCGATAAGCATGTCAGGCTGCTCCTCAGGCACAGGCCACCGGGCATAAGTGTTGCCGATACAGATCGGCTCTCTCAGTTCTCTATACTCCTTGGGCCGCAAGGTAAGCTCTCGAGCGAATGTGTCCAAATCTATCTGCCGATCAGCTAACCACTCTGAACCCAGGATGAGACAGTGCCCGTAGGGAACTATCTCGCACCAGGCATCTTCTACGTACCGCATTGTCCATGGTCTAAGTCGGCCTCTGACAATACGAGCAAACTGGATATAAGCTCGACCATTCTCGACCACCTGATAATCTGGAGCGATCAACTCGAAAAGAGACTGCGAGATGACGCTACATGAAGAGCTGGACAGAAATGTTGTGGTGTGCACCTCCAACGGTAATGTGACGTCAAAACTGAAGTGCCGATGTCCCGCGCAATGTAAGGATCCCGACTCGTGGAAACAAGTCGGCGCCGGCTCTGATACCAAACTGATGCGGGACGGGAGAGGAGGTGCCACCATTCCCGCGCACGTCGGCGGGCCCGAGGAGGATGTACCGAGCTGTTGGGGTGCTGAACCGGATCGAACCAAGCTGAACCGTTTCAAACGGAGCTGGAAGCTGCTGAACCGGGACCGAAAACCACCGAACCAGACCTCACGGCCGCTGAACCGGGCCCACAAGGGCTGAACCGGTCCCAAACGGTGTTGGACCGGCCTGAACCAGCCCAAAATAGAGTGAACCGGCCGGTTTAAGGGGTGAACCGGCCGGTTTAAGTGGTGAACCGGGTTTTGGAGGCCTGAACCGGGTCAAAACCCACTGAACCGGGCTTGAACCGGCCTCTGGATGGGTGAACCGGGCCTGAACCGGCCTCTGGAGCGTCGAACCGGCCTTGAACTGGCGGTCGGACCCGGTCTGGGCACTAAACCGGCCGTTTGGCCCGTTGGCGAGCAAACCGGCGCGCGGACCGGCCGGCGAAGACGAACCGGCGCCGGCTCGGTCGGTGCCACTTAACTCGGCGGGCCGCGGGGGATCGTGGCCGCCCGGGGTGGCGCCGCGCGACCGCGCGACTAATCACCGGGGGGGTCGTAGCGTGCCACCGAGAGCCCGATCGAGAAGAGAGAGAGAGCGCCAGCGGCCGCGGGGTCGTGGCGGCTCCTCGGCGCCGCGCGACGGCTGAACGGGGGCGGGGCTATCTTCGTCCCCGAGCGTGGCGGGGGTCCGGCGGTCGCGGCGGTCCCAACAGCGGGGAACGGAGGGGAGGGCTTCGGCAACGGCGGCTGGAGGCTCCGACGGCGCCGCCAAATCCTCCTCTTCTCTCCTCCTTCGTCGTCGTCGACTAGCTTCGCCGGAATGGGGGAAGTTTGGGGTGTCTTCGACAGTCGACGGAAACGGATGGGAGTCCGGACTCGCGGCGGCTAGGAGGAGGGAAGGGGTTGTCGGGAAGGCTCCATGGGAGGCCAAAGGCCCTGTGGGAGGGGTGCTCGTGGGGTAGGGGAGCCGCACGGGGGGAGGTCTCGGTTTAGGGCGCGTGTGTGCGCGCGGGTCCGGAAGGGGGGGGTGCCGCAGTGCTTCCAACAGCGGGGGTGGCCCGTAAGGGTGCTTTCAGCAGGGGAAGGGAACCGTAGGGGTGAGGGGGAAGAGGTGGGGGAAGGTCCGGATGGCCCTAGGGCAGCGTCTCCGGAGGCGTCTACGTAGGTCGGAAACAGGACGGGATAGAGGAAGAAGAGGCACCGGACCTAACTCTGGAGGTGAGGAGGAACACCGGAAAGGGGAGGAGAGAACCGGGAGCACCCAGAGGTGAGGGAACGACACCGACGTCGGAGGGGGGAAAGGGGAAAACGGGAAGGAGCTTCTCTCCTTGGGTTCAAACATCCCTCTCCTCTTTTCATTCAAAGACTTGGGCTCTTTAAATAGAGCTGGACATTACAAGATGGACTTTTAAAAACCCTAATTACATATATGTCCTCTAAAGGACTAAAATAAAAAGAAAGACTCAAAGGACTCTAACTATTCAAATAAAATGCATAAAAATAAAATCCTAACACTTCGAAATAAAAGAAATAACTACGTCGTTTCCTGAGGACCCGGAAGACGCTATCTCCGAACAAACGGACGATCCGGTCCGTACCGGTCCCCATCACTGAGTCAGTTCAACTGAAGACCCTATATCTAACCCAAATCGGCGGATCGCACCACAATATTGAAAAATTGTCGATACAACAGGATACAGGTTGATTCCAAGTGAAGTTCAAAGTGGGATTGGCCATTGGATCAGACTGCTAACACAAATCCTTATCCAGGATTGTCTGATCACAATTTACATCCACTGATCCTAAAAACCATGATTCTTATCCCCACTAGGATGCTGCATGGTCCCCTCAATGCCAATGAAATGGCCCAACGATGACTTCCCATGCACAGTTAAATGGTAAAATGATAAAATGAGCACCACCATCTGCAATGCTAGTGAGCCATATTCTAGGTACTCCAGGTTGAGATCATTCCCTAGATCAGCCGGGGCCTGATCTTGCCAGCTCGACCAATCTGGTAGAAGGAAACTGATCCAAGAATAGCTTAAATCGTCCATTAAAAAATTAAAAAAATAAAAAAAACATTCCAGATCAATCCCTGGTGGAGCAGCGACCTGGATCAAGTGGGATAGCAACCTCCAGGCAGTGGAACACTTCCACCTAGATCGGCAATGGATTGGATCCCACATAGGCTAATGACCAAATCTAGCCCAACCCAATAGAAACCAAAGCTGGGATCTGGCCATCGATTGTAGAATCGGCCGATTTGTATCGGGATCGGTCCCAACCGATTTGATTTCGGGCCAAACCAGCAATCCAAACCCGAATTCTGGCCAGATTGGTCAGAATCGACAGGATTGCCTATGATTAGTCTGATCGGACCATGGATCGCTCGATCCCGAGCAATCCACCAGACTCCAGAAATGTCCGAAATTGGGTTGATCCGGGACCTAATTCCCGGATCGATCCCCCCCCAATAAGGGGGAGATCGACCCCATTCTCCCCCCCCCACCCCGATTCTCATCTCCCCCCTCTCCTTCAAGCACTTGTGGTCTCCCCCTCCCCCTCGGTGATCCTCTTTGGTGACCACCAATCCCCCCTTTCCAGCGGTAATCCCCCTAAAACAGGTGATTTTCGGTCATGCCTCCCCCCATCCTTGCTTTGGGCCCCTCCCCCCTTCGGCCCTTCCGGCTCCCCTGATGCCACCATAAAAAAATTTTCTTCAAGGGGCGTTGCCTCCCTAATACCCCCCACAAGGGGTGCTGCCCCCTTGACCCTTGTGATCTGACCGCGTAGGTCGATATGCGATTCCCAAGTGCCAATGTATGATAATGTAAACATATTAACATATTTCACTATCACTTATACTATCACATATTTAAATAAGAAACATAATTATAAAATATGTTATATACTTAAATTTTATAAAGATCTATTTTAACTGTCTTTTCTCTCTTATATGATAGTTTGTACTTACATGACAGTTTCTTGAAATGAATTTATTTTGTATGGCATTATTTAGTTGAAGTAGAACATCATCGACATTGTTTTTTTTTAAAAAAAAGTACTCGTTCCCATGATTTTTTTATAATTTTTTATAATTTTTTTTAAAAATTTATGATTTAAAAATATAAAAAATTTGGCCGATCCGGACCAATCTAGGATCGCCCTTTCATCCGAAGCATTGGCCAATCTGGACTAATCCAATCCAATCTATATCTAATCGGTGGTCACCAATCCCGTGACCTTGGATCTGGTTCCCCATGAATTGGGTCAACACCAATTGATCACGATCTACATCAGCTGATCCTGCAAACCATGATCATGCTAGCCTCCCTAATTGCCAACTTCATGAGTTGTAAATTTACATGAGAGCTTCATGAGCTTCTATGCTCACTGAAGTCTGTTTTCTTCTATTCTTTTTTTTTTAAAGGCTAACCACAAAAAGACAGAGAGAGCGCTTTGAAGGTTTATCTGATACATGTTAAGGAAAACAAGTGCACAAACCAAATAGATCAAATCAACAAAATACCAAAAAGGTGAGAACATCACCAGCAACCCAAAAATGGGGGAAGCAGAGTGCAACCTGCTACATCAACCCTAAAACAAATACATAGTACAAAAAACTTCAAGTTAGAAAATCTGCAAACAACTTGCTAAGTAGTTGATGAATGGCCACAGCTTCTGGTCAGTCCATCCCACGGAGGCTGTCCACTCCTTTATAGGAAACAAACTTGGTACATAAAATCTGACACAGATGAAGAAAGATCCCTTCGAAACATCACTTGTTCCTAGCTGTTCATATACTCCGCAGGATTGCTGATGACACTTGTGAATCCACTTATTAGGGCTTCAATTTCTTCCACCATACAATGCAACTTTTATTTTATTTTCCTTTATAAAAACCAATTTGGGCCAATCCCTGATCAGTTTTCTTTCAAGAAGATTGGCCGAGTCCCAATCCAGATCAGGATTGGGCCTGGCCAAATCCTAAACCAGAAATTCTTGGTTGGAGGTCACCTCTTCCTGTGTCTAATGCTCCTCATTGGAGTTCCTTGGTATGACATACTTTTGCTTTGTGTAAGAAGATAGGGAAGCAAAGAAGGCATAGTTTTATGATGGATGATTCTTCAAGCTACCTTGTGGGTGAGTTAGTCAGAAAATATATACATATATATATATAAGGGAGATTCAGGAAGGGGACATGGATATGAGAATCTCTTTGTGGTAATCAGATGTTCAGTGAGAGAACAGTGTATGTTAGGGACCCTCACCTCTATAGTTGTATATTTGGTTCTTTTCTAAAGGAGTTTTATCCGTACATCATCTTGGTGTAGACATTTTTTTGGTGTATCCTTTTTGGCGATCCTTTTGGTTGTGATCAGTGTCATGTATATCCTTTTTATGTTAATAAAGTTTGTGGTCCCAACAACTTTCAAAAAAAAAAAAACTTGATGTATTCCCCTAGTCCATCCAGAAATCAACTACAACTTAGGTAAACAAGTTAGGCTAGTTATCTATATTAATTAGATTGATAACATAAGCACATAATAAATGCATGCTAAAAGACATTTGCACTGAGCAACATGATTGTTCTTTGTGACATTGCAATCTCAAAATGCCTAGTACCAAACCAATAATCATGTAGTTTGTTGTGTATGATACTGTTGAGTCGACATCGAGTACAAAGAATAGATGAATGTGAAAAATGAGTACAATGAATGAGCCATCAGAAAAGAGATAAAATAAAAGCAGGGGTCAAAGAAAGTATAGCTAAAATAGGGGGACAAAATCATAACATTTTTTCACACACACAACTTATGATTGGTAAGGCAGCAACAGAATTTTGTAAGAAGTTGTTCACAGAGGATCAGTGTTGGAAACCATTATTAAATTTCGATGTGAAATTATCAGAAGAAGAAGCAGTAGACAACTTCAGGTCAATCTATGAGGAGAAGATCACTAGTGCTATTTAGGCAATGGATCCCCATTTAAAGGTCCAGGTCACAATGGATCTTTGGCAAGCTTCTTCTAGACATGTTGAGAAGTCATAAACAAGGACTCCTTGGCGGTAGCATCTGAATTTCAGCAAGAACCCAGGTGCATCAAGATGCTAAACTCAACGTCACTAGTTCTGCTTCCAAAGAAGAAGAATGTTTTTTTTAAAGTGGTTGAAACCATGGTATGCCGGGTCGCGACCCGGGTCGCGACCCGGCCCCGACCCGGTCGGGTTTAGGCCCGACCGGCTCGGTCGCGACCCGGTCGGGGCGACTCCCCCGGCCGGGTCGCGGAGTCGTGGCCGGGTCGCGCGAGTCGCGCGACCCGGCCGACCGGGTCGCGCGACCCGGCCGGGTCGCGCGACCCGGTCGCGCGGTCGCCGAGCGGGTTGCCGGACCCCGTTGGCTTGTCGTATGACCGTGCCAGCGATGCAGGCGCAGCCCCCGCTTCACCACTGGGGCTATTTAAAGCCCCAAAGGGGCTCTCCTTACTCCCACCCCCCACTCTCACTTTCAAATTTGCTCTCATTGCTCTCATTGCTCGGAATTTGTTGTCTCATTTACTTAATTATTTCATTTAGTATATTTATTTAATATTAGTTCCATTGATTAGTGGGTTAAGTAGTTTATTCTTTTTAATACTTATTTGCTTACTTGCATAGTTAGTTAGCTAGAAGATTAGTTAGATATTTAGTTTAGTAGTTACTTAACACATCATTAGTTGGAACGTATTGTTAATTACTTACTTAATTATATGATTAGTTAGTCATTTATTTTACATAATTAAAAGTTTACTTAGATTAGTAGTGACTAATTAACGTCATTAGTTTTTTAAATAGTTAATTACTTACTTAAGTAATTGTTTAGTTAAAAAATGTCTTCTCAAGCCAAACAACCCAAACTACCGGCGCGACCCGGAGTGATCCGGCTTGGTTGCATTGCAATTTGATCTCCATGGCGGAGAGAAAAGTGCAATGTAAATATTGCGACAAAGTAATATTCGGCGGTATTTATCGTTTAAAATTTCATCTTGCAGGCATGAAGGGAAATGTTCTTCCTTGCACGGACTCCGCGGAGGTCGAGCTCGATTTCGTAGGCACGTACAAGCGATGGAGCAAACGAAGGGAACTAGCAAGAAGACATAAAGAGACCGTCGAGAAGAATTGCAACAACGGGAGACGATCCGAACACATTTACGGAACCGGACAAGAGAGGCCGGATATTTTTGGAGACGAAGAGTACGAAGGTATGGGAGGTGTTACTCATAAACGTGCTTCATTATTCTATTTTGGCGGACGTAGCCATCAGGGTCCTAAGTCAAACCACATCGGCTTCAGGCTGCGAGCGAAATTGGTCTACATTCAGCTTGATTCACACAAAGCAGAGAAATAGGTTGACATCAAGGAGGCTTGAAGACCTCGTGTATTGTCATTACAACGTGAGGTTAAAGTTGAGGAATTTGGATAGAATGAGCGAACCGGATGGAACGAAAAGAGTTGGATAGCACACGGCGGGGACGTTCGGTCGACGAGCCGCCAATTGAAGAGGAGGATATCGATTTGGATCGAAATATTCTACGAGAAGAACTCCTTAGAAGCTTGGGTAAACGACGAGAAGGGTTGGGAGAACCGGAGTTCAACCCCCAAGACCGACAATGGGCCGAAGGAGTGCTCGACGATGTCCCTTGGCGAAGAATTCCGGATCCCTCCCTCACTAGCAAAGCGCGAAGGACCGGAGAAGGAACTAGCCAAGGTACTGTGAAAGTAGACAAAAAGGTAAACAAGTTATGGTGATCCTTTTGATATTGCGGATCGATACGGTCGAAGACGATCGAGAAGATACGCCGGGAGCCGAACATCCGAGTGCGTGCCCGGACGTCCGAGGATTCGTCGTCGAAAGAGTAGCGGCGATGATGGTGCTCGAGCCGGGGCACGGACACTTTACGGTACAAGGGACCTCGGATCCTCCCGTATCTCCTACCACGTCGCTACGTTATACCGGCGAGGGAGCGGTATACTCGTGCGACCCAAGATACGATCGTGGTAGAAGGCCGCCACAAGGGTAGAGGAGGTCATCGTCGCCGTGGAGTTGGAAGCGAGAATACCACGATGCCCCCGACTATGTGTATGATTCATCCCAAGGCTCTTGGTTCCCTACGTACGATCGAAGTCTTGTGGAATGAATTATGTGGAGTCATCGGATACTTCGATCCAATCGACCTATAGTTATGGTGACTCGTTTGGATGCAGTCTTGGGATAGTTTCCGAGGGACGGACGAATATGATCGTCGTATGTGTGTACATGTATCAAGCTTTGTACTCACGAATGACGTGGGGAGAGTACATCAACTACCTACAAAGTGTACAACACATCATGTTGGAATAAAATTGATGCATTATTCATTTAAATCATGTCATTTAATTTATCCAATTTTCCTGTATTTTTTCACATTTTTTTTCGCATTTTTCTTATTTTTTCGAATTTTTCAAAAAAAAAAAACTTTAAAAAATAGGGTCGCGACCGGGTCGCGACCCAGTCGCGACCGGGTCGGCCTGGGGGTCCCGCGACCCGGTCGCGACCCCAGACCCGGTCCTCCTTGGTTGAAACCATAATTCATTAAATAAATGACGGTATAATTACAAGGTAAGACAAGAAAAGAAAAGAAAGAACCTAGACCACTACCAGTAGTCTAGAAAAAACTGCAGGTAAACAAGCTTTCATTTTTGGAGGTTGTCTCCAAAGGAAGACCAAACTGTATGAGAACCATAAACAGCAAACATCCATTTCTTACTAGATACTACCCCATGTGCTGAAGCATCATATAGGATTGTCAAAGCAGCCCTAAAACATTCTCCTGTAGCAAGCACTCAAAATAGACCATACTAGAGCCACCAAACCTACATTAAGTGTTGAGTTTCCCACTGAATCAACATCAAGTAAACATCTTGAAAATCTGGCTAGACAATATTCCAACTTTTGAAAAGGGTACGCCAAACAGAGTTTATGATAACCATACATCAGGAAGAGATTGTCCAAATATACCTTCTTCAAAGCTCCCACCGAAGATACACAGAAGGGACTAGATATAAAAAATATTTCAAAGCTCTCAAAAAAGGAGAATGCTACTGATGTCAAGGATTTCAAATCCATAAGTCTTATTAATTGTAACTATAGCATAGACAAAGGTATTGCCAAACAGACTCAACAATTATACAGGAAGACTGGTTAATTCCTCTCAGTCTGATTTTATAAATGATAGGTACATCTTAGACAACTTTATGGCAGCTTGCAAATGTATCCATGACTAAAAAGTCAAAGAAGAAGGAACATGATCTGCTAAGTATAGATTTTGAGAAGGCATGGATCGAGCACGAAGACATAGTCTCCCAAATCCTAGGTTAGAACAAAGCTTGATCCCTCTAACATTCATGCACATTGGTCTGGTATGTTATGCCCTGTATGGTCAACCATGTAACTCAAGTAAAAGGACCTATCTTGAGGTATGCCAAGTCAATGGATAACGTCAATTATGGTGTATACTATATATAGTACAAGATATTCATATACGGTAAAAGTTGGCATAAAAAATGAAAATGTACATATTTACACGGTTTCTATGTATTACGGTATGTGCAACAATGATAGGATTAATATGGATATGTGCATTCAGATATGGAAATTTATGATGACTCACCTCCCATCACAAGGCTAAAGGGGTACCAAGCCAGATAAAACTAAGCAAGTATTTAAGATATGTCCAAGGATATACGAGAAGGTCATAGAAATCAACAAGTAGGACAAAAGGTAGCATAAGTGTCTCACAATTACGCACCTTATAATTTTAAATCTAGTATGTCAAGCTTCTGTTTATAAACTAGCAAGAATGAGAGAGAGACGGTCTCAAGAGCTTAATCAAATTAGATGCATAAAGGATAAAGAAGAAAAAGTTTTGATTAAGGATGATGATATCAAAGAAAGATGAAAAAATTATTTTGATACTCTTTTTAATGACAACTTTGCTAAAAATATAGACGACATAAAGAATGTGACAAATTTTATTTTAAATTATATTAGAAAATTTTAATTTTCAGAAGTTAAAAAAGTATTGAAAATGATGAAAACAAGTAAGGCATGTGGTCCGGATAATATTCCTATTGAAGTGTGGAAGTATTTGGAAGATTTAGGAGTGGAATGGTTAACTCGACCTTTTAACAAAATCTTAATATCGAAAAGAATGTCGAATGAATGGAGAAAGAGCATCATTATACCTATTTTTTTTAAAAAAAAGATATATAAGATTGTGCAAATTATAAAGGGATCAAACTCATGAATCATACTATGAAATTATGGGAAAGAGTTATTGAGCAGCGATTACAAAGCTGTACAAATATTTCAGCTAATCAATTTGGATTTATGTCTGGTCGATCTACAACTGGAGCTATTTTTCTTATTAGAAGTTTGATAGAAAATATCGAGATATGAAGAAAGATTTACATATGGTGTTCATTGATTTAGAAAATGCTTATGATAGAGTACCAAGAGAGGTTCTATGGTGGGTGTTGGAACGAAGGATGGTGCCTGTTAAGTATATACAAATGATAAAAGACATGTATGAGAATGCACCTACTAGCGTATGCATAATTGGTGGAGAAACAAGAGATTTTCCTATTTCAATTGGCTTACATCAAGGGTATGCAATAAGTCCTTATCTTTTTGCATTAGTTATAGATGAATTAACGAAGACTATACAAATATACCTTGGTGTATGATATTTACAGACGATATTGTATTGATAGATGAAACATAAGAAGGAGTGAATAGAAAGTTAGAAATATGGAGAAATATTTTGGAGACTAAAGGTTTCAAGATAAGTAGAACTAAAACAAAATATATGCATTGTAAATTTAATGAAAACCAAAGAGAAGTAGGTGAGGGCGTCAGTTTAAATGGGATAATATTGTCTCAAATAACTCAATTCAAGTATCTTGGATCAATTATTCAAAAAGATGGAGAATGTGATGCAGACGTTAATCATAAGATTAAAACAGGTTGGATGAAATGGAGATTGACTTCAGGGGTTCTATGTGATAGTAAAATTCTATTAAAGTTGAAAGAAAATTTTTATCGTACAAGTATAAGACCCGTAATGTTGTATGGTAGTGAATGTTGGACAATAAAAGAAAAACATACTTCTAAAATAAGTGTTGTCGAAATGAGAATGTTAAGATGGATGAGTGGTCACACTATATTAGATAAAATAAAAAACGAATATATTAGAGAAAATGTAGGAGTAACGAGAATTGTAGACAAATTGAAAGAAGAGAGATTGAGATACTTTGGACATATTAAACGTAGACATAAAGAGGCTCCAGTTAAAAAGATAGAAAATATTAAAATGACAGAAATAAAAAAGGGACGTGGTAGACCTAAGTTAACTTGGAGGAGGGTAATTCAATATGATTTAGATAGTTTAAATATCTCTGAAGAAATAACACAAAATCGACATGAGTGGAGAAAGAGAATCCATATGGTTGACCCCAAGTAATTTGGGATAAAGGCCTTAGTTGAGTTGAGTTGTATGTCAAGCTTTTGTTTCAAGACCTCCGGAAGGACATGCAATATGTTTATCACACTTGAGTTGCCAATAGAATATATTTAATTTTTCATTTTTTTCATTTATTCATACTACACTTAATCAATAAAACGTAGGCTAAGTGCTAACACAAGCTAAAAGGAAAAGAAACCAATGATACATATAGAACAGGTTGAGAAAAAGGAAAAAACAGAGCATGATAAAGTAAAGTTAAGACTTTCTTATAAACTGTAAACATGAACATATGCAGATAGGACGAGAGTTAATCTTATAAGCATAAAACAGAAAATAATTAACGAGAGTTAATCTTATAAGCTTAAAACTGAAAATAATTAACATGACAAATAGAAACGAAGATTAACTAGGCAAATTGGACAATCTCTTGGACTAAGACAGACATATGAGACACTGAATCTACTTATGTTTATGTTCCAATTTACCAAATTAGCAAGAATCTTGCAGCATGCAGTAGTTCAGGACTTGTGCCTACTTTTCAACAGTGGCAACTGAGAGCATAGTAGGGTGAGCACAAAACGGTTCAAATAGCCCAACCAAACCAAATTGGTCGGTTTGGTTCAGTTTGAACCACCCATTCGGTTCAACCAATTTGGGAGTCTCCTTAACGAACCAAACTGACTAAACTGATTTAAAATAAAAAATTATAAAATAATACTATAAATTAATAAAAATAATATTTACATAGTTTTATAATATAATACTATTTATTTTAATAATGTGTAACTAAAAATGAGTATATATATGTAAATAATTGTTTATTTCAAATATTTAATTGGTTTTCATTTTCAAACTGAATTGAATCAGTTCTGTTTGGTTTGGTTTGGTTTGAGCCCTTGGTTTTGGTTCAGTTCAATTTGGGGAAAAAATGGTCCCAATCAGGGCCAAATCAAATTGTGCACACCCCTAGTCTGCAGGAGGGGAAAGTAGACGCGATGGTTTCTACTTGAGCTTTTGTGGTTTTTTTTAACAACCCACCCTGGGCTTACAGTCTGAGTTAGTAGAACACCAAGGAGAGCTCGTTGTAAGTTTTTGTAACTGAAGACCACAACCTACTCAATTGGTGCAGTCGAGTCTCTACAACAACTGGTGGACATTTTTTATCTTTTATATACCTAGGGACTTATTGAGACACTTGTATAATCCCCCTGCTAGAGTGAACATGCATATGAGTAGAGAATGGATCGTGTTCTGTAGTTATGGCAATAAACTGTCGATGGCCCTCTTTTGATATATGGGTTTTGATTAAAAGTGGTCCTATAGATGTATGAATATTTTTCTTTGGTATATCATGACATAGAGTGGCATTCAAATCACTGTGCATTCTGCACATAGGAGTTTGTGTATGTGCTTGGTTATATGTGAAGATCTATCCCCGCAAGGAAGACTGGATCAGAATCAGGCCAATTCCAAACCCAATATAGATCAAACGATCCAAGGGAAGAAAAAACTGAACCGGTATTGGACAAGATCAGCTCTTTCAAAAGCAAAAAAAAACATAAAAAATATAGATAACAGAAGATGTACCAATTCTTGTCTGATTCTATCCTGAAACAACCCATCAAAGAAGTGGTATGCCACCCCTGCTGCCGGGCCTGTTCCCCGCCCATCATTTTCTTTGAAAGTTCCAAGGACCAGTTTCCATTAATGCAAAAACAAAAGATCTAATGGGGTGTTTGGTTGCATGATAACGAAGGTTTTTGTTTTAATTTTTAAAAATTATAAGAAAACTTGTTAAAATAGGTGTTTGGTAACCATGACAATTTTATGTTTTAAAAGTGATTTTCTTCTTAAACAAAAAAAGAGGGTCTCACCTCTTTCTTTTTTCTTGTGATCCCCACTTTGTTTGGTCATGTGCGGTAGTTACTCTTTTTTGTAATCACATCCCTCCAAACATGGTAATTTTATGTCATGAGTTGCTTCACTTTTTATTTTAATATAATTTTTTATCATGAAAGTGTACAAAAAATTATCATGTAACCAAACACCCCATAAGCATACAAAGTATAAAGTTCAAGAAGGCAAAACAAAGATAGAAACTCTGCTACCTAGCTGGTAGTAGAGAGATACTACATGAAAATTTGTCTTAAATGAAGAAATCTATCCATGTAAATAGGCAAGTCCATAGTGCATGCAGATGAGGCAAGCAACCAATTGTTGACAAGAGAAGACTTGTGATACAGGATCGGAGATTCAGATTTGGGTAGTCAAATCGGTGCTCAAAGATTCGTTTGTCCCTTGTATGCCAGATGGACCAAAACATGACCGAGAGAATTAAATCCCATGCCGAAGAAGTATGACCTGAATGCCATGGGTTCAGCCTCTGCCACTGTAGCAAGAAAGATGTGGTGTCCACCAATTCCACCCAAGCAATTTTCCAACATTTAAAAACGATCTGTCACAAAAATTGATGATACCACACTTTAAGAAGATGTGATCCAGGCCTTCCACCTTGAAGCTGCAGAATACGCAGCATGTTGATAAAGTCCGAAAAAACTTATTAATGTAGCTTCTTGTAGGGAGACACTGCCTGGCAATCTTCCGTAAGAACACCTTGATCGAGATCAAGAGGGACAAGATGCCAATAGAATTCCACCCCACCGATAGACAACCTGCTCAACGTGGATTTCACACTAAAAGTAGATTTGCTGTAGGGAAGCCACACTAATTTATTATCTCTATTAACGGAACACTTGCAGTTTTCAATAAGAGTTAGTAGGGTTAAAAGCCCAATGATCTCCTTATCCTGAAGACTCCTAAAAGACGAACTCCACTTTATCCTCATCCCAAGAATCGCTAACCTTAACATTGGTCTAAGTGCACAAATTGAAAAGGATAGGAAATGTAGAAGCCAGGGGAGTATGGCCCACCCACTGATCTTCCCAGAAAGAGGCCCTTCTACCATTTCTTAGCTCAATAATCGTTGTAGAGTTGAAGGGATCCTAGTTCTGCAGTATGTCTTTCCAATTCCACACCCATCATAATGCATTCAAAATGACCCAATAGACAGGATCCATTCACATAAAGTGACTAAATCAGAATTATCAAGTCAAATAGAATAAGTCCAATCATGGATTGCAGAATTGGTCGAATCGGATTAGAATCGGTTGATTCTTGAATCAGAACGGTCGATGTCAATCCAATTTTGGCTTGGAGCACTAATTCAGACATGACTCTCAGTGAAATTGGTTGGAATCGATAAAATCAGTCTAAATTGGTCATGTATTAGCCGATTCTTTTGGATCAGTGTAGAATCCGGTGATTACACCGATTCGGTTGGGAGACCATAAGTCTCATGATGTTAACAATATCAAACCCAATATCAATCCGATATCACAAATATAAGGGTGATATCGGCCCTATTTTGCCACTACCACTCTCTTTCCTCCTGAATCTACTAGGGCACAGCGATTCAGACGATCTTGGCATTTAGATCGATCCAATGGCAATTCATCCCATCCCGACGTTCTTCAGTTGATTCTAGAATTAATTCCTCCCTATCAGTAAGCTACCACGCTCAAACATTCTTCAAGTGATTCTCCTCCCCTCCACCTTCAATCCACTGATTTAGGTCCCTGTTGATTCCCCCTCCCACCCCCCCATCAATACACCTTCAGTCTCCTTAGCAGCCCAATTAAGGGGTTGTTCCGAGCCCCCCTAGTTCTGGGTCCACCCTTTAATCGTTGAAGTTCTTTATTTTTTTTAAATGTCATGATTTCTTCTTTATTGTAAACCAAAGACTCAAGAAACAATGGCTCAGTAAAATACACTTGCTTCTCGTGACATTGGGTGGGAACATAGTCATATGATGGATTTCAACAAAAAGAGGATGTAGTGTATATGGTGTGAAAAACAAATAAATTGAAAAGCATTCCGTTTGAAACAACACAGGTGAAGTACAAAATGTTAAAAATTGTGACATGTACAAAAAGAGCAATGAAGCTACAAAGGCATACATGACTAGAAGAGCCTCACAAAGTGTCATGTTGAACAAAGAGAGGAGTTGCATGAGGAACTTTTACATATTCTGAGGAAGACTTAATGAGAGCAAAAATGCAAGCAAGCAAGCACAAAGGGAAAATGAAGAGAGAATGATGGGAGTAAGAGGTTGTAGAGCTAGGGAGTCAGCATCATCAATCATAGTCCACCCGACACACACCCACTAAGGATGTGGGTGGTAGAGAGAGGCAAGGTCTATTCCGTCACTCTATTTCGATAAAACCCACTCATGGATTGTAGAATCGGCCGATCCAGATTGGGATCGACTGATTCTTGGATCGGATCGGTACCTACCGGCTACCGATCCGATTCTGGCCAGAACTATCAATCCGGCCCGGACTTCCGGCCGGATTGGTCGAAATCGCTGGAATCAGTTGATCCTTGACCGATCCAGCTAGATCAATCCTAGAATCGGTCGATCCCAACTGATTTCCTGGAACCCAGAAAGGTCAGGAATTGGATCAATTCAGGAACCGACTCCGGACCATTTTCCAGTTCGATCCCCCCCTCCCCCGCAATAAGGGAGAGATCGGACCGAATCTCCCTTCCCACCCCTCATTCTCATCCCCCCCCTTCCCCTTCATTGTCTAGGACTCCCCCTGGACCTCTCCCCCCCCCCAACGATCCACCTTAAACAGTGGCTGATCCCCCCTTAAACAGGTAACTTTGTAGGGGGGGACCTCCAATCCTTCTTCCCCCTCCCCTTTACCACCATAAAAAAAAAAAACTTCGGGGGGCGTTACCCCCTTTGATACCCCTCACAAGGGGCGCTACCCCCTTGACCCCCACGACCTGACAGCGCAGGTCAATCCGCGACTAGGGGTGTCAATGGGTCGGGCCCGGCCCAGCCCGAGGTTGGCCCGCTTAGGGCCCGGTCCAAAATATATTAGCCCGGCCCAACCCGGCCCGCACTACATTGCTGGCCCGGCCCGACCCGGCCCGCAAAAATTATTGACTTGGCCCGACCCGGCCCGGCCCGGCCCGGCCCAACTATATGTTTTATAAATAAATATTTATTAAATATAATAAATTTAATATTTAAGATAACATTATAAAATTAATAATAATTTAATTAAAATATATTTTTAGTAAGTAAAAATGATGTTTTTGACATAAAAAATTAAAAGTTATTTGGCCCGTTTTAGCCCGCGTCGGCCCGCTTTGGCCCGTATGTCGGCCCGACTAAAGCCCGTGGGCCAAATTCTTTGGCCCGTCAAATGACCCGCAGCCGGCCCGGCCCGCGAACCCGTGGGCCGGCCCGGCCCATTGCTACCCCTATCCGCGACTACTCTGCGCCCTGCTTTTGATAGTGTAAACATATTAATATATTTCACTATCACATATATAGAAGATTCATAATCATAAATATATGTTATATACTTAAATTTTATAAACATCTATTTTAATTGTCTTCACTCTCTTATATGATAGTTTTAGTTTCCTAAAAAGAACTTACTTTGTATGGTATTGTTTGATAGAATGTCATCCACAATGTTTTCCATTTTTTATTTTTTATTTATTCCTATAATTTTTCCTGATTTTTTTTATTTTTTGAAAAATTTTATAATTTAAAAAAATAAAAAATTTTGGCCTATCCGGGATCGCCCTTCCTTCTGGAGAATCGACCGTTCCAATCCGGATCGAACCGGTGGTCACCGATCCCGATCCCGCGATCCTTGAACCCACTACCCCTAAGAATTCTCACATGTTCAGGTGACAAAACAATTGGCAGAGGATAATAGGACAAGCCTTTAAAATGGTTAAGACAACCACTTCTGCTGCAAGTGCAATTTGCATTCTTAGTTAGAGCACAAGTTCCTCCCAATACAAGAGAAATTGGAGTACTTTTAGCACAATCCATACTAAGTGAAAGAATAGGCTAACATCTGAAAGATTGAATAAACTTTTGTTTTGCCACTACAACATGCAGCTAAGGATAGAAGTAGTAAAAGTAGCCAAAAAATTGCAGAACAGAGATTCGTACAATTTGCAAGTGGTCATATGAATAGACCATCAGCTTAACTTTGTGTGGTTTTCTGTTATATTGGTCAGCAAAGCTTCCTGAAGTGGCAGATCCACGGTCTGGTAAGCTTTCCTCCCAGCAGTTTTTAGGACCAAATGGGCAACTAGAAACAACAGATATGATGGCCATATTGGTCTCTTTTTGTTCCTCGGACTTGATTTATCCTTTGGATAGATCTGTAATTTCTCCCTTCTTTGTTATTATCATTTATTTCTTAATTGCACCCGTGTTTGCGGGCAGCCTTAAAAAAATTAAAAAGGCAAACATAGAACTGTACATGATCAAATTATATTCAAAATTAGGTCTATTGGAATCAGAGAACAAGGGGAAAATGGATCAAAGAAGGGGACAAGAACACAGCATACTTCCATGGACTTGTCTAAAAGAAGGCATTTAAACACTACTACTTCCACGGAGGTTAGAAACACTGGCTACACTCAACCCAAGAATTTGAAGAAGTTTTTCTCTTCATGCACAACCTTCAACAGAGGTGTACTTCATCTGATGGTTCAATGACTTCAATCTAGCCAATGGACAAGGAGGACATCTTGCACCTTTCAGCTCCCTTTATCTGGGCTTGAAGTAAAGGAATCCACTTTTGCTTTGCTTGGAAAGATAGCTCTAGGCTCGGATGATTCAATATTCATCTTCATTCATTTTTGGAGACATTAAGATTTGAGCAATTGGGTTATGTCCATCTTTCAAATTTTTCACAAAAGGAGAAGACTCATCTCCAAGGATTCAATGGAACTTTCATTCTCGTCATCAGCCTAAGACTAAGCGAATAACAGCATCAAAGACTTTTGCCCCCATCAGCTAGTTGAATAGCGCATACAAAATCTTTGATAAAAGTTCTTGCAAATCAGTTGGAAGAAGTCATGAACAGGATGATTTCTATAAAGCAGGATGCCCTTATGATGGGGAGACTCATTCAAGAGAACATTTTAGCTGCTGTTCAATATATTAATAAAAAAATACTAAATAAAAAAATGATGATTCTGAAGCTCAGGTCTGATTCAATGAACCTATGACAAGGTTTGTTGGCCTCGTATGCTTCCTTTTCTCAGGTTACCGGGCTTTGGAGATGGATGGGTTGATAATATCTAAAAGTGCCAATGTCCAATGCTTTCAGTGTTTTGGTCAATAATGCTGCTTTAGAGTCTTTTCATACAGCGTGAAGCCTTCATCATTATTTATATTTGTTTATGATTGTGTCTTGCATCCTCAGCTCTTTCTAGCAGAAGCTAGTCCTTAAGTTGGAAGTTTGGCTTTGATGTGGGTAACGATGAGCCTATGCTGACACATCTCTAATATGTGAATGACATCATTTATCGTTAGTTTTATGTTGAAGACAATCCATGGTACATAATCAGGTTAGTGAGACTTCTGAAGAAGTCTATGGACCAAAGGTGAACTAAGAAAATTTCAATTGATAGGCATCAAGTCTGCAAGCAATCTTAAAGAATGCTTCTATCATCACAAAGATCATCACTGACTGCCAAAATTGGCTATTTACCAATCACTTATCTTGGGCTGCCCCTATCTACTCGCAACATCAAATATGGTGACTGACAACATGTTATCAAAAAGTTTAAAGCAAGGCTTGCAGATTGGATCAGTAGACCATGGTTTGCCAGTGCAGAATCGACTCAGGCAGGGTTGCCCGATCAATTTTCTAGCTGACCACTCCACTCCCGCTTCCCTAACCTGAGTGAAAGTGCCTTCCCACGACAAAATCATTTATAATAAATATTAATTACAAAAAATATATTAAAATTATATTTAAACTATTTAAATAATTGTTTTTACTTATAATAAAAAATTAATAATTTTTTAATTTTTAATTTTTTATAATTTTAAATATTAAATTCTTTTTGATCAGATCTGATCCCGACTGATCCAAGACGATCGGGTCCACCGACCCAACCCAATTGACCTAGGGCCAACCCCGTCCTGACACCCGATCCTTCCTTCCTTGCAATAGACTTTTTGTTGTGAAATAATAGCGTTGTGTCGGCTTGTCCTAGATTGTATGTCTATCTACTTTTAGGATCCCTAAGATTGTGGTTGTCACATTGGGATATGTTCAAAGCAGATTGTTTGGTAAGGTGACCAAGAAAGCAGACATGGATGGCATGTGTTAAATGTGGGTAGAACTTGAAGAAGCTGAAAGAGATCTTAGCCAGATTGATACTATTTATCAAACATCTCTTGGTGATTGTTATCAATATGAATTTCAAAATTGATAGTTACAGAGGTGTCTTATACTGTTACCAAATAGGGTATTAGTGTATCAACTCATTTGTACCCCTAAGCACGAAATAAGTCTGCTAACAGATTTTTTTAAAGACTACCCTAACCGGGCACTATTCATTAAAGCTTTAAAAAGAGGAGTTACAAAGAGAAAAAAATAAGAAGATGAAAAGATCTATCTAGAAGAAAGATTTTTAAGAACCACAATAGAGCTCCCAATGTCCCCTTGACACTAAAACAAGCAAAGAGCCCCTGACAAATGAAATAAAGAAAGACAAGTTTCTTTAATAGAGTGGTCAATAACTCGAGGTCTTGTGATAACCAGCCTCCACCCACAGTCCAATCTTGAGGAAGCGTGCAAACATGGGTGAGAATCTGAGCTAGGGGCTGAAAATCCTTCTCAAATTATTGTCTATTCCATGTTGTCAAAATGCTCCAAAGGATATCTAGTAGTAGAGCATCCCACGTATTCTGCAAAAGATACATTGATTTCGATTCTAATGAGCTATCAGAATATTCAATTCCAATTCCAATAACTTATAGGGTATAAAAAAAGTTTCGAACTCGTTAAATTTTTCGAATTGAAATTTCAAAAAATATTACATCCCTAGCAGAAATTCTTCTTCTCTTAACCCAAAAATTCTCCCAAAGGAGCACGACCAACTATGGTGGTTGAAGGATCCCAACAATTCGTGGCAGAGCAATCATGAATTGTAGTGATAGAATACAACCCGGGAAATGTATCTTTCAATGAAGTATTACTTGTCCTGGTTTCTTCCAGAAAAGATATTCTTGAACCATTGCCCAGATGTTTGACGTACAGACAAAGTACACCTAAAAATATTTTTTTTAATCCAATATATCTTTCAAAACCTTAGACCAAGCTGAAGTAGGTGATAAGGATTGAGCCTATCAATATGATCGAGAGCTATATTCATAACTCTTTGGCCACAAAGGGTTGATGCTCCAGCTCCACTCTCCAAAGCCATTAACACAGCAATACTTTGTTAAACACATCATAAACAATAAGCCCCACACCTCCCTCCTTTTTTGGTTTATAATCTCCAATTTTAAGAGGTTCCCACTGCTAGTTGGCATAGACTTCTCTTTCCAAAGGAAAGCTACCCAAAGCACCTCTAACTCCTAGAGACACCTCTAGGAACTTTAAAAATTGAAAGAGGTAAAAAGGCTTATTGGAGAAGACTGAGTTCATGAGTACTAGCCTTCCCTCTAGTGAAAAGAGCTTAGCCTTCCAACCTCTTGAAGTTTGGTGTCCACCTTTCTTAAGAGTGGAACCAAATCACTAATAGCAAAAGGTTTAGCTGATAATGGGAGAAGCAAATACCTAATGGGGTGTTTGGTTGCATGATAATTGAGGTTTTTATTTTAATTTTTAAAAATTGTAAGAAAACTTGTTAAAAGAGGTGTTTGACAACCATGACAATTTTATGTTTTGAAAGTGATTTTCTTCTTAAACAAAAAAAGAGGGTCTCACCTCTTTCTTTTTTCTTGTGGTCCCCCACTTTATTTGGTCATGTGCGGTGGTCACTCTTTTTTGTAATCACATCCCTCCAAACATGATAATTTTATGTCATGAGTTGGTTCACTTTTTATTTTAATACAATTTTTTATCATGAAAGTGTACAAAAAATTATCATGCAACCAAACACCCCATAATAGGGAACCAACCTTCTGAGATCTATAAATATGTGGAGCCCTCATGCATCTAACGAGAGATTGACACCAACGTTATTTTTATTAAAGTTGACTTCCAAACAAGTTGTTGCTTGAAGACTGAAAACGAGAGCTTTAAGATTGAAGATCTTTTCGTGATTAGCACCTGCAATGAGAAAGGTAGTGTCTGCATATTGCACGAGTGACATGAACTACTTTTCCGCCCACAGAAATTCCCAGAATCAATAAAGCATATATTGATTGGTTCCATAGCAAGCTAAAGGTCTAAGAGGCAAGAACAACAAATAAGGTGACAACGGGTCTCCTTGACGAAACACCTGAGAGTTTAAAAAAATATATATGTAGGCCATTAATCAAAACAGAGAACTTGATTGTCTCTAGTAGGGGGTGTAACGGAATCCAATATTCTGAAATTCTGATTTGATTCCAAAAAAATTTAATGGGTTTGGAACTTGTTTTTGTATCCTATAAACTATCGGAATTGGAATTGGATATTCCGATAACTTATAGGAATAAGAATCAGAATTAGTTGATTCTATTTTCGTTAATCTAATTTTGATAAAAAATAAGTATATATAAATAAATTTAACTAAAATAAATTTAAATAAATTAAAAAAATACAATATATAAATTGATCAAATAATAAAAATAAAATTTTAAAAAGATTATATCAAATTTTAGTAATCATATGTAAATTATTAACTCATTTTTAAATAAAAATTAATATTTAATTTGTATTGTAGAAATTATCAGATTTAGTTCTAATTCTGATAATAAAATCGGAATCGGATCGAAATCAAAACATAGTGATTCCAAAATTATTAGAATAGGAATCAGAATCCCTTAACCTTTATCAAAATTGGAATCGGATTCTAGTGATCCGCTACCAAATCCGACCCGTTTACAGCCCTTTAGATAATATTTGATACAGTCAATCCACCTTGCCTCAAAACCTAAAAAATGAACCCTATGGATGCACTTTCAATATGCCGGCCATCAACCAAAACAGAGAACTTGACTGTCTCTAGATAATATTTGATACAGCCAATCCACCTGGCCTCAAAACCAAAAGAATTAAGAACCTTATACATGCACTTTCAATTAATTTTGTCATGCGCCTTCTCAATATTTAATTTTACAACTACACACTAAATTTTTCAATTGTTTTTAGTCATGAATGCATTCATGAACAAACATAAAATTGTTCAAGATCAACACCCTACCAAAAAGGCATATTGGTAAAGATCGAAGGATCGGAACCGGATCCTAGATCAGCAAAATCAACTATATCTATGGGAGTAAAACCGATCCAGAATCAATCCAGATCAATTCATCAAAAGCCAAAAAAATAAAAAAAAAGTTAAAAAATAAACTCTAGAAGAAGCCTTCCCATGAGATTCCGGTCCTATCCAACTTTTTAAGGGCTGGAATTGACCATGAAATGCAGTGGCGGTGACGAAGACTGCCCCTATGTCTTCCCCACCCAATACTAGTACCAAGTCCAAGGGAACCCGATGCAAGCCAAATCCAATGACTTGGTCTGGGTCACCCAATAGGGCGGGGAAGAAGCTGTGGCAAAGCAAAGGCAGTGATGCTGCCTTGGCAGCCAATTCCGGCGACTTCGAGCCAAATCAATCCCAATCCAGGCATCAACATATGCCGATTCGATCTTAAAATTGGCTGATTCCAATTCAGACTAGCCGATTCCACAACCAATTTCAATTAACCATCCAGTTTAGCAAGAGTTTGATAAAAGCTTTGTATACTCCATTAAGGAACTAATGGAATGTAAGTCCCTTATATCCACTGCTCTAGCCTTTTTAGGTGTAAGAGCCACTATGAAAGGTTTAAAGAATTTGATGAAAAGAAGGGTTTCTTCCAATAGCTTGCAAAGCCTGAACCAATTTGCCTTTTGTGGCCAGAAGAAACAATAAAAAAATCAATGGGGAAGCCATCAGGACCTAAAGATCTGTTGGATCCTAGTTGAAAGATTGTCACTTTAACCTCCTCAAAGAGATTAGAAATAAGATATTTCTGTCATTATCTGATAATTTGACAAATTTATCTATGTTTAACATAGGTTGCCAACCCTCAACTTCCTTGAAAAGTTTTCATAAATTTGTAACATTGCTTGCTTTACTTCAGTGATTTGAAACTACCTCTAGAAGTCAAACTAAGGCAGCAACTAAGCGATATAAATCACATGCCAACACTATGTCATTTACAAATTTACAGAAATGACTAAGTCAAATAGAAATGGACCCAAAAGGCAGCCCTCGGATAGGTAGGACTGAGGTAGTTGGTACACTATCCGAGTCTAGGATGTTCGCAATCAACAAATATGATCCGTAGTTCAAGATGGATCTCTCTCAATAGCCAATTTTAGATCTAGCTATTTCCCTATTCTCTACCACGACATGATAGTCGAACGAAAAACAAATGATCAAAATAAAGACATGCAAGGAGAGAGCGAGTGGTACCTCCACGCCAAGGCAGTGGGTGTCGAATGACCAGTTGTCCACCTTTCCAACCAATTATTACATTTAAGTTGCTACAATTTTTAAGCCCATACCTTGCAGGATGGTAACAAGCTATAGATAAGTCAAATACGGCCAAAAGATGGATAGGTTAACGGGCCAGCTAACAAAAGTTGAAACGATCTTCTATCGTTCTGTTCCATCAGCGTGCATACAGGCATTTTACACGCGAAATGATCTGCTTGAACTTAGACATGAAATCCTACCATGCGGCACACACTGTTTACTTGTGAGAATGAACACTAAAGCTTTGACTCAATTTTGAGTCACAGATCATTGTTCAAGATGCAGTCTTCCCCTGTATCTCCATAGGTGTCTTCTGAGAGGTGTTTGCATGATGGAGAGGATAAGGGAGTGAGGATGCTGACGTCCAGAGTTGGTACTAGAGGCACCAGGCTGCTAGTGTCGAGGTGGCCAGCTAGTCCATTCGGTGGCAAGGTGGTGTGGTGATGAGGTATGAGGAGTGCCGAGTAGCACAGAGGCACAAGGGGAAACAGGCACCTGGAAGGGTGGCAGCGGGGGCTTAGTGTTGAGTGGCCAGGGCTGAGGTGGTAGATTGATCCAGCTATGGCAAGGCGGCGCGCGGCCAGTCAGTCCAATGATGGCTTAGATGCAGCAGCTAGAGGCCGCTGTAGGGTGCTAGAATTGGGGGATCCAGGGAGAAGAAGAGGGATGCTCGGGGAGAGAAGTAGGCAAAGGGGAGGAGTATCGGAGAAGAAGGGGAAGTGCACGGCAGGGAGAAGAGGACCTGATGGAGAGAGAGAGAGAGATAGAAAGAGAAGAAGAAGAAGAATAAGAAGAAGAAGAAGAAGAAGACTGACGACGATTGAGAACAGAAAGGGTGTGGGGAGGGAAAGATGGATCAAACTGTGATTTTCCTATCCAACAACATGCATATTCACACAGACAATTGAGTCTTTTTATACTCTACATTACATAATTTAAATAAAGAACAAAAATCATCCAAAAGTACAAAAGTATCAAAACTTGGAAATATTTAAGCATATACCCTTACCCGACTTAAATAAAATAAGACTAACAAAATAACATCATCCAGTGACTTGGATGGTAACTAGACCGACTGAGAATCTTCCCCGATCCATAATGAATCCACAGCACGGCGACACCGCCGATACACGTGATGTAGATCGAAGCAAACCCAAGCACCAGTGTCATTACCACTTTGTTAGCTAGTCCCAGTCTTAGTCCTCAATATCATCCACTTTTGAAGAGTGTTTTACACTCATACATGCACTTAACATTTCCAAAATCTGGTATTCCGAGATTTTCTTGAGATCCCTTCTTCGAGATCTCTTCTCTCCTGAAAAGAAGTAAAGATGCGAGATGACAATCCTTGTTGACAACCATCTCCTCCTTTAATTGATGAGTGTTCGACATGCCGAGCTCTCTGAATGGAGGCAGCTTGGATGACTATTGTGGAGTTGCAATGCACCCAGGTTGTCATCTGTAGTTCCACTTCCAGGTTTCCAGCTCTGATGACCCAGCCCTAGACAGGTTCTGCATCATCTTGCATGCCTGTGACATGCCGTTACATGCCGCCCGATGACCTCCGTCAAGACATTGCATGCAAGTGTCCCACCTCAACTTTCTAGTTCCTCTCCAAAGAGCAACTACAATGGATGTGATGACTTCAACTAGTTTTCTGCTCCTCCGGAACACCTAAACCCAAAGTTCACCTCTGTGAACACCTTTTGCAGCAGACACACAGAGCACCAGCCAGTCCTATAGGGAAGGCCCACGAATTCACCTCAGCTGCAACAGCTACAGATGCCATAGAAAAAAGGATGGCAAGATGGGAATCGTGATTCGGATCAGCTTCTGTCATTTCCGATCTGATCCGAAACTGATTGGCCAATTCAGGCCAATCCAAGCAAAGAACACTGATCTAGAATCAGTCCACCTCAGCTCTTCCAAACACGCAAAAAAAAAATTACATGCATAAAGGTCCTTTTTATTTTGGCACCAAACCAACCCTCAGCTGAGAGTACTTACCGCTCCTCCCAATGTCCATCCCTCGTGGCCTTCACATGAAGAATGAAGAGGGTTAGAGCACGTTGCACCAACCCTGCCACCCCTACCCCTCAGAAGAAGAAAACTCCTCAGCATCTTCCAACCTCCATACCAAACGTCTAGGAACTGAACACCAGGCAATCCTCCAGCCGATGATCCATCAGCACAACTTTCAAGTAACCAGTGGGCTTTCACCACTAGCAGTGGCACCAAAGCTTGCACCTCAACAAACAGGTTCCCCAGGATTATCAGCAAGAAGCATAGGCTACTTGTACCAAGTACCAATGGCTTTGGTATCTGATGCCTCCGGAGACTCGAATATTGCTGTGTGGCAACAACCAGCGGCCTATTGGCTGGCTTCCGGACACAAATACCTCTCGCATTTATCCTTGAAGAGTCACCAGAAGCCACCAGACAGAAGCCATTTTGATCCTTCTAGAGTCCCATCTTCTGGTAACCATCAGCCAACTCCCAAACCCTATTTGCCGCTGGAAAAGGGTAGCACCAACCTACTCTCTCCATCCTCCTGCTAGGCTAGCTGTGCGAGCTACTGGTAAACACAACCAGAATGCAGCACCGTTTCGGGGATCATCCCAACTGACGAACTCCCAATAAGGTAGAAAAGGTTGCATAGAAAAACATTGAGAATGTACGAAAACTTTATTGACTTCAACCCTACAACATGAAAGAACTAAAGAAAATATACAAAGTACAACATTGTTTATTTATATATTATATCTATTATTATTACGTTAGTGGAAATCTTCGAGAAGGTAACAAAAAATTGTTGATCTCAACAGTACCACGTAAAATAACTAAAAAATATATACAAATTTACTATATTGTTCAACTCAACTCAAAAGAACTCAAATCTTAATCCCTAGTTAATTGGAGTTGGCCAAATAGCCATATAGATTCTCTTTCTCCACTCACAACAATGTTGAGTTATTTTATCTGAGATATTTAACTCATCCAAATCATATTAAATTATCCTTCTCCCATTTAACATTGTGTTGTCTGAGGTGTGGTTGTCTCAGCCACCTAGGCAGTGAGACGAGGTGAGACCTCGCCACCTCATCTCGCAGGTTGGTGCCCCAGGCGACTGTCTTATTCACCTCAATCACCTAGGCAGCAGAGGCAAGACAACCAACTCGGTTGTGTCCAAAGGAAGATCCAGACCTGTTAAGGGCCCAGATCCACCAACTAAAGTCCCCCCCAGCCCTAATATGTTCTCCTCGCTGACTGTCAACAAGCTCGACTAGCTTTGCTAGAACCATCATCGTCACTACCACCGCCAAAGACGGGTCCACCACCGCTGGAGAAGGTTGCCAGAAAAGCCACCTTCGCCAAAGAAGCCGAACCTCGCCGGATTCAGTAACTTTTTCATTTTTTTTGTTTTTTGGTTCCTTTTGATTTTTCTTCTAATTTTCATCATTTTTCTAATATATTGTCTTTATTGAAGGAACCAGTTTGTTCATCTTTGACGAAGTTCACCAGAAAATCTATTTTCACAATAGAATGCATGTGTTTTCTATTTTTTTGATTTATTTTTTTCTTCTAATTTTCGTTCTTATTCTAATATATTGTTGTGATTAGAAAACCAGCTTGTTACTCTTTGTCAAAGGAAGAATAAGAAGTCAAATTTCACCAAAGAAGTCATTTTTTATCAATTTTTCTTTTTCTGATTCTCATTTATTTTTTGTTTTTATCAAAAGAATGTTTTTGTTTCTCTTCATTCGGGCACACCGGAGATGTTGGACCTCACTGGAGAAACGCGTATTTGGAGTTTTCTTCTACTTTAGGTTTTTTGGATTGTTTTTTGTTCAACTTCAACTTTTGCACATTAGCACACCAATTGGTTTTCCATATAGTTACAAAAAACCCGAAATAAAAATTCCATTGGTTTTAGGTTCTAACCTATTTACTTTATTACTTAACTGGCTTAGTTAATGATGAAAAACCTACTATGGATTACATCTATCAAGTAATGGACTATAAAAAGAAAGGCATTAAGAATGCCTTGGAAGACAAGTTGAAAAAGTATGGACTAATATGGGATATCGTTGATAGGTGATAGAACAATCAACTCTATCGCTCATTACATGCAGCAGACTACTACCCTAACTCTCAATTTCATTATTTAAATCCTACTATTGAGAGTGATGGTAAAATAAAAAAAAGATTATATAATTATATTGAGAAACTTGTTGAAACTCCTAAAAAACAAGATTTGATTATGAAGCAACTAACAGCATATAGAATTTCTTAAAGGTTCTTTGGCAAAGACATGGCAATTAGACAACGAAAAATAACCACTCCAGATGTGCTTTTCAAAGTCAATAATGTTTTTTTAAATTCTACATTTGAAATATGACGCGTGTTTTTTAAAGTCAAAAAATGTTTTGCCTGGTAGCAAATTGGTGAAAAGATTGGGAAGATAAAATTCCTCAATTACAAAGAATGTCCGTAAAGATATTGAGTCTTACTTGTAATACATCTAGTTGTGAGCACAACAAGAGTACATTAGACAATTATAAAGTATTTTTATAGATAGAATATTCTTTATGACTCTTATACATCCAAATGTCGATCTATTTGCTACAAGTGCACACACAAAAAAGAAAAGGTTAGAACAAAAAATGCTAAACGAGTTTGTGTGCATTCAATATAATTAAAGACTACAAGATCAGCATTTTAGAATGGAGAAGTTAAATCTTGATTCAAATCTTTAGATGAATTGATGACGCTGATGGGTGGATTACTATAAAGGACGATGACGTTGTGTACAAAGGCAAGAAGTCTACACGAAGAGATGTTAAATTAGCTACTAGAATTAAGAAAGAGAAAGGTCCAACCATCAGAACATCGGCTTGTAAAAGATAGTTGACAAGGGAAAGTTGTTGGCCATTGATAAGGATGCCACATATTCAAATGAAGAAATTCAACTGAATGATGATTCTAACACAAATTGATGATACGAGAATTATTTTATGTTGTGTACTTGGGCATAAAGCTATTTTCTTTTATTGACATGAACATTGAGCTTATATTATTGTTTTAAACTTGTTATTAAGTTATTTACCATTGATATTTGTATTAATGTTTTGGACTAGTTCACATATTAATCTAACTTCAAACTTGCTTCAAAGAAAGAGATCTTTTTCGGTATTATTTTTATGTTATTTGTTATATCTTTTATGTTGTTTATCTATCTTTTATATTCTTATTTTTTTCATGTTGTTATTTTTTATTGCAAACATAGTTATAAATATTTCTTGTATTTTATAAGTATTTCATATATTTTTAAATGTACTTCTTATATTTATTTATTTTTAGATAAAAATCAAATACATTATTAGTGTTAATATATAATACATATATTAAAAAAATGTTGCCTCAAGTGCCTAAGGAGAGATGAGGACCTTTGTCTCAGATGTCTCATGCTTCTGACAACATAGGTTTAACATGAGTTTAGATATCATTTTTTATTTCTATTATTTTGATAATTTCTATTATTTTGTTACTTTCGACTTTCTAACTGAATCCTCTTTAGATCTAGGATGAGATGTCCAAACTATCTCAACCCCCTTCTTTCAATTTGTCTAGAATTGGCACTACTCCCACATTTTCTCTAATATATTTCTTACATATTATTATCTGATCTAGTACGGTCACACATCTATCACAATATTCTCATTTCAACAATTCTTATTTTAGAAGTATATTTTCTTTTGTTAGCTATTATTTACTGATATACAGTTGTATAGCTGTATAATAATTTTTTCCTTTCAACATTAGTGAAATCTTCCGATCACAGAGAATCTTTATAACCAATTTTCATTTTATCTATCATGCTTTAATATTATAGTTAACGTTCTCATCATATTCTCTATCTTTTTGAATAACTGAACTAAGATATTTAAATTAAGTACTTTAAGATAATATTACTCTACCTAAACTAACTCCTCTCTATTATTCCCTTTGATTTTCACTAAATTTACAATACACATACTCCGTCTTAATTCTACTTAGTTTGAAATCCTCAAACTCTAAAGCATTCCCCTAAAGTATTAACTTCCTATTTACTTCTTAAGTCTCATTTATCAATACATTATGATCTGCAAGCATCATACCCCATAATATATCGTAACTCATTCATAACTAATACAAAAAGATAACAACCTACTACAGACACTTGATTTAAGTAAAGTGAAATAGAAAATTTTCTTGTTTTTCATCTAATTAAATTGTCACTAACAATTGCTTCATCGTACAGCTTTTGTCACTTTTACATAACCTAATAAGCACTAGGGCTACAAGCGGGTCAGGTTCAGTAGTAGAATTAGAATCACTAGTATCTGATTCTGATAATACTTAAGGTGTTTCAATTCTGAGTTATATAGTTTCGGAATAACTATATTCTAATTTTGATCTGATTCTAATTCAGAGCCAAATACAATAATTTTCATTATATAATTAATTTATATTCAAAAATGAGTTAATAATTCATATATAATTATTAAAATTTGATATATCCCTTTAAATTTTATCAGTTTACATATCATATTGTATGATTTATTTAACTTTATTTCAATTAATGACACTTAAATATACTTATTTTCATTAAAATTAGAAAAACGGAGACAATCAATTGATTCTAATTTTGATTTTGATAAGTTATCGAAATGCAAAAATAAATCTCTTATTTTTTACCAGAATCAAATCGAAATTTCAAATTATCAGATTCCATTTGCACCCCTAGTAGGTACCATATGTCGCTCCAACACCCACTACGAAACATCTCTTGAAACTTTAGCAAACATATTTTCTAATTCAATAAACAGCATACGAAAATCTTTCTTCATATCGCGATGCTTCTTCATCAAACTTCTAATAAGAAAATAACTTTTGTTGTAGATCGACCGAACATAACATTAAATTGGTTAATTGAAATATTTCTACTATCTCATAATCGTTGTAATATAACTCTCCCATAATTTCATAATATGACTAGTGAACTTAATCCCTTCATAATTTGAACAATCTTCTAAAATAAGAATGATGCACTTTCTTCATTCATTTTCACGACCCGATTGGTTGCCAATGACTACCCCACATCTAGACCCATCCAGGTCACACAACCCGGTGCCTTTGGACTAGACTTGGGGGGGCTTCTATACCTCCCAAGGTCCCTTAAGGGGCCTATAAGACCCCAAGTGGCCTCCCATTCCTGTCACACCAGTCTCACTCTCTCTTAAGGTTATCACTTTAAAACTCTTTCTTTCAAATATTCAATTGTTGTTAATTCTCTCTTTTAAGCATCTAATTAATACTTAAATGTTACCGTTTTTTATAGTTGTGTTGCTAATCCCTTTTTATTCAACATTGTTGCTGACCCCTTTTTCTAAGTGTGACTTCATTTTTTATGGTTTCTATTTTTGATTTGACATGGAATGATCCGACTTTACTTTATTACAATTTAATATCCATGAAAGAAAAAAATTCAATAATAATATTACAAAAAAAATTTACCTATAGGGGGACTTATCAGCTGAAGTGCGATCTCTCCGGGATAAATGACAATGTTACAATGTGTATATGAACTCCACACGAGGTGAGAGTTCAATTTCGTAGGCATTTACAAACCTTGGAACATACAAAATTGAGTTTCAAAGTAGCATAAAGATACCATCCAAGAAAAAAATTCCGAACCTTTAAGGCATTTGATTCATACGTTCCGGATAGGATAGTAGTGAAAGAAATTTTCTCAAGACAAAAGTTTAGGTGATGGTACGTTGCCATTAAAGTTCACTAAATCATATCAACGTATGTAACCTTTAATACCTAATTATTATTGTTATAAACAGATGACTTAATACTGGCTATAGAGGCAAGCCGCAAGTCATTTGCGATAAAAACATATTGGTGTACAGTCAATTCATGGGCCAAGGTTTGAAAAGTGGGAGCAGATGCAAAAGTGGGAACAAACATGAAAATGGGAGAGAATCAAACACAAGAAAAAAATTTATGATCTCATACGAGATGACGACCATGCAGTAGATCCCGTGAATCCCACCATCACACGTATGCCACAAAGACAAATGTTCATCACGACAGCAATGAAAAAATTATGAATATACAAGGAGAAGATCGGGCGGGTGACATTGAGATGATTTTTCCATAATAATATACCAGTGTGACCGATGCAAGGACCATATTATGAGTCAATGATCAAATCATAGCCAACACCAATAGAGGAATGTTGGACCTACGACACTTCTCTTCCAATAGAAGTATAATATATTAAAAACAAGACGTCAAGTCATTTAAATATATTTGACAAGAAAGAGGATGCACAACAACGGACAATTGGACAAGTTAGTAAGCTTCAATTTTCAAACTTATTGCCTACATATTTTTAAACATATTTTTAAACTTTAAAATTTAGAACTTATACATATTCTTCTTGTCCATAAGTATAACTAGGAAAACATCTTAGTATATTATCAACTTGAAACCATCTTCTAGAAATATGTGGATGCATCCAGACCTGCAAAGAATGAGAACTATCTATTTAAATTAATTAACGGTGTTGTCAAAGAGATAGGTGAAGATCAAGTTATCCAAGTAGTAACAAACAACATAACTGCGTATAAAGTAACTAAACACATGTTGATGGTCAAAAGACCGCGTTTACATTAAGCACCATGCTCTGTCCATTCGTTAGATTCAATGTTATAGGATATATGCGAGAATCATCAAATTGACTTAGTAGTTAAGACAGTCCAATTCATATCATCTTTCATACACAACCAAAATTTCATTTTTAACCAAATGAGGGAGCATACGAATGGTCGAAACCCAAAACAACCTGGTTCACTTCTCATTACACTTCTTTGGATAGTATAATGCAACAGAAGCAACCCCTTACCCTAATGTTATTTTCGTTGGCATGGACTACTGGATTGCTAGGACTAGTACTTAAGATATAAGAAAATAGAGAAAAATTAAGGAGACCTTAGCGAGTGGCGACTTACGACGAATTGTAAAAAAGACTCTTCATATGCTGCCACCATTAGTCAAAGTTCTCAGAACAGTAGAGGAGAATAGAGAGGCAGACATGGGCTATTTGTATGATGCACTTGAGCAAGCAAATGATGCAATAGCAAACACAGTGTCAAACTTCAACAAGTAGTGAGATATTATCAACCAATAGTGGAAATGTACATTGTATTATCCAATACATACAATAGTACTTTCATTGTGATTAAGTCAAATAATAATATCTTTTTTATTGTTATGCTCTCTACTGACATAAATATGTTGCCCCTTACAGAATCATTTTTTTAATCCTATATATTATTATAATCAAATATTCAAGTCAATTAATGAGCTTATAAACTGTTAAAGAGGTAATCCACAGAATGTTTAAGGATAACAACCGATCAATTATAGCATACAACAAGATGCATGATTATAAATTAAGGTCATTACACTTTGGGACATGAAGGATGCAATGAGAAGTTACGCACCTAAATCTTCCTGTGTACCATCCGATCATCTTTTTTATACAATTTAGATGATTAACTTATTTCAACTATCTTCTAACATATAATGATATCATGCAGTTAACTAGTGGATGAATCACAACAAGACACCGTGATATGAAGATATGGCAAACATTACAACAAGAGTTATAAGCTAAACCACGTCGTTTTTTAGGATGTGAAAAAAACTGGTCAACTTTCAGTCATATTCATACAAAATAGAGCAATAGGTTAACGTGAAAAAAAATACAACAATTGATGTATTGTCATTACAACATAAGATTAAGCAGAAAATTTTGAAGAAGATGAGGGACAAACAAAAGAAAAAAACAAAGGTGTAGAGAGGAAGCGTCTGGACTACAAAGTGGTACAGTGACTATACAAGAACCTAACATCGATTTAGAAAAGATCTTCGATGAGTAAAATTTGTTGCAAACTTAGTTGAATTATCAAGAAATATTAGGTGAACCTAAGTTTAACTTAAAAAGTAGAGAATGGGCTCGGGGAAACTTCACAATGTACCTATTTTTGAGAAATTTCATATCCCTTCTTCAGTGACAGAGAGACAGAAAACTGAAAAATCTGCTCGCCATAATAAGAAATCAAAAGATAGAGTTAAACAGGTTGTAACTAACCCATTTAACATTGCATATCAAGAAATGATCGATGAGGGATGAGAAGACATACCAGAGTCAAACATCCAACTTTAACACCAAATGTTAGATGATTTGACTTCAAAGAGTAACAGCGATGAAACATAGAAAATGAAAGGAAGCACAGCTGGTCCAAAGAGGTCAACAGATTCAGATATATATCTTACAACGATATAGTTCACTGGAGAGGAACATCACACATGAGATACAAGACATATCATGGTGCACGGTCACAAGAATGTAAAGATTAGGACACATAACAGGGCAGAGGTCAATACTACTGACAATCTTATGGAGTTGATTTATCTCAATGCTCTTAATCTTCAATGTATCACCAAGAAGATTGTGAGATGACTCAACCTACATATGGATCTTCATAGAATACTTCCATGTGCTCCAAGTGTAAATTTTAAATAGAAATAAATAAATAAATTGTTTTCTAGTCATATGCCATATTTTTATATTTTTTTGTATTTTTATATTTTTTGCATTGTTCTATATTTTTGCCTTTTTTAAAAAAATCCCTACTCGATTCAATCGGGTCTGTTTTGGCAAGACTGACCCCGAGCAAACTCTTGACCCTTCCTTGGAATGAGGTATTTTTCCCCTCAAACAACATATAGGTGGGATCAATGAAATTATAAGGAAATGTGATGAAGTCCTTCCACAGCCACGAGAAGAGATGATGTTCTATTTAATGGGAAGAGCATCTCATATGAAAATAAAAAATGATAAAGAGACTTATATTCTGAGTTGCTAGGATGTGGAGATATTAGATTAATGACCAAGGCAATAAAAAAATAAAAAAAAACAAATAAAGGATAATTGATATAAAGAGTGCACAAATGAAGAAGGCAACGAATAAAAGTAAATTTTCCTAAAAAGAAGACAAAAAGAGAAGGAAGAGGAAAGGGAGATATAAAGCTAGGCATTAATCTTTTAAGCATGCTTGTCTTACACAAGCTAAAGTTGGAACTTGCAAATTTTGTTGGTCGCAGTCTATGTTATCAGAGGCACTCGCCTCAGGCACTGAAGCGAGGTGGTTCATCATCGGTTTTCACCCAAGGTGACACCTCAGGTGCTTCTCTAAACTTGGTAAGGACTAGTGGTAAGCTATAATACCCCTAGCCACGAGACCCCAATGCTTAGTCATCAGTCCCCCCCCAAGTCAAAACTCTTGATGCTCAGCCCTCCCTCCCCCAAATGATGCAAAGTGCTCAAAGGACCTCTGACGCCAACGTCAATGCCACCTCCTCCGGTTGATGTTGATGGAACTTCTTAATGCGCACAACAAGGATTCTAGAATCGGAATCAGAATCGGTTAGTACCAATCCGATCCAAATCGGCCAATTCTAGGAAAGAAAAATTGATTCCGGTTAATTCAAGAATCAATTTTTTTTATTTTTTTCTTCAAAAAAATAGGAGACTCACTAAAATTTCCTAAAAAATAAATGCAACATTTAACATACTTCAAAAAGAAATAAAGTGTTACACACTATAATAACATGATAATAATTGCACACCTCATGTTCATCAATATCTATGATATTGACCTTTTTCCTTTCTCCTAATCTTGGGTTGTTCATTGTCTTATTGTCAATGCGGACACATTCATATGAAAAAAATGCATCGACCATCTCACTTAAGTTATATACACTATCAAACTATGGCACATGATTGGGCTGCGTAGCTGGAAGCCTGGAATCAATGGCTATTAGAGCTCATCAGCCATAGAAGAACCTGTCTCTGCATAATGATGTGATACCTGCTCGTCAAAGAAGTTGTGTTGTTGTGAACTATAAAAGTCTCGACCTGTATCTCCTCTACCTACATCTCTTCTTCCTCCTCTAGGTTGGGTGGTTGTATGCACTCATTGTCATCATCACCTGAGGATTGTGAGGGTGCATGTGTGCTGTCTGATAGATTTATAAGACATCGCCTAATATCCAACTTCATTTTCTTCACTTGTTCTACAATGTCATGTGATAAAGTCTTGTGACCCACAGTTTTTTTTTCAACTATGCAAAGCATCCCATTTTTCTTGATGTCATTTTGTCTTTGTCCTCGCTAGACTGGGAATGGGCTATGTAGTTGGAGCTGGGGCTAGGGTTGGAGTCAGTATAGGGCTGTTGGGGCAGAAGATGGGACTGAATGAGGAGTAGTTGGAACATCCTCTTTCTCAATATCATCTAATTCTGCTCCTATCCATACACGATGCTCAGGATCAAGCTCAGCTGTATCATCCATGATCTTTGGCTGTCCTCTCCTCTATCCAAGTAGCAAGCACTCCTCCTGAAAAATGTGGTCCATGTCAACCACTTCAGGTGGTTCCTATGCTCTTTGCCCTTCCTTATATGGTCCACCTAAAAATCGTACAAATATTTTCTCTAAGATCTTCTGTCGATCTTTGATATTCTTGATGCGCAGTCTCATGTTATAATGGTAAAATACTATCTTCTCTAATATATCAGATGTTAACATGTTCCTCCTAATTATGTTTATCAAGTTGAATGCACTCCAGTTCCTCTCACAATGGGAGTAACTAATGCTCTGGCTCAATATTCTAATAATCACAACTGTTAGTGGATTCCATCTACTCCTGACATTGACATGAACCCACCATTCAACTGTAAAAAAATAACGAACAATCAACCCTCTCTAGGCACTCAATAAAGTTTTGAAAGAAGGTAATAAAAACATAATCTTAAACATACCCGAAGAACCTCTATCACAAGAATATCTCATATCAACATCTAAGTATACTCCAACCCTCATCCTATAGTGCTGCATCTAAAAATTGATAAATATAAAATAATTAATGTTCCCGATTATTTCTTCATTCCCAATTATTAATACAACTTTCACTTACTGCTAACTCAGTTTGATGAGATCGACACAGACGTTGAATGACCGAGAGAGTGCCTAGTAACACCTCATTGTCGTTGGACACCTATCCTCCATTTGCAGGGGTTCAAGAAATATCTTGCAATCATTCAAATATATTTCATTGTCAACAAACTAAATATTAAATAAGTTGAAAGCAAATAAGCACAAATAAATTTACTAACTTGCAATATATACATCATAATGCAACGTACTATCCCATCTGGCATCAATGATCTTCCACCATTTCTTGTAGCCTCTGTGATTCTTCTCTTTAATTTTCAATTTTGCATAGTCCATTACATCATAAAGAGTACCTATCTGGTTACTAGCATCCAAGTCAACCAACCTCAAGACAACTACCAGTGGCTCAATAATTGCCAAATAATAAATAATCCTCTCCCAAAATGTCTTATTTGTAATCTGCCGTTCAGCCTTGACAAGAATCTCCAACTGATTCTCCTTGTTATGCAGGCGGTCCACTATATACTTATAATAATCCTCAGACTAAGTAAGCCTAACCTGTGGTGATGCAAACTCTCCAATGCAATGACATTTGTGGCAAACCTAGTAGGGCCAGGCCTCACAAGATTGCGCCCTATAGTATGCTCCCTCAAGATGTGCAACAGATAAGGATGTGAATAAATAAAGAAAAAATAACATGTGCCTGGCTCACAAGTGTAGAAAATGTAGCATCCCTGCCTGTATCCTCTAACATAAGGTTAATGGAGTGTGTTGCGTATGGTACTAAGAAAAGATGATGTCTCTTCTCTATTAATTCTCCCTGCCGCCTTATAAGAGGATTCATTGTCAGTCACAAACTAAACAACATTGTCTTCACCAATTTTCTCCAATACTGCATCCATCAATGAAAAAATATAATCGGTGTTCTTAATTTGACCTGAAGCATTAACCAACTTCAAAAAAGTCGTACCCTACGAACAATATACCAAGTTAATCAAGCTCCTCTTGGTGATGTCTGTCCACCCATCACACATAATTGTGTAGCCCCTCTCCTTCCAGACCAATTTGAAACCTTCTATTCATGCCCTTAACTCCTATACCTCCTCCTCTAGCCCATCAACATAGATATGCCTGTTAGTAGGGACTTGCATTCCCAGTCCAACCTCAACAACAACATCAATCATAGTCTAGAAGTAGGGACTAGTGGTTACATGTGCTGAGATGTCTACATTAAGGTAAAAAACTCCATCAGCCATAATATTATCCTATTCATTAATAAATAATGTTACTAAAATAAAACATATATACATACATATACATTAAAATTTATACATGCATGTAAAAACCACTTCGCAATGTACCTCACTGCTCTCTTTACAACTGTTCTCATTGCCTTCACCCCTTTCATTGCTTGTTTAATATTCTTCTGTAAGACACTATACTTCATAAATAAAAACTCATATATCGGTGTAGGTCATGTATGAGTAGGTGTAGAACACCAACAAATGTCTCCTCTCTTACTCCCACAACAAAATTCACTAGTGTAGTTAGGTCGGGCCGATGTTGATCAGCGAAAAAATAGTGTCAACTCTAGACCCTCCTGCTCCCTTCCTCCACTACATGTGGATGTTTGCTTACATGCCTAGCTTTTCTTAGTTTGGAATCTGTGGATGAGTGCTCACTCTCCGGCTCTAGTTCGACTCTTGTCTTCCCTTTCCCTTTCCCATTGTAGGTTGACATCTCTCTATTCCTCCTCTCAAGGAGCTCATCATGCAACTTCTCCTGTTGTTCAATCCTAATCTCACGTTGTGAGACTCTTCCTATAAGATAACTTATCATCTCTTCACTCATTTATCTAAGTACCTTGTCATATTTCTTAACATTGTCACCTACTCTGGCAATGTGTTGTTTCAAGCGATACACACCTCCGTTCATCTCCTTACCACATCACTTGCATTGAACTGTTTTCTTTACCATATCTACCATGTGAACAAGATCCCAACCAACATCGCGTCTTGCTGCCGGTACGTCACCTTCACCGTGAGTTGTCATTACTTGTAGCTACAATGCACGTAAACAATTAAATACTTTTATTAAAGAAGAAGAATAATAGTTTAACGGGTGGTTGGGAAGAGGGGTTGTTCAATATGTTTAGACCCTTTACGAAGTCGTCGAAAATAGATGGAAAGCGAACAAACAACTTTAGGGGAATTCGCGCAAAGAAACCTTACAAAGAAGATAAAAGGATGAATCGTCAAGAAAGGAACAGCAAGGTGAATCATCGGAATCGTCAAGAGGATCGCCAGAATCGCAAGGACTCCTCAGAACCGACCGTTTGCCTCCACCGGTAACAAATCACTGTCGGAATCACCCTTAGATTACAGAAATCATCCTCAAATCGAGAGCCCTAGAAGCCCGATCGCGAAAATCGGTTTGTTGATCTAATTCAACCGTATCTAACCAATTCCTCCAGAATTCCTAAAGGAATCATGCCTTCCATCCGAAATCGGATCAAGATCAACTGATTAATTTAGGAATCGGCAAATTCCGATCCAATCCAGTCGATTCTATTATCAATGGCACACAATGACATCGTTAGAGTTGAGATTGTGTTTTTTTCTTCTTCTCCACATCTTCTATTCTTATTCCGTTTTTTATCTTCTAATATTTTGTTCTTCTTCGGAGCAACAATTTTACTAATCTTCAAAGCCCTCTCCCTGTCCTTCCTGCACACGCCCTAAAAGTTAAAGGTATTTTATTTTTTCCGATACTTCTGCACATCTTCTCTTATTCTTTCATTTTTTTATCTTATAATATTCTCTTCTTTTTCACAGCACCGATTTCTTCCTCTTCAAAGGGTTGTCAGGCGTTCTTCTTGCACACATAGGGATAGTGAGTTTTTATTTTTGTTTTATCATTCTTCTTCAAGTTTTCATAGTTCTAGAATCCGGGTTAGATTTTTGTTCTAACATCCAATTAAATTTAGGTGTTTCGCAGGACTCGTTCCTTTCCCATTCTACTCTAAAAAGTTTTTAACTCTAACCTATTAGTTGTTTAATCTTTCAATATTTATTCATTTATTTAAATATTATTAGGTTGTATTTTAAGATGTCTTAATCACATTAGCAAAAACATGGATTGAAGATAGGTTATAATACTCAACTGTGCCTATGGTGACAAGAACATTGGCAAGCGGAGAACCTTCAGATTCTATAGCAAGAGTTCTTCCCAAGTTAAATGTCACATGGAAATATGTCATTATCCAAAGAATCAAGATCTTGTCAGGTATGCCTTTTAGGGATGAATGTCATTGCCTACAAGAAGGCATCAATAGAGACCAAAAAAAAAGCAAACAACACATGCAACAAACAAAACAAGCAAGAACGAAAAAAGTAAGGTCAAAGAAGTAGAAGAAATGAATAATCTTTTGGACAGATATGAATACAAATCAAGACGTGTATATGCATGATCCATTTTTGTGCCACCACGGATAAAAGGCCCTACAAACCATTTTTGCACACCTAATCATAGGAAGTCTAACAGCAATATGTGGAAGACAAGAAACACAGAGAAAAGGAAAGATAATGAGTTATTCAACATATTGTAAAATGGATGTACCAAGTAGGCTCACTTTCAACACAATGCAGCTTAATATTTTCAAACTATGTTGGACACAGTGATCTAATTTGGTCCAGATTTGAAAAGTTCAAGCTATCATGAAATTAGAAAGACCCTGCCAACAAAGGAGATTCAAACAACGTAACTGTTGATGGAGAACGAAAAAGAAATTTTAGTGAATCTTGACTCCATCATTGTGCATGATGCATGGAGCCATGGACAGATAGAAATGGGAGAACATTGATTATTTTCTTGTCAACACTCTTAACAGACACAGTGTTTCTTGTTAGTTAATTTTCTGGATAAAATTGTAAAAAAGGTTGATCCATAAAATATACTACAAATTGTGATTGACAATGAGACTTTTATGCGACTACAAAGACGTTGTTAATGTCTAGACATCATCATTTATTTTAAACACCATACATTAAACATTGCATTAACTTGATGTTGGAAGACATTTCTGAATTGTTTTCAATTAAAAGTACAATTTGGCATGCCAACTATGTGATGGCTTTTATTTACTGAGCACACTAAAGTTCTTGCAACGATGAGAAAATTCGTGAATGATAGAAATCTTGTCAGAACAACTGTCATGTTTTATCAGAAACTACCACAACTTATGAAGTTGGCATGATTGTAAAGATGAATAAAGACATGTTTATATCAAAGTAGTGGACATCTATTAACAAGAAGATGGACCAAAAAAGGTTCAGATAAAATATCATGTAAAATTGTTATGAAGACTGCCTCTTGGAAGAGAGTCCATTATGTTTTAAAGATTGTTCTAATGTGACAGTTAGTTGATAGAAAAAAACTAGCAAAACAATATATATATATATAAAACCATGAATCGTATAAAAGAAAAAATTAAAAAGACAATGGATGATAAGTTAGTCGAGTATGGTTTAATTTGGGATATTGTTGACAAGTGTTGAGATTTTCAACTATATGTAACAGGATATTATCTAAATGTCTAATTTTATCATGCCAATCTTGAAATTGAAAGTGACAGTGAGATCAAGCAGGGGCTATATAATTGCATTAAAAAGTTGATATCATCATCCGAAGACCAGGATCTGATCTTTAAACAATTGGCGATATTTGAAAGAGATATCTCTATCTGACAACACAAGACATCCGCTCATGATAACTATATTATTTTTTAATAAACATTTTAAAGTAATGTAATTTAAATAATTTCTCTTTTGAATAGCAAATTGGTGGGTAGATTGAAGAAATCGAACTTTTCAATTACAAAGATTGGCAATTCATATTTTAAGCCTCACATAGTGCTTCGAGTTGTGAATGTAACTGAAACATATTTCAACATTTTCAACATGTAATATTCGTTAAAAATTATAAAGTAATTATTTTTATTTAACATATTTATTAATAAAATAATGTGTATATATATATCTTTACGTACGTTCATACAAAAGAAAAAAATAGATTAGAGTAGAAAAAGTTGAACGATCTTGTATTTGTTCAATATAATCAAAGACTAAAAGATAGACATATAAAAATGTAAAAATCCAATCATGATCCAATTTCCTTGAACGACATTGATGAATGTAAAGAGTGGATTATACATGAAGATGTAAAAATTGTTTTGAGAATTCATAAAGATAAAGGTCCAAGTATAATGTCTTCTGGAAAAAGACATCGCCATTGTCCATAGGATTCTGATGGCACATCAAATGATGACTAAAAAATTTGGTTAATCTTGATTCAGAAAGTGATTAATATAATGGTTTATTTGAACTCAAAGCTTTTGATTGTAAGTTAGTAATGTTTTTTTGGAAGTTATGTTAACATGCTATTTTTTATTTTGAATAGATAATGACATGTTGATCTATTTTTTGTATTTTTCTATATTAGTATCTCATATTTATACATTTATAAACATATAATAAAAAATATATTTCATCTCAGGCACCTCGTGCCTCGAATTACAAAGGTCACAATCTACTCAACCTATTTAGGAGACAGAATATTGGATAACAAACAATATAGCAAGCATTTAAAAAAAGTTAAAGTGGTACCTCAATTGCAAAGCATGCAATAAAATGTATCCATAAATCGTTTCTTCATGAAGGTTAATAAGTTACACCTCTGAACTCTTTTTAACAGAGTTTAGAACTTGGTTATATGTTATCCTCGTATAGGTATTCCAACTCTATGCAACTACCAATTCATACTTTCATACCATAGTCGATGCTACTACATTAGGAGATTGGACTTAATGTAAATGTTGATGAATTTAAGTCCTGAATTGATGGATTTTGCTTGCTCTGAAAAGAGAAGGGTTCTATCATTATATGCCATCTCCAATAGTTTTATCATTATATGCTATCTCCAATAGTTTATGTGGTCAAGGAAATCAGTGAGAAAAACACTTTGCAAGTTGTGACAGACGAGTTTCCCTATAAATTTACAAGCAGCAAGTTTGTAGAAAAATTTATTTTGGGCATTGTGTGCACAGCATATTCTGTCGATCTCATGTTAGAGGATATTAGGAAGGAAGTTTCTGTCTGCACACTTTTCGGTCAAGCACAACTTATCACATCATTTTATACAATCATCCTCATTTGATCGGCATTATGAGAGAACATATTGATGGCCATAATCTCATTATGCCTAGTCCCACTCAATTTTCTATCAATTTTATTGTCTTGGGAGCTTATGCAAATGCAGGCATTCATTGGTCCTATGCCTAAATATATCAATTATATGGGTGAGTTGTATAACAAAATAGGTCAATTTGAGATCTTGGCTAGAATGAAAAATCTTATAATGAATTCTCGTTTATGAAAGAGAATCCATAACTATTTAGCCATCATAGAACCACTTATATAAGTATTAAGATTGGTGGGTTCTTATGACAAAAATTGCATAGGATATTTGTATAAAGCATTTGATAAGGCAAAGATGAAAAATCATTGAAGCAAGATGGGACAAGACATTACATCATGATAATGGACCACCTTCTAAAGCATGTTTGCCATAATTTTTCTAAAGAATTAACTATAGTTGAGCAAACTGATAGGTCAAAAAACTTTGATTTCCGTAGCCTCCTCCTTTTGGGTATCAAAGTAATATAGGTTGCATGGAAAAAATTGATTGATCGAGGACCATGATGGATAGCTTACATTGCTGCGATGAACTCATCATTAATAATAGACCAAAAAAATTGGAAGAAAACCATGGAGAACTTGTCAGGATTAAAAACTGATTTGCATTCAGTTGGAACACCACATTTTCCACTTCATGGAGATCTATTTTACTACATTAACGGTAGCTATGTTTTGATAGATGGATGCCACATCTCCTTGAATAGGCAGGTATTAAAGTTCAGGATCCCATGAGACATTGTCCCTTCTTCATAAATGAAGATTTCATTAATATTAAATGGTGATATGAAGTTCCTCCTCTTATGCTCGCTTGCCATTGCATGAAAGAATCTGGTGTTCTTATCTCCTCTGTCAAGATATCATTGCATGCTTCCCAAATAAGTCTTAATGGAATAAGAATGTTAAGTAGGATGAGTGGTCATACAAAATTAGATAGAATAAGAAATGACTATGTCAAAAAAATGTGAGTAGCAACAATTGTAGACAAAGTGAATGAAGAGAGCTTAAGATGATTTGGACACATCAAACTTGGACCAAAGGAAACTCCAGTTAAAAAAATATAAAAATAAAAAAATATAGAAAAAGTTATGGTAGATCCAATTTAACTTAAAAAAATAATTCAATATAACATAAATGATTTAAATATTTTTGAAGAAGTAACTCTAAAATCCAAATCAATATAAATGGAGAAAGCAAACTCGTATGGCTGAACCTAAATAATATGGGTTAAGAGTTGAGTTGAGTTTATCTTCTTCAACAAGACAATGTTGTGTAGCTCTTTATGCCATTTCATTTCCTCTGGGTCCATCAAGCTGTTGAATCTAGCTTTGGTGATTTTCCAAACAATCAAGTCTTCACCCAGCAACTTTGCCCAATCACTAATAGTCATGGAATGCCATCTCGCCGAGATCTTGTGAGATCTCATGAGATTTTCGGTTTTGCCAAAGTCCCGAGAAATGAGATCGCTGAGATCTCGCACACGTGGACTAGCCCATCAAAAAAAAATTCTTCGGGAGACGTTGCCCCCTTGACCACCGCAACCTGACCACGCAGGTCGATCCATGACTACTCAGCGCAACATTTAATAATAGTATAAAAATATTTCACTATCACTTATATTATCACATATATATAGAATTCATAATCATAAATATATATTTATACTTAAATTTTATAAAGATCTATTTTAACTCTCTTCTCTCCCACATAAACATAAACATACACATTCAATTATAACCTAAGTCAATTGTCAATTATACACATTGCTAATTGACAGATATAAAATGGTGTCTATTATGGCCTACCGCAATTTATTTGCTCAAGGATACTTCCTATTATTAAAGGAGATCAAAATCAAAGACTCAGTTCTTGAACAGCTATATGTCCTAACGCCACTTATATTGGTTGGACCTTTCCCTTGAGAATCCAACCATGATAAAAATCTCTAAGAAAAACCCAATGAAGGTTGCTTGATCTCTTGATCTCTCCCAATAGAATATAACCTTCGGATAATCATGAGTTGGTCCGTATCTAGATGTCAAGGACCACTGGACATTTTCATTGTTTCTATGAAGATCACTGTTGAGAAACACAAAACATGGAATCTAAAACATCTTCTCTTCATCATTAGTTTTCTTTCAGCTGCTTCATAAGAAACTCATTTTATGTAACCATGTAAACTATATTTTCTTTTTCAATCTCTTCAACTTGATTCATCAACCCAAATAAATAGCTTGAACTTTTTCACCTGGCCAAAAAACAGCAATTGTCTTCAACAATGCAATTCTTTCCTATGTTATCTGAGGCACTCGCCTCAAGTGGCTAGGTGTTGAGGCAAGGCGAACCAAGCCTCGGCAATTCTCACCTTGCCCGCCTCACCCAGATCCGGACCCAATAAGGGCCGAATCCAGTAACTAAAAAATCATTTTCCAAATCATTTTCCCCCACCGGGAAATGCCCAATGCCTAGTCTTCCACCCCAAAGCTCCAACATCTTGATGCCCCACAAACCCTCGAAGTGAGTTTTTTGTTTTTTATGTCCTTCAAATATTTTAATGTTACATATAATTACATATTATTAAATATATTAAAAAATATACCTCGACTCAAATGCCAAAGGCGAGACGACCCTCCCTTCATCTCTGGCAGCTCACACCTTGGATAACATAGATTCTCTCTTAGTAGTACATGAAAAATTTTATCATTGTCCTCTTTGCGATTCTTGTCCAACCATCACACGTTATGATACTTTCTAGGCAAGGCAAAACTCATCTATCCTTTATTGTAATCATTGGCATCTCATCATCAAAACCAACACCATAATTTTATTTAGTTGTTAAGACCTTTAAGTATCATCCTGCCTTTCTAGCAATATCTAGGGGTGGGCACGGTTCGGTTTGGTCCGGTTTGGACCATTTTTTTCCCAAACCGAACCAAACCGAATCACCCTCCCAAACCGAACCAAACCAAACCGAATCAATTCGGTTTGGTTCGGTTTGGTTCGGTTTAAACCGAAAATAAATAAAAATATTTAAATTAATTATTTTTTACATATATATACTAGTTTTTATGTTAAAAATAATGAAAATAAATATTATTTTATTATATAATTTATAAAAATATCATTTTTATTAATACTATAATAGTTTTTTTATATTTTTTTGATTAAATCGGTTTAAACGGTTTGGTTTGGTTTAAATCGGTTTGGAGATTTTCTAAACCGAACCAAACCGAAGGGGGGTCCAAACCGAACCAAACCGAACCGAATGGGCTGGTTCGGTTTGGTTTCTCGGTTTGAACCGTTTTGTGCCCACCCCTAGCAATATCTATCATTACCTAGAAGTATAGATTATATGTTGTATGTGCTGGTACACCAACACAAAACATAAAAACTAATAATAAATTAATGTGCAAATTATTCTCATTTTCCAGCATTTTTGTTGGCTTTAACACCTTTTAATACTTGAATTAATTATCATTGTAATGAATTTTATCTCTTGATCAACCATTGCTTAAGTAGATTGCCAAAAATAAATGTAGAACCACCACGTACTGGCTGACTAGGTCAAGATGTCTATGTAGATAAATGGTGTGCATTAGATGACCCAGCATCCTTCCTTCTCTCTTGATCTTCCCTCTATGGTTCTTTCCTATGATGCAATGCAACACACATCACAACATCCTGCTCATCTGAACACGATGATTCATCACCAACCTAGACTGTCGCTTTAGATTTAGTTTGGTCTTTCATCAAGTTTGTATCTCTATATCCTAATAGCACAGCTCGCAAGTCCTGTTGTTCTATCATGACTCATGATCTCTCTTTAAGATGCTCTTTCTTTCATATAAGCTCATATCTTCTCTTAGCTCGGCTCAAACCTTGTCGTATTTCGTTGCATTGCTGCTAATCACGACAATGTGCTGCTCCAGGTAAAACACTTCTCCATTCATCTCTTTATGACATCATTTATATACCTTTCTTTTGCCATGTCAATTATGAATACATGATGAAATCTGATATCACGAGATCAGGTAGATCCAACCCCAGTAGTTCTTCATCAGTCATATTCCTACAACAACATAATTCACAAAATGTTAAGTAAAATAAAATGAAAATTCTAGATCTTTGTAATCTTCAAGTTGGATAAGTCCAAAGCAGACAACATCGGTCCAAACCAGTCCAACCTTCTTACCACTGGATCACCTAGCATTAGGCAATCTCAATCCTGATCCAATATCAGCCAATCCGGTAAATCATGGGCCAAATTAATCAATCCTTGAATCTTGATTAGTCTTTTAGAACATACAATGGGTTTGAGGATCATTTTGAATAAATGACTTATTGGGGATCAAGTCAATTGAGTACTACATATCAGTGTTATCCCTGATCTTTAATAAAGATTTGGAATATTTTACTATTTAATATCTTCGGTTCCCCTCATCCCAGAAATGAATCATAACCTGCGACTAAATGCCACTTATCAAAAGCATAAGGGAAGTTTCAGATATATAAAGGTAAACTTTTCAGTACAAAAGAAAGATGGATTCTTTCAAAGAGCATGATCCAAAGTCTATATCTGTCATTATATTACTTTTCTATTCTTACATATTCCAAAAGGTTTGTGACAAGTTTAAAAGCATTCATGCAAATTTCTTCGATTAAGGTTCGTATAAGAAAAGAAGCTTGCATCTTATCTCCTGGAAGCTCTGCAGAGAGGTGAAAGAGGGGGGTGTTGGGTTGTTGCCTCTTGAGGTTATTAACAATGCCTTCTTAACAAAATGGCTATGTCGGTTGGAGAAGGGAGACAAGGGTTTTAGGCTGAGGTAGTTTATCCAAGTATCTCTCGCATTTGAATGGAAGGCACTTAGATCAATCTTGCTTCAAGAAGAAAGTTTCCAAAATCTGGAAAGACATAGCTCATAAATAAATTTCCTATTGTTCATCATCTTCTTTGAGAGTTCATAACAATAATAACACATTTGGGGAAGGCATGGATTGATAACTCGCCCTTACAACTTCAATTTCAAAGACTACACCATTACTACTAGATGCCTTAAAGTGGCTGATTTGTGAGATAAGGAGCAGCATATTCAATGGTGGAGTATCTATTTCAAGTGAGATCTTAATTGAATGAAGATTGGAGATTTCTTAGCTCTACTGAAAATTTTGAGACAGGTTAAGAATATCAATAGACAAGAGGATATGGTGCATTGGAGCCTGGAGGCTCAAGAAAAATATAAATTTTACTGTAAAGTCCAGTTGTCAGTGACTATTTCTGAGGCAAGAAAGTTGCATGGTAAAAAAGTGTCTAGAATCCTAATCTTTCCCACCAAAATCAAGCTATTCTTATGGAAAACCCGACAAGGAAAACTTCTCACTAAAGTTTATCTGCAGAAATGGACAACTCTTCAGTAGACTATATAATTCTTTTGTGCAAAAAAAATGGCAAAGAGGACATCAATCATCTTTTCCTTCACTGTGATTTCATTAATTATCCTTAGTGCATTCCATTCAGAAGTTCTGGACATTAGGCATCTATTAATGGAATAGAAACAAGCTTAAATCTTGAAAAAATGAGTAAACTATCTGGGAATTGATGCTACCATCAATTTTTTGGGCCACATGGCGAAAATGCAACAAGCAGATTTTAGAAGTTTCTTTTTCCAATCCAATATCTATTCTTCTTTCTTTATGTTTCTCTATTTTCATTTGGTATTTTCCCCGTTTTGGAACTTTCCTGTGCCACTTGACTTTGACTTCCAGCCCTATAACTGGAAGCATCTCCACAAGTAGTGCTTCCTACCACCCTAGCAGGTTAGCTTCCCTTACGTATTTGGCGCCTCTTTTATTAATAAATTTGTGGTGTTGCCATCATCAAATATATATATAGCTCTGGCCGCCAAACACTTGTGAGAATATCCTTCTATTCTTCTCCCTCCAAAAAACCCATAGGATAGCAGGGAAGAACATTTTTCACAGGGCTTGATCATCCCATTTCCCACATAGCTGCCATACATCATGAAAATCAGTACACATCAAGATTTCTCTTGTTACGTAATTCTAAATTTTAATAATTTATTATTAAGAATATTCTTATTTGACAATACGAACAATTTGTTGAAAAAAAATTTTAACTGAATAGTGGGTGTAAGTGAGCACAAGAAATAGATGGAATCCACTAGCTTCCATTGTCATGTGTATATTGAGCCAAAACACTAGTTCTTCCCAATACGAGAGGAACTAGAGCACCTTTAACCTTATTCATATAAAGAGAAGGAATAAGTCAAGATATGATAGATTAGACAAGCTAGTGTTCTGTCACTACAACATGTTTCATGCATGGGCTGAAGCGGAGCTTTATGGTGCTAAGGGTGAACCTATGGAGAAGGTAATTCCTGATACTCAATATATACTATCCACAACTTCAGCCCCAGTGGTATCTTGAGCCCCATCCACACCCCTAACCCCAACCCTAACTACACAACCTACTCCCACAAAAGCAGAGCAAATGGCACATAGGACATAGGTTGCACTAGCCTTTTGCAATATTGCAGAAGGCATATCAGCATGGCTTGGACCTTGACACTTCATGCCAGTTAGAAGAAGAAAAAGAACTTAACAAGAAGAAGTTGGACATCAGGCGACAACATGTGACTGGAAGTGCCAATACCACCTCAAAGGATGATGAGGAAGAGTGCATACCACCCACCTAACCTTCATCGCCTTCACCTATAGGAGGTGGTGGCGGTGGTGGTGGTGGCGGCGGTGGTGGTGGTGGAGGAGAAGGAGGAGGAGAAAATTCCAAAAGAGGAGGATCCGGTGGAGGGAGATTTGGAAAGAAGGTGGTGGTTCTTCTTCTAATGCACATACTTTTCCATCCTTGGATCTATCAAACTAGTCTCATCCATATTTTGATTTATCTTCCTACCAATTTCATTACATTTGTAGCATCAAATTTGAGATCCAAGTAGCATTCTTGTGGGAGAAATCAATGCCAGCATCAAGGGTACTTTGATGAGTATTAGCAACAAATTATCTAGAGGTTGCTTCTCCTTCAAATTTTTAGCCATACCATACATCCACAAATCCACTCCAAAATTATTTTAACCAGATGACTGAATCACTATTTTTATATGGGCTCATGTTGATCATGAGGGATAACAATGAATGGAATATTCATGTGCATAACAAAAATGAGGATGACACCCAATATCAACAATTTTGGTGCAAGGTATAATATTTATATCACTATCAATTGTCATGCATATTGTAAATTTGTAATGATCATGTGTTATCACTTATCATTGTTATGACATGTTAGACACTAAAATTATATTTTTTATAATTTATTAGAGTGTTTCATAACTTTTTAGAATTTTTTAAAGCAAAAATAAAAAAATAAATGATTCAGACAAATTCCGAATAGATTTTTCCTTCTATGAATTAGTCGACCCTACTGATTACAAGTCTTATTCTAAATCTGAAATCCTTGCCCATGTACTTGTTTCGTGGATGAATGGTTTCTACACATGAATTGTTATGGCAGTTAATCAAGGATATTTGATTAGTTGATTAATAATCAACACCAAAGTAATGAAAGTTCAGTGGGGAAATGTCAAAATTTTCAAAAAATTTAAATAAGCTCAACAAATAAAAATTGTAGTTCAAATTGTCTAAATGATAGGTAATCCCTATGACGATATTAGAAGAATTGTGGAACCTACTTTGTGTGCTCTTAAATATATATATCACCCCAAATTAGCTAATACTTATAAAATACCATTTATTTTCATAATTGTCAAAGCTAAACAAAACAAAAATAAAATTCTTTTTCCAAAAGGAAGATGAAATTTTTGAGGTTGCATCATTTTCAAACACAATTTCATGGCTCTAGTTAAGAAGTTGAAATTAATCTGTAGTGTATCAGATGGTTGAATTCTACTTCTCTATTTATGTTGCCGAGAGGGAGGGAGAGAGAGAGAGAGAGAGAGAGAGAGAGAGAGAGAATGTGTCAGATATCAAAGATTCGAGACCCACCGGTTTGCTTAATTATAGTTGCAAAATCATAACCAAAACTCCAACAAATAGACTAAGTACAAGCATCGACAAGGTGGTGAGTCCATCTCAATCTGTTTTCATTCAAGGAAGATGTATTCTGGATAATTTCATGATTGTCTATGATGTATTCATGACCAAAAGGTAAGAAACAAGGAGCACGTTCTTCTGAAGTTGGATTTTGATGAAGCATAAGACAGAGTGAGTTGGTCTTGTTTGTTTATAATAATGCAATTAATGAGACTCAGAAGCGAATCAACTAGGAGGATATAGTGTTGCATTAGTTCAGCTAAGTTTTCAATCGATATCAATAGAAATTTATTTGGTTTCTTTAAAACTTCCAAAGGGTTGAGGCAAAGTGATCCAAACTCACTTCTACTTTTTGTTTTATCGGACTCTTATTTTCTGTATACAGTGAAAGGAATTGCCTAAAGCTGAAATTTTTGATGCAGTTACTTGAAATAGTGACAAGTATGAAGATCAACCAAGGTAAATGCAAGATGATTGGTATTAACATCAATGAGGACCAGAAGATGCTTTTAAATAAGATTTTCAATATGCCATGGTCCTCCCTTCAGATTCCTGGGATTACTGCTCTCCAACAAGACTACGAAAAGTAATGACCGGCGATATTTGATCATAAAATGAAAAATAAATTGCAAAGTTGGAAGAGTAAGATGCCATAAGATGAAGGTAGATGTGTATTATCTAAATGTATTTTTCAAAGCACTATATTTTACTATTTTTCAGGAGGGGTTTGTAACAAACTGGAAAGCATAAAGACAAGTTTTTCTGGCAGGATAAGGGTGATGGTAGAGGGATCCATCTCGTGCGATGGGACCATGTGTGCAAACATACCAAGGAAAGCAGTGTTGGTCTCGTCACTTGATATTATTAACAGAGCACTCTTAACCAAGTGGATTTAGAAACTAAATTATTGTAGGGAGTATATATGAGTCATAGTCGTATGTTTCAAATATGTCCTTAACAATGAAGTATGGATCAACAACTACAAGGTTGTGGCAGGCCGCCTGGGATCTAAAAGAGCATAATTCAGAATTGAGACAGATTTCATCTCCATTCTTGCAACAAAGGCAGAAGCACTAAATTTTGGAGAGACCACTAGATTGGTTTTTGAGCCATTAGCATAGCTATTCCCAACTCTCTTTTCAATTGCTATTGATCAAGATGTGACAGCTAGGTTTATTTGGGATGTGTAGATGAATTGGTCCATTGCTTTTAGATGAACTTGAAGGAGGATGAAGTGAATGCACTCACTAGTTTGATGGTTCTGATTCAACACTATAAATGTGCTAAGCTTCTGCAGTTCTGCAAGATATACAGTCATAATGCCCCAGTAAGAACTTGACTTTATTAGTGAAGTCTCTCAGTTAAAAAGCTGAGCTTGGCAGGTACAGAGGTCCAGTGGGAAACAGCTGAGTGGAACTTCATGTATGCTATTAAAATAAGGTTGTTCTTGTAAAAAATCTATAGGGGAAGATCCTGACCAGTTCATATCCACACAAGTTCCGTCCACTTCAGTCTGTGGCATGTGTTGTCTATGGTACCAGGCTTGAAGACATTGATCACTTGTTCCTTAGTTGGTGGATCATTGTTGTATGGCACACTCATTTTAGGAGTTGGAACATTCAGTCAGAAGATCTGGATGATATTATAACACTGATTTGTGGATGGAGTAATAAGAATCCCTGGAGAGCTAATAGAAGTATTTGGAGCATGTGTCTACCGGCATTGTTTTAGTCCATATGGCAAGCAAGAAATAGAAGAATTTTGAAGGATCACTTTGAGAATTCTGCTACAATTCTCCAGAAAATGACTTCTTCAGTCAAGGACAGAGCTTCTTGCTCATTTTGCTTCTAAGCTGGACGGGCTAGTGGTAAAGGAAAACTGTTGTGTTGGAGAAAAGTTATTGCTTTAGTTTGACCAGTTTTCTACCACCTTAGTAGTGGTTTTGGTTTCTCCTTTCCAAACACTTATTTCCATCTTGTTCTTTATTGTACATATTTCGTCCTTTTATAATTTATTGACTTGTGGTATTGCCAGTAGCTACCTTCAAATAAAAATTTAATGGAATCTTGTGATCACAAAAGAGTCTTGTAGCTAATTTCCACTTTATCAATCATACTTTAACCCTATGGTTAATGTACCATCACATTCTCCATCTTTTTGGACAACTATTAAATTTACCTAAGTTGGAGTTGATTGAGAAGGTTGTTGGAATGAAGTTTATCTTTGACGACACCTTACGACGTGGCATAAAAATGGGACAGGAAGAGATTCAAAGAGCATATTCGGTTCTGAGATGTTTTACTGGCTCTATCCCATCACTTATCTGAATGTTGCTCTCATCACTGCATTAGGGAGTGGAATGATGTACGTCGAATGTTCCTATCACATAAACCCATGTTATTCCTGGTCAATAAAAAAGAGAAAAAGCTAATATCTCACAACATCCCCATATATCAGTTATTTTTTTAATATGCCAAAAGAGGTGGAACAAAAAATTTTCAGTAAACACATACAAGGAAAGCAGATGGATAAGTCCACAAAGGAAGTAAATATAGCACGTACAAGTATGGGGGGAATAAGTATTTTCCTACTCAATGGCATTATTGTTCTGTTTCTCGGTTTCTTACATACAAAAGTTATAGAACGCAAACTACTATAAGTTCAATAGTAATGGAACGCCCAACAAAAGGTTAACCAAACGCAATCTCAGATCGTCAAGACGGCCCCAGAGTGTAAGTCACTTTTCCGTTTTCATCCTAAGCACAGCATGCTCAACGTCCAGTGTTCAACAAGTTGCACCTGTATCACATGTTCTTTCTTTTGCCAGCCACAACGTAGAACTGGTTTAATTCATGAAGATTAAGCCGGAAGACCCGGTAAAAATATGTGAATTTGTGTTTTCTTGGGGCACACGCACCGAAGAGGGTATAAATTCCAAGCTCATTTGGAATGTTATCCACGATTCAATAGGCGTCCCTTCCGGAAGTGAGGGCCCGAGATCACGTCACAATTCGAAGGATACGTGGCACAAGAAGAACTAAGAGGGACGGCAGACTTACCAGTTCCTACCCAGGACCTCCTCCGCGCGATAGCCGGTGACCCTCTCGAAGGTGGAATTGACGTAGATGATGGGATGATCGGGCTCGAGCGCGTCGCTGACCACGAAGGCGCAGGACGCCGACTGCAGCATGCTCCCAATGCTGAAGGCAAAAGGCCCCCCGTCGTTGAGCAGGAAACCCTCCTCTTCCTCTTCCCCCACGGGGTCCCCGTCCGAGTCGCTGTCCCACTCCATCATCGCCGGCGGATCGGACCCTCCGCTGGACACCGGGCCTCTACCTCACCCCATCGGGCGCCGCCCCGGAATAAGACGATCGCAGCGGCGGCGGGCGACGGGGTTTGCACGGTCGGAGCGGTGGGAATTCCGGTAGGGTTCTCGGGTGAGAAGGTGGAAGGCGACGAAAGTGGCGGGGATGGGAGGAGGTTTTGGTGGCGAAAAGAATAACAACGAGTGGACGAAGGAGGGTCGAGGTGCACGGATACTCGGTTCGGTACTTGCTTCATTCCGTGGTTCTCTCGGGCATTCGGTTCGGTATGTGCACCGTTCAGTGGCGCACGGATGCGTTATCGGATCCGGTCCGACATCCGTTTGGGTAGGTTCCTTTACATCATTGTACGGAAGCAAGTAAAGAAATAGACAAACATCTATTAAAATATCATATGTTAGAATATTATTTTAATATTGATATTCTCAGTCGGTGAATTATTAAAATCTGTATTATATTATTTTTTTAATTTTAAAATTTATGTATATTGGTCTTTGTCAATATCCGTTTGTGTCAAACAATAAACCTGCCCTGTGCTGGCCGTTACCGATATTGGCCTTTTAAAGATTGGTACAAATGGGTGCAAAGGTTTCTGGTAAGTCTTTTTTTTTGGACACATGGCGCATTGGCCGGGTGTGCGCCGCTCTACGCACAGGCGAGGGTTCGAGTGCTTCTTCTTGTAAGTCTTTTTTTTGGACACATGGCGCATTGGCCGGGTGTGCGCCGCTCTACTCACAGGCGAGGGTTTGAGTGCTGCACTGAATACCACCCCCCCTCGGGGGTGGCCCAGCTGAACAGCAGCCGAGATTCGAACCCCCGCCCTGCTCCCCCCGGAGCGGGGCATCGTGCCAACCAAGCCAAGCTCAGTCGGCAAGGCTTCTTGTAAGTCAAAAGGAGAAATTTGGAGAGCGGAACAAAGTTGAGAAAAAGGTCTAAAAATGAGAAACGAGAAAAAAAAACTAGGAAGGATTCATGTGAAACATCTCTATTTGAAGAGGCACAACATATAAATGAAAGCAAATTTTCAAGTCAAACATGGCATTATTATTAGGAATCGTCTTATAAAAATTGGTACAGTAGAAGTGATGATTCTTATATGTTTGATCTTGTTTCAATCAAAATTAAACGACGAAAAGTGAAAACCGATCAAAATGAGTTTGAATTTATTTGATAGGGTTACATCTAATCCCCTGAAGAAGAAAAAAAAATTTGAAACTCTTCAAACTGTTCAAATGTCCGGTTTCTAACGGTATCTATACAAACTTCATCCATGCAGGTGCTCCTTTCCTGCTGACCTCGAGAACTCTTCTCGAATGGAGCTCCATCGCTTATAGATGTCTTCCAAAGAGAGAAGGAGTTAGGAAAAAAGGATAAGGACATAGTTTTCACTATTAATTTGATAGGGTTTGACTGAAACTATTGGTATTCATAAAGAATTTAAATTTTTTTTAAAAAAAGCTCTAAATCTCCATAAATTACACCATCGCCCATGTACTATGGAAAAGTCTGTGTGTCCCATTAGGCCTAATAACCTATTTGGTAAAAACTTAAATAAAATATAGTAATTCTATTGAATTTAATTAAATCTATTAACCGATAATAGATTAATTGTCTACCAATCATGAAGGGTACAAGTCACATACCATGATCCCAAATGGCTATGGAGTGTAAGGAATCATTCTTTGGTAGCAAAAAGAATTTTAAATTCTTAAAACCATGGTTTTTGCTTTGATCGATGCCGAACAAATAAAATCGAGAACCGAATATGAAGTAGAACGAAAGTACCTTATAGGATTTTCAAAATCTCTAACCATAGATGAAGAGAAGACATTCCTCCTTGCTGAAAATCGTTCAAGTGAACGATCTCTAGCGGTATCCACACGATCTGCTTTAATAGACGAGTTCTCCATTCCTTCAAGCCTTGAGAAAGCTTCCAGATCCAAGTTTGACCATGAGAGATCACCTTTTAGAAGAGAGAGGAGGGAGAGAGGCTTTTGGGGATGTGCTTTAGCCCTATGTCTTGTTAGGGTTTGACTACATAAGTCATTTATTTATAAAAGCTGAAATTTTTCACAAAAACTCAAAACTTCTATAAAATTATGTCCATGCCCTCATCTTATTGACTAGATCTAATGTATGTAACCCATTAAGCACAATAGTCAACTTGGTTTGCATCTTAATTAATTTATAAGAACAATTCTTTTAAATTAAATCAAAATCGTTATATGATAACAATTTTTACGATTTTTCGATCATAAAGGGCACAAACCATATCTTATGATCCCAAATGACTTTAAGGAGTTAAATAACATCCATTGAGCCTTTCCATCATCAATTACTACACGAATTTAAATCTTCATTTATACAATGTCCTAGTTGGTTAGGGGTTCGGCACCGACTGTCAATCCTTAAATAATCTGACTCTATGAGATCCTATACTCAAGTTTGGATTAATTGAAAATTTTTTTTCAATTATCCTAAGTACCTTGGCCAAGGATTTAGAATATTATCCCATAGGATATTCTCTCTCTTCTACCGAGAGTGAACGATCCCTTGTTATCCACTCAATTGTCTTCACCGGGTTTCTCTTGCACCTAATATATTAACTATATTGGACCATCAAGATGGTAATCTATGAATCAATAATCAAAGTATAAGATATATTCGATAAGACATCTTTGATGACTCAAGTCAAAGATCCAATTGTGATATTGTGATGTAAGAATAATCTGACAGACAGTTCAGTAAGATAAAGATTAGGTTTTCTTTATAGTCATATCAATGAAATCATTTCATTAATGAGCACCTGTGTATAACTTAGTGTCTCCACATTAATGACCAATAAGATCAGTCATTGTCATCGAATGAAAAGATATCACACTGACTAATCTATCTAGATTCTTAATATCCCATTTAGATCACATAGCTAAATGATCAATCTCATTGTTATGATCTCATCATGATTCAATCATCATTGTATGTGATTAAGAATTTCATTACGATGTACGCATCTAATAAGAGCTAATAATAAAGATTTGTCTAATTAATTAAATAAGATATTTATAGAAATGTCGAATCATATCATATATAATTGATTTGTAAGACATATTTCTATCACTTATTAAGGCAGTAAATATTAGTAAGTTGAAGATAACATTTAGTTACTAAAAATATAGGTTTGACTCAATCCAATTGGACTTGGAAATAATAATGATACTTGGTAAGATATGGTAAACAAATAGAAAATTAGGATTTAATTATTATACTTTTATGGGGATAATCATGGATAAATCTAGTTCATTTTCAATTCTCTGTTTATTTTGCAAATAAAACAAGACTTAACCTAGATTAACTCAATCTAATTTATCTTTAAAAATAAGGATAAAGTGAGGAATAAGTTATCCTATTTAGTATGTGGGATATTTTATTCCTATTTTTTACATGAGATAATCATCCCATCTGGTACGTAGAATGTTATATATCACCATTTATATATTATTTATGTTATAAATTATAAATTTTATATTAATAGTCAAATAATTTATATATATTAACATTAATTTCAAAATTAACAATCATATATCATACCAAACATAGGATAAAGTTATACTCTAAATATATCTTAAGTCAAACCAAACACAATTGAGAGAAAAGATAGTCACAAGGAGGTCTTAAATCATGGTTTATTCTAATCCTAGTGGGAATAGAAATCTAACTATTTAATTGATAGCAGATAACAAATATTAAGTAGTTTCCAAGAATTGGGATTTTCCCAACATTCTATATACACTATAAGTCTATATAAAAGTTAAAAATCATCATGTGACAATTAAGAAATTCCAATACAAAAGTAAAGATGGAGGTTTGTGATGATTTTGAAATATTTTCTAATAGGCAATCCATGATCCTAATCACACTATTACTGTCACAATCCATGATCCTAATCACACTCTACTCTTCCTCTCGCTCTCTGTTTCTCTCTTTCCTCTCCCCCCCTCTCGGTGTTCACCGTACGCCCGCCGCGTGCACACGTGGTCACTCGCCCCCCCCCCCCTTCGGCGCGCTCAGCCGCCTAGTAAAGATATGTTTGGTAATCATCACAATTTTATATTTTAAAGAGATTCACTTCTTAGACAAAAAAAATGTGAGACTTTCTTTTTCATCTAGTGGTCCCCTATCTCTTTGACTCCCACTCTTTTTTCATCACATCTCTCCAAACATGATAATTTTATATTATTAGTTAACTTACACTTTATTTTAATACAACTTTTTATAGTGAAAATTTATAAAAAAAATTGTGCAACCAAACACCCCTTAACTTTCCACACAGAAAAAGAGTCTTCTATTTTGTACTTTACCAACGTGACCTTAATGTATGTTTAAGTCAAAGAAATTGGTCTCCAAAAGAAAGAAAAAATCTCAATATCAGCTCCAGATCACCGAAGGGGGGGGGATTGATGTATTAAGTGCACAAAATCACAAGTTTCGTGATGGAGGTGATGAAAATTACAGATATTAATTTGTTCCATTTTTGGAAGGGGTTGATATTTGGCACCTAAAATTTATTAAACGGTAATGGGGTGTTTGGTTGCATGATAATTGAGATTTTTATTTTAATTTTTAAAAATTGTAAGAAAACTTGTTAAAAGAGGTGTTTGACAACCATGACAATTTTATGTTTTGAAAGTGATTTTCTTCTTAAACAAAAAAAGAGAGTCTCACCCCTTTCTTTTTTCTTGTGGTCCCCCACTTTATTTGGTCATGTGCGGTGGTTACTCTTTTTTGTAATCACATCCCTCCAAACATGATAATTTTATGTCATGAGTTAGTTTACTTTTTATTTTAATACAATTTTTTATCATGAAAGTGTACAAAAAATTATCATGCAACCAAACACTCCATAAACGTTGCAAGTAAAAAGGCAGGCAAGTTCAACAAGAAGTAGAGGTGGGGCAGTAAAACAAGGATAATTGTTACCCTGGTGATCTTTGATTTAACTTAATGGAAAATATTTAAAATCGTAATTTCGTTTCTCACTCCTATCTTGTGAAAAGAAAACATTATTTTCTCTTCTTAAGATAGAGCATCAAATTACTTAAAATTCAAGGGATTATGTTCTAAAACTCAAACTGATATAGTTAGGTATATCAATTCAAACACTGTACGGAGTAGTATGAAAGTTTTGACCTCAAACTAAATCAGAAGTTAAATGTTATACGGAATTGTCGGTTTGAAACTCTCAATCTTTAGTTGGTCCGAAAGTTATTATGGGGTGTTTTGTCGCGTGGTATAATAAATTTTCTCTATTCAATTATATTTTTATAATATATTTGTCAAACCAATCATAAAAAGATGACTATGTAAAATTTGTGCATAAATCAGTTGACTATCTAGCAACCGAGCTAATCAACTATTTTTCCCACGAGGTCACTTATTTGGGTCTACTCTCGGCAAAATACTTTTAATTTTAGAATTTTTTAACTCGACTTTTGAAAAATGGTTAATTGAAATAGTTAATAATTTATTTATTTAATCACTTAACATATTCATGAATCATGGTGTTACACAGGTAAAAAGAATATGTGATTTTTCTCTCTCTTAGTCCATCCCATCTTTTTTAGCTATCGTTATACATAGTTCTTAGTCTTCTTGTTATTGCCCGTTAATTTTATATTTTTACTTATTTTAGGCTTTCTTTTAATATATTTATTTGTATCATAAAAATAGAAAAAAAGTATTATACAACCAAACACCTGATTAGTTGCTCCAAGGGGGCCATTGAAACAGGTATTTTACAATTAAACCATTGGAGGAGGATACTGACAGGGCATGCAGCTAAGTTATTGTGTGCTCCAATACTAAGACATCAAAGTGCACACATAAAAAAGTATTATTTATATACATACCATACTTTTTTCAAAATTTTAAAAATAACACGTTAAAGTTTTAAAGTGACATTATTTTGGTGAAAGTGGGGCATCAACCAAAATCCGGAAGTTGGACTTAAATTGCCCGATTTTTTACTCAAAAATTTAAAGTCAGATTTTTTTTAGTCTGTCAAAGTCGAACTCCAAAAACTGACTTTAATTTTAAAGTTGAAAATACATACTCTGACTTTGTTTAAGAAGACAATAGTAAAGTTAAAGTCAAATTCAAAGTCGAAGACCTGTTTGGTCATACTATTTGACACCTCTATCACTAACAATTTTAAAATTAATATTTTTTTGGAGTGTTTGGTTGTATGATAAATTTTTGTAAACTTTTCTGATAAAAAAATTATATTAAAAAAGTGTACTAACTCATGACATAAAATTATCATGTTTGGAGAAATGTGATAACAAAAAAGAGTTAGTATCATTCATGACCAAATAAAGTGGGGGACCACAAGAAAAAAAAGAGGTGAGACTATCTTTTTTGTTTAAGAAAAAAGTCATTTTCAAAATATAAAATTGTCAAGGTTGTCAAACACCTCTTTTAACAAGTTTTCTTATAATTTTTAAAAATTAAAATAAAAATTCTCATTATCATACAACCAAACACCCCATTAATAATTACTAAAAGGTGTTTGGTTAATAATATCAATTTTGAAATTGACACTGAAAACAAAGCACACTATGTGTATGTGATACAAGTGTCAACTTGTATTAATTTTGATATTGATATCCTAACCTTTAAAATTATCAATATCAATATTGATATAGTATCAAACTAGTCAAAGAAACGTGGTTTGCACGTGTATTAATTAAATAAAAAATACTTAAAAATATGTGTTTATAAAGAGTGTTTCAGAAATTAGTGAAAATTTGAAATCTATGTGTTGGCATAGTATGTATACCCTAATCTTGTGCGGTACGTCATATTCTCACCGCATCCTCCTTGACCCCTATGTAATAAAGTCTCTATTGTCCAAATACAAGTGCCATTCTTGCATTTCTCCTCTGTCAAGTGGGCAATAGACGGTATAGGTTCCATATAAGTATCGCCATTGTTCGCCGGCCGAGCTTAGCTCGGTTGGCGTGTGCCCCTGCTCCTGGGGGAGCAGGGGCTGGGTTCGAGTCCTGGCTCCGCCGTCTGGGCCACCTCGCGGGGGCGGGGTGGATCTCGTGGTGAGATCTGTGCAGGGATCTGTGCAGCGCGGTCCGGCGCCGCTACGCCATCTCGTCAGTCAAAAAAAAAATTGTTCACACGTAACATCATCATTAAGTTTGATCGGGAGTACTACAAAGTCTGCGGATAGCAGCATCCTGTAAGATTGTAGGATTGTGATTGTAATTGAACGTGCTTCGAACGTGTACGAAGATAACAAGCTGGTCAGCTTTCATCTGGAACAATCAACTTTTAGAAAATAGAAAACATCAATAGTCATTATATATTTGATCATATTTAGAAGATTATTTTTACATCAGAAAACAAGCATAATCATGCTGGGACGTTTGTTACATGAATGGCCAATTTGCTCTTTCATCTAACTGAAATCGTTACGTCAATGATGAGAAACGCAACTACGGCAAAGAAATGGGAGATACAAAATCAAGTCCACCCTGCATATATAATATATAAAGTCGGCCACAGAGTTAATGTTTTTGCACAATGTTCTTATAAAATTTGCAATACTTTCGGAACTATAATAATATATTCTTGGAAACGACTATATCATTTATAATAAGGACATGAATAAGTAACCAAATACAAATTATCTTCTAAAACATTCAAGTGGTGATTTAATTACTAATAGAAAATGGAAGTACACAACTAATCCTTATAAACATATAAAACATAATACCACGAACTCATGTTCTGTAAAAATGTGAAAGAAAAGAGCTATCGGGATGGGCAAGACCAAGGGACCATCATAATGAAATGCTAATTACTTTAGTACTTCCAAATATGTAGTTCCCTAGTATAAGATATATATAATGCATCTTTTTTTTATCTTGTTAAAAAATCTTCAATCCAGAATTAATCCTAAGAGAAGAAAAAAATAAAGAATTAACTGTTGGATACATGGTTTGCAGATGTCCCCAAAATAAAATACACCATCTTGATCAAAACAAACCAAATCTCAAACAAAACCTAAAACAATGCAAACCAAATTCAAAGCACTAACTTTGCATTCAGTAGTGATGCTTTGTGTGCGTTTGTTGCTAGTTGTCACTTAAAAATTGTGCTTGAAGCCACTGGAAGAAGACTAAACAATACTCCTGGTCTTGACATTTTTTCCCAACGTATGCAGTCAAAGAAGAGAAAAGAAACATTAGATCATCTGTCTCAAAAACAAAATTTGAGTCACAATTCCATGTCAATTCCTAGTTTTAAGGGGATGGCAGGAATATCCACGGATGCAATAGCAGTAGATTAAAATCCAATGAAAATAAGTTGATCTGATGTTCAACATTCACGGTATTATGCTAGCATAACATAGTCATACAAGTGCATAATGAGCTATCCAGAGATCCAAGACCAAAAAAGAAACTATCCTTACATTTGGCATTCATGAATAATAAATCAGAGCAGAGTTGAATAACAATTAAATAGGCCATGCCCAGATATAGTACAAGGGAAACATTCTGTTTAATTTTCGTCTTCAGAGATCCAATGTGAGAAAGTGCATTTATTTTGTTAATGGTACAACGCTTCAGAAATGGATTTTCATTCACAAGCTAAATAAAGAAAATCATCATTTCAAACTTCTTGGTTACAGTCAACATTCAGTAATGAGTTATAAAAAATGTACACAAAATATTGAAGTGGAAGTTAATGTTGTGGGGGAGTGGATCAACTGTCAAGAAAAATTGATTATCTAGAGCCACAAATTCACATTATGGAAGGCAAATTAAAGTGTATGAGCTCTCAACCAATGTCTACTGGTGTTGCAGGTAAAAAGGACAATGAATTGGGTACGAAGGTTTTCAATGTTGAAGAAGTTTGTTCAGCTAATGGTGTTGATATTTCTTCACCTTTGGAACATTCTTGCTCTGGCGATGAAAAATTAAAGGGACAACAAATGATGATTTCGAAAGGATTATTGAGCCTGGTATAGTTACTACAACTACAAAAGTTGCAATAATCCCAATAGTTTTACAATCTCCTTTCGCTGCTAAGGGGAAAAAATAGGGAACAAAGCAATCTCTGGTCCGTCATCTCCATCACTTAGCCCTTTTAACTCCACAGATTCTTGGATTGGCCCTGGAAATGATTTTACTGCTAAGGCTGGGTTTTCCCATGCATAGAGAGAGAGAGAGAGAGAGAGAGAGAGAGAGAGAGAGAGAGAGGCATCGTGTGAAGTTTTAATCATCATATTTGATAAAACTTTTTTATTTATTCCTGATAGATCTAACTTGATTAAGATTTTGGGACTCTCTCTCATATCCTTGCTAATTTATAAATATCTTTCTCATTTTCTCTAGTTCCAAATTTATGATATATTTGTTTAAAAATCTCATTCGTTGCTTGTCTAACCGTCTTTCTTGCTTCATTTTTTATTTTGTATCGTTCATATGCTTCGTTGTTATCACATCTAAGCAATTTGTTATACAAATGTCTCTTATTTTTTATTTCTTTTTGTACTACCACCAAGCCACTTTTTAGGTGGACCGTATCGTATAGACTCTTGTTGGCACCTAATTTTGAAAAAAAAAGGGAAGGAAAATGACTAAGCAGAAAGGGTAATAGAGGACAAACCCAAACTCATGAGAAATATCAAGTCTTAGTGGGAACCTCCATATCCCACAACAGTCATTAGGCTTCGGGATCAATAGAAAGTGGCAAGAAGTTCAAGGCCGGTGAGAATAGCAAATGGGGATCCGATCAAATCCTAAACATTGAACCCCAACTAATAGTGTTATCATATGGTAGTTAGAAAAAAGTAATTCTTTAAATCCCCAGCTCAGTCAGCTTCAAAAATGTACATATGAATGTATGTACAAACTATGATAGCCATAATTTATGAAGTACAACAGGTCCAGGGTTGATATGAAAAAGAAGAAACAGAATCAAAACAAAAAAGAGAGAATGTATGTGCATATAAGAACTTGAGAATAGCATGATGGGAATCCCATGAAATGTGACAGGAACTGAATATAAATAAAGAAAAAAACAGAGGATGAAATCTGCGTGGCCAACTAAAGGTAGATTTTCTAAAAACACCTAGTGGTGTCTAATGGGGTGTTTGGTTGCATGATAATTGAGGTTTTTATTTTAATTTTTAAAAATTGTAAGAAAACTTGTTAAAAGAGGTGTTTGACCACCATGACAATTTTATGTTTTGAAAGTGATTTTCTTCTTAAACAAAAAAAGAGGGTCTCACCTCTTTCTTTTTTCTTGTGGTCCCCCACTTTATTTGGTCATGTGCGGTGGTTACTCTTTTTTGTAATCACATCCCTCCAAACATGATAATTTTATGTCATGAATTGGTTTACTTTTTATTTTAATACAATTTTTTATCATGAAAGTATACAAAAAATTATCATGCAACCAAACACCCCATAAGTGAAAGCCTAGCAGACAGGTCATTAACACTGAAAACAGGAAATTAGAGGTCCATCAGGTAAGAGGAATTAGATATAGGCATCTGGATAGTCAAGAGAAGGATATAGGAGTCATCTCCCTATATAAGAAGTAAAGAAACATGGAGGAGGAATGCTCTTCTGTAATAACAACCCTATAACATGTAAAGTAGGCGCTGTCGGGCCTGATAATAAAAAAAGCAGTCAAAGTAGTACCTGCTGGTCACCGGACATAAAAGGAGATGGAGAGGGACACAAGCCCTTTAATTCCGCTCAGCAAAGGGACCCCGGAACATGGCAGTCAAAAAATTCAAGACCTTTTGAACTCTTTGGATTTTATTTTTGATTTTTAGGATGTCCAATTCCTTGAGATTTCCACATTTTCAATTTTCGGGATCCCTCATGTTTTTATATATTTTAGCATTTGTTGAATATGATATTTTTATTTTAAGTTTCAAATCTGATTTTTTAGTTTTAGTTCCAGTTTTTTAATCATGAAGTGTTTTATGATTGATAAACCAATCCGTGCTGAGCCCATATTGGTTTTTCTCTCGAGAAATTGCAAGAAGAAGAAAGAATCAAACAATGAGTACATCCTTAAGATTGGACCTTCATAGTGATCAAAAAATGCGGTAACTATAACTGCCAATTTTTTATCCTTTTTAATTTGGGATAAATTGAATTATCCTAGATGCAGAAATCTCAAACATTTTATAGAATCTTAAATCTAAGTATCGAATCACCTTCAAATTTTTTAGTGAAACTGATGTAATGATGTTTGAGAATTCATGTTAGATTAAACTATATTGATTGACAAGTACTCGTTGATGTTTAATAAAAAATAGGTTAATTTTAAAAGAACGCATTTAATGGAATATAAACTTCAAGCATTTTATTTTAGTGGATTTTGAATTATTTTTAATTTTCGATTGTGTGTTTCAAACAAGTCATACACAAAATGTTTAATGATTATCCTAAGAATTTCATGTTAATATTAAGTTAGTGAATTGTTAGATAATTGTTCACTCTTTGAGAGTACGATAGAAGATAAATTTCAACTACTAAAAAACTAAAGTTCTCATAATCTTACCATGTTTTGTGTTAAATGGGTAAGTTAAATTTTTGGTTATTTGTACAACCAGCCCGATCAATGAAGAGGGAATCCTTCACGTCTGGGGACTTATGGAGGCCTCAGTGGAAACAAACCTAGTCAAGTGAAGAGGAATACTGTAGTAGAGAGGTCGGTAACCACCAAGAGAGTGTGTTGTATATAAAGGTAATTTGGGAGAAAGAGCTGCCTTCTCGAATGTCCTACAGGTTGGACAAGTTCGATACCTAAATGCAATTGTAATGTAAGATTAAAATCTAAGAGAATAATGTCATACAACCTATTTAAGCATGCCACAAACAAGATGAAATGTAAATTTAAATAATCATGTAAACAACAAAGGTAAGAATGACGGGAAAAGAGGATGAAAATATCTCATATCCTATTGCTCCACCAGGAAGATAACAAAAAGTAGAAGAGAATATTAATTGGAGGGAAAAAACAACGTATTGCTGTGACCAAGAAGAGAAACATAAGAAAATCAGTGCTCCAAGAAAATTCAAGTAGAAATTTTTTTTTAAACAAACACTCAACTTAAAATAAATCAAAAATCACTAATTAATTAAACAAATCAAGACAAGCATAAAGTCGGTTCTAAACCCACCTCATAGTCTTGACTTAACTTAAAAGAATTCAAAATAAATGGGTAACCAAGAGGCCAGTTCTAAACCCACCTCTTGACCCATAATTAAAAAAATAAAAAATAATGATAAAACAAACAATAAACATAAATTTAAATAGAAACTCACTTAATTTAAACAAACCGAGACAAGAATAAGGCCGGTTGTAAACCCACCTCATGGTCTCAGCTTAATTTAAAAGAAATCCAAAAAAAGGGAAACCAAGAGGCCGGTTCTAAACCCACCTCTTGACCCTCCTTAAGGTATACATCAAAAAGTCTATTAAAAGACCCCAATGTCTTACCATACCCCAAGAGGGAGTCATTTACCCATTATGTCAGTGGGAGACTGTGTATAATCATCATGCCAAAGTATGACCTAATGAGGGGTACCAACCATGAGGTGAGCTCCCACAAGCTTTTCAAAAGCCGGGTGTGCTCAACCTTGGACCAGTTTGGAGAGAAGTCCATATGCCTATCAAATGCTGGAACATGTTCAATTTCAAGCGGGCAAAGAAAATTCAAGTTGGTCAAAGGTCGACACATACTTGATCCCAAGTCGATGAAGTGAATGTCACATTGCTTGTAAATGACCAGAGTACTGGACTTGGAATCATGGCTGATATGCCTTCCCTCCGCTCATTTGTAATTGAAGTTCTATGCCTATCAAAGGTCGGAACATGTTCAATTTCAAGTGGGCAAAGAAAATTCAAGTTGGTCAAAGGTCGACACATACTTGATCCCAAGTCGATGAAGTGAATGTCACAATGTTTGTAAATGACCAGAGTACTGGACTGGGAAACATGGCTGATATGCCTTCCCTCCGCTCATTTGTAATTGAAGTTCGAGCAATACAATGTCATGACTCATGCGAAGGGTGCTGTTATAATAAATAAGAACAAGCCCGATGAAGTTGAGAAAAATGCAAACCGAGAGCTTAAGCTCACCAATACTCAGAATAAAAAAAGGCCAAACAAACCAGAAATCCATCAAGACAAATCAAGTCACTAACCCCAACCTCAAATAACTCACAAAACTCAATTCTGTTCCAAAGATCAGGTTCAAGAGAATGTTAAAATAAAACAAATAGTGGACACACAAGAGAAGTAAATAAATCAGATTCAAACTCCCAAGATCAATCCCTAAGTTCTGGAATGGCAATTTGAATTCAAGGAAAATAGTTGGCCATAAAGAACTGTAGCCCCCACCAGAACTCAAATTAAAAAATAAGAACCTAGAGTTTAAGATCCCTCAAATATGCAAAAAACAAAATAAAGAACAAAATAAAGTAGAGCTGCAGCTAAAATCTGAATTCCCTGAACCAGAATCCCCAAAGCCATCAATCAAGTGACTCAAGGCAAGTTTAGTCGCCAAGAATTATACATTTTGCCATTTTGTTTGCATGTCCATTTTCAGTCACAATTAGATTTTATGTTTAGTTTATTAACATTTAAATTTTATAAGGTATCTTTCCAGTTTCTTTTCCTACAACTAAATAACATCTAAATTTATAAAAACATGGATGTGCTAATAATAAAAGCATGTTTGCAGGAAGACAGTTATTTTATGAGTTAGATGGAGATGATGATGGCCAAATAACATTTGAAGATCTAAAAATTGCAATGAGGAATAGAAAATACCTCAAAAATATTCTCATTATTTGCATGCATTTTTGGGCAATCATATATAACAAGAGCTAGAGATGCATGTGTGAACGAGAAAAAATATACTGAGAGAAAAAATAGTGTACTGTAAAAGTTGAAACATACATGTAAAAGTTAAAACATACATGAAATCTCCAAAACCCCAAAGTTTGATGAGAAACAAAATAAGATTTAAATCTAATCATAACTAATTCACAATTCTATTTCTTTAATTGTCAAATATGATATCTCAAATCCTAAATCTAGTAACTAAGAATCTTAAGTTTCAAGCTCTCTTAATATGAATTTTTATGTTTCAAATTAATAGATTGGAACACTTCAAAACTGAAACTGTGATGTAAACTACAACCGAAAATCTCAATCTATTTGAATCTTAAATTTTCAAATTCAAACTAAGAAATACTAAAACTAACCACTTTAAATCTTAAATAAATACATACACATATCAAGATAATATAAAAAACTCACAAAGTTAAATCTCAAATTTTTAAAAAAAATATACACCTAAAAAACTTAAATGTGTCATTGTGAGGACATATACAAAAAGATAACAACATATAAAAAAGAGGAAAAGTAGAGATTAAGAAGACATTTCTAACATCAGACCCAAGAAGAAATGCTTGGCTGTGCAAAGACCCTTTCTCCAAGTGCAATGCTAACGACCAATCCCTTAGAATTATTACGAAAAGAGAGTAACATCTAATAAACATATAGATAAAGGGAAATGTGTTTTGCAAAATATCTTACTTAAAAAATATAACAACATATAAAAAAGGAAAAAGTAGAGAGAAGAAGTTTATAGTATTACCTTAACCCAAACTAAAGCGTTTGGCTGTGCAAAGACCCCTGCTTCAGGTACTGTGACAAGATCGACAAACAACATATTAATCATAATATGGATAAAACAAAAAGCAGAAAAGAATATTAGGAAGTCATATATCACATAGAGATAAAAAATAAGAAACAAGGATATTAACATAAATTTTAACAATAACAAATGCTATAAACAAAATTAGCACACTAATTAGAAGCATGCTATGCTTGGAAGGTTTTAATTGCATGCCACCAGAATTGAACTATCAAGGCCAAAATCATCATTGCTAAAATTTCTAGAGTTTTCATATTTGGATTTGCTTGGTTGTAATTTTCCAGTTTGTTGGATACTTGGTGGATTAGGAGTTGATAACAAATGATATAAACTAAATTATTACACTATTTTTTTACACTAACAGACTAGTTGAAGTAACAAAATAGATTAGGCTAAATTGTCAAGCATGCTACTCTTTTAGGTTTTGAACTGCATCTCACTCGAATTGAATTAACATTCGGTCTAGAGTTTTCATATTTGAACTTGCTTAGTTGTAATTTCTTACTTTGTTAGATAATTGGTAGATTAAGCAGAGCAATACTGATCGTAAAATTTAGGCGACGCAAGAATGGAGTGGAGTTCACAAAAGTACGAGAATTATGCTAAATTATATATAAGGGTTATGTACAAAACCAAAAGAGTCAATTTAGGAAATCGAACAAGAATAAAAAAAATAAAATCCAAATCTGTGATCAAAATTTGAAAATAAAATAAAATAACATTACTTTCTGCCTAAATACCACAAGACTTAGTGACAATGAGTTAACAACAAACACCCTCCATTTGCATATTCTAAAGAACGTATTAGCTTGTTTACATGTTATTTCTTGGCATGGTAAAGCTTTAGAGAATCGAACAGAATCAAGTTATGATTAAAAAAAGTAGATTGTAATTAGGCCAGAATTAATACAATTCAATTAAATTTATCTTAGAGTTCTAAATGAGATCATGAAATGTCACATTTTTCGCGAAGGAGTAATTCCCCGAAGGGATTTAAGACAACAAAGCATGATGAAAAAAATATCTCAGAAGGAAGAGAAATTGAAAAATATGTGAAGTGAATCAAAGAATCGAAGGTCAATTTAAATATGAAATAAGTAAATATAAATAGGTCAAAAAAATTACAAACCAAATAAAACTAAAAAGAGACAACTTAGAAAAAAAGTAAAAGAATAACAGAGACAAGAAAGGACAGGACACAATTAATGATAAGAGATCAGAATCAAAACCCAACGCTGTCAGAAAGTTCAAATAAGAAATTAAAAAAAGATTTATTTCCATACCTTGGTGATTTATCCCCGTGATTGATCCTTGGAGATATGAATTTATGTTTTGCTCGGTGTTGAAAAACCTTCTTCAAGTACCGCAAGAAGATTGAAAATATATATTATGAATATAATAGAGAAATCATAAAAGAAGAAAAAGAAAAGAAACCTTCCACGGATCATGCTAAATAGCAGGGAATGAAGAGACAGTGGAAGAAACGGGGAGATTTATGTACCCCACATGTACCGTAAAAGCAGGGTCATTCCGATGTCTTCCTGCCACTGACTGGAGGAGGTAGCAACATGGATTTTTGACCTATAACAGAATAGCCGTGGAGAAATCCAACAAGAAAGGCATCATCTGCACACATGGAAAGGAAGATGAAGACAGGATAAAGGAAACCTACTGTGGGGTGGAGACAAGCCACGAACCGCTCCATCAGATGGTAGACATCGCTGGGGCAAAAAAGCCGCGAAGGATGGAAACGGGATGGAGGACGAAACCTGCTGCGGGGCGGGGACTTGCCGTGAACGAAAGAGGAGGCGGGATAGAGCGGGAAATCTATTAGGGAGCTGCGTGGGGGAGAAATAGGACAAAAAACCCTACTACGAGGCAGACAACGGGGTGAAGAAGCCGAAGCTATTAGCCCACGGGGCAGAGAAGCCCGAGCCCATCGAGCAACAGAAACGATGGTGCGGGGTGGAGAATGCAGAGGAGAAGAGGAAGAATCACGCGAAAGATGGTAATCACAGTCACCAGGGAGGATCGAACACGGAGGAGGATGTGGAGGAGAGGTTCGTCGTGTGAGGGTTTGTCGGTCGAGGGAGCGGAGCGGAAGAGGGGCGAAGTCGGAAGCCGGAAGTTGGATGCCACAAGGCGGTTACAGCGGCGACGAAAATGGAATGACCAAATGCTAGGTTTATCAGACGGTCGAAAAGTGGAGTCCGAAAATGATTGGACGATCGAAAATGGGAGAACGAAAAATCGACACTCCCGCTTCTTATATTAAGTTAGATTAGATTTGAAACTCTAACTAAACAGATCATAAGAGTCTAACTTTAATATTTTAACTAAAAAATTCAACTTTATAATTTTACGGAAAAATTCAACTTTAGAATTTTTCCAAACAATATTATTCTTGCAATTTAAAATTTTAATATGTTATTTTAATTTTTTTAAAAAAATGTATCATGCAAGAAAAACCCAAAAAATTGTTCTAATTTCTATTTTATTTAATAAAAAAGGAAACCAAAATAATACAAGAAAACTGACTACTTTCAGTTTAGGGGTATGTTAGCAAATATTCTCCCATGAGGTAGCCACGGGAAAATGTCCGGCGCTACATAGTCACCCGTAAACCCTAGAGGGAGGCGAGCGGCGGAGCACAGCGACGCCGGCGGAAGATGGGACGATCCCGGAGGAAGTACAAGAAGTCGCGGCCGAAGGTCCGGGTAGGCCTTCCCAAGAAGAAACCCGGCGTCTTCAAGCCCGCGTTCACCGTCCCGCCGGAGCTCCTCGCCGCCGACCGGCCGAACCGCTGGGACGAAAAGGGCAGCGTCATCCGCAACTACCGAGCATTCGGCGTCGTTGCCAACCCCAACCTCCACGGCGTCCGCGCCCGTACCCGTCAGATCCTCCAGTGCACTTCCCTTCAGGTACCCACACCAGCGGACGCCGACGAGAAGACCGTCTCAGAGTTCGATCCCATCGACAGCGGCAGCGACCTGGAAAACGACGGTATCCGAAACTGAAACCCTAATTTTTGTATACCCCTCCTTCTGTCTCCCCGCGCTCGCGTGGCGAAGATTGTGAGTGAACGGAACTGTGTAGATCTGAAATCGGCGCTGGGGAAGAAGAGAAAGGACGGGAAGTCTGCGCCGCCGCAGCCGTTGAGAACGATCCAGCGCGTGCACATCGGCCGTCTCATCGACAAATACGGCGACGACTACCAGGTACGCCCCCCTCTTTTTCCCCTCAAGGAGATTTTTCAGGCATTTTATTTGTCTGATCTTCATCGTTTCCTCGGCCTACGGCGTTCAATTTGTGCAATTGTCTCCGAATCCCAGGCGATGCTCATGGACACGGAATTGAACCCGATGCAGCACTCTCTGGCGGAGCTGAAGAAGCTCTGTCGGCGGTACCATGTCCCGAATGCCAGGCGCGCCCGCGCTCTCATGCTGCAACAGCAGCAACCCGACGCCGAAGAAGCTGATCGCGCGGAGTAAGGTCGGCTCTCTCCAGGGACGGCGGTCTCCTGTTTCTACGAACGGCATCAACTGCTGGATCTGAACGACACCGTCACTATCATCACGACAGCAAGTTTTGATCAGTATCGGCAGTTCAAAGCTGTGATCTTTTTGGACATGTGATCTATAACCCCAGCATCAGCAGTGCACCGCTGTGATCATTTTGTTGGTATTTATGATGGCGGGTAAGACCAAACCATACAACCTTTTTGTATTAAACAATGTTTCTTTTTTTCTAGCGGGAGAACAACTTGTAGGCAGGCTAATATGTACGAGTTCACCAGGTCGTCTAGTTATTTGATTCGTTCTAATCAAGTTCAAGATTGGATCCGGTTCCAACCAAGTAAAGGAATGTATAGACATCAAAGAGGTTAGAGCAATTTGTTTTTGTCATCATAACATGTCTAAAGCTAAGAAATATTGAATTAGTGCAGGTGTAACAATATTAAGAATAACACTGGTGGAGTGAAACTCTAGGTCACCCACTTCCACCTTTATTGCTTTTGAAGAGTTTATAGATAAAAAATAACCTTTGACGAGTTCAACCGAAGACTGCAAATGGGTCAGATTGGCTAATAATTTTACTTGATTAGTGTCAAGCGATTATGATTATGATTATGATTATGATTAAATTAGAACAATGGCATTATGGTGCGGAATCTATTATCAGAATAATATGATAATTTTTGAGATTTATGATATATATATCCATTTTTATTATTAAATTAATAAATAAAATTTATTTTATTATTATTTTTTGATATAATATATTTAAAATTTTATTTTTTATTTTTTAAATATTTAGATATTTTAATTTTTAATAATAAAATTAAGTCATGGAATGTTGAGTCACGGTGAGGGCTTGACCCAATCAATTTTTGGGTTGACTTATCTAGTTCTGACTTTAGATCTCATACTTGGCCGTTGTTTTTACTTTAATTTTTATTTTGACCTTGGCTTACCTAGATTTTGACGCTAGTCGACTTGGGTTCAATTAACCTACTCTTACCCTAAATATTAATTTTTATATGTATATAATCAAATTAGATAAAGAGATTTTATGTTAACTATTTTCAATTTTAATTTAACTTATTAGGACATCAAAATCTTTCATTTGCACCCCTAATTCATCCCTATTGATGGATAAGGGAGGAGATAGATGGCAGGAGCTAGACGTTGCATTGTTGTACGCATAGTATCGTATTTTTGCTCATACAAGGAAGACATAAAAAGGCTGACATTTATGAAGAAAGATAAAATTAATCGTAAAGATATACTAACAAGCCCTATCAATTTTATAGACATGAATCTCATGAATTAGAATCATCTCAGATGTCCAGAGGAGGGCCCTTTCTCAATCTTTAACTAGAGGGAGTCACTTGGCACATCTAACTTAAGATGTTCCATAGGATCTCAGATGTGAGGAGGAGAAGGGATGGTTGGTCATAAATGTTGTCAACTCTTTGTAAATATTAGTAGTTCTTTGTAAATATTGTTACATCTTTGTAAATGTTAACATATTACTAAGCAAGTCATATGGTTACTGAAGCGTGACATAGTTACTTAAGCAATTTAGTAAGTGAGGAGATTAGTAACTGTATGAGCGGTATAATAATTATACACTCACATGAGTATGTGGAGGTTAGTATCTATACGAGTATTATAATAATCATACGCCACGTAAATAAGTCGAGAGATAGTAACTATTTGTGCAATTTAATAAATGGAGAGGTTAATAATTATATGAGTGGTATAGCAACTATATGCCATCGTGAGTATCGGGAGATAGTAACCATATGAGTGGTTTAGTAACCATGGAGATTAGTATATGAGTGGTTTACTAAGTGCGGAGATTAATTATTATATGAACGGTATAATAAATATACGGTCACGTAAGTAAGTTGAGATATAGTAACTATATGAGCAGTTTAGTAAGTGTACATGTTAGTGACTATATCAGCGGTATAATAACTATATGATAGAAATGTATACCCTACAAGTCAATCATATATGATATGATTTGACATTTTTTAAATATATCTCATTCAATTAATTAGGCAAATATTCATTATAAGTTCTTATTAGATGCGAATATCATAATGAAGTTATTGATCAAATGCAATGATGATTAAATCATGATGAGATCATGATAATAAGATTGATCATTTAGAGGTAATTGATCTAAATATTTCTAGTCATAGAATACTTGAGACGGGACATCAAAGATCCAGATAGACTAATGCATGTGATGTCTTCTCATGTGATGAGGATGACTGATCTCATTGGTCATTAGTGTGGAGACACTGAGATACACATACAGGTGCTCATTAGTTGAATGAATTCACTAGACTGATTGAATTAAAAATCCTGAATGGTATCTTATCGAACTGTCAATTAGGGTTTTCTATCATCACAGTTGCATAGTTGGACATTTTATCTGAATCACCAAAGATACCTTGTTGGGTGGAACTTATATTTTGACCATTGACTTATGGATCACCATTTAGATGGCTCAGTATAGCAATAGATCATGTATAAGAAAAACTCAATGGAGGCAATTGAGCAGACAACAAGGGATCATTCACTCTCGGTAAGTGAGAGTGAATGTCCTATGGGATCGTACTCTACATCTCTGGCCAGGGTAGATAGGATAATTGAAAAAAAGGAGTTTTCCAATTGATTCAATTCCGAGTACATAATCATATAGAGTCGGTACACTAAGGAGTTGACAGTCGATACTGTACTCCTTTTTGACCGGGACATTGGATGGATGAGGGTTTATATCCATGTAGTAACCGATGATGGAAAGGCTCAATGGAGATTAGATTATCCCCATAGCCATTTGAGATCATAGGATGCGGCTTGTACCCTTCATGATCGGTAGGCCAATTAATCTGTTATCGAATAACAGATTTAATTAAATTAAATAGAATTGTTCTATTTTATTTAGGCCTCAACCAAATAGGCTATTGAGTCTAGTGAGTCACACACAAAAGGACTTATCCACAAGTACAGGGGTAAGGGTGTAATTTATGGAGATTTTGGGGTTTTACAAAAAATTCTAAAATTCTCTATAAATATTAATGCTTTCAGCCAAACCCTATCAAGCCAAGGGTGGAAACCACGTCCCTAGCCTCATTCCTATCTTCTCCTCTCTCTAGAAGGTGTCTATGGTCAATGGAGCTCCGTTCGAGAAGAGTTCTCGAGGTCGTTGCGAAGGGAGAACCTGTTGTGGATGAAGTTCGTTTGGTTACTGCTAGAGACCGGGCATTTGGACGGTTTGAAGAGCTTGAAAAGCTCATCTCCTTCCTCTCCATGGGATTATATGAATCCCTATTAGATATATTCGAACCTGATTTGATCAGTTTTCGATTTTCGTCGTTCGATTCTGATTAATATAGATTTTAAAGGAACCCATAGGAATCGTCGCTTCCGCTGCACCAATATTTTATGGACGATTCCTTACACTATACACACCCGTGTGAATAAGTCAGGATATAATAACTATATGAGCGATTTAGTAAATGAGAATGTTAGTAACTATATGAGCGGTGTTGTAACTTTACACACCTACATAAGTAAATTGGGAGATAGTGACTATTTGAGCGGTTTAGTAAATGCGGAGGTTAGTTACTATATAAGTGGTATAGTAACTATACACACCGACATGAGTAAGTTGGGAGATAGTAACTATACAAGTGGTTTAGTAAGTGCGGATGTCAGTAACTATATGCACAATATAGTAATTTAAGTCAAGAGATAGTTACTATTTGAGCGATTTAGTAAGTGGAAAGATTCGTAAGTATACGAGTAATTCAGTAACAAATAAAAAAATTTACTAACCCACATTATCCACATTCTCATCTTATAAGAAAAATATGGTTGTTCTTCATGGGATTAAGTGATGTCTATTCTCGTGTTAGAAGCCAAATATTAATAATGGAGTCTTTACTTTCGATAGGTAGAGTCTATGCTCTAGTTTTACAAAATAAGGTGTAGCGGTTAATACACTCATCTATGCGGACTGAAATTTCAGCAATGAATATAAAAAACAATGGTGATCAATCCAATAGGTTGAAGAGCAAAGAATAATGTTCTCCCCTAACATTACAAATGTTTGGAGAACAGTCGATAATGATAGAAGTCAATAAGGCTAACGATGCTACACATATGCTCAAGGCTGAATAGTAATATTAATTGTTGAAGCTACTTAATTCCACGAATAGTAATACTCATTGAGTAAATTTGATAGGTAAATCCATGCCTCATCCATCTCCTTGGATTATTGATTCCGGGGCATCCACACATTTAAGTTCTGACAAGATGTTTTCTAAGATAGGCATAAATGGGCAGCAAAGAGTCCTTCAACCTGACAATACTACATTAGATGTTACTGGTTCAGGTTTTATTTCTTTAACAAATGAGATCAGCTTGAGTCATGTCTTGTATGTTCTGAAATTACTTTGTAATCTCATGTCAGTCAGTCAATAAACATTGAATTCCAACTGTCTTGTGACATTCTTTCCAAATCATTTCATCATACAGGACTCGAAAATCAAGAAAAAATTTGGGGGAGGGCCATGAAAAGGAGGATTATACTACTTTGATAGTAATAAAACTGTCTGCAATGTGAATGTTTATGCCAATGAATTTGAACTATGGCATAGAAGGCTTGGACATCCATCTGATGCATGACTCACTACTATTGGAGATTTTTTGCCTTGTAAGGTTGATGATAGGTTTACTTGTTACACCTATCCTCTAGGGAACAGTCTTAGCTCTCATTCACATTGAGTAATGAAATTAGTAATGAACTTTTTAATTTGTTGTATATTGATATTTGGGGTACCTATCATGTAGAATGAAGAGCAGAAGCTCATTTTTCTTAACTATTGTTGATGATGGTAGTTGATTCACTTGGGTTTATCTTTTGCAGTTTAAATCTCAAACCATCAATATGTTTACTACCTTTCTTGCTCATGTTCATCGTCATTTTATGACAGATGTTAAGCGGATTAGGACCGATAATAAGGGAGAACGTATGTCTTTTAAATTTAAGAATTGTATTAATAACAATGTAATTTTGCATGAATGAACTTGTGTAGCAACATTACAACAGAATGATGTTGTATATAGAAGACAGACATATTCTTAGTTTATTTTTGGGAGACTGCATACTAACTACAACATTTCTCATGAATCGATATCCATCTTCATCTATTGGTGGAGACACTCTATGCTAAATTGTTTAATCAGTCACATGATTATCTATGATCAAGAGTGTTTGGGTGTCTTGCATATGTTTCCACTAGTCACTTCAAATCTGATAAATTCAACCCCCAAAATAAGAATTGTGTATTCATTGGATACCTAATTGAGCAAAAAGGTTACATACTTAATGATTTGGCTGTTGGAGATGTCTTCACCCATAGGAATGTTGTGTTCTTAGAGCACATTTTTATTTTTAAATATATTAATGTAACTCCTGAGCAAATTTACATAATCATCTTCGAGTTTCACTTTCCTTCTAGTCTCCCTTGTTTCTAGCACTATCAGTTTTTGACTCTGAGTTTCAATTTCAACTTATAATATGTAATATTCAAATATAATGATGGGTTGAATACACATCATATAGAATTTATCCAAATTATAATATTTGAGTAGCTATGTTCGCAATGATAATATCCATTTTCTATAGATATCGATATTCATAAGTATTTTTATTTTTTGCATGAAATATTTTTGAAAGTTGGATTTGACTAGCTTGTATTAGATTCATATCAAATTCAGATTAGCTAGGGCAAACAATATGTGTTCGATACTTGATTATGATGATTGATACATGTAAAAATCCTAATTTTCTTTCAATGCACTGGACACCGAATGATGTATTCTTCTCTAGAAAGTACTTTTTTTTCTTCAAAATATCATACTTGGAATTGAGGATTGGAACCACAGAGACAAGATAGAGGGTGGACAAAGAGCTTTGCTCAGCACTCAATGCATGCTAGGCACCATTTTATTTATAGGCACTTGCCAAGGACAAAGAATACAATGCATGAATGAAGAATGTACATAAGAATTACAAAGAATATTTCTTGTAGAAATGGTTATGCCTCCATTGCCTTGTCCTTGTCTCATATAGCTCTACAGCTCCACCGGACAAGGGAAGCTTCCGAAAATTCGGTGAAGATGTTGTTATGTTACAATTTAATTAATGTAATTGTCACATTAACCTTGTATTTCAATATTACCCGTCAAGTTGGTGGTTGATAGCTTTGCACGAACTTGGAACAATGTAATTGGAATTGATCATTGGGTAATGACTTTGTAAATATATCAACAGTCTATCCAATTGATGGTGTGTATGGGCTGTATGAGTCCTGACTGTTTTCTATCCCTCACAAAGTGGCAATATTTCTCTATATGCTTTGGCCTTTCATGATATACATACTTTTTTGCTATATGGATTGCCGCCTTACTATCACAAATTAACTTTATGGGATGTATGTTTAATCCAAGATCTCCTAATACGTATGATAGCCATTGTATTTCTGCAACTCCTGCAACCATTGCCCGGTACTTAGATTCAGCAGAAGACCTTGACACAATGTGTTGCTTCTTTATCTTCCAAGAGACCGGATGATCTCCAATGTAAATTATGTAGCTAGTGGTTGATCTCCTTGTGATTAGGCATGATGCCCAATATGCATCTGTGTAGGCTTGAACTTGAGTGGAAGAGTTTGAATTGTAGTAGAGGCCTACTTTTGGACTCCCCTTTAAATATCTGACCATGCGCAGTACTACCTCCATGTGATGCTTGCATGGTTTTGACATGAATTGAGTCAGTATGTTGACAACATACATAAGATTTGGCCGAGTGACTGTTAAATACATAACTTTGCCCACTAATCTTCGGTATTTTTTAGGCTCTGTTAGTTTTGTATCAAGCTCAAAAGGATTTAATTTATGCTTAGTAGGACTGGTAGAAGGCTTTGCATTTATCATGCCTACCTCTATTACGATGTCCATAGTGTACTTCCTCTGATTTAGAAATATTCCCTTTTTAGAGTTGGTGATTTCAATCCCAAGGAAATATTTCGGTCTTCCTAAATCTTTCATGTTAAAGTTTTTTAGCAGTTTCTGCTTTAAAATATTTATTCTTCTCGTTGGCTTCTGATAATGAGAAGGTCATCCACATAGATAAGGATGACTATAATGCCCCTTTTGTTTACTTTGACAAACATTAAATAATCTGCTTTCGAGAGTGTATCCAATTCCAACGAGGAATATGGTTAGCTTTTGGTACCAATTTTTTATGCTTGTTTTAACCCATATATGGACTTGAGCAATTCACAAACATATTTCTCCCCCTTGACATGATATCCTGGTGGAAAATCCATGTAGACTTCCTCCTTTAAGTCTCCATGAAGGAATGCATTACTAACATCCAACTGTAACAAGTTCCATTTCATGATAGTGGCTAAGGAGAGGATGCAACGTACTGATACTAACTTAGCCATTGGTGAAATGTATCATGACGGTTTGGACTTTCAAGTTGTGTTTATCCTTTTGCAACCAATCATGCTTTGTACCTTGAGACTGTCCCATATGAATTGTGCTTAGTCTTGTATACCCATTTACAATTGACTATCCGTTTTCCTGTTGGGAGACTAACAATAGCCCAAGTCTTGTTTAATTCTAAGGCATTTGGGTTAACCTTCATAGCCCTTTTACAACACTCTATAGTCCTTGATTCTTTAAATGAAACTGGCTCAAAATTCTTATTGAGAGAGGATAGGAAAGCTTTGTGTTTAATGGAAAATTTTGGGTAGAAGTTGTGATCAAACAAATGAAATTGTGACTAGTTTGCCTTGACATTATAGCCGGTGACAAAATCTTGCAGGTAAGTTGGTCTTCGCCTTGTCCTCTGATGTCTATCATGTGTTTCTGGCTGAGTATGAGTAATATCCCTTGCTTCTTCAACAATCGAAACTTCTAAAGGTATTTCAATTTTATGATCAATAATGTGATCATCCTAGAATTGGTTAGTGTCTTGTAAGGAAAAAGGGATGACAGAAGAATCGGATTCTTCTTGAGTGGTGTCTTTATTGTTTTTATAGGGAAATATTTTATCATAGAATGTCACATCTCGACTGGTGAATATTTGTTGTCTCTAAATTCATTTGAGTATAAGCCTTTTGATGTGTAGGTTACCAAAGGAAGATGCAAGGGTTGCCCCTTGGGGCGAATTTGACATTTTAAAGGTGTGAGGTAGAAGAAAAATATAGATATCCAAAGTTCTTAATTTGATCGTAGTATGGATTTTTTTTAAAAAAAAAACCTCATATGGGCGCTTTCCATGAAGGACTCTTGATGGATCCTTATTAATTAGATATCCAGTTGTGAATACACAATGGTTCCAGTAGGTGCGGGATAGGTTGCTTTGATACATAAGGGCTCTAGCAACATCAAGAATGTGTTAGTGTTTTCTCTCCACAATCCCATTTTATTGGGATGTGTAAACACATGTTCTTTCATGGATAATACCATGAGTAGTGAGATCTGTTTTGAGATTATCATTACAAAATTCTGACCCGTTGTTAGTTATGATTCTCTTAATTTGTGTGTTAAATGATTGTACAACATATGCAACAAAGTATTTAATCATTTCTGGGACATTCAACTTAAACTTCAATATATAAATCCATGAGGACCGAGAACAATCATCAACTATATTTAAATAATATCTAGCTCCAGATTTAGATTGAATGGAGTATGGTCCCCAAACATCACATAACAAAAGATTAAAAGGGGACATACTTTTACTTTGATTGTGCTTGAAAGGAAGTCGAGACTATTTTGCCATGGGACAAATAAGGCATTCTGTTGGAGAAAAGGCAAATAGGAGCTCTTGGGATAAAGCTTTGAGTTCAGCATTTGAGGGGTGGCCTAATTGTTGATGCCATATTTCACTAGATTTGACCTCAGAGGATAGGCAAAAAGAATCAGTTTCATCTATAAAATAAAATAATCCTTCAACTTCATGGCCTCGACCAATCCAGCTCTTGGTGGTGAGTTCCTACAAGACGTATTGAGAGGGGAAAAAGGTTATGAAACAATTGTTTTCTTTTGTAAGTTGGCTAATGGAGAGAAGATAGTATTTAAATGACAGTGCATAAAAGATTGTGTTCAAGTTAATGTGTTGACTGAGTGCAACATGAACCATTTTAATAATGTCTATAGTGGATCCATTGGGAAGATGTATACCTGAGGGATTGTTGGTGTGACCAAGAATAGAAGATCCAGTAGGTGGATTGGTAGTAATGTGGGTAGTAGCTCCTGAATCGAGCACCCAGAGTTCCTTTTGATTGATTTTGAGCCTGGAATTTCGTTAGTAGGAAGAAAGGCGCAAGAGTTACCAGATTCGAGCATCTTGACAAGGTTGGCATATTACTCCTATGTTAGGCTGGATGACTTGCCTTGGAATTTTTTATAGTTTCCCTGGTTCTGAGGATATCCATGAAGCTTGTAACACTAGTCCTTGTTGTGACCAACTATCTGGCAGTGGCTGCATCGGATTCCATCTAGCTTGAGACAATTCTTTTTAACATGTCTGGAGATATTACAGTGAGAGCATCATCCTCTCTGGTCGTTTCTATTTCTTTTGAAATTTTCTTTGATTATCATAGTTGAGAACTCAAGTGTTGGCAGATACTAAATTAATCTTTGTGCTTCATCTCAGAGCACAAGAGAATAGGCTCTTTCGGTATAGGGAAGAGGGTCCATGAGTAAGATATGGCTTCTTAAAGCCACATAGGTAATACTAAGTCCCATAAGAAATTGCATTAGTCGCCGTTTCTCACTATAGGGTCCTTCGACAGAAGGCTCAAGCTAGGAAAATTCATCCCACAAGCATTTTAGAGTACTGTAATACTTTAAAATAGATGCATTGTCTCGCTTTAATGTCGATATGGCACGTTCCAGATTGTAGATCTGTAGACCATCAACGGGAGAGAGCCTTTCTCTTAAGTCATCATATATTGTGTTGATATATAAAACCGATCCCACAATACCTTATGGATCGAGTTGAGAAGCCACGAGATAACCATGTTTTTAACTCGTTCCCAAGCTCTGTACATGGCATCGGATTCGTTGGGCTTTAGAATGATCCCATTGATGAACTCCAATTTATTCTTCACCAATAGTGCCACCGTCATTCCTCTTTGCTAGGAAATATAGTTGTTGACGGTGGGAAGAGATTATACGAGTATCATACCTGGGTTATCTGATGAGTGCATTAAATATGGGCTGTCGATGTCACCAATAGCTCCTGCATGATTAGCGATCTGTGAAACGGGCGAGTTTCCTTCCACTCTCTCCATGGCACACGACTATGATACCAACTTGGAATTGAGTATTAGAACCACAAACGAGACAGACGAAGAGCCTTGCTCGGCACTCAATGCACACCGAGCACCATTTTATTTATAGGCACTTGTCAAGGGCAAAGAATACAACGTGTGAATGAAGGATGTATAGAAGAATTACAGAGAATATTTTCTGCAGAAATAGCTATGCCTCCATCGCCTTGTCCTTGCCTCGTACAACTTTGTAGCTCCACTGGTACAAGGGAAACTTCTAGAAGTTTAATGAAGATGTTGTTCTGTTATGATTTAATTAATGTAATTGTCACATTAACCTTGTATTTCAATAATCATCTGTTGCACTTTCCTCTTAGATTCTTCAATAATCCAAAGGGGTTTGTGGGAATCAGATTAAACGAGTCAAATAAAATATTTTTGTCTTCATTTCAATTGTTGTTGTCTGTTGACGAAGATAAACATATAAATTAGATACTCGATGAATGATCCAACTTGAGGCCTATTTGGTTAGACCATCGAAATTGACACCATATCAAGTCTGGTATCATCACAAACGTTTATATAAATGATCCTACGAAATATTCAAATTGGTAGTGACAGGGATGCCTAATATATCATATCCAAAGAAGAGATTAGAAATGGTAAACGAATAAGATTTCCCTTCGCAGCGCCAGTGACTATTAGTTGCTTTTCTTGGAAATGATTTCGCCTTAAATGTAAACAAACGACACTCAAATGCTATTCCAAAGAAAGGGATTATTAGGATAAAAGAATATTCGGTTTACATTGTTTACAAACTTCAAAAGATTGCCCCCCAAGTTATAGAGATCAAAAGTAATCATTAATCCAAGTAAATTGCACAAGATTTTTTTTTCTTTACTATTAAGTCGAATGACATATATAATCCCACGATCAACCCAATACAGTACTGTTCGTGTTGGCTAAACATTGTAACTGACGGTTTTTACCTTCCAAATAAGAATAAGAAAACGGTACAAGCACAAGATCCTGAAATTATTCCCTAATTTACACGGATGCTTTTAAGCCCAATGACATTATTTGTATATTTGCACCGTCCAGCAGATTAAGAGAAACGTTAGAAATGAAGAAAAATACATCCATGTGACGCTTTTGATGTACTGACCAGCTGTTTAAAATCATGAGAAAACAAAACTGGCAATTTTAAATCATCATGCGTGTGGGGCATACTGAAATATGTCTAGCTCTAAAATCAGGGCAAGCATTTCATAAAAAGCTTGAGCTCCAAGCAAATAGAAGATACTTGTTTTACATCCTAAATGAATCACTGAGGAGTTCTTACAAAAAAACCTGTATGAAAAGCTTTTTTCAGTATTTCTGGGGCTGAAGAAAAGATTTAAACCAGGATCTTTAGTCCCTAGGAATTATTTGAGATTAGGGGTGGGCACAAAACGGTTCAAACCGAAAAACCGAACCGAACCAGCCCATTCAGTTCGGTTTAGTTCGGTTTGGACCACCCTTTCGGTTTGGTTCGGTTTGGAAAATCTCCAAACCGACTTAAACCAAACCAAACCGTTTAAACCGATTTAATCAAAAAAAATAAAAAACTATCATAGTATTGATAAAAATAATATTTTATAAATTTTATGATAAAATAATATTTATTTTTATTATTTTATACTTAAAATTAGTATATATATGTAAAAAATAATTAATTTAAATATTTTTATTTATTTTTTGTTTAAACCGAACCAAACTGAATTGATTCGGTTTGGTTCGGTTCAATTTGAGAGGGTGATTCGGTTCAATTCAGTTTGTAAAAAAAATGATCCAAACCGAATCAAATCGAACCGTGCCCACCCCTATTTGAGATGCATAGTCTTTTTCAGTATTTTCTGGGGCTGAAGAAAAGATTTAAACCATGATCTTCAGTCCCTAAGAATTATTTGCGATGCAACATTTCAAGTGGAATCAACAAAAAGAATTGGTGCCTTCCCTGCAATATAGACCATTTTCAGCTTGATCAGAAGTCCACGTCAATTGCATCGGAAGAAATGAGAAATACAAATCTGTACTTGCAAGAATGGAAAAGTACTATCCATGTAAGAAACATTTTCTTGTCTAAGAGTGTTTCATTGTACCATAAGTTGAGTTTTTTTATAATTTTATATTTTTATAACAAAATTTATTAAAAGAGATGTCTGACAACCATCATAAATGTATGTTTTCAAAAAAAAAATCTTCTTAAACAGAGGACGAGATGAGACCCTCTTTTTTTTATATTGTGATTCCACATCTCTTTTGGTCATAAGTAACTCCCATCCCTTTTAATTATCTCATCTCCCCAAATATGACAATTTTACGTCATTAGCTAACTAACATTTTATTTTACTACAACTTTTTTTATCACGAAACTATATAAAAATTTACTTTGCAACCAAACACCCAATAATATACTCGAGAAAATGGTCCACCCAGGAAACGTCAATCAAGTGTCCATTCTGATGTCTGGAAGTAAAGAATAAAGAGATTGATTACACAATGAGAATCAATTCAATCTTGCACCAAACCAGAATTGGAGTTCGCTAATCAAAGCTAGCGAGGAACCTTCTTGCGACTAAGTATCTCTTGCTCCTTCAGCCGATGCTGGAACCTTGCGAGACGAGCCTGAAGGCTAGCTAAGCCAGCAGCTTTCCGTGAAAGAACAAAGCTTAACTGGTTCACATAGGTGTCAATTAGACTGCCGGGTTGATCCACTTCTGCCAACAGGTTCATCTCCTGGTATACATGATTAACGTGTTAACCACCTCTATTTAGCATGTGGACCAGCTAAACAAGGACTAGATACAAGATGCTAATCTGTTAGTAACCAAAAGAGGAAAGAGGCACAAAAGAGAAGTTGTGATGGCTGCTGTTTAAACTCTAAAGAACATCAATAGTTATGACCACATTGGATGTCTATAAACCAAGCACAAGCAGCAAGAATCTAAAAGATTGAAAGTTACGAGTGCCAAGAACAATAGATGCCAAAGAGAAAACTGCAAACGAATAGAAATTAAGGGAGGGAAGTGATGTAAGATCCAGACTTCTATACAAGATGCACTTACTTCGCGCACAATTTCCATTGTATCTTCAATTTCCTTCCTATGGGCTGCAATTAGAGCCTCTTCTTCCTAAAAGACAGTCCAAGCTACTGATCAGAGAAGTGAAAGGGAAAATAAATAACTACTTAGAAAAGTGTCAAAACCATGCAGATTTCTAGTTTCTCCACCTCAAGTATAGCATTGATGTCTCCTTCGTTGAATGAAATGTCTTCTTCATACTGCCTTGGCATGGTATTACTGTTACTTGTAGAAGAATCATGCAGATGCTGCTTACTAGGTAAATTAAACTCAGATCCACAGTCCTTAGACCAGCTGCTCTTTTTCTCAGATCTGTTTTCCCTGTTTACTTTTCTTCTTGTAGGAGACACGCTTGGTACCTTGTTTTCATCTTGGGTATCGCATGAAATCTGCCCAGCCTGTAACTTACGGCTGCTTGGATCTGCAAAGGCACTTTCCTCTCTTCCATTATGAGTGCCAGTGATCATACAAGAAGGATTCTTGTCGACCTCGACAGAACCTATAGACACATTTTCTGCATCTTTTCTACACATTTCCACAGGCTTTGGTTCTTGATCTTGAGTTGGTTCATAAATGTTGTCTGGCTCACCTGGAAAAGGGAAAGATGATACTGACAATGATTCTTTGGTAGAAGGCAGCGATGTAACAGAAACTTGATCCTTCTTAGGATTCCCTGTCCTTGAGAGGCTTTTAACCCTGTCATTGAAGCAACGAATACACATTCAAAACTGAAACAAAATAAGACACAAAATGATGTTACCAAGTACCAACTTATTTAGATGGCTTGATACCGAAGTGTCATCATGATCAATAAAATCCAGGGATATGGACAGGGACAAGCTATTAGCAATTGTAATCAGGCACATCTGGTTCAGCTGATTCTGATTGATCCAGTCTGAGCCTGGTTATTTCAAAGCCACTATGGGTCTATCTGCATTGAGATCTGCACAAACCAATTCCAGTGCCGATCCAGTACAGAACATCTAGCAAACTGATAGACATGATATTCTATCAAATTTTCTGTTGCATTTTCTACCACACTTGTCAGAGGCCAACTAAAAAATAGGAGTGCTCCTCTTAGAAGAATTCCTTTCGAAACTGTTTCTTTTGCATTGGGCAGAATGCAGTGAAACATTTCACTAACTAAATAAATCCAAGATAAGAAAGAGCAGTAAAAGAATGGTGACTACAAATTTTACATTTCCATGTGCAGTATGTCATAATCATACCTATCTGCATATCTCAATGTATTCAATGTGTGCTCACAGGAACCAGCATTAGGAGAAATGCAAGAGATCATTACAGTCTTGGAGTTCCCCACGAAAGAGTCCCGAAGCACCTCAGTTAACTTGCTTCCTCTGAATGGAATATGAATTTGATCATTGTCCAGTGCCCTGATGCACTCTTTCAATGCCAGTAGACTCTTGTTGATCTCTGCTCCCTCAATTCTATATATCACCAAAAATGTAGTTTAAGTGATATAAAACAGGTAAATACAAAATATTCCTAAGGTGCATGTCATTACTTGTAACATCAACCAGATTCTTGCAACACAATACTGGACTAGTTGCAAAATTTCCAACTTGATTGATACTGTCTTTGCACCTTTTGTCTTTGTTTGGGGTAATAGAATGAAGATTAAGTTCAATTTTGATGATAAAAAGAAACAAACATAGACTATTCATAATAGACAAAATACAGACCGTGTTTGGCGATCATTATCTGTTGTATCAGCACCACGTTCACTTCCAGCAAGATCAATAAAAGATATCTTTCCTATGACCTTGCCTCCCTTGGATTCATTCCCCTCATTTTGCCTTTTGGATTTATTCACGTCAGGATGCTTTTTAATGGCAAGCTGTAAGATTGCATGCGATCTGGATGATTCTTCATTGGCTCCAGTAGAGCCAGTGCTTCTTGCTGCATTTCCTTTCTCAATATATTCTAGAACAATCTGAACATCTGACACTTCAAATTCCTGTAGTCCAACAATACAAACCTGTTGCCGACCATCTTCCCTCATACACAGTTTCCTGCCAAGGAAATCAAATAATTTCAGATAATCAACGATGTGATAGACAAACAAGATATCAAAAATGAATTTTTTCTGAAAAGATAGCCAAGCATGTCACCACAATGCGTCAAATGTTTTGCTTGACTCAACCACAAGTTTTAATCCCAAATTAGTTGAAGTCAACCATATGGATTACCTTTCTCCCCTCACATTGATTTTGAGTTTCTTTGGAGACATTTAAACACAAACTCAAACTCAAAATCTTAGACCCAAATGATTGAGGTCGACTACATGAATTTGTCTTTTCCATTCTCCACGATCTTCTACTAGCTCCTCATGTATGCCTAGATCCTCCAATTTATACTGGATTCGCCTATGCCAAGTTAACTTGAGCCTACCTCTCCACTTCTTCTATGTTGGCAACACTAGAGTCTCGACTTGTCTGATTGGCACCTCAAGAGAACGCCACCTAATATGTCCAAACCAATAAAATCTTCCATTCTTTGCTATATCCACGATTCTCACAACTCTCACTTTGTCCCTAATACACTAGTTTTGGATTCTATCTACTCACGTGTAGTCACACATCTATCGTATCATCCACATTTTAGTTATACTCAATTTGACAATATGCTTCTTCTTAATTATCCAACACTCACTATAGTACAACATGATAGGTCTTATAGCTGTGCGATAAAATTTTTCTTTCAATTTTAGAAAGATTTCACGGTCACAGAGAATCTACATCATCTACCTCCATTTCAACCATTCTAATTTAATCGTACGACTAACATCTTCGTCACATTCCCAATCCACATGTAAGATTGAACTCATATATTTAAATTGGGTACCCGACGAGAGGACTATTACGTCCAAAATTACTTTGACCTCTTCAACTCGTAGGGTTTCGCTAAATCTAAAGTGCATATACCCTATCTTCGTCCTTCTATTTTTGAACCCATTAACTTCTAACTCATTCTCCATCATTTAAGTTTTTGTTATTATTGTCTGCAAATGCTAACATAATATTATCTACAAACATTATACATCAAGGTAAACTCTCTTGTATATCTTTAGTTATTTCGTCCATGACAATGACAAAAAGATATGGGCTTAGAACAAATCCTTGAAGTAACCTAATTGACACAGGAAAGGTTTTAGACTCTCCTCTTAGGTAGAAAACCTAGGCAGTTACACCATTGTACGTGTCCCTGATGATGTTAATAATCAACTTTGCACCATTTTTTCTCCTAGCACTGACCAAAGAACCCCTTTTGGGACTCAGTCAAAGGCCTTTTCTAAATCAAGAAAAATTATATAGACATCTCTCTTCAGATCTTTGTATTTCTCTGCTAAAGATCTAATTAGAAAGATGATTTCTATAGTTAACCTACCTGACATGAATCCAAATTGGTTTCTTGAGATTTTAGTACACTTCTGAAGTCTGCTCTCCATAATCTTCTTACATAACTTCTTAGTCTGACACAAGCTTGATACCTCTATAGTCCTCACAATCTTGTATGCCCCCTTTTCCCCTTAAATAGCAGAATGATGATGCTTTTTCTCCATTCATTTGACATCCTTCCGGAGGTAGCTATTTTATTAAAGAGAAGGGTAAGTCACTTTACTCCGCTCTCACTCAAACATTTCTAGACTTCAATATGGATGTTATCGAGACCACATGCCTTTGAGTTCCCCATTGTTTATGGCGCGAGATGCACTTCTAAAGAAGTAAATTTTTTGAAAGGATTATACCCTTTGCCCTTGGTCCCTTGCCGGCTCCATCGTACTTTCTGAGACAGGTCCATTAAGAGTGTTTCAAAGTAACATTTCCACTATTCTTAAATGTCCTTATCTCAGGTTAACAACCTCCCCTTCCTATCCTTAATGCACCGAATCTATCCTAGGTCTCGAGATCTCTTCTCTCTCAACTTGGCCAGTCGATAAATATCTTTCTTACCTTCCTTTGTACCTAATTCAGCATTAACTGCCCTTTTGGTTCACTCTTATCTCTTTTATATTGTTTAAAGATCTCGCCGATGCTACAGTTAGGCAAATTCACCATCACTCTCTCTTGCTCTTCACTGCTCTCTAAACTTCATCATTTCACCACCACAATTCCTTCATAGGTTGACCCCACCAGTAGACTTGCCAAGAATATTTTTTCTTGTCGTCTTAATCTTCGATGTCATACTAGCTAACATTGACTTGTACTCTCTATTTAGGTCCCATTCCCTAAGTTTGGAGACCTCATTCTTAAATGTCTCTTGCTTAATCCCCCTCAGTTCATGCAATTTGATGCTATGGGAACTCTTCTGCCACATGTTATATAATTGTCCTAGGACCTTAAAATCTAATACCCGAAGTTTATATTCGATTGTGAGAGTTTCACTAGGTATGACTTTGCGATCCTTACACAGAATGTGGCTCATTTTCTATTAAGGATAAAGTCAATCTAGCTCTTGCTCTTCCCGTTCTTAAACATTACAAGGTGGGAATCTTTCTTGATGAAGTGAGTACTTGTTAGGAGTAGGTCGTAGGCCACTGTGAACTCCAAGATATTTTTCTCCTCTTCGTTTTGCTCCCCATAACCAAAACCTCCGTGAACGCTCTCAAATCCACTCCCTTGGGACTTGGCATGACCATTAAAATCACTACCAATCAGGATGCTCTCCTCATTCGATATCCTTCACATGATACCATCCATGTCTTCCCAAAATTGAACTTTCAGCTCACTACCGGCCTCTATTTTAGGATGCATAATCTCTGAATACATTGATTACCTCTTAATAAGTAATCATCTTAACTAAAATGATCTTATCACCCACTTGAACCACAAGCACTACATTGTCCACTATCCAAAATGATTCCAATTTCATTTTTAATTGACACATGTCATATATACCAAAGTTTGGTACTTGACTTTCCCACCTCTTTGGCTTTTTTCCCTTTCCATTTGGTTTCATAGATGCAAGCAATATTGAACCGACATCTCTCCATCGTGTCTAATAGCTTTATCAATTTACCTATAAGAGTTCCTATATTCTAAGTACCAATACGTAACCTTATCTTTGACTTAAGCCGACTAAGGTTGGGCTTGCACACACTCCTGTTTCGACGATAACGAAAGGCTAATCTACCCCACCCTTCCTAATCTAATGCTCTCCTTGTCCTAAAAGCCCACCTCCAACATAAACCCTACTTTGCGACCCTAGGTGGGTGGGTCTCACCCTACCCCAACTCACGGTATCTCTTACCCTCGAACTCCAACTTGGCTTAACACAAGAATAATTAAAATTCGAATCTATGAAAATAGAAATGACATAAGTTTTACGCCGGTTGTCACCTACCACAACCCTCTTCTTTTCTCATCCGGGCTAGGGACCGACAATGGCAGGACTAAATACTAAATATTAATAAATATACAATAAATATAAGTCACGGGTACCAATATGAACTATGTCAAACTTAATAAAACACTAGTAATATGTAAAAACAAATTAGCAACAAGTTGTAACAACAATTTAATATGATAGCAAAGCAAATGAAGTACATGATCAAACAGTTTATCAAATGATTAAAAAACTATCATGCTGATCACGTTTAACAAGCAGTGTAAATAACTAAGCATGCAATCAATTATATAAACTTAGCGTAACATGGATATCACTGCTTAGTACATGCAAAATGTATAAAGCTCTTACTCTCTAATCACAAGATAAACATTGCTTATTTGATTACATATGTTTAAACAAATAACTTATTAAAACATAAATTTCTTAAATCTATTATTCTTCTCTAATATGATGGGGCAAAAGATGGAAGGTTGGAGAAGATAAAACTGGGATGCAGGTGGCTGAACATTATCACATCCTTCTACCATCGGGGATGAAGCAAACCGAGAAAGGAGCCCGGTTTACGGATCAAGTCACCAGTCCAGCACACCAAGCAAAAATGTCCTCTTTTACACAGCTCAAGTGCCTAGAGAGAGCAAAGCCAGAAAATGAGTGCTGCAGCTTGGAAGCCCGGACAATGAACCAAGAGAGCAGCACAGTTCCCAGATCAAATCGCTACTCCGGCACACCAAACAAAAGCGTCCTCCTTCAACAATTCAAACACCCAGAGAGAGCAAAGATGAGTGCTGCTGCTAGGAAGTGCAGCCGATAACTGAGATCCCCGCCTATGCCGATACCACAGCACAACAATACAATCACAGAAGCCTTTTGATTAGATCTCCTCACAAACCAGAAGGAGCTAAAAAAGGATGGAACCCAGACTCTTCTCTTGGAGACATTTAAATTATCAAAAACATATTGAATTACCCTCCTCTAAGTTAACTTATGCCTACCACATTCTTTTTTATTTTACTTTTAAAAAAAGATTTTTTGTTTACTTTTTAATTGGAACCTCATTAGGTCTACAATTACTACGATCAAGCCATCTCAGTCTTACATTTTTCAATGTCTATAATTACTCTCATATTTTTATACTATATTTATTATGTATTCTATCAAATCTAGTATGACTATATCCATTTTAACATCCTCAATTAGCAACACTTACCTATAAAACATGTTTTCCTTTATTATTTAACATTCACCACCATAAAATGTTGTCTTATAACTTTGCATTAACTCCTTTTTCCAATTTTAGTAAAATCATGCGATCACATGGAACCCTTGCAGCTAATCTTCATTTTATTTATCATGCTTTAATTATATAATTAACATCCTCATAAAATTCTTCATCTTTATGATAACTTAAACCAAAATATTTAAACTAAACACATTGAGATGAAATTTATTACTCTATTCAAACTAACTCTTTCTTCAATTGTTCTTTGGTTTTCATCAAATTTACGATGAACATATTTTATCTTAGTTCTATTTATCTTGAAATTCTTAAAATTTAAAGTGTTTTTCTAAAATTCAAACTTCCTATTAAAATATTTCTTGTGTCTCATCTATCACAACGTCAACAAAATTCATAAACTAGGATAGCCATCTTGTATATTCTTTATTAATTCATCTATAACTAATGTAAAAAGATAATGACTTATCGTAGCTTCATGATGAAAGTTAGTTGAAATAGAAAATACACTTGTTTCTTATTCAATTGTACAAGCACTTGTAGTTATTTTATCGTGCATATCTTTTATCACTTGTCTATAACTAACAAGTATCATCTTTCGCTCCAACACCTACTAGAAAATATCTTCTGATCACAAACACAAGTCTTTTTCGAGTCAATAAACATCATATATAAATCTTTCTTGATATCTTGACATTTCTCTATTAGGCTTTAAAAAAATAACTTCCGTTATAAATTGACCAAGCATAAATCTAAATTGATTAGCTGACATATATGTATCGTTATCCCTAATGTACTCGTTACGGATTCTATCTACTCTTGTGTGGCTACACATCCACAATAGCATTCTCATTTCAGCTACACTCAATAGATCAATATGCTTCTTCTTCGTAGCCCATACCATAGATCATGGCAGGTCTTATAGCCATGCATTAGAATTTTTCTTTCAATTTTAGAGAGATTTTACGACCACATAAAATTCATGTTGACTGCCTCTATTTGAACCATTCCACTTTAATCCTATGATTGACATCTTTGTTACATTCTATGTCCATATATAAGATTGATCCCAAATATTTAGATTGGGTACATAATGTGAGAACCTTTTCGTTTATTTTCAATATGTTTAATGAGATCTCTTATAAGTTATAACCAAAATATTCTTTCCATTTAGTATACTTTGCATGAGATCATATATATCCTCTTAAAATCTTTCTTTAATCTTATTTCTTAATACAATTTGTAGAACATAAGCACTAACTACATTAATTATTCCTATTTATATAAATATTTTAATCAAAATAAATCTATCTCATAATATTTTAGTGACAAGACTGCATTCTTTAATGTTTATCAACAATGATACCGAACTCATTTTTATTTTTATCTTTGCTTATATATCATAGTTTATAATTTGTATTTTCTACTTTTCTACATTTTACACCAATTCATTTGGTTTCTTAAATACAAGCAATATTAGTCTTTCTTCTCTCCATACTATCAACATGTTCCACATGTTTATCTACAAGTGATTCAATATTTCAAGTACTTATTGTTATCTTTCTTTCAATCTTTTATTTTTAAATTTTTTTTTCTTATAACATAGTTGTCAAAGTAGGCAAGGCATTTAAGGTGTTCAAGAGTACCAATTTTGCTTAGCCAATAAGACGGCACCTAAGCAATAAAATTAGATGTTAATACTATATATATGAGTGTACATACATATATATACAAATATACACATAATTAAATATACATATTTATGTATATATACAAACATATATAGATAAATACAAGTATAAATGAATGTGCATGCATATAAATGTTTTTTATTAATGTAATTAGGTATCATTGGGTATATATTTTTAGAAAAGAGTTAATCTTAATAAACTTCATTGTAAATATGAAATACTTATACAAATCCAATCCAAATGTGGGAGAGATCAAGAAGATGCAGAGTCATTTATTTGCCTGGCTAATCAAAAGGCGTAGTCAACGGACAACAGGTGAATATTCCTGTACTATTCCTTGTTGGTCCCAAGGGATGGAGGAGGCTAGGTTAGCCGAGGTTAGCCGAATGATGGTTATCGGTTCAAGGACGCAAGATGACCTTGCTAATTTATTCTTGGTTTTTGAGTTTATAATATTATATTATAAATTTATAAATATACTAATTTTTCTAATTTTTCTAATTATAATAAATATATAATTTATATAATATAAATAATAATATAATATAAATAATTAAAAATCTAAATATATGTAAACATATAAGTGATGGTGATACATGTTAATATGTTTTCACTATTATTAAACAGGCGTTGACAAATTGCGAATCAACATTGCAAGGCCGCATAGCTAGGTGCCTTGGGTTACCAAAAAGGTTCCCTAAGGTGGCACAACAAAAGCACCTTGGTGCCTAGGCGGCACCTAGGTGCCAGCTGTGTCCCTTGACAGCTATTTTCTATAATAATGTCTATTAGTTTTTAAGTTTATTCTAAACCTTGTCTTCAAATATTTAAAAACGTTGATGTTGCAAACAATATAGTTCAAACACATTGTTAAGGACATTCTGTAGAAGTTAGATCTCAACATACAGGATCCATTCTTATGCACCTTTTGTATACAATTGTTGCCTTTTAACAATTTGCAACTAATTTTCAGTTTTTCAGATTGTAACTTTTTAACAATTGAAACATTATGTTCTCCTGACAATAAAAGCAGACATGAGAAACCAAACCAGATTACCATCTATTCGAAATTCACATGATCTCCTCGAGGCACATAACTTATGCCATATAGATTAATCTGCGTGGTACAAACATCACATTTCAGAGAAGTGTCAAATTTTGAATCCAGGTTGCATTACATGGCCTAACAAATTTTGGGATGATCAAAGTATCAGTTGCCAGTGAAAACGGCACAAGTAAAGTTAGTTTCCTAATGAAGAAAATGTAAATTTGCATTTATACCCAAATCTTTTAACTGTTGTAAAGTTCTACGGGACTTCATCAAAACAATGAAAGCAACTTCAGAATTCATCTCTGGTAGAACTCTAACCATAAAAGATGTAAAATAGAACAATAGAGCTTATAAGTGCAAAAAGGCACTTATAAGTTGTTACCCAACATCCTCAAAAGGTCGTGATGAAAAGATTTAAATATTAATCCGAAGATGCAATACTATATTTGTTGCAAAATACTCAAGTATTGCAAAAGATATATGCACAAAATTGCATAAATGTCATATAATATAAATATAACGATTCTCAGTACTAAAAATGCATAAAATTGCATTTTATCTGTATATATATTGAGAACTTAACAAAACCGTTGATGTTTCAAGAAACAGCAATTATGAATAAAAATCAAATCAATCTCCACCTTTCAGCCTTTCCTAAACTGCATCTACATGCCAAAAATTGATTGAAGTTGCTTCCACGTATCAGTCCTATTATTATTTGTATTCCCATATGCATATCCATTAGGAGTTAGGAAGTCTAAAGATATCTGGCTCCATTCATCTAACATCTTAGCACCAACAGTTGGCTATTTCATATCCCCCCCACGTGCCACAGGCAATCCATTTTCTCTCTCCCTCTTCTGCCCTCTCTCTGTTTCCCATCAGCTGGCTATACCTTGTCTGCAATCCCACAGAGAGGCCCCTCACCATTGGCACCTTGCTTTATGCCATACCTTGCCTGGGTCTATTACTCTCTCATGGATTGCAAAATCGGATAGGAATCGACCAATGCCGGAATTGAATCGGTCAATTCCTCCTATTCCCAATTGAAAGACTAATTTTGACTTGAATTCCTCCAGAATCAGTCGAATCGGTCTTGAATCAGTCAAATTAGATTGGAATCGGAATCCTAATTTTTTATATATTTTTTAAAAAATCAGACTGAATCGGCCGGAATTGACCAAAATCAAAATCGGAAATTTTTAATTCTTTTTAAAAAATCCCAATTCCAGATCGGTTTCTCTTCCTAAGGATCAGTCCGAATCGGACCGATCCAATCCGATTTGAATCGGATCTATCCCCACTGATTCGGTGACTGATTCTGATCAAAAAATCCTTGATTGCTCTGTGTATATGAGAGAGAGAGGGGGACCAAACAGCTTGTAGGTATAATAGACAGAGAGAAGAAAACATAAGAGTGATATATAAAGGGGCGGGGTTCGATTCCCGGCTGAAGCCAGGCCACCCCCTGGGGGGTGGATCCTGTGGGGATCGAGCTCGATCCCTCGCCGCGTGCTGCACTGCGCGAGTCCTAGCCGCTGCGCCACGTGTCCAAAAAAAAGATATAAAAAGGGGCATTTTTGTAAAAAAGGAAAATTGCACAAGTAATTACATTTGGGTTTTAGATATCATCTGGAAGATTCTAGGGACTTGTAAGATCTCACTTTTTTATAGAAGACATATTTGAATAATGATAAGAACCATATGTAGAAAACCCTTACTAACTATGTGACAAACCCTGCAAACATTTAAGATATAGAAATTTTACTAAACAAACCGTCCCAATGTATTTTAATGATCTTCACATGTTGAAATAAATCCAAATAAAACCAAATATGAGATGTCAAAAGAAACACTTACCCTAATGATATGGGGGTCCACATTTAACCATCCTATTCCTCAAATCTGCAAAATGAAACCAACAAGACCTTGGATTGCTCACCCAAATATTGAGGTCCAGATATGTAATGTGCATTTTTTTCTGTTGTGTTTTGAGCGTAGCTCATTGAGCAACTTGTTACTTGATCGAGCCAAGCTTGAGCCAAGCTCAAGCTCAGTTTAAACTCATTAATGAAGTTCAAATTTAAGCTCATTTAAAAAGCTCAAACTAGAGTTTAAGCTGTGATGACTAGATGAGGTCCGATTTCAGCTGACACAATAAGTTTAATTAACATTGTATAACTATTAATTGCTCAATTCATTTTTTAGGAATAAATTGAGTAGTTAATCGAGTACTTAAGAAGCTACTAATGAGTTTCATCAAGTTGAGCATGGGTTTTTATCAAGCTCGGCTTGTTAACAAGTTGAAATTTTTTCCTTGCTCAAGATTTCTCATTTAACATAATAAACAAGTCAAGTGGAGGCCTTCATCGAGCAAAGTCTCGAGCTACTTATCAAGTGCGTTACCACATTTGCACCTCTAACGCTAAGGGAGATTGGTGGAGGCCAAATCAACGCAACCCACAGTTTCGTGTAACAAAAAGGTCAAAATGGATCATGCTCCCCTCCATTAAATATGATTCTTCCCCGGTTTAATGACCAGCTCAAATTTGAAATTCACAAAGAAACATAAGTGAAAAAAAATTCCAAGTTCTTGTATGTACATAAACCATAATTTTTTAGAAGAAAACAGTACTAATCAGAGAACATGGATAAACATAACTTGCTCACTACTACGATATTGAGAATCATAATAATATTTAGAAATCCAGTAATAAAAATTGTTCCTGCCTAATATTGTCAGAATGTAATTCTTTCATGGGTAGTGAAAATGATGTAGTTAAATTTCTTCTGGGCAACAGTTAAACTAACCTTCTGTCACTGAGAAGATCAAACAGTTTCCCACCATATATCTCAAAGTAGCTAAGCCACAATTTAAACTTTTGGTTACGATAAACTGGTTGATGCAATAACTTAAAAATATCCTCTGCAGCCCTCAAGGGTAACGGTTGCATTGTAAATGTCTTGCCACTGCCTGAATACCAAATCAAAACATATGAAATTGTTAGTTGTTAACTACCTGATAAAAGCATCATTCAAAGAACATATGAAAAGAAAAGTATCTTGATTTAGAAGTCAAGAAAATGGTAGAATAAAACGGTAACAACTGGTTTTTTTAGGAAATATTTTCAGTATGTTGTCCAGGATGACACTTAGAGCCATGTCTATGTGCAGACATATTTTGAAATTCAATATACCATCTAGTATGAGCAATTTAAGGATAGACTGAAAATTTTTTTTTTTTGCTGAATCCATCCTTTACATCAAAAACTTCAGGACTTAAGAAATAATGTAGCAGGGACAGCAGAAAACATACAACAAGAAAGGGGAATCACAAAGCATAAAGCAGACAATCTAGGAGCTGGATATGTTGAAGATTCTGGCAAAAAATGGTCGAGTTGTCTCACATTCTGTAATGACCAGCATGGTGAGGACACCAGAGCTAGAGACCGGTTTGAGCATGCATAACGATGACATTATCGATGATTAGGTTCTATTTGGCTTGGAGATCGAGGACCGTATGCTTTTGAATGGTTTAGTTAGGTTTTTCTTTTCATACTGATTGTTTTGCATTTTTCCTAGAATGTTTAGATATGTTTTTCATTTTATACACATTTTAAGAGCATTTAGAGCATTTTCATTTTTTTAGCATTTTAGGGTGATTTTCAGCATTTTGGCCCTATAGATAGGGACCCATCCTTGTAAGGTCAGATATGACGAATAGAAAATGGAAATGAGCTTCGGATGCCCAGTTTGCCCTTCTCCCTTCTCTTGTAAGGTCTCCCCCCCCCCAAATGTCTTTTCCCCTTCTGCCCCTAAATATCATCTTTCCTCTTTTAACCCTGAAACCCTTGCCTTAAAACCTCGACATTCGTCTCCTCCCTCCGTCGTTTGCTCAGATGGCTTCTTCCCTCTTTTGTCTTCTGCTCTGTTCCGCCATCAGAATAAACCCTAGTGGTTCTCCTTCACCGCTGTTCCAGCTCTTCCAGTGCTCCTCTTGCCTCAGTGCTGAAGAGAAACTTCTTTTGCTGCTCTTCTTCTACTTTCTCTTCTTCGGCATCCTCAGAACTCCTTCTTCAGAGTTGGTGAGTCGGTTGTTGTTATTATGTATGATCCTTGCTGGGATCTGATCTCTCCTCAGAGATATCCTGTTTTTTGGTTTTCTTCATGGTGGAAACCTACTCTGACCGAGTTGGAGACATAGAATACGTCGATGGATCATTTGGCATGCTGTTTACTTGAGCACTCCAGCTGGATCTGATGGTTCTCCTCCAATGAAGATGGCGTTCAGGGTGTTCTCCTTCAATGCCATCTGTGATCTAGTAAGCTGCATTGGATCTAGTGATGCTGGTTGTTCCTTTATTCACCTACTAAGCAAGTGCTAGCTCTTCTCTTTTCTCTGATCTAAAGTTCTCTTGTTCTTGCTGTCTTGAGACATCCGGTATTGATGTTTTCAGTTGGATGAGCTCTTAGTTGCTTCGATCTATTTCTATAATGAAGGTAGCTATTAGTTTGTATCTGACTCCTCTTTCTGCACAAGGCTGAGATTGGTTTCGTCGTTTCCCAGATAAAGAGTTGCTGAAATTTATTTTGATAATACTGGTTGGTTGATTTACCTTGGTTAGCACTTACGCCGATGGTAGTCCGATTTTCAGTGGTCCCTACAGTTTAATAGCTCAGTTCAAAATGACCTTCGTACGAAGTTGATATAAGAAAAGAGGCTAATCTTTTGGAATGAGTTTTGTTAAGCTCTTTTCTGTCGATCTGTAATATTCTCTGATGAGAATTAAATAGTTGGGAAATGATATCATAAACCTCACGTTGGTTATTTTCTTGGAGAAGAAACTTGTCAAGAAACCAAAGCTGGAAGTGATCACATCTTGAAGATTTAAATCGGTCATCCAAATTCGATTTAAACTTCCTCAGACTGCTACTCTTCTCAATCATTGATGTTATTACTCAGCATATTGGTACCTTGCATATTCTTTTCACAGATCTGATACTCCTGGTGACACTACGTGACGCTGATATGAGATCTTTTGTTAATTCCTTGATGTTCTCTTGAAATGATATTAGTGAGGACAATCCGATCCCAACTTTCGGTGGTGAGAATAATGTTCTGAGCCATTGACAATAATGATTCTCTGAACTGAGTTCTGAGTCCTTTTTAATTCTAAAAAAAATAATCTTGAATACTGTTGCCGTTTGAAACCAAGTTGTAGAGATCACTATTTCAAACAGTTCAATGGCAAAAGAAAAGAAGCTACATGGTTTTCTAGTCAACCTAAGGATAAGCACAGTCCCATTACTTGTGTCAACCTATTACCACCCTGCGAAGTGTGGGTCATTATCTAGGATCTATAAAGCCTATTAAAGTTCTTATGTATAAGGACTTGTGCTTATCTTTCAGCCGAAGAGGCCTTCCCGGCATCTAGCTGTGGAGGTACTTTCTTAAACTCCCACCCTTGCATGTTTAAATTTGTTCTGCTACTATCCTTGTTGTGTTGCCATGCCTGAAAGCGAGCAGGTCCTAGCTAGTAAATCAAGTTGTTGGTTAAAGGCGAGCTTAATAAAGAAAACTTTAAACTAGATAACAAAAATCTATTTTGTTAGATAATTGAACCAATTTTCAAAATTAAAAAGAATTTCCAAAGTGGCATGTTCTCTAATTAACAATTAATTAAAAGAGAAAGCAAGCCATATCCTAAATGTCTAACTAGATCTTTTAAATAAATGAAAAAGACTTAATCTGACTTTGGAGTTAGTCTCTTGGATTGTGCTTAACTAGCTTGATCATACTATTTAGACTAATTTCAAACCTGTACGCCATCACAGCATGGAGCACCTATCTAGCTCTCACTAGAATGAGACAGCTCACAGTTCAGTTCAGGACTCTGACTGTTCGTCCAATGGATGTTTTGCCACCTTTCCATCACACTGCAGATAGTTTATGGCATAGAATTGCAGGCTCTTCATTACCAAAATATCTCCTCTTTCATATCTCAAAGAATACTTTCTTGGGTTCACATACTTAAAAGTGTTAAACATTTCTGCACAATATTTTATAGCAGAATGAAACTTCTCTGATAAGACTCATAAGAGTGATAAGGATAATACAAATTTTGGTGTCTAATCTTAGCATTTATCTGGTAAGGGTAGATACATTGTACATCCTAATAAATGTAAATTACATACAATATTATAAATGTATTTGACACTCATTCCTCCCACTTCTTTCCTTTGCAGCAGGACTGAAAATTGCAAATGATCTGTCTTTTATTTTATTTTTTTGAGATTTTTACTTTAATATGTAATGGAGGTGCAATATTCAAAGCCAAGATCCTTGTTTGCACAGTACTCTGACATAAGGCATGGCTATCAGCATTTGGTATATGACATTGACAGTCTGCAAGTTCTGCAAATTGCCATTATTCAAAGAAGATGATCAGACATCTCTCGGTGTGTTAATCAATAAATAAGCATTTAACAAAATGAGACAGCAGTTATGCAGGTGACACTTTTCAGTTTCGGTGATTAGATTAGTTACCACAGGAAATATTTTGTCCATTCAACAAAAACTCCATTTAACTTGTGTCTCTGTTTTTTTCCAGTCAGGAAGTACAGATAAATATTCAAGTCCTTTGAATACAGCAGCATGAGGTGACAGCTTCCAATAGATCATGTGCGGCATATCAGATTGTAGCATTCATTGTATTCTATAATCCATAAACAAAGTGATGTGGGACGAGGTGGGACGGACCGGCGACGTGGCGCTGCAGCGGACCGTGGATGAGCTCAAAAGACCTAGGCAATGCAGGAAACAAGCAAAACCGGGCTTAAACCGGTCAAAACGGACCCAAAATATGTCGAACTATGCCCGAATTGCTCAAAACGGGCCTGAACCGGCCCCAAAATGACTTGAACCGGCCTGAACCGCCCCCAAACAGCCTGAACCGGCTGGTTTAAGGCCTGAACCGGCCTCTGGAGGGTCAAACCGGGCCAAACCGGCCTTGAACCGGGCTGAACCGGCGGCCTGACCCGGTCTGGACGTTAGACCGGCGGCTTGGCTCGATGGCGGGCGAACCGTCGCTGGGCTGGCCAGGCGGAGGCGAACCGGCGGCGGTTCGCTCGAACCGCCACTTAACGGGGGGGGTGGCTCTCCGTGGTTGGCCGCGAGGGAGGGGGGACGCGGCCGGCTCGCCGCGCGCCGCGTACCCCCCGGGTTGTCGTCTTTGACCTCGCGAGCTCGCGAGGGCTTCGCCTCGCGGCCGCGGTGGCACTGCCTGCGGGAGGAGGAGACGCCGCAGTCGGCGCCGGACGCCGCCACCGCCGTCGTCGGAGGGGAGAGGGTGGCCGGAAGGCCGTCGTCGCCACCGGACGTGTTCGGTGGAGCCGCCGTTGCGGGAGGAGAAGACCGGAGGCTGCTGGAGCCCTAGCGGGCCGCGCGCACGGACAGAGCCGCAGACGCAACTCTTCTTCTTCCTCCGTTCTTCTGCGTCTAACAGGGGCCCAAATGGGAGCAAGGAGGTGGATGGAGGTACTCCGGGGATCGCCGGAGGCGGGGTGGACGGATCGGAGACAGTCGACGTCGCCGGAGGTGTCGAAACAGACGTAAACGGAGGTGAACGGTGTCGGTAAGGTTCCAAATCGAACCCGTGAAAGGGGAAAGGGGAATGAATGGCTCGGAGGCCGCTGGACGGAGGAGGGGGATGAAGGCACCCATGCCGGAGGGTCGCGAAGGAGACCGGTCCTCACCGGAGGTGGAGTCGAAAGACCTCCATCGTGGAGGGGGTGAAGGGGAAGGGGCAGCGCCCCAGCACAAGGGGCAGCCCCCTAGGGTCCCAAAATTCAACTAAACTTCTCTCTCTATTCCAAACAATGAGCTCACTCTTAAATAGAGGAGCTAAGTTTACAAAGAGACCTTAAAGACGACTAATTACATACATGGACGAAAAATAAAAGACATGAACTCAAAAGACTTCAAATAATTACAAATATGTCCAAATGGACGTAAATACAAATAGACCCCAAAATGGACCGGACCGGGTCCCCATCACAAAGACAGAAGAAAGGAGCTGAAGAATCATCCAATGATGTAAGCTCCGCATAAAGCCAGTAGCCTTTTACATTTGCTGCAATCTAATAACATGTAACAGGTTGGAGATCAGGAAAGCTGTACCTGTCTGACCATATGCAAAGCACGCAGCCTTTGTTTTCTCAAAGATGGTAGGAATAATTGGTTCTACAGTAATCTGGTAGACCTGTCCAGAAAAGAGAAAAAATTTACAACAATTTGCATTGATGTGTCAACTACATGGATGGCTATAAAAAGAAAATAATGAAAGAAGAGTCAGAGCACCATTCTGGGATAACTTTTACCTCATCATTGTTCACATTCTCATCAAGAACAGCATCAAAATAGAATTCATGCTTCTCCACGTATGCAGTGAGATCTACCTAAAATATATCACTAATAATCAGTTTTTCAATTCAAGATGTGGAAAGAAAGGGCTCCACGTCTTGATAAGAAAGCCTTAAATATAGATCCAAAAAGATTAATAAAAAATGTGAAGTGTCAGATTATCTTTTTTTATCATCCACACATTAGATTGAATAATCAAACTAGTATATGACAAAGATGAAGTAGCACGGGAGTGGGGGAGTGATCTTCATCAACTGGGGTTCAGCCTTTCATTTTTTCAATCACAAAGAATGAATTAGAAAGTAGATGTCAGGTCAGCAATATGATGCATGTTCAACTCCATCGGGTTCATCCAACTCAAGACCTTTTAATGATGGGAGGGATCCATATATATTTTAAATTGACACTACCAATGAAAGACTTCCAATATGTCCATGTAAAGGTTAATTCTCTATAATGTAGACCACTATGCACAGAAGGCCTAAAGAACCATTGGCTACAATTCAATGATGGATGAATAAGTATAACTGATGAAGATGGGAAAGCATTAAGGATCTTCTCAGAACAGTTTGCCATATCGGAATATTCATTTATTGATGAAATTAAAGATATTAACATGGTTGCATAAAAACAGTGACAAAAGGCAAATTGTTCAGCATTTTAGTTGGCATCACCTATTTCCACATGCTTATGTGCATTATCCGTTTGTGAGAGGAAAATTTTTGACACGTAGATCAGGTTGTAACAATTTAAGCTTTTAATCATATGATATATAATAACACAATAGGTGGCCGACTGCATTTGGCAGCAGGACATCAGAATTTGTTTTCATATAGAAAGATGTGTGCTTCGATAGCAATGGCAAAAACCTGCTCTGCTAACCATAAATAACAGTTAATGCAACTTTCTAAAGTGATACCAGGACATGTCAACAAGAGAAGTATGCAAGTGTAAAAATGTCCTCACAAGTGCCATCTCTACAAGCTACGAAGTTCATCAAAAGCCTGTGTGACAGCAGATGTCTCCTGTGGAAACCCCAAATTTCCATGATCATAATCATGATGATATATGATATGAAAATATATAGATATGATTGGTGTGGTATATATACCCCAATTTTCCATGATCATAATCATGTTCATATATGACATAAAAATATATAGATATGATTGGTGTGGTATGTATATGAGAACATGTAGATGAGTTCCAAAACTTCCAAAGTGTAAACATAGGCATCTCCCTATAATTTAAAAAAAAATTAACCACATCTAAAACTTCAAGGTTATCAAGCAGGTTCATAAAAATATATTTGGACCTCCCCTCACCAAACATGTGTTAATTTGACCTTAATTATATTGAATAATTACGTGAACACTGTAACACCATATCGTATAAAGCAATTGATTTACACCAAACATGCATAATAACATGGAGACAATATTTGCTTCCAATGGTACTTGACTTGAGAAGCTTAACATGATTTGTTTATTTATTTTTTCAATAATTATTTTTACTCACCAACAATTTTACTATGCAATAGATGTTTTATGATTTAGAAATTACCTGATATTTAAATAATTTTATTTATTTGTTGTCATTTTATAAACTAGTTCTATCATCTCCATTTTTGACTGATTGTATTGATTTTTCTGATTTGTTAATCTTTATAGATTTGCTCATTTGTAACATATTTGATTTCTTTTTATCATTTTATTACTATGATTCATTAATATTTTATTGATTTATTTAGCGAACTCGACATTAAAATATTTCTAATTTATGCGTCATTATTTCCTTTATTAGTTGTTAGTTTACTATTATTTATTCTATTTTTATATTTTTATTATCTGTATTATTTTTATGCTGCATTGTGTGCCCACCATTTATCACTAATTATTATTCTTATCATTTGCTTAATTTGATAATTAAATTAGGTTTAAATTTGTTTATGAAATAAATTATGTATCATTTGTTGTCCATTTTACGTATTGTTTTATTAAGTTAGCTTGACTAAGTTTATCCATGTACATAATAAATGAGGCATCAAAAGGGTCTTTTCCCTATTTAATTTCATGTCCTTATCTTCATAAAATATCTATCAAACATACATAGAGGTATCGTGTAGGGTGGTGCACCCTTACACATTAACTCCCAATTATCTTTAGCCATTGTCATGTTCAGACACATACGATAAAATATGTGTTATTATGAAATAAGAGTTCTACCCTTTAAGTTTACATCTTATCATGCCCTTTATGGCATGTGTAGGCATAAGTGTCTTACCTTTTAAGGCCTTTGACTCTGGGCTATCTTTCTTATCTCTTCCCTTCAAGGATTTCCAAGTCAAAATCAGTCACCGAATTGGTGGGGACCAATCTAATTGGAATCGAATCAGTCCAATTCAGACCAATTCTCAGAAATAAAAATAGATCTAAAATTAAAATTGTTTAAAAAATTTAAAATTTTCAAGTTCTATTCCAATTCAGACCAATTTGGACTGATTCAGGCCGATTCGGCCTAAATTTTTTTTTTTAAAAAAAATCAGGATTCCGATTCAGATTACAATCCGATTACGCCGATTCAAGACTGTTTCAGACCGATTCTGACAGAATGCAAGTCAGAATCGGTCCTTAAAGTGGGAATCAGATCGAGATCGACCAATTCAATTCCAGAATTGGTCGATTCCAAACCGAGTTGACCGATTATGAAATCTATGCTTCCCTTGTGTCTTAGGTACTTTTGGAAATGTTGATGTTCTTGTGGGTTTTCTCTTGTGACTTGCATTTTGGGCCCTCTTGAAGTCCTTTTTAAGCAGAGGCTTTTTGCACCTCTTAAAGATTTTCATTAAGCTCCTTAGGAGCTCCTGCAAAATCTCCACATCTCCTTGTATTTTGTCCACATAATGCCCTCATCATTTCCTCTTTTCAAGGTGAGGGGAGGTGACCCAAGAAGTGGTGAGCTTACCACCATTCCCTTTTCTTTCGGTTTTTCTTTTTGTTTGACTGAGTGCCAAATGGGGGGGGAGGAGTAAATCAATAGCTCCCTCAATCTCCTTTTTGCAACCACCCGCAAGGGGCTTGTGACGTGGGTGGGAGGCTGATTTTGGCAGCCAGTGGCGGTGAGTTTTTTTTTCTTCTTTTTCATCTTCTTTTCCTCCTCTTCTCCAGCCCAAAAAGCCCAATGCCCAGAGCTTCAAAGACTTCGGCATAACAAATTTTTCTGCTTGGCCCTTCTTCCTCTCCTTTTTCGGGCCGGCCTTCCTCCTTCCCTTCTTCAGCCAGCTCTTCCTCCTTCGGCCGGCTCTCCTTCTTCCCCATGGCAGGATGCAAAGGGGCCATTACATCACTCTTTTTATGGGAAGAATTGATTCCCGCTCCATTCAAGAAAGTCAACTACCAGGTCATTGACAGAATTATGTTAACTCAGTTCATCCATCAAATTCTTTCTCTACTCGATCCTTTTTGTTACCCCTCTTACAACTGTCATTAATATAATCCAATTTACCCTTCATTATGTGTTTGACTTGGCAGAAGCCAAGTTTCCTAGTTTCATGCATGATTTGTATGCTCATGGGTTTTCAACATAAAGAATGTGAAGTGGTTTGTAATGGATGTAATAAGAAAATGATTTGCTCATTATTCTATCTAGTATGAGTTTCCACTTTTATATATTTATTTTTTACATCCAAGGATGTCAAAAAATTAATTTTATGTGTTCTTTTAGTACATAGTACCAAGACCCAAATAAAATGTTCAACCTGCGTTCATAATCATTAAAAACATAAAGAAGTAATATATCATATTTTTTTTGTAAATGTACTGATTTCAGAATATAAAATAAATTATATGGGTGACAAAAGAGTAGAAAAGCCATTGTATCTAGCCCTTTAAACAGTCCCATGACCTCATTAAAAAGTGAAGAGAAAATTATAAAAATTCAACGAATTGGATCTCTTCTTAACCAAAAAGGTGTGAATATACCTTTTTCTAAGGATGGTCCCATAAAAAAATAAACATTAATTTTCATTTTTATTTTTCAGGGAGCAACATCTCCAATGGTTAAGAAAATAATAAAACAAAATATAAAAAAGCCCAACCTATCTCAAACCAAATCAGGGATCTGGCAACATACATCCAGATTTACACTCAAACTGAGTCATAAATCCGATTATGGACTGTTGACACCAAAAATTTCACAATAATTGAAATCCGCCTCAATCTTCATTTAATTGGAATGGCCCAAGATGGTACCCTCGTGCAACCTGTGATGCAATGCAAGTGCTTAATAGGCTAAGTCTCATTTCAAGATAGGCTCATATCAATGTCAAAATAGGCCCATTAAAGCCAAGGCCGGTCTACCCTTCATATGATTTCACAAGGACAAAGCTAAATAAAGAAAATAAGATTGTTCTCAATCTTACAGGATTGCATGGAATCCTCCATGCACCTATCGGGGTAAGTCCGAGCCTTCAGAGGGTACAAAATAAAAAAAATGGCAATGTGCCCCAACTTGGCACAACCAACTCCCGTGGGACAGGGAGTTCATCGCAATCAGCCAGCCAGAGAAGTCGCAGAGCATATCCGGTCATCCCCAAGTATCCCGGAGGGGGCAACGACTCCTAGACGGAGTCGGACTTGCCATGCCAAGGACTTGCCATCGAGCGGGACTTCTCCCCGATATGAGGAGTCCTTGCCCTATGAGAAGAGGCCCCCGTCGATTATATAAATGTCTCACGGCACCACGCAGAAGAGAAAAAAAAAGGCGGAGAGCAACCGGGAGAACAAGAGGAGGAGGCCTGAAGAAAGAGAAAGAAGGAACGGAGGGAGAAGGTCGAGGAGTAGCAGGAGAGGCCGTCGAGCTTGCCTACCTCTTTTGCCGTCACCGTCGGACCCATCTACATCCCTCGCCGCCATCAACGGTTCTTGCCGGAGATGCCAATCCCGCCGAAGCTATAAGGGCTGCCGAATCAACTCCCCTATCCTGCTGGAAGCACCGGAGGAGCTTGGATACTCCACCGGAGTGGTCGAGACCGTCGGGGTCTTCTTCCTCTGCCGCCAGAGCCGCCGAGCCTTCGCCAGCTTCCGTAAGCCACTGCCGCCGCCGTCAAGGCCAGTAGCTCTTGCCATCGTCGCTGGAGAAGCCTTCTGATGGGGACCGGTACGGACCGGATCGTCCGTTTGTTCGGAGATAGCGTCTTCCGGGTCCTCAGGAAACGACGTAGTTATTTCTTTTATTTCGTAGTGTTAGGATTTTATTTTTATGCATTTTATTTGAATAGTTAGAGTCCTTTGAGTCTTTCTTTTTATTTTAGTCCTTTAGAGGACATATATGTAATTAGGGTTCTTAGAGGTCCATCTTGTAATGTCCAGCTCTATTTAAAGAGCCCAAGTCTTTGAATGAAGGAGAGATGGATGTTTGAAGAAAGGAAGGAGCTCCTCCAGTTTCCCCCCTGTTCCCCTCCGACGTCGGCGTCGTTCCCTCACCTCCGGGTGCTCCCGGTTCTCCCCTTCCCTTCCCGGTGATCCTCCTCACCTCCGGAGCTAGGTCCGGTGCCCTCTTCTTCCCTATCCCGTCCTGTTTCCGACCTACGTAGACTCCTCCGGAGACGCTGCCCTAGGGCCATCCGGACCTTCCCCCACCTCTTCCCCCTCACCCCTACGGTTCCCCCCCCCCCGCTGCCGGAAGCACTGCGGCACCCCCCCTTCCGGACCCGCGCGCACACACGCGCCCTAAACCGAGACACCACCCCCCCCCCCCGCGGCCCCCCTACCCCACGAGCACCCTCCCACAGGGCCTTTGGCCTCCCACGGAGCCTTCCCGAACCCCCTTCCCTCCTACTGAGCCGCCGCGAGCTCGGACCCCAACCCCGCCTCCGTCGACCGTCGAAGACCCCCCCCAAACTTCCCCCATTCCGGCGAAGCTAGTCGGCGGCGACGAAGGAGGAGAGAAGAGAAAGAGGAGGGGGGGCCGGCGGGACCTCCGGCCGCCGCCGCCGCGGCCCTCCCCTCCGTTCTCGCCGCCGCTGCGGCCACCGGGTCCGCCGTGCGCGGAGACGAAGACCCCCCCCTTCTGCGCCGTCGGGGTCTCCGGAGAGACGCCACGAACCCGCGGGCTCCCGCCCCCCTCTCTCTTCTCGAGCCGGCTCCCGGCGGCACGCCACGACCCCCCGGAGGGATTAGTCGCGCGGTCGCGCGGCGCCGCCCCGAGCGGCCACGACCCCCGCGCGGCCCGCCGCGTAAGTGGCGCCGGCCGAGCCGGCGCCGGTTCGCCTTCGCCGGCCGGCTCGGGCGACGGTTCTCCCGCCGACCGGCCGGACCGCCGGTTCGGCGCCCAGACTCGAGCCGGCCGCCGGTTCAGGGCCGGTTCGACGCTCCAGGGGCCGGTTCAGACCGGTTCCGGCCCGGTTCACCCACCCAGGAGCCGGTTCAGGGCCGGTTCAGCCTTCCTGGACCCGGTTCAGACCGGTTCAGCCCTTCTAACGCCGGTTCAGGGCCGTTTTGGACCGGTTCAGCACTTGTGGGCCCGGTTCAACGGGCGTGGGGTCCAGTTCGGTGGATTTCAAGCCCCGTTCGGCAGTTTCCAACTCCGTTTGAAGCGGTTCAGCTTGATTCGATCCGGTTCAACACCCCATCAGCTCGGTACATTCTCCTCGGGCCCGCCGACGCGCGCGGGAATGGCGGCACCTCCTCTCCCGTCCCGCTTCACCTTCTTCCTCCTCCCCTAGGGCCGACGGCCCCTTCTCTTCCCTCTGCCGGCACCGTCGCCGTCGAACGAAGTCGGGAGCCGCCGGAGGGCGCCGCGCTGCCGCCGGGCGCCGGAGGACTGTCGAGCGGGCACTGTAGCCGCGGGAGAAATAATTTCTCCCAACCTTAGTCCTGCGTGGAAAACAAGTGGGGCCCACTGGAGGTTTGGTTGAAAAAAAAAAAAGGAAAGAAAAAGAGGCCGACCGGGCGAAGCCGGCCAGCCTTCGCAGCCGGTCCTAGGATGCCTCCGCCGGTCCAAACAGTGACTGGGCTCCGGTTCGGCTGAACAGTGCTTCGACAGGACCCTTCCAAGTTTTAAAAAAATTATTTAAAACAAATAATTCACAGAAATCTAAATAAAAATGCATTAATTAATTAAACAAACCGAGGCGAGCATCCGGCCGGCTAAAAACCCGCCTCATGGTCTCGGCATAACTTAAAAGAATGAGAACAAATGGGAAAACAATAGGCCGGCTTTAAGCACGCCTCTTGACCCATAATTAAAAAAAAATAAAAATAAAACAAACAATAAACAAAAATTAAATAACAATCTACTTAATTAATCAACAAATCGAGACGAGCATCCGGCCGGCTAGAAACCCGCCTCGTGGTCTTGGCTTAATTTAAAAGAATTCAAAACAAATAGGGAAAGCAATGGGCCGGCTTTAAGCACGCCCCTTGACCCTTTAAGGTGGACATACAAAGGTCTATTGAAAAGACCCCAATGTCTTACCATGCCCCAAGAGATTACCCATTATGCCATGGGAAGGCTGTGCATGATCAACATGCCGATATGCCGAACTATGAGCTAATGAGGTTCATTAATCATGAGATGAGTCCCCACAAGCTTATCAAAAGCCGGGTGTATTCAATCTCAAATCAGTGAGAGGACTGCCCACAAGTCTATCAAAGACCGGGTGCTTTTTCATCATCAAACAGGCTACATGTCCATCAAGGATTCAAATGATCAGTTTCTGGTCATGACTGTAAATCATGTCTCATATTGGGAGAAATAATGAAGAGCTCATGTTCGGTGCACATGTTTATGTTACAAGGAGAGGACAATCACATGAAACTCCGGGAAGGCAAGACAAAAGAAAATGTGAATACTGTGAAATCTGAAACCGAACCTAAAAATCTCTGAAATTAAAACACAAAATCTGCAACATGCACAAAAATCCAGAAACTGTAAACTCTGAAAGTCCATAAATTGTCATCCATAAAACCTGCAACAAAATTTCGAAAGCTCCCCATTTGAAAATCTTTGAAATGAAGAATCTGGGCTACGGAGACTGAAATCTAACAATATGTACAAATCTGAAAATCTGGAACAAAAATCTGAAGTCTGTAAAAATCTGCAGATCTGGAAGTGGTGCATAATCTGGACTCGAAAGCTGAAAACTTTGAAATATGGGAGCTGAGGTCCGAAATCTGAAAATTTAAACACCCAAATCTGAAATTGGAATTTGAAACAAACCTGAAAATCAGAAGGCAGAGCATAAAATCCAAAATCTGAAATTGAAACCTTTAAACAAAATCCGTAAAACAAATCATACTTCTCAAGTCAAATTCAAAATTAAATCTCTCAGACCCAATTGATTAACTTAACCAAATAAATTCAATAAAGCAAACCACAAATCCAAATAAATCTCAAAAACAGATCATTAAACCAAACTTGATAACAGATCTGTCAAACAAAATTCCAAATTTAAACAATCTGTCAAACACCAAATTCAATTCAATTTCAACTAAATAAATTCAAATAACTTCAAACAAATTCAATTCAAACAAAATCAAATTAAACCTGTAAACCAATCTGTTCAACACATGTAAATCAACTTTAACCAAATGATTAAAATGACAACCCATAAGCAAAACCCAACTTCTTAAAACTCACCGAATCAAATTTTCTAACAAACTTTAATAAAATCACTAATCCAAAGACAAATATTTATCCTGTCAAACATTAATTCCAAACTGAAATTAAATCAGAAGATAACAAATAACCAATGCATTTCAATTCATTCAAAACCAATTTCTCAAATCAAATCCCAGCAAAACTCCTAAATCAGATCTTAAAACAAGTAAACTTTAATTGAACAAATTTAACATAAGCAAGCCGCACTGACATCCACAAGCAAATTGAATTCAAGGTTAATAAATCATAATCAATCATGATCTGCCAGCTTTGCAGAAATCTGAAAATAGTGAATCAATTCACTGAACATAAAAGAATCCCATCATGTTCAAATCAAACTCAGTCAAAATAAACCTGTTTGAATCAAACTGAAATCTGAACTTCACATCTAAAACAAGAAACCGAAAACTGTAATAATCTGCAAAATTCCAAATCAAGAAATCTGAAATTCAGAAACACTAATCAAATTCAATTCCAACTCTTAAATTAAACTCAAATCAAACTCAATTTTAATCAAATTCAAATCAGTCAAAGTCAACCAAATAAATCTCTCAAATTAAATTCAAATAAATCAAACAAATTCAAAACAAATTCATTCCAAACAGACTTAGATCAATTAATCAACTCAAATTAAATCAAATTCAAATCAAATTAAAATTCACACACTAAATCCAAATTTCAACCAATTTAAATAAACTCAAATTCAAACTAAATCAAATCAACTCAAATACAAATCAAACTTTCCAAATTAAATCTAAGTCAATTTAAATTCAACAAATCCAAATTGAATCAAACTTAAATCGATAAGCAACTCAAACAAATTAAATTAATTCAATGAACAGATCTAACTTCAACCCAAACCAAAAGAAATCAACAGACAGATCCAAACAGATCGAAATTCAATTCAAACCAACTCAATTCAACTCAAATTAATCAAACCAATTCAACTCAAATCAATTTTAATCAACTTCAACTCAAACTAAAATCAATCAATTCAGAATTAATCAATTCAAATCAATTTAATTCAAACCGAACTTAAATTCAAAAAAACACATTAAGTGCTTGCCTTCCATTAAGTTCATGGGATTGTTTTCTCCTATGTGTGAATGCTTATTTTTTGTGGATGGATGTCTTCTATTTCCATGGACTGCTATGACGCTTAATCAAGGGTATTCGAGTAATCTCGATATAATTAACGTCGGATCTTCGCACCATCCGACGGGGAGAGGTCAAAACAAATTTTCAAAGAACCTAACGACCTCAACATATAATTTTGACCCTAGTTAGTACTTCTATGGAATACCATCTATTTTCCTAAGAAGTCAATGCTAAGGTCTAATCAAATCTAATCCAAATTCAAATGGAAAATGAATTTCCAAAACCTAAATCTTTAAATTTTGAGGTTACATCATGGACCTCCACACCCATTTAACATTCTCTTGCCGCAATATGCCATTTTCACATAATATGTTTAGCTTTTATGCTATGCTACATGATATTCAAGATGAGGAAACAGCTTATCCCATTCTACTATAGGTGGCAGTGGGGACTACACTGACAAATAATGGAGATCACAGATTTGTTGTTATCAAGATTTTTGCTCCAGAAAATCACCCAAAAATGTCAAAGTATGACTAGGAAACAACTGATCCAACCAAAGCAACAAAAAAAGAGCAGAGGAATATACCAAAAGTTTAAGCCCTGTGAATTCCCACAGGATAAGAAAAACCCTTTGCCAAAATATTCAGAAAGAAAAGAAAAGATTTAACAAACTAATTACTCTGATGACATGAATCAGAAGCTCCTGGTGTTCTATATTAATGTTTCATTTCTTACACATGCATAGTTCTTTGTATTATCAATAGTTAAAAAACTCATAAAATTTAAAATCATCAAAAAGTTCATGTAAATAATTAATTTTAAGAAATAAGTAGACCATTTTTAAGTTAGGCCTATCCAGATTCTTCCACAAGAAATGGTACTTATTTCATTGTTGAATACAAATTACAATGTCATGGATGAGCACAAACTGCAAGCCAGAAACCAGATAAAATTCCCAAACTACATCATTTAATTGCATTGAGTTAGGCACAGCGTAAGCATGTCCTTCGTGGCACCCCGCCCCCCATTTTGCTTCATAGGGGGATGACAGATTAGAGCATGAAGCTTACTAAAAGGGAAGACAATGTCACTTTACAATAAAAAGAAAACAGACCTTCACAATGTCAAACTTGATTTACTAGCTACAACAGTTAAATGTGTTTTGTTTTGAGCATTGATCATAAAACTACAAAGTATATACACCATTTATAACACTCAACAATAATGCATTCTTCTGACAGGAAGGACTATTTATGTACCATGACTTAATCAAGGATAAACCCAATTAGTAGTAGGCATCCCCATGTAAATCACCAAATTGAACTATGTTTAATCCATCAAAGACACCCCCACACTGAGTTTAAGAAAACTCATTCAAAGACAAAATTAGCAGGAAACATATCATGTTTGAGAAAATAACATCTGTATCAATAGTAGTATAAACAGAAAAATCAAAATGTAATGATGCAGTTCCGTGAATAAGCTAGGAACAGACCTTCAACTTGGGCTCATGAACAGTTAGATATGTTCCATCATGTACAGACACAATATCATCCTCTTTACGAGATATCTCCTTTTTGTTAAGAGGTCTTTTACGAACCTGGAATTCAAAAGCTTCTAAGCATTTGTATCAGGACAAGTAAAGAAATGCACTTCTATTCAACAATGGTACCATCAACAATTCATTGCCCAGGCAGATAAAAATAGTCAAAAAGCTGACTTTCCTCGATTAAGTTTCACCAACATGCTATGCACATCATGTTTCACTATGATCAACACAGTTTAATGATTGAGAAACCTTGAAAATATTATATAAGAATATAAGTATGGCATGGCCTTAAAAATTCATTTGATTTTCATTCGTTTAAAAAAGAATTTTCATTACCTTTGGCTAGCATAAACTATTATAAGGAAACATGATATCTCATAAGAGTATTAGCTAAAATATATGCTATGCACCATAATATATATATATCAAGATTTTTTATTCATTAAAATTTGTCTTTAAGCCTCTCTCTATTGGAAGTTAAGAATTTCTGATGTTAATTACATTGAGGCACTTGAATACCCATAATTAACCGTCATAGTAACTCATAGCAATGGAAACATACATTCAGAAAACATAAACACATCCGGGACTATAGCCCCATAAACCCAACAGAATGCAAACTAAGTATATTAAGTTTGGTTTAAGTTTAATTATATTTTAATGAGGGTACATTTTAAGGTTCCAACAAGGTTGCATGCCTTAGTGGATGCTTAACATATTTGACATGGGTAACATGGATTTAACTCTTTTAATTCAAAATCTTAACATAAAACATAGGTTGAAGTATTAAAGTTAATTTGGATCTGAGGTCTAGAGAAGATATGATTCGGATCAAATTTCATTATGTATTTTGATCATGTGATCTTTATTCTAAATCTTATATCTTGGGCTTAAAAGAAAATAACTTGAATCTGATTTTTATGATATCAGATTTAATTCAAATTCATTAACCTTTCATTATCATGTTATAAGTCATTTCACTCGGTACATTAGACTTAAGATTCATTACGCCTTCATTTAAGTCACATATTTTAGACTTAGCGATTTTAATGGATTCGAAATTATCATATCAAAAAAAAATCTGATTCGTATGTGAACCCGAAGATTACAAAGTTCATAGAATTAAGCGATATTGATCTAGATCAGCTGATTCTTAAATCAAATCAACATCTACTTATTTGATTTTAGACATGAACAACCGATCCAAGGTTGATTCCTAGAGGAATCAGCCTAGATCAGTAGAATTGGTCATGGATCGACCGAATATGTAGAATCGGACCAGGAATCGACCGATAGCAAGGAATCTGAAAAGATTGGAATCGAGCTTTATTCCAATTTTGGGGGGAAATCAGTCGATCCATGGCCTTCACCCCTGATTTCACCCCACCCCCTAGCCCTCCCCTTCCCAATTTAAGGCAACCCCCCACCGTAGCTAGTTCCCCCTCCGTATGGGGAACCCTTGTAGAAGTCACCCCTCGAGGTGACACCATAGTTGTCAAGACGACAAGGCGCCTAAGGCATTGAAGGGTACCAATTCTGCTTAGGCGACAAGGCGGCAGCTTAGGCGTCGCCTAGGCGATCAAGACGGTATTCAAGGAATGCTGGGTTGGGGGTCAGTATACATAAAAATATACATAAATATAATTATATTTTTATATTATTATTGAATATGAGTGTTTTATCTATGTATATAAGTAAATATGATATGTGTGTGAAAAAGAAGAGAGTTAAAATAAATTTTTATAGAATTTAAGAATATAACACATTTATGATTATAAAATTTATATATGTGAGAAAGCATAAGTGATAGTGAAATATTGTTATAATATTATTAAATAGCAGCGCAGAGTAGTCGCGGATATATGATAGTACAAATGATAGTAAAATATATTAATATTTTCAAACTATCATTAAATAGGTGTCCCTTGTGGGGGTATCAAAGAGAAAACTCCCCAAAATTATTTTTTAATCATGTAAAAATACCTAGGGCACCCTGTTTGGGCACATTGAGCACCTAGGCAAGCGCCTTGGGTGCCTTTCGAGCTCCCTAAAAGGTGCCCTGGCAAGGCGCCCGAGCAAAGGCGCCTTGGCGCCTAGCGCCTAGGCGTCCACCTTAACAACTATGGATGACACTATTTCCTATCTACCCCGGGGGTGACAAAAGGGTCATATGTTTGCTACCACCCCCATGGCTTCACCTTGAAGGGTTTACTATGTATAGTCACCCCCCCAAATAGGTGATACTAAACCAAGAAAGCATCATAGAGAAAGATACATATTGAGAAAAGAGCTGACCTGCACAATGAGTTGCTCGGATGAACGGACACATATCTTATGTCCAAAAATTGTAAAAAGGGTAAATGACAAGCTCACGTTGAAATTGATTCATCAAGTTCAGATGATGAAGAGGCATAGTTTGCAAAATTAGTGGAATTGGATTGGAATCGGTTAATTCCAAAATCGGATCGGTCGATCTCGATCTGATTCTTACTTGAAGAACTGATTCAAACATGAATTCCACCAGAATTGGTCAAATCGGCTTGGATCAATATCACATGGAATCGGTCAATCCAACCCATTTGACTGGGACAACTTAAGTCCCGGTCCGAATTGACATCGGGCCCAATTTTGGCTTAATGTCGATCTGATTTCGGCCATTTAAGGGAGATTCTGGCCCCAAAAGACCGATTTGGCGGTAGGACTTGGTGATTCCAACTGGGAGTAAGCGATTCCAATGATGGGCTTGCGATTTTGGCGATTTGCATACGATTCTGACATCGATCCTGAAGAATCGATAATAATCCAGGCGATTCGGTAATGATTCCAGTGATTCGACGTCGATTCAACGTCAATTTAGTGGTGATTTCGGCAATTCCCTCCTTCAACTGTTGGTTCTTTTCACTGTCGGTGAGCCTCCCTCCTCCAAAACTTGGTTTTAATGAAATTTAAGTCCCAATTGACTCCCACATAGCTGATTTTCACCATTTTCTAAATTATTAGCATCCAAAATTGACCGAAACTATCCTGTAAAGGGTCGTTCCAATCCCCCCTTGCCTTGACAATCACCCATGACTGTCATGGCTGAACAGCCCCCTTAGGGGGGCTGTCCACACTGAACAACCTCCTAAGTGGGTTGTTCGGTCTTCCCTCTATCCCAGTCACCTTTTTTGGTTTATTTAATACTTTATTTAATATTTTTAAGTTGTTAACATTGTGAAACAAAGAGTTTAAATGACAAAACAAGGAACGTCTGATGCACCGGCTTCCCGTGACATTGGGTGGAACCACGGTCACATGGTGGATATAAAGAAGAAGATGGTGGCATGGTGCAATGCAAATGGTGTGGGAAGCAAATGAATGAAAGAGTGTTTCGATTGAAACAACACAGCTAGATTGGGTGGCAATGTAAAAAATGTGACAAGGTGCTTAGAGATAGTAGTGAGAAGAGGTGGTGGTGGTGGAGAATGAGGAGGAGGAGGAGGATATAGAGAAGGGGGATCCAGAGAAGGAGGTGGTGCTTTACTTCTAATGTACATACTAGTGGTGCAAGTGCATTAGATTTAGGTTGCAATCAACATTCTAGTAGGAGAAGTCAACACTGGCATCAAAGGTACTTTGATGAGTATGCAGTAACCGATTATCAATAGGTTGTTTTTTCTTCAGCTTTTCAACCATTCTATTCAGTGAAATCTCTCCAGGAGACAACTTATGATTTTAGCCACAGTTGAATCATTATTTTCATATGGACCCGCAAGCCCCACACCGATCATGAGAAATAATAATGAATGGAGTACTTATGAGCAGAGTGAAAATGATGATGACACCCAATACCACCAAATTTGATGAAAAGTATATCATTTGTATGATTGTATCACTATCATTTGTCATTTATATTTTAAATTTATAATAATCATGTGTTATGATTCTTACGCATGTTAGACACTAAAATTATATTTTAACAATTTATTTAAAGTGTTTTGTAATTTTTAAAAAAAAATTATTGATTTTTGTAAATTTTTTGGAACAAAAATTTTAAAAAAATGATTCGAACTGATTATGATTCCAATTCTGAAATCCTTAAGAAGAGAAGACACAAGTCAGAAGAGCAATATATGAAAGTAAAGCTCATGCCCAAGAAAATGAGGCGAGAAGAAGAGCAAGACGATCTACTGCCAAACGTTCAAACGTGAAAGGCACTGGGCCTACACTTCAATCAAGTCTAGATAATAAGCTACACCGGTCACATTTGTTCAACCAATGGGCACGTCTATGTATAAGTAGAGTGATAGAGGTCAAAAATGATCAAGCATCTCTTAAAAGGAATACAAAGCATTTAAAAGGATAGAGGACATCAACTTGGCTCATTTACACCTCTACTTAGATATTCAAATCAAGAAAGAAATAAACACATTTAAAAGAAATAATTTAACTAGAATAAAATAGTAAAAATTAAAAAATAAAAAAAACTCCTCAAGCTAAATAATCAATAGCAAGACATAAAACCAATATTATATAAAAGAATATAGTTGCAAAGATTAGAGTGATATCTAGAGAGTCTAAAGAACATGGTCCACTAAATAAATGGAGATGGTGGTTGAATGAAGTACAAAAGACAATAAAGAATAATAGAGAACATTATAAAAGATTGACAAAGTGTGATAATAATGAAACTTATAGATAGTATAAGTAATAAAATAAAGCAAAACAGTTGCTAGACAAGTGAGAGATGAGATCTACAAAGAGGCGTGTGAAAACTTAGAACTAAATATATTAAAATCTTCCAACCAAATTAAAGCCTAAATAAAATACAAACCAAAATTTCTTTTCCATTTAAAGGATGAGATTTAATTTCATAACATAGCCTTTCCAATCCACTCAACATAGGCATCTCATCTTACTACAAACTTTCTGGCTGTTTCTCAATATAACAAAATACAACCACAACTGATAAGTTTGCTGTTATCATAGATGAAGAGAAGTGTTGAAGCATGAGTGACATTTATATTAAGTTCATAAGCAAACAAGAAACTGTAAATAAACCACATGTCCAAGAGCTAGTATCTAAGAAAACTTGACTTCCTCTCACTCAATCTAAATATTGGCCTTTCCCAAATTCTTAAGATTCATTTTCCTCTCCTATGTTATCCTTTTTACACCATAATGCACCTAATAAGAGGATCATCATGTTACAAGAACCATTAAACAAGGTGGTGTCACCAGCACAACTCCCTTTTATTAAGTGAATCAATACAAGATGCATCCACTTTGGACATCTAATACCAAGAAAAGAAAAGAGTGAGAGAGCCGGTCTTGCATATCCACTTATAAGATAGATTAAGCATTTAACTTAACAATATAAAAAAGAAATGCTCATGTCCATTCAATGGAGTCTATTCCAAAATCAACATCTGCCACAACATACCACAACTTTGATTTTAGCCACGTTGCTTTCCTTTGTGATAATCTCCCTTTCAAATCCTGTTGGCCTACTGCTACTTTCTGCTTGAACCTTTTGTTGCCTACTAGTTGTCTTGTCAATTTCATCGTCCAAGCTCCTGATAGGCATGAAAGGTGATGGCTCAAAAGTTTCTGATATAGCATGCTGTCAGGGGAAAAGATATTAGGAGTCAGAAAGACAGCCATTCTTTCTAAAGCATAAGTTTATCTAGCACTGTCATTTATACAGGAGAAAGATAGAGAGGCATGGAGACATCAGGAGAAAGAATTATCTCATTGTTATGATTTTCGTAATGTACATACTTTTCTCAAACAAACAATTTCTGAAGCGTTTACATAAAAACTTTCAGATTTAGGTTTGCAGCTTTTCGGGGCAAATATCATGTATTGCATTTCAAAAGGAAACATACGATGGAGTTACAAAGTGAGCAAACATCACGCATCCCCAGTCAAGGTTGATCTAAAAAAGAATAGATCGTTAATGACCAAGGCACCAAAAGCAGAGACAGAGGGAGAAAGCATAGAAACTCTGATAGATCCACCAAAGACTCTTTATGTTTATACAAAGTACAACGAACAGCCCTCAACTACTTGCAGAAAAACCAGGGACTCCTTGGGCAGGTTTGTCCTTGTCACCCACTGGCTAATCAACTCTTTAGCCATCCTCAAAATACTGCACGGCAGAGATGATTTTCCATTGAAATGTCCATCATTCCTTTCCTTCCACACCAAGCACAGAATGGCCGAGATGAATGACAAAATGCAGTCACACTGTTGGGCCTCCTTGCATTGTAGTTTATTACCAAAAACACCTATTGCATTGTATGCGTCAACAAACTTTAAAATTTTACAGTTACATCCCGGGAAGTTAAGAAGGATTAGTCTATATGGTTAAATGGCCATATTGTATTCTCGTGAGATGATATACACTAGTTAACAACCCACCAGATGCAACATCATAAGCACATTGAGGGCATAAGTAATTGTAACCATACAAATGAAATGACAACAATGGAATCCCAATGTTTATGTTTTATAAATTGCTAACTCTGATTTCAAAGGAACAATAGAGAAGATGGGATGGTGTGGAGATTCTGATTGCTGGAGAAGAAAGAAACGAGCAGGCAGAGGCTGTGTGTGAGTGGAGGATTGCAGAGAGAGAGAGCAATGGTGACTAGAAGTTTTCAGTCTTCACATTTACAGCATCTCCCTCTTTAGTCTTCCACCATTCCCACATCTCTCTCATGCTTTCTCTCACTCTCCTCCCTTGGGCAAGGGCAAGCTGTGCACAAGGAAGAAGCTCCTGACAACAAGGTCTGGTAGCAACACTGTTGTCTTCATCACAAGGTATAAAGGATGGATAGGCCACAAGATTGGCACAGGTATTTGCCACAGGATTGACAGGTAACAAACCCAATGTGCATCAGCTCGAACCAGCCAGGGATCTACTTGTATCAGTTCAATTGACCAGAATTGCCCAATCGTTTGGCCCATGCTTTCATAGTGCTGGCCTATCCACAGCTCTGGCAGTCCAAGCACAGCTGTCACTCCACATCTTGCAGTCACCACGTCAAAGGTTTTAAAGCCCTGACATCCCCTCCCGTCTACTGCTAAGAAGTCCATACAGCCCCATACATGTTTGGTCTGCATAGTGATAGTTTAGGCACCTTGTGCATCTCAAACTCCTAGGGTAGCACACAGAGTGCCACTGCAATCAGCCCCTCTTCTTCACCCTGATTAACAGAGCCAGATATTATCTGCATTTCCTCTCACCTTTTGTCACCATCTTTCTCCTCTCTTAGCACACACTATCACCTTTAAATACACAGCAGTACAGTGGCACATTTAGTGACCCTTCATCTTTGAGAAGCAAGGGAAATTAAATCCTTTTTATGCAGGTAACTCAGGTTGGCCTACTAGTTACCGTCTACCCTATGTAGGCTCCTGCTAGAGTGGTTACTATTCGGTGGACTACTGGTGCAGAAGCTAAACCAGAGGATTGGCGCTTGCTTGATTGCACAGGTTACAGGGGTGCCGAGCCCTGTAGTTAGGATTGGTCGAGGGAAATCCCGAAGTACTTTTGGTCAGAAAGTGTCTTCTTGGTGGTTCAAGCAACTCAATTATAGTGAGCTCCTCATCAGAAATAACTCCTTTAGACAGTGTGATAAGGGGGTGGATCGCTCGTACTCAGGGGAAGGTTTATTGTTAACATTTTGGTGATGAGTGTGGAGGGGGGTAGTTAAGCAAGAAACTATGGTTTGGTGTTTGATTTTGGGCTGCCAGCATTCGCATGGTCAAAGCAGACAATTAAAAGGTTAGTTAGGCCATTGGGGACTCTAGTGACTGTGAAAACTAAGCTAATGAGTTTGATGATGGAAGAGGGAGTCAAGGTTCTTTTTAAGTCAACTTTTGCGATTGGATCATTGACGTCAACATCCCTACTACCTTGGGTAACAGTTAACTAGGTTTGAATTAGAAAAGTCGGTTTGTCAGGGTCTCTTCTGCTGATGGAGCTGCTGGAGCTAAAGAAGATGACAGAGATGCCATCTTCAAATTTTACATCCATCACGGGGTCTCAACAGATTTAGAAGTTTTAATACAGGAAAGGTTGTTGTGGAGTGCCAGTTTTGCTGCTAGGGTGTTTCGGTGCCTCAGTAGTTTCAGTTTCAGGTGTGGAAGACGGTACTGGGAGGCAGATCATCAGATCCAAGGAAGGCAGGGTCAGGAGTCGGGACCAGGTCGGTCGGGCCTAAAACCGACCTAAGTCGGTTGGGGTCGCGACCCATGTCAGGCCGGGGTCAGGTCGGGGTCAAAAAAATAAAAAAAAATCATTTAAATATATCAACCGGGTCGGCGTCGCGGGGCCGGGTAGGGGTCGGTTGGCCCAAAAACCAGCCGGGTCGGCTGACCGGGTTGCCGACCCGGCACACCATTGTGTGAACCTCTTTTTTTACGCGTCTGTTCTCGATAAAGAAAGACATCCCCGGACTTATCTAGGAAAATAGATGATACCTAAAATATTAGGTAGTCCAGTGATAGTTTAAAAATATTAGAACCGAGGTTCGGGTTCTTTGAAAATTTGATTTTTTACCCTTCTCTGCCGGATGGTGCGAGTATCCGGCGTTAGCTTACATCGAGCAATGACTAGAACACCTTTGATTAACCGTCGCGGCGACCTATTTTCAGAGACATGCACATCCACAAAAAAGGAACTCAAAAGGGCAGCGGCCTTTTGGGTCCGATGAGATGCAAACCGATTTGGTTCGGGTTTGTTATATTTCTTTGTTGGTTGACTTGAAAGTCGGTTTTGTTGATTTTGGGGTTTGAGTTTGTTTGATTTGTTGTTTGGTTTTTTATTTGGATTTGGATTTGATTTGTTTTGTTTTGAATTTGTTTGATTCAATTCGTTTTGTTTTCTGTTTTGATGTGCTTAAAGAGTTTTAAGCATGTTTGGATTTTTGATTTTCTGAATTTTCAGATTTCTGATTTTTCTGATTTTGAGTTGGTTTTGATCCATTTCGGGTGTTTGGAATGTTGTTTGTTTAAATGAAGTTTGATGGATTTTCAGGTTCATTAAACCAGTTTTATATGTGTAATCGAAGTTGATTAGAATCGGTTTTCTTTTGGGCAGATTTATTTAAATCTGGAATTTATGTGTTTTGGGTTTAAACAAAATCTGATTTTTGTTGGAAGTTTGATTTCAAATCGATTCCTTCTTGTTGAAGATCGGTTTTTGTTGAAACCGAGATAAGTTTAAATTAAATTTCAGATTTATTTAAGTTCTGATTTTTTTTGTTTGAATTTTCAGATTTAATTTTCTGTTTTTTGGCTTTCTGTTTGAATTTCCCGATTCGGTTTTCTGTTTTTGATTTTATATATTTTAGTTCGGCGGTTTGCATCGCCTCCGACCCACTGGGTCACTATTGAGTGCCTGGTTTCCACACCATAAGATGACATCAAAATTTCATTTCATGAAAGTGAAGTACATTGGAGTACAATAATTGATGATCCTTCTACCAACCTAGGTTCTTCACCGGTTTAGAAAAATTTTGGCATTACAACGACATGCCGGTTAGTTTCTAACTCGGTGAAGTTTACCCATCTAACATGACTAGCCAATGACTTAGCCAAATTGGGGGAAGGATCATCGGCATACGGGAGCGTGCCCGCGCCGACGTCTGGATCGACATCCCAGGAGGTACCCGGGGAAGCCGTCCATTTTTTTTCTTAGTTTATTTCTGTTTTCATCATTTTTAAAGGCCACTTGGACCGGTTTTTGAATTCCATCGGCATTCAAAGCCGGTCTTCGGTCTTCTTGGGCCAGAAGGGCCTGTCTTGGACTGTTCTTTGGCCGGAAGGGCCTGCTGGACTTATGCATCTCCATCTGTCTTGATGGTAGGGTAAGGACCCGCCTGGACAAAACAATCGGCCCGTCATACGGATTCTGAGAGGATCCGGGACATCGCCCCTACCCACCATTGCTGAAACTGGCAGATTTCTTCACCCTGGTTGAGTGCTGCATTTTTTGCATCTTGAGCCACAAGGGGGCTGCTGTTTGCCTTCTTTTTGGTATGCCGCAAAGGAGGCTGGACAGAACCTATTTTGGGGTTGTCGGTCATGCCACAAGGGGGCTGTTTGGGACCCGCTTTGAAGGATCTCCAGGTGGACTGAACAAGGGCCGAACATAGAAGATTTTGGGCCTGTTCAGTAGGGTGCACAAGGGACCGGAGCAGGGACTGTTCTGGACCTGCAGATGGGCTGAAAATGGGCCTGCACAAAGGGCTGATTTGGAATCGGTTCTAGGACCTGAACATGGACTGAGCAAGGGTCAATCCGAAGCCTGTTCTGGAGGGCTGACTGGGGTCTGATTGGGTGACCGAACAAGACCTGTTCTCGGGCCTGCAGTGGAGGCCGAAAAGAAAGGCCTGCAGGGGTCTGTCTAACGGACCGGATGGAGGCCTGCTCAAGTGAGCTTAGGTGGGCCGAGTGTTGCCTGCACAGGGGAGGGCATTTCAGGACCTGGTCTAGGCTCTGATTGGGGCCTGTTCGGGTAGGTTCAGGTGAACCGAGATAGGCCTGCGCAACGGGCATTTCAGGGCCTGGTTGGGTGCTCCTAAGTGGGCCAGTCCAATGGCAAAGTAAGGGAGAATGTGACCTGTTTTGGATGGCTGCGCAATGGACCAGTCGATGGGGCACATGGGAATCGGCCAAGGTTGGGTATACCAGGAGCATGGGGGTCATAGGCTAATGGTGTTCATGGGGGGCGAATTGGGCCATTGGGGGAATTGAGGAGAGAAAGAAGAAGAGGTGAAGAGGGCATCCTTAGAGGGCTACATATCTATGTAATTATACTCACCCACCTGTTTTTTTTGTGTTGGATGAAGAGAAGTGCAGATGGCCGCCTGGGGAGGCCTCTCTCAGAGAGAGGAAGGGGCGCCGGCAATGGTCCTTCTCCTCCTTCTTCTCTTCTTCCTCCTTCCTTCTTCTGGCCGCGGGCAGGTCTTACAGCAGGCGCGCAAGGGAGCAGCAAAACCGGCAGAGGGCAGCAGCAAAACCGGCAGCCTGTCGGCCTCTCTCCTCCTCTCCCTTGAAGCTGGTGAGCCCCCTCCTTTTTATAGATGCTGGGGGGGCAGATGAAGGGGCATCTGGTGTGTACGTTGATGGCCTTTGGCCTTCCCCATGGAGGTTACTCCATTTAACCTTCTTAATTGACCTGCTGGCCCTTGACCTTCCCCTTCACAAAACTGTTCAAATTGATGGGGAGACAGGTGGCTGGCGTGGCTGGGCTGCTGAGGTGGCAGAATAGCCAGTGTGGCACGTTCACACCAGGACTGTTCAGATCTGGCCCTGATGTGGGCCTGCAGGTGGGCCAGCGGGTGGGCCTGCAGGTAGCCGCGGCCCAGTCCCCCTCTGCTGTGGGCTGCGCGCAGGGCTCTTCCACGGGCCAGAATTTGCCCAATTATGGCTGGCCGACCAGAACACATATTGGGGTGCCCAATTGGGCCTGATTTGACTCAATTGGGCCTGCTTTTTTTTGAAAAATATTGACGCCAACAACCATGTCAGATCTTAAGAGGCCCGTTACACTGAGAATCCATCTAAGTTACTATCTGCACCGATCTTGTCCTCCGAACCACTTCGGCATTTTGTTGATTCTTCTGTTGAGCTGTGTCACCTGCTTCTTTCAGTAGAGTTGGGTCACCAGGCTTCTCCAGCTCAACCTCCCAGTCCAGCTCTCATGTTGAGCATGCTATGTTCATAGAGTCCGGAAATGAGCCTTGTCCTGCATCTCCCTGGGGTGCAGAAACAGGCAACCCAGAACAGGAATGCCAAGGCATTCTGTCCGACAAGACTTAGGCAGGCCATTCAATATCCTCCAGAGGACTCATCATTTGCCTCCAGCTCAGTTGATGCTGTGGAGATGAGATTCCCAGTTAGTCACAGGTGGTAGAAGCTGTCATATTCCAAATGCTTCAAAAGATGATCTACCAGAATGAAGGGAACTAATGATCTGCACTGATGGTGGACATGGGAGAGGGCACAGATGTCAAAAAAGGAGTGGGATGGTGTTATCTAATGAGGCACTGATCGGCATAGGGGATAAAGTGGGATTATGCCTTCTCAGCTGGAATTGTCGTGGCATCAATGATAAGGACAAAATCAGAGAATTTCACAGTTTGGTCAGCTTATATAATTCAGATGTATTGCTTATTCAGAAAACTAAGTCAGACTTTGGCAATGAGGGTCTGGCAAATTCATTAATGTTTGGCAAGTTGAAGGACCTCATTTTTGTCTCTTCCAATGGTTTGAGTGGAGGCTTGGCTACTCTTTGGGACATCAATTTTTTCAAAGCCTCTGTTCTATTCCACAACAGCCATTTTCATATTCTAAAGGTTGTGGATACTAGACAGAAGGCTCATCAGTTTCTTTGCAATGTCTATCATCCGCTTGACCATAATGAGAAGAATGGCTTCTTCTCTGACCTCAATGATTGGGTGGATAGACAGCAATTCACCATGGTGCTTAGGAGGAGGAGACTTCAATGCCGTTCTTAAAACTGAGGAGAGATCGGGGCAACAGAGTTGGGCTCAAGAAATTTCTATTTTCAACGATTCCATCAGTTTTGCGGCCTGATGGAGTTTTCTAGCTTGGTGTGGATTTCACCTAGCCCAATGTAAAGGTCAAATCTAAACTTGACAGGTTTCTTATTTCACCCTCTTGGTTGAACATCTATGGTTTTCCATATGGCTTTCACATCCCCATAGTGATCTTGGATCACTTTGCTATTGGTTTGAGCTGTGGCAATACAGTCAAGAATAAATCTTATAGATTCCACTTTGAGCTTGCCTGGGGTAGACACACTGACTTTAAAAACCAGATGCATATTTGGTTGGATGAGCAGATTCCATCCTCGACTTCAGCCACTATCGATTTTTTTGGCAAAACTCAAGGTTTGCAAAAGGAAGATGAAACAATGAACGGCTAAGCACTTCCAGATTCCAGCAGCTAGTAGAACTGAACGGTTGAACAAGCTGGACAGTTTTGAGATGCTTAATGACATGGACTCTATCACTCAAGACCAGAGAGTGGAATGGAAGAAGGTGAAGGAAAATTACAAGGAATGGTCACTTAGGGAGAAAATTAAATAGAAGTAGAGGGCGAAAGAAACATGGCTAAAAGAGAGAAACAAAAACACCAGGTATTTTCTTACTTTTGCTACTATGCGGAAGAAGAATTTTATTAGCAAGCTGAACATGGGAGGCACCAAGTTTGTAGATACAGACCAAATTGGTACCCAGGCAGCTGAGTTTTTCAACACTTTTCACCGAAGATAAACAATGAAGTCCCCTATCATTTTTCATAGAATCAGAAAGCTTAACCATGGGGACCTCCTTGTTGGCAACATTACAGAACAAGAAGTCTTATTCACCATTAAGGACATGCATCCTTATAAAGCCCCCGAACTGGATGGCTTCTTGGCAGAATTTTATTTGGGTTGTTGAGAGCTTATTAAGGAGGACTTCATGGCCAATTTGAAGAAAAGTTGCAGGTCATCAACTTCTTAACTCAACTAGTATTGTTCTTATCCGTAAAAAATATGTTGTGTAGAACATCTCTGATCTTAGGCCCATTAGCCTCATCAATTGCAGCTACAAGATTATCATTCAAGTTCTTGCTACTAGACCGAGCAAGGTTATTGATAAGCTGATTTTTCTTTCTCAGAGTACCTTCATTCTAGGTCGTTATATCCTTGATAATTTCATGGCGGCACATGAATGTCTACATGACCAAAGGATTAGGAAGAAGAAATGCATTTTGCTGAAAATAGATTTTGACAAGACATATAACAGAGTTGAATGGGATTGTCTGCTTAGAATGTTGTATCTTATGAGTTTTCATTATAGGTGGATTCAGTGGATCAAGAACTACATCTCTCCTGCAAGATTTTTTGTGGCCATCAAAAGCAAGAACTATGGTTTCTTCCCACCTTCTAGAGGTATCAGACAGAGAGATCCTATTTCCCCTCTTCTCTTTGTTATTGTCAGTCAAGTTATGATAATCATATGGGATAGAACTAGTAAAACTGGGCTTAATGAAGGCATTCATGTAGGCAGTAACCACGTACACATTTTACACCTATTATTTGCTGATGATACCGTCTTATTTTCTGTAGCCAAGCCTGACAAATGCCACTATTTAAAATTTCTACTTTACCGCCTCCAAGCAGTCACAAGGATGAAGATAAGCACAAGGAAGAGTGAGCTCATTGGGGTAAATCCACAAGAAGATCAGAGAAATCCCATCCAAAATATTTTCAATTTGCAATGGTCTGATTTCCCCGTCGAGTACTTAGAAATGCCACTTTCTCCATTCTTAGGGTTCCAAAAGGGGTCTGTAAGAAACTAGAAAGTATCTGAGCCCAATTTTTACAGCAAGGAAGTGGAGACAGAGCCTTGCACCTAGTTAAATGGGACCAAGTTTGTAGAAATATCAAAGAGGGAGGTGTAGGCCTTATTCCTTTTGAGACTACCAACAATGCTCTTTTGTGCAAATGGATCTTGAAACTTAACACCAACAATGAAGATCAATGGGTCAAGATTGTTATACCCAAATATGGCATGGGACAAAGTAGTGAGTGGTTTCCTAGCTTCACCATCAATGGGAGGATGTCTACCATAGTACCATCTTAACCGGGATTTCTTCCATTCTTTTTGTAGAATTAATATTGGTAATGGTGCTAGAACGACTTTTTGGGATGATAGATGGACTGGACAAGACATGTTGGCCCCTCTATTTCCACAACTTCATAATTTGTGCAGACTTCCACATGGTAGAATTAAATCTTTTTGGGGTGTTTATGCTACTTGGTCCTTCCACTTTAGACATAACCTCAAGGATGATGAAATCAGGTATTTTGCAGACATGCTTTCCATATTTGAGGGACACAAGTGTGAAGAGGATAAGATAGACAAACTAATGTGGTTGCCTAGCAAGAAACTCATATTTTCTATCAAGTCAGCCAAGGCCAGACTTTCTATTATAAGGGGTAAAAGTTCCTTGGTTCAAGTATGCATGCAATAATATCCTACCAATCAAAAACAGGCTCTTTCGCTGGAAGATATGCAAAAATGGGCTCCTGACCAGACAACATATCGAAGAGATCTTCAAGAATTTCCAGAGCAGCTCTTGTGTTTTCTGTGGTATCATGAAAGAAGACATTAATTACTTGTTATTAAATTGTGGAGTGATCAACTTTCTTTGGAAGATTATGTTTTCTAAATGGCACCTCCCTTGGAGGGACCCAAGCAGTAGTCATTTTCTTTAGATTGAATGGGCCTACTACAACTCCTGGCCCAATGACGCTCAACTTGGGAACACTACCAGCATTCTTGTCGTCTATTTGGTGCATTAGAAACAGAAGGATCTTTGACAACCACTTTGAGCATATAAAGATGATTATAAAGAAAGTTGGTTGGTTGGTGAAAGACTGGACTATGGCTTGCAACATCTTTGCTTCAGATGAGGAAGCTTTCTTTAAGCAGTTTTTTTCTTTTGATCAATTCTTTTTGTAACTAATCGGTCCTTACCTTCTCGGTAGTGACTGGTTGTAGTCTTTAATTTTATTTTCATGTAACTTTTTCATTTGTTTTCCTTTTTATCATCAATGGAACGGTGACTCTGTGTCACCTTCAAAAAAAAAAAAAAAGCCCCAGCCATAATGATGCCTGAGTGAGCATATCACAAGTCCTTCACACAATACGCACGGAGTGTAGAATCAATCTCAGATTCTCAAAATGTTCCTCAAAAATTCTTCTATTCCATGTGTACCAATAGTCCAAAGCATAGCATGTAGAATAAGTCTCCATTAAGTAGTATCTAACTCCCAAGGGTTCATCATCGGTCACCGTTGCAAAAAGAATTAGTACTCACCGGTTCCATCTGCTACATGTCCCAACTTTTAAAAATGATTTTCCAAAGAACATTTATGATCCACACTGCACAAATAGATGGTCTAGAGTCTCTGCTTTGCTTCCATAAAATATACAAATGGAGGATGTAAGAGGAAAAATCTTTTGTAAATGGCATCCTGTTGAAAGCCAGTGTTTGCCAATCTTCCACAAGAAAAACCTGATTTTCCATATGAAAACAAACGTCTTAACTTAAGAAAAAAATGACTTATTGGGTATAAATACAACAGACAGACAACAACGAATTTTACAAGGTATTTTTGATATGTATATGTATTGGAAACGTTTTCCAAAGTATTTAGGTTTTCCATTGTTAAAGGTATAACAAGTGTTGACTGGAACCCTCTTAGACAGAAGATGAAAAGAAAATTGCAAGGATAGAAAAGAAAGTTATCATAAATAGGTGGAAGATGGATCATGTCAAAGACAGTCCTCTAAAGCGTTTCTCTCTATTTTTTCTCAATCATGAGAAACTTAAAGGTATTCATGGAAATTTTGAAAGGCTAAGATCAAACTTCTTCTGACAAAATTCACAAGAGAAGAAGGGCCTCTTCCTTGTCTCACGGAGTCACAAAATTCACACACATATGCCATTTCTCATTTATTGCTTATACATTTGGGGTTTTAAATTGGCATAACATTGTTATTGTATGTTAATTTATTTTCATAATTTAGGTTGTATATTAAGATGTCTCTAACATGTGAAGATCAAACACGTAGATTAGGGGTGGGTACTCAACCTGTGCCCACGGCTACAAGTGAAGAAGCTTCAAGTTATATGACAAGAGCTCCTCCCAAATCAAAGATGTTCGATGTAAGTATGACATTTTAGTGGATCCAAAGAATCAAGATCTTGTGAGGTGTACATTTTGCCAGAAGGAGTGTAAGGGAGAAATATATCAATTGGACCAACACATTGTAGAGTTAGGGACTAACGTGACGACATGCAAAGACTAATGTGACGACATGCAAGAAGTTAAGTATAAAGGCTAATGAGAGATCAAGCAACACATGCAACAAGCAAAGCAAGCAAGAATAGAAAAAGGTTGTACCATAAGAGAAACGGAAGGGAGGAACAATTTTCTTAGGCTTGAGCAACAATCCCACAATATGGATACATCTTCACAAGATACACATCAAGGTGTGTCACGGAGTGTGGATGATCTATTCTTTCTACCTCCACGGATGAAAGGTCCCATGGACCCTTTTGCACACCTAACCATGAGGAGTCTAAAAGCAAATCAATAAAAGACAAAAAAAACACTTGAATGATGAAAGAGAGTGATGTATTCAGTATGTTGCTAGATGGATGTATCAAAAAGATAGTTCTTTCAACATTGTTCATCTTAATAACGTTTAAACTAAGTTAGAACTTAAAAGCAGTGGAGCAAATTGGTCCGGATTTGAAGGGACCAAGTTATCATGAAATTAGAGACTCGGCTAGCAAAAGAGATTGAGACAACCCAACAGTTGATAAAAAAAAGTTGGGAAAGATTTGGCTGCGGCAGAATGTTAGATGCATGGACAAATAGAAATGGAAAAACATTAGTCAACTTTCTTGTCAACACTCTAACATGAACAATATTTCTCATATCTATCAGTGGAAGCTACTTCAGAGGTGAAAGATGCTAGGTAGCTAACAGGTCTATTAGACAAAATTTTGAAAGAGTTTGGTCCACAAAATGTTCCACAGATTGTCAAAGATAATAAGGCCAATTATGTAGCTGCAGGTTGGTTGCTGATGTCCACACACCCTGACTTATTATAGACACCATGGGCCGATCATTGCATTGACTTAATGTTAGAAGATAACTCCAAGTGTCACTAATTAAATCTACAATTCACCATACCAATTAAATCTACTTTAAAACTTTGAAGAAAAACTTGAAAAACAAAAAACTCACTTATCAAACTTGCAGGGCATCAAAATGTCAAGGCCTCAAGATGTAAGATTGAACATTGGGGGTTTCGGGGTCGAGGGAAGAGAATTTTAAGTTATAGGATTTGGCTCTTACTGGATTCGGATCCAAACGAGGCAGGTGAGATGAGAATTGATGAGATGAGGCATTTTTGCCCCGCTTCGCCTCAACGCCTAGGTGCATGAGGCAAGGCGTTGAGGCGAGCACCTATGATAACCAAGATCCTAATTCAGAATTGGTCTGATCAGCTAATTCCAGCTAAACTTGGGCCAATTCAGACTGAAGACAAGCTGAGCCAAGATTGGTCAATCCACTGATCCAAACATGATTTGGATCAGCCAGAGCTCATTCAGGGTCCAATCCTAATCAAGAAAACCTAGGTACAGAGGTATAAGAAACTGGTTTCCACAAGAGAACCACATTTCAACGAAGATGGAAAAGGAGTAACCATGTATGGTTACAGCTAAAGCAAAAAGAAACAAAGAAGAAATGGGGGTTCCACTAAGAGGATAGACACCTGTCGCACAACAAGGGACTCAAGAGACTACTTAGAAAAGTTAAAAGCTATCCAGTCATAAAATCTGTCCTTGGCAGAGCCACCAACCAATTCTTGAGAAACCTGCAGGTCCAAAGTCAATTTGCCATTACTTTTGTATTGAGGAGGCTTATCAGCCTGTAATCGTTGATGTCTCTGGTGTCCAAAGTCACACAGCACTATCATGTATAGAAGAAAAGACATTTCTTGATAATTACTAGTAATAGAAGCAATAACCTCTTTGAAGCATCTTTCAAAGTAAAAGGAAATATATATATATTATAAAATGAATAAGTAACTAGGTGTTTAAAAGATAAAATATTTGATTGCACTCTGATTACCAAGTAGACATCTGCAGGTGAGAAGACCTTAAGAAAGAATAATATGCAAGCTCAAATATACAAAGCGGTAGCTCTTACCTCAGAGATAAATTCTGTATCATCTATTGAATTCAAATCCAAAAGGCCGGCTCCAAATTCTCCCCTAAATTCAGGAGAGTAGAAGCTATCAACGGTGCCAATTCCTCCAACTCCAAGTGATATTGAGGTAGGTATATATGGTTCTGAGCCAGACTCTCCATTGAAATTCAAGTTCCTCAAAAGCTTAAAAAGCTTTTGCTTTTCCTCAGCGGATTGCCCTCCATGTCCCTGACAACAAAAGAGAATCATAAAACCAAAATTAATGATGGACAGGTATCATCATGATATGATGATCCAAACAAGGCAGCACCTAGAATAACAAGTTAATACTAAGATCAGGCTATGAACTTTAAACAGCATGTTTGCTAAATGCAGTTGGCTTGGAATCATGAGTAGCTTAGGGGTTATGTGAATGCGTATTACATCCGCCAAGTAGCAATTACTGGAGCTCTTTCCAAAACCAATGAAGCACAAATGCACACGAATCCGGTCATAAGCAACAGAATACCACATTGCAGTAAGACACGTTCGTACGTTAAATAGGATCTCCAAGCATCGAAGAGTTCCGTCTAGCGGTACCAAATAGTTACGGCCGAATGGATATACCTGCATGAGATTGGGGAAGAATCTGTTCTCCGCAGACGCCAATGGAGAAGCCAGATGCTGGAGCCCCGCAGACTGCAGCCACCTCGCCATAACTGCGTCTCCCGAGTCTCCCACCGCCCCTACACCAGAGGGGTGACTCTCGTACAGCGCAGCCGCGGCGGCAGCAGCATTGCTCTGCTGCATCTGGCCACCCATGTGGCGCTGAGATCGGCGTTGCGGCGCCAACTTTTACCGATCAGACGGCAACGAACGCTGCAGCCAGTGGACGAAAGCTCAAAAACGAGATCTACGACGCGACGTCTGCAAAGATCTGTAAGACACTCACATTAAGAAATAACAGGCGGCGTAGAACATTCAGTGGGCGGAACGGTTCCCCCGATCCAACCACCAGCCCGCAACCTGCACCGAGAGAAACAAGCAGATTGCAAGAGATCTCTGGTGAGGACAAGAAGAATTGACCCCGATTCACCGGGGATCGGGAAAGCAGGTATGCAAACCGGATTCAGATTTGCGATCTCAGTGAGATTGAGGTCTGGAAGCACGGATTGGAGAAAGCTCCTATCCCCGCCCCGGAAATGTAGGTACAGATCGCGGGACGCTAAGTGCTAAATATCTAAATTCCGTGGGAATGACGACGAGACGGCGGCTCGCTCGACTGCCCGACCTCTGCTCCCCCTCTCTCCCTCTCCTTGTCCCCTTGCCCGTGCTTGGTAGATAGCGAAGACAGAGGAGAGAGAAATGATACGGCGAGCGAACGCGGGAGTGGCCTGTGATAATCTCCGACGAGATGTTCTGCTTGTACGATAAATTAAGTATTTTTAATAAAAATGTATGTTTGGTGATTATTATGAAATATTTTTATAAAAAATATTCACAGATAAAAGGGGAAGAGAAAGAGAGAGTTTTTTTACTTGTGATCTCCTAACTTTTATAATTATATATGATTTCACTCTTTTTGCTGCCATATCTGCTAATCATGTTAATTTTATTTCGTTTTATTTTGATATAATTTTTTATCATTTCATGTATAAGAAAGTATTATGTAACCAACCATTCCATTACATTTGATATAATTAAGCAGCATTTATCATAAAATTAGATGAATAACATTGGTGTACCATGTAACATTGTGAAATTTAAAAAGTTTTCTAAAATACCCTGCAAATTGCAAGCGCGTTTCAATAAAATCTCCGTCATATTCAAGAACCCGACATATTTGCATGAAATTCTAAAAAAGTTATGTATATATATATCTCTGGAAATCTTAAAATCGTGGTCCATCTTAATGACGATGCTTAATAAATTTTCCGAGAGTGTATATACAAGTAAAAATAGGTTAAGGTATAACTGTAAAGACCTGTTCGAAGAAATGACCACGTTCGAAGGGACGCTTGTTATCCACGGGAGCCGGAAGCGCCACCGTCAACCCCCTTCGCGGATCCCACCGCCGCACCCTCTGCGTACCGGCACAGGCGCGGATGTTTCCACGTAGGAGAGATGACACGTAACAGCGAATCACACGTTGCCAGCACAGATAACGGGCTTCGTAAAACAATAAAAAAATATAAATATCCCGCACCCCGACCGATCGTATGCGCCACGCTACGCTTCCGGCTATGAATGCGAGAGACGGGGAGCGGCGTCTTCCGCTGGCTGCGGCTGCGCCGCCGTCGGGGGGCGGGCAGATCGGTTGAGGCGGCGATGGATAATGTTTTAAAAGTCCCCGGGTACGCGTAGGGTTTCCCTAAATGATCTTTGGAGATTTGTAATTCGTTTCTCAAGACATATTCTTCTAGAGAAGGGTGTAACCTCGCAAACGAAAACCCGCAAGGGGTGGACAAGGTAATATCGCAACAGCGGGGGTTTACCAGTTTACGACAGCGTCGGCGCCGGCCTTACGGAGAATGTCATTGATCCACGTGTTCGCGAGAACGGTCGGGTGTGGGTCGGCTCGTTGGTAGGGTGTGCGCCGCTCTGCGCACATGCGAGGATTCGAGTGTTGCAGCAGTATTTCATTCTCAAAATAAAACATGTTTGAAATTTTAATATTTTTGCAGCAGTGTTTTATTCTCAAAATAAAAAATAATAATAATGAGAACGCCAGAATGAATCAAACCGAATTAGCCTACTTCAGTTTGAATCGAAATTTAAATAAATGTTATGTACGATTGATCTTTATCAGAACTAATTTAAATTTAAATCAAATATTATTATTATTTAAGGTGCCTCGAACCATTTTCTATCGTTATTAAAATCATTTGCAACACCACCAAGCATAAGAAGAAGACACTTTACATCACCCCATTCTCATCGTATCACATGAACATTTTAACAGATTTACTTACATTGTTACTGCATCCACATCATGTTTTTCCTTCATCATATTTACATATGTAAGATGCTCCGTTCATATGTTTTGCTTGTTTCAAGATCCACCGCTATACAATTAACATCTAACTTTTCTGTCTGCCTTATGTATGTTTCTTAGGTTAGGTGGCATTTGTTTTGATTTAATTAAAAAAAGATAAACTCTTAGGGCAAGTTTGGCACGAGGATAACTTGGAGATAAATCAGGTTTATCTCCAAAAATTAAAGGATAAATCTGGTTTATCCCCAAAATATTTGGGTGCCAAACAGCACCTTAATGTCATGCCTAGTCGCAGTTTGTGCTAAAATTAAGTATTTATTTAATTAAGATATTTTCATGTAAATGATTTTAGTGTTTACATAAGTTATATTATATATATATTTTTTCTATCCCATACAAAGAAAGCGTATCTGAAATTAAAAAGTTAAAATTTGAAACTTATTTTTAAGAAATTTATTATGCTATAAGGTAGATACATTTATATCAGTTTCATCCCCACATTAATTAAATCAGAACATTCTAAATCCCCGTGGCCAAATCCAAGGTTAAAAGGCCGATCGAGCGTAGCTCGATTGGCATCGTCCCTGCTCTTGGAAGAGCAGGGCGTGGATTCGCTTCCTGGCGGCTACAGCCGAGCACCCCCTGGGGGGGTGATATGTGGGATCGAGCTCTCGCCACCCGCGGCGCCACGGTGCTTCGCGGTCACTGGGCCAGTGTCCAAAAAAAATCCAAAGTCAAAGATGGTCAAAGGTTACTCAAATAGTCCTTGCAGGATAAACAAGTCCTATGTTGTATCACGTTTGTTAATTGCTCTTAAGATCACATTCAATTAAGAAATGGATCAGGTTCTTCGTTCCGAGTCGATCAAAAAGAGAAAGTTAGAACCTATTTCGCATCATCCATGAGATATGCAGGCCATTGTTAATCACCTCTTTACCTATGAGACTTGCACTCTACAACGGTGACCCTCACACCAATCTAAGCCGGTTCCCTCACACCTACGCCTTCTTAGTTTTGATGCACCACCACACTCCATGCGTCAACTTGTGTGTTGACAAATCTTAGCCCTTTTAGTTTCTTAATTCACTAGATCATCCCAAGGGTACAGTTTGTCATCTTAGATTTTTCTTGTTCCAAATAAATTCTTAGATGACTTGTATCTTTGAATCGTAGTCTCCTCCTAAAGTTGTTTCTGAATATTTACTAAGATAATTGTGCATACATACTGTGAACACTCATTTTTTTAGAGAGAGAGAACTATCATCTTAATTCAATTGTTCAAGCAGTTCTGTAATATTATTATTTTTTATTTGGCTGTCTCCTTCTGCGAAGCCCTAACCACGGCCCAATCAAGAAACTTGTGGCCCATCCGAACTCTGCGCGCCATCTCCCCTTGGCCGCATAATTGGCTGCTAAATTTAAAAAAAAAAGATTATTTAACTGGGAGATTTGTCTCTCCACCGTTTCTATGAGATGAATTTTAAATAAAAAAAGAAGAGAGATGGAGGACAGCCGCCGCAAGCTCCCGCGTAGCTCCTGCAAGAGAGAGAAAGAAAACATCCAGCGAGGACTGCCAAGTTTTGGAGGAGCCGAGGGTGAATAGCGGCAAGGGGGGGAGCCATTGATAGCTTTCCCGGTTTTGGAGGAGCTGCGGTCGTAAAATGGGGGAGGTTTTGCAGGTCGCGCGGGAGGAGATGGAAAAAAGGAAGGGATACTGCGGCAGTGTGAAGGAGGGCCATCTACGGCAGGATAGATAAGAGAGAGGTTGGAAGCATCAGAGGAAGGGCTGGAAAGAATAGAGAGGAGAGAGGTCGCCCGGTTCCATCCAAGGAGAGCAGCGCGCGAAGGGAAGAAGAAGGCAAAGCAGCCGCCTGCTCCATCTCCTCGGCGCCGAAGGTGAGGCCATGTGGCTCCCTGCTGCTCGGAAGACCAGGGTTCTGGAACCCACGGCCTCGCCTGTCCTGTTCGTCTAGTCGGGTAATACCAGCGGAGGCGGCACCGATCGAGGACCATGGAGGCCTCGTAGCCGGCAAGGGACCTCCATCAAGGCACCCGCGGCTCTCGAGCACGCTACCCGACGGCCTCCATGAGCCTCAAATGGACCAGACGGTGGTGATGGCGGTTGCTGCGACCACCGTCGGCAGCAGCAAAAGGACTTCACGGCAAGCCCCATCCAATCTTTATGCCGGTGTGATGGCGCAGCACCCTGGCCTTTCCCCACGGCGACAGGAGGTTCAACGATAGGAGCCTCAGCCCCGAATGCCCGCGGCAGCGGTTTCGGTGGATCTCCAATCGTCAGAGCTCTGGTTACTCCTCGCCAGCCTCCCCTTGGCCGTGGCCATGGACGTGGACTTCTCCGCGGACCATGGTGGTGGCGTCGACGGCGAGGCGTGATGGCGTGGGAGGTTTCCGAAGGACCGTCGCCGGGTAGCCAGGGTCGCATGGGGCTTCCGAGCATGTCCACGGTGGTTGCGACCGCCCAAAGCCCTGTCAACCGCGGTCGAGAAAGCGATCGTCGCGAAGCTCCTCTATCGAAAACTGCAAGCAGCTGCCGTGCACCTTCGCACCCCTCCGGCGATGACGGATGGGGATGGTGAGATCGCGTGAGGACTTTCGTGACGACGGCCATGACCGGGAGGTCCGTCGTGCGTGCCCCTCGGGCGAGACAGCGCGTAGCTTCCCCTCCGATCGAGCCTGGAGAAGACCGGAGTAAAAAAAAAAGGGGAAAGATGTGGCGGTGCGCACGAGCATTCCAGCCACGATCGGAGCTGCTGCCAGGCCCATTGGGCTCGGTCTCCACCTGCCGCAAGCGGCTTCTTCAAGCTGACAAGATCGCCGGAGGGCCGTCTCGGCTCAACCGAGTCGACTCGCAGCAGGCCCAAGAGGCGTTCGACACAAAATAAATTTAAATAAAATTTGAAATGCAAAATGCTGAATTAAATAAGGGGTGAGCTCAAATTTTGAGCGCCCTAGGACGGCTATTCCGACTACGTCTCGGGTAGGCGCTCCTGGACGTGGGCGCGGGCATGTTCCCGTTGCAAACGGTTCCATTCTCCCCGGTGCGACAAGTCAAAAGACTTCGTCGTATTGGAGGTGAGCCCACTCGATCGAGGACCGGCCGGCATACTGCCGAAATGCCGATTTTTCCTCCGATCTTGTGAGAAGCGCACCGGGGGGAAGAAATTTCAAACCTTGGACTTCGGCACCGACTCGATGTAACCCGGCATGCAATGAAATTCACTTACATTCTAAGTGTCGACGTGGATGTTCGAATTGGGCACCGATGTTAGCTCGACAGATCGGATGGGATGCGAATTCAAATTAAATAAATAAGATAAAATAAAATAAAATCAATCAAAAATGTTTCATTAAATATGAAAGTGTAAAAATCAGATTTTAAACAATCGAAAGATCAATCTAAAACATACTTAACCATTGAAATTAAATTTCTTAATCAAATGATAATTAAATAATATCAAAGAAAATTAAAGTAAACAATCCTCCAACACCAAATATTAGATTGTAAAAAAATTAAATAAAATTGAAAGAACTAAATCAAAAAATCCTTAAACAACTTAATCAAAATCTTAAGTCAATTAAAATACATTGAACGTGCTTAAACCAACGTTGTAACATAAGTAGCACATGAAATTAAATAATTTCAACCCAAATGGTGATCTAAATCTCAAATCATAGCACACTTAATTCATTTAATCAAACTTTAAACTCAAAACAAAATCATAATCAAATTGAAATTTAACAAAACAAATAAATCAAACTCAACCCATTAATTCAAAACGTTAATGGAAATGTCAAAATTAAAAAATAAACAACGTGAAAAATCAAATATAAATCAATTAGTAAAAATCACATCTTAATCAAATTAAATCAGCGTCAACCAAACGTAATGCAACTTGTTCGCATCTCATTGGGCCCGCAAGGCTTACGGCCCTCTAGTCTATTGTTTTGTATGGATGTGCACTCTCTACCAAACGGATTGCTATGGCGGTTAATCAAGGGCGTTCGAGTACTTGCTCGATGTAAGTTAATGCCGGGTATTCGCACCATCCGGCGGAGAGGGGTCAAAAATCAAATTTTTCAAAGAACCCGAACCTCGGTTCTAATAATTTTAAATGTATCGTCGGACTATTTAATACATTTATAGGTTAATACCTATTTTCCTAAGTAGTCCAAAGGAGATGCAAAAAAATGATTTTTAAAAATATCATAAAATGTAAAAAACGAGGTTCTCACACATACATAATCACCTCCGCCGCTGGACCAGTTGATGTGATCCAGAGTCCGGACTCTGTTCCTCTTCCTTTCACCAGCCCTTCTCGGTGTGATGCCGCACTTTGCTCTTACTTGAGTCCGTTCGAACCTCAAAAGTACTCGGGGAGCATAAGATTGGGGTCTGATCTAGGGATGTTATGATTTGGTTTGATTTGATTTGATTTAATTTAATTTTTGAGTATTTTTCTCAAATTAAATCAAACCAAACAATCTCTCGATCAGACCAAACTAAATCAAATCAAATTAATTCAAATCATATTCTATTAAGATATTATAGATATGTCAATATATAATTTATTTTATTTTATATCATATTCTATTAAAATTTAGTGTATATATTTATATAATCTATTGATTTTATCTTAAAAAGTTTAAGAAAATTTATCTCTATAAAAAATTTAAGTATTGTATTAAATAGACTTAAAATAAATTATTTAATCTAATTTGGGTTATTTGATTTATCGGTTTGATTTGGTTTAAAAGGTCCTAGAAACTAACGGCCTGTTTGGTAACTGTATTAGGTACCTGTATCAATATTGATTTTAAAAGTGATATTGATACAAGGCACTCACTTGTGTTTGTATAAAAGTATCAGTTTTAAAATTAGTAGTAACAAGGTGTATCAATTTTAAAACAGCTACGCACCTGTATTAAAATCAATATTATATGCCTCTCGACCTACTCCCCCGATCGTCTCTTCGCCCGCCGCCGACACCCATCGAACCCCTCCGCAGTCCAACCGTCTCTCCTCCTCTCCACCTGCGGCTGTGCCTGCGGCTCTCCGGCGCCGGTGGCTGTTGAAGCTCCCGTCGAAGCCCTCTAGTCCGCACCTCTCTGCCACAGGCGAAGCTCGGACCGCGGCTGCCGTCGAAGCTTTCAATCGCTCGCCCCTCTCCTCCCGCGGCAGAAGATCACGTGGAACATCTCAATCGCTCGCGGAGGGGCTCCGGCGGGGAGGGGCGGGAGGACGCGCGAGGAGGCGCTGCACGGAGGGGGGGGACTCCGTGGGGGGACTCCGGCGGGGGGCTGGGGGAACGCGCGGGGCGGCTGCGCGGAGGGGTGCACGGGGGGCTCCGGCAGGGAGGGGCGGGGGGCTCGGCGGGGAGGGGGCTGCGCGGGGGCTGCGGCGGGGAGGGGCGGGGGACGCGCCGGGGGGGGGGGGGCTGCGCGGAGGGGCTCCGGCGGGGGGACACGCGGGGGGCTCGGAACCGGGGAGGGGGGGGGCTCCGGTGGGGAGGGGCGGGGGACGCGCGAGGAGGCGGCGCGCGCGGGGGGGGGACGCGCGGGGGGCGCGCGCGGAGCAATCGTCTTCTCGTAGATAGGGAGAGAGAGGAGGGAGATAGGGGGAAGGGGAGGGGGAAACTTAGCCCCATATCTCTCTCCCCGGTGAAGCCCCGTCGAGGAGCCGACATGGGGAGAGTCTCCGCGAGCAAAGAGGAAATGCGAGATGACCACCCAGGGAGGATGGCGACCGGATGATTATATTATTTTTGTTTAAATTTATTAGTTTAAATTAAAATATTTAAATATATATTTAATTATGTAAATAATATAGATATTTTTATATTTTAACAATAATTTTGATATTAAAATATAATTTTGATGTTAATTAATCAAAATATTTAATAGTGATTTTCATATTGATATTGTATTACCAAACACCTAATATCAATTTTAATATTGATATAACATTACCAAACACTTAAAGAAACTTGATACTATCACTTTTGATATTGATATTACATCTTCTTGGAATATCAATATCAAAATTTTGATACTCAAAACAAACAGGGCGTAAACTAAATCAATCAATAGTTCGAACCAAATCAAACTGATTTTTCGGGTTGAACCGAATAATGAATAGCCCCAAGTCTCCCAATTAGGTTGTGACAGCTTCGGAAAGAGGTGTTATGCCCGGATCCAATGGTACAGGAGCACCCTAATGGCATGTTTGGTTAGAGTATCAAAAACGATACTATATTAATATTGATATTGATTTTTCAAGAAGTTGGAGTTTCAATATCAAAATCGATACAAGTTAACACTTGTATTACATTACATGCTTTTTTTTCACTACAAATTTCAAAATTGCTACTATTAGTCAAACACCTCAAGGTGATTACCATCAATATCAATTTTAAAATTGATAGTGATAAAGGTGTTTAATAGTGTTATCAAGCAGGGCCTAACACCTTATTTGGTAACGCTATTAGGTACCTCTATCACTATCAATTTTAAAATTGATATTGATAGAAATCATTGAGAGGTGTTTGGTTAATTGTATCAATTTTAAAATTTGTAGTACAAACAAAGTATATTACGGCATGTTTGATTAGAGTATCAAAAATAACACTATATTAATATTGATATTGATATTTCTAGAAGATGGAGTATCAATATCAAAATTGATACAAGTTGACACTTGTATTACATAACATGTGTTATTTGCATTACAAATTTCAAAATCAATACTATTAGTCAAACATTCCAGAGTGATTACCAACAATATCAATTTTAAAATTAATAGTGATAGAGATGTCTAATAGTGTTACCAAATGGGGCTTTACATAATACAAGTGTCGACTTGTATTACTTTTGATATTGATACTCCAACATTTGAAAATATTAATATCAATATTGATTTAGTATCAAAAATGAAACTCTAACCAAACAGGGCATAAGGTACCATGGGAAAAAGGAGGTCTGCTAGGTCCAATGGCAGAGAACATTGCGGTCTCCCCTTAGGTGGTGACAGCCACTAGGATGAGGAGTTCTGCTAGGATCTAGTGGCAAAGGAGCCCCCTGAGGCAATGATAGCCGCTAGGAAGAGGATGTCCGTTGGGATCCTGGTTGTGAAGAGGACCAGAGGAGTTCCGTTGGGATCCAGCAACCAAGGAGCTCCCTGAGGTGATGACAACCGTCAGAAAGAGGAGTTCCGCTAGGTCCATTGGCAAAGGAGCTCATGGGGCAAAGTTTCAACAAGGAGCGGTGTTACTTTTCTTCTTAACTTGAACACAAGAGTGGTTATTGATTTGCATGTAATGCAATAATTGTATCTGATCTTGTACGTCTCTTGTGATTTGTGTAATTTATTGCAATCCCTATGAAAAATTTTGAAATGTAGAAAATATGACCATTGGCATAATTGATCAAGAAGGAATACATAATCATAAATTGTAAACCCTAAACTCTAAAGCATTGACGTACTCTTTTCTTAATATGATTGTAATTATAGAAAACAACATATCGATATTTTAGATTAAAAAAATATGTATGAGATTCCATACTAATGCTAAATAATGTGCTCAAGAATTATAATCAAGAGATCCTGTGTGATTTTGTAAGATTTATATATAGAATGAACAAAAATTCATTTTATATTTTATTCAATAAAATCATAAATTATAATATAAAGTATAAAAGTGGATATAGAATAAATGGTGTTAACTACTATATATATATATTAGTAAATAGTGCAAGCAAACTATGTGCTAAAGGAAGATATCAACATCTAAGAGAAACTATTAGTTGTTGGTTCAATCAATTAATTGACATTCTTCAACTTTTACCACCATAAACAATTTTTCATCCTTTGTCAACAACTCCATAATATATTATTGCTAAACAACACTTCATATTTTTCAAAGAAATATATTTTCTTTGTATGATTATTTTTGTATGATATTTAGTTATAACTATTTTTCTTAATTCTTGTTTAAAGAGTTGTATACGTGCTATTGATGGAACACATATAACGGTTAAAATTCCAACAGATAATATAGTGTGTTGTCGCAATAGAAATAGACATATATCCCAAAATGTGATGGCAGTATGTTCATTTGATATGACTTTTATTTATGTTCATATTAGATATGAATGATCAACTACTGATGTCACATTTCTTTAATTTAATATTCTTTGTCAAAAAGGTAATTTTATGTATTTAATTTTATTTTAATATCTCATAATGTTAACTTTATTAATCAAGGAAATATTATCTTGTTAATGTTGGACATGCAAATACACTAAATTTTCTTATACCATACCGAGGAGAGATTTATCACTAAAAGAGTTTGATGAAAGTCATTGAGCTTCCAAAGATTACAAAGAATTTTTTATTTATAATATGCCTCTCCTAGAAATGTGACAGACGGACGTTCATTGTTCTAAAAGAATATTTTTAACTATTTTTAAAGTCATTATAATATTCCATTGATATTCAAAACAAAATTATTATAGCGGCTCGTGCACTTCATAAATTTATACAAAATGTTCAAGTATATGTTAAGATTTTATAAAATTAGGTTGAATATTTATATTTATATTTAATCAAGTGTTTGTTTGATAAGTGGATGAATAATATAGATAAAAGGATATGAATTGACTTGAATATTGTACGATATCAAAACTACAAATGTTAAATGAAAGAACCAAAAGGTAATATTTAAAAATAAAAGATCAAGATGTTCATCAAGTATATGATGCAATGGTGTATATATATGGATGGATTGAAGATATGGTGGTGTTATTTAAGATGTAAAATATGATTGATCACATATGTGGATTGAACATATTCTTTCTCTACATATATGCGCAATAATCTTTGCTTATATTCTTCTATAACCGATATGTTTAAATAATAACATTTTTCAAATATAATGTGACTTTTAATTTTTAACTTTAATAACTAATTCCATCAAGTCATTAAATGAGATTGATACATATAATTTTATAAGTTTATGTTGTCCATCCTCATAATGTGAAATTTCATCTTGATTTTTAAGTATACCAAGGGCATCCTATAAGGTTGGGGCATATGAGGGGCACCCGGTGAGTGCCCTCATACACCATAAAGTTATGGTGTTGAATCATGAACTTTTAGTCAAATGATGTTTTGTTAATTTTGTTTGAAACATGAATGCATAAAGCACAATGAACATATACATGGCATATGATACTCAGGTTTCAACTTAAAATATGTTTATTTCAAATCTCATAAAAGTACCACAACAATACTATGGAGCTATTTATTGGAATGGAATTCACAAATGCTAAAGATACATATTATATGATGTATATACATGAAATAAAATGTTTATAGGACAAATATAAATTTTATGATTTGTTGCAAAGCCAAAGATTTTTTGTCATAAAGAATCAAGACCAAAACAAACTACATTTTTATGGAGACCTTTTAGCTTTAACATTGCAAAGGTTAAAAAATATTAAAGTTTTTATTTTTTTCACAAATAAATTAGAAGTGGAAGTAGACTTCGAGTATTCAAATTAAACAACAACACTTTACATATATTACTAACCCACCTCATATAATACTAACCAGTGACATATGATACTAACAATGTACTTATGTTACTAATCGCTTATATATAATATTAACCCACTACGTATATTACTAACCTTTTACATATCATACTAACTCATTACATATATTACTAGTGTGTTACATATAATACTAACCCCTTACATATAATACTAACATATTACATATATTACTAATTACTTACATAAAATACTAACTCGCTGCATATAATACTAACATATGACATATAATACTAACCATGTACATATATTACTAACATATAAAACTAACTATGTACATATGTTAATAATCTCTTACATATAATGCTAACTTGCTATAAATATTACTGACCCTTACATATAATACCAACTTGTTACAGATATATTATTAACCTACTACATATAATACTAACATGTTACATCTATTATTAACCTCTTACATATAATACTAGTGATATGATACTAACTTGTGACATATAATACTAACCATATACATACATTACTAACATCTTACATATATTATTAACTTGTTACATATATTATTAAACTATTACATATAATACTAACCGTATATATGTAATACTAACCCAAAACATATATTACTAACACATTACATATATTACTAGCCTCCTACATATATTATTAATCCCTTACAAATATTACTTACAAACTCCATAAAAAATAATAGATTATTTATTAACCTCTACATATATTAATTGTTACTTCTTACATATATTACTTAGTAGTTGAGCATATTTTAGAAACTTGATACAAAATATCCTGTTCATAATTTACTAACTCAATTTATATAATTGTAGGTATGACATGGCTAGTGAACAGATAGAAGTAACATGGAAAATAATGTTAATGCTCTTATTACAAAAGAACTGGCACATCCCATTGAGTTTAGACTACTAAAGATGCATATCTAGTATACCTTCAATATATTAAATACATATGACCTAGTAATGTAAAGAATATTTAGTAAATGATAAACAATGTATTTTTAGAAAAAAAAATATTTATATGTCAGAAACAAAGTAGGAGGAAAAAAATACCCGAGATATTTTAATATAGATGTTCGTAGTGCTGAAATTGGAATGGGTTGTTTGACAAGAATTACTATTCTACTTATCGTGTATGTAATGTACAAAATTAGTCACCGGGATATGAAACATAACCATGAACTAAAAACTACATCTAAGTCACATATGTTAAGATTGCATGAAAAATTCGTAAAAAATCAAACTGTTGTTGTGAATGTTGGAGAAAGTAGTGGGATAAGATGTATGTAACTAATTCATCTTATGTCCAACAAGGCAGGTGAAAAAATAAATATTATATTCATAAAAAATGACATGAGACATTATTTATGAATTAAAAGATAGTATCAAATATTGGAGTTTGATATTGAAGGAATAACCGAGTGTTTTCACCGTAGGTAAATATACAATCCTTCATTTACTTACTACTTATAGGTTGATGAGAATGACATGATCACCAACATAATTTGAATAAAATCAAAATTGTGTTTGGGCCGTGAAAGGTTTGGAAATGTTTAATGTTTTGACACAACATACAAAATCAACAAATATTAAAGATTATTTGCTCCTTTTATTGGGGTTAATTATTATAAATAGACTATTAATTTTGGTGTTGCTCTAGTGTACAATGAGACAAATGACACATTTATACAACTTTTTCACATTTTCTTAAGTGTGATGTTTGATAAAGAGTTGAAAACCATTAACCGACCAGGACAAGATAACGAGCAATGCCATTTTGCATCAGCTACAAGAACTTTCCATAGAATTTGTGTATGACACATATATTAAATGTATGCAAATATTTGAGTCATGTCTTCAATGTATCAATTATCTTCAAGAAAGGCTTTCAAAAGTGTATATACAAACTATGAAAATGAACAACCATTTTTACATGCATGGGAGGAGATAATGTCAAAATATGAAGTGAAGGAAAATAAATATCTTAAAGGTTTGTTTGAGAAGAGAACAAAGTGGGTCCTTGTGTAAGAAAGATCAATATTTATTGTTGATATGCTAAGTATTCAAAAATATGAAAGTATTAACAAATTACTCAAATATTACTTAGATATAAAACAAATAATGTGTTTATCTTTTAACCATTTTAAAAAATTTATTAAGGATAAGATATATAAACAAGAAAAAGGCTGACCATAAAATGAGATATACTTTTAAAAGATGTGTTGTCCAATCCGGTCATTAATGTTGAACGATATGATTTAGCTCTAGACACTAGATGTTTATAATGTATTTAAGTAATAATATTTAAAGAGCATAGACCTAGTACTAGAGTCAAATAAGCATATTTATCATCAATGACAATGAGAAACATTGACATTAAGTGAACATTGTTACACATGAAGATATTAAAGTGGAGTGTTCATACAAAAAAGTTTGAGTTTAGTGGCAAGTTATATAGACATGTTATATGTGTTTTCTTACATCCGCAAATTAAATATTTGCCTAAGAACTATATTTATATGAAAAGATTAATGTCAATACAATATATGCGTTGGGTACAAAATGTCGTTGAATTATGCACTGATACAATAAACGAACACTTGTATAAAGTTTGTAGACAATGACAAGATGAGTTGACACATTTGATATCTACAAACACTTCTTAGTCACAAAGAAATAGTTGATGTTTCTATCTAAAGACAAGAATCGAATCTAACTCAATCACAAGTTTACTATCGGATTTTTTACGACTATCTTTCTTAGTTTTGTAAACATGATAGATTGTATAATATAACAAAATTTGTACAATACGAAAGTAGACAATAGGAAGACACTTTTGTTTTAAAAGGAAGACTACAAAAAGACTAAAGGCTCAGGGAAAAAGAAGAAGATATAGAAAGAGAAACAACTCCATATACTCAGTTAGTAGTATTTGTCTTTAGCATGAACCATATTTCAACTCCCAAGAGCATTTACTTATGGCCTGTTTGGTTAGAGTATCAAAATTGATGCAATACCAATTTTGATATTGATATTCTAAGAAGATGTAATATCAATATCAAAAGTGATGCTATTAAGTTTTTTTAAACGTTTGGTTCACTCCGCGTCACTCCGCGGCCGGGGGGCTCTCCGCAGCGGGGGGCGACGGGGACTCCGGCGGGGGGGCGGAGGGGGGGGGGCCTCTCCGCAGCGGGGGGGGGGCGGGGACTGCGGCGCTCCGCAGCGGGGGGGCGACGGGGTCTCTGGCGGGGGCGACGCCGCAGCGGGGGGGCTTCGGGATTCTCTCGCGGGGGGCTCTCCGCAGCGGGGGCGACGGGGACTCCGGCGGGGGAGCGGAGGGGGGGGTCCTCTCCGCGGCGTGGGGGCGACGGGGACTCCGGCTCTCCGCGGCGGGGGCGACGGGGTCTCCGGCGGGGGGCGACGCCGCGGCGGGGGGCTTCGGGATTCTCGCGCGGGGGGGCAATCCGCAGCGGGGGGCGACGGGGACTCCGGCGGGGGAGCGGAGGGGGGTCCTCTCCGCGGCGTGGGGGCGAAGGGGACTCCGGCTCTCCGCGGCGGGGGGCGACGGGGTCTCCGGCGGGGGGCTACGCCGCGGCGGGGGGCTTCGGGATTCTCGCGGGGGGCTCTCCGCGGCGGGGGTGACGGGGACTCCGGCGGGGGAGCGGAGGGGGGTCCTCTCCGCGGTGTGGGGGCGACGGGGACTCCGGCTCTGCGGCGGGGGCGACGGGGTCTCCGGCGGGGGCGACGCCGCGGCGGGGGGCTTCGGGATTCTCGCGGGGGGGCTCTCCGCGGCGGGGGGCGACGGGGTCTCCGGCGGCGGGGGGGGGGGTTCTCGGGGGCGACGGGGGACCCCGGCGCTGCGGGGGGCTCTCCGTTGCGGGGGCGGCGACGGGGTCTCCGGCGGGGGTCCTCTCCGCGGCGGGGGGCTTCGGGGGACTGCGGCGCTACGGGGGGGCTCTCCGCGGCGGGGGGGGGCGACGTGGTCTCCGGCGGGGGGGGGGTTCTCGGGGGCGACGGGGGACTCCGGCGCTGCGGGGGGGGGGGGAGGGGGGCTCTCCGCAGCGGGGGGGGGGGGCTCCGGCTCCGACTCCTCTCTGCTGGAGAGGTCTCTATCACTTTTAATACAGGTGAAGACCTGTATTAAAAGTGATATTTTTTTAACTGTTAGTTTTAAAATTAATATTGGTATCCAAACACCCATTGATACAAAGTATCAATATCAGTTTTAAAATTAATACTGATACAGTTACATAATACTGTTACCAAACAGGCTGTTACATAACAATTGTGTTTGTTGTCATATGACAACTCATAATATAACCCATATGGTCATATTGATGTTGGTAAGTAGATAGAATAGAAATCATATTTATATATTTGTGAATGAATACACAAAAATGTGCTTGTTTAATTGTAAAAATCAGACTTGTAAATATGTTCATAGACACAAAGAAGTGTGCTTCTTTGACGGTTAACAATCAGTTTTGTAAACATACACACATGTATAGAGAAGTGTGGTTCTTTGATTGTAAAAATGATATATTATTATTGTGTGTATATATATAATTTCAATTGTTTAACCATAAAAATCAAACCAGCAAATGCATACATTTATAATGAATAACGTCAAAATTAAGAGGTTAATAATACATGACATAGTTTAGTAATACTGTAAAGATTTACGACATGTTTGTTTAGCATATGAAAGTTGATGTTATAATAGTTTTGATATTGATATTTCTAGATGTTAGAGTATTAATATGAAAATTAATACAAGTTGACACTTTTATTACATAACATGGTTTGTATGCACTACAAAGTTTAAAATGATACTAGTAGTCAAATATTTCTTGATGATTACTATCAATATCAATTTTAATTGATAGTGATAAAGATGTTTAATAGTGTTACCAAACAAACCCTTAATATTATAGAAATGCACGATAAAGACACATGTTAGTAATGCCAAAAGAAATTGATTTGTAATATATGTAGCTAGTTAATAATTTATGAAGAAAATTAGTGATATATGTAAGGAGTTAGTAATTAGTAATATAAGATGTTAGTAATATATGGTAGGTTGTTATTATATATAGCAGATTAGTATTATATGTTGAGAGTTAGCAATACATATAAGTATATAACATGGTAATAATGAGATGTAGTAAGTTAATAAGATATGTAGGGGCTAGTAATATATACCATGTAGTAAGTTAATAAGATATGTAGAGGTTAGTAGCATGTTGTCAAAAATCCTAAAATAATATGAAAAAAACTATCTTTCTATTTCTATAAAACTATGTACGGTGGAACAGTGAAGTTAAAGAAAAGAACAACACTGAAAGAAGGCTAGTCTAGATGACATCGAAGCTAAAGAAGAGAGCGATGGAGAAGAAAACAAACTATGGCAACGTTGAATCTGAAGAAGCTCTCCAAGTGGTGATAGGTTGAGGGAGTGCAACTCATAGTATTCATGATGAGAGCAAAAATTTCCAAAGGAAGCTGAATTGTCTTCCCACCCTCCACTCTAATATTTTAAATCCTCTTTGTCAAGAGAGGAAGCTCTCTTGCTTGATTGAGAAACTAGGGATGTTCTCGTATCACTCTGAGTATGCTATTTTTTTTTCAATCTAAATTGAATCAAATCATTTTAATTGGGTTTGATTCCGTCCGAACTTATAATTAAATAATTAAAACTTATAATTAATTTTTATCATTTAAAAAATAAATATATACTATTGATTTATAAGTTACAATATCTAAAATATACATTTTTATGATAAAAAATATATATACATGCTATTTATCATTGTAAACCTTATTTTTAATAATTTTAGTCAATTTATATCGACGGTTTAGTTCCGTTTCAGTGTTTCATGAAAACGAGCCAACTAACGGGTGGTTCAATCTGCTCTGAACCGGACAAAATAACCAGTTCCCCTTGATTGATTCGTCGGATGGAACTGAGCGTTGAGCCGTCTCCCCGGTCTGAGCCGTTCCCGGCCTATCTATATCTCAGCGGACCGGACGCGGCCAGGTACGGACCGGCCTAAGCCGGCTTCAATTATTGAGCATAGCGTGAAAGAAACTGCAATCACCGTAATAGGGGCGACTGGGCCCCACTTTCCCGCTCCAGAAGGTTCCAGCGGCCGCGCCCCGCCGGCCTCTCCGGTTTAAACGACGGCCGTCGCCTCGACGGCGGATAGAGAGATCCGGAAGCCCCGCAGAGCGAGCGAGGGAGCGATAATGGCGTCGGAGGAAGGGGCAGCTGCGTGCGGCGAGAAGTCGACGATGGTGGTGGCGCTCGACGAGAGCGATCACAGCTACTACGCGCTGCAGTGGACGCTCGACCACTTCTTCGCCGACGCCGCCCGCTGTCCCCCGCCCTTCTCCCTCGTCATCGTCCACGCAAAGCCCTCCGCCTCCAGCGTCGTCGGCCTCGCCGGCCCTGGTTCGCTGAAGAACGCCCCTTCCGCCTCTCCGTAGCGAATCATGCTTTTTCTCTTTGCCGGCGGCAGGAGGGGAACGAGATCGATCTGATCTCTTTTGTTGTCTGGTTTGCAGGGGCGGCTGATGTTCTGCCTTATGTGGAGTCCGATCTCAGGAAGTCAGCTGAGCGGGTGGTCGAAAAGGCCAGGGAACTATGCATATCCAGATCGGTACTTCTTCCATCTTCGCCCGCAGCGTCATCCTGCTTCGATCCGGTCCTTTCATCCCATGCGCCTCACCTTCTTGACGGTTTACCACCAGCTTTCTGCTTTACCGCCTTGCGGATAACGACGGGAAGTCTGCCCGTCATTTTCTGCCTGCGTGTCGCTTGCGGGCCTCACGGGGCACGCGATCCGCATCGCGTTATATATATCAAGGAAAAAAACTTTCCTTATGATGCCTAACAGAGGCGTCATATTAAGGCGAGGGGCGCCTGGGTGAGCAGGGTATATCATGTTTATTTTTGGCTGATTTAAGAATAAATAATATTAATATCATTTTATTGAGTAATTTTAAAAACTAATTTTAATAATTAATTTAGTAGTTTTTTTTAAAAATAATTAATTTGGTAATAAATAGATATTTTAATAGAATAATAACTACGACTAAATAATATTATACATATTTACTAATAATTTATACAAATTAAGTACTGAAATTAAGTTATATTTAAGTTATTTAGTTTATATAAGGCGCTTGCACATGTGTCATAGTTCTTTTGTATTACTTGTCATTTATATACATTTTATTATTTTTACTATAAAAAAACAGCTTGCCTTTATCGCCTAGGCACTCAATAGTACTATGTCGCCTTTACCTCCTTAAAAACTCGGTTGCCTACAAAGAAAAATAAATATCTGTATTCATTATCTATGTCAAAGGCCTTCACATGGATAATAATATTGTTTAATAAAATGTTATATACATGTTTTCATTAGAAATATTTTTAAGAATCTACTTGATTTGCACATCTGCTTCAGTTTGCATGTTTTCCAATCATTTAATTGTTGTTAATATTATTCTTCTCTACTTCTTGTTGTTGAAAATATCCAGAAAAGAGAGAAGAAGTACACCTTAGATATTGTCTTAAGTTGAGATATGCATATTTCTATTTGTTAAGGATGATTTTCACTTGCAAAACTCTTCCCTATGCCCGCAATAATTGATTGTCTGCGTTTTTTTTTCATTTTCGTTTGAATTGTAGAGAAAAATGATTAGTGGTTGGTGTGCACCGCTTAGTGACGATTGTAAAGTTTGGCAGCCTTAGTGGTGCATGCGTATATCCATATCCAAGAAGGGCAAATGGGTGATTAACTGATTATCATGTGAAGGATAATTTATACGCACATGTATCTTAGCAGCGACAGGTTTAAACCGACTCCATGGGCCTTAGCGGAGCTAATAGCTAATGCCCTGTTTGGGTAACACTATTAGGTACCTCTATCACTATCAATTTTAAAATTGATATTGATAGGAACTATTAAGAGGTGTTTGGTTAATTGTATCAATTTTAAAATTTGTAGTGCAAACAAAGCATATTATGTAATGCAAGTGTCCACTTGTATTACTTTTGATATTGATACTCCAACATTTGAAAATATTAATATCAATATTGATATAGTGCCAAAAATGAAACTCTAACCAAACAGGGCATAACATTTTGTCCTTGTTTAACACTCTCTTTATACCTTTAGGTGAGTAATGTGCACGTTGAGGTTGTGGAAGGAGATCCCAGAAATGTTCTCTGCGACGCTGTAGAGAAGCATCAGGCGGCCATGCTTGTCTTGGGCAGTCATGGTTATGGAGCAATTAAAAGGTTCGTGCCTCCGTTCTCTTGACATTTTTGAAGTTATAAATCGTGACATAATGCACTGTTTGGTTAGAGTTTCATTTTTGGTACTGAATCAATATTGATATTAATATTTTTAAATGTTGGAGTATCAATATCAAAATTAATACTACTTGACACTTGTATTACACAATATCTTTTGTTTGCACTACGAATTTTAAAATTGATACAATTAATCAAACATTTCTTAATGGTTCCTATCCATATCAATTTTAATTAAAATTGATAGTGATAGAGATATCTAATAGTGTTACCAAACAAGGTGTAAGATGTTGGGCAATCGGTACCGACCTGATGTCAGGCTCGTAATTTAGAAGTCTAGCAAACATGTCTTTCAATATAGAAGAGGGCTATTTATGTACTTGAGGTCTATATATGTACTTGCTCTGTTTTATGCCTTGTTATAAGGGATGATGTAATCTCTAGGTTCGAGCTTTCATATTGTTTTTAAGCAGAACTAGATAGAACCTTCAGCTTGTATATAGCTGGAGACAGATGAAGGGATGACTTAATCTGTAATGTAAGGGAAAAAGGTAGTACAAACTTGGTGCATAACATTATCTGAATCTCGTAGATGTACTGAAGGTAAATCCATGAAGGTATTCCAGTAACGATGTCGAGAGGGATTCGGGCAGCTTTTCGTTGTGGGGTTTTGACAAAGGGCGTCTTCACTCCGATGATGGAGTCCTCTTTTATAGAGGTTTTCCATCACTTCCCCCTTTGCCTTAAAACCCCTACCGTCTCCAATTTCTTCGAACGATTTCACCGGGTGCCTATCTGTACCAACTATATCGATTTTGATGGGGACGTTCTAATAATCTAGACATACACCTGGTCCAACGTTGTATTTAGAGAAAATTGCAAAATTTGTTGTATCTAAAACAAAAATATTTTTTAGTCTAACATCCAAGGCGAAAGGCAGCGCAACGCCTGATGTTATTCTAACAAGTGCAGGGCTGTATTGGGCAGCGTCAGCGACTACTGTGCACACCATGCTCATTGCACTGTCATGATAGTGAAGAAGCCGAAAGTAAAACACTAATAACTCATCGGCTCGTCAGATAAGCATCGCCAAGGCGCTGGAACAACTACGCTAAACCCAACCATGGACTAGTTTCACGAACAATGGGGGCAGGTAGACATTACAATTTGCTCTGTTTGGTGATCCTCTTCTATGAATAAATGCATCATATGCAAGACTGCTGCAGCGGCATCATCTGAAGATGCTGTGTCCCATTCCCCAGCTTTGCATCACATTCTGTTTTATTATCATTTGTTATCTGGTTCTGATGCCTCGACTGGATTGTCGGATGTTTCGTTGCAGAGAGCGGATCCCCTCAGGTGAGGGGATCCCCTCAACCCCTCTCACAAGGGGCTGAGGTGACAGACATCAGATCACTGTCTTGTCTGGTCACCTCACTCTCCTTGTGAGGGGGTTGAGGGGATCCACTCAGGTGGGCACCTCAGGGGATCCGCCCTCTTCGTTGCATGATAATACTGGTTTTCTCTGTAAAAATATATTATCGAAGATGTTTGAGTGAAAATTTAATCATCTAGAGTTTCTTCCTAGATAAAAAAGGTGACGAGACATTTTGATCTATTTCATTGTTTAGTTATATATATTCTCCCGTCCTTTTGTTATAATATCTCGAAATACCATAATTTTGTATCTTTATTTAAATTTGGGTTGTAGAAAAAAATTGTATACCCTTCTATGTAAAATTATATATTAAAATAAAATTTGAGATAGTTAAAGACAACAAAATTTTCATGTTTGGTGAGACAATAACAACAAAAGTGGAGACTATGTATAACTCCAAAATGCAATGGAGATTTGGCAAGATGTGTTGTCTGCCTTGTATAGTAAGAAAAAATGTTTGATTGCATGACAAAGTATGCTGCCCATAAAATATATTTTTTAGTAACTAAATGTGTCTTATGTCTTTGAATTCTTGGTTATAATATTTAAATATGTGAAATCTTATTCTATTTTTAAATAGGTCTTTCAATTAACAATTTGAATCTATGTAAACTTAAATTCAGTAACTTAATCCCGACAAAATGACTAACTTATTTCTTTTGCTTTTCCCTTCCCCTTCTCTTTCCTTAAAGAAAGAGAGAGATGAGAGAGCGTGTAGAGGCATGTGAGAGAAAAAAGTGTACGAATAAAAATAAAATCTAAGGTGAGATGGGAGAGAAAATATTGATAAAAGATTGAGAAAGTATAGAGTAGAGAGAGAATTTATGCAAAGAAAATAAAAAGATGTATATTGGGTCTACAAAATGGCAGAGATAGAAAATATACAAAGAAAAGGGAAAATATAGAAAGAGTAGAGAGGAGAGAGAGAGAAAATAAAAAGAGAGTGAGTTGAGAGGAAATGTAGAGAAAGTTGAGTGTGAAAAGTGAGAAAGTAGAGAGTAAGGAGAAATAATGTAGGCAGACTGTACAAAGAAGGAAGAAAATACAGATAATAGAAGAAAGTGTATATGTAGAGAGAGAGAGAGAAAGAGAGAGAATAAGTGAGTACAGAGAGGTGTGCATAGAGAGATAATAAATGAGGGATATTTATTGTAGGACGATATATTGTTTTCGATACTTTTAATAGGTAACAGAACGTTAACGGATTAATTTTTTTATCGAACTTTAGCCGTATGAACTTATTTTAAAATGGAGTAGGATTTTTAGAGATTTAAAATTATTGTGAGGGCATAAATGAAAAATATTAATGAATTCAAAGATTTAAAATGTAAAAACGTCAATTTGTAAATGAGTTGTTTGACAATCGTGATTAAAATATACTTTTGTAGAGCTTTGCTTAGATAAAAAGGTGCAATGTTGTCTCTCTTTTTTCTTGTCGTCTTTCTTTTTAGTTATATATGATCTACACTTTTTTTTGGCTTAATATCTTGCCAAATATGATAGTTTTATATCATTGTGAGGCATTTGGTTGTAGGATGAAATTAAATTTTGTTACGAAAAATAAAATGTGTTTTGTAACAAAATTTATCAAAAAAATATGTTTGACATTCATTACGAAATTATGTTTTTATTGAGAATTATTTTTGGGATTAAAAAGGGATGTTATCTTCTTGTTGTCCTCACGATCCACATTTTTCTTTTTAGTTATACGCGATCTTCATTATTTTGTTGTCATACCTCATCAAATACAATAAATTTACGTTTGTAGTTATTTTATATTTTATTTTTGTGTATAAGTTTCTCAAAATATATATAAATTTTTATAACCAAAATTCTGTTAGTCCTCTTATATATATAATTTTATCACAAAAATATGTCAAACACTATTTTTACAACAAAATGACTTAATAAATTATAGTGATAGGGCGGATGGGAAGGCTTGTGGATTGGGCAAGACAGTGCCCGGTCCTAGGTAACAAGAAAACAAGTGTTCTCCTATCTAACACATTATATCATCTGTCAAATTAAATAAGTAATTAATATTTTTTTCTAGTCTATCAAATATGTCCACCCACTTTTAAAATTTTGACTTGACAATAAATAAACTAGGAAGTTTGTAGGACATAATAGGAAAACTAAAATGTAATACATTTAATATACTAACACAGTGTGCAGCGTGTAGCGCAGTGGGCGGACACTTCGTCTCCCTGTGAGGCGGCTTTTCCGCCCGTGGGGAAGGTGTCTCGGGCTCAGTGGCGATCAAATGAATGATCAAGCTCCATGCTCCTTAACCAAAAAGAAAAAAAAACACAATGACGATGAACAAAACTGCATTAAATATGCCTGTTCAGTCATGGATCTTTTATGTTTCTTATTTCATGTTAGATGTGTTTCAAAAGTCTTTATGTATTTCATATCATCCTTGATCTCCATTGACAAATGTGTGTTGTTATTTCTTCCGTTCACGAATTTTTAAGTAATTGTGTAATTCATGTTCACATAAAAAATCACATAGATATGTTACTGTAGAAAAATCGTACAGAAATGACTCTTCTAATGTTCTCTTTACAGGTCTCTGAGGGATTATTTGAAACAAGACTAATTCGAGGATAAATTAGATTCCGATGCTGTAGTGATACCAAACGGGCCACAAGTCCCTAGATGCTGTAGTGATGTTTAATTGTCTTTCTTGCTCACAACACAAATAATATGTGGAACCAACAGACTTATATGTGGGTCATCATCTCTTATGAGCTTGTAGTTGTAGATCTCATGTCGAGACTCTAGATCCATGTATATATATCTTCGTCGCTACTAACTTCTATAACACATCATGTCATCTATTAAAAATTTAAAAAAATGAGAATTAATATATGATAAGTGAGTCATATTTTTCAAAAAACACAATCATAATTGCAAATCAACTAACGAACATGAGTGATCAAACAATCAAACAACAGAGTTAGAAAGTCTATCGATAGAGTTAGACTACTGTCACGAGACCAAATAATTACACCAAAAGAATATGGCTATCGATCAGATTAACGATCTCGAAATAAACTTGGTGACTACGATGATAACATGAAAAAGCATCGTAGCGGAACTCAACCCTAGGACATTGGACAATAGCGAAGGAAAAGATAAAGAAATCCAACATAGATAAATCGAACTTCACACCACCAGCACGACAATAAGAGACAAAATGCTTAAAATCACGTTTAGACATACCATTGGGATGGGAGGGTGGGAGGAGGGAGGTTCTCCCAACTAAAAATTACTCCAAATAGCAAAAAATGAACATTTTCGGAAAAAAATGCGAAGCAGTGACATAGGCTGATAGGCGGGAGCTAGCCAATTGGAGAGGGGAGGGTATAAGGAGCTAACAGGGAAGGGAGCTAGCCCTAAAGGGGAAGGGGGTGAAATGAGGAGGGGACGTATTGTGGAGCCGAGGGGGGAGGTGGGGGCCCATATGAGGAGCTGGGGGAGTTAGGGGGAGCAGGGGGGAAGCCTTGGGAGTGCTAGGGGGAGCGGGGGTGGGGGGAGCCGGGAGCCAAAAGGGAGGGCAATAAGGGGAGCCAGGAGTCGGAAGGGGAGGGGGGCGATAAGGGGAGTCGGGGTGTGGTATGCCGGAAGAGAGCCAAAGGGGAGGAGCCAGCCAGAAAGGGGGGTGATAAGGAGAACCAGGAGCCAGAAGGGGGGCGATAAGGGGGTTGGGCGGTGTGATACATCGGGGTGGAGGGCAGGAGGGGGAGACCAACGGAAGGGGAGGGACTGCTGTGTGACCGATGAGGGGGGTGGTGAGGATACCGATGGGGGCTACCGTGAACGGTGAGGGAGTCAACAAGGGCACCTTCCAAACAATCACAGTGGACAAGGTCAGCGAACCGCCATGACTAGCGAGGGGCCGGCAAGGGCACCTTCTGGACGAGCACGGCCAGCAATGACACTGATGGGGACCGCTGTGAATGGCAAGAGGGCCGGTGAGGATGCCGATGGAGCCACCGTGAATGGCGAGGGGGCCGGCGAGGGTGCCACGCAAGCCTCTTAAGTTAAGATCCTTGATTTCACCAAACTTGAAGAACCTATTACTCTCAATTTGACTGTTTGCACCCTCTAATTAAGATTCTAAGAAGCCATAAAAAAGCCTTAGAAAAGATTACAGGGCAGTTCCCTTGTTGACGTTAAGATCGACCTACGCCACCAGAGATCACCCACCAGAGATCACGCACGGTATCTACACGAGAATGAGTCCTGAAAGCAGGACAACTTACCGACCCCATCGAGGATTTGCAGAGGTACGAAGAAATCCTGCCGTTGCCATAAAGCCAAAACACTGGCGACGACCCTACCATATAATAGCTGCCCCATAATAGCGCGTGGTGTCTTCCGAACATGCTCCCCACCTCCACACGCCCTTCTACATGTTTACTACAGATCAGTCCACCCTGGGAGAGATCTTGCTCCACGTCTATGGGTGCTTTCGTTGAAATCACCAGGAGAAGAACATATAGATCGATCCTTTATCCTCCTCTACTCTTCAAGAATTTAGATTGTGTAATGATTGATAATCTCTGCAATTTATTTCTGGATGACTTTTAAAATTTGAGAGAGAAGATAATACGAGTATATCTATCACTTATTTTACAAAAAAATTCTAAACTCAATTGTTACAATCAAAAACTCAAAAGAAAGCCAGATATGTTTGGATGGTATTGTGTGATGTTAGAGATTCCATTGGTTAAAATAACTTTTATAGTCCCAGACAAACACACCCTATGTATGAAAAAATATTTCATGCAGAATAACACAGCCCAATCTTACCAATCAACTGCATGTGCAGACGCCGATGAGTAAATGCCAAATCTTCTCTTCCCCCAGCTCTGTTCTGCTCTCGGTTTTCATTTATTTTAGGAATCTGGTCTTCTATTTTGCTATGAAACTGCTTCATCTGGTGTTCTCCATCGTCCAGATTCTAGCTGTTCGAGAAATTTCTGTGCGAAGAGAGCAGGATATGTTAATGATGTAAGAAAACATAAAGACAAGTTATTAGAAAGCTCGGGAAGATTTGTAAATTATAATCGTATAAAGCACAAAATCAAAGATACTGGAATTGCAATCGGGGATTAAATCGGTCAGTACCGATCTACAAATCAAATCTATCGATTCCGCTCGATTTCTTAGAGAAAAAAACCTATTAGAAATCAATCCCAATCGATTTTTTTACTTTTTCATTTTTTTAAAAAATCATAAAATAAAAAATCAAGAAAAATCTGTGAAAAATAAGAAATCCAGCCAAAAAAATCTTATAAATAAAAACACAACATTTAACGTGCCAAGATACTTCATTTTAATATGTATAACATGATAAAATCGAGGGACACAAAATATAATTTTATGCTATTGTCACTAATATCTACAACATTGACCTTCATCCATCCACTTGCTTCTATGTCTCCTTACTATTCCATTGAGATGTGTTTGTCATTATCAATTCAGATCCATGCGAAAAAGTGAATTGGTTATCTCACTAAAATCAATGTACTACGCATGCACAGGTGATGTAATTAGATAGTATGGCTGAAAATTATCTAGAGAAGCTAGTTATGGATACCAAACTATTGCGTACTTATCAAAAAAACCTTAATTCCATCTCTGACTTCTCTCACTGGATTGTTCCTTCAAGCCTAAATTATTTTATTTGTCCCACTAGTTCGTGCACTAGTAGAAGAACTTCCACTCCCTCTTTCACTTGATTGGGTGGGTGGAATAAACTCTTTATCATCATCATCTGAGAAGTGTGAAGATGAGTACATACTATCTCTTGAACTCACAAGACATTGTTTGATATCTAACTTTTTTTAAAATTTTTTCTACTATGTCATGTGATGAACTTCAAAGTCACATACTTTTCTATAACTGTGCAAATCGTCTTATTTTTCTTATTGTTATTTTTGTCCTTGTCCTCGTTGAATTGAGATTTTGTTATGTAGTTAGGGGTGAGGCTGGAGCTAGGACTAGTGTTGGAGCTAAGTCAAGAGTTGGTTGGGCAGAATATGAGACTAGTTGAGGAGTAATAGAAATTTCCTCTTCCATACTCTCAACCTCAACATCATCCAGTTCTTCTTCTACCTATGCACAATTCTCATGATCTAACATAGGTGGGTGGTCCCTGATTGCTCTCTTTCATCCAAGTAGTAAGTGAGTGCTCTTGAAAAAAGTAAATGATGTTAACCTCTTCAGTAAGTGATTCCTATGTGTTTCTTCATATTCTCCACGTACAAATCTTGCAAATATCTCGTATCACAATTTTTGACGATCTTTGATGTTCTTTATGCATAATCTTATGTTATAATGACTCAAAAAAATAGCTTCTCCAACCTATCAGATGTTAGTTAGTTCCTCCTCTTGGTGTGTATCAAGTCGAATGTATTCTAATTCCTCTCACAATTGGAGTAATTGATGCTCTAGCTAAAATTTTTAATAGCAACGGATACAAGTGAATTTTATTCACTTCTTGCATTCACCTAAACACATCACTCAGCTGAAAAAAATCAATGAAAAATGATTAGTCATTAAGTTGAGAACTAATCTAACAATAATATCAAATATTATATTAAAACACTGTAACAAGAATATCTCATTATGCAATGTTCAATTTGAAAATTGATAAATATGAAATGATTAATTTTTCCAATTAAATATTAAAAAATATTTACAAGTACAAGTCTCATTTACTTTCAACTCTAGCTTCTGTTCTATTTTGCTGAAATATAGACAAGTGTTATATAATTGATAGAGTACACCACAACACCTCATTATCATTAGACACGTCCTCCATATTGAATGCAGAAATTTAAGAAATATCCTACAATCATTCAACCAAATATCAATGTCGCATATAACACTTAAATTAAAATAAAATAAACACATACACACTCAAATACTTGTTGTACGTACATGATGCAATGTCCTATTATTTTTTTCACCATTTGTCGTATCCTACGAAATTCTTCTCCTTGATTTTAAGTTTTGTATGGTTCATTACATCAGAAAGAGTTCTTATTTGGTCCTATCATCTAAGTCAACTAATCTCAAGACAACTATTAGTAACTCAATAATAGATAAATAGTAGGCAATCTTCTCTCAAAATCACTCCATGATCAAATGCTCTATCTTCACAAGAATTTCCAATTGATCCTTCTTGTTATATAAGTTGTCAACATGTAATTAGAGTACACTTTTGCATTTACGAACCTAACTTGTGCATGTCTACGTCGAAGTAAACTTTCTAAAGCAATAAAATTTACAGCAAACCTAGTATGATCATGCCTAATCAGATCGTATCCATCAGTATGTTCTTTCATGATGCACAGTAAATGGGAATGTGAATAGATAAATGATGTGATCACTTAGACTTGAGTGACTAGTGTAGAGACTAAATTTTCGTTACTTATATCATTCAATATGAGATTAATGGAATGTGCTACACACGGTATCCAAAAGAGATAATATCTCTTCTCTATTAATTTCCTTCATGCTGTCTTGTAGGATGGCTTATTGTGATGGGGGACACACTTGATCTACGGAAAAGAGAGGCTAAATCAAAACAAAATTACAAATCTAACTCCCAAAATCAGGTTCTAGGTTTCTCAAGTTTTAGGTTTTCTAATTAAAAAATTTTAAGTAGAACGTCGTTTTAAAATTCTCTTGAGAATTTTTAAAATTGATTCAGACCTCTAACGAATCAAATTTTAGCTTATATGGAGTTGGTTCTCTATAATAACCTCGCCAAAAAGACCAACAGCAACTAAACAATACTGGCTATGACCTATTTCCGCACCAAGCATGACATCTCGATGACGAATAATGAAAAAACAAAATTAAACCATTCAAGGAAGAGGATTTAGACTTTTAGAGGGTACCTCCATGACTAGGTGTCATAAAAAAAGTCTTCAACTGATAGATAGGTGCCCCTTTTATACACAATGATTAATCAATAGGTACAAACCCAAAGTGACCCACACCTCGCAGGGTGGTAATAGGTCTACAAAAATATTAAAGGTGTGCCCATCTTCAGGTTGATAGAACCGCCATTACCTCCAGGATTCAGTTTGGAAACAGAAGTCACAATATCAGATTAAGAATAAGCTCATCTGCAAGGTATTCTTTCAACAGGGTCAACGTCAACAAAATCAATGGACACTGAGTATAGATCGGGGGGGTTCCTTTTAAGCCTACTGAATAACCAACTCAAAGAAATAGAACTCATTCACTTTTATCAACAACGTAAGCAACCAGAGATCCAGAACACCAGAAAACTCAAAATCTGAACCGAACTAGAAAATTGGACCAGTTCTAAGTCAACGGAGCCGTCGATTAGAAAATCGTAAAAAGACCAATCCCAGCCTCAGTTCAACAGAAATCATAAGATGAAAACCCCTTCAATTTAGATGCCTTCGGAGCCAAATCAGACAGAACTTCAGGTGTTTGCATTCAGGGGGAAGGAGATATAGTGTGAGATTTCTTCAAATAGAGGATAGTGTCACCAAATTGGAATGTCCCAAAATAGTCATCGATGGCATCACTAACCTCTAAGAAGCACACATGTACCATCAGCCAAACAGAAGAAGAGGATCACGCATATCCATTCATCATCGGCTCCCAACCTCAAGAGTGAAATCACTAATTCCATCATCATCAGTAGATCTGACTGAGGTCCTCCTTCAGAGTACAGAGACAGCAATGAACAAAGAGAACATCGAAGGAGTTCACCAATGAAGGCTACCAAGTCTCAATCTCAGTGAGGAGCACCAAATAGAACCGCCCTGAAGAAGACGGGATAGATCTAACGAGTGTTGAAGGATCCCCAGAGGAGCTCGATAGAATCGTCTCCAGGTGAAAGGATCAAGTTGATCCTAGGAGAGGAAGAAGCAGCCACCGTCGAGTGGTGGATTAACACCGTAGGAATCCATCGAATCCAGTTAAAGAATAGCCTGATGCAGATCAGATTGAAAAAGAAAAGGTAGAGGAAGACCAGAGGGGTAGAACTCTCCACAGTCACTCTATGAGATCACCGTGGTAGGAGGGGGAAATCGGAAGAGAATCCCTACGCTAGGGTTTCATTGTCGGAGGAACAAAGGAGAGCTACGGCCGAAATTGCCATCTGCCGTGAAGAGAGGAAGACGAGGGTTTGAGAGGGTTTGAGAAGGGCAAAATTAGAACATAGACACTCAATAGGAATTCAATTCAATGTATCATCCATTATACTTTGTACAAGAGGGCTCAAGTCCTATTTATAGGACCGAGTGGGGCCACATCAGTAAAAGAAAAAAAATCAATTCAAAGCTAGGAAAATGAAATCCATTGTTCTAAAATGCCTATAAAAATGCAGAAAAATAGTTAGACATCTTAGAAAAATCCTAAAAATGAAAATATCAATTAACTCGCTAAAAATTGTAAGAACTGAGATCTCCAAGCCATAAGGAAACAAGTTTTTTTTCGTCATCGTCCATAAACGTGCCTAAACCGATGCCAATGTCTAATGTCCTCACTATATTGTTAATCATAAACTAAACAATATTTTCATCACCAATCTCCTATCCATCAAAGAAAAGATATAGTGGACATTCTCGAACTAACCTAAAACATCAATTCATTTAAAGAAAGTTGTGCACTCTGAACAATAAATCAAGAAGTTATCATACTCCACTTGGTGATGTATGGACCTATTACACATAATTGTGCAATCACCTTCCCTCCACACCAACTTGAATCTTCTATTCATGTCTTTAGCACCTCCACCTCCTCATCCACGTCACTAACATAAATAAACCTCGCTACTTGGATCTTGGAATCCCAATGTAGCCTTAATGACATCAACCATAGTTTGAAAATATGATTTAGTGGCTGCATGTGCTAAGGTGCCTTATGGTGATAGAAAAAATGTTATTGTCTTTACCAACAAATAATTATAATCAAATAAAATATAAAACAAATTTAAGATCTTGGCAAATTTTCGAGCAACGAAAATAGTTGATATGTGATCCACCCAAAGAGTAAAAAAGCATGAGTGTTTAAGTGTCAAACCTGAAGTTTTTAATAAAAGATCCTAACACTTTCACTCACATTGTACCGAAATAGGGTGTCAGTTTTTTACAAGTTTCTTACATTTATTGGGCTGCCATGACTTCCTAATGGTAATAATAGCCACTTGGTGTGGAAAAAATATCAGTATTATTTCCCGTTGTGTCAAAAAGAATATGCTATCAGCATTGTGAATGGCAGAAGTCTGATGTAACCTCAAAAATCTCTAAATTTTAAAGATTTTAGTTTTAAAAATTCATTTTCCTTTTGAATTTGAATTGACTTGACCTTAGTATTGACTTTGTAAGAAAATAGATGATATTTCATAAAAGTACTAACTAGCGTCAATGATATGTATAAAATTATACATTGATGTTGTTAGGTTTTTTGAAATTAATTTTGACCTCTCCCCATCGGATGGTGCGAAGATCCGACGTTAATTATATCAAGATTACTCGAATACCCTTGATTAATCGTTATAGCAATCCATTGAAACAGAAAACAATACATCCACAAAAATAAACATTCACATACACACATAGGAGAAAACAACCCCATGAACTTGATGGAATGCAAGCACTTAATTTGGTTTGAATTTAATTTGAGTTGAATTGGTTTGATTAATTGATCTTAGTTTAAGTTAAACTTGATTAGTTGAATTTGATTTGTTGATTTAAACATGGTTTGAAATTGATTTAGCAAGTTGATTTGTTTAATTAAAATTAATTTGAGTTTGTTTGGATTGATTGATTTTTGAATCGGATTTGGGCTTAGCTTATGGCATATGGTTTGAATCTGATTCGGGAAATTTGATTCAAGTTAACTAACTTAAATGGGATTGAGTTATTTAAGTCACGCTTGTCTAGTTACGGTTAATTGGAACTTGTTACTTAGGTGGAAATTATATGGATTGTGGGCTTTATTAGCATCTTGGTGATTTACTGTGATTTGATCTCAAGTGTATTGTTAGATGAAATTCAGTTTACTTAGATTTATTTATTTAAATTTCGCTGGATTGATTTAAGTTTATTTGATTCAAATTTGCTTTACAAGTTTCCAGAAATTGAATTTTGCTTATGGGTTTTAATTTACTTTTGGTTTGAATGGGCTCCGTTTGATTAATGCTGGTTTTGAATTTGACTTGAAAAATTGGATTGGGTTTAATTCGACTGATTCACTGAATTTGAAGTAAGTTTCAATTCTGTTTGGTTTTAGTTTTTGACAAGCTGGTGCTTGAAAACATGTTTAAATGTATTGAATAGATTTAAATTAATTTGAGCTTTAATTTGCTTGTTGGTTTAGTTTGATTTGATTTGTTTAAGTGATGCGGGACAAACTGGCTAGACCGGGTTAAACCGATCGAAAACAAAACGAACCGGCGCTAATCGCCGCTAAACAACCTAAACGAACCCAAAATAGAGCAAACCGGGCTCGAACCGGTCCAAACAGACCCGAAACGACCCCGAACCGAGTCGAACCGGCTTGAACCGGTCTAAACCGGCCTGAACCGGGTCAAACCGGCTTAAACCGGTCTAAACCCGGCTTGAACCGCCGGTCTGGGCCGCGGACCGGCCTGGCAAATCGCTATGGCCGCTTGACTGCGGGCGAGCGCGAAGGGGGGGGGGGGTCGTGGCGCCTTCCATGGGGGCTCGCGTGGCCGCGCGAGGACCGTCGCCGTCCTGACGCCGTGGCGGCATCGCTGCGGTCCCGCGAGGTCGCGGGCCGCGACAAAGGGCCGCGCAGCACACCTCGCCCGCGCTCGCGTCGCCGTCGTTGTCGTCGTCCGAACGGAGCCGCGCACATGCGGCGGAGCAGGGCAGGCGACAGCTTCGGCGCCTCCGGCAATGTCCGGCCGTCGACCGCCCGCAGGCATGGAGGCAGAGCTGGGGCAGGCAACGCCTTCCGGCGGAGCTCGATCGCCGTTGTCGTTGGAGAAAACCACCCAGGAGGACAGATCCGGGGATCGCCAGATCTGTCCCCTCCCGTAGCTCCTTCGCCGTCTTCTTCTTCTTATCCCCTTGCTTCGTCCATCCTCGGCATCCCCGTTGGGGTGGAGCATGAAGATGTTCGCGGACGTTGATGTTGATGGCGAATCGATGTCGAGGGAACCGGGAAAGGGAAGGGGAAAAGAACGGCACGGAGGCCAGAGGGTGAGGAAGAGGGGTAGACTGGCCACCTGCCAGGTCCGGAGGGTGGAAGAGATAAGTCGGGATATCTTCCCGGAGGTGAAGAAGAGGGCGGCCCTCACTGGCCGGGGTGGAAGAGGACAGACGGGGTAGCGCCTTGCGCACGGGAGAACGCCCAGGCTCCAAAAATTCACTGTTCACTGAACTGTCGATTACATGTGCCCTGCCCCTTTATAAAGGAGGTGGCTGGCATTTTGTCTAAAAAAGGGACCCAGTAAACAAATATTTACAGACATGACTGAAGATGGACTAGAATACAAAAGACCTATACTTACTCAAAAATTGTCCCCATCATTAAGGTTTACTTTGATGTTATTTAGATCACTTTGAATTTTACGGTTTCCAGATTGCACGTTTGCTTGGGATTTAATTTTAGGGTTCATTAAAGATTGGTCATTCATTTTCTTGTATTATTTGACTCAAGTTCAGTTTGATTAAGATTAGGTTAAGACTTGATGCCTGTTAATTTAAATACTTGAGTTTATTTAATGCTTCCCTTTTGTTCTCTTAGGTTCTTATTTCCAGGTTCAAAGTTATGTGAAATTTCTGCCTTTTGAGTTTGTTTTCTTCTCATCAGGGTGATTATGATATGTTGGATCAAATTTACACTTCATTCGATAAGCTGATTGGATTGATTACAGTTTAATATCCAGATTTTACTTTGAAAATTGGTGAACTGAGTTTCTGTTCATTTTAACTTGATTTCAGTCGTTTTGGTTTCCAGTTCTGACTTCCAATTCGGATGCACTACTCTTAGTCAAAATTTTGTTGAAATTCGGTTGGAACCTGCAATTCCAGACTCACTGTTTGCATGTTTTTTTTGTTCCAGATTTTTCAGATTTGTAATTCTGCAGATTTTACAGGCTTCGGTTTTAAATATGAAGTTCAGATTTCTTTTTTTTGATCTCCTGCAGATTTCAGATTTCAGACCTGTATGTTTTAGGTTCAGATTTTTAAATGTTTCAGATTTTTTGTATGTTTCATATTTTCAGGTTTGTGCACATTGTCGGATTTTTAGTCTTCGGACTGCAGGTCTACAAATTGCAAATGTTAATTTCTGATTCATCGGCTGCAGACTTATGAGCTTAAGATTCTGCACGTTCCCATTTCCAGATTGGGAGTTTCCAGATTTCGTCCCCTTCTTCCTTTCAGATCTGCAGATTTTTACAGATTTGAGATTTTTATGGCTCAACATATTTCAATCTTCATGTTCGGAGATTTCCAGATTTCTGACATCCGGACTTCAGATTTTACAGTTTTTCTGGATTTTGTGCACATTTGCAGATTTAGACTTCAGATTTTAAATTGCAGATTTGTGTGTTTTAAGTTCAGAGATTTCTTTATTTCAATTTCACAGGTTCGGTTACAGCTTTTTTCACAAAATTTTCTGTTGTCTTGCCTTCCAAGAGTTTCATGTGATTGTCCTCTCCTTGTAACATAAATCCATTACACCGAACATGAATTTTTCCACTTGTTCTCTCAACATGAGACAGTTTACAACTTGACTGGAAATCTAGTCCCTTGAGTCCTCGATGAACTTGTCAATCCATGGGTGGCAAGTACCCGGTCTTGATAGACTTATGGGCATCCCCCACTGTTTTGATGATTACATGAGCATATAATCAGCTTAGCGGCATGTTGACCATGCACGTCCTCATATAGCTAAAAAAATGGTAAGACATTGGTGCCTTTTATAGACTTTTGTATGTCTAGCTTAAGGACGTAGGGGTGGATGATTAGTCGACCCCCCAACTAGTCCGTATTTTGATTTCTTTTAAGTTAAGTCAAGACGTAGAGGCGGATGGTTAGTCGACCCCCCAACTAGTCCTGATTTGTTGAATTAAAGATGTATTTTTTTATTTAATTTCCACAGTATTGTTTGTTTTGATAAATTTTTTTTTGAAAGAAGCCCAGCTGGGCACTGTTCTGTCGAACCGGAGACCTGGTCCACTGTTTGGACCGGCCGGCTGCTGTTTCGGACCAGCGGTCCATCTCCGCGGGGGCCGGCCGGCTTCATCCGGTTGGCTCTCTTTTTTTTGCGCTTTCTTCATGATGTAACCTCAAAATTAACAAAAAGATTGATATTCTTTTGTTTTGGAAATTCATTTTCCTTTTGAATTTGAATTTGATTTGATTAGACCTTAGCATTGACTTTATAAGAAAATATATGATATTTCATAAAAGTACTAGCTAGGGTCAAAATTATGTGTTGAGGTTGTTAGGTTCTTTGAAATTTGTTTTGACCTCTCCCTGTCGGATGGTGCGAAGATCCGACGTTAATTACATCGAGATTTCTCGAATACCCTTGATTATCGTCATAGCAACTCATTGAGTAGAAGACATGCATCCACAAAATAAACATTCACACATAGGAGAAAACAACCCCATGCAATCAGTGGAATGCAAGCACTTAATTTGTTTGAGTTTGGTTTGAATTGAATTGTTCATTTTATTTAAGTTTGGTTCAATTTGAATTGATTGATTGATTTTAAACTTGATTTGAGTTTGGTTTGATTTGTTTATTGTTTGATTTTTTGTTTTGAAGTCAATTTTGTTGGGGTTGATTTAGTTTGATTGGAGTTGAATTAAATTTTGTTTTGAGTTTGAGACAGTTGTTTATTGATTTACGTGAATTTGATTGGAATTTGATTTGTTTGAATTTTATTTGAAAGATTTATTTGGTTGATTTGATTGATATGGATTGAATTAAATTTGATTGAATTTGATTTGAGTTTAATTTTGAATTTGATTTATTTGAGTTTTTATCTGTTTGAATTCATTTGAATCTGATTTGAATATGTTTGGAGTTTCTGTGTTTTGAGTTGGGTTGATTGGAATTAAATTTGATGTGATATTTCAGACTTAATCTTACTGTTAAGATTTCAGGTTCGGAATTCAATTATGGTTTGATTCAATTGGATTTGGGCAGATCTGTTTGTTTTTACTGAGTTTAATTTGAACAGGTTGGGATTTTAGTGAATTATCTTCAGATTTCAAGTTTCAGATTTAAGTGATCTGATTTCAGACTTGACAGATTTTAGATTTCAAATTCTGCTGATTCTTAAAATTTTTCAGATTCTAGATTCTGCAATTTCTGCGGTCTTCGGTTCCTTGCAAAGTTCAGTTTTCCTGCTTCTTCAAATATCACACTCTAGATTTCTGCATTTCGGATTTGCAGTCTTTCAAACTTCCAGATTTCTTACTGACTTCAAAATTTCAGACTTTAAATTCTGCATTTTTTTCAAATATTTCCAGATTGCAGATTCTTAAAAAGGTCCAATACAAATTCAGTTTTCAGATTCCAGATTTTAGGCCTCGGCTCCTGCAATGCCCAGATTTTCTGATTTCTTCAGATTCCAAACTTCAGGCCTCTTGCAAATTTTGCATCTCTTCAAATTGCAGATCTTTTTTAAGCGGGTTTCTGCACCAAAACAGATCTTCATATTTTTAGGCTCTGCACAAATTCAGATTCATTAAACTTCAGACTTTCAGACTTCTGCACTTCAGATTTTGAAATGGGTCCCGGCTTCTACTTTTCGGTTTGCTTCAGATTTGGGTCACAAGTCTAAGTCTGGCCTTAAGGATTTGAGAATTCAACTTGGGTGTACGGCTCCAGAATTCAGATTTTGCACCACCCCAAATTCAGATTTTTGTTTCTCTCCCAATTCCCAGATTTTTGCAGCAATCCGGATTCCCTTTCTTGTTTTGAATTTCCCAGAATTCAGATGTTGAATCTCTAGATTGCAGAACTTCGGACTTCTTTCAAATTTCAGGCTTCTTGCAAATTCTACACATGGATCCAGATTTTTCAGACCCTGTCTTAAACTCCAGTTTCAAGTCTTAAGCTTTCTGATTCTGCAGATTCTACAAGTTACAGGTCCAGAATTTGATTTTTAGAATTCAGACTTCTGTTTATGGATTGAGTTCGTTATTTGTTTGAGTGTTTTGATTTGGGATTTAGTTGTATAAAGATTTAGATTTCAGATTTACAGGTTTTGAAATTTTAAAGTCTTTTACGGGTTTAGAATTTTTTTAAAGTTGTTTGAATCATTTGTTAATTTTTTTGTTGTCTTGCATTCCAGAAATTCCATGTGATTGTCTCTCCTCCTTGAGACATCAATCTGTTTACCGAACATGGATTTCACTTGTTCAAAAAAAATGAGACATGATTTACAAATTGAATGGCAATCCGGTCCCTTTGAGTCTTTGATGAACATGGAACTTGCTTGATCAGTTTGAGATGGAAAAACACCCGGTATTTGATAGACTTGTGGGCATTCCTCTCACTGATTTGAGATTGAGCATATCCCGGCCTTTGATAGGTTTGTGGGGACTCATCTCCTTGTCTTGAGATTGAGCATCCCGGTCTTTGATAGACTTGTGGGAGATTAGCTCATCTCTATCTTCATGGACCCTTCATGAGTTGATGAACTTGTCAATTCGTGGGCGGCATGTACCCGGTCTTGATAGACTTATGGGCATCCCCCACTGTTTTTGATGATTTCACTAGCATACGACCGGCATGATAGCATATTGATTATGCTTGAGCCTTGCATAGCTTGGTGAACTTGGTAAGACATTGGGGTCTTTTATAGACCTTTGTATGTCTACCTTAAGGACGTAGGGGCGGATGGTTAGTCGACCCCCCAACTAGTCCATATTTTGAATTCTTTTAAGTTAAGCCGAGACATAGGGGCGGATGGTTAGTCGACCCCCCAACTAGTCCGGTTTGTTGGATTAAATGTATTTTTTTATTTATTTTCACTGTTTTGTTTGTTTTAAAATATTTCCCTCTTTTTTTTTTGTTGAAGAAGACCTATGCGCTGTTGTGGCCAAAGGGGGCCGTCTGGCTGCAGAGGGGGCCGGTCCACTGTTTGGACCGGGCCGGCGGTTCAACCGCACAGGGCTTCAGCAGAGGAGAGGGGCCGGCCGGCTTCGCCCGGCTGTGCCTCCTCTTCTCTTTTTTTTTTTTGCGTTTCTCTCTCCAGGCGGGCCCCACATCTCTTTTCCACGCTGGCATATGATCCGGGGGATATATTTCCCCGGTGCTACAGTGTCGATCCGACGCTTCCCGGCATCCTGCGGCACCGCGACGGCCTTTGCGGGGGCTTCCAGCTTCGTTCGGCAGCGACGGCACCGGGAGGAGAGGGAGGAGGCCCCGACGGCGATAGGGGAAGGGGGAGGAGGCCTCTCCGGCGGTGCTTGGAGGGTCTTCCGGCTTCCACGGCACCCGCGGCGTCCGGCTGAGAGGCTCGCGGCGTCCGGAGGAAGAAGAAGAAGAAGGAGATGCTTCGTGCGGCTCCAACGGCAGCGGAGGGTTCTCCAAGTTTCTCCGGCGGCAGCGGAGGGTTCTCCAAGACTTCTGGTGGAGAGGAGGAACTCACGGCGGCGACGGAAGCTCCAGACAGTGGTTCCGGCGGCACTAACTCCCTCCGGAGGGGACTCCGGCGATCGTAGCACCTACGGGAGGAGCTTCCGGCGGCTCCCGCAAGGTTCCTCTCTATTCTCTTTACATTTCTGACTCTCCTTGGGGTGTTTGCCTCTCTCCCCGACCGAGGAGGATGATGGGTCTTCTTATAGGCCTGGCGTTGTCCCGCCTCCGCCGGGAACCTCCCGAAATTGGGGTTGCGGCTCCGAGAAGGACTCGGAGCCATCCCAGATTTTATGGGATCGATACCCCCCCTTCCCTTCTTATCTTCCCATGACTTCTTACGGCAGTCCCTTGCCATCTCCAGCATTGGCTCCGGGGGAGAATCCTACGAGGAGTTGATTCCCTTCTTTATTCCGACGGATCCTCCTCATTTTATTCCCTTTCTTTTTTTTTGAATGGGCCTGTCGCATAAATGGGCTAGCGTTGGGTTATGTCCGTGGATGGCCAGCTTCATTGGGCCATCATGGTTGAAACTACCCAGCTCCCTCCTCCTTTCTGTCGAACCCATCTTTGAGCAGGCCCGTGGACAGCTCCCTTGGCCCATTTAAAAGACCGTCCGGCCCCTCCTTTGAGCAGGCCCGTGGGCCTGGAGATGGCTTGCAAATGGGCCTCTCCAGCCGGCCGAATTGGGCCAATCGGAGTCTCATCATGGGCTTTGTCGATGGGCATCCCTGGCGGACTGAATTGGGCCACTCAAGGTCCTGTTATGGGCCTGTATATGCTATACACAGCCCAGACCTTCATGGAGGCCGAGCATGCCATTTCTTTCATTTTTCTTCTTTTTTTTTTTTTTTTTTGAAAATTTTTGGTTACAACACTTCACCGGGTGGGCCCCACCCTTTTCCACCGTGGACCAAAGTACGGGGATATTATTTCCCCTGCGGCTACAGTGCCCCCGACGGGCTCCCGACACCCTCCCCCGACATCGCGGGCACCTCCCGGCTTCGTTCGACGGCGGTGACTCCAGAGAAGGAATCCGGCGGCTGCGACGGCGGGATGAGGCTTCACGAACCTTGCTGCCGACGGCGGAGGGGTTGAAGATCCCCACGACAGGGGTAGAGAAGATCTCCGGCAGTGCTCGGGCTCAATGACGCTCCTTGAGGGAGAGTCGGCACCGCTTGAAGGAGGTAAATCGGCCCACCTACACTGCGGGAAAGGGAAGAAGGGACCGGCGGCGCACTCGGAAGGGGATAAACGGCTTCCGCGGTAACCCTCTGTTCTCTCTCCCTGTCCGGCTTCCGTCTCTCCCTCTGTCTCTCTGCTTTTCTCTCTCTGGCTTTCTGTCCCGCCGCGCAGCGGCTTGTGCTTCGCCTCTTATAGGCATCGGGGAATTCCTTTCCCCTACCGGAAGTTGGTTCCGGGACTGAGAGGGACTCCGAACCTCCCAAAACTATCGGTCTGCCATTCCGGAAAGATATGGGACTCCCTGGACAGTCCTCTTCCGTGGCGAAGTCCAGTTCTGAGAGGGACTCGAAACAGCTCCGAATTATGTGGGCTAGACTTGCCTACAACCTCCGATTCCTTCAGCGACTGGGAACCTTCCATAACCAGGCGTTTCTGCTCCAAGAGGGACTCGGGCCGGTCCTGCTTTGGTCACGATAATCCCCCTCCCTTTTTAACTCATTTTTATTCTTTCTTTTTAAACAGCCGATCTCCTGCCTTGTTCTAAAAAAAATCTCTTTTTTATTTTCTGCCGAGCCCATCTTTGAGCAGGCCTGCGGGCTGAGTACTTGGCCCATTTCTGACCACCGACCCCTTCAGACAGGTCCTCTATCGTGCCAACTCCACCTCCACGTCGGTTTATTCCTGCATCGCTATTCCTTCAGCCCTATTATACTGATCATGCCAATTCCCTTTTCTCCTTTTCTTCTTTTCCTAAAATCGGCCTCATTTTATTCATATATATCTTTTTCTTCCGCAAATTTAGGTGCCAACAAAGCCCCAAAAGTTCCTCTACATTTTGCATGGCGTAGCCTTAAAAAATCATCTCTTTATACCGAGAATGAGAGCACAATAATTACTCGGTCCAAACTAAACAAAGTAGACAAAATTTTCAACATCAGTTTTTTTTTCAACCTCCTCAGTTAACAATTGGGTATCACATAAATTCGTAAAGTGAAATCCATGCAAAAAACATTCTTTTATTTAGATATCACCAACCAAATCAATTAATAACCTAAACAAATTGAACTCAACTCAACCCAAGCCTTAATCTCAAATTATTTGTAGATTCTATTTCTCTACTCATGGTAATTTTGAGTTATTTATTTATAAATATTTAAATCATTTAAATCATATTGAATTATCCTCTTCTAAACTAATTTAGGTCTATCACGTCTTTATCCTCTTCTAATTTAATTTAGGTCTATCACTTCTTTTTATATTTCCTTTTATTATGTTTTCTACTTTTTATCTGAAACCCTTTTAGGTCTACAAATGTCCAAACTCCAAACCATTTAAATATGTCTTCTTTCAATTTATTTATAATTATCATTACTCTAACAGTTTCTTTGATATATTCATTGTGTAATCCATCTTATCTAGCATTACTACATATCCCTTCTAACATTCCCATTCTAGCACTAGTTATTTTGAATAGACCTGTCAATGGGTCAGGTTTGGCTCGGATCCACAAAGATCCGAACCCAATAAGCCTAACTTGAACCCAAATATGAAATCAACTACGATTGTGTTTTTGGAGACTGAGACCTAACATAGTTTATGGGTTAGTGGTTAACTGTTAAGGCTCGGGACATTCACCTTTGCCTCAAATGCTCGAACTCCTTTTAGCCTTCGACTATCTTCTCCCGCAGCCTCTTCACCGCCACATGGTTCTTGGCCTCTAGCGTCGTCTTGTACACCATCTCGTAAGTGCTCTTCACCCATGATCTTTGCCATGGCACAGAGTAGATCGTCTGCGATAAACACCAGTGGCCCATTGAAGTGCACCAGGTTCCCTCCCATGCCACCTGATTTAACCTCTGTACCACCACCTTCCGCTGCCACCTTCTCCCCTCCGCTGGTTGCCCCAATGGCGACATTCTCCCTGCACCATTATGTTCTCTTCTTGACAAGGCAGAAGGGGAAGAGAAAGTAGAGTAATAGGAGGATGCCAGTGAAGGTGCTATAGTCAAGGTTTAGGGTCTGAATTTGGGGTTGCTGAAGATGAGGACCAACTGCTCCCCAGGTGTCCGGAATGGGATAAGAGAGATTATTGTGACAGAGAGAGGAAGTTGAGTGAAGAGGAGCTGGTGATGCCGGATTGTCCCCATGACACGAGCATGATAAGAAACAAGTGGGATGAGCATTGTAGGTACCCAGCTGTATTCCTTTTTCTTTGGAACCCTTGCTTGCTGCTCTTCCACTTATGCTCTTTTATGTAGATCAGGCAATGACACTATCAGTTACCCCATCCCTGGTAGCGTCCACAGAGAACACGGTGGAGACAGATGTAGGAGGGACTGAAGAGATGGGGTGGTGGTTGCTGATGGCGTGCTTGAAAGCAGAATCGATCTCGTCCTACGCCGGCGGGGATGGCACCCAGCACCAGACGATAGGAAACAAGGCAAATAATAGGGCATGGAGGTGGGCAGCCAGCAGCAACATGCTGAAACCGGTAGGAGGGCAGCGATGCTGTGCAGGGACACAGACATCTCAACGAGACACTGCCTGAAAGAATCGGGGCAACATTGGGGTACCGAAACAGACCCGAGCAAATAATTTTTGGGTTTGCCCAAACCTAAACTCAGTAACTTTTCTATCAGATATGTCAATATGCATCCCAAACCTGAAAACAAACTCCTTTTACCCTTCCAACATTTGTAGAATCTCAAGATCACATAAAAGTCATCTAGCCAATCACTGCTCCATTCAACATGTCTTAATCATATAATTAGCATACTCATCATATTTATCATCTTTTTAAATAATTAAACGAAGATATTTAAATTGAATAAAATAAAATATTACTCAATCCAAACTAGCTTCCCCATTTTCAACTTTTAGTTTTCAAAAAATATAATTACAATACATTTATTTTGTATCATTTCTACTTATCTTGAAATCTTATAAGTCTGAAACATTTATAGTATACTAGCTTTCTATTAATTACTTCTTGTGTCTCATCTATCAATATAATATTATCTACAAACATCATAAACTATGATGTGCCATCTTGTATATTTTTTATTAATTCATCTATAATTAATTTTAAACTAAAAAGTGTGTGGTGTTCTAGAGATTTCAAGGGGCCATATAGAAGAGGAGTTACCTCCTAGAGATATCGCCTTACTGGAGTATTGTCAAAGAAGAATCGGGTGTTTGTTCGGGGCCTTGCTAGCCAGGTGCTGACTGGTAGCATCAAGCAGGTTAGGTGGGTTCCTCAAAGGGAGGCTGGGCTCATGGTGGGGTGGAGGTTGACCTAGCCATTGAAGATGGGGATCGCTGCACAATTGTCGGGAAAAGATGTCTCATGACCCTTCTCCAGAGGAAGTGATGCTGGCACTGGTGTTGATGGATGGGCCAATAGTGATCGGGAGAGGCTCCCAGTGAGGTTTACTTCTTAGTAAAGGTGGCATTGCAAGGGAGGGGTTGCCCCGGGGTCCTCCAATATAAAAGATGACTTTTTTATTTCAATAGCATTAGAGTTTATTTTCTATATTTTTATTTTAATAGTTGGAGTTCTTTTAGAGTCCTTTGAGTCTTATTTACATTTCAATTCTTTATCACTAGTTTGTGTTTAGTCCTTGGAGGTCCTTTTTTTAAAGTGCCAAAGTCTTTTAATAGATTTGTTCAACAATTAGGTGAATTCTTGCAGCCTCAAGAGATCTTTGATGAGCATCTCGAGACTCCAATTTACATGGTCTAATTCCCTGGCAAACTCTAAGCTTGATAGATTTTTTGTGTTCACTTTTTGGGTGAATGTGTTTGGGGTACCAGAAGCCTTCCATCTCCCGAGAGTGATTTCTGATCATTTTTCTATAAGTATTAGGCATTGGTTCATAGCCAAGACGAGTAAGAGGAAATTCCATTATGAACTGACATGGTGAAGGGATCCCGTTTTCCTAGACATCGTCTAAAGTTGATGGAATGCAATCTATTTATTTGATTCTACTATTGTAGTGTTTGTCTACAAAATAAAGCATGTTAGAAAGCATCTGCAAAGTTGAGCAAATTCTGCCTTTAACAAAGCCGTTGAGAGGAGGAAAGTTCTATTGGCAAGACTTGAAGAGTATGAGCAACTAAATGATAAAGAAACCTTATCAGATTGTCTGGGGAATGATGGTCGGTTGCTAAGATCGATTAAAACAAGTGGAGCCTTAGAGAAGAAATAAAATGTAAACAGATGTCGAAAATTTATGGTTAAAAAAGGGAGACAAATTTTAACTTTTTCATACTCAAGCATCAATCAGAAATAAGAGGAACACAATTTACATTTTGAGTGTAGATGGTTGTTATCACCAAAAAAGAGTGTAGATGATTGTCAGAGGAAAGGTAGAGATATTTAGGTTAGGCTTCCACATACTTTTATGAGAATTTGTTTATGGATAATGGCAGATGTAGACCGCTTTTGAACTTGTCTGAGCAGAGAATTGTCTGAAGATGAAGTTGCTTCCATTGCAGGTGCATTCTCAGAAAAGTAACTTTTGATGTTATTCCATCCGTGGACCTGTTTATGGGCCCTGGTCCTGATGCTTTTTATGCAGAATGTTACAGAAATATTGGCAGACCATTAAAGCTGACTTTATGGCAATGGTCAAGGAGTTCAAGAAATTTCTAGGCTACATCAAATTGTTAAACTCCTTTTATCTGGTTTTGCTCCACACAAAAAAAGTGTTAATGATATTAAAGATCTCACACCCATTAGTTAGTCTCCTTAACTGTAGTCAAAAAATTACCTCAAAAGTTTTGGCATTGAGAATGAGTAAATACCAAGTCCAACACAATCAGCTTTCATCCAGGGAAGGTATATTTTAGAAAGACCTATCAATGGACCCGATCCAGGTTGGGTCCACTAAGATCCAAATCCAAACCCGATAAGTTTGATCCAAATCCAAACAAGAGCCCGATAAATATTATGGACTTCGTATTTGGATCCACACCAAATCCTTCAGATTCTAGTCACCCGATAATACCTGGTCTCATGAACCCATCGAAGCAGAGTAATCAGGGGCTTGGGGCACTACCTCCCACACTCCCCACGGCAAGGAGCAGCGTGTACAAGAAAAAGCACCTTCCTTTGCGGCACCTCCCTCCCATTTGGTTGCCGTCTCCACCTCCGGCTCTTCCACAGCGTGAAGAAGAAACGAGGGGTTTCTAGTTCCAACATCCTCATCGTCCCTATCTGCAGCTCTTCCACAGTGTGAAGCAGAGAAGAGGGGTTTCAAGTTCTGGAGCACGGCAAGTGACAATGGAGGAAGGGCGTGGTTGATATCTTTCGCACCTCGGCGTTGGCCCCTCCCCAATGCCCATCCATGGAGTCATGCCATCTGCGGGGCTGCTGACTGCATACTGACTGTCTTTGCAACGGCTGCATCGGTGCTGCCATCGCCATCCCAATCGCATTTGCACAGGTACCATTGAGTCTCAGACAGTGGGTCATGTTGTTGCATCCTTTGTTAGACGGAGATGCCCAGACATTGGCGGCGAAGGAAGAACTTGAGTCTAAAGTTAAATGCTTGAGAATTGGGGGTCAGGGCAATATTGGAGACCCGAAACTGAACTCTGACCAGAGAAAAATGACTTACAGGTGTTGCTCCAGACTGAACCCACTATTTTTTCTATCGGGTTTGCCAATATAAACCCCAAGACCTGATAACATATTCAGACTTGGGCCAGGCCAGCAGATTCAGTGAATCCGTTTACACTCCTAATTTTTGGAGAACTTTATGGTTGCCTATGAGTGCATTCATGATCAGAAATCAATAAAGAAGGATTTAACTCTTCTTCTCACATAGAAGTTGGTAACAACAGCAAGACGTCTTTCTGAGAGGATCATTAATGTGGGCATAACACTCTTGCAATTACATTTCCTAGTTTGTTCAACATAAGAGGTAATCCTCAAGCCAGACTTAGTTCCTATTTGGAGTCTGAGACTCCAATACACGGTGGTGCACATCCTTTAAAAGGAATGTCAAAGAGTTTGAAATATGTGATTTACAAATCTATTGTCACTTTTAGATAAATATAAATGCACCGGAGGTAAGAAGGATAAGTTAGTGTGGAGGCCCAGTGATAGCTCAAACTTCATAGTCAAATCCACCACAGATAGACTTATACAGGGAGGTGTGGAAGTCTTATGGCATCAGAAGGTCTGGAAATCTGTATATCCTGTAAAAATCAAGCTTTTCTAAAAGATTTGCAAGGGGAAACTTCCTACAAGAATTCACTTAATGTAATTTTTCCCGATGTACCCACGAAATGTGTCTTCTGTAGGTTGAAAGCTAAGACCACTGATCACCTCTTTATTTAGTGTGGGATCAATAGTTCCTTGTGGGTTGCTTTGTTTAAAGGTTGGACGCTACAATGGCTAGAAGTGGACAGTGTTACTTCCCTCTTAGTTGTATAGTCAAAACAGAATTTGTGGAAGGTGGAAGATAAACTATGGGAACTTGATCTACCTGATATGTGCTGGGCTCTATGGTGGACGAGAAACAAAAGAATTTTTGAGGAGCACTTTGAACACCCAAGATCAATACTTTCCTTAATGTCCTCCCTAGTCAAAGACTGGACGTATGCCTACACAGGAAAGCACATGGAAGGGTTAACTTTCAGGAATAAGCTTCATTGTTTTAATGCTTACTTCTTGTATTAACCATCATCTCGGATTCTCGGTAGCTGTTTATTGATGCGCTTTAGTGTTTTCTTCCTTTCTTTTTTAGTGTAATGTTTCCTTGAATTAATATAAAATTTTGACCTGCTGGTCATCATTAAAAAAAACCTATGGCACATTCTGTTTAAGAGCTTGAAGATTTCTTGGCATGATCCTCATTCTATTGCTCACTTAATTTAGCAATGGAATAGTGAAAATCTATGGAGCAGACATCTTGTCTTGTGTTGCAGCAATGTTGTGGTCCATATGGAGGTCTCGACATAGGAGGACCTTAGAAAAGCAATTCGAAAATTCTTTATTCTTCACCGGTCTGCTACTTTGCTACGTTTGTCAAAGATTGATCCTTCGCTTATTCGGGGCACCCACCAGATACTTTTTTTCAGAGACATCTTTTTTGCCTGAAAGTGTTTGTGTATATATTGCTTCCCAAGTACTACCATCTTGGGAACCAGTCCAATGGCATCTCCTTTTATTTTTTGCCTTTTCTTCTGGCTTTTGCTTACATGTCTTTTTTTAGCATCTAGTGCTTTGCATCTTTATTTCAATTAATTGTGACATGTTTATGTCACCTTCAAAAAAGAAATCAAGTCAACCAAGTCACTGATTTCTTCTTCCTTTAGAGCCTTCCTGAAGGAGAGGGTCCACTTTACAGAAAGGTGTAAGACCACTTCATCCTCTTCCATCAAAGCACCAGGTAAGATATCAAGAGTTCTTTCATGTTTATTTATCAGATTAATCCAATTACTTCCTAGCAGTTCCGTTCTGATGAAAATCTACAGTGCGATAAACTAACAGGTTTTTTCAGTGCCTCCTTCCCTGAAATTGGAAGGGGGGATTTTTCAACATCAGAAGATCCTTCAATGACCAGAAATTTTGAGACACGGATAGCAGATCCTGTCAAATCAGCAATCCCCGTCAGTTCCTGAAATCATCCAATTGAAACATCCTCTTTCCATCCTGATGGGAACCCACCAGATAAGTGGATAAAACACTATTTTTCATTTTTGCCTGGTGGTACTGTACACAACCAGGATGGAATACCTCAATATAACCAGATCTATATTGGTCAAAGACTAAAGACTAAAGAGTCCTTCTTCTTGGCCACCTTCCGAAGATAAATTTGTTTGAGAAAAATGAGTCAAAATGAGCTATTCATAGCAGAAAACCAGGCAACACAAAATCGCCAAAGATAACATTCTTTAGTGCTGACAAATTGCAACAGCAAAGCACTTCACCCTTGAGTCAGTGGATGAGGAAGGGGTAAACTACCAACTAGGGTCCCCAATCCTTCTGAAGGAATGAGAATGAGCTATCCACTTGGCCTATTTAGAAGTGAAAATTTTTACAGAACAATTCAGAAATGGAAGCCGGAAGGTCAGGTATGAAGTCAGCGTCATTCAAACCAAGGCACTTTGTTAGAGACTTGGGGAAGGAATGATCCACGAGGGTCCCAGGAAAATTAGAAGTCATGTTGCCCGACAATGAGTTCCGAAGTCATGTAAGGTGTTTCAGATTAGCGTAAATCACCGAACAAAAAGCTGATTTGGGCGCTCATACTACAAAAAGGAAAGAATGTAAAGAAGCTATACACTCGACAATTAGCTCGAGACTTGACTCAGTAGAGGCTTGACTCAACTTGTTCATTATGCTAAATAAGACCTTGAACCAAAAAAAACCTCTACGTGTCAGTGACCGAGTTTGAGAAGACCCAGCTCAACTTGATAAAGCTCGTGGGCACTTGAAGGTGTTCATGTGAACATGCTAAACCAGTAAACAGAACCAAGCGGAATTGATTGGTAACAATGGTTCGATTCAGTCTCAGTCTCAGTCTGTTCAGCTTTTTAGACTGAACAACAATCAGATTTATGGTTCGGTTTGAGTCAAATACTAAGTTGAGCTGGTAAAAAGGTTAAACCAGTTTGTTCACTTTAATGGCTGCAGAGCCCATTAATCTGGATCAGTCCACTATATTATTTTGACTTCTTTTCTCCCTCTTTGAGGTGCTTGGGCTGCACAGACTACGACAGATGAGGCAGTGTAATGGGGAGGCGGAGGTGATGAAGAGATTAGATGATGGACCTTGCCGGTCACCCCTTTCAGCTGCACACATACTGCCTGGTGATGGAGGTCCAGCTGGGCACCCGGTAAGTCCCCTCCACCTGCCTCAGCCACCCATCCTGCCTTCTCATCAATCAAAGGGATCCATAAACCAGAGCGGGAACACTTAAATATCAAGGAGGTGACATTTGTGAAAGTTTGGTGAAACTCTAGAAATCTTCTCACACCAGCCACGTGCATAGATTCCAGAAACGGAATCTCCGATTCCAATTCCAGGAATCGGCCGGGGAAGGGAATCGATTCCGGAATCGGTGGAATCGTTTTTTTTTTTGAATTTTTTCCTTCGTCAAAAAAATTCCAAAAATTCATAAAAATTCTAAAAAATAGGAAATGGATTAGAAAAAATTTTAAAAATAAAATTAGCATTCATCCACAGGACCACATCGAATAATTACTAATGAACTCCACTTGAAGTTAAGTACATATTCCATTGATTCAAAAATCAAAGAGTTGATACATCATGAAAATAAAAAAATATATATATTTACATCATATCAATCTACTACCAATATCTAGGATATAAATATTGGTCTTCCTCCTCTCCCTGCTGCTGTTGATGCTCCTCCCTTGTGCTCAATCTTGTATACTGTCCGGGACCATATCCATATGAAAACAATGCTGATGCCATGCTATCAAGGTCGTATGGATCGGACTGCGGGACGACCGGGACGTAAGCAGAGGATGGTGGAGCTAGTGGTGTAATCCACTGCTGGTCAGCCTGGCCAAATGCTGGATACTGTGGCTCCATAATATAAGAATGCGGTGTCTGCTCATCCAGCATGTAATACGGCTTTGGATGCCATGAATCAGGAGACTCGGCTGCTGCTGATGGCTACGTCGCTGGTATGCACTCCTCCTCATCATCAACTGAGGAGTGAGAAGGAGCCTGCGTACTGTCATCTGGGCTGACAGGACGCCTGACCTCTAGTTTCCTTCTCTTCACCTCTTCAGCCATCTTTGAAGCACCAGAACCTAAAGATTTTTTAAACTTTGCAAATCCTCCCATTTTTCGTGCAGTCACTTTTGTTTTCGTTTTCCCCGGACTACGAATGGGCTGGGTAGCGGCGGCTGGGACTGGAGCTGGGGTTAAAGCTGCAGGTGGCTGCTCCATAACTGCTGGGGCAGAAGAAGGCCCTGCCTGAGCACGAGAAGTAGGTGGAGCGGAGCATCCTCCTCGGCTTCAACACCATCCAACTCTCCTTCGGCCCGTACACGGTCATCGGGATCAAACTCGGTGCGTGATCCTGGCTTCCTCTCCTCTATCCAGAGGCAAGTGCATGTTCCTCTTGGAATATCTGATCCATGTCCACCTCCTCGGGTGGTGGTGTGGCGGAGGAATGCCTCTCGCTCATATGGACCACCTCGCGAATCGTGCGAAATCGCTCCTCACCGATCCTCTCGTCGATCCTTGATATTCTTGATGCGCGACCTCACGTTGTAATGACGAGAAGACCAACTTCTCGGCCGGTCCGAGGTCAACTTTGTTCCTCCTTTTTGTATGTATCAGGTTGAATGTACTCCAGTTCCTCTCACAATGGGAGGAACTGGTGCTCTGGCTGAGTATCCTGATATCGATGGCAGCAAGTGGATTTCATCCACTCCTGGTGTTCACCTGAACCCACCACTCAGTTGCAAGAAAAAAAAAGAGAGAAAAGGTAAACAATTGGCCCATCATCTTCCATAACTTATATGAAAAGAAAATAAAATCTTCATCAAGCTATTACTATACCAGGTGACACTTTATCAACTGAATATTTCAGATCAGCATCTTAGTATACGCCGACCCTCATCTTATACTTCTGCATCTGAAAAAATTATAAAAAAAACATTAGTTGCCTGGTAAGGCTACTCCAAAGTATCGAATAAACTCTAACTTACTTCTATCTCAGCCTCTATCCTGTCCTGCTGAGATCGGCAGAGACGCTGAATAACAACAAGTGTACCCCGCATCACCTCATTGTCGTTCACCACCTGTCCTCCATATTGGATGCGGGGGTTCAAAAAATATCCTGTAAGAATTTATTAGTTAACATTATGAATAAGACAATTATTCAAAGAAAATATTTTTTAACCAACTAACTCCGCAAAGACGGACATCGTGGTGCAAGGTCTTGTCCCATCGGTCATCTATGATTTTCCACCACTTTTTGTAACCTCTGGGATTTTTTTCTTTTATTTTCAATTTTGCGCGGTCCATGGCATCGTACAACGTGCCCATCTGGTCCCTGTCATCTGAGTCTACCAACCTCAAGACAACTACCAGTGGCTCAATGATTGCCAAGTAGTAGGCAATCCTCTCCCAAAACCTCTTGTCAGTGATCTGCTTCTCAGACCTGACAAGAATTTCCAGCTGATCTTTCTTGTCATGCAGGTTGTCCACCATATAGTTATAATACTCCTCGGACTGTGTGAACCTAACCAATGCATGCCTGTGCCGGTATAGACTCTCCAATGCAATGAAATTCGTAGCAAAACGAGTCGGACCAGGCCTAACAAGATCATGCCCTCCTGTGTGTGATCTCATAATATGTAGCAGACGGGGATGCGAATAAATAAATAATGTGATCGTCTACGCCTACCTGACAAGGGTGGATACACTCTCCTCCTTGCTTATATCCTCTAATATGAGATCAACAGAATGTGCCGCACAGGGCACCCAGAACATGTGCTTCCTCTTCTCCATCAACTTTCTCCCAGCCGCCTTATATGAAGGTTCGTTGTCAGTGACAACCTGAACCACATTGTCCTCCCCGATCTCCTCCACCACCACATCCATCAGAGAAAAAAGGAAGTCGGCATTTTTTATCTTCCCAAAAGCATCTACCGACTTCAAGAATGTTGTCCCCTCAGAACAATACACCAAGAAATTTATCATACTCCTCTTAGTGATACCTGTCCACCCGTCGCACATAATTGTGCAACCCCTCGCCTTCCACACTAATTTAAAACCATCCATCCACTCCTTCAACTCCTGGACATCCTCATCCAGGCCAGTGCCGTATATATGTTTGCTGCCCGGGGCTTGCAAACCCGGTCTAGCCTCACCCACGGCATCCACCATCGTCTGGAAGTAGGGGCTGGTGACTGCATGTGCTGGGATGCCTACATCAAGTGAAAAAAAATTAGGATCAGGCTAAAATTAAGTTTAAGTAAATAAAACACACATAAATACCAATTTAAAAGTGATACCTGCATGCAAAAACCACTTCACAATGTGACGAACGGCTCTCTTTGCAGCCGTTCCTGTTGCCTTCACCCCTTTCATTGCTTGTTTAATCCTCATCTACCTAGCACTCTGTTTCCTAAATAAATACTCATCACTCGGCGTAAATCGAGTACTGGTAGAAGTAGAACGGCGGTATGGCTCCTGTCTCCTGAGGTCAGTCTCTCGGTCCCGGGTAGGGCGAGCCGATGCTGATTGGCCCAAAGCTGGGTCAACTCTGGACCCAGACTCTCCTGCTCCCCTCCTCCTCAGCAAATGCACACTTACTAGCGTGCCTAGCACGTCTAAGCTCGGAGTCTGTGGACTCGTCCTCGCTCTCTGGCTCCGGCTCAGCTGGTGCATTCCCCTTGCCTTTCCCTTTCGAGGTAGGCAAATCGCGGTCCCTTCTCCTCTGGAGTAGCTCGTCGTACAACTCCTCCCTCTGCTCAATCCTAACAGCCCGTTGAGAGGCTCTACCTGTCATGTAGCCTCTCATCTCCTCACTCTTCTCCCTCGGTACCTTGTCACATTTCTTTACATTTCCACCTGTCCCGGCAATATGTTGTTTCAGCCGGAACACCCCCCGTTCATCTCCTTCCCACACCATTTGCACTGTACCCTCTTTCTGACTGGGTCTACCATGTGCCCGTGTTCCGAACCCACGTCGGAAGCACGTGCTGGTGCTGCATCACCTTGATCGGCCATTGCTTATATCTGCAAAAAATGTAAACAATGCACTAAAAATGATTAGATAACATAAAATTTACTTTAGGCGCTGTTCGGAAAGCAGACAGCCCAAGTAACACACCATTCAGTATGTTTAAAGGGTTACGTACTTGCCCGGAAATGGTTGTAAATCAACGTACGGGGTATCCGAAATTTTTCCCGTACAAAGAACATCCAATCGATGTTCAAACAACTTCAGCGAAGTTGTTCGATCAAAAATCACCGAGTTTAACCATGCTCGGAGTCGTCGGAAACGTGTAAAAATAGACGTACGGGACATCCGGAATTTTTCCCGTGCAAACAACATCCAATCGAATAGTTCGGAACTTAAACGGACTTGTTCGGTCAGAAATCACAACGTTTAATGACGCTCGGACTTGTCGGAAACGCGTAAGAATGGACGTACGAAGTTTTCGGCGAAGAAATCTCACCAATAACCTTCTAAAGATCAAAGAACAGGTTGAATGGAGGCCGATCGGAGCTTGGATTGGCGGAATCACTTGAAGATGTAGCTTGAAATCGCCGGAATCGCCAGAATTGCCGGAATCGCCGGAATCGGTGCTGGCAGAGCTGGAATCGCCGCGGAATCGGTGCTGGCAGCTGGGATCGACGATGGAATCACCGGAATCGTCGATTCCGAGCAAGGATCGCACTGGAAATCGCCGGAATCGAAGGTAGCCCCCCGCGGGATTGCCGGAATTGACCGCGGCGGTCGATTCCGGCCCTAAAAGGGCCGGAATCGGTTCGATTCCCGGTCCAGAATCGAACCGGGAATCGAACCGGTCCAAAGCTTCCGGTCTTCCGACGAATCGGTGGCAATCCTCTGTTTCAGGTTGACCCCTTAGTGGGTCCATGGAATCCAGCAGTCAACCAACGGTCCCTCGTATTCCCCACTTGAAACAAGGAAGAGGAGGCACATGAGGCAGCTGCCTTATACCAGCGTTGACAAGAGCAACCTCCCAGGCAGTTACTTCATCTGCCATTAACTCTACATGGATACAGTAAGAGAACCAGTTGGTCCTGTTTCACATTACTTCGCTGACTGGGTTCTTCTGTAAAATAATATAGTGATTATAGAAGAGATTCAAAAGAATACCAGGAAGGCTGAGGCTCAGTGGGTTCCACATAGCATGCATCTCAGGGAGGTGCCAGACATGGATTTGAAGTAGGTGAAACTATTCTTGCCATAAAACTACTTGTTTGGTTGATCCTTCAAAATTGAGGTTTTCAGATACAAACTATGCATGTTACCATGCAGCATGCACCCACAAAGTAAAAGAATTTAGGCATTGCCTACATGAGAAAAAATAAAAGCTTTCTTCAGATCTACAGAAACAGTTTCTAAGATGAGAAAGAACAGTCAGCCGAAGCGTCAGGAATCCAGAAGGGTACTGGCAGTGCTATAAAAATTGGCAGGCAGGCCAGTATTTAAAGCAACATAAATGTGATAGTCCAATTCTGGCATTGAATGCATCTACAGAACCTACTGAGCTTTAGCATACAATCATTTCCAAGTCACCAAACGTTTGGTTATCAGAAACAAGCATCCAATATCTTATCTATTGACAGTAGGAAAGGGATAATCTGAAATTCCATGATAGTGAATCCCATCAAATAACCCAATGAAACAAACTCCTAACATTAGAAAGAAATACCCAGTTTTTTGTACAGTTGCTAATACGGTATTACGCCAACACCGAGTACGAACTTATGAAATGAAGAAGTAACAAGTAATGACAAGGGGAGAATGCTTACCTTTAGAGATATTATAAAAGAAAGCTATACACAATATATATTGGAATTATAGAGGGAGGAATTCTACAAGAAATTAGGTTCTGCTATTTGCCAAAGGAGGAACTATCATCTGCACAAGCTTTTAGGAATCCCCAATAAGTAATAACTAGAGTTCAAAAACCTGCTCTTAGTCTAAATCACCAATCAGATTACAGGGTAGTTAAGACAAGTAAAATAAAGTAACTAAAAAGATACAGCAGTACCTTACAGTCGTAGTATACTAACACAATTGATGTAAGAAACTGGCAAAAGCAAGCAGTTAGAAACATAACCATTGTCCTGTAGTCTTACATCCAAGTAGATGATCTCGGAAATGTACTGCATATGAGTTGTAATGTAAAGATACTTTTGCTTTCTATTCACCTGAAGAACTCAAGCTGATGTTGCCTGTTGCCGATGTGTTGATCCAAAACACAAAACCATGCATATAAAGTCGGTGAATCATTACTAACTAAAACATTACCAAGAACTCCACAATACATGCAACGAAGTATAGAATTCCCAGCAACTTAATATAGGATTCTTCCCAATACGATTGGTCCAAAACTGATTGCCATTAATGCATAAAGCGATTCCAACAGCTACACAACAAAATGACGAGGAGAAATGTAACCGTACAAGATCTCAGGTGTACAGTGGCCTTTCGGTCCACGCCCCGGACACATGTCCATTGTCGCAGACAAAAGCCCTAACGACCGGCTCCCCGTCGTCGTGGAAGCCAAAGACCCGCCGCAAGCAGAAGGCAGAGTGGAGGTCCCAGGTCTCAAGGCAGGGGCAGAAGGCACAACGGAGACCGATCTTACTCCTGTTCCCATCATTTATTGTCCTCCAAACGCGGGACCTCTTGAAGTTCTTGAAGACGCCTCTGAAGAGCATATACTTGCGCTTCTCCTCTGTGTGGACGCACCCAGGCCAATCGCATATGTATAGGCAGTCACCACGGAAACGACTAGCCAGGAGCTTGTTCCCCTGCTCCCTGCTCAGGTTCCAGGCTCCGCCGGAGGCCAGATGGGAACCGACGGGACCGTCACATTGGTTCCTCCTCTTTGTTGCCACCGACCCCCTGCAAACTCCAATAGCAGCGATCCCCGATGAGGAAGCAGCGGCCTCCAGCGTTGCCGGCAAAGCAGTGGTGCCCACGGATTCGGAGGTGTCATAGACGGTGTCCAAGTAAAGGTCATCAAACAGCGACCAGCCACAATTGGGTGACGGGGCAGAGGTGACTGGGGCGGTTGCAGAATCGGTGGAGGAAGATGAAAGCGAGGGGGAGGCGGCGAAAGACGAAGAAGGCACGGAGGCGTTCTGGCCCCGGGCAAGTGCGACGCGGTAGGCGTAATCTGGCCCGATCTCCCGCTCGAGGCCGAAATCAGAGTGCTCCAGGAGGACTCCGGCGTGGAGGAGGCCGGGACAGCAAATGGAGAGTTTGTAGAAGGCAGCCCAGCCGCCAGGCGGCAGCTCGGCGGGAGGCTCAGCCACGGAGAGAACGAAGTCCGCGGCGAAGGCAGAGGAGGGGTACGGCGATAGGAGGTCGGAGACAAGGGAGGGGATTGAACGAGTACACTTGACGCGGTAGCACACGGTGCAGACGAGCGCCGAGAAGCGCGCGGATACGCAGGCGACCCGCGCCCAGTCCCGCGGGTCGCCCTCCAGCTTCATGAAGATGTTCAGCACGAGATCGTCCGATAGCAGCGCGAAGCCCGCCCCCTTCCCGCCGCTGCAGTCGGCTCCGGCGACGATCTCCGACATCTCTCCCCCCTCTCGCTCGCTCGCAGGCTGCGGGGAGGAAGAAGATCCACCGACTCCAGGCTACAGCTCCGCTCCGCCGTCATCCATCAGCGCAGCCAGGCCACATCTTCGGGAGGAAGATCACCTCGATACGAAGAGATCACGTTGGAACAGCACAGCAAAGCACAGAAAGGCAAGTTTGTTATGTTTTTCTCCTTTACCCCCCTCATAGAATTTTTATTACGCACGGGGAACGGTTGCGAGGGACGGTTTTCGACGGCACACGTGGGGATCATCTCCGCCGTCGAAGACACGTGCGTGCATCCGTGTTTGGTGGCTGGTTAATGATCAACACCGTTCGTCGGCGCGAGAAACCAGGGAAATTATCGAATAAGTACAAGAGAGATATCTAAATTGCTCTGTGGTTTTTGTCAAAGCTTAAATGATCGAGGAGCTGACTAATAAAACAGGAGATATTTTATGCCCCCCAGACGTCACCATGTTCCCGAGAGATGCCGAAAAGGTAAATCGCGCGCGGAGCAGACGAAATTTCTCTTTTCCTTCTTCTTGCTTATCGTCCACGTGGCGTCACGCCACCCTTGGACGTTACGTATAAATTATTAATTATTTTAAATTTTTAATCTCTTTTTTTATGACATGGCCGAACGACCGACGTACGCGCTGCGCATGCACGCGAGCGAGGGCTTCGCGCCCATTCGAACTCTGCCTGCTCACCCTCGGGACAGGAGAGCAGATCACTTCAGTCCCACGGTGGAGGGAGAAGCTTCAGTCCCCAATCAGTGGCGGCCACATACCCCCGTCACTTAAGTGGCGGTTCAAGTTATGTTACTGAACCGGTTTGGTGAACCGCTACCGAAAAAAGCTGAACCGCTACCGAGCCCTTTGTAACTCACTACCGACGGGTAGTGAGTTACAAAGGGCTCGGTAGCGGTTCAACCCTTTTCGGTAGCGGTTCAAGACTTTTAAGTTATGTTACTGAACCGGTTCGGTGAACCGTTACCGAAAAGGGCTGAACCGCTACCGAGCCCTTTGTAACTCACTACCGACGGGTAGTGAGTTACAAAGGGCTCGATAGCGGTTCAGCCCTTTTCAGTAGCGGTTCAAGACTTTTAAGTTATGTTACTGAACCGGTTCGGTGAACCGTTACCGAAAAGGGCTGAACCGCTACCAAGCCCTTTGTAACTCATTACCGACGGGTAGTGATTTACAAAGAGCTCGGTAGCGGTTCAGCCCTTTTCGGTAGCGGTTCACCGAACCGGTTCAGTAACATAACTTGAACCGTCACTTAAGTGACGGGGGTATGTGGTCGCCCCTGATTGGGGACTGAGACTTCTCCCTCCACCGTGGGACTGAGGTGTTCCGCTCTCTCGGGACAGAGGTGGTGCCAACCGGCCTGCAGCCGGCCGGCAAATTCTTAATCTCAAACTGAACCAACAAAACAACACCGATTTTTATTCGATTAAATTTGATAATTTGATTTTACTTGGTTCGGATTCGAGAAAAAATAATCTCAAATTAGATTAAATTCAACCGTGCACACCCAGGACAAACCAAAATACTCGCTACACGTCAAACAAACAAGTTTTGAAAAAAAAAGCTTTATTATGTCGATAATTAAAGCTTCAAACAATACATTTGTGAGCAGTTTGTATTAAAATTAAATTTTGAGTATTAATTAATATACATTACTATTTAAATGTACTGAATAAAATTTAATCTAAAGTTAAATTTAGATCGAGTTTGGTAAAAGAGGTTAAATTCAAATTTTACAAGTAAATTTAAATTTTATAGATCTTATGGTACCCAATGTTAAACTCGATTTTGGATTGATCTTAGAGTGAAAGTACTCTTTGATTTCGTGTACGGCGCGATTGAACAAGGAGTCCAGCTCAAAACTCGTTATAGGGTATTGATCTCAAATTCGAACTCGATTAGAAATACACAGTTTCAGCTTAAAAAGTAGTTTATATGACTATGCTAGAATAATTCGTACTAATATGAGATGCCGCGGGATGTTTGATTGCACGACAAATTGAAATTTTCTGATAAATTTATATTTTTATGATAAAATGATCGAAAATTATTACAATTTTAAATTTTGATAAGAATTTTTTCTTTTGACAAAAAAGAGGTGAAAGTTTCACTTTTTTTTATCTAGTGGTCCTTCCACCTTATTTGATTATATATAGTACTCATTTTTTTTTTATTATATTTTTTTCAAACGTGACAATTTTATGTCATTGACTAATTGATATTTTATTTTAACATAACTTTTTATCTTGAAAACGTATAAACATTTACGGTCCATTTGGATCAGTTAAAAAGTTAAAACCGTTGAAAACCATTTACATGCAATCAGATTTCCATGTAAAAGGAAAAACAAATATGATATGTGATATTTGAAATATGATTTCCCTAAAAACATTTTTAACTTTTTTATCGTACAATATTTTCAGAATATTATAACTTAATTTTTTTAGAAGATATTTTGGATGTCATGACTAAAGTTATTATTTAAATTTGTTATAAATAATAGTAATTTTAATTATTTAGTTATTTTAAATTATTTAATAAAAGTTATGTTAAGAATTTAATTTAGTTAGAGCTGTAAAATAATATAATTTTTAAATAAACTATTTTTGTATAGAACGTAGTTTTTGAGTTTATCATTTTGATCAACTTAATTTCATAACAATATTTTTTTGAAATTAAAACTTTCACAGAATTATTATTTAAAACTTTAATATTCATTAACAGCAAATAAACACACAACTCGTAATATCCACGTCGGGACAAGCTCCGACGGCTCTAGTTGAAATGTTTGGAAACTTCGAAAAATGGCATCAGGATGAAGTTTGAGTTGAGGATGTCAAAATTCATTTTTTAAGGCCCTGTTTGGTAACACTATTTGACACCTCTATCACTATCAATTTTAAAATTGATATTCCTATTAATCACTAAGAAGTGTTTGGTTAATAGTATCAATTTTGAAATTGGTAGTGAAAACAAAGCACAATATGTAATACAAGTGTCAATTGTATCAATTTTGATATTGATAATCTAACTTCTAAACTTATCAATATCAATATTGATATAGTATCAAATTTGAAACTCTAACCAAAGTATGGAACATGGGGTCATAACTCGGGTCTGACCTGATCAATTTTTGGGTTGATCGACCCGATCTCGACCAGCAACCCCGATCCCATGGTTATTTTAAAATTATTATTTAATTATTTTTTATCACTACCCGACCAATCCTACCCCAACCTGGGTCTCGACTCTCACAGACCCAGGTTAGTTTGAACCTAACTGACTCAGTATCAACTTCTAACTTTAGGGCCTGTTTGTTTACAGTATCAAGCACCAGTATTGATATCAGTTTTAAAACTGATATTGATACTTTGTATCAATGGTTGTTTGGATACTAATATTAATTTTAAGATTAATAGTTAAAAAGAGTATCAAAATCAATACAGGTGAGGACCTGTATTGAAATTGATACAACGCCTCCCCCGCGCGTCCCTCCCCCCTCCCGTGCGTCCCCGTCTCCCCCGCGCGTCCCTCCCCCTCTCCCGTGCGTCCCCCCCCCCCCCCCGCACCTCCCCCCGCCGGAGCCCCCCTCCGTAGAGTCCCCCCCCCCCCGCACCTCCCCCCGCCGGAGCCCTCCCGTGCGTCCCCCCGCCCCTCCGCGCACCTCCCCCCGCCGGAGCCCCCTCCGCGCACCTCCCCCCGCCGAGCCCTCCCGTGCACCTCCCCCTCCGCGCGTCCCCCCCCCCCCGCCGGAGCCCTCCCGTGCGTCCCCCCGCCCCTCCGCGCTGCCCCCCCCCTTCCGCACACCTCCCCTCGCCGGAGTCCCCCCCCTCCCCGCCGGAGCCCTCCCGTGCGTCCCCCCGCCGCTCCGCGCTGCCCCCCCTCCGTGCAGCCCCCCGCCGGAGCCCCCTCCGCGCAGCCCCTCCCCGCAGCCCCCCGCCGGCGCCCCCCCCGGGCACCCCCCCCCCGGAGCCCCCTCCGCGCAGCCCGCCCCTCCGCGCAGTCCCCCGCCGGAGCCCCCCCCCCTCCGCGCGGTTCCCCCACCCCTCCGCACAGCCCTCCGCCGGAGCCCCGCCGCACAGCCCCCCTCCGCGTAGCCCCCCCCCCTTTCTCGCAGACACCTCCTAACATGCTCATCTAATATCAATTGTAACATTGATATAATTTTATCAAACACATAGAAAATTTGATACTATCCATCTTGAAACTGATATTTCAATTTCAAAAAATATCAATATCAATATTAATACAATATCATTTTTAATACTCTAACCAAACAGGGCATTACCTACCTTGATTTAAAGAAGTCAACGAAGTATATTTTACGTTGACTCTCATTTTCCAGGTATCATAGATTGTTTTAATTGGCACGCATCTTTCAAAAACAAGTGCAAAATTCGAAGGATCGAAACACAAATTTGAATGATATACATATACGAGAGAGAGAACAATAAGCGAAAAAAGGGAAAATTTCACTTTAGCTCCCAAGAAATCTGCCTGATCAAACAGATGGTCAACGAAGTAGACAATTTTATGTTTCAGTCAAATAATTAATTATAGATATATTTTCCCATCATTAGGTTGTGTTGGGTGGTGATGATGTCCGCTCTAACTTATTCTGAAACGTTGAACTCTGAATTTCTCATTTTACCTCTTAATTCATGAGAAAAATAATTAAGATATTTATTTATTAGTAGATTTACTTTTTTTTGTTTGAAGCCATAATATGAAAATGAGTTTAGCCTCCAGCCTCAACAACTGTATTAGGGATGTCAAATAATCCTATTACTACTAGATATGTTTCTAATTAAACGGTTGGAAGCACTTAAATTACTCTAAAAAATTTTACAGGAGATAAATAACACGTTAACTTGACCAGTATTGAAAATGTTTGAACTTGGCACATATTATTTATTTCCGTTAGACCCACCAGATTTATGTGGCGTTTGTTTTGACTTATAGTGATAAGCTAATGGGGGTGTTTGGTTGCATGACAATGGAGACTTTCATTTTAATTTTCAAAAATTGTAAGCAAACTTGTTAAAAGAGGTGTTTGGCAACCTTGATAATTTTTTATTTTGAAAGTGATTTTCTTCTTAAACATAAAAAGAGGGTCCCACCTCTTTCTTTTTTTCTTGTGATCTCCTACTTTGTTTGATCATGAATGATAGTTACTATTTTTTGTTATCGCATCCTTCCAAACATGACAATTTTATGTCATGAGTTGGTTCACTTTTTATTTTAATATAATTTTTTTATCATGAAAGTGTACACAAATTTATCATGCAACCAAACATCCCATTAACGCTTATTTGGTACGAGGATAACTTGAGATAAGCCAGATTTATCTCCAAAATTTAGAAGATAAATCTGGTTTATCCCCAAAAATTTTTGGTGCCAAACAGGCCCGCCATGTTTGGTACGAGGATAGCTTGGGGATAAATTAGATTTATCACAAAATTTAAGAGATAAACCAGATTTATCCTAGCTTGGGGATAAATTAGATTTATCCCCAAAATTTAAGAGATAAACCAAATTTATCCCCCGTCGGGCTTGTTTGGCACTAAAACCTTTTGGGGATAAATCTGGTTTATCTCTTAAATTTTGGGGATAAATCTAGTTTTTCCCCGAGTTATCCTCATACCAAACATGACTTTAATTTTGTGCTCAACCAATTAAATCAATGCACCAAAATATTCAACATGATTAAGATATTAGCATATTAATCAACTAAAATTTTCTCTAAATTATTTATACTGTATTTGTACCTTTTATCATTTATAAAAAGACAACGTCTAGAAATAAAAACGATACATATTAAGATGATATGGAGTTTGGTTGAGCGATAATTTTCATATACGTTCAAGATAAAAAATTATATTAAGAAAAATTATATCAAGTTCCGAATGCATCTTTTTTGTAATAATTGCCCAATATATGTTTTATCAAGTCTTGTTACAAATATATAGATATAACAAAAACTCTATTTGTGAGGTAACCAAAGACCTTTTTAAATATTAAATAAGACGTTTTAACACTAATGGGGTGTTTGGTTGTATAATAATTTTTTGTACACTTTTATGATAAAAAATTATATTAAAATAAAAAGTGAGCCAACTCATGACACAAAATTATCATGTTTGGAGGGATGTGATTACAAAAAAGAGTAACTACGGCATATGACCAAACAAAGTGGGGGACCACAAGAAAAAAAGAAAGAGGTGAGATCCTCTTTTTTGTTTAAGAAGAAAATCACTTTTAAAACATAAAATTGTCATGATTACCAAACACCTCTTTTAACAAGTTTTCTTACAATTTTTAAATATTAAAACAAAAACCTTCGTTATCGTGCAACCAAACACCCCATAAACGTCATGCAGACCTTACTCTCTTGTCTTCTCCGGGCATGGTGACATATGTGGGGCGTTTGGTTAGATAATAAAATCAAGTTTTTATTATAATAATATATATTTATAACAAAACTTGTTAGAAAGGGTGGTTGACAATTATTACAAAAATTTATTGCTCTAGACTTCTAGGGTATTCTTTCTTTGACCAAAAGAATATGAAAAAAAAATATTTTCTTTGTGATCTCGGAGAAGATTGTGCAAAGGCCCGCCTGCGGATCATCATACATACTCATACCGTTTTGTAGGGCAGCGAATGAGATCCAGAAAGATTTGTATTCATTTTTTATAATTTTATAATTTTATATTAATTAAATAAATTTATAAACATTTAAAAAAATTTAAAAGTTAAAATTTTTTATACGTGTTGAATAGTATATTCGATAGTTTTAAGTTCTATAGTCACAAAATCAATTACTAGTTTGATTTTAAAACTAGAATTAGTCAAATGAATATTTGAATTGACTCTCTGCAAGGTATGGTTTTACAAGGTAATAATTGATTTTATACACTAAGATTTCATGAATGCATAAATACTCTATATAGTTTAGATTTACACATGTTGAATGCATATAGATTATTTATATATTATTTCATATTTTAAATTCTTAAAAATGCATCAAGTATGAAATTGTGAGTTTGACGATGTCGATGGTGATTATGGACATAGTTTGATTATTATGTAACGATAGTTGATTTTGTAGATGTGTGTATTGAGGTCTAGGTAACTTGCCTCCATGATTTTAAGTTCTCTCTTCCTCCGTATGATGGACTCCCTTAGTTAAAAGCAAGATTTTTTTTATTGAGATACATATATTTGTAGTTTGATGTACTTTTAAACAATTTATAATGACAAGTTGATAGTTTGTGGCACGGAAGAGAACGTGATCACTCGAAGAAATGAGGAAGCGAAGACATATCTATGTTGGTATTAGATGCTAGTTACTTTTCAATATAGGTCGTTATGGCTCTGATGTTACATGTGCAAGGAAGTAAGTGATAATCTATTTAATTTCTTTACATATGTGATATGTTATTTTGTGATATTCGTTATATCTTAGATGTCTATGATGTTTTAATGGTATATGCATATATATCACATATTTTGTTGAAGATAAACTAATACAATTTTCTCCTTATTCATTAATTTGATATGTGAGGCATTAATAATAACCCATACAGTCATTTGTTGTTATGATATTGACAAGTCAATCTTAAATTAGATTTGTTTATTATTTTCTCACAATGCACACTTAACGACGAATTACTAATCATACGCAAAACAATTCTCCGAACTTTAGGATAAGCAATTAGTATGACTTTGTTTTGCTGTCACAATGGTTGTATTAATGATGCATTCTCATAATGTAACGAATATATATGACCAAATTAGAGTATATGATGTGTTATTATAAAGTCATGATATGGCTTAATATAACTTAGAGTTGTAATTGACAATGGATATCTACTAATCAAATATGAGATGATTTGTTATATTGTCACAAGGTATCACTGTAAGGCTAGCCTAATAAAATTTTAGCCCCTATTAGAATATCATTATGATATCTCGTATTTACATATTGAGGGTTATGTAAATTCTTTAAAATTAGTGGAAGCTTAAATTTTGTAAGAAGATCATATCTTTATTTTAAATAAATATTTGCAATATTACCTTACATCTTGATATATTCTTTGTGGATCACGATGATGAACCATCCATTACTGATAGAAATGTATGTCCTACAAGTCAATCATATATGATATGATTCGACATATCTAGAAATATCTTATTCAATTAATTAAGCAAATCTTCATTATAAGCTCTTATTAGATGCGAATATCATAATGAAGTTCTTGATCAAATGAAATGATGATTAAATCATTATGAGATCATGATAATGGGATTGATCATCTAGAGGTAATTGATCTAAATGTTCCTAGTCATAGGATACTTGAGACGGGGCATCAAGGATCTCAAGGATCCAGATAGACTAGTGTATGTGATATCTTCTAATGTGATGATGATGATCGTTCTCATTGGTCATTAGTGTGGAGACACTGAGATACACATACAGGTGCTCATTAGTTGAATGAGTTCATTGAACTGACCGAATTAGAAACCCTGAATGGTATCTTACCAAACTGTCAATTAGGGTTTTCTATAATCACGGTTGCATGGTTGGACTTTTTACCTGAGTCGCCAAAGATACATTGTTGGGTGGAACTTGTGCTTTGACCATTGACTTATGGATCACCGTTTAGATGGTCCACTATAGCAATGGATTAGGTACAAGGAAAACCCGATAGAGGTAATTGAGCAGAAAACATGGGATTGTCCACTCTCAGTAACTGAGAGAGAATGTCTTATGGGATAGTACTCTAAATTCCTGGTCAGGGTAGATAGGATAACTGGAAAAGGAGTTTTCTAATTGATATAATTCTGAGTACATGATCTTATAGAGTCGGTACACTAAGGAGTTGACAGTCGATGCCATACTCCTTTCCGACCGGAACATTGGATGGACGAGGGTTTATATCCATATTGTAACCGATGATGGAAAGGCTCAATGGAGATAAGATTATCCCCATAGCCATTTGAGATCATGAGATGTGGCTTGTACCCTTCATGATCGGTAGGTCGATTAATCTGTTATCAGATAACAGATTTAATTAAATTAAATAGAATTATTCTATTTTATTTAGGTCTCAACTAAATAGGCTATTTAGCCTAATGGGTCACATACAAAAGGACTTATCCACAAGTACAGGGGCAAGGGCGTAATGTATGGAGGTTGAGTTTTTATGAAAAATTCTAAATTTTTTTATAAATGCTAATAGTTTCAGCCAAACCCAATCAAGCCAAGGGTGAAAACCATGTCCCTAGCCTTCTTCCTACCTCCTCCTCTCTCTAGAAGGTGTCCATGGTCGATGGAGCTCCGTTCGAGAAGAGTTCTCGAGGCCAGCGCAAAGGGAGAACCAGCTGTTGATGAAGTTCGTGTGGATACTGCTAGAGACCGGACACTTGAACGGTTTGAAGAGCTTGAGAAGATCATATTCTTCCTCTCCATTGGATTATATGAATCCGTATCAGGTATATTTGAACCCTATTTGATCGGTTTTCGATTTTCGTCGTTCGGTTCCGATTGAGACAGATTCTAAAGGAACCTATAGGAATCGGCGCTTCCGCTGCACCAAATTTAAATGGACGATTTCTTACAATTACTAGGTATATTAGATGACAATTGGTTCACTATCCCAAACTTCTCTAATTGGCTCAAGAACTTGAGAATTCTTCTCATGACTAAGCGGATAGCTTACATGGTTAAGAAAGTATTACCTTTTGAGCTGTCTAATGATGTAGGAAAAGATTAAATCTTTAGTTTCCATTAGCACAAGAAAAATGTTTCTCTTGTTCCGATGATATGTTATCATCCTTGAGCGATAAATTTCTGGGATAATATGAAAGATGGATGCTAAGTCATTCTTGGCTCACTTTGATCAATTACTTATTAGTAAGACTAATAAGAAGAGAAAAGTTTATCAAATCAAAAAGAAAGACAAGAATAGCCCAAGAAAGACAAAAGTAATACTTTCACCCTCATTAGAATTAGAGGTGGCAATGGGCTAGCACAAGCCAGGGGCTTACTAGCTGGGCTGGCCTTTTATTGGCACAAAGTTTTGGCCCGCTAACCTTAACCAAGCCATCAATTGGCCCAAAATGGGTTGAAATGGGCCAAGCGGGTCTCAACATTTATGACATAATTACAAATATCACTTCTACTTATTGAAATACACTTTAATTTAAATTATTATTAATCTTATAGCATCATCTTAAATAATTAAGTTTGACAAATATACTAATCATATATTTATAAAAAAATTGGAACCGGGCTAGACTAGGTCAAGCCAAGTCAATAGTTTTCATGGGTCGAGCAAGGCTAAGTCAGTAATGTAATGCAAGTTAGGCTAGCCCGATATATTTTAGATTGAGCTTTAATTGGGCCACCTTCTAGTCGTCTTTGAGTCTGACCTATTGACATCCTTATAGGGATGAACACTAAAATAGAAATTACAAATTCTATCTTATAAAGAAAGCAATGATAAAGCTTTGGTAAATTTCGCACATCTTTGATGTTGACATTAACATTTCACACGAATATATATATCCATATCATGGATATTAGACATTAGATGTCATATCGTATATTCAATGACTTACACATGTTAACATGTAACAAAAGACTTAATAAATAAGAAGTTAGCCTACAAATGGAAAATTGTGAACATAATGAACTTATCTACTTGCAAATGGTGTGGACATAATTTATAATTTTTTGAGATTTTTTATAAAATTTTAATTCTTTTAAATAATATTAGCGATAACTTATCAGTGTAATATAGGTCAAGCCAGCCCAATCTATTTTAGATTGGGCTTTAATTGGGCCACCTTTGAGTCATGCCGAGTCTAACCTATTGACATCCTTAGGGATGAACACTAAAATAGAAACTACAAATCCTATCTTGTAGAGAAAGCAATGACAAAGCTTTGGTAAATTTCGCATATCTTTGATGCTGACATTAACATTTCACACTAATATATATCCATATCATGGAGAAAGCAATGACAAAGCTTTGGTAAATTTCGCATATCTTTGATGCTGACATTAACATTTCACACTAATATATATCCATATCATGGATATTAGACATTACATGTCATATCGTATATTCAATGACTTACTCATGTTAACATGTAACTGTAGACATGCAATTTTGGTCCAGTTGAAGAGCTTACATTCTTGTTTTCATGAAGAATATTTGAGTAACCTTTCAAGGGAACCGAGTTTTCTGGAAAAATCAAGTTTTTCGGCGCATTTCGAAGAAGATCGATAGGGCGTTGACCAGGGTCAAAGCGCCTTATATACAGAGCACCTGGCGCCCTGTATATAGGGCACCAGGCGCCCTACTTATAGGTGTAAGAAATCATCCATAAAAGTTTGGTGCAGCGGAAGCGACAATTCCTATGGGTTCCTTTAGAATCCGTCTCAATCAGAACCGAACGACGAAAATTGAAAACCGATCAAATCGGGTTCGAATATACCTGATAGAGATTCATATAATCCCATGGTGAGGAAGGAGATGAGATTCTTAAGCTCTTCAAACCGTTCAAGTGTCCAGTCTCCAGCAGTATCCACACGAACTTCATCCACAGCAGGTTCTCCCTTCGCGCCGGCCTCGAGAACTCTTCCCAAACGGAGCTCCATCGACCATGGACACCTTCTAGAGAGAGGAGAAGGTAGGGAGGAGGCTAGGGACGTAGTTTTCACCCTTAGCTTGATCGGGTTTGGCTGAAACCATTAGTATTTATAAAGAATTATGTAAATTTTCATAAAAACCCAAAATCTCCATAAATTACGCCCTTGCCCCTGTACTTGTGGATAAGTCCTTTTTTGTGTGACCCACTAGGCCCAATAGCCTATTTGGTTGAGGCTTAAATAAAATAGAACAATTCTATTTAATTTAATTAAATCCATTATCCGATAACAGATTAATCGGCCTACCGATCATGAAGGGTACAAGCCACATCCCATGATCCCAAATGGCTATGGGGACAATCTCATCTCCATTGAGCCTTTCCATCATCAGTTACCACATGGATATAAACCCTCATCCATCCAATATCTCGGTCAGATAGGAGTACGGCATTGACTGTCAACTCCTAAATATACCGACACTATGGAATCTTGTACTTGTAATTGGATCAATTGGAAAACTCCTTTTCCAGTTATCCTATCTACCTTGGCCAGGGATTATAGTACTATCCCATAGGACATTCACTTTCACTTACCGAGAGTGGATGATCCCTTGTTGTCCGCTCAATTGCCTCTATCGGATTTTTCTTGTACCCGATCCATTGTTATACTAGACCATCTAAATAGTGATCCATAAGTCAATGGTCAAAGCACAAGTTCCACCCAACAAGGCATCTTTGGTGACTCAGGTCAACGGTCCAACCATGCAACTGTGATTATAGAAAATCCTGATAGACAGTTCGGTAAGATACCATTCAGGGTTTCTAATTCGGCCAGTTCAGTGAACTCATTCAACTAATGAGCATCTGTATGTGTATCTTAGTGTCTTCACACTAATGACCAATGAGATCGGTCATCCTCATCACATGAGAAGACATCACATACACTAGTCTATCTGGATCCTTGATGTCCCGTCTCAAGTATCCTATGACTAGGAACATTTGGATCAAATACCTCTAGATGATCAATCTCATTATCGTTATCTCATCATGATTTAATCATCATTGTATTTGATCAAGGACTTCATTATGATATTCGCATCTAATAAGAGCTTATAATGAAGATTTGCCTGATTAACTGAATGAGATATTTCTAGAAATGTCGAATCATATCATATATGATTGGCTTGTAGGGCATACATTTCTATCAATCTCCCACTTAGCGCCCTATAAATGGGGCACCAGGTGCCTATGACACTCGGTCGAATCGATTCGACCGCTCACTAGGACTCGTCTTATCGATCTGACATGGCTCATGATGCTAGCGCCCCATATATAGGGCACTTTGCCGCGTGGAATTGGTCTTTAGAATTGACCAAAGTGCCCTCTTTATGGCTATAAATAGGCACCCATTTGGAGCTTTGAAGAGATTCCAACTCCGTCCAACCACTCAACTCATCCAATACCACAAATCCAAGCCCTTAGTACACTCCCTAAGTCCTCAAATCACCTCAAAACTCTCTCCCAAAACCCCCCAAAACCTGTAATTTCAGCCACTCAGAAATACATTTTTCTTCCGACTTTGAAAGCCTCTACTTACCATTCCTCTTACATTCAACGACCAAACACCCTACCATTTGTATCATTTACATATTGGCTACAAGGAGGAGCTCCCGTTTCATCTTAGAGGTCTTCCTACACTCTGGGCGACACTGCGAAGAAGGGAAGAAAATTTACTAAAACCAGTCCCTAGTGCCTCATAAATAGGGCACTTTGACTTTGGTCAATGTGCCCCATAAAGGGGACACCTGCAGTAGGTGCCCCATATATGGGACACTAGCAAGGGCAGACCCCGTTTTGCAATTTTTTGAGTTTGTTTACCTTTCCAGTTGATCCTTTACTCCCCCCTTTTATTTTAACTTTCATTAACATGTCATTTAGCATGCATTAAGTCACACCTTTGCATTTTCATACCTCTTTAAAACCTATCAAAAATAAGGGTTGGGATTTAGTCCCAATCTGGTCAGTTCCTTCCCTTTTACAAGTTTAAGTTCGAATTTGAGCATGATTTTACACTTTCACTAGAACTAATGATCTGTTCACTTGTTTCTATGTTTTCTTATGGATATTTGTAGTAAATATGGCGAAGCGGAGCTTCAACCGGATCAAAGATGAAGGACTCACTAAGCTCTCTTCTTTCGGCCGACCGAGAGAGGAGAAGTCAGAGCCCAACAATCTCCCGCTTTCAAAGGTACGACGATTATTTTTATTCTTCATTTTTATTTATTTCTATTATACTTTGGAGCATTTGGCTCCTGGCAACCACAACCACTAACATCCCATCCACCAAGATCCCAAAGCAAGCGTAGGGGCCGAAAAAGGGAGATCTACAGATCCCGTTTCGGGTGCTTACAACAAAAGACTTAATAAATAAGAAGTTAGCATGTGGTTGAAAAATTATGAACATAATGAACTTATTTGCTTGTAAATGGTGTGAACATAATTTATAGAAAAATGAGATTTTGTATAAATTTATAATTTTTCTAAATAAAATTAACAATTGACATCAAATCTTAATGAGCCAAGGGTTCTTGACTGTATCTCTAGCTCTCTCCAGCACTCTCTCTCACCCTAGTGGCATCCGGTATATGGTGAAACTCCAATCAATGTAAGTGATGATGAAGTTCAATAAACAACGAAAATCTTTTATAGAGAAAATTGGTGAGGATATTGTCAAAGATTATGCACTTGAAGATTTGAGATTTGAGTAGTTAAGAGAACATAAATCATCCTATGTTCATTGATAACAACTATGAAATCTAGTGGCCTGTTTAGTTAGAGTTTCAAAATTTATACTATATAAATATTGATATTGTTATTTTTAGATGTTGGAGTATTAATATCAAAATTAATGCAAGTCGACATTTGTGTTATGTAACGTTTTTTGTTTTCACTATCATTTTCAAAATTGTTACTATTAGACAAATACTTCTTAGTGATTGATGTGAAATCAATTTTAAAATTGATAGTGATAGAGATGCTAATAATGTTATCAAACAGGACCTAAGAAATTAAAATTTATGTGCTTAGAATGATTCTTTAACATTTCTTATCCAAGTATGTTATTATCTTTACGATTGTTCCCATATTTATGGCCTACTAAATTCTTTAGACCTCACATTTATCTACAATCTGGGCTTAAACTGATAGGATTAAAGTAGGAGTGAGAGGAGAAGATTCTAAGTTATACTTCTGTTATTGATGATCCAAAGTTTTTAGTTAAAAGTTAAGAGGCTAGATTCTAAAATTATTATGCAAAATTTATATCAGTTTTAAGGGTGGTGCCAATAACTATTGTAATCGTCCAATAAAGCTAACGTACCCATATTAGAAATTAAAAACAAACAAATCTAGATTTTCCCTGAATGTTAATGTTCAGTTTCAACTAATATGTTAAAATTATTCAGTTTATTAAAAGCTTGATTTAAGATGTATTAAGCTATCTCTCATATCTAATTCTTATTGTTCTGCTCAATTATTTATTCTGTGACTTTCTAGATCAAATATTGAATTATCTTGAGGTAACCTCGGACCTCCTTAAGCAACTATGTTATGAACTTCAAATGATACCATGACATCAATATATTATATTTTCTTATCTATAGTTATAATCATTAATTCGCCCATACATTATCTCATGCTTTGAAGTTCAAATACTTCGAAAGATTCATTTACACGTTCAATACGAAATTCTATCAACGTCATACTTAAATATTAATTCTTCAAGAAAACTTTTTCTCATGCAATTTGATGTAATTTGATCAAAGATTTCTTTAAGTGAAACCTTGTTGGATATTCTCTTTAGTGGATGATTCGATATTGACATCTAATTATCTTTAAAATTTCAACTATTACACCTCAACATCAACTATACAAGACTTTTTGAGTACCAGGTTTATGAGTAAGAATAGAGATAATAAGATACAAGACTTAGGTCCCGTTTGATTACGCTAAATGAACATCTGATCTCTGATTCGGTCAGAGCTCAGACTTTTGTTTGATAAAATCTCTTAATTAAATTATGATCTGATGTCTTAATTTAATTCTGAAATGCATCTGAATGATTTAGATATTAAAGTGAGCTTATTTTGGTTCGGAGGACGAGCCAGGGCGGAACTCGAAGGCCCTCGCGGCGATTGGATCTCACTCATCTCGCTGTGGAATCTCGCGGCCACCAGAACTCAGCTAGGATGGGGGCTTTCTGCTCCGTGGCTGTGACCTACGAGGGGATGGAGATGCCGACTAGGAGAAGATGACGCCGAAGGCGGATCGATTGATTGCAGTAGCTAAATGGGGGCTGACCCGCAAGGGGATGAAGATGGCAACGACCGGGGGAAGTGACACCAAAGGGGGGATCGATTGACCGTGGCGGCTAAATGGGGGTTGAGTCGCAAGAAGATGAAGATGCCAGCGACTAGGAGAAGTGACGCCAAAGGGGGATCTCGGAAGGAGCTATTCGCAGCAATGACAAATCTTGGTGGGAGATTGGGAATGAGGGCCCTGCCGTTGTTTGCTGCATTTCATCTTCAAATCTAGAACACTCAACAGTCCGCGCTCCATGTTCGAGATCTCTGGGCCAAGCGGAGGTCATCACCTTGCACTAGAAGGTGCTGGAAGGCCGAGTTGAATGGTAAACCTCGCAGTCGTGGTTGTCTACCGTCCGGCTACTTCTAGCCCCAGGACTGGTGGCATCTTCCTCGAAAGCGGGTAATACACAGGGAGATCTCTGCGCTTTGAGTTCTTCATCCTTGGGTAAGATCTTATCTAATTAGAAACTAAAAAGGCATACAACTGAGATCCGATTGTTCTTGTTTTTAAGGCATAGAATAGAGATCCGAAACTCCATCACTTGGGATTGTTTGGAAGGCAAGATCATGATCTCTCTGCTTCACCCATGACATCTTTTTAATTCTCATTGTGTATGTTACTACAATCTCTCGGTTTTTCCACTAAATGCCAGTTCAATTGAGCTATAAATTAAGGTGGCACAGATCTAACGAGCAAGTTATACAATTGAGGCTATCATCCGATCCCTGTTCTCTGTATGGTGAGAATTTCAGCAGAACCTATCATCCCAGACATGATAGATTGTATTCAAAATTTGATTGTTTTATTATTTAAATAAAATTTAATCAATGGTACAGATTTTTTATCAAATAAAATTTATCACTTACGTCTTAATGAAAATTAACACTTTGTTATCATTTATTAAGATATTAGAGATAAAATTAAGAGTTAAGATTTTCAGATTAAGTCTAATAGAATGCCACTTTACTTAAATGACTTAGGTCTAGAGACTAATCACATGACACAGAGGCCACGAAACAACTATCTGTCAATCTTTCGTCACATAACCATATATACAAGTAATTATGTATGTACATACTGCTTATAACATCTATATACAAGTAATTATATATATGATCATCTTGATATCTATATCAAGTAACTTTTGATAAAAAAATGCATATAATTTATATTTAAAAAAATTTAATCTCATTATCATGATTTTCATATATTTTAAATTTCATTACATAACTCATAAATAGAAAAATATTCATATCATTTGATAACTCATAAATAAGAAAAACACCATAAATATATCAATATGAAATATTTAACTAGGACTAATATCATCACTGATATAATTGAATTGTGCAGTCGAGCCATGCTCGACGGGCAATGTCCCTGCGCCTGGGGCGCAGGGCGGGGTATCAATGCCTCTCGGCGACGTCAGCCGGGCACCCCGAGGGGGGTGAACTAAGGGTGTCAAATGGATGGGCTGAGCCCGTTGGCCCGTCAAGAAGCCCTCGGCAGGCTGGGCTCAGGCCCCTCAAAAGGTTCAATAAGCAATCAGCGGGCCCGTTTCTTACTCTATGTAAATCAGACAGGCCCGTCCATCTGTGCCCGCCAACCCGTCAGGGTCTGTCCATCTCGGATTTCCTTCCCCCCCGGCCGGCGGATTACAGTCTTATAGACGCTTTATTCACGAGAGATCAGTTATATATTTTTAATAAATAATTTAGCGCCATACAGGAGAAGTAAATAAGAAATCTTTGTGCGACTGATTATTTATGATTATCTATTCAGATAAAATTGTAGAGCTGATACGCTAGTAAGGGAGGTTAAGCACCTTATTAGTAGAATTATTGATGAAAAATTTATTTATGATAGAGAAAATAAGCTGCATCATTTATTTTTTCTTAATCTGTTTAAAATTTTCTACTTCATTAATGATGTATAAATATGCGTTATATACTTTTCTACCATTAATTAAGACTACATATTATATATATACTGACACTATATTTAAGAGCTAATAAAAAAATTATATCAAAGTACATGTTGTGCACTATAAACGATAAAGTATACTTTCATCGTATCATACTACTTAAATATGTTTAATTTTTTTATATCATAATAGTAAGTGAATACCTTACTATTGTTTGCGCTCTATTTATATTATATCTGCATATTAGGGTTGTAAACGGGTCGAGTTCGGTAGTGAAATCACCAAAATCTGATTTCGAATCCAATAAGAGTTAAAGGGTTCCGATTCTGATTCTGATAATTTCGAAATCACTATGTTCTGATTTTGATAACGAAATCGTTCGATCCGATTCTGATTTCATTATCAAAATTAGATTCGAATCTGATAATTTTCAAAATACATATTAAATAAAATTTTTTATTCAAAACTGAGTTAATAATTCAATGTAATTACTAAAATTTGATATTATCAGTTTAAAATTTTATTTTTATTATTTTATCAATTTGTATAATAAATTTTATAATTTATTTAACTTTGTTTTATTTAATTATATTTATATTTATTTATTTATTATCAAAATTGGATTAATAGAAATGGAATCAACAGATTCAGATTTCGATTCCGATAAGTTACCGAAATATCCGATTTCGATAAGTTATATGATACAATAACAAGTTCCAAACCCGTTAAGTTTTATTAGAATTGAATCGAAATATCGAATTCCGTTTATATTCCTACTGCATATGCGTATATTTTATGATTATATTATGTTAATAATTTTATCGGATTTATTTGAATATAATATTTTCAACTTATTTTATACATAATCGCTGGCCATACAAACCAAATATCGACTAATGTGAGTACACGAAATTCTAAAATTTTACCAACATGAAATATTTCTTGCCATCAGTAAAAATATATTTTTAGTGGTTTTTATTTTTTTAGATTTTATATTTTGCAAATTTATAGAATATAGATTTTATATTCTATATAAAATATAAAATTCCATCTGCTGCGCCCGCAACAGATGGAATTCGGAGGCTGTTTGCATCATCCATGCATTATCCTGTCAAAGAAGATCATATATTTTTGAAATTTTGGGTACAAATCAAACTTTGACGCATTCTTCACATATATCACCAAGAATGCAACTAAGTGGACCATAGAAAGATCATTGAAATAGTATATTTGCACAAACATGATGAGCATTAGATTAAACTATTCAGCTTGTGCTTTTTTTTTTCATTTTTTCACATTTTAACGGTTACCCTATATTTCATCATTTTGTGATTTCTCATATTGCAACCTACAACAATTCACATATTTATGAATTTTATTTTTTCTATTTTTGTTTTATAGATTCTATATTTTGCATTATTATAAAATTTATAAATTTTATCAATTTTTTGACTTTAATAAAATTTTCAATTTCGTACTATTTTACGCCCTGTTTGGTAACATTATTAGGTACCTTTATCACTATCAATTTTAAAATTGATATTGATAGAAACCATTAAGAAGTGTTTGGTTAATTGTATCAATTTTAAAATTTATAGTGCAAACAAAGCATATTATGTAATACAAGTGTCAACTTGTATTACTTTTGATATTGATACTCCAACATTTGAAAATATTAATATCAATATTGATATAGTATAAAAAATGAAACTCTAACCAAATAGGGCATTACGTAACTAAAGCCCGTTGGGCTAATGGGCTATGACAGACTTTGGAGATCTAATTTAGGCAACTCAAACCCGTTGGGCCTTATACATGGGCTTGGGCTTAGGTTTTAAATATGTGGGCTGAAGTGGGCTTGGGCCGGGCCAGCCCAAGCCTGGCCCATTGACACTCCTAGGGTGAACAGTGAGGATCGAGCAGCCGCTCGATCCTTCGCCACCCGCGGAGCGACGGGAGCCAAGGCCACTAGGCCACTCGTGAACAAAAAAAAAGATATAATTGAATTGCACGGCACGATTGCTAGGATTGACCACTACTTTACACCCTGTTTGGTAACACTATTAAGTACCTCTATCACTATCAATTTTAAAATTGATATTGATAGGAACCATTAAGGGGTGTTTGACTAATTTTATCAATTTTAAAATTTGTAGTACAAACAAAGTACATTATGTAATACAAGTGTCAACTTGTATTAATTTTGATATTGATACTCTAACATTTGAAAATATTAATAACAATATTGATATAGTACCAAAAATGAAATTCTAACCAAACAGGGCATTAGGCTCATGTTTGAGCATCATGAATGATCCTAACCAACTACAGGCATTCATGGGTCAAAGATCTTGTGTTCAACTTTTAAATTTTTTTGACCAGTGGCGTGGTGGTCTGCGCGCGGGAAAGCCACCCTCGACGAGGCGGGGGCGGTTCGATAATTGCAAAACCGTAAACTTTGATTACTTTGATCTCTTTGGACTGAGTGCTTTCTTGCCCTTAAAATTGCAAAACCCTTTAGATTCGATAGTAGAATTACGAATTATCTGTATCCACTTCCAACAAAAGTTAAGAAATTTCTATGCTTGTAACTTCGGAATCACTATGTTTCAATTTGATTTCAATTCAGTTGTGATTATGATCATGAAATCAAAGTAAAATTTGATAAGTTTAAAAATTATAAAATAAGTTATTAATTTAAAAATAATAAATTTTAATATAATTTATTTAAAAGTTTATTTTATCATTTTAACATTTTACATATTTTACTTTATAATTTATTTAATTTAATTCTAAATAATTTCATTCATACATACTTATTTTATCGATATCAGTTAAACTGAAACAAAATCAACAAGTAAACTGGAACAAAATCAACGAGTATACTGAAACTTATGAGATACAAAAATAAGTTCTGCATTGATTAATTTTTATTAAAATTGAATTGAGATTTCAAAATACTTCTGTTCACGACCCCGTGGTGACATTGACTAATAAAAAAAAGTGGATCACACGTAATAGAGCAAATTTTCTTATATTCTCTTACATTCCCCTCTCTATTTCAAACTGGTATTCAAGGTGCTGTTATTTAATCATATGTGCATGAATGAGTACTTCTTTGGGCTTTTAAATAAACATTACTAAAAAAGAAAATAACAAATTTATCACCCACTTTTCCCTTTACACAACATAACCATCAAGAACATCAAATAAGGCTAGATAAATTTTCTTTTGGTCCCTAACACCAAGGAAGGAATAGTCGGGGGTCGGCCCCGGGTCGGTCGGCCCCAAAACTGACCCGGGTCGGGTCAGGGTCGGGAAAAAAATAATAAAAAATTTATTTTAAAATAATAACCGGGTCGGGGGGTCGAGGCCGGGTCGTCGGCCCAAAAAGCGATGGCGACCCGGCCGACCGGGTCGCCGAGCCGGCGAACCATGCCTAACACTTTAGTGAGCCTTTACTTTGTTTATTAATGGTAATCAACTACCACCATTTTAGTAAGTTTTCTTACTTTGATGGTTTAATTGTAAGTAGGTGATATTCATAGTGATGTAAATACGTACATAGACAGTGGAAAACTCCATCAGGTTCTCTGTGATAGTAATTTATTCACGCCATATCCCTAGACCAAATATGAATATAGAATTTTATAAGACTATAGTGATCCAAACAATAAATAGCTGGCATAAATAGAGACAGAGAACCAAGCTATCTAATTACATTCTGTTCGATAACACGTAAGGCCTAGATCCATTTCAAAATAAAAAATAAAATCTTTATTTAATTAATTCTTCGTAACCTCAAACATATACGCACACACCCTTGTAGAACAACTATTTGGTCATCTAACACAAATTTCTTAGAAATATTATGGTTAGATTTCAAAAGAAATATTTTAAGATATATACATCATTTCAAGAATGATATGGACACATGATCCAGGATGTGTTTATATGCGTGTATATGCAAAATAGAAAATCAATCAACCACCAACATGGCTACGCTAATGCCCTGTTTGATAACACTATTAAGTACCTCTATCATTATCAATTTTGAAATTGATATTGATAAGAATCATTAAGAAGTGTTTGGTTAATTGTATCAATTTTAAAATTTGTAGTGCAAACAAAACATAATATGTAATACAAGTGTCAACTTGTATTACTTTTGATATTGATACTTCATCATTAGAAAATATTAATATCAATATTGATATAGTATTGAAAATAAAACTCTAACTAAACAGGACATAAAATAGTGATATTTAACGACCTATTTTGTTAATGTCTTGTTTGGTTAGAGTTTCATTTTTGATACTACATGAATATTGATATTAATATTTTCAAATGTTAGAATATCAATATCAAAAGTAATACAAGTGTAAGTTGACACTTGTATTATGTAATATGTTTTGTTTGTACTACAAATTTTAAAATTGATACAATTAATCAAATAAAAATACCTAATAGTGTTACTAAATAAGACATAAGACCCTGTTTGGTTACAAAAATAATACTATATTAATATTAATATTGATATTTTTAGAGGATGGAATATCAATATCAAAATCAATACAAATTCACACTTGTATTACATAACATGTGTTATTTGCACTACAAATTTTAAAATTGATACTATTAACCAAACACCTCAAAATGATTATTATCAATATCAATTTTAAAATTAATAATGATAGAAATGTTTTATAGTGTTACCAAACAGGACATAAAATATTAAAAATAATATTATATTAATATTGATATGCCTAAAAGTTACAGTATAAATATCAAAATAAAATTGATACAAGTTGCACATTTATGGCATGTTTGATTATAGTATAAAAAATGATACTCTATTAGTATCGATATCAATATTTCTAAGAGATGGAGTATAAATATCAAAATTGATACAAGTCGACACTTCATAACATGTGTTCGACACTTCATAACATGTGTTCTTTGCATTATAAATTTTAAAATTGATATTATTAGTCAAACACCTCAAAATAATTACCAACAATGTCAATTTTAAAATTAATAGCGATAATGATGTCTAATAGAGTTACCAAACAGGACATTAAATTTTAAAATTGATACTAATAACGAAATATCTCTACGTGTCATCAATACTAATTTTAAAGTCAATAATGACAAAATTGTTTGTTAATGTTATCAAACATGGCCACATATCATACTATCATCGGAAGGAAAAAATCGAGAATAAATGACGAAATTTATGTGCTTCGTTTTAACATATCTTATAGTTTGTCAAAAAATTATAGGAAATAAATATCATCGCGTTATTTTTATCAGATATGTATCCAAAGAAAAATATCCGATTACTATTCACAGCCTTGCCCTAAATATTCTGATCTTTCCCCCTCTAGGAAGTCGCGTCACCGCGCGTACGTTCACCGCTTCCCCAACCATGTAAGAGAGAGCCGAAGGAGGGCAAAAGCGAGTAAACAACAAAATTGAACGTATACTTTAACCATCGGTACCCTGAAGCGCCGACAACGATGTTGGTACGCCACCGCTTCCAGTCCCGTTTAAACATATATAGCCACCGGGTCCCCCACGAAAGGAGGACCCTACGAAAGAGTCGAAGAAATCAGGGATCTATACGTAATAGCAACGTACATCGTGATGATGCGTACGTACCCTTCCTGCGGAAAGGACCGCAGCGCCCGTCGGTCACGCGGCAGGGTCGGCGGGGGTAGCAGCGCCGCCGCCGGACGGCCGCCTGGCTAGAGCTCGGGGGAGGCGGGGGCTGCGCCTAGTCGCCGGAGGCGTCGTCGCCGCCGCCGAAGAGGGAGATCCGGTAGTAGAGGAGGAGGAGGATGAGGAGGAGGAAGAGCGCGACGCCGACGGGGGAGCCGCCGACGCGGTGGATGGAGTCGGGGGAACCGGCGGAGAAGAGGTCCGAGAGGGCAACGCATCGGTCGGAGGAGAGGAATCGGATGAGGAGGATGAGGAGGACCGGGAGGAGCAGCAGCCCTGCGGGGCCGATGAGCTCCGGGATGGCCTCGGTGACGGCGGAGCCGCCGTCGCCCAGGATGAACGGCGCCGCCACCACCGCCACCACGACCACCGCCAGAAGCACCCCGTGAGGCGGCCCCCGCTTCTCCTCCGCCATGGGTGGCTGCCGGTATTGCTGCATCGTCGTCTTCAACCACCGGCGAGCGTCGAGCGGCGAGCGATGGGCGATGGCCGATCTCTGTCTTCTCTCAGGCCGGGGAGACGGTTTAAAAGGGGCCACAAACCTCAAGGAAGATTTCGGTTCGGATTATCCGATAAAGTCTGTCCGTTTACAGGTCATTAAGTATTCGTACTTGAGGATTTTTTTTTTTTGGTACCGTAAAGAAAGCTTGTGACCAATAATTTGCTAACCTGATTTTTTTAAAAAATATTGATAACTTTTATATATTATCCGATCTGAAGGGTCATTATTTTTTATTAAATGTGGGGTCATATACACTGTAATGGGTCAGCAAATAATGGACCTTAGAACATTACCATGTTAGCCCATAGGGGATCCGATTAGATTGGTGGGAGGATACGAAAGATATGAAAAATGACTAAATTACCATTCAGTTTCAAAGTGGGTTTAATTTTTTTTTAAAGTAGGTAAAAAAGTGGGTGAAGAAAGCATCCTCTCAAGAGCTAGAAATGTAGAGCAGCTGCCAAAGTTGATAAAATTTCTACTTACAATATAAGTCTGACCTACTTCAGCTAGGGCTGTGTATTTTTCTGTTCAGATTGACAAATTGAGCCAAGTTATTTGACTTAGGTTGGGTTTGTTAAGCCCCTGAGTTTTGACTCAATCAGAGACTTGTAAGTTTAGATCACTTCATTTTATATCTTAATTAACTTATAAATGTATCTTTTATGTCATAAGACATCTCTTAAAAATAATTCATATATATTTTATTTTCAGATGTAATCTTTTTCTAAATGACATATATATTATATTAAGTAATTACTAAATTGATTGACATATAATATTTTGATCAAATTAAGTACTTAAAATTACTGAGAGCCAACTAAGAAGCAAGAATTAATTAAGAGTTTAGATTCTTTGAGTTAAACCAAAACAAACACTTTGCCTTGCAGACCCAAGACCTGTTGCATGTGTACAATAACTAAGAAGATCTCCAGTCTGACCTACCTCTATACCTAACATTGAAGATGTGTTTATATTCTGTACACTTGGTAGTCTCACCTATCTTGATCTGACTTGACCCATGGATCCATCTGCCCAAGAAAATGCAAATTGTATCTTGATCTATAAGATAAAGACAGAGCAAATCCAACTTGTTGTGTAGAATTTCTCTCTTTCACACACACACATAAATAAATAAATAAATATATATATATATACATACAAGTTCTTCAAGAGTGTTTCTTAGATTATTACCAAGAAAAGGGTTCTATCTTCTATCAGCTTTTCTGGATCAGGGCAGTCCTTTTCTTTCTAGATTCTTTCTAGCCTTCAGATGTTCACATGGCTACTATGTTCGTCTCGTTAAGGGTGGCTCTTCTTTGCTCGGTCTTCGTAGTTGCTGGTACACAGCAACTCCATTGTCTAAAGCAACCACTGAGGTGTTCAGGCTTCAGACGGCAGCCTTTGCCATTCTCACCTCCGCGTGGTGAGACAAGAAACACTGTAGCTGCGCAAAGGAGATGCTGGGGGGGGGGGGAGCTGTTGAAGTTCAATTCATTTATTTTAACAAGATTTAAGAGAAGAGCCAATTTACAAATGTCACTGTAACAAGAGGTCTAATGTCAAAACTGTTTTAATAAAAAATCCAATTTGAGAAATCATTATAACGTTCACCCCAAAATGGAGAATAAAGTGTTAGATGTAGTTACAAAAGGTCTTTTATGCCCCTAACATAGATAATTTAATAAGAGGTGTTTGGTCGATAATATCAGTTTTGAAATTTATAGTGCAAACAAATGATGTCGTGTATTCTAAATGTCAACTTGTATCAATTTTGAAATTGATATTCTAACTTTTAAAAATATCAATATCAATATTAATATAGTATCATTTTTACTACTCTAACCAAACAGACTCTTATATGATGTTTGATTGCATTTTTAGTTTTGATACATTCTTATTTTTGAAATCAAGATTACCTATGACCTCAGCTTCAATTTTAAAATTACTTAAACACAAGTTTGTTGTGTTTGGCAAAACCTTCATATGTTTTAAAATTTAAAGAGTGATGCTTGGTAATTACCTTTCATATTATGAACAAGTGTCCTTTATATGGCTGGCGATGCGGAGGTTTCTTTTCTCATTGTAGATGACACAAAACAAGGTGAGAGTTTTCGTGTTTTGAATTCAAAAAAACTATAAGAAGAAAGATGTGGCGTTTTTAAAAAAGAACTTAAAAATGGTAATCAAATACCTTATCTTTGCTATTTTAAAATTTAGGTTAAAAAGAGAGAAAAAAAGGTAACTAAACACCCTATTAACTAAGACCTTGTTTGGTAACACTATTAGATATCTCTATCATTATTAATTTTAAAATTGATATGGATAACAATAATTGTTTGGTTAATAATATCAATTTTGAAATTTGTTGCACAAAAAAGAATGTTATGTATATAAGTTGTAATTTGTATAAATTTTGATATTCATACTCTAACATTTAGAAATATCAATATTAATATTATTATGTTAAAGAGGAAAGATTTCGTTGGTTTGGACATATCAGGTGGTGCCCTCTTGAGTCGTCTATCAGACAACTTGAGACCTTCAAGTTGTCACCACTGAAGTGACGGAGAGGTAAACCCAAGTTAACTTGACGTAGGTGTATGTAGTATAACTTGGATGAATTAAGCATATGAGACGGGTTAACGGAAGATTGTGTAAAATGAAAAAGACAAATCTAAATAATTGAACTCAACTATTTGAGGCTGAAGTTTTGAGTGTAAGTTTGAGTTGAATATCAATATTACTATGATATTATTTTTGATACTCTAATCAAACATATCATAAAATATGATATTCTACGGAATGCACAACTGATTGGACAAGGAGCTTTTAAATTTTAAAATACGAGATATTACTTTTTTCTATTTCAAATGTGATAGGAGAAGTTCCCCGAGTTGGCAAAAATAACTAATTTTTTTGAAGAAGAGCATCTTAAAATCTCTCTCTCTCTGTTTCCCGGTACATCTAGCGTACAAACTCATTAAATGAGATACCCTGTTTCAAGATTTATCTCCTTTATATTAATAAATTATCTGAGTTATTAAACTATTTTATAATTGTATATTAATTTTGACAAATAGGTCAAATAATCAAATACCATGTTGACATCTTACACTTGGGCGAAACCCGCACGGCACCCTCGTGGCAGCGCCTCCCACGCGGCGGACCCCATCGACGCGGAACCCTCGCGGCGGCAAAACCCTCGCGGTGGCTCGCGGTGGCGACACCCTTGCCGCGGCGAAACCTGTAAGGAATCAACACATGATAGCGGAAAAATTTTGATTCCATAAAACCATGTTCTTTGCCTTGATCGACGCCGAACGAGTAAAATCGGGAACCGAATATGAAGTAGAACGAGAGTACCTCATGGGATTTCTAAAATCCCTCACCATGGATGAAAAGAGGACATTCCTCCTTGCTGAAAACCGTTCAAGTGTCCGGTCTCTAGCGGTATCCACACGATCTGCTTCAATAGACGAGTTCTCTCTTCCTTCGGGCCTCCAGAAGCCTTCCAGATCCAAGCTTGACCATGGGAGATCACCTTTTAGAGGAGAGAGGAGGAAGAGAGGATGCTTGGGACGTGCTCCAGACCTATGGCTTGTTAGGGTTTGGCTTCATAAGCCATTTATATATAGAAGATGGAATTTTTCACAAAAAACCCAAAATTTCTAAAAAATTGCGTCTGTGCCCTCATCTTATTGACCAGATCTATTGTGTGTGACCCACTAGGCCCAATAGTCAATTTGGTTAAAGCCTTAATTAATTTAAAAGAACAATTCCTTTAAATTAAATCAAAACCGTTATCCGATAATAGTTTTTACGGTTTTCTGATCATAAAGGGTACAAGCCACATCCTATGATCCCAAATGACTTTTGGGAGTTAAATAACATCCATTGAGCCTTTCCATCATCAATTACCTCACGGATTTAAATCCTCGTTCATACAATGTCCCGGTCGGTCAGGGGTTCGGCACTGACTGTCAACCCCTAAGTATTCCAACTCTATGAAATCTTGTACTTAGGAATGGATCAACTGGAAAACTCCTTTTCCAATTATCCTATCTACCTTGGCCAAGGATTTAGAGTACTATCCATAGGACATTCTCTCTCTCCTACCAAGAGTGAACGATCCCCTATTGTCCGCTCAATTGCCTCCACCAGGTTTCTCATATACCCAATCCATTAACTATATAGGATCACAATACTAAGTGATCCATCAGTCAATAGTCAAAGTACATAGTACGCCTGGCAAGACATCTTTGGCGACTCAGGTCAAAGATCCAACAGTGCTATTGAGATGTAAGAATAACCTGATAGACAGTTCGGTAAGATACCGATCAGGTTTTCCTAAATTGGTCAGTTCAGTGAACTCATTCCACTAATGAGCATCTGTGTGTGTATCTCAGTGTCCCCACACTGATGACCAATGAGATCGGTCATTCTCATCATATGAGAAAACATCACACACACTAGTCTATCCGGATTCTTAATCTCCCGTATCAAGGATCCTATGACTAGGAACATTTAGATCACATACTTCTAGATGATCGATCTCATTATCATGATCTCATCATGATTCAATCATCATTGCATGTGATCAAGGACTTCATTACAATATACGCTTCTAATAAAAGCTAGTAACGAAGTTTTGCCTATTTAATTGAATGAGATATTCCTAGAAATGTCGAATCATATCATATATGATTGGCTTGTAGGGCATACATTTCTATCAAAACCCTCGTGGCACCCTCGCGGCGGCGCCTCCCACGCCGCGGTCCTCATCACCGCGGAACCCTTGCCGCGGCGGCACCCTTGCCCCGGCGACTCCCACGCGGCGGCCCCCATAGCCGCGACACCCTTGCGGCAGCGCCCTCACGACGGCGAAACCCTCACGGCGGCCTGCAGCGGCGACTCCCTCGCAGCGGCGACTCCCTCGCAGCGGTGACCCTCATCGTGGAGAAACCCTCGTGGCGGTCTCCTTTGCTGTTGTGACTCCCACGCAGTAGCCCCCCTCGACGCGGTGACATCCTCGAACATGTCTCCCTCGCGACTCCATCGGCTCCGGTAGACTTTTTACTCGCGGTGAAATCCTAGCGGCGGATACCCTTCGTAGTTGTCTTCTTTGCTGTTTTGAAGTCGCTTTTTTCTGGGAGGGAGGTTTTCCTCCCTCCCACTCTCCCTCTCTAGCGCTTCGCTTAAACATGAGTTTAGGCATTTTATCTCTGTTTGTTGTGCTGGAGTTGTGGAGTTCGGCGTATCTATGTCACTTTGTTTTCTTAGGGTTTCTATGTATGTTTGTTGTCTCGATGTCGAGTTCTTTTGTATTATCTTTTCTAGTTCTCTTCGTAGCCACGTTACTCCTTTCGAGACCGATGGTTTGGGCGATTTCCACACCTATATGGTGTGATCCTCCGGTCTCGAGGCAGTCATCAAACTTCTTTGATGGAGTCCTTTTACCTGCCGTGCGACTTTACGAGCACTTTTACGTGCCGGTTGCTATGTGGTTATATTTGAGTCTTCTTGAAAAGATATGTTCTATTGGAACTTTCGCTATTTCTAGTTTGGTCGTGTGTCCTACTATTTTGGGTCTTGTGGCTGTATTATCGTTTATGTACTCTTTTATATTATAAATGAATTAGGTTGCGGTGTTGTTGTTCAAAAAAAATGTTGACATCTTACACTTATCACCTCCACTATAAGATGAAGCTAGGATGAAGATACAGGATAAAAAAATGAAGAGCGATAAAAGTAGAGAGAGGGAGAATGGATGGTAGAAATAGAAGAAATATAAAAAAGTGGAGAGAAGAAAAAATTATACATAGAAGGGGGGGAGGTAACGATGGAGAAGAGTAAAGAGAAGAGAGAGATGATGCAACAGAAAAAAAATAGGAAAGATGTCACATGTTGAACTTGTAGATATTAACTATATAAATATTATTTGTATCAATACTATGAAATTAATGTTACGTTATTTTAAGTAAATCAATTTAGTTATTTTTTTTGGTCACGCGCTAGCCTAGTGGCCGCAGACGCCCGCTGCACCGCGGGCAGCGAAGGTTCGAACCCCCTGTTCGAACCTCACAACCCCCCCCCCCCCACGGGGTGCCAGGCTTTGACGCCGCCAAGAAGCGAGGGCTCGACCTTGCGTCCCCCTGCACAAGGCTGTGCCAACCAAGCGAAGCTCGGCCGGCAAATCAATTTAGTTCTATTTAGAAGATCTCCAAATCAATTGAATTGAACTGATGCCCCCTTAAATAGAATTGAATTGTTCATTTGAATTTTCTATTAGAATAATGATTCACTAACATGCTAAGATACTAAGATATGCATGCAACCCCTTTATTAACGGTAAGAATCACAAAACTAGTGTGACCGACAAATCTCAAATGATATGATTTACTTAAATATCATTTAAGATTTTTATCGTCTCAAAAAGCATGACTTTTTGAAGTAGTAAGTGATGGAATGTTTATATCTATGTAATATCTACTAATACAAAGTGTTAGAAAAGATATTTTTGCCTATGTTGTCATTTGAGATCATGAGAATAGAAAAGATATATTTGCCTTTTGTTATTTGAGATTATGAGACAATCCTAACATTCTTTTAGAGAGATTGTGAGTGAGAAGTGACTTACGCGTCTAGCAATATATAAGTACGTTTTGATATATATATATATGTATCTACACATTGATAGATGTAGGTGTGTTGTGTTGAGTCAAGACATGCCTCGGAGCTGTCTTGAAGAGGAATAGTCAAGGTGTTTTTCGGAGCTGTCTTGAAGGAGCTTCCATCCTGGAATCTTCCTTCTCTTGATCGAGTGTTCCAATGGCTTCTTTGAGTGAAGGTCTTCTTGTGCACAGGTTAGTTTTTGGTTTTCTTTAGCAAATCTTCCTTATTCTACTCTTTTTCTGGCCCTCGGGGATAATATGGAAAAAGAGCAAGATTTATTAGAGCTAGATCAAGAAGCAATAGTAAACAAGTTTAAGGAACTTCTTCAACCTTCTTGTCAGAGGCAACCGGGTAACCCCCCAATATTGACTTCCTGAAATGAAAAAGGACAATGGTAGTATTAGTGCTTACGAAGGAAACAATCCAACCTGCGGGCTTCAAAGAGTGGATCAAAAAAATGTGGAATCCGACCTGTCCATGGACGATGCTGGATTTTCGAAATGGGGCTTTCTTGCTAAATCTACAAGGAAAAGAAGAGATTAGTAAAATCTGCAGAAGAGCTCCTTAGTTCTTTAATAATGATATAGTCCTTGTTGAGAGAGGGAGACCAAATACTCCATCTTCTGCATACGCCCTGAATTTGGTAGACTTGTGGATGAGAATATATGATCTTCCCCAAGAACTACTACACAAAGACATCGTTATGCAAATCGCATCACTGGTGGGAAATCCTATTCTCCCAAATCAAGAAATAGCTGACTCTTGGAGTTTGTTCTCTAGAGGCAAAATATCTTTGAATATTCATAAACCCCTTTCGACAGAAGTCTCAGTTATGTTACCAAATGGAAGAACAAGAATTTTTGTGCTTGCATTCGAAAGAATTAGCAGGTTTTGTAATTATTGTGGTCTGCTCGGGCATGAACATGAAAATTACGATCTATTGAATAAACTGGAATCCTTGATTAATCCTATATTTCCATATAGTTTAAAGGAAGAATTACAGGGGAAAATAATTTTTAATTTTGGAAAATGGCTTACAATAGATGGAAGGAAGGCTTGTGGAGGAAGACACCCAACCCATCACAAGATGGAAAAAAAAACATCAGTCAACAGTCCAAGCATTACATGTAGATAGTTCTGTATGTACTCCCATCCCCTCCTGCCAGTCCTTACAGCTGATAGTTCAGTACAAGTCAAATGTCACCACGTCGCCAACTCTAGGGGGTTTAATTAGTAGTCATGACACCATGCTCTCGGCCTCACCTACAGAGAGGATTCCAGCAGAGAAAAGTCTAGCACTCTCACTGACCTCTCTTAACTTTACTGACCAAAGGACATCAACAGTTATGTTAGATAAAGCAGTTGAGCAATTACCTTATAACGAAGCCAGCATGATCTCCTAATTTCCTTTACAAAAAGTATCGGCACATTGGAATTACAATTTTACTCCACCAAAGAACTTGTTGGCACATCCAGACCAGGGGGAAAGTAGCGGCAACACTACTTGGGAGAAGATTAAATTAACTTCACCTGATAGTAGCTTGTAAAGGTCAAAGGATCATAAAGTTCTTAGCCCGTTGGCAGTCAAAAGATCAAGCTCCATTGAAAAAAACAGAATCGAAAATAGGAAAAAGTTACAATTATATGAATTGACTGAAGATCAAATGGAAGGCATAGCTATAACGTTCACTCCCCCTGTAACTGGAAATTCAAGGACTCTGGCAGCTGGCCCATTTCAGCTGCAAGGTTATAAATGAAGATTTTGGCTTAGAACTGTCCGGGGGGGGGGGAATGGGTACCCGACAGTCCCATATATTATAGACTTACCCATTCGGTGAATCTGGACATCTTCTTCATTGCGGAAACAAAATGTGATATGGTTACTTCAACCGACTTCTTCAAGAGGAGAAACATATCAAACTTTGCAGTTTTTCCAGCCTCAGGGTCTGCTGGAGGTTTATGGCTTTGGTGGGCAAACTCTGTGGAAGTTCAGGTCACGCATACTAGTAGATCCTGGATAGCCAGCATAGTAAAAGACAAGGTCCTGGGGACCACTTTCTGCTTATCACAACTTATGCTCCCAATATTCATAAAGAAAGATGTATTATGTGGAATCAAATGTCCAATTTTATTAACATGCATAATTGTCCAACCTGCTTGATTGGTGACTAGAACTGTATTAGATTCCATCATGAGAAATGGGGAGGGGCCAGTCCAATTCTTTTCTATTTAGCTCATTTTGAAAACTTTATCCAACTCAATGGTTTGATTGATGTCAGGCTCGTGGGACCAGCCTTCACCTGGTCGAATAGGAGAACTTTTGATTACAATATTCCGAAAAAATTAGATAGGTGCTTGGCAAATATGTCCTGGGTCCAGATGTTCCAATACGCCAAGGTATGCTCTCGTCCTACATATTACAGTGATCACTGTCATTTGCTCCTATTTTCAAATCATGTAACAAAGTTTAGAAGAGGTTGGTTCAAGATAGAATCCGCTTGGCTTGGTCACTGGTCCTTCAAGGGGTATACTTTAAATGCTGGGAGAAAAAGTCCAAATCTCTATGCAAATTATAATGGGAAAATTGCCTTTATCAGAAGGGAGCTATCTAGTTGGAAAAAAATCGTCTATGTAAATAACCCAATGAGTGAAATTAGATCTCGACTCCAGAACTTGCAAGGTATTCCTAAAAATCAAGAGTACATCGATATGGAATTCAATCTTAGGGAAAAGCTTAAAAGCTTGGAGGAGATGGAACATTCATATTGGAGACAGAGCTAAATGTTTTTGGCATAGTAAAGGTGACAAATGCACAAAATTCTTCCACCTAAAAGATTTAAACATGAGGTGTTGGAACAAAATTTTTGGAGTTTACATAGATAATGGTAGATGGTCTTGCAACTGGACGGACATTCATCACGTTTTTCTGTCTTATTTTTTAGCTTTATATAATGCAGATGGTAAAATTTCCCCATTAACAGTTAACATGCTTCAGTTGAGAAAGATTACTAAGAGTCAGAAAGAAGCCCTTCTAAGGGACCCATAAAATAATGAGATTAAAGAAGCCTTATTTTCTATAAAACCGGAAAAATCCCCTGGGCCGGATGGTATTCCCCCTATTTTCCTACAAAGTATGTGGAATGAGATTTAGGAGGATATTAGTTCTCTGATCATGTCCATTTTCTCTTCACAATATATACCTCCGGGGTTAAATAATACAGTTATTGCTCTAATCCATAAGAAGGAAAACCCGACGGCTCCTAACCACTATCGGCCAATAAGTTTATGTAATGTGATGCTAAAAATTCTCACCAAACTTATTATTGGAAGAATCAAGGGTTTCTTGTCTCACTTGATTACGAAAAATCAAGTTGCTTTTGTAACAGACAGGGTGGGGCTGGATAACATTATCATTGTGCAAGAAATTATAAACTCTTTCAAATTTAAAAAGGGGAAAGTTGGTCACTTCATGGCTAAGTTAGATATTAGCAAGGTTTAGGATACAATTCATTGGAAGTTTATTGAAATGATGTTCAAGAGTTATGAATTCTCAAATGAAATTATCAGCCTTATTATGAGTTGCATAAACTTTGTTTCTTATACCCTGAACCTGAACGGACAAAGATCCAGCTCCTTCAAGCCCAAGAGGGGCATTAGGCAAGGTTGCCCCTTATCCCCTTATATTTACATTCTTTGTGCTCAAGCGCTCACCGCCCTCATTAACGAATCCTATGAGCAAGGGGATTTCAAAGGCATTAACTTAAGTAGAGGGGGCCCTATTATCACTCACTTTATGTATGCTGATGATATTGTTATATGTGGGTTAGCAAATGAGAAGCAAATTAGAACAATGATGAACATCTTAAACATTTATCCGGATTTGTTTGGGCAAAACATAAATCTGTCAAAGTCTAGTATCACCTTCAGCAAAAATGCTCCAGTCGATATGCAGGACTATTTATGTGGGATTTCTGGTCTTCATAAGACTTCACCTTTTGAGAAACACTTAGGTATTCCTTTGGGGATTTCGGATCATAGGATTAATCATTACACATGGCTGACGGAAAATTTCCAAAAGAGGTTGGTTGGCTGGAAGATGAAATTTCTATCGACAGTTGGGAGAACCACACTTATCAAATCTACACTTAGCCAGATTCATATTCATATTATGTCTATCAAAAGGATTCCTAAGGGTATTATCAAATTCATTTTGGTGGAAGCTAACCAGAATACGTTTTGGTGGGCACATACTGAGGATAAGAAAAAAATTCATTTTCAATGCTGGGAACATATAAAAAGATCGAAACATATAGGAGGGCTTGGTATTAGAGATTTAGAAATCATGAATGTAGCTCTTCTCCTAAAACTTGCTTGGACCTTCTTGTACAACTCAAACAAGCTTTGGGTAAAGGTGCTCCAAAGTAAATATTTGAATAACATAGATTTCTGGGTTGCAAAGTGCAATCATAATACTTCTGATGTATGGAAAAACATTCAAAGAGCTAGGGAACATCTCAACAGAGGCTGTATTTGGAAAATCAAAATTGGCTCCCAGGTAAATATTTGGAACCATACCTGGATTCAGGATAGAAAAGGCCCCCCTATTGCAAAACAAGGTCTTGACTTACTACCGGTTTGGGTTAAGGAGCTAATGGTAGACGGGAATTGGAACAGAGATTATCTAGAAAGTTACCTTGATGATGCTTGTAATATCTGGCGTTTACAAAAAAAAAACCGCCCCCCCATCCAGGATTCCCCGCCGTAACGCCCCGCCTTCCCCCTTTCTATCGCCGGTTACGCCCCCTCCTTTGTTGCCGGTTTCACCGCCCCCGTCTCTCTCTCTCTTCCCCCCCCCACGCCCCGCGCTCGCCGGACCCCCCTCCCGCCGGGACTCTCGTCCCCCGTCGAACTCTCTCTCCCTCTCTTCCTATCCCGCCGGAGCCGCCGCCCCTCGGTGCTGCCTCCCCTCCGCGCGTCGCCACCGCGTGGAACAGCCCCCTCTCGCGTGCCGGTCCACGGCGCCTCCGCCCGCCCGGCAGCCGCCGTCATCGCCAACTCGCGGCCGCGGCAGGCGCCTCACCGCACGTCGGACGCCGCGACGCCGCCTTCGCCCATCCGCCCGTCGGCGCATCGCCACGCGAGCAGCCGCCCGCCCGGACGCCGCCCTCGGACCCGCCTTCCCGCGGGGCCGGCTGCCGCCAGCAGCCCTCCCCCCCAGCCATCCCCTGCGCCGGCTGCGCCGTTGTTGCGCGAGTCCCTCCCCCTCCCTCTTCGTTTCGTCGCCGGTCGCGAGCGCCATCGCCGCGGAACCCCGGCGCGCCGTGCCTCCTCCTTGGCCGCCGTCGATCGCGCCCCCTGGTCATCACCAGCCCCTCGGCCCTCTTTCCTCCTCCCCTTCGTCGTCGTTCCTAGCCCCCCCCCCCGCCCCGGCCGCCGCCGCGTGCCATCGCCGTCGGCGGGACGTCCCCTATTCCGGCCGGAACCGCCACGAGCCGCCCTCGCGTCGTCACCACCAAGGCCAGCCCTCCTCTTGCCGTCGTTGTCGCCGAGGCCAGCGCCGTCGAGCGCCGCCGGCAGCCTCCTCCGCGCGAGCTCCGCCCGCCGTCGCGGCCGTCGTGAGCACGCCTTGCCGTCGCGAGCACGCGTCGGCCGCCTCCGCCGTCGCGAGCGCCGCCACCGCCGGCGCCGGCGCCGCCCGTGAGCCGCCGCCGTGAGCCGCCGGTCGAGCCGGCCCAGCACCCGGTCCAGCCGCCGGTCCAGCCGCGGTCCAGCGCCTCCGAACCGGCCCGATTCAGCCGGTCCAGGAAATTCCGATTTTTCGGATTTATTAAATCCGGATATTAGAAAAGGCCAAGAAAAATAGCAGGAAAATCCAGAAAAATCCAGAAAATTCACAGAAGCTTCCAGGTAGGTTTCTCAAGCTTGTCTATGTATTTGACCTTGATTGGATAAGAAAATATGCATGATTTAACTTATGGATCATAAGTTGACTAGTCTTAGACTTTGGACTTGTAATTATTGATTTTCACAAAATCTCTGAAATCAGAAACTTGAAATTAGTATTTTGTATATTATGGAACATGTTTAGCTTGATTGTGCTTGGGTAGAAGCCTTTTCTATCAAATTTGATCTTATGAAAACCATGTAAGTGATTATATGCGAGTTTGGAACAAGAATTGAAGGTTAATTATGTGTAGACTTGAAAAAAAAAACTCTTGGGTCATCAAATTATACCTTTTAGAACCTGTTTTGGTCATATTATGATTGATTACATGAGATCTTAATTTGTTCAGTTTATGCCAAGCATGACTTAGGTTAAGTGTCTTGTACATATGTTTTGGTATGTCTAGTTCGGTTGGTCATTTCATGTGTGAGGATCATGTAAATTTTGATTAGTATGATTTCAGATTATGTATTATGTCATGTATGATATGATTATGTTCATATGGTTAAGTTGGTATATGTTTGATTTAGAATATGTCAACCAAGTCGGTTAGTACAAGTCTTGTCTAGTTATGGTGAAATATGTTTAATTTGGTTTCAGATCATGGGCTATGCTATGCATAGTTAGTTATGTCAATTTGGTCATGATTAGTACAAGTTGTCATTGAGAACAAGTTCAATTAAGTCGGGTTATCATATGTCTTGTCAAGTTCGTTATGAATGCTATGTCTTGCATGAAAGGTTATGAAATTAGATGTTTATGTCATGTATGCATGGTATGGTCAGGTATGTCATGATGTGAAATTATGTTATGAACTCTTGATATGACGTGCTATGAAGGCTTCACCAGCCTATTCTAGATAATTGCCCGTGGGCAGCGGGTAACTTAGTTGAATCCGGCCCTCCACGAGATCCTGGATTACCGCGGTTTCCTTAGTGTCACCACTGCCTAGGTGCACTTTGGGCTAGCTTAGTATATGTTACTTCTATATATATATATATATATTAGAGCTGGTGAATGCATTTTGTACATGTGAAGCAAGACGACCAATTCCTTGCTCTTTGGCTATGTGTTCTGGAAAGGATATGAAATATGTTACTTGTGTGTCATGTATGGATGTTAAACCATGTCATGTTAGAAAAATCAGATTTGTCTGTTTTAATTTGGTCATGTTAAGTCAAGTCTTGAGGTCATTTAGATGATATTTGTCTAGCTTGTATGGTCTTGTGTGTATTGGTCTAGAATTAATTGTTTTGTGGCATAATCTTTTCTTTGAAGATAATTATGTTGAGATATGGGTTGTGAGATTAATATAGAAGACACTCTATACTTTTGTATTACATCTCAAATTAGATATGTTACATACTTTGCTTGTTTATATGTTAATTACCCGATTGATGGGTGAAGGGTGTAAATCCTACGGAGTCTCCGGACTCACCCCGTTGTGGGTTAATATTTTTCAGCAGGTTTTAAAGATTTAAGAGCTTGAAGATGAGGATCAGGTGGAGCCAAAGGAATCAGAGTCATTTGCACATGGAGATTCTTGGTATTCTCTACTTAGGTAGATGATCTTGGTTGTTCTTGAACAAGAGTGTGGTTAGATTTATAAGTATGGTTCTATTCTCTTGTTTTGATGGATCTTAGGAAATTACTTGTTTAAGTTTGGGTTGTGGAATCCAAGTGTTGGGTTTCATCCCACTGTCACGATACTGTGTATTTCCGCTGCGTATTTGTGGTTATGTTATTTAAATTCCAGGTCGTGACAATGCTTATGTCATAAGAGTCCCGAGTACTCCGATCTACAAGGATGAAATTGAAGACAAACTAGTTTGGAGATTCACTCAGAACGGCATATTAAATATCAAGTTAGTTTATAGATTCCTTAGGGAAGATAATTTGCCCCCTAGCCCTTCATGTCAGACGATCTGAAAAAAAAAAATTGGCATCCAAAATTGGGGAAAATCTTTCCCTAAAAAATTATTATGTTTCTATGGAAAAGTTTAGCCCAAGCTCTTCCTACAAATGAAGCCATTGCCAGAAGAAGTAAGATCGTAGATGGCATGTGTGCCATTTTCTCATCCAAGGCCTGAGAATTTGGAACACATCATGCTTCATTGCCCTCGGAGTAGGGCAATTTGGTTTGCGTCTCCTCTGGGTTTTAATGAGAATAATGAATGGGAGTTCCTAGACTTTATTGGGCCTTTCTTGGAGTGGATTCTACAGAAGGATCAATCAAATATATATTTAGGGGTTCTAGGTATTTCTATTATTTGGCATATTTGTAAAAACAGGTGTGATACTATTTTTAAGAATATTAAAAAGAACCCCTCATGGATTCTCATGGCGGCAAAAAGAGATGCTTCTTTCTTCTTATCCCAAGCCAATTTAGACATGAATCTTCCTTCATCAAAGTGGACTGCCCCTTCTAGCTATCAGGTAACAATTAATGTCGATGTAGCTACAAACTTTGACAAAGGAGCTCTGGGAATAGTGGTTAGAGATTCTTATGGTAGATTGATAGCGTTGAAGATGAGAACATCCCTCTATATAGACCCAGTCATCCTGGAGGCTGAAGCGGTTGTCGAAGCCTGTACGTGGGAGTCGCTGAACTGCAGCCCTTCTATTATTGAAAGTGATGTCCGTGCTGTGGTAGATGCCATAAATCTTGCGAGACTTCCTACCTAGTAAGCAAGCTTCTTCGTCCGAAGTTGCCAGGACCATCTGAGGAACTCTGCCGCCATCGTCTCATTTTGCCCTAGAGAGAGGAACGAAGTAGCTCACTGTCTAGCCAAGTGGGTGCTGAGGAATGCGATCTCATCCTCTTGGTTGTCTTCCTTTATACTGATCCCTAAGGATGTCTCGGATCAGATTTTGTTGGATGCGCCGGGTTAACAGTGTGGATGTAACGATCATTTTTCTTTCCTTTATATCAATTTAGTCCTTGTTTTTCAAAAAAAAAGATATATATTTATAATATCTAGAGAGAGAGATAGAGAAAGAGAGAGACATTGAATATGTATTGCTGGAAATAAAATTTTCCCCAAAAGGAAGCTGATGATGTTTAGTAGGCTTACCGGACAAATTAAAATAGTTTCATCTTTTTTAAAATAATTTAAAGTTGGCATTTTAAAAAAAATTTGGTTTTTTGTGTGAATTCAACTTCTTATGAGTTCAATATATTGTTTTGACTTGGACGAGTTACTAATTATGTTATCCAAGTCTATTTCAAGAACTTAATTTGAGTTTGGTTTAAGTTCAAATTATTTATGATTTGATTTAAGCTTAATTTGGATTCATGGGAGAAGCTTAACTTTAACTCATAGATCCTGGACAAATTAGTTGATTATCTAAACAGACTCCCACACACGATTCAGTTCACAGGATCGGATACTTGGACTCAATTTGAGGATAATGGAATAGCATAGTTAGAAAATACAATGGAGGTTAGGATGCCTATTTAAACAAGATTTATGTAAAAGAAGAGTACAGTAAGTAGGACCTAATTTGGGTTTGGCATGAACAATCACATACAAAATGAGCAAAGTAAATAACCAAGAAAAGAATCATAGATTACCTCTACATTTGTTGGAGGACCCAGCTAACTTATCTTAAGAACTACAATTCAAAATAATATTGTACAAAATTGTCAAGATCTCCACCTCTTATATTGGTGAGAGTTGAGGTGGAAGTGCCTCTCCTCATTTGGCAACATACTGATGTCAGAGAGGCACTATGATGTCTAGGTAGACGGAAGAGGTGTTGACTGGCATTGGAGGGTCCAAGCAACACTGGCCTTGCCGATGATGGTGGTTGCAAGCAATGAATCAACTATCAAAGTTGGAATACCGGAGTAGGAAAGGAAGTAGAAAGGAGAAGAAAGATGAAAAGGCTTGGAAAGTGGAGGGACACAATCACCTTTTTAAGGACGCCAAGTTGGTGACGTTGTTGATTGATCAATGTGGTTGATGCAAATGTTGCTCCTCACAAGCTCTTGATACTGAGAGATCAAGTACGTCTCATGGGCTCCTCCTTTATAAAGGTAAGAGAAAGTAAAGAGAACACATTCTTACTTTAAGTTTAAATTTCTTCATTGTAATACAATGAGGATTCATAAGGGTTTTATAGCCCATAAATATCCTTTCAAAAATTGATTTCTCTTTAAACACTTATAGGGTGTTTGGTTATGTTTTTTTCCTCTTTTTAATCTAAATTTTAAAATAAAAGAGATAAGGTGTTTGGTTGCAACTTTTAACTACTATCTCATTTTTAAAAGTGGGATACTCTATGTACATAATCTCTTCTAAAATAAAAACAAGGCAGGACTTGTTTTAATTTTGAGATAGACGCGAAAACAGAACGTGGGAGGCGAGACGTGCGGCGTGCGGGGGGGAGGGCCGCCAGCGGGGAGAGCGGACCAGCGCCTTGCCGTGGGGGGAGGGACCTTCGCTGGCGGGGGGCTCCGCCGTGGGGGGGAGGGTCGCCGGGGGGGGGAGCGGACGGCGCGGGGGCCTTCGGGGGGGGGGAGCACCGTGGCGGGGGGCGCCGCCGCAAGGGAAGGGCACCGGCGGGGGAGAGGGCTGTCGGCGGGGGGAGCGGAGGCGGATGTCGACGCCATTGCGGAGGGGGGGTTCGTTGGCCGACCACGACGCGGTCTTTTGCTGGCCGCCGCCGCCGGGCGAGCGCCGCCGCTGCGGGGGGGGGGGGGGGGGGGCCGCCGGCGGGGGAGCGGCTGCCGCCGTCGGACGAGCGCCGCGCCACGGGGGGAGGGTCGCCGGCGGGGGGGAGCACCACGGCGGGGGGCGCCGTCGGCGGGGGAGAGGGCCGTCGGCGGGGGAGCGGACGGTGCGGGGGGCATTCGCCGGCGGGGGAAGGGAGGCGGAACACCGCGGGCCGCCACTGCCGGGGGGAGCACCGCTGCAGGGGGGAGGAAGGCAGAACACCACAGGGGCGAGGGAGGCGGATGTCGACGCCACTGCGGAGGGGGGGTTCATTGGCCGACCACGATGCGGTCTTTCGCTGGCCGTCACTGCCGCCGGACGAGCACCGCTGCTGCGGGGGGAGGGAGGCGGGGGACCCTTCGCAGAGTTGCAGGTTCTCTTTGCGAAGGAAGTCTAAGAGAGTTCCGCAGAGTCGCTAATCATAACCAAATACTACTGTCTAATTTTTAAAAATTATGATAATTTTGCCAAACGCTAAATAATTAGACTGTTTTGATTTTAAAAATAAAATTGAGAAGTCAAATAATTTTGATTTCAAAAATGAGGTTATCTTAAAATTAAAAACGCTGCCAAACACCCTATTAAGTGTCAATTAGTAGGTATCCTTGACGTATCTATTATGATTAAATGTATATGTTAAAAATATTTCATGATACGTAGATTTTGATGATGTTAAATTAGTTGGTGTGAATAGCTAAGTTGTAGTTGGTTTGCAATTAGCATGAGCTATTTTATTTAATTGTGATTTGCATAATGGTGTAAAATGTGGTTCGTTTATCATTCTATATATGTGAGAGCATAATAGTGGTATATTTTCTTTTAATTATCTTACATCTAGTTATATATTAGCATGCCTAGTTATGCTATCATGTTACATATATAATTGTGATAGGTAAATAAGATTAGATGGTGTTAAATATATTGTTAAATCTGATGTTTGGTTTTCTCATCATTAAAAATTAGATTGCTAAGGTCTTAATTATGTGAGGTTTTGTTTTAGCATACCATGTGTTTATTAACATCAAGTTGGTGTTTGTTTAAGCATGTTGAAATGTGTATTAGTATCATGAATATGGTGTTTAGGTGGTGTATAATAGATGATGTATTGCATGATTTATATACATACATATATGTGTGTGTGTGTCCATTTGGTTATCATGATAACATGGTATTCATGTTATATGTGGATAGCATGGTGTCCATCATTGCATGGCATATCCTGCATGGTGAACGAGATGATATGAATAACTCATGGCAAGGCATGAGATGAATGTGATGGACTCATGGCAAGGCATGAGTTGATGTGAATACATGTGTGTGAACGCGTTTTCTCTGGCGTGCAGTCTCTCTCTCGGGCTTTCCGGTGTGGATGTTGTGTGTGTGGGGTTGTTGTGGTCGCCAAGAGCTGAGGGCTTTGAAAATGAAGGGAAAGAAAATAAAATGCAATAGTTAGAAAAAATGAAAAAAAAGAGAAAAAAATGCAAAAGTTAGAAAAGGATGACCAAATGTACCTTGGCGGGCAGATTGTGTTGGGAGATTATGGGTTTTAACTTCTTCCTTCTCGTCCGGACAAGGAAAAGAGCTTGAAGCAGAGACTGATTGTTCTTACATGATAAATAAACTAAAAAAAGTGAAAATGGGTTAGAACTAAAGAAGTGGAGTATCTTGCAACAAAAAAAATAAAATCACAAAAAGAGTTCAACTAACCGGATTGGGAATAACTCACAACCCCCCATTTTTATATTTTTGGATGATGAAAGATGAGATAGTTAAACTAAAATATGCATCCAAACATGATGATCTAAAGTGAAAATCATGAAAGTAAATCAATGTGAGATGATGGGGGAGGAAGATGGATTTAAGGCACCTAGAATAGATGTTTGGAGTGGCTGGCATCCCTGCCCCAAGTCATTGCATGGCGTCTTGGTCCGTGGGTCACCAGGCGACCTAATCAACGGGTCACCAGGCCTGCTATTTATGGTGACGGGTCATTAGGTGTTCAAGCAACTAAATTGCACCGAATGCTCTAACGACCCTCTTAGACGATCTTTAAGACTTGCTAGTGAATCCAAGGGGCCTCTTGGATGTGGGTGATGGTCTATGTCCAGATGTGGGGTTTTGAGAAGCTTTGCAATGGATCTCAATGAAGAAATGATGAGGAGGCTAGTTCTTGATGGTGGAGGAGGGTGAGTGATAGAAATGTATGCCCTACAAGCCAAGCATATATGATATGATTTTACATTTCTTGTAATATCTTATTCAATATAAATGGTATAATTTTCATTACTTGTACTATCTAGATGTGTTTATCGTAATGAAGTTCTAAGTTGCATACAATGATGATTGAATCATGATGAGATCATGATAATAAGATCAATCATTTAAAAACATGTACTCTAAATGTTCATAGTTGTGGGATCCTTGAGACGGGACATCAATGATCTGGTAAGAGTAGTGTATATGATATCTTCTCATATGATGTGAATGACCAATCTCATTGATCATCAGTGTGGGGACACTGAGATATATGTACAAGTGCTCATTAGAGAAATGAGTTCACTGAACTGACCAGTATAGAATTCTTGAATGGTATCTACCGAACTGTCGATTAGGATATTCTATCATCACGGTTGCACGGTTGGATTTTTGACCTGAGTTGCCAAAGATGTATTGTCGGGTGTACCATGTACTTTGACTATTGACTTATAGATTATTTAGTATTGTGGTCTTGTATAGTTAATGGATTGGGTATATGGGAAACTCGGTGGAGGCAATTGAGCGGACAATAGGAGATCGTCCACTCTCGGTAGGAGAGAGAGAATTTCCTATGGATAGTACTCTAAATCCTTGGCCAAGGTAGGTAGGATAATTGGAAAAGGGTTTTCCAATTGATCCAATTACAAGTACAAGATTCCATAGTGTCGGTAAATTTAGGAGTTGACAGTCAATGCCGTACTCCTATCCGACCGAGATATTGGATGGACAAAGTTTTATAGCCGTGTGGTAACTGACGATGGAAAGGCTCTTTGGAGATGAGTTCATTCCCGAAGCCGTTTGGGATCATAGAATGTGGCTTGTACCTTTTATGATTGATAGGCCATTAAATCTATTATGAGATAATAGATTTAATTTAAAAGAAGTTGTTCTTTTAATTTGGCCTCAACCAAATGGGCTATTGGACCTAGTAAGTCACACACATAAGAGCTAATCCATAAGTTTGGGGGGTGAGGGTGTAAATATAGAGAAATGAGGGATTTTTATGAAAAACTCTAAATTCTCTATATAATAGCGAATTGAGCATGAGCCCCACAAGCCAAGGCTGCAAAATTCATCCCTACCTCTCTCCTTCACGTTTTCCCATGCTGGAGACCGTCAAGAGTCAATGGGACTTCATCTGGGGCGAGTTGAGAGGTCTGGCGCGAAGGAGAACCCGACTATGGAAGCGGCTCGTGTGGATGTGACTAGAGGCTGCATACTTGAGTGGCTGAACGAGCGTGAGAATGCTCGATCTTCTCCAGTCTTTAGGGATTCTTTGAATCCCACAAAGGTACGTGTTTGAAACTCTTTCGAATGCCAGTTTTGGCGACGTCATTCGGTTCTGATTAAGACCAAGACAATGATATATGAGAAATTGAATATTTTCTGTTGTGCCAATCTGATTGGACCAATTCCCAACAGTGAGAAGCTCTCAAAACTCTTATGCAATGAAGCTTGGGGAGGAGATAGCTTGGGACTCTTGAAATCCTCTCTTTCAGCCCTCTGGGATAACCTATTGGAATCTTGAAACTGTGGTTAGGGGTTATTTTTTATAGACCTAAAAGTAAGGGCATTTTAGGCATAATTGATAGTATCTGGTAAGACAAAAGATGACCCGTCAGTTGGGTTGCTAGGTGACCTACCTAGGGGACTATTTGCCAATCCATAAATGCCATTAAATGCGCATGCACTAAAAGTTGGCCATATGCATTGACAGTCGCCTGGTATAAGGCCTGACATCTCTGTGATAGGACGCTACTATACTATTTATGCCCAGTTGCCTGGTGAGGCGTGCATCGCTCGAGGGTCACTTTGGTCAATCTGTACGCTATAGTGCCTAGCACCCCGGGGTCTGAGACATTCTCGTACCTGATCGAAAATAAATATCCACCTACTATGACCAAAGTTGTCGGGTTCATGTGGGAATTAGGTAATGTCTTGGATGCCAAGTTATCTAGGGTCCCACCTGGGAAGGCACCAGGGAGATGACCCTTCTGGGAGGACGCCAGGGAGATGACCATGGGAGGGGGATACCACCTCGCCCAAAGTTCTATTTTGGTCATTTTTCGAAAATTCGGTCTGTTTACCGAAAAACTCGAGTATAATCTAAGAAAACATGGATCTTAAACTCATTAACTAGGCAAAATTGTGCGTGTCTACAGTGTGCATTGAATTAAATGTGAAAACCGAGTTACACCAAACTACTTAATCGTGCTCGTTGGTAGCTGGGATTAGAACAATCTTGTGTATCTTTTGATTCCAAATGCCACAGTTTGTCCTAAGCACACCCTACGTAGGTGCACTATGGGATTTAGTTTAAATATATGATTACTATTATTTATATATTAGACCTGGTGCTAGTTAGTCGAGATCGCAAAACAATGCTTTCCATGCAAAAATGAAAAGATGTGTATATTTCATTAAGAGAATGAATGCATTAGTGGCATAAATGTTCCATTTAGAAACTAGATGCATTGGTGGCATGTATGGCACATCTAGTGGTTGATTACATTTGTGGTAGTGTGGTTGTGGATAGTACATCATGTCATGTACTTTGGTTAATCTTGAATAGATGGTGCTACATTCTATGCATAGTAAGTCTCGATTTTATGTGTTTCATTATATCGGTTCACTTAGAAATTGTATCATCGTGTAATGTCTTCATTTGTTTAGTCTTTTGATAAGTTGTGGTTATGTGGTTAATAAATTGTGGAATGTTGAAAGATTATTTATGATTTAGCTTATTACTATTATAATACAATAAGATTAAATACTTATATATTATCGTGATAAGACTTTATTAGTTACATGATTTAACGAATGATGAGATGTCTAACGATTATTCATGACTCATCTGTGGTTTTAATAATTTTTTCAGTAAATTTTGAAGACGTGGATCTATGAGTTGGACGTGAGGAGGATGCTAATTTTGAGTTTGAAGAAGTGTAGGTGGAAGAATCGGATTCTACAAATCTGGGAAATGTGTGACTTCATTTTCTTTAAGTGTTTCTGTTATGTTTCTAATAAAGTGGTTGTGTAATCAACTATTAGTTTGATTGTAATTTTATTTTAATGTAGCATTTAAATTCTTGATCTTGTTTTAGTTGGAACTATATTATCTTATTTTGGTGGTTGAAATTGTTCTCTTTGAACAATTTATTTTCTAAGTGATTGAAATTTATAAAGTTTGTGTAAGTAGACGTGTTTTATTTAAGTTGTGTTTTTGTTCTCAAACTTTTTTTATTCATAAATTTATCTTGCTGTTGCATTTTGAAAGAAAAATTATTGTATTTTTCGGGACTTGATATTTTTTGTTCGAATTTATTTATTTAATCTAATAAATAATTTGATTTAGAGTGACAATAGATCAAACTTGCTCGTCGATCTCGCATAACAAGTCAAAAGTCAAGCTAGATATTTAAAACCATAGGCCTTGAGAGGCTGCTATCGGATAGCATGAAAAAAATTGTAAGTCTTAAAATTTTAACAGTAAAGTTAAAAATAAAACATATTATAAATAATGCTCAGAAAAGTAACGTAAAAGATCAGACAACTCATCTTCTTCCGGAATGATGCATGTATTTCTGATTATCGTAAAAAGTGATTTTTTTAAAAACATTCCACAAACACTTATGTTCATACGTAATTAAATAGATTTGATAACAATATATATATATTAAATAAAAAATAAATAAAACTCATGTAGACAGTTCTTGATGTAAATTTATTTTCCAGTCTAAGCATGATGGTCCCACTCGTATCTACCGGCTAACTTTGTTAACGGCTGAATTATGCTTTGCTAATGCTCCTGCAGCTTATCTGGTTCATAAACTTGTTTGGTCACCTCCAAAAATGAATCATTATAAAATCAATGTAGACTGTGCACTTCTAAATCCGCATGTGCTATTAGTTTAGTTGTTCGGCAGGAGGAAGGTAAATTAGTTTACTGGAATACTAAGGGCGCGTTTGATTGTCCGTAAAAGTAGACGCATGCGCTACTTTTCGGGAAAATATAATACATGATCTTATTTGGTTGCATGGATTTGAGGAGTCAATGTAAACTAAATTACGTTGACTACGTTCAATTGAGGATTTTGGCATCCGCCAAAATCAACCGTAAAACGTTTTCCATGACCATCATGTCATCGTCGTACATATAATATGTAAATGAATAAAAATATGTCACGGAAAAATAAAAACTTACTAGCTTAAATAAAATATTTTTATAAAAAATAATGTCAAATAAATATTTGATAATATTTATATTATTTAAAAATTCTAATTTTTAAAATTTTAATAAAAATGAAAATACACATTTTATTATATGTTTCAAATATTTATTTAATATGTAATTCTTTTCAACATTGTGACTTCTAAATAATATTTAATCACATAATAATTTTAATTATAAGTCTTTATGTTATTCTAATTAAAAAGAACTAATTCAGAACTCATATGGTTTTATCATATAAAATAATAAAATAAAAAACTTATATACATTTTGTAAAATGATATACAACTAAAATATTTTTATAAAAATGAAATAAAATTTATAATAATATTTTCAAAAAAATGTAGACACGTAATTAAGTGATTGGACATGTTTTTATTTTGTTTAAAGTTACAACAAGATAAACATTTCATGAAAAGTATTTCTCATCAACCAAACAAGAGCTTTGCACGGACTTTTCCATGAAAAGTTGATTCCCAGTAAAACGTTTTTCACGTTTTTCCTTTTCCATGCAATCAAACGGACCCTAAGTTGTTTATTGTGGTGCATCCCCAGGTCCTGGAAGCTTTGGCCATTGAAGAGGCCTGTTCGTGGGCATCAACTATTGACAAGTTTACAACGAAGTGACGCCAAGGTGGTAGTTGAGGCTATTACAGGTCAAGGACCCATGTTACGAAGGTCTCAACACATCATTTTGAGCGGTTCTTGTTTCTTATCATCTCATTCTCATGTAGAACTTAAGCATGCCAGCCGTTCTTGTAATCACCTAGCACATGTTATTGCTAGGTGGACTCTAAAATCTAATACCGAGGATGCCTTTCCTGCTCCTCTGCCGTCAATGGCTTGGCATCAATTTGGTAAGGACCTTCCAAGTTAATGTTTAATATAGTGCTGTGCAGGTTACCGGTCACCCTCGTCTTGCAGTCGGTGGGTCCCGCGTATTCTCTCTCTTCTTTCTCGCTCCGTGACATTCAGCCAGTCAGCAGTCTCCTCCGGCCCTCCCGAGTCCGACTCTGTTCGGCCTCCCAGTTTCCATGCTGCGGCGAACCACCGCTGTGCGCGGCAGCGGCACGGCGATGAGTACGGCTGCACGACCGCCACGGGACGCGCCGTGGCGGATAGACGACCACGGGAGGGAAACGTCAATTACATTCCTGCGGGGTGCTTTCCCCAAATTTCCCCACCCGCCCGCTCCTCGCTTCTCCCGCCGCTAGGGCTTGCTTCCGCGCCGGCGGGAGGGCGGCGCCGATCTGCGCCTGCCCGCCTATGGAAGACGCCTCTGGGATCCCCGAGGAGCTGCGGTGCAAGCGTTCCGACGGGAAGCAGTGGCGGTGCAGCGCGCTGTCGATGCCCGACAAGACGGTCTGCGAGAAGCACTACATCCAGGCCAAGCGCCGCGCCGCGAACTCCGCCATGCGCGCCAGCGAGAAGAAGGCCCGTCGCAAGCTGCTGGCCGCCGCGGGGAGCGTTTCCCTCGACGATGCGTATTTGGGAACCCCGGGCCGTGGTGGAGACGACCGCGATGCGTCGGTGTCGCCGGCAGATGGTGGCGTCGGGAGCAGCGGTGGTGGTGGGGAGTTCTCCGGTGGGAGGTCTCCGGCGAAGAAGCACAAGGGGAAGAAGTGCAAGGGGAGGGCGTGGGACGGGGTGGGCGTCAGGGGCAGCGTTTCCCCGCTAGGACGGCACTGGGACGGCGCGCAGAGGGATTCCCTGAATGATGGCCGGTTCAGGTCGGCGTACGCCGCCTCTCAGGTGCGCAATGCTTCGAGGGGTGTCGGTGGCAGTTGTCTCCTGGTTGGAGAGGGGGGGGGGGTTCTCCTCTTTCTAATGGGCCTTTATATGGCCTGCCTGAGTGCTTGACCTATTGGAATTTTGCTGCTTTCTTCAGGATTATTCTGGTAGGAGCACGGATTCTTCCGGCGAGGTGGAGGGTTTGACCTGCCATCAATGCCAGAGGAACGACAAGGCTGTAATTTGGTGCATGAGCTGCTCCAAGAGGGGTTACTGTGAAAACTGTGTTTTCAGACGGTACGTTTACTATCGTTTTGTTTCTCGCTGCTCATCAAGTTTGTGATTTTATTGCCAATTTCGCCTTTGCTTTCTGTATTGCCTGTATGTTTATTAGTTTTACCCTTGAAGACTTATGTTCACGCGTCGTATCAAAACAATGATGTCCTTGGTTTGTTTCCTTGATGGGATCGTATAGGTATCCGAATATTTCTATAGAGGATATCCGGAGGGTCTGCCCTGCATGCCGTGGGATATGTAACTGCAGAGTTTGTTTATTCGGAGATAATCTAATCAAGGTAATTTTGTTTTGAAACAGCACATGAATTTCGTGATTAAATTATATTCCCTTTTGCACGATCAAAATTGTCCTATCAGGAAGTTGGTGTGCACGAGTAGTTTACTTGCATGCTTATTGTTTGTTTTGTGCAATCCTTAGGGAAGGATACGAGAGATGGCCAGTATAGACAAGTTGCAGCATCTCAATAGGCTTCTCTCCTTTCTGCTACCTGTGCTTAAGCAAATACATGCTGAACAGTGTTATGAATTGGAACTGGAGATAAGGGCTTACGGTGTGAACTGAATATTTCTTTTTCTTCTTTCTGCCACAGTAACTTGAGCGAGTTCTTATGGAACTAATTCACTACTTATGCCTTTGAACAGGAATGAAAAGTGACATTCCAAGGGCAAAACTACATCCAGATGAACAAATGTGTTGGTATTGCCTATAAGCTTCTTTAATTTGCAACATTATTTTTTATAGGTGGACTAACAGTATGTCTCATGTACAGTGATTCCTGCAAAATACCAATTCTGGATTATCATCGACACTGCATGAACTGTTTATATGATATGTGCCTTAGTTGTTGTCGAGATCTCAGACGAGCATCATCTCTTGGCAGCAAAGGAGAGTCTGAAGAATGCCAGACTGTTGATCAAAACCAATGCGGTGAACAGTTGCTCTCGGAACATCCTGAAATGAGAAGATATCATTATTCCCAAAAACATTTCATAGATGAGTATGCAGTAGATTTTACATCTTTGTTTCCCAAGTGGAAGGTGAACAACGATAACAGTATCTCATGCCCGCCGTCTGAGCACGGTGCCTGTGGCAAATCACCATTAGTCCTTAGGCGTATTTTAAAGATAAATTGGGTGGCAAAACTGGTGAAAAATGCTGAAGAGATGGTCAATGGATGTAAGACATCTGACTTCAGAAGTGCTAGTTGCATTGATTGCGCAGGGAACAACAGTTCTCAGTCAAGTCATTCCACCAACCTAATGCTCTACAAGACCTCAAAGGGAGAGGACAGTAATGATAACTCTCTTTATTCTCCCACACTTCAGGACATTGAACAGGACAATATTGGCCATTTTCATAAACATTGGGTCAATGGTGAACCAGTTGTCATCCGGCATGTATTTGAGCCATCATTGAGTGCTTGTTGGGATCCAATGAGCATCTGGAGAGGGATCCAGGAAATAACAGATGATGAAGCAAACGATGATATGGTTGTGAAAGTGATGAATTGTTTTGATCAATCAGAGGTGCGACATTGTGGCCTTTTCTCTTTGATAGTGCTTCACATTATATATATATATTTGAACAACCACATTATATTTTGATTCTATATGAACATGCTATTTTGACAAGCCCAAGTGAAGGGTTTATGATGTGGGATGGAAAGTTGAAACCCATCGAGGAATGTAACAATGACCAGCAAGATCAACTGAACCTGGCTGAACAATCTGGACCGGGCCGGTTTGTTTGACCCAACCTGGTTTAGTTTGCTGGAGGGGGGGGGGGCTGGTTCATCTGGACCGGTCACCCTGTGTTACCGTCTTCAATTCAGTGACTATTCACTGAAGCTAGATAAATCAGTTCTGTGCTGTTGGTCCTCATGGTCCGTGCCTGAGCAAATCCTTCTTTGGTGGTGGATCAATGCACCAGGCTTCCGGTATGGCTGCAGCTGGGTGCCACTCCCGAACATCCTGCTGCAGAGGGCATGCCAGCAGGTGCAGGGGCTGCAAAGGTGGCTACAATACTGGTTTAATGTATGGTGCAGCTGCATTGTGTGGGAGGCAGCTAGAAGGACAGTGTTGCAACTTGCATGGGGTAGTATGGGAGACATGGTGGCAGGGGGGTCAACCTTACTGTGGAAGTTGACAGTGCCAGAGTAATCTGAGCTGAACAGGACATGACTGTTGCGACTGCGGTTTGGCGTGTGCACTAAGGAGGGAAGTGGGGACCCAGAGATATGGTTGACAGCACAATGGCACCTGGGAAAGCAGAGGTTGTGGCTGGGACCATCTGCATCTGGGTGGTTGAGGTGGATGGTCTAGCTAGCTTCTGCTGATGTCTGTTTGTGTGTGTGAGAGAGAGAGAGAGAGAAGCAAGTGGTTGGGCAGTCATTGCCGGGGACCACATGGAGAAGGTGCAGAGGGAGGGATGGCTATTTGATGGCATTCAGGGCGAAGGAGTAGTATGCCGGAGACAGCTGAACTTGCAGGTGACAGTCACTACACACAGTGCTGTTGCCAGCTATGCAGGGGTGAGTCGAGCTGTGCTACCAGGATGGGGGCAGAGGGGGGAGGGGAGGAGGAGGAGGTGGGAGAGCCTTCTTGGCTGGAAGAGGAGGGAGGGCACTCCTCAAAGCTTTTTCATTTCTTCATTCATCATTTTCGTTCACTCTTGGTGTACAAGATGGGTGATTTTATGGAAAACCCACTTTATACTTTACCCCGTCTAAATGTAACCCCTATGCTCTTTGAAAATGTGATTCTTCTAAATTTTTAAAATTTTGCTTTGATGTCTTAAAAACTAGAAATATTTTTAAATAAATAAAATGCATAAATAAAAATCTTAAAACTAGTAATTGATCGAGCTAAGCTGGTAGTGCATCCATAGATTGCGGAAGTTTCGGATTGGCCGATTCTTGGCCCAATCGGCCATTGCCGATCCGATTCTTGGCTGAAGGACTGATCCAGAAGGAAGTTCTGGCAGAATTGGTTAGGTTTGGCCAGATCGGTCGGGATCGGATCTGTTTTTTTTTACTTTTGCTATTCTGGCGGGATCGGTCTAGATCGCATTGGAATCAGAATCGGGATTGGTTTTTTTAACCGATTCTGGATCGGTTTTGTTCTAATGGATTGGTCGGGATCGGACCGATCCGATCTGGATCACATCGGTACCCACTAATCCCGATTCTGATCTTGATCCTACGATCCTTGAATGCATCAGTTTGTCTAGATACATGCATGAATGTGTGCATCCATTATGATTATTCTTACTCTAGTCTTTCATGAATGTTTGCATTCGAACTTTTGAAATTTATAGTATCAAAAATGAAAAGGGCAAGTGTCAAATGACGTGAGTTTTTGCTCGCCATTTCATTTCAGCAGTGCCTGTAATTATTTTGACAGTTTTTCCTAATTTTTTGCTGTTTACTTAACTAAATTATCTTAACAGGTTAATGTGCTTATCCTTTTCTATGTTTTCCCCTTTTATTTCATGTTTGTTGGTACAGATTGTTCAGTTTTTGATTTTGTTCTTGTTTCAGGGAGCCATATTTGTACTTTAATCTTATGCTTTACTTGAAGCATATGTTGCGCAAAGGTTTACGTCACATTTTTCTGCCAGTCGTTCTTAATATACTTAGTGTTGTGGAAATTAGGGGAGTTGGATCAACCTCTTTACAGACCTTTATAATTGCTTGGCATCAGCCTAGTACATGGTCCCTTTTGCGTTTGCTTTTGGACTCATCTGCTATCTCTATTCTTTATCTCACTAGCAAATAATCATTTCTTCCTCACATAAGTTTCACCAGCAGTTTATGGCATAGTTTTCAAGACGACCAAGGTGACATAGTACTACCTTGTTGCTTAAGCGATAAGATGAGGTGTTAGGCGGCATCATTTTTATAGTAAATTGATAAAATAACAAAGATGTGTGACAAATAAAAAATAGCTATGACACCATGTAAATCAATTAATAGTGCAGGGATAAGAACTTTTGGCCAAGATTGAATAGTATGAGCAAAGCAGTGACAAAGGTCTCATATTTGACTCCCAAAGAGGATTGGATGCATTTGAAGCATGAGTATATTGAGTGGAACCTTAAAGAAGAAATCAAGTGGAAGTAGGGAGCCAAAGAGTTGTGGTTCAAGGAAGCGGATGAACATACTAAATTCTTCTGAGTTGTGGTTGAAGGAAGGGGATGAACATACTTAATTCTTCTATACTTATGCATCTCTCAAAAATAGAAAGAAGGTTCTTGAGTTTGAGTTTCAATGGGATTGTTAAGGTTGGCACTGAGTAGATAGGTTTGGCTGCTGCAGATTACTATGAGGCACTATTCAAAGATGATGGTAGGTGGAGACCTTTGTTACATTTTGATTCTTGCAAAAAGTTTTTTGATTCTGAGGGGGACTCCCTGACAGTGCCAATCTCAGAAGATGAGGTGTGGGTTGCTATCCAGTCAATGAATCCTTTCAAGGCTCCTGGGGCTGATGACTTTTCTGCAGGGTTCTATCAGAAGTGCTGGAGCTTTATCAAAGTTGATTTAATGGCAATGGTGAATGAAATACAAAGACTACCCCAGCGTATCATATTTCTCAATTCTTGCACTCTAGTTTTGTTGCCCAAAAAAGAGTGTCTCAAAATGTCAGGGATTTGCATCCAATCAACTTTCTTAATTGTTGTTTCAAGATCTTTACCAAGGTTCTTGCACACAGGTTAAGTTTTTGACTAAGTTGGTTGGGGAGTCTCAGTTTGCATTCATCAAGGGGAGATGCATCCTTGATAATTTCTTGACAACCTTTGAATGTATTCATGATCAGAAATATAGGAAGAAAGAGTGTGTTGTTGAAACTTGATTTTGAAAAAGCCTACGATAGGGTTAAATGGAGTTGTCTTAATAGGATTATGCAGCTTATGGGGTTTAAAGGCAGATGGTTAGGCTGGGTTAATGGGTGCATTAGTAAAGTCAGATTTTCTGTGGATATCAATGGAAAATCTTTTGAATTTTTTGGCAGCTCTGGAGGACTCAGGCAGGGAGACCCATTGCCTTCCTTTTCTTTGACTTGATGGGGGCAGGCCTTAAGTACAATGTGGGATAAATTACTTCATGCTCTAACTTATTGATGGAATCGATATTAGACCCAACTGCTTGCACTTCACTCATTTGCAGTTTGTAAATGACATATTATTATTCTCATAGACGTCAATGAAGAAATGTATCAAGCTCAGAATTCTGCTATATACATTTATATGCTCGAAGTGGTGATGGCTTTAAATCTTTATTGGTAAATGCGAAATGCTAGGGATTAACATCAATATAGGTATATTAAGGCTAAGCTACAGAGTTTATTTGGCATGCAATGGGGTGCGTTTCCTATCAAATATCTGGGCCTTCCTTTGTTTGATAAAGGGACCAGGCTAGTGATTGGCAACCAATGATTCACAAAGTGAAAAGGAGATTGCAAGTGTGGAAGGGGAGGATGCTGTCTGCTGAGGGTAGATGGACTTTGTTGAGAAGTGTGCTACAAACTATTCTTCTTTATTTTTTTTCTATTCTTAAGGTACCCAAATGGGTGTGTAACAAGATACAGTTTACATGTCAGAGGAAGGCAAAGGCCTTCATCTGTTCAAATGTAACCTCTGGTGTAACATCTAGAAGCTTCTAGGAGGGGGGAGTCAGTCTTATTCCTATTAATTAGATGAATAGTGCCTTGTTAACCAAGTGGTTATGGAGATTGCAAGGCAGCACTGATTCCCTCTGGTGTAAAGTCATTTGTGCTAAATACAAGATTAGTGGTAGCCTCCTGGAGTTTGACGTTATTATTGGTTCCAGTCGGCTTTTAACCATTGAGAAAGGTATATTTTGCAATTGGCATTTCTTCTCATCTTCATCATTGATTGTACTGGTAATGGTAATAGGACACTATTTTGGAAGGATGATTGGAATGAGGATGGGCGTCTTGAGCGGAGGTTTCCTAATTTCTTTGGGCTTTCCTCGAACAAAAATGCTCATGTTAGCTTCTTTTGGGATAGTTCTGTCACGTTGGTTTGATGGTCTTTTTCCTTTAGAGAAGTTTGAAGGATATGGAAACAGATGAGTATGCAACTTTACTAGTTCTTCTTGAGAGGTATATCTTTGTTTAGAGGGAGAATCAACTTCTATGGAACTTGGAAAGGAACTATTCATTTTTGGTGAAATCAACATGTCAAAGACTTTGTGTGGAGGGCATAGAGGAGTTGTGGGGAAGGTTGTTTGGAATCCAGTGTTCCAAAAGTAGGTTGTTCTTGTGAAGGATTTGCAGAGGTAGATAACCAACGAGAGATTATCTTAACAGATTGTTTCTTATGGAGGTCTTATCCTGCTTGTTTTATGGTGGTGGACAAGAGGACGGTAACTGCTTATTTTTTCATTGTGGGACTATTGCATATTTATGGAAGGTTATATTCCGCAGTTGTGACATAGAGTGGGTAGAGCCAATAAACATTACTATCATGCTTCAACATTGGAATGCGAGAACTCCATGTGGTGGTTGAACCTTTGCTATCGAAATTGGCATTGCCAATGTTATTATGGTCTATATGGAATACTGGGAACGACAGAATCTTTGAAGAGCACTTTGTTAATGCAACTTTTATTCTTCTTTAAACGATTCAGTTAGTCAAAGATTGGTTCTTTGTAGCTAACGGTTGACAGTCTAAGGTTGATGTTTTTAAGAAGCATTTTTGTGTGGAATCATTTGTCGGTGACCTTGTTGTTTGTTGACCCTGTTTTCACGTCTGGCGACTACCATCTTGATAGTTGGGGTGCTTGTTGTCCTTTTGTTGTTGGATCCTTGGGAGATAGTCTCTGGCTCTTTGTTGTATGTCTTTCTTTTTTTTTGTAATTCTCTAGTTTATCAATGAATTGTAACTAACATTCTCATTTTAACAACACTTATTTTGAAAGTATGTTTTTTTATTATCCAACTTTTACTACCAACTCTCATGATTGTATGATAAATTTTATTTTCATCTTTAGTGGAATCTTACAATCATATAGAATCCCCATAATCAATCTCCATTTTATCTGTTATACTTTGATTTTGTGGTTAACATCCTCATCACATTTTTTTTCTTTTTAAATAATTGAATTAAGCTATTTAAATTGAATACTTTAAGATAATATTGTTTCATCCAAACTAACTCCTTCATCTTTTCTTTGGTTTTCATTATGTTTTTAGTATATATCTTTTGTTTTAGTTTTACTTATTTTGAACCCTTGGACTCTACAATCATTCTTCATAGTTCTAGCTTTCTATTAACTCATTGTTTCTCATCTAATAATATGATATCGGCAAACAAACATTATACATTTTGGTGTATCATCTTATATATTATTTGTTAATTCATTCATAACCAATACAAAAAAGGTAAAAAACTCATTGTAGCCATTTGAGCTAAGGAAATTGAAATAGGAAAATATTTTGTTTCTTCTCCAATTGTTCATATACTAGTGTTTGTTACATATCTTTTATCATCTGTATATACCTAACAAGTACCATCTTTCGCCCTTGAACTTACCACAAAACATCTCTAGGAACCAAAGAGATATTTTAAGGGCCGAAGAATAGGTAAATTTTTAAGTGCAACATCAGATGTAATTGGGTTTGAAGAGAACTAGAACGTTGAATGCTAAAAAATTTTTAACTTCCAATGGAGGTTTTTTTAATCATGATTTAGGAGTATGTAAATACTTGGTATTAGGCCCTTGCTATATTATGCGAGGTGGTGAGGCGAGGATGCATTGCCTCAACAGTTCTTGCCTCGCCCACCTTGCCTGGATCTGGACCCTTAGGGCCTTTTTGGCACCATAAATTTTTGGGGATCAACCTGGTTTCATGGAATACCATCTCGCCGAGATCTCGGCGAGAAATCTCAGTCTCACCAAGGGGGCCGAGAAACGAGATCGCCGAGATCTCACCCCATGTAGCTTGGTCGATTTGCGACTACTCTGCGCCCCCGTTATTGATAGTGTAAACATATTAATATATCTCACTATCACTTATACTATCACGTAAAAAATGTGCTACAAGTTTAATACCATATTAGTATTTAAATAAGATTGTATATAAGTTTTACTCTTTTAGAAACACAAAGATCTTCTTTTTGGTATTGAGAGTGCTTTGTAATTGTTCATTCACACAATTGATGTATAAATGTGTTATATATTTTCATATAAATTCATTGACGTACTCCTATCTTTATAAGATATTATGTTATGTTTCATACATATATACATTTTGATCCGAGAATCCAAGATCCGATCTCTCGAGATTTTTTCGAGATCTCTCCGAGATCTCTTCTCTTTCACCCCCCCCCCCGAGACGAAGCTGAGATCCGAGACGGCAATCCTTGCCTGATTTATCCCCTAAAATTTGGGGATAAACCGTTTATCCCCAACTTATCCCGATACCAAACATGCTTTTAGTTTTACTCACTAAGGGCTTATCTGGTAACCTGAAATCCTTTTCCTGTCCTAAAACTCCCAATGCCCAATCTTCCACCCTGAACTTTGACGTATTGATGCCCTCCATACCATAGAAGTGATCTTTTATTTTTTATCATCTTCTTCAAAAGTTTTAATGTTATATATAATTATATAACATAAATATATTAAAAATTTATCTTGCCACAAGCGGCTGAGGCACTGTCACACCTCGGATAAGATAGGGTCCTTGATGTCCTTTATTTGTTGATCTTGTCATTTCACAATATAATTCTGTAATTCAATGGTTTGATTACCCAAGAACACATGCTAGTTGAAGTCCTTGTGGACTGGTGTGGGGCGAACGTCAAATGGAAATTCACATTTACTGGATTTATTGCAGGATTAGATGACATGATATATGTTATGCATATGTGCTTATGGTGATTTCTCTGCTAAACTTGTGTTTTGTTGATAATTTTTTTACTTTATTTGTTCTCTTTGTATAATGTCATTCATTGAACTATTAATTTACAATGTCTTTAAACATGTAGGTGAACATTGAACTGAGAGAATTCGTCAAAGGGTATATGGATGGAAAAATGAACTCAGATGGTCATCCAACAATGTTAAGATTGAAGGACTGGCCTCCAACAAATGCTGTTGAAGAGTTTCTGTTATGTCAGAGACCTGAGTTTCTCAGTAAACTGCCGTTACTGGAGTATTTTCATTGTAAATGGGGACTCTTGAATCTTGCCGCTAAGCTGCCTTGTGATTCTATGCAAAATGACTTTGGGCCAAAGATCTTAATGACTTACGGAATGCACGAAGAGTTTAATGGTGTTTCCATGCCAAATTGCCAAGTCAATATGGGGGATGCGGTAGGCATTTCCATGTTTGTTCATGCATTGAATTTTGGGCTTCATACTTAAACCCTTTATTTTGTTATCACTTCAAAAAAAATTTCATTGATCTGGATTGCTGTAGGAACCTGCATGATGTACGGGGCCAAAGGAAACATGTCAGGATTAGAGTAGGGCATAATTTACAGTAGGGATTTCAAAGATTTTAACTTTATCCCTGACATTTGTTATGTTGACTATAATCACTGTCTTGTCTTATAAACTTGCATTAGTAAGATAGTTGCAGTGATTTAACTTCTTGCGCAGGCACTCCTATAGTAGATCATTAAAAACTCATAAAACCCAATGCAGCAGTTGGGTTGGGGCTTTGCCCCCCTGATAACCTGCTGTCAAATATTTAATGGCTCCAAAAGTGCAAACAGGAGGAGATTTATCATCATAGATATTGCTGTATAGGTATTCACTGTTTAATTTTCACTCTATTCCATTTCCCATGTCACCGCATTGGATTGCACCATTGACCTTTGTGAAATGGGATTAAGTAATTTAGAAAGAATTGCTATCAAGGAAAGCAGGATCTGAATCAGGTAGTGCCGATTCTGATCCAGTCCGGATCAGATTGGCAAAATCGGCCAATGCCTTTGGCTAGAAATCGATCTAGAATTGGCCTCTTCAAAAAGCATAAAAATCACATATTTCTATTCCTAAACAGGATTTTGATTTAATCGGATCTAGTATTCACAGCTTCTTTCCCGCTGGATATGGTCTGATGGGCCTGATACGATTTCCAATGAATTAAAATCATCAGGTGCATTGACAAATTAACATTCTTTTCACACATTGCTTTCATCCCAAAAAGATTTATTCTGGAAAACTTCATAGCTACCCATGAATGCCTACACGACCTGGGTAAGAAATAGATCATGCATTCTTTTGAACTTTGACTTTGAAAAAGCTTATGATAGGGCCCAGTGGGATTGTCTCAAGAACTTCATGACGAGTTGCTAGATCGGAGTGGCACTGATCTCATGTCGAGAAAGAGTAAGAAGAGAAAAGGACAATCACATGTCCAAGTTGATTCATCATCTTTAGAAGATGAAGAGGAGAGTCATGGATGTTAGTAGGGCTCAAGCCCGTGAAGATGAAAGAAGTGGGGCAAGATGCTTGGGTCTCTTTGGTAGACGTTCTGATCTGGGGGAGGGCACATGCCTAGTTCGAGAAACTAAATTTCATTGGACACAATCAGTTCGACCGACGGTGGACACTGCTATATATAGGGAGAGTGGTAGAGGCCAAATGGGGATAAAACAAGTCTTCAAGGGAGTGAAGGCCTGGGCCATGACAGGGGCTGCAAAGAAAGTCCTGAAGCACATGGTTAAATTCTTTTTACACATATGTATATGAATTATGAAGATGTTAACTTTTATTATTTATATATGCTGCATGTTTTTTAGAGTTGTGTTAACAAGGATGTCTTGTTTTTGTTTTGGTTGATGTGAGTGTCTCGGCACATGTAACTACCAATCCTTATTTCCAGACAATGGTAGATGCCATTATTGAGGTTGGGCCAGAGTTGAAAGCTCCCTTGTGTGATAGGTGGACGGGAATCACAAGGAGGCCACTTATCAACCTCTTTGTGTATTGTTCTGAAGGTACCATATTCTTGAAGTTTGTTGACGCATCAAGTCAGGTGAAGAATGCGGATTATCTATTTGGTTCGATGAATAGTGTGGTGGATGAGATTGGGGAAGACAATATTGTGCAGTTGTGATTGACAACGAGACATCACATAACGTTGCAGGAAAGAAGCTCACAGAGATTAGACCACACTTGTTTTGGGTGCCTTGTGCGGCACATTCTATTGATTTGATCTTGGAGGACATCGGGAAGGATCTAAGTGTCAAGTCCTTGGTGAGTCAAGAACAACTTATCACGTTATTCATTTATAGGCATCCTAGACTTTTACATATCATGAGGGAGCACACTGATGGTCATGATTTGATAAGATTGGGTCTCACCATATTTGCCATGCATTTCATTGCGTTGGAGAGCTTTTACAGATATAAGACTATTTTGAAGAGGTTTATATTGTCCACTGTATATCAAGAGTACACGGATGCCTACAGAAACTATATGGATCAGTATCATGTCTTGTTGAAGATGGAGTAGTTGATTGAAGACAACAAGTGGTGAGAAAAGGTGCTGTCTATCATAGAATCCCTAGTACAGGTACTTAGGTTTGTGGACTCAAATGATAAAAATCAAATGGGGTACCTGTACAATGCTATTGACAAAGCCAAATTGGTAATTAAAGAGAAGCATCCAAGGGGTTATAAGAAGTGGTGGAATGTGATAGACAACAGGTGGGATAAGATATTTCACTACGATCTTCATGCTACAAGTAAATTTTAATTTGTTGTGTTCTCTTTCATTGTCATACTAATATGTTAATGCCCAAGGATACAGTTTTACAGGATATTTTTTGAACCCAAGGATACAATATGATGGGTAAGTGTGCAATGATGGTGAAGTACTGTAAGGCACATTATAAGTGATTAAGTATCTTTGTAGGACTCCAGAAGATTGAACATCCGTTGAGGTTGAAGTGAGTACTCCTTAGTAACTATTAAACTTTAACATAAGCATTGAACTTAATCGTCTTTCTTTTAGTATTTCAGATGACTTCATAAAGATATATGATTAGAGTCTATGGAGATCCAGATTTGTAGTTTTTATAACATATTAAATATTGTTATAAAAATGTTACACATTTTCTAATTCGTACATTACCTGTGTTTTTTGTAACTTAGTGGTGGATTCAAGTGACCAACATAGTTGTCAAGGCGGGCGCCTTGGTGCCTTTGCTTGGGTGCCTTGACAGGGCCCTTTTTGAGGAGCCCAAAAGGCGCTCTAGGTATTTTTACATGATTAAAAAATAATTTTGAGGTTTTTTTTTCTCTTGATACCCCAACAAGGGACACTTATTTAATGATAGTTTGAACATATTAATATATTTTACTATCACTTATACTATCATATATATTTAAAATTTATGATTATAAACATATATTATATATTTAAAATTTATAAATTCTTTTTTAGCTCTCTGATCGTCTTCCTGACAATCCCCCACAAGGGGCGTTGCCCCCTTGACCCTTGCAATCTAACCGCGCAGATTGATCTGCGACTATTTTGCACCCCCATTTAATAATATTATAATAATATTTTACTATCACTTATATTATCGCATATATAAATTTTATAATCATAAGTGTGTTATATACTTAAATTTTATAAAAATCTATTTTAACTCTTTTCTCTTTCACACTCACACATCATATTTACTTATATACATAGATAAAACACTCATATTCAATTATAACATAAAAATATAATTATATTTATGCATATTTTTATGTGTACTGACCTCTGACCCAGCCTTCCTTGAATACTACCTTGATCGCCTAGGCGACGCCTAAGCGGCTGCCTTGTCGCCTAAGTGGAATTGGTATCCTTCAACGTCTTGTCGTCTTGACAACTATGGTGACCAACATGACTAGATGGAATCCATTAACATCTGTTGCGATGCAAGTGCTAAGTCAGAGCACCAATTCATCTCAATGTAAGAGGAATTGGAGCGTTTTTAACCTCATACACGTGAAGAGAAGGAATAGGTTAAAGAGCACTGTTGGCGTGCACTTTTTTAAAAAAAAAGAGAAAAAAGGAGGAGGACAAATGGGCAGGCCTAGGAGCAGGCCGGACAGCCCACAATTCAGCCAAATTGGGCCCAATCAGGGGTCCACGGATGTCCAATCAGCAGCCCATCATCTCACCTAAAAATTGAGCCAATCCCATCCTAAAACCAGGCCCTGCGCAGCCCACAGCAGAGCATGGGCCGCAGCCTCCAGCTGGCCCAATTGGCCCATGTAAACAGGCCCATGCGCAGCCCATCTCCAAGGCCCACCTGCAGCCTAGTGTGAACAGACCTCACTGGCCCACCTGCCACCTCAGCACCCACCTGTCACCCCAGCCCCCAGCCGCCCCATGCAGCCAATCCAGCCCTGCATGGGGGGGAGAAAAAAGCTGCGCACCACCCCCATCCTGCTGCCACCTGTCACCCCAGCCCCCAGCCGCCCCATGCAGCCAATCCAGCCCTGCATGGGGGGGGGGGAGAAAAAAGCTGGGCACCACCTGCCCCCTGCTGACCCTTCACCTCCCCTCCAACCTCTATAAAGAGAGGGGTGCGCACCAGCATTTGAGAGAGTTTTCTGGACGCCGACAGGCTGCTGCTGCTGCCTGCGACCAAGGAGGAGAAGAAGAGAAGAGGAGGGAGCTTGGCGCGCCAACAGGGACACCACCCTGCTGCACCTGCCACCCCCCCCCTCCTGCTGCACCAGCTGCTGCACCGGCTGTTCCTGTTGCTGCCACCTGCGGCCAGAAGAAGAGAAGGAGAAGGAGAAGGAGAGGGAGCCCAATTGCTGCCATCTCCTCTTGGTGGAAGGGCTCTCTCGGTTGCAGCTCCATCTCCGTTCCATCCAAGGATCAAAAAAGAACAGGTGGGTACAAGCAAGAATATAATTATGTAGTCCTTACGGACACCTCCCCACCTCCCTCCAAATTCTCTTCTCAACCCCTCTCATGGCCTAAACCGGCCTTCATCTTCATCGGCAACCCATGGCCTAAAGCAAATCCCTTTGCCAATCTCATCTCGGCTCATTTAGGGACACCCAACCAGGCCTCAGCCGGACCCCACATGAAACACCCCTCTCGGCCCACCTATAGGCCACCCAAAACAGACCCCTGCCGGCCCACTTCCAGTTCAGCCAAATCTCCTTTGCGCAGGCCCATTTTGGTCCACTAGGAGCCACCTGATCAGAGCCCTCCTGAACAGGTCTGAGGCTACTTTCTTTTAGCCCATGTTCAGACCAGACCCCGCCCTAATCCAGACCCTAACCAGGTCCCATCTCACACCCTTAATCGGATCCCATTTCAGTCCAAGATGCTGCCCCTCACTCAGGCCCATCTTCAGCACACCTAAACTCTCTTCTAACATGTCCCATTGTAACCGGTTTCTTACCCCTTTGTGGTCAAACTATTAGCTCCTTTGCGGCCCATTCCAACAGACTGCAATCAGGCCCAGAAAAGGATCCACAATCGACCCATCTCCCACTCCTTATACAGTCCCATAGCTGACCTATGTTCAGTCCCTATTTAGGCCCCTTCGCGTCCCAGACAGCAGCCCCCGTGTGGCCAACACCTGTTCCCTTTTGTGGTTCAGCCAAGCAGACGCCTAAACAGGTCCTGTTCAGTCAAAAAAAAAAAAGGAGATTGATCCCCCTCTGGATAGCCCCACCGCGGCCTGCAAAAGAAGGCAGCAGCAGCTCCCATCCAAGCAAAGAAGAAAAGGCAGCAAGGCAGCGCCGCACAGTTCAGTACAAGCGCAGAAGCTCACCAATTTTCCAGCATGGTGGGCAGGGGCGATGTCCCGGACCCTCTCGGAATCCGTACGACGGGCCGATTGTTTTGTCCGGGCGGGTCCTTGCCCTACCACCAAGACGGAGGAAGGGCGCACAAGCCCACAAACAGGCCCTTCCGGCCCAAGAAGACCGAAGACCGGCTTTGAACGCCGATGGAACTCAAACCGGCCCGAGTGGCCTTTTGAAATAATAAAAAACAGAAATGAAACTAAAATGAAATGGACGGCTCCCCCGGGTACGTCCTGGGATGTCGATCCGGACGTCGGCGCGGGCATGCTCCCGTAGCCGGTGATCCTTCCCCCAATTTTGGCTAAGTCACCGATTAGCCTTGATTGGATGGGTAAACTTTGCCAAGTTAGAAACTTGTCGGCATACTGTTGTAATGCCGAAATTTTTCTAAGTCGGTAAAGAACCTAAATTGGGGGAAGGATCACCACTCATCACACACCGATGTACTTCCCCTCATCTTTCAATAAAATGAACTTCGATGTCGACTTGTGATGTTTAAAGCTGGGCATTCAAAAGTGACCCGATGGGTCGGAGGCGATGCAAACCGCCAAACCAAAATAAAACCATTTCAAAAAAAAATCAATCTGAAAATTCAACCAGAAAATTAAAACAGAAAATCAAATCTGAAATTCAACTCATTCCGGTTAAATCCAACAATCGATCTTTAACAAAATTGAACCGGTTTTGAAACAAACCAAACCGAAATCAGATTTCAAACAAAAAATCTGCTAAAGCAAAGTCAGATTTCAACTAAATCTGTCAACATAAAAAGAAATCAGATAACCCGCCAAAAATCAGATTCTGAACCGTACTAAACATCAAGAATCAGATTTCAATCAAATCTGTCAACTATAAAAAAAACAGGTTTTAATTAAATCTGCAACCGAAAAAAAAATCCAGATTTGAACAATCTATCAAAACAGGTTCTAACCAACTTCAAAAAATCTGATTTTTGGTAATATGAAAATCCACTTAAAATTCACTAACTTCTTCCCAAAAGGAATCAAATAAACAACATTCCAAACACTCAGGCGTGGATCAAATTCAACCTCAAAAAATCAGAAAATTCAGAAATCAGAAAAAATCGAAATCAACCAAATAAAAATCCAAACATGCTTAAAACTTTAAGCAAATCAAAACTAAACCAAAACAACAAAACCAAATCAATCAAACAAATTGATTCAACTCAAACCTTCAAACCGACTTTCAAGTCGACCCAAAAAAAAAAATCAACCAACAAACAAATAAAATCAACCCGAACAAATCGGTTTGCATCTCATCGGACCCAGAAGGCCGCTGCCCTTTTGAGTTCTTTACTTTTCGTGGATGTATGTCTTCTACTTTCATGGATTGCTATGACGCTTAATCAAGGGTTTTCGAGTTATCTCGATGTAATTAACGTCGGATCTTCGCACCATCCGACGGGAGAGGTCAAATCAATTTTTTTAAAGAACACAACAACCTCGACATATAATTTTGACCATAGTTAGTACTTTTATGGAATACCATCTATTTTCTAAGAAGTCAATGCTAAGGTCTAATCCAAATTAAATTCAAATTCAAATGGAAAATGAATTTCCAAAACAAAAGAGAATAAATCTTTCGAGATTTTGAGGTTACACCAAGCACAAGATGGGAGAAGTTAGTCTACTGCCATTATAATGTGAGGTTGAGGATAAAGAATATTAAAGATAGGCAGAAGACATCTCACCAAGAGAGAGCTCAAGCTCAAGCCACTACAGGCTTGTCACAAAGAGATGTAGACTTGGATTATCTACTGCAAGATCATCCACTTGCAGCATTGATGGAATATAAGGACGTTGAGGGAGAGCCAGAGTTTGACCCGAATGACAAATCATGGACCGAAAATGAGCTTGATAGTGTCCTTGGTGAGGATGAGCAAATGCAGGAAGGAGAAGAAATTCAAGTTCCATGCATAGCTCTAATTCTTGATCCATCCTAGACTTTAGCTTCACTAGAGCAAGTTTCAGCTCCTGTCATAGCTCCAGCTCAATTTATAACTCTCACCACAGCTCTAGCTTGACTTCAAGGTGCACAATCATCTACCATCACCAAGAAGGATTGTGGCTTATTTAAGACTTAAAAGAAAATTAGTATGCCAACACAACAAAGTAATTAATGACAAGAAAGTTTGAAGAGGAAGAAGTTAAGTATCAAACATTAACATCATCTCCTTGATATTGACACCACTTAACCACCTTCATTAGATAAGAATTAAAAAAAAATATTCTACCCACACATAGTTGTCAAGACGACAAAGCGTCCAAGACATTGAAAGGTGTCAATTCCGCTTAGGCGACAAGACAGCCGATTAGGCATCGTCTAAGCGGTCAATGCGGTAACATTGGATATTTATATATACGTATATACATATGCATATACATATACACAATCATATGAATAATTCGATGTTAGTATTATATATATATTAATACATACATACATACAAAGATATATTCATAAATATAATTATATTTATATGTTATAATTGAATTTGTATGTTTATGTGTTCATATATTTAAATATGATTTTATTTATGTAATTATGCATGCATATATATATTTATTTATTTTGAGAAATAACTTGATGTGTACGAGAGACAACGAAGAGAGTTAAAATAATTTTTTATAAATTTAAGTATATAACATATATTTATAATTATGAATTTTATATATATACGAGCACCTTGACAACTATGCCTGCACTCACACAACAACAACATACGGGAGGTGGAGGTAGAGATGGTGGTGGTGGTGGAGGTTTAGGTGAGGGTGGCTCTACTAATAGTGCATATACGAGTGGAGTAGATCCAGATGATTTAAGTGGAAGGAGTAGCGGACATTGACGAAGGCAAATGTGTTCGATGAGTTTGCATCTTCGTATCTAGATCTTGCTTCAAATATTGAGCCTTGCTATCCATCCTCTCCTAGCTTTGACGGAGGGTGGAGTTTATGATTTTAGCTAGATGGCCCATCTGTTATTTTCCTACGAGTATGGGCTAATTATGACTAATCAGAGTCAGTGGAATGAATATTAATGTTAATTTGTATTGTATGATTACATCCACTTATGTTAAAATCTCTCGTAGACTTAAAGTTGTTAAAATGTGGTAGATTGGACAATTTTTTGTGTTCTTATTTTTAACAATTTTTCTCATCTTTTCATAGTTGTCAAGGCGACAAGGCACCCAAGGCGTTGAAAGGTACCGATTCTGTTTAGGCGACAAGGCGGCCGTTTAGACGTCGCCTAGGCGGTCAAGGCGGTATTCAAGAAAGGTTGAGTCAAGAGGTTGTTATATATAAAAATAAGTATAAATATAATTATATTTTTTATGTTATAATTGAATATGAGTGTTTTATCAATGCATATAAATAAATATGATGTGTGTGTGAAAGAGCAGAAAGTTAAATAAATTTTTATAAAATTTAAGTATATAACTCATTTATGATTATAAAATTTATATATGTGCAATAGTATAAGTGATGGTAAAATATTGTTATAATATTATTAAATGGGGGGAGCGCAGAGTAGTCGCGGATCTTAAATATATTAATATATTCAAACTATCATTAAATAAGTGTCCCTTGTGAGGGGTATACAGGGGAAAAATCTCTCAAACATATTTTTTAATGCTGTAAAAATACTCAAGACGCCTTGCATGGGCGCTTTGGGTGCCTAGGCTGGCGCCTTAGGCGCCTTTTTGGCCCCAGACAAGACGTCCTTGGAAAAGCGCCTTGCCGCCTAGGCGGCGCCTTGACAACTATGCATTGTTTTAGATTTTTGACTATTTTTATGATTTTTTTCAATTTTTTTGAAAGAAAAAAAATCGATCTAGACCGATTTTGGATCGGTCTTCCTTCTAGAGGATCGGTTAGGATCAAGCCCCTCCGATCTTGATCCCAATTTTGATCCCACGATCCTTGGAACTTAGTGGGTTGGCCTAGATTGAGGGGTCGCCTGATTTGGATTAGTTTATCCTGAAAATCGTGTTTTAAGAACTTGGTATCTAACTGTTGCTATTAGTCTGCAAGGCATCATCTAGGCCTCTGAGTTGCTTCTTCACCACTCAAGGCAAGATGAGTCTTGGGTAATATTGCTTAACATGATAGTTTCTACCATAATTGTTAAGGTGACAAAGTGATCAAGGGTTATTTTACTGATCTCTTTTTTGACATATTTCTCTAATGAAATATGCAAACCATTTATCCACAACATGCAATCCATTTTTTTGCCAATATAAAAAATATAGCAAGTAAATAACAATGATAGAAAAACATGTTCAATAGCCCGCATAGAGGCCTATTCTTCGGATCTAAACTTGAACATACGAGTCCAAAGATGTTAAGAATGGCTAGTGGAATGGATTATGTCTCTTAGTATGACTGGAATTTAAAGAGACGTTAGACATGGATCGTGCATGACCTTATGCTTAGATGACTGATGTAGTACATGATAATGGGTCTCTGAACCGGATTTTAATACCAAGGATGCCATATGATTAAATCTTAATTTGTTGATTTCAGATCCATTAAAACCCCCAAGTCTAAAACACATGATGCTAAGACTTAAAATGAAGGTATAATGAATCCTAAGTCTTATACACCTAATGAAAAGACTTAGAACATAATAAATGAAATGATAATGGACATGTTCCAATCATATACCATAAAATCTGATTCTCGTTAAGTCTAAGATGCTAGAGTTTAAATAAAGAATATATGAATTTAAGTGCTTAATACATGAACAGAAACAATGTTAATAAAGTAACCATGAACATAGTCAAGCAAATCTCATTCAGTTTAAAATATGAAATACTTAGAAAATGATGAATTATCGATCACATGATCAAACACATAATACTTAATGAAAATTTGATCTCAATCATGTATTTTCTAAACCACAAATCTGAATTAACTCTAATAATTTAAAATATGTCTTAATGTTAAGACTTTGAATTAAAAGAGTTAAACCCATATCAAACATATCAAAATGTTTAGGAATTTATTAAGGAACATATGCTTGAGATGTTGGAATCTTAAAATACATGTTCATCAAATCATAGTGAAACTCAAAATCAAACCTTAATATACTAAGTTTGTATTCCATTGAGTTTATGGAGTTACTCCCACATGTTTCTGTTTTTTGGATGTATGATTCCCATTGCTATGAGTTGCTGTGATGGTCAATCAAGAGTTTTTGAGAATCTTAATGTAATTAACTTCGTAAATTCGCATCTTCCGATGTTTTGAGGTTTTACACTTGAATGATTTGAGGATTTACACTTATGCATATGTACCTCAATGTACTCAATGCTATATAATGACAAAATGCTGTCAATGTTCATATATTCACGATCAGGGAACATTATATAACCCACACCTATGTGGAATGTGAATGTAAAAAGATGAATTTAAATCATTAAATCTGAAACCGACAATGAGAACATGATCTCAATGATATTGAATCGTAACTTTCATATTTAATACAATTAAATATATCAAGTTATAATTGAATCATGATAAAATCTTAAAATTAATGGATCTGAAATAATCATGTCAATCTCAGACTTGAGTAAATATAGGCATGGAATGCCGGGTCGCGACCCGGCCCCGACCCGGTCGGGTTTAGGCCCGACCGGCCCGGTCGCGACCCGGTCGGGGCGACTCCCCCGGCCGGGTCGCGAGTCGTGGCCGGGTCGCGCGAGTCGCGCGACCCGGTGCAGCGGCGGTCAGCTTGACCCGGTCGCGCGGTGCTTGGGGGCGCGGCCCCACGTTCAGCCTGGGGGCTATTTAAAGCCCCTGGGGCTCTCCTTACTCCCGCCCCCACTCTCGCTCTCGACCTCTCATTTGTGCTCTCGTTGCTCTCGTTGCTCGATTTTTTTTCTCATTTACTTAATTATTTCATCGAAGCATTTCATTAGTTCATTTAGTATATTTATTTAATATTAGTTCCATTGATTAGTGGGTTAAGTAGTTTATTCTTTTTAATACTTATTTGCTTACTTGCATAGTTAGTTAGCTAGAAGATTAGTTAGATATTTAGTTTAGTAGTTACTTAACACGTCATTAGTTTGAAGGAATATTAATTACTTACTTAATCGTATATTTAGTTAATCATTCAATTTTATATAAATAAAAATATACTTACATTAGTAGTCACTAATTAAGGTTATTAGCTATTTAAATAATTAATTACTTACTTAAGTAATTATTTACTTAAAAAATGTCTTCTCGAACGAAACAACCCAAACTACCGGCGCGACCCGAGTGATCCGGCTTGGTTGCATTGCGATTTGATCTCCGTGGCGGAGAGAAAAGTGCGAAATGTAAATATTGCGACAAAAGTAATATTCGGTGGTATTTATCGTTTAAAATTTCATCTTGCGGGCATGAAGGAAATGTTCTTCTTGCGCGCGGACTCCGCCGGAGGTCGAGCTCGATTTCGTAGGCTTTACAAGCGATGGAGCGAAACGAAGGGGTAGCGAAAAGACATAAAGAGACCGTCGAGAAGAATTGCAACAACGGGGAGACGATCCGTACACATTTGCGAGCCGGACAAGAGAGGCCGGATATTTTTGGAGACGAAGAGTACGAAGGTATGGGAGATGTTACTCGCATAAACGTTGTTCGTTATTCTATTTTAAAGGATAATTAAGTAGCACTTGATACTTAAATGTTTTTTAAAAAGATGAACTCTCGCGAGGATGGAAGCGAGTCGAAGATCGTTCGGCAGGAAGAGTTGTAGACATGCTTGGCCGAATGATGGGTCGAAGTGCGGAAGTGGGAGTGGTCGAGGTAGCGGAAGAGGATCGACAACCAACCGCAAGATCGGGTTCGTGATCTCGCGCGACGACGACCGGCGGTAGGTCCGTGGATCCGTAATCACCGGACAGCGACAACGTCAAGCAACAATCACGACGGCGATGAAGAACCTCGAAATTATGTAAGGAGAGGATTGGCCGGGCAACGTCGAGGTGGTTCTTTCACCACGGCATTCGGCGAATGCCGCGAAGGGACCGTACTACGAGAACATGATCGACACGATCGCGGACGTCGGGAGGGAGTGCCTGGTCCCGAGCCGAAGGAGATATACAATGTATATCTTCACATGGAGGTGCGAAACAAGAAATACGTGCGATCATTTGAACGCATGGAGGAACGAGGTTGCACGTTAATGACCGACGGATGCACCGGTAATTAAATTTTCTTTTACTCATTCATATTATATGTATTAACATTCTTTTTGGTATAACTTAGTTAACATCTTATACTTAACGGTATTACTTAGGAAGACTATGATCAATTTCTTTAGTGTACGATCGAAGCGGCACGGTCTTTTGGAAGTCGGTCGACGCATCGGGACGAGGTAAAGAATGCGGAGTATCTTTGCAATTGATAGATGGAGTGATAGAAGAAATAGGAGAGAGCGGGTAGTTAAGTAGTCGCGGACAATGCGGCGGCATACAAAGCGGCCGGTCGGATGCTTATGGTCGAAAGACGAAAGTTGTATTGGACACCTGTTCCGCCCACTCTTTAGATTTGATGTTGGAGGATATATGCAAGGATCCTCAAATAGACAAGGTAGTTAAGCTAGCCGAGTTTATTTCTTCGTTTATTTATAACCGCAACTTTGTCCTTGCAACATGAGGGAACACACGAGGGCGAGAGTTGTTACGTCCGGTGCAACCGGTTCGCCTCAGCTATATTTCCTTAGAAAGTTTATTGAGTCGAGAGAGCTACAGCTCGAAATGGTCATTTCGCGGGGTTGGGGTAGTTGGATGGCTAGATGTAACCCATCGGATAAGAGAAAGGGAGAAAAGTAGAAGAGACGATAGAGAGTGGAGATTTTTGGAAAGTTGTAAAGAAGACGTTAGACATCGTCCGACCCGTAGTGAAGGTACTAAGGATAGTTGACGGAGATAGAAAAGCGGACATGGGGTATTTATATGATGCGATTGAGAGAACGAAAAAGAAGAAATCTCGAAGACCGTGTCGACTTCGCCCAGTGGTGGGATATTATAGATCGTCGTGGGAGCGTACATTACATCGAACCCGTACGTACGGCGGGTATATTTTCTTAAACATTCTTAATCTTTTTATTAATCGAAGTTGTGTATAACTTGTTTACTAATACTATTTGTTTCGTAGGTTACTTTTTCGACCCCGAGATCTGCTATAGTCCGCATTTCGAAGGCGGCCGAACGAGCTATTAGATGACGTGAAGAGCGTCGTCCGACGGTTGCTTGGTGACGGCAGACCGGGCTATTATCGCTCTGACGAATGTATGATTACGAGAATGCGGAGTTTTCACTTTGGAACGAGCGAGTTGAACGGTTGTGATGATACTAAGTCCGGGTACGTAGAAATATTTTTCATCGCTTAATTAATCAAAGCTTACTTAGATAATAATGTACGACATTCAATTTATGCGGTACGATTGGTGGATGGACCATGGTAAAGTACCGGGGAGTACGAGGACTTGGCGGACGTAGCCATCGGTGGTCCTAAGTCGAGCCACGTCGGCCCCGGCACGCGGCGAAATGGTCTGCGGTCTTGATTCGCGAAAGCGAGAGAAATAGGTTGACGAGGAGGCTTGAAGACCTCGTGTATTGTCGCTACAACGTGAGGTTAAAGTTAAGGAATTTGGATAGAATGAAGCGAGCCGGATGGAACAAAGAGTTGGATAGCACGAGGCGGCGGGACGTTCGGTCGACGAGCCGCCAATTGAAGAGGAGGATATCGATTTGGATCGAAATATTCTACGAGAAGAACTCCTTAGAAGCTTGGGTAAACGACCGAGAAGGGTTGGGAGAACCGGAGTTCAACCCCCAAGACCGACAATGGGCCGAAGGAGTGCTCGACGATGTCCCTTTGGCTCGAAGAATTCCGGATCCCTCCCTGTTAGCAAAGCGCCGGACGACGGAGAAGGAACTAGCGAGTACGCAAAGTAGGCGAAAAGGTAAACAAGTTATGGTGATCCTTTTGATATTGCGGATGCGTACGGTCGAAGACGATCGAGAAGATCTGTTGGAGCCGAACATCCGAGTGCGGTACCGGACGTCCAGAGGATTCGTCGTCAAGAGTAGCGGCGATGATGGTGCTCGATACGGGGGCACGGACACTTCTGAGTACGAGGACCTCGGATTCTCCCATATCTCCTACCACGTCGCTACGTTTTACCGGCGAGGAGCAATATACTCGTGCGACCCGAATCACCGATCATGGTAGAAGGCCGCCACAAGGTAGAGGAGGTCATCGTAGCCGTAGTTGGAGACGAATACCACGATGCCTCCGACTATGTGTATGATTCATCCCACGAGGCTCTTGGTTCCCTACGCATACGATCGAAGTGCTTTGTGGAATGAATTATGTGGAGTCATCGGATACTTCGATCCAATCGACTATAGTTATGGTGACTCGTTTGGATCAAGTCTTAGGATAGTTTCTAGAGGGACGGACGAATATGATCGTCGTGTGTACATGTATCAAGCTTTGTACTCAGCCCAAATGACACGGGGAGAGTACATCAACTACCTACAAAGTGTACAACACATCATGTTGGAATAAAATTGATGCATTATTTATTTAAATCATGTCATTTAATTTATCCAATTTTTCTGTATTTTTCAGATTTTTTTTCGCATTTTTCTTATTTTTTTGAATTTTTCAAAAAAAATAATTAAAAATTAGGGTCGCGACCGTGTCGGCCTGGGGTCCCGCGACCCGGTCGCGACCCCCGACCCAACCCTCCTTGAATATAGGATCATGCAATGTACATTTAGGTCCTAGCTAAGATCTTATGCTAAGTCTTATATCCAAATCTTTTAAGTCCTATATCCAAAATAGGCTTGGTACTAGCTCATAGACATGTATGAGCTTAGGTCTGGAACATAAACATTGCCAAAAAGGGGAGATGAAATCCAAAATTTTACTCATGGATAACTAGGAAACTTGGTGATAACATGGAATAGGAGGATGCCTAAAGGGGTCGATCATAGGAGAACCTGCATATGCTCAAGTCTTAGGCCCTATTGATGCTTAAAACATGAAAATGACCTGATTTACATACTGAAATCAGATTTTGATATGATAATTTCATATCTATTATTAAAATCCTTAAGTCTAAAACACATGATGCCAATACTTAAAATGAATTTTTAATGAACCCTAAATCTAATGTTAAGACTTAGAACATGAAATCATATGATAATGAACTCACTTTAATCCGATACCATAAAATTTGATTAAGTCTACGTTGTTAGACTTCAAATAAAGAAAAGATAAATTTATGTGCTTAATATTAAGATTTAGAACATAAACAATGCTAATGAAATAACCATGGACATGTTTTAAAATCTTACATGTTTTAAAATCTTACATCATAGAAATTAGATTTAAGCAAGTGTCAAGTCTTAGATATAAAAAATTGGAATTGGGAACACATAATATTTAATGAAATTTGATTTGAATCATGTCTTTTCTAGATCTTGGATCTAAATTGACTCTATTTATTTAAAATGTCTTAATGTTAAGATCTTGAATTGAAAGAGTTAAACTCATATTAAACATGATAAGTATGTTAAAAATTCACTAAGGCATATAATCTTAAGATGTTGGAATCTTAAAATACTTCTTCATTAAATTATAATGGAACTCAAATCAAACTTAACATATTAAGTTTACATTCCGTTGAGTTTATAGGATTATGACTCTCACGTGTATTTATGCTTTGTGGATGTGTGTTTCTATTTCTATGTGTTGCCTTGACAGATAATCAAGGGTTACGAGTGTTTTGATATAATTAACATCGAAAATTCACACCTTCCGATAAAGAGAGATTTAAAAACATTTTTTATGAACTCTAAACCTTGACATAATTATGTTTTTATGCATATCATGTATTTTGGCCAATACTTACTTGAAATATCATGCGTTTTTTATAGGTAGTATATCTTAGCCAAATATAATGAAAGTTTTTTTATAAATTAATGGAAATCAAATTAAATTTTAAGCAAGCCATACAATTATATAGATCTATATTTTTATATGAAAAATGAGGTTTCACAGTGGCTTAGGTTAAGTTAATTTGGTCCTTGAATGTTCCCTATTCATTACTGTAGCAGGAAGCCAACTTTTATTGTGTACTTTATATGCAAATAACTGCTAACCTTTTGATTTTCACCTTAAATATATTTTGTTGGTTTCTAGTGAGATTTGGTATTTGTGATTTTTTTAGGTTTACCTGTTAATGCATACCTCTGAAACAAAGTGTGCTCAGAGAAGGGGTAAACTTGGAAATATCTGGAAGGACAATGATGGATCAGAAAATAAAGAACTAGTTAAGGATGAGATAAATCCGCCTTCATCAACCAATGTGTATAGCAGAAAGAATCGGTTGTGGGGAATCTCTTTAAATGAGGATGGTATTGAAGTAGGCAATGAAGCGTGCACCAGATCAGGGGTTTCTGGACAGAAAGAAACAGATTTCTTTTACAAAGAAAAAAGAACTCATAGTCTACGTGGAAAGGGAGATGCTGGAACTACATGGGATGTTTTCCGCCGACAAGATGTTCCAAAATTGAATGAGTATTTGAGAACACATCTGTACGAACTGAAGAATTCAGATGTTTCCCAAACTGACATGGTGAGATGTGTGAAATCTTGCATTCCATACTCTCTTGTAGTGTTGTTCTTGCTCTCAATGTATATTTATACTCTTGAAAATAGATATTTCTCTAGCTCTTGGTTGTGGATCTTAGAAAGTGATTGCTTATTTTTGCTACTTCAGGATCAAATAATGTGTACTATGTTATTCAGGTCAAGATTCCAATTTACGAGCATGGTCTTTCTCTCAATGGGTTTCACAAGAAGAAGTTGAGGGATGAGTTTGGTAAGTGTGAACAGTTACTGCTGTATAATGTTTAGACAACTTTATTGAACCTAGTTATTGTACTTCATGTTTTGAGTTGTTCAATCTGAATTTCATTAATTTAGTCTTATCATTTTTATTTACCTTTGCTCTCTGTACATACTGATTAAATTGTGCTACGATCAGGTGTAGAACCATGGACATTTCAACAATGCATTGGTGAGGCTGTGTTTGTTCCTGCTGGCTGCCCTTTCCAGGTGTGGAGTTGCCAGGTGAGCATTATCTTCTTGATGCAGATTGTATGATGTTCTCATGTTGGGATGATCATGGTGGAAATGACATGATTTATGTAAATCTTTCTCGTCCCAAAAAAAAAATTTACAATGCAACAATGTTACCTCTGATACATAAAGTATCCTGTTTTAATATCAGTGGATCCAGCTCGACAAATATTTTAATGGATTTGCCATATCTGTACTTTCATTTTTAAAGTCTGCTTAGGTGATAAAGGCATTTATGGTCACCACACAAGGCTGAGGTGGCACAAGGAGAGCAGCCTATTAAGCACTTGTGCTACTTGTTTTAGACCATGCAGCTTGCTAATACTAACTTGGATCTCCTAGGCAAAGAATTTCAATGTTTTTTTTTTGTTTTTCTGGTGTAATAATAAGTCCTTTGACATAATTTGGGAAATTTTAAATTAACAACTTTGATGCTTGGAGAAAATTGTACTACAGAAAAGTTGCATGGACGTTGAATTAGTTATTACTTAACAAGCTAATTCTATGCTTTTATTTGTGCTTGAGAGCATCCAAGTGGTGCAATTCATTGAATAGACAGAAAAAAACCTGTACAAACGGGAAAAGAGAAAGGATGCACCCAACCTTAGAGTGTCTCTCTAGTGAGAGGATAAAACATTCATAGATGAAAGAATGCAAAAACCAAAATCTGTTTATGCCTATGTTATTAGAGGTGATTGCCTCGGCCTCGCCTAGCCCGCGACCGGCTCAGGCGGTCACCTTTTTCGCCTCAGCCACCTAGGCAGTCACCTCGACCGCCTCAAATGCATATATTTTTTATTTTTCTATTTTTAAATTTGTTTTTTAGTTTGTTGTTTAGTTCAATTTAAGACCATATCTTATATAATGTATTTTCTTTCTTTTTAAATTAATGAAATAGTGATCTTGTGTCACATTCAAAAAAAACTTGAGATCAAAAAAGGCAAAGACTTGAGAATTATTGTTCAATTATTGTTACTTCTATGTTATTTTAGAATTATTAATGTACTTCCATGCATGTTTTAGAATTATTGTTCAATTGTTGTCCCTTGACATATTAATCTACTTTAATTGTTTTTTCAAATTCCAATAACATAGAAAAATGTACGTCTTTCCTACATTTTTGATGTATTTTTTATATTTTTTGATATATGTTTTGTTTTCTTAGATATATTTGTTGTATTTTTTAATATATTTTCTGTTTTTTAAATGTGCCTCTTGTATTTTATAAATATTTTTTACTTTTTAGTTGTATTTCATACTTTTTTGCATTTATTTCTAGTCTTTGTAGAGGTATGTCTTGTTTTTTCACTTTAAAATATTGTATAAAACATAAATATATATAATAATAAAAAATAAAAATGTCGTTTGAGGTGCCTGAGGTGAGGTGAGGTCTCCCTCGCCTCGCGCCTCTGACTACATAGGGTTATGCCCATGCCCCCCATGAGGTTATGAGGGGTGCCTTAAACCTACCTTTAGACATTCCACAATCCAGTCGTCATGTTGCCCCCACCTGTCCTCGACAATAGCCCAATCCTTCGTTAAAATTGCCACCTGCCAAGGGTCTCTCAAATGGGAGTGAAATACTCTTATCAACTTTACTGTTGTGCCTTCCAAATTGACTAAAGCATTGTCGCTGGGAACACCCTCCAGGTGACCTTGTTTACCTGCCAACGTCTCCATTTGGACCAGCTGATGAGAAAATCGTAAATATCTGCCTCATGACCTAGCTGTACATTAAAAACTCTTAGGCAAGTGATCCAGAGCACAAGAATCACCCCGCACTATAGGAATAGAATAGATGATTTTGATTTTCAGGAAAGCATCCTTAAAAGACAGTTTCTTCTGTCTTCTTTAAGCCAATCAGTCTGACCAGGTAATTTTTCTCATACGAGCATCACAAGAATATCTAAATCTTCAAAGGAAGTTAGGCAATAGATGTTCAGCTGACTTTTCTTTCGCCTTCCTCTAGCCTTTTGGCGTAGGATCTTTATTATCTTACTGGAAAACTTCCTGTTCTATTCCAGAGCCAAATTCTTGTATTTCTTTTTTTTTTTCTGAAGGTTATCTACTAAACAAGAGCAATTTGTTGAGATGAAAGAAGTTAGGAGTACAATAGAAGGGGTCAAAAGATCTATACAGGAAATAGGACCCCAATAAAATCCTCCCAAAAAAAAAAACTGCAGCCACATAAGAGAACCAAAAAGTCCCAGCAGGCAGAATGCATTAGACCCCCTGTTGGATACAAATTATTCATACATCATTCAGATTAAAAAAACAAAGAAAAATGCTGAATGAAAGTGTTGAGAAGATGATAACTCCAATTCACTGTCGTCTTCTGTTACCCAATACCCATTCCTGCAGAAATGTGCGCACATAGAAAAGGATATGACCCGGATGAAGAAATGTTTCTTCAAAGCATCTTTTGTTCCTAGTCTGTCAAATGCTATATAACTTGGTGGGTAGAAATTAGAAAAGCGTCCCAAATGTGAGGCTCCACCTGATTACGATTCTCCCCTATCCAATTGAGGAATCCAGCAGGGCATATCCTACTGAAAGACCAATTCAAAGCCAGGATTGGCATTTGCCAAACCAGTCTGCTGGGTGTGTTCAATCTCAGCAGGAAGTTCCACTAGAATTGCACTGAACAACGTTAGATAGTATCACAATATGCCTTGATCGTCCAGTTTCACATTGATCTGACCTGTCTGTTTGGGTGATTACTTGGGGTCTGGCGGATATGAGGATGGATGGGTGGCCAGCGCATAGTTGTCAAGGCGCCTGCCTAGGCGGGAAGGTACTTTTCCAACAGCGCCTTGTCAGAGCACCTTGTCTGGGGTAAAAAGGCGCTCAGGCAAGGCACCTTGGATATTTTTATATGAATAAAAAAATATTTTTGAGGAGTTTTACCCACTTGATACCCCTCACAAGGGACACCTATTTAATGATAGTTTAAACATATTAATATATTTCACTATCACTTATACTATCAAACATATTTAAGATTTATGATTATAAACATATATTATATACTTAATTAATTTTTCTTTCAACTCTTTCTTCTCTCTCTGTCTGTCTCTCTTAATTTATCAAGATTAACTTCTTATCCAAAAATAAATACCTCACACTTTCATAATTACATATATAAAATCACTTATACTATTACATATATCTTTTCTTTCGAGGGGTTTCGCCCCCTTGACAACCCCCAAGGGGCGCTGCTCCTTTGACCCCCGCGACCTGACCGCGCAGGTCGATCCACGACTACTCTGTGCCCCCTCATTTAATAATATTATAAAAATATTTCACTATCACTTATACTATCGCACATATATAAATTTTATAATCATAAATGTGTTATATACTTAAATTTTATAAAAATCTATTTAACTCTTTTCTCTTTCACACACATATCATATTTACTTATATACATAGATAAAACACTCATATTCAATTATAATGTAAAAATATAATTATATTTATGCATATTTTTATGTATAACGACCCCCGATCCAGCCTTCCTTGAATACCGCCTTGACCGCCTAGGCGACACCTAAGTGGCCGCCTTGTCACATATGCGGAATCAGTACCCTTCAACGTCTTGGGCGTCTTGTCGCTTTGACAACTATGGGCCAGCGGTTGCTCCCTGCCCCATTTCAGGTGGGGGTTGGGACCGACAAACCCAATAACGCTGGGATCCCACACCTATCAAGTTTTAATTTTGTTCTACTTTGCTCGTTTGCAGGGTCAAAGATGTGAATCCCCAGATATTGGGTCGACCACCCCTCTATCGGTCGGCCCAATCTCAATCTTACTGCCAATTTAATCTAGATCTGTTCAGGACTGGCCATGGCTGAACCTGACCAAGAATTCCTTGGCTATCTCCCTGACCAATTTGAACAGTGTCCGACCAGATAAGTATCTTCAAGTATTGCTGCTTATCCCGCAATATATTCCTACTTAGAGTTAAATGACAACCCCTGCCATATCCAGAGGTACTATAGCGGTGGCAGTGGACTAGGCCCTGCCTGACCGAAGGTGGCTGGGTTAAGGCCCAATTTATAGAATCTTGGGCCAGCCCAGCCTGACACACTGTATCCTTGTCCTGATCCAACCCAGCCCATGTAAATTTTAGCCTGGCCCAATTCTTTTTATTTTAATATAAAGTGTGCACTACATATAGTAAAAAATATATATGTATGGATGTCAATATGAATGTTAACTGACTTAGACATTGAATCTAGTACATCAAGTTCTTCATCTGAATATGATATTTCGCCTTCAGTGTGTTCAAGCATGATTCAAGCAGGACGAGTGCATTGGAGTTCTTACCCAACCACCCAAGTAGGAACTGATTTGGGCTTTGATCAGCCCTGTGGTCTCTTACCCCATGCTTGAATGGGTGGAACATCACTTTTCAACAGGCAGTGCTTGCCGTCGGACACTCGGAGGGATCCTCTACTCCGGCGATTGCTTGTTTTTCTGTCCAATGATGTTTGATGCATGAACAGGCAACACTAGCGTCTTGCAAATTCTGAAACAGGTATCATATCATCAGATTAAATGAGGAGACATGAGATGGGCTCTACTTGGGCTCATGGAGGACTGGAGGAGGCGGTGTTGAGTCGGGCTTTGTAACAAGGATCGCTAGATTGGAATTGGGACCCGGATTGGTGGGTCCCGATCCTATTGGGATCGGATCGGCAATCTTGGCTGATTCTCTGGGAGGATTCCTAATCTGGAATCGATCTGGATTGGAATTTTTTATTTTATTTTGCAAAAGATTGAAAAATAAAAAAATCATAAAAATAGAAAACTTTCTATACATTATTAAAAAAAAAGTAACATCTAACCATACTTTCGTATCATTGAGTGATTTAAAGACAAGTGGATATTAGTTATAATAAATGATAAGCAATACAAAATACCTTTTCTATCACCAATATCTATAAAACTGACCTTGGGACTCCTTGTTCTCTGGATTTTTTGAGATGCTCGATTGAGAATTGTCAGTCATGATTAGTTTGTTCCATATGTAAATAACATTTTGGCAATCTCATTAAAATCATGACACTATTTTGTGTTGGAGTTGTAGTTGGAATATATGATTGCAAGTCATTGGTGAGTTCTTGATAACGTTGAGCCACGTACTTATAAAAAAATTTCATTTGATTCTAACACTGATTTCGGTCACTTGAATGTTGGCGTTGGCTCAGATCATCCACGCTTGCTCCATTTGTATTGGATCTTCTATCTCCACTTCCACCCGAACCTTAACATTTTGCTGTTGAGTTGATGAAACAAGTTTTTTTTCATCATCATTTAAGGAAGATACTTGGGTACTATCTATGGGACTCATAGGTCTTCACCTGACCACTAACTTCCTTTTATTCTTCACTTCTTCTTGTGTACTAGTTCTTATACTATGCAAGTGGACTATCAAAAATTTAAATTGGACAAATCTGTTTGTTTTCTGAGTAGGAGTTGAACTTGAAGCTGCATGAGAAGCTGGAATTGGTGTTGGAACCTCAATAGAGTGTGGTTGTTCTTGTATTTCTTCACCTTCACCTTGTACACTGTCAAGTTCACCTTCAGGACATGCACAATCATTCAAGTCGAACTCCAGAGGTGGTGCAACATCTTTGTCTTTCATCTGTTATGCAAGTGGACGTTCTTTTTGGAAACGATAATTTAAGTCAACATCATTTTGCGACATCTTGTTCTTATGCTTCAACTCTTTGCTTATAGGGAGCACCTGCAAATCTAACAAATCTTTCTTCATATATTTTTTGATGTTTCTTTATCTTTTTTATTCTTAACTGCATGTTGTAGTGACAGAATCATAGTTCGCAGAATCAACCGATTCATAGATTGGATCGGTACCTACCGATCTAATTTCACCCTGTAATAGTTGATCCGGGGTTGACTCCCGAAGGAATCGTCCTGAATCGGTTGATCTTGTAGGATCAGATCACTAATTGGTTGATTTAGGCTGATTTCTCAGAAACTCTGGCTTGATTCTGATTTGATTTTTTTTCCTTTGGGGAGAAATCGGTTGATGACCCCTCCTACTTCTTGATGCTCGCTCCCCCCAATCCTCCCCTCCCGATCTAAGGCACCCCCTCCCATGAGGAGTACTCCCTGACTTGGTATTGCCCTCCCTTCCACTCCCCGATCCTTGCTTCCGCTGGCCCTCCCCTTCCGATCTCCGACAACCTTTCAGACAAGGAGTACCCCTCGATTCGGTGCCGCCCTTTTGTCGATCCTCTTTCCCCCTCCCACCAATTAGGGGGAATCTTTCCCATTCCTCTCGTCCCTAGTTTCCCCTCCGAAAGAGGGAACCCTGCCAGTCACCTCAAGGGGTGATTCTAGTTCTCTTCCCCCTTTTGGGTATGAAATTAGACCATTGTCCGGTTGTCCCCCTATTTCTAGAATGTGAGTTCTTGTTTCTTTTGTGAGTAGGGAAACTATTGAAAGAGGAGCACAATGCCATCACACATTGTGATTTTGGATGGCAACTGGACACATGTTAGATGTTGACAAGAAGAGATTGAAATGTAAATAGTGTGGAAAAGAAATGAATAGAGGTGTAACCGCCTTAAATAACGTAGGTGGGGTTAGTGGGAATGTGGAGACATTTGACAGTATTGGCAGAACTTAGAGAAGAAATGAGGGGATATTTAACTGGGAAAGTATCACAGAGATACGGATTTAGTAGAGAGTCGACTTGTACGATGAGTTACTCGGAAGAGACACAAATCTCATGTCTGTAAGTTGTAAAAAAGATAAAAGAAATGCACACGTTGAGGTTGATGGTTCAAGTTCAGAGGATGAAGAGGAGGTACAAATTAGGAGAGCAATATATGCAAGTAGGACTCAAGCATGTGAAGATAAGGAGAGAAGAAGGGGGTGGGAGGATTTACTGTTAGACGTTAGGATGTGGAAGACACTCGCCCCATGCAAAGTGGTGAGTTCCGTTGATCACAGCCAATTCAGTAGATAGATACGTCTATATATAGGCAGACTGCTAGAAGTCAAATGATGATAAAGTAAGTCTTAAAAGGAGTCAAGACTACAATAGTGACCATAAAGAAGGCAATCAAGTACATTTGTAAATGATTTTTACGTATAGATATTTCAAAAATTGACTTCTTTTAAATGTCTTAGATGCTTTTAAAACCATATTATTAATGATTTTTTATTTTTTTAATGTATGTGTCCTAGCTGATGCTACCACTAGTCCATATTTCCAAGCCATGGTTGATGCTATCATTGAGGCTAGACCGGGATTAAAAGTCTTGATGTCTAAGTACATATATGCAGGTGAGTTGGATGTAGAGGGCGATGAGCTGCCCTCATAGATATATGAATTCAAGATGATGTGGAAGGAAATGGGTTGCATTGTAATGTGATGGATAGACAAGAATTATAAAGAGATCTATAATTAACTTCTCATTTTTTGTAATGAGGGCACCACATTCTTGAAGGGTATTGACACCTTTGGATAGATTAAGAATGTCGAGTACTTATTCGGTCTCTTAAACGATGATGTTGAGGAGATTGGTGAGGACAACATTGTTTAGTTTGTGACTGACAATGAAGTATCTTATAAGGGTGCAGGGAAGAAGCTAATTGAGGTGGGATCGAACATGGCACACTATATATTTGATATTGGAGGATATTGTGAAGGAGTCATCTGTGGTGTCCTTAGTCGAGGTTATATATAGGCATCTTAGATTACGCACATGTGAGAGCATATCAATGGTTGTGATCTAGTGTGACCTGATCCCACTAGATTTGCCACGCATTTTATTACGTTAGAGAGCTTACAGAGACATCGTCATGAATTAAAATAAAACGTTCTTTCGGAAGTATACATTGATTACATAGCTGACCTACACGACAAAATGTATGAATTTGTGATCTTAACTAAGATAGGTGGTGAGAGAGAGTGTAATACTATTTGTCCGTGATAGAACTTCTAGTTAATGTCTTGCGATTTGGTGGATTACAATAACAAAAATCAAATCGGATATTTGTATGATGCAATAGACAAAGCAAAAATGAAAATAAAAAAGAAATATTCATAGGGTTATAAGAAATAGTGGAACATTATTGATAATAGATGAGCTAAGGCACTTCACCATGCAACAAGTATGTTTTATATGTTTTCATTTAAGTCTTGTAGCAAGGTATTATTAGTTAGATTTCATTTTGGCAAGATTTTTCTTGAACCCAAAGTTGCAATACAACAAACAAGTACGTAATGATACAAAGATTATGCACCATACGTTGTCAGTGATACACCGATTGGTCAGGAGTCCACAAGATAGAACAAAAATGGAAATTGAAGTGAATTGTTTTATTTATTAAATTTTGAAAACCAATTGACTTATTTGTGTTTCATATTGTACTTTAGATGCAAGCAAAAAAGTACTGAATTGGAGTGTATAGAGATCCATATTGATGATACTCATATGACAATGTTTATTTTTTGGTATGTATGATAACATTTGGTACATGTTAAACATTCTTATAAGGATACACACTTGCTATACTACTTGTCTTTTAGTAGTTGAGTGGTAGATTCAAGTCAACAATAGAAGTGGCTAGAATCCACTCGTTGCTATTGCAATTCGGGTATTAAGTCAGAGCGTCAGTTCATCGCAATGTGTGGATTTGGAGCATCTTCAACTTTATACTCACAAAAAAGGAACAACTTTATATACTCATAAAAAGAAACATGATGAAAGAGTGAAAGATTCGAAAATTTTCTCTTCCACTATTAGGTCCATTATAATGTGGTTGAGAATAAAGAACATCAATGAACATCAAAAATATCTGAAGAAAAATTTGTTTGATTTGCAAGTGGTGTGTGTGTGAGCAAAGAGCTGAAGCAACTAGTCAAGGTTTATCATGGAATGTTGATTCGGAATACCTTTTTCAAGAACATTTACTTGTAGTGTACAAGAATGTCACACCACCTCTAGAGTTCGACCCGAATGATGAGCATGGGTCAAATGTGAGTTTGGTAGTGTATTTGATAAGGATGAAAAGATGTAAGAAAAAGGACAAGATACTAAGGTTCTTTGTACAATTTCAGTTTTAGATCTTGTTTAGGCTCTAGCTCCTCATACAGCTTCATAGTGCAGCTCCTGCTACTCAGAAGAGTTCACAAAATAAAGAAATATTTGTAAGCTTCAAATCGTTTGTAGAAGGTCTACTGGCTCAATATTGATCAGGGTACACAAGAAGAAGGGGAGAGTTAGCCTTCTTAATCCTCGTACTTTGGATTCTCTCGGATACTCAATTGAGAATTGTCACTCATGATTGGCCCATATCCATATGCAAATAATAATTCGGCCATCTGACTCAAATCATGCACAGTGTCCTCCACAACAGTTGTGGGAGGAAAATATGGTTGAGTCCTCAAGGGGTTTTGGATAACCTCTTGTTGAATACTCATAAAAAATCTCATTTAATTTCATTGCTGACTTTTACCACTTGAATGTTGTGTTTAGTTCAAATCATTGGTCCCTGCCATAGCTTAACTCTTTTAAAGATCTTCTTTATTATTTATTGACTTTTGTCTTGATGCGTATACATGGACGTGTTCGTTTGTTGAACTGACTATGATCGATGGAACTCACTTTCTTAGCTTGACTAAGGTGTATAGAGATCCATATTGATGATACTCATATGCTTTGGGTTGACTATGGCAAGGAGGTCCCCTCGAGGGGGGGGGGACCCTGGTTGCTGCAGCAACCTGTTGTTGTTGCTGCTACTGTCCTACTGTCCTGCTCTATCCATTGGAAGGGAATCAAGAGGGGGAGGAGGTAGCAAGGGGGGCCGACCCCTTCTTTTGAAGGGGGGCGGGTCCTCTTCTCTAGGAAAAAGGGAGGACGGGGAGAATCGGAGGGAGAGGAGGGGAGGGGGAACATACTAAATGGGGAAGCTCGTTTGTATTCTAGTATCAATCAACTTATTTCATGTAGCTTTACATGATGTCTCATTGTCAATTCATAATTGAACAATGTTCCCATATATTTTTCTACAACATTGTTCATGAAGGTAAATAGATAATTGACATTCTTGATCTGACCAAATACGTCAATACTCTTAAAAAATGTTGTGATGTCAGAATAATAAATAAGAAAGTTTATCATGAATCTCTTTATGATTCATCTCCATCTATCATACATGATTGTGCAACCCCTTTTCCTTCATACCATCTTAAATCTATATATCCGTGTGGATAACTTGTCAACCATTGCGTCCACTCTCAGATGTATTTGGACATCGGGACTTTTAATCCTGATGTAGTTTCACCCAAGGAAGGAAAACTCGGGGGTCGGCCTCGGGTCTATCGGCCCCAAAATTGACCCGGGTCGGTTGGGGTCGCGACCCGGGTCGGGTCGGGGTCGGGAAAAAAATAATAAAAAATTTATTTTAAAATAATAACCGGGTCGGGGGGTCGGAGCCGGGTTGGGGTCGGTCGGCCCAAAAAGTGACCGGGTCGGGCGACCCGGCCGACCGGGTCGCCGACCCGGTATTCCATGGTTTCACCAATAACATCGATCATAGGGCTAGTGACTACATGGGTGAGGACACTTACATCAGGTAAAATAAGACATGTTAACATCCATTCAAAATCTTTCAAGATAAATATGAAAGAAGTTTAGGCTGGATATATCTAGATGAAAAAATCATTTACAAATATGTTTGATCGCCTTTTTTGCTATATATCCATAGTTGTGTCTCTCAGTCGAACTGACTATGATCGACAAAACTCACTATATCAGTATATCTACTTGAGTTAGGTGTGACGCAAGTGTCTTCCACATCTGAACATCGAACAACCCTAGATCCTCTTGCCTTCATTCTTCTTTCTTCATCTTCACAATCGATGCCTTATTTGCTTGCATTGTTCTCTTCACTTGTCTCTCCTCTTCTTCCTCTAAACTTTATCTTTGAACTTTATCCGTCATTGTCAACTAAAGCTTTTCTTAACCTTTTTACTATTTTCAGACATCAGTTTTGTATCTCTTCATCCTAGTGGCTCATCATGCTAACTTGTCTCTCTTCTCATTACGTATTTTCATCTATGCCAACTCCCCCGGTACTTTGCCACATTTCTTCACATCTCCACTAATCTCACAAATATGTTGTTCAAGACAAAAAAATGTCTATGTTCATTTATTTCTTGCACTATTTTTATTTGACTCTCCTTTTATCATCATATAGCAAAAATTCATGTTGTCATCAAATATCACGAAATGCAGGGCATCATGCACCTCGTCCGACATTTTCGCTACACCTAAAAAAGTGGTACTATTGTTGTGTAAATTTTTAAAAATTTTAAGGATAGGGGAATTTGGAAAGTTTAGATGGGGGGGTTGCACCCTTTGGGTATGCTGGGACTTGGGAGTCACCCCTTGGGGGTGCAAGGGGGGGGGGGTTCATTGAGGTTGGTTGGGATTTCTGCACAAATGGGAGGGGGGTGCTGTACCCAGACCTGAAGGGTGAAGACATCATTCACCCCTTGGGGTAACCGTGCATGGGGAGGGGCCAGGGGGGCAAGTGCACCCAAAATCTGTAGGGGTTTGTGGAGGGGAGGGATCGATCGACCAGGGCAGAATCTGTACAGGGTGAGGGTTCTGCCTGGGAGGAGGGAGGACTGGAGGGGGAGTGGGGACCGGGGAAGGGTGGAAGGGGAGGAGGGGATCGCTACACCAGGGAGGGGTGCCGCTGCCACTGTGAAGGGGATGCCAGAGAAGGAGCTGGGGGGGGGGGCAAAATCAGGGGAGGGGAGTGAGGGATCAAAGGGGGTTGGGATAAGGAAGGGGGATTAGGAAATCGAATCAGAATCGGGCCCAGTTCCAGTGTTTCCAGACCCCCAACGAAATTGACTGGATCGGCCAATTCTGATATGATCTTGTGTAATTGGCCGATCTGGCCGATCCAGTCCAATTCCTCTGGGAATCAGTCCCGGATTTGTTCCTTCGGTTGAGGGACTGATCTGATCCAGCAATTGGCCGATCCCAATTCAGATCGCATGATTATGCAAAGTTTGCTCTGTGTTGACACGAGGCAAATGGGAGAAGGCACGAAGCTGGCTGCACGTGGGCTTGCTTGAGGATAGGAAGAGATGGCGGCAGGGAAGGCTGATAGGTTTGAATAGGGAAGATTGGAAAAGTAACCAAACATCAAGGCGGGCTGTGGGTGCTACTATCATGGATTGCAGAATCGGCCGATCCGGATCGGGATCGGCCGATTCTTGGATCGGATCGGTACCCACCGATCCGATTCCAGCCCGAACTACCGATCCAGCTGGGACTCCCGGCTGGATCGGTCTGAATCGACCGGATCGGTCGATCCTGGACCGATCCAGGTGGATCGATCCGGGAATCGGTCGATCCGGACCGATTCCCTAGAACCCGGAAGGGTCCAGAATCGGATCGATTCAGGACCCGATTCCGGACCATTTTCTGGTCCGACCCCCCAATAAGGGGGAGATCGGACCGATTCCTCCTTCCCACCCCTCATTCTCACCCCCCCTTCATCGTCTAGAGCTCCCCCTAGGCCTCTCCCCCCAACAATCCACCTTAAACAGTGGCCGGGTAAATTTAGGGGGGGTCCGATCCCTTCTTCGGTTCTTCCCCCTTCCCTTTACCACCATAAAAATAATAACATATTAATATATTTCACTGTCACTTATACTATCACGTATATAGAAGATTCATATCTATATATATATTATATACTTAATTTTACATAAAGATCTATTTAACTCTTCTCTATCTCTATATATAATAATTTATACCTATATGATAGTTTCTTGAAAGGAACTTACGTTGTATGACATTATTTGATAGAATGTCATCCATATTATTTTTTATTTTTTTAAAATTTTTAATTTATTTCTATGATTTTTTCTGATTTTTTGAGGATTTTTATGATTTAAAAAAATTAAAAAAAATTTCCCCGATCCGGACCGATCCAGGACGCCCTTCTTCCGGAGGATCGGCCGATCCGGACCGATCCGATCCCGATCCGGATCGGATCGGTGGTCACCGATCCCGATCCCGATCCCGATCCCGCGATCCTTGGCTACTATAGTTAAATGAGTTGTGTGTGATAGGTCCGAGTTTAATTTTTATTTACAATTTAAAAATACGGTCAAACATTCAGTCAAATATTTGGACTTTTTAAAAGTTTGTATGATATATATACGGAGCCAAAATTATGGATACTATATAAACTATCAACCCAAGAAATTTAAACAAAGAACAATAAATAAGACACCTTCTTCCAAAATAAATATGCATCACTAAAAGAATTATCTTTCACATGAAAGATAAAAATCACATGTCAGAAGAAGATATAAAAGTCATAAAATAACTTGGTCCAAATACATGCCGTCAATAGTTGAAAAACATGAATAGGAGAGAGATCGATGATTCAGATGGGTTGGATGATCGCCGGACTTCAGTCAGTGAGCTCTCTGGTGGTGGAGTGGGATCCCAGCAGTGTTCGGAGGACATTTAGAAAGATCACCGGACTTCAGATGTGGCAGGGCTCTCTAGCAGCAGAGAGTTTTTGGCAGCACTTTAGACTTTAGACGCCAGTGGGGATCTTCAGTGGTGAGTTCTGGTGCTGACGGGGAGCAGAGGACATCAGGTGCAGTGTGGTTCTTCAGTGATGGGCTCTTTGACGATAGAGAGAGATCCCAATGGTGGAGAAACTAGAGCGATCCCAAAGGACTTGAAGAGGAAGAGGGTTCGGTGCTGGCAGTGGCTGTTTCAAACTTCAACACCAGCAAGGCTCTCAGCCGTAAAGAAGACTCAGAGATGGAGCCTCAGGTTTGTATTTTTTGTCAGGTGCAACCCTGTGAGTGTGAGTCCTCTGGTTAGAAAGGGATTCGTTTATGGGAATGTTAAATGAGAACATGTTTAATATGTTTAAAGGATTAAAGCATGTATAAAACAGTATGTTTAAGTTTAAGACAGCTTCTTCAAAAAAAAAAAGTTTAAGACAGAAACGATCCATTTTTTTTGTTTTATACATATATTTGTTAACTATGGATGAAACACAAGTAGAAGGGCCATTAGAGATGTGTTCTGATAGAGCTGGTTTGACGCCCAAGCATGTATAAAACAGTATGTTTGAGTTTAAGACAGAAACGATCTATTTTTTTGTTTTATACATATATATGTTAACTATGGATGAAACACAAGTAGAGGGGCCATTAGAGATGTGTTCTGATAGAGCTGGTTTGAAGCCCTAACTATGTTGTCTGAGGTGTGAGGTGCTCCAGTCGTGGGGAGGGTTGCCTCGCCTAAGGTGTGGTATATATATTAATATATTTAATAATATATACTTATATGCAACATCATAACTTTCGAAGAAAAACATAAAACAAACAGAAAAACTCACTTCTAGGGACTGCAGGACATCAGATTGTTAGGGCCGCGGGGTGGAGGATTGAGTATTGGAGATTTTGGTACAGGGGAAGGGGATTTTAAGTTGCCGTATCTGGCTTGTACTGGGTCTGGATCCAGGCAAGGAGAGAAATGCCAAGGTGAGGCTAAACTCACTTTGAGGGACTGCAGGACATCAGGATGTTAGGGTCGCGGGGTGGAGGATTGGTATTGAGGTTTTGGGGCAGGGGAACGGGATTTTAAGTTACCATATCCGACTTGTACTTGGTCTGGATCCGGGCTAGGAGAGAAATGCCGGGGCAAGGCTTTTTTGCTTCGCCTTGCCTCAGATAACATATAGCCCTAATCCTGACAAAAACCTACAGGGTGATGCGTGGCTAATAATTGGGTCCATGTGTGGCCTGCCCTAGACCTGTTGGCCAACCCAGCCCATTGCTGCCCCTAAGGTCCAATCAATCACAATTTTTCATTTTGATTTTTGCTTAATTGATAGATTGTGGATACTGCCAAATGTAAGGTGGTGAGCCCCAACAATGTCCTTCCGGGATGTACTTCGTGAAAATGCCCTAGACTTGTAGATTTTGGCTGCACAGCTGAAGACCTATTTCTTTGGAGATGTTTCACCTTGTCCTCGACCATCTGCCTTTTCTTTGTTCACGTTTAAGTATAATCTTTATTCTGGTACTTCAGGTTCAAATTTATTTTTTGTCTTTACTTATATATACATTATTCTGCTCATAGAAATCTGGGATTTTTATCACTTTTTCTTTGTATCAATTTATCATTGTCTGTTTCTCTCTTGTTTTCGTGACATAATGGATTATGAAATTATTACTGTCAGTAATATTTTCTTTTATATCAAATAAAAGTAGAAGTTTGAGATGTATGTAATACTTGGAGAAAAATTATTGTATATATAACGTATGCTTACCCCTAGGAAAGATGGTACTCCATTGCTTTGATCGCCTTGTTAAAAACCATGGATATGCATCCTATATGCTGTCTATTTTGTGGCTCGGCCGCTCGGGGATAACTTTTCCTCCTTCGGTGCAAATTTCAGTCAACTGTTCAACTGTGTCTCGATTTTCTGTCGCCCGAAAGCTTATCAGAGTCCTTCCGTATGGCTCAAGAAATCCGATGTCTTCCCAGTTACCATGAAGCAAAACTTCAAATGTTGGAGGTTAGACGCAGATTGAAGTTGATCTGTTCCAAGTATTCTCAATCCCTTCAGCTTTTGAAATTTCCTTTAATAATTTTGTTCACAGGTGGGTAAGATGTGCTTGTATGCTGCTAGTTCAGCCATCCGAGACATTCAGAAGATTGTTCTTGATCCCAAGTAAGCATTTTAATCGTAGTTATCTTTTAGCGGCAACAGTTCTTGCTCTCTGAAAAACTTGGTTTTCTTGTGTATGTTAGCAAATATAAACAAAGCTTGTGATTTCTGTTGTCTTAAAGAGAGCAGCAACATCCTTCTTATTCGGTGCCATTTGCTTGTTTCATATAGTTCATGAACCGGCCATCACACAAGGTGTTTGTTTGTTTATTGTAATTCTCTTGTTTCAAAATCACTCATTTGAAAACAATTTTGCCGGCTGAGCATGGCTCAGTTGGCGCCGTCCCTGCTCCTGGGGGAGCAGGGCGGGGGTTCGAGCTTCCCGGCGGCCTGCAGCCAGGCACCCCAGGGTGGGGTGACATCCCTCGCCGCCTGCGCGCACAGCAGGCATTGGGCCAATGCGGCCAGTGACCAAAAAAAAGAAAACAAAGGTTCCTTTTAGATTTTCAAACGAGAGTTCTTGTTTTGTTTAACTTTGTAGAAGACATGAAAAATAAAGTAAGGGATCACATAATTTAAGATGATTTTACAACTATAGCATTTTCTTGTTTTACAAAATAAACAAGTGCACCACTTTGCAGAATTTTACGATGAAACAAACAAACAAACCCTAGTTGCATATGGGGCGTAAAATTGTATGGGATGCTTCCCGAGTTCCCGTATCTACATGCATGTTTACTTCGTTTCTCCATTTGCCGGCAGGCTTTCTTCACAAGTCATGCTGGAGGACAGAAACATGACCGCAGCTGTTTCTGAAAACTTGGAGAGGATGGCAAAGCGAAACCAAGTTGCATGCATTTGAAGAATGCTCATTGTGTGTGTACGTTGTAATATCTTTATTGACCTTCAAAGTTGTATATATTACAAGTTACTTGACAGAAAATGAAAGAAAATGTTTTTATCTGAGAGGAAGGGCGTACGCACAGCGCAAATCTGTGTTATTGTCTCTTCTACCCCGCACAAAGCTTGACTTTTTAAGGCCGTCAGTAATTTCAGTGAAGGGGAGTATAAATAGGAGGAAATGTTTTCCTGACAGAACGATATGCAAGAGAACGATATGCAAATGCAAGAATGTTTCATTTTGCTTATCAAATTTAAATTGTAAGGGCAGCTTGACATTTACTCTACATATTTGTGAAGGGCCCAATTAGATGTACTGATGTAGCTCTTGTATGTAGTCTGGTGAAGGAATTGTTGTGGGTGACATGTTGTATGTTATAATCAATCATGGTATTATTTAGTGTTTTTTCATATATAATGTTGTGTATGGTATATATGGTTCCATGGAATGTGAGGTCGCGACCCGGTCAGTTTTTGGGCCGATTGACTAGGTCCCGACCCCGACCCCGTAGGTGTTTTAAAATTTTTATTTTTTTATTTTTTAGTGTGACTCTGGCCAATCTTGACTTGACCCGGGTCTCGACCCCAGTCGACTCAGGTCAGTTTGGACCCAACTGACTCGGTCTCAACTCTCGACTCCACCTATCTTGTATGGTTCTGCCCCTGATCTAATTTTAAATTAATTTATTATTATTTATTATTTTAACCTGGTTCAGTTTGAACTCAAATGATTTGCTTCCGACCCCGACCTCGCCTGCTTTGGTGCCTTCCTGTCCTGCGCTCGTAACGCCGTAACGGACATCACCGCCTCTTCCAGGTGGCAATTTGCAGTCTCGAACCGTGCCCGTCTTGTCAGGGCGGTGTTCCTATGCGTGCAAGCCACTACACCACTGTTCAAAAAAAAAGTATCTGCTGATCATAAGCTGTTGCAGGGTGTTAACGTTAGAAAATGACTAACAGTGATTAAAATGAACTTTAATTGATTAACAAAACTCATTTACTGATTTGTGCTCGACAATTGAAAGCGGTGTATTCATTAAATTGATTGATGGAGTTTATCTTTACTTCTATTTTATTGTTTGTGTACTTTTAAATCATATTTTAGTTACTAGTCATATACGTAATACATAAATAATGTAATAAATTGACGTGGCTACCCCTAACATTATCCAATCGCCGGAAAAGAAAAACAGTTTCTTCAGCGGTCTAGTATGATCAAGAGAAAATCCCATGTCCTAAGAGGTACAGATGGTTCCGCACGTGACGGTTAGATGTTGCATGGGCAAGATCACCAGTCATTCGATCCATTCATCTACTTGCACTATAGTTTTGGTGACTTTATTATTTTAATATATAGTAACTTTATTAGTTCATCAAAAATAGCTTTGCAGGGAGTAAGAAGAATCCTTTGAAACTTACGTTCTCCATGATCAAAATAAATGTAGGACTTCCATCGCGTAGTTATGTAAATTGTAAACTAAGCTTACCAGTAGCACGTCTGGTAAAAAGTGAGTTTTGAACATAAAAATAATCTTACCGTGAAAATAAGATTGAAAACAAAGTGCAACTAGGAACCGAGAAATATATATGACCTCGAAGACAAGTATACATACATACATATATATATATATATATATACCTATCATGACCGAGCGTCGCTCGGTTGGCACGACCTCGCGCAGGGGGGCGCGAGGTCGGGGCTTCGCCTCCCGGCGGCTGCAGGCCGGGCGCCCCCATGGGGGGGGCGACTTGTGGGGTTCGACGGATGTCGAACCCTCGCCACCCGCGCGCACAGCAGGTCTTCGGCCATCCGGGCCAAGTGACCAAAAAAAAAAAGACTCTCCAAGGGTATATAGGCAAATTTTAGTTGCCTATATACACTTTTCTTTTCTTTCTTATTTCGGAGAAAGGAAGTTTATTGATAGAAGAGGAAAGGAACCGGAAGACTAGTAGGTTTTCTGGACATCAACATACTTGTGAGCCTATCAATAGAGCTGTTTGAATTGAACGCGGTGGAGTGGCCTGGCTCTGGAATCTGACATGCAAAAACAACCTAGTATGAACTGAAACCAAGATACAAACATAATATAAATGCAAATCAAGATACACCTGCCGCTGGCAAAGATATGAAGATCGAACAATATTATTACCATGGATTGGTAGCGAAGTTAGCCTTGCACTCATATGTAGGGAAGACATGTCTTATCCAAGACAACTTCACCTCAAACAAGAGTGGCTAACGAGGAGGCGGACCGAGAAAAAAACAATTAAGAAGTTCATGGCAAGAATAGTTGACAAAAGCGTCCGCTACTTTGTTACCTTCTCGAACCACTTGACAGACGGAGATATCCTTAACCTGCTGGAGGGTTTTGGTGGTGCTTCTCCCAAGGCATGAGGATCCAAGAAAAGTATTTTTTGAGAGTTTTTTTAAATAACGTAGTTTTTTATATAAAAGTAACGCGGTAAAATTTTAAATTGCAGAATTAACGTAGTTTGACGAAAGTTGGAGTTTCAAACTCCGACTTATGAAGAACTCGGACAATAATACACCAACTTTTTCATAAAATAAAGTCGGTATTTTTTGAAACGACTTAAAAGTCGGATGAGATAAAGTAGGAATATTGTATTCCGACTTTGCATGCAAGTCGGAGTTCCCCCCAGAGCCGGGCTTCTGGGAGCCAAGTCGGGGCTTTTCTCCGACTTTAAAGTAAGAGTTTAGAACTCCGACTTTGAATATAAGTCGGAGTTTAGAACTCCGACTTGGAGCCTCCCAGAAAGTCCCCCTGAGCCGGGCTTCTGGGAACCAAGTTGAGGCTTTTCCCCGACTTTAAAGTCGGAGTTCAGAACTCCGACTTTGCATATGAATCTGAGTTTAGAACTTCGACTCGGAGCCTCCCAAAAAGCCCCCCAGAGCCGGGCTTCTGGGAGCCAAGTCGAGGCTTTTCCCCGACTTTAAGGTCGGAGTTCAGAACTCCGACTTTGCATATAAGTCGGAGTTTAGAACTCCGACTTGGAGCCTCCCAGAAAGCCCCCCAGAGCCGGGCTTCTGGGAGCCAAGTCGGGGCTTTTCCCCGACTTTAAAGTAAGAGTTCAGAACTCCGACTTTGCATATAAGTCGGAGTTTAGAACTTCGACTTGGAGCCTCCTAGAAAGCTCCTCAGAGCCGGGCTTCTGGGAGCCAAGTAGAGGCTTTTCCCCGACTTTAAAGTCGGAGTTCAGAACTCCGACTTTGCATATAAGTCGGAGTTCAGAACTCCGACTTTCACAGAAAGTCGGACTCTTACAGTCAGACTTTATGGCAGCTAAAATTAAAAAAAAAAAAACATCTCTGGTGTTGTACACCTATACAAAGTTATGTACACCCATACAAAATGCCATACAATAAACATGTCCATCATACATACACACGTTTATACCAATAAACTTGTCCATGTTGTACACACACCATGTAAATTCATCCATCCCTGTGTAGATCCATCTATCCCTACAATCTGCCATACAATACAAAGTGTGACATACAAAAAAACATTCATATCACATTTCCATCTCACCCATCCATACAAAATAACAAAAAAAGGCCACCTAAGAGATATCCATACAAATAACAAAAAACATCTATACAAATCAAGTCCATCCAAAGATATATCCATACAAAGTGACAAAAAACATCCATACAAATCAGATCCATTCACTTTCGACGTTTTACAGCAGTTTTTTTTCCTACGAACAAGTCGTTGTCGCCGTTCTTGTTCTTCTTCTTCCTCTTCTTCCTCTAGACTATGATACCGAGCAGGATCTATTGGAACCTGTTTTCGTCCACGGCTTGGACGAACTGGAGCTGGTGGTGTATTCCCATCAAGTACCGTGGATTGTTGTGTTCCCCGAGGATCCATAGGCATACTTTGACGTGGCTCTTGTGTCGATGTGCTCGGGCCACCCGGTCTGCTCCAAGCAAAAGGAGGTTGACTTTATGGCCCGATAGGAGAATGCATCGGATTTGGTGCCAGTTCATACGTTGAAAATTTAAACCGAAGCTTTCGATGATGATCTTCTTGTAACTTCAAATTTTCCATTTTTGTTTCTTCATATTGATAAACATTCCTTGTCACCAACAATTTTTGTATTTCATGATGTTCTTTAAGTTATAAAAAATCAAACAAAACATTAATTAACATAAGAACTATAAGGTTAAATTCACATATTACTAATAGAATTGCATCTTTCTCACCAATTCTCGCTCCACCGCTCCCCTTGGGTAGAATTGAGTCGGAGGCTCTGGAGCATTTTGACCTAGATATGGAATGGTATGATTCTCATACCATTGACTGTAAGCTCCACTTCCTCCGGTTGGACATTATCGAGAACTCTATACACGTGAGCCATTCGATTATTCCACTATGTGATGTACCTATCGTACTCTACTATCCAATCCATGTACCAACGTCCTCGGCTGTCCCTCATTTGATACTGTTCTCGGGGGGGTGGCTCAGTTTGAATGTGCCCAAATTGTCTGAGTACTCTCTCAGGCGCATGCACTTCCATAACTGAGCAGCATATTAAAGGAACAGAAGCCAACCAAATAGCCGGATTCTCAAGACATACCTCCGGCACGGACGCCATGACATCATGGTTGTATGTCTCTCATATGATCTACAATGATGAAAACAGAAGAACATTAGTTCAGGATGTAAACATTAACCATGACCTACATATGGAATTATTTAGCTCATACCTGACTAATCTCACCCACATCAATTTCATTTTTATAAAAGAGCAATGTGTACTTATGTTGTGGCCGATCCTCCACCCGATTCCATCTGCATCCAACTGGAAGAGGTTGGTTTCCTAGTTCAATAGGACGTGGGACGTGAGGCCGGCCAACATGTAGTTGCTCCTAACTCCATAGCTGTTTCAAAAATTGAGTGTTCAAATAAAATTATTGGATAAATTTGTAATAGTATAAATCGAATTGAAGATACTAACATGCAAAATATGAAGACAACCCCCGATCCGGTTACGAGTTGCAGAAGTAGCCGAACATAGTTGGTGGTATAGAAAACCTAATACCGCACTGCCCCAAGAAAATCTCCCTGAGAGATCTATGTCCTCCATGAAGAATAGATACTGCATATGCACCTCATTGCCCGACGTGTCGGGTATTAGAACACACCTGATTAACATTAGCATAAGTGCCCTACTATGATATAAACAAATATTCAAAGACTCCTCACTATCATCATCTGGTAACTCATTGGCGTGATGACCAAATATGTTAAATAGATAAAGTAATCTCAAGGTGCTCTTGCTTTGGCCCATATCTGCATCGATTGGTGTAACACCTAGGTACCTCTGGCAGACATGCACCCAATCTGTAAACACTAGTGACGGAACTCGTATACGAGTAATGACTGCATGGCCGTCTACACGTAGTCCCATGAGTATAGTCACATCCTGTAGTGTAATAGTCATCTCACCCCGAGGTAGATGAAATGTAGACGTCTCTGGACGCCATCGCTCCACAAGAGCGGTGATAAGCTGTTGGTTTAATGGAATCCAACGAAGAAATGTAACGTAAAAAAATGGCCCTACGTAAAAACTCTAAGACATGGCGATTGTCAATGGGCCATGCTGACAACTGGCGAAAATATGAAACTAATAAAAGTAGTGTGGTGCCTTGTAAAATACAAGTGAAACACATGTTACAAGACACATAAAAATTCATCCATCTATGTAAAGAAAAAATTATCAATTTTCATGGTTATACCTCAGGTCTCGCCGAACGTTGGTGACCCTGATCACTTAGAAGAGAAGGGTCATGGGGCTCCATCCCTGCATACATGAGTACATTAGTTAACAGGTAAGCAAACATTTAGAATATTTCAAAAGAATTTGCAAACAAAATTTGTAAGTACATATTGAGGTCGCCTAGAGCATGTCTTTCGATTGTGTCCATGTTGTTTACAAATAGAACATTGATTTCTTTGTTTATTGGATTGACGATCCATAACCATAGGAAACCTTTTGTTTCGTGGTCTTCCAGACCTTCTAACGTGAGATGGAGGCAACAAAGGTATCACATTGTGTTGCGTGTTAAATTCTGACCAATGCTGTGAATCAAGAACAATGTGAAATTCACTTTGGTATGTCAAATGATAACAAGCACTAATATACCAATTAGAAACATATGTGTACGGATCCCAATTAACAGACCCAATGACACACGTTGCATGTTTACGAAGAAAATGTTTCATAAGGGGCTCAGAACAAGTGCATTTAACACTATCTCGTTGTACATCAACTCGGAATGCACGGCCGTAATTGTCATTGACATCCCACTCAGTCGCATTTACTCTAGCTTGAATGATTATTTCTCTACTGTGCTCATTCATTTGTGACAACATCTTTTCAAACTTAGGTGTAAGGATTTGTTTCAATATTCATCCCAATTGTATGGCGTTGGAAGAACATGAGCCTAAGCCGATGATAAGTCATATGGACAAGAGCATGAATTGGTAATCCCCTGGCAACTTTCAACACACTGTTAAAACATTCAGAATAATTCGTCGTCATTATCCCAAATCGTTTACCGTTGGTATCACAAGCCAATGCCCAATATTCCGGATTTACTTGTAGCAACCAATCATAGGCCTCAAGACATATTAATTGTATATCAGTCATGCGTTTGTTAAAGTCTAACATGTTATAAGCCTGACCAGCATTATACATCCTCTTGAATAGATCTCTTCCAGTGAAATGTGATTGAAAATTTTGTCTGTAATGTCTATGACAATAACGGTGAGCTGCCAATGGAAACCACTTTTCAACTGCTTTCTTAATACTAAGGTGTCTATCTGAAATGAAACACACCTAATGTCGCCAATCTCTAATACAATGAATTAACGTATACATCTTCTCAAAAAACCACGACCATGAACGGTCATTTTCACTTTTTACGATTGCAAAGGCAATTGGAAATAATTCCTAGTCCGCATCTATACCGCAGGCAACTAATAGAGTACCATGGTATTTTCCATGTAGAAATGTTCCATCGACGCTAATAACTGGTCTACAAAAATGCCATCCTTCAATGCAAGGTGAGAATGACCAAAAAAAATACAACAATTGAGTACTGTCACCCTCACATAAATAATGACAAATCGTTCCGGGCATACTCAACTTTACAGCTTCCATATACCTCAACAAGTGAGTATAAGAGCTTTCCCAATCTCCAAAAAGTTTTTAAAAACTTTTTGGTGACCATTCCAAGCTTTGTGATACGATGGTCTTATGTCGTATTTCAATTGCACCATATCCCTGATTTCTCTTGGCATGATGTTTAAACGAGCCCGAACAATGGGCATAATTAAACGAGCTATTGTCGCGAAACCCAATTGTTTGTGGGTTGTATTCTGACTAGGAGTTCTACAACTATGACTCTCAATGAACTTCATTATTTTCCATAAATCACCAACTCTTTTACTTATTGACGCGTGTAATCTCCACTGACATCCCTGCTCCTTTTGGTGACATATTAATGTCAAGAGAGACTTGATTGATCTATCAGTACGGTATTGAACGTTGCGCTTCACTGACCACTGAGATATGACATGAATTACATCCTCTTTAGAAGTAAAAATATCTCCTTCTGCTATATTCTCCACATTTTCCCCTTCACCTCTAACTACGGGTGCCATATCTTCGCATTCAGAATCACGTTCCTCATCATCCACGAAGTGCTTATTGGTAACCGCATTGTTTATCCAACTTATATCTTCAGCATCGTGAAATTCATCAACAAATGATATACTGTTAACCATTTCAGAAGTGATGTTATCATTGTCACTTGATGAGTCGTCATATACTTCTTATAACTCATATTGTTCATTCATATCAATTTCACTTTGAGATTGTGTTCTTCCGACATTGATATATTGTGATAACAATTGACTCATCGTCGGTTGATTTTATGTGTATGGATCCCAACTTTCACGGTGACCATGTGTAACGTATGATGGGTAATTACTCCTATTGTTTTCATCCTCTCATGACATCCTTCTAATATATTTTAACTGAGTTATAATGGAAGTTGTCAAAATCATCTGACTCAAACAACATGGACGGATGAAAGTGAACAGAATATATTTAATCCGATGGACGAAAAATACTCCGACTAGCTACTTCATAAATAGTTATGTCCAAATAGACCAAAATCTTCTTTCGCACGTTAGTAAGGGATCGAAATCCAAATCCAAATCCAAGTCTAAAGTTGGTCGAGTCCAATATGTAAAACCTAAGCAAATCAATTCAAGCATAGGTGCCAAACAAAATCAAGCAAAATTATATGCAATTTTCTAAAACTGGGACCAAGCCAACCTAACCAAAATATTAATCTACTTTGATTTTTTTCAACTAAACACAATGAGCTATATAATTCAATCTACTGAAAACATAGATATCTACATGGCAAAATTTTTAGATCTTGTTTTTCAAATCAATTCAAGCATACGTGCTAAACGAAATATAGCTAAGTTCTATGCGATTTCAAAAATTCAGATTTTTCACCTCTTCAATCATCCGCGTGGATGCAACAGGGTGGGATGTCGCCGCCGGTGGATGCACCGGTGAGGTCGCCACCGCCGCCGGTGACTGAGCTCGCTGCCGTCGGTGAGGAGCGAGGTCGCCGCCGCCGCTCAAACCCTTGGAAGAATGAGGCCGCCGCCACCGCCGTCGGAGAAGGAGCCGGTGCCGTCGCCACCACCGGAGAGAAAAAATGAGCTGCCACCGCCGCCGTTAGAGAGGAACAAGGAGAGCCGCCGCCGGAGAGGAATGGTGAAGCCGCAGGTAAAAACGCACAACTAGGGTAAGAACGGGTGAGGGGCATGGTAAAAGGTAAATAAAAGTTGGATTTTTTTAGTCTGACTTTCAAAATTGACCGGCCGATTGTCCGACTTCTTCATAAGTCGGAGTTTGAAACTTCGACTTTCGTCAAACTACGTTAGTTCTGCAATTTAAAGTTTTACCGCGTTACTTTTATAAAAAAATAAAAACTATGTTATTTAAAAAAAACTCGTATTTTCTGTAATTAAGTCAGAGACCTCATGTTGAAAGCAGATCTCTAAACCTATTAAGGTGTTTGGTTGCACAACAAATTTTTATATACTCTTGTGATAAAAAATTATATTAAAACAAAGTGAGTTAATCAAAAGTGCACAACAAATTTTTATACACTTTCATGATAATAAGTTGTATTAAAATAAAGTGTGAGTTAATCAATGGCATAAAATTATCAACTTTGAGAAGATATGATAAAAAAAAGAGTGGATACCATATATGATCGAACAAAGTGGGGGATCACAAGCTAAAAAACATAAAATTGTAATGGTTGTCAAACACCTCTTTTAACAAGTTTTGTTACAAAAACATAAACTAGTAACAAGAACCCAATTGATCATTTTAACAACTATGCTGTAAATGTGACTAAAGAATGTTACTTTAGAAAAATGTGAGCAAATAAAGCACAAGAAGTCATAAGAAAATCGCCACAGTTGTTTATGAGGATGGCAACACCTGCAGAGTCACTTGGATTTTCACAAGTGAAGCCATCATTAGTTGAGTTTAACTTTACCTTTTAGCATGGTTTGCAGAATCGGTGGAATCGGACCGATTCTGACCGATTCCGGAATCGGATCGGTGTTCCATGTGGAAGGACCGATTCCGGTATGAATTCCGCGGAATCGGTCGGAATTGATAGGAATCGGTCGATCCTGATCGATTCGTCGGAAGACCGGATTCTGTGGACCAGTTCGATTCCCAGTTCGATTCTGGACCGGGAATTGAACCGATTCCGGCCCTTTTAGGACCGGAATCGACCGCCGCGGTCGATTCCGACGATCCCGCGGCGGCTCCATTCGCTTCTGGCGATTTCCAGGCGATTTCATCGTCGATCCTTGCTCGGCCGCGACAATTCCAGCGATTCCATCATCGATCCCAGCTCCCAGCACCGATTCTGCGGCGATTCCAACGATTCCAGCACCGATTCCGGCGATTCCTACATTGTACGATGTCATGGACCGCGCAAAATTGAAAATAAAAGAAAAAAATCCCAGAGGTTACAAAAAGTGGTGGAAGATCATAGATGACCGATGGGTCAAGACCTTGCACCACGATATCCATGCTGCAGGTTAGTTGGTTAAAAAAATATTTTTACTGAATAATTATCTTATTCATAATGTTAACTAATAAAATCTTGTAGGATATTTTTTGAACCCCCGCATCCAATATGGAGGACAGGTAGTGAACGACAACGAGGTGATGCGGGGTACACTTGCTGTTATTCAGCGTTTGTGCCGATCTCAGCAGGACATGATAGAGGCTGAGATGGAAGTAAGTTAGAGTTTATTCAATACTTTGGAGTAGCCTTACCAGGCAACTAATTTTTTTATAATTTTTTAGATGCAGAAGTATAAGATGAGGGTCGGCGTATACTCAGATGCTGATCTGAAGTATTCAGTTGATAAAGTGTCACCTGGTATAGTAATAGCTTGATGAAGATTTTATTTTCTTTTCATATAAGTTATGGAAGATGATTGGCTAATTGTTTACCTTTTCTCTTCTTTTTTTCTTGCAGCTGAGTGGTGGGTTCAGGTGAACACCAGGAGTGGATGGAATCCACTTGCTGCCATCGGTATCAGGATACTCAGCCAGAGCACTAGTTCCTCCCATTGTGAGAGGAACTGGAGTACATTCAACCTGATACATACGAAAAGGAGGAACAGGTTGACCTCAGACCGGCTGGAGAAGCTGGTCTTCTGTCATTACAACATGAGGCTGCGCATCAAGAATATCAAGGATCGACAGAAGATCAGTGAGGAGCGATTTGCACGATTCGCAGGTGGTCCATACGAGCAGAGGCATTCCTCCGCCACACCACCACCTGAGGAGGTGGACATGGATCAGATATTCCAGGTAGGGGTGGGCATGGTTCGGTTTGGTCCGGTTTGGACCATTTTTTTTCCAAATCGAACCAAACCGAATCACCTTCCAAACCGAACTGAACTAAACCGAATCAATTTGGTTTGGTTCGGTTTGGTTCGGTTTGGTTCAGTTTAAACCGAAAATAAATAAAAATATTTAAATTATTTTTTGTTTACATATATATACTAATTTTTATGTTAAAAATAATAGAAATAAATATTATTTTATTATAAAATTTATAAAAGTATCATTTTTATTAATACTATAATAGTTTTTTATATTTTTTTGATTCAATCAGTTTAAACGGTTTGATTTGGTTTAAATCGGTTTGGAGATTTTCCAAACCGAACCAAACCGAAAGGGGGTCCAAACCGAACCAAACCGAACCGAATGGGCTGGTTCGGTTTGGTTTCTCGGTTTGAACCGTTTTGTGCCCACCCCTAATTCCAAGAGGAGCATGCACTTGCCTCCTGGATAGAGGAGAGGGAAGCCAGGGATCATGCAGCTGAGTTTGATCCCGATGACCGTGCATGGGCTGAAGGAGAGTTAGATGGTATTGAAGCCGAGGAGGATGCTCCAGCTCCACCACCACCTACTTCTCAGGCTTAGGCAGGGCCTTCTTCTGCCCTAGCAGCTATGGAGCAGCCACCTGCAGCTTTAGCCCCAGCTCCAGTCCCAACCGCCGCTACCCAACCCATTCCCAATCCGGGGAAAACGAAAACAAGTGATTGCACGAAAAATGGGAGGATTTGCAAAGTTGAAAAAACTTTGGGTTCTGGTACTTCAGAGATGGCTAAAGAGGTGAAGAGAAGAAAGCTAGAGGTCAGGCATCCTGTCAACCCAGATGATAGCACGCAGGCTCCTTCTCACTCCTTAGTTGTTGATGATGAGGAGGAGTGCATACCAGCGACGCAACCATCAGCAGCAGCCGAGTCTCCTGATTCACGGCATCCAAAGCCGTATTACGCGCTGGATGAGCAGACACCTGATTCTTATATACAGGAGCCACTGTATCCAGCATTTGGCCAGGCTGACCAGCAGTGGATTACACCACTAGCTCCACCTTCCTCTGCTTACGTCCCGGTCGTCCCACAGTCCGATCCGTACGACCTTGATAGCATGGCATCGGCATTATTTTCATATGGATATGGTCCCAGACAGTATACAAGACTGAGCACGAGGGGGGAGCATTGAGAGTAGCAGGGAGAGGAGGAAGAGCAATATCTATATCATAGATATTGATAGTAGATTGATATGATGTAAATGTATATTTTTTTTCATGATGTATCAACTCTTTGATTTTTGAATCAATGGAATATGTACTTAACTTCAAGTGGAGTTCATTAGTATTTATTCGATGTGGTCATGTGGATGAATGCTAATCTTATTTTTAAAATTTTTTCTAACTCATTTACTATTTTTTAGAATTTTTCTGAATTTTTTGACGAAAAAAATTCAAAAAAAAAACCCGATTCTGACCGATTCCGGAATCGATTCCCTTTCCAGGAATCGGCCGATTCCGGGAATTGAAATCGAAATCGGTTCCGATTCTGATTCCAGAATCCTTGCCTTTTAGAGAAGGGCACCAACAACACTAGCATACAAGAGAGGGGGAGTGGGCTAGGTGTCTTCAATGCTTGGTAATCTCATCATCTTGCATTTTTAAGTTGGTAAGGAAGCACTTTCAAAATGATGAAGGCATGCCAAGTCCCTTATGAGAGTTTGAAATATGATGCTTTTTTTGCTGTCTTGCTTTCCATTGTACCTGGACTTACACTAGTCTTTCCAAAAAATAAAGATTCAAAGGTAGGTATGATATGCAATAAAAATGAGAAGATAGACAAACCTGGCTGTGGATATGACAAAGCCAAGAATATGCTCAAAAGGGTGTAAAAATAGTAGGAAATTTTAAAATGTTACTAAAATGATTTCACCGAAATTTTTTTATCACTAAAAATCAAAATATAATTCGAGAGTTTCAATATAAGGATTAAAGTAACAAGAACATTTAGAAGCAAGATTAAAGCCAATCAATTGCACATAAAATCAAGAGAGTTTATTATGGATGGCTCTATAAAGAAAGATAGATATTTTTTTTTTTTGGAAAAAGATAGGAGTGCCAGATGAGTTTTGACATGTTGAGGGGGGGGGGGGGAGATTGAGTCTGATAGCAAGCCAAGCAAATTTAATGGTGAAAGAGCCATAGGAATTGGGAGTCCAAAGAAGTCTATATTGATCTCAAGAGGAGATAAGACAAGCAAGGAGATTGGTGATCAAGGATTTAGAGTCAAGGGGAAGAGCTTGAAGAAGAAAAGATTGGTTAACATAAAAGTCACAGATGGCCCAATGGTGGAAAGGAGAAAGAGAGAGCCAAAGATCATTAAACAGAAGATTACGTAACATTTCTAGGCCAAACCAATCATCAAGCAGAAAACCCACTTTACCATCTCCAACAAGACACCTAGTGCTGTTAAGAGCGATATTCATATGCTTTAAAACCATTTCCTAGTGAGAAGAGCCAGGAGAGAAAGTGGAGAAGTGGTATTTTTTAAGGTACACTATTCACATAATTACCCTAGATGCCATGCATGCCTATGGTTTTTTTACATATCTTCACTTTAAAAGCATAGCTAAGGTTCAATAAGGATCTCACTCCAACACCACCCTCCTCGATTGGTCCAAAGAGGTGTTTTCAGGCAGTCTAATGTCTGCGAGGCAGTAGAAGAGGAGCCCCAAAAGAAGCTAGCAAAAGTTCTTTCTAAAGAGTACAAAACGCTTTTGAGGGATAGAGTATAAGAAGAGTGTGGAAGGGAATAGAAAACATAACATGCTTTATGAGAATGAGACAACCATCTTGAGAGAGAATTTTGAATTTCTAATTTTGCAGTTTGGTGCAAATTTTGTCTAATAAAGGCTGAAAGTAAGAGGACTTAGAGTCACCTTTGTAGATGGGAGCACCCAAATATAAGATCGGAAACAATTTATGGGGAATAAAGGTATGCCTAGAAACTTGGTTAGTTCTTTGAAGAGAGGCATTGTTTGAAATATAGAAGGAACATTTGTCAAGAGTGACTATTTGCCTAGAGAATAAAATTGTTGAGCTTAATGAAAGACAAATCTATGCAAAGAAACAAAGAAGCCATTAGTGAAAATATTGTCATTGGTAAGCAATAAATGAGAAACTAAAGGGCTAACAATTAAAGTGGTATAGGGAGATATGTTATTCAGATTGAGAAAAGATCAAAGGCCTCTACTAAAGACCTCCTCTGCCATGATAAATAGACTTGGGGAAAGCCTTGTTTGAGGTCCCTAGATGATTTATAAAAGCCATCTAAAGTGTCATTAAAAATCGTTGAACCAACACTTAGTAACAAGACATTTAATAATACTGATCCATTGAGATGAAAAACCATAATGCAAAAGGACACCAAATAAAAATTCCAATCAAGATGCCCATAAGTTTTCATCATGTCCAATTTAAGAATAATATTACAACCTCCAACCTTTTTAGAAATGCTATGTCTGAGCTTATGAGAAAGACACTATCACTTATCTCTCCACCATTGACAAATGCACCTTGAAGAGGGGAAATAATGAAGGGAAGTAGAGTAGAGAGTCTCATTCGCATTTTAACAACAATAACTTTGTAAGCAAAGTTGCTAAGACTAATGGGCCTAAAATCTTCAACAGTAAAGGTGGTATCACCTTTGGGTGAGCATCGAGTATTTGGATGTGAGAACTCTAGGAAGGGCACTATGATTGAAAAAGTCATTCTTGTATCAAAGAGAATCATTAGCAATAATGTCCCAATATGATGTATGAAAAATACCGAAGAATCCATCTGGGCTAGGAGCATTATCTTGGTAAAGCAAGAAAACTGGCTCTTTTATCTTCTCTATGGTCGATTCGGAGGTGAGACTAATAATATCCTAGTCATAAACAATGTGAGAGATATATTGCAAAAAGCCAAGATCATTAAAAATTTGTGGATCAAAAGAGAATAAGGTACTACAATAATCTACTACCATAGAAAGAAGTTCTTCCTAGTTGGTGACTTCATCTCCATGATCATTACAATTTTTTTTTTGCGCCAACCAATTCACAAGAGAGTAGAAAAATGGTGTTTTAATCACCTTTCTCAATTCATTTAAAATGGGATTTTTGGCTCAAATAAATTTCTTCTTTAAGCAAGCATTCTCTTAACCTATCATTAACAACTTTTATAGCATAGTAAGTGTCACCATTTAATTAAAAGCAGCTAAAATTTGATGGTGCAAGGCATCCTCTTCAGCTTGAGAATGATGATTATAATTATTCTCAAACACTTTCGTCTCCAAGACTTGAGGGTTGTCCTGAGTCTTGAGTTTGCCATAAAATTTAAAGAGAGAAGAAGCATTGTAAGGCTGATTCTAACAATTTTTAACCATATGAAAAAAATAAGCATGCCTATTCCACATGTTCATAAAGTTGAAGTGACCTTTATAAGTGGAGGAGGTAGGGGCAAAAGAAGGCAAGTAAAGGATTGTGATCAAAGTTAACATGATTAATGTGTTTAATAGCACAAGAAAAAGTAGAATGCTAAGCAGTGTTATCCAAACATTTGTCCAATTTAGCCCCGATCGTTCAAGGAAGGCTTGACAATTTAGCCAAGTGTAAGAGGGAATAATGTAACCAAGATATGAAAGATTAGCCTCAAGCAAAAACCCGTAGAAGGCACTGATGATGTGTTGGTTGGGTGGGATGCCACCAACCTTTTAATGTGAGAAAATCACTGAGTTAGAGTCCCCAATAACAATCTACGGATCCTTATATGCCCAGTGGCTAGGTCATTGAACATCATGTATCTTTCACGAAAATGACAACTAGTATAAACAATCGTGATAAAACAAAGATGCATGCCATTGATATGAAGTGTAATGTGATTTTGGTTGAATGAATGACTTTAGCATAGATGGAAATACTATGAAATAACCAAACCTTACAAATATATTGACCAAAGGAATGAAAGTTTGGGAGTCCAAATTGGTGGAGATCCTAAGAAGAAGAGAATTGTCTATCATAAGTTCCAACACACTAGCAATGTGAATTTTATGTATTCTGCAAGTGAAGTAAATCTATGGAGAGAAGGGGTGCTACCAACTCCCCTAATATTCTAGATGAAGAAATTAATCATTAGATACACCTTTTTTCTTTCTTCCTTGAGTGACCATTTTGGTTGGTCTGCTTTGTTCGATGGTAGTGAAATTAGGAGGAGTGTTTTCCACAATCAACATGCATTCAAGGTTACCTTGATCATGGTCATTGAAAAATGCTAGGTTGAACTAGAGAATGTCAAGATTAGAATGATCCATATTGCTTAAAGAGCTGGTTTCAACATTAAGATCTTGCACAGAATGACTATTCATCACAAATTAAGAGAGGAAGACATGATGTTATCAGAAAAAAATAAGATTATGATACGAGATTTAAAAAATCACATTATTAACAATAGGAGCTAAACTATTAACTAGGGATGAGTGCATAGAAGGTAAAACAACATCATCAAGTAAGTATTAGCATTAGAATTAGCAGGGGTTACGCTAACTGGTTCAAGTGTATGCAAAGAAAGAATATAATAGAAATGTATGCCCGGTAAGTCAATCATATTTGATATAATTTGACATTTTTTAAACATCTTATTTAATTAATTGACATATTTTTATTACTTTGTATTAATTAAATATGTATATTATAATAAAATTATTGATCGCATGTAATGATCATTGAATCATGATAATGAAACTATTTATCTAGAGGTATATGATTTAAATATTCCTAATTTTACGATCATTAAAATGGGGTATTAAAGATTTGAATAAATTAGAGAATGTAATATCTTATTATAATATAAGAATGACTGATCTCAATGATCATTAGTGTGGAGATATCGAGATACACTTACATGTGCTTAATAGTGAAATAAACTCTCCATATCAAATTGAAGGGTAGATGTGAAGAGGTAAAACCCACAATTTTTTAAGGGTACTTCTTAAATGATTAGTGGCAATATATATACATTAGTCGATGAGTTTGATATTTGTATTTTAATATTTATAAGTGTCTATATATTTTTAAATTAGAACATAAATGGGTAATAATACAAATGTAATAAGTTATATGTTCATCTCCAATGTGAATTGTACATAGTTTTACAAAGGTTTATAAAGTTTAAAAAGTACAAGGGAATAATCATAATTTATATAAATAGATCATAATTTATATAAATAGAACTACAAAAAAATTTGCCTTGTTTTCAATGTATATTACTTTCTTTTTTCCATATAATGCATTTGCCTCTTAGACATCATACTTCTCTATTGATAGTTAATATGGCGTTGGGTTGTATAATAAGTTTTGTATATTTTTATGATAAAATTTTATAATAAAAAATCTAAGAAAGTCAAAGGCAAAATCATTTTGTTTGGCGAGATGTAATGACAAAAAGAGAGAACAACATGTATAAGTAAAAAAAAAGTACTAGGAACCACAACTCCCATTTTTTTTCCAAAGATGAATTCATTCTGAAAACATATTTTTATTATACATACAATACATGAATTATAATAAAGTGAAAACATGAATCAATTTTATCATTGATACTCTATCATATAAAAATATAAATATAAAAATTTATATAATATCATTTTTAATATTTAAGCCAAAGTGGGTATCAAATATGTCAACAATTTTACATTTATCAATACTTTTTAATAGCAATTAATGTAAAATTCATCATCCGTGCAAACACATTTACTATATTTAATAAAATATGACTTGTTCCAAATTAAACTTCACAAATTAAAATTAATTCAATTAATTTTGATTTTTTATATGGTGGTTTTAGTCTTAAATTGAAAAAGGTTTTCTTAAAAACACAAACCACACGAACACATACTCCTAACGATAACAGAAAAGTTAACAAAATATGCATTAGAACTTTTAATTTCCTAACGAAGGTGAACATCGAAGAATGAGAGAGAGAGAGAGAGAGAGAGAGAGAGAGAGAGAGAGAGAGAGAGAGAGAGAGAGAGAGAGAGAGAGAGAGAGAGAGAGATTTTGGGTGACTTCAGCAATTTTAGGAACCTTTTTTACACAGTGTGGAGTATTCCTTACATAGATGGCTTTTGTCTCTTCCTCACTGGCTTAAAATGCCAATGCTCCAATCATTTCATCTACTCTTTAATTCTAAAAAAAATAATGTATCATCAATTTCATATTCAAAAAGAAAAATATTTTCTAATTTATTTTTTATTTATTGGTCTCATTGAAAAAGTTGTAACATTTCAACATTTCCCACTTGGCCGATAAATGTATCCTCACTTTGTGTAAAGTAAAAATATTTCTTTCTTTTACCTATCTATGAGATACATATATTTCTACGTATTCTCACTATTTGTGAAATGCATTTTCATTATCTGTGAGATATATAGATATTTTTATCTCACAGTTCAAGATATATAATATTTCTATACATTGTCACTATCTATGAGATGTATAAATATTTTCAAATACTCCTATTATCTATGGAATACATATATGTTTTTATATATTTTCATTATTTGTGAGATGCTTAATCATTCTTTGACTCGTGTGTTCTTGAGTCCAATCAAACCTACATGCTTAATAAAATTTTCTGTCATCATTCTTTTTGTCAAAGGATCGAGATAACTGGTGAGGATATAAGTTATCTTTACTTTTCATTTCTTTATAATATCTTTAATATAATGATATTATATTTATATATATATTTTTGATTTATTTGCTTCATTATTAATTAAAATGATAATGACTTGATTATCATAGTAGGTCTTAATTGGTCCATCAACTAAATGAAAATCTAAATCTATCAAAAAGTGTCTAATCTACATGCCATGAGTTGTAGCCATATTACATACAATATACTCAACTTCATATATATATATTTATTGTCACACTCTTTTTTTTTGCTTCTCCAAGAAATAGTTGTAGCACCAAAATTTAATAAGTGTCCCAAAAGTGAATTTTTCATTATCTTTATCTCCTGTGAAATCTACATCAGAGTAGACAAGCACATAAAGTGTTTCCGCCTAGTAAATTAACTTGCGATGCACTGTGCCCCTTAAGTACTTTATAATCCTTTTATTAATAGCTTCTCAATGTGGTAGAGTGTGATTAGCTTGGTACCTACTAACCAAGCTTATAGAATATGCAATGTCCAGTCTTGTACTCATCATTAAAAACATTAGGCACTTCCAATTGCCTTAACGTGCAACACCTTGAGTGAACCTTGTCCCTCTTGGGGCAATCATCTTTTTCCAACCATTTGTCATATACTAACAGTGTAGGCACCGAATTGCAACTATGCATTCTAAAATAATTTCTCTTGATTTATACTCAACAAGCTAAACTTCATGTCACTTTGTATCTAGAAATCAAGGACATATGATGCATCTAACATATCCTTCATCTTAAATTTCTCACTAACCTTTAACTTTATCTTATTCAACTTTTTGATGTCATTTTCGATGAGTAATATATCATTTACTTATAAGGTTAATGTAATCACCATGCTTCTTCACTTGACATACACATAGCTATTCAACTAATTTGGAATACAGCTGAATTAAATAATAACATCATGAAGTTTGAGATACTATTGTGTAGATGATTGTTTCAAATCATAAATTAACCTTTTCAATGTACACACTTTTTCCTTTTGGCATTCCTTCCGAAAACTTTTAGGCTATATTATATAAATATCTTCTTTTAACTCTTCACTATGAAATACCATTTTGACATCCATCTAGTGTAAGTCCAAGCCAAGATGTACTACAATAGCCAAGATAATTCTTATAGATGCAAAGTTTGCAATCGATGAGTAAGTTGCTTGGTAATTTATACCTACTTTTTGTTTATAATCTTTAGCAACTAACCTAACCTTATATTTTTTTATAAACCCATGAGCTTGAAGCTTTTTCTTAAATACCTATTTACATTTAATAGTCTTGTTATTTTTGGGTAAATCACACGATTGCTACACTACATTAATTTTCATGAAGTTTATTTTTTATTTCATTACATTTAACCATAATTATGATTCATGTGATTTCACTGCATCCATATAGTTTACCAGATCTGTGTGATTTTTTTTGTTTATATTTATTGTCAAACATGAAGACTCATATGTGTATAAATAGAAATTATTCATCCATTCATGTGAAGCTCTAGTTCTTTTGTTGTCGATTGTAGGCACACTAGGGTGTGCTTCTATCATGAGATTATCTTGTTTCTCAATTATTTTGTGTTGAGATAGTTATGCTATCAAGTTCTTCCTCAATTGAGCTTGGTTCATTGTAGAATTGCAAATACCAGGAGCACTCGATGGGGGTTGAGCCATAGAGGCGAGGTGGCATAATGTTTAGTGTGGGGGTGGTGGCAGTGGTGGCGGCGGCATGGTGACGTTGTAGGAGTGGTGACGGCGGGGTTTGAAGGATCGGAAGACGCGGTGGTTGATACTTGATAACACCATGGTGGCGAGCTTGTCCTCACAGGGTGTGGTTATTATGAACGCAAAGGCTGGAGTGGCTGGGCCTCCTATGTAGGCAATGGGATGATTTGTGCTTTGCTAGCCGAGATAGCACCAGTGGTGTGATGGGTGATGAAGACTTCTAGAGAAGTGAAATCCATTGACGACGGCTTTTTAAGACTGATTTGATGGCTTTGAATGTCTAGCAGAGGATCTAATAGGGATCTGACAGATGGGCGAGGATCCAACACTGACAAAGATGCCCAAGGCAGTGGAAAAAGAAGGAGATGTTCGCATTGAACCAATGCTTTGATACAACTGAAGAATGAGATTTAGAGAGAGAGAGAGAGAGAGAGAGAGAGAGAGAGAGAGAGAGAGAGAAAGAAGGGGTTCTAAGGTGACTTTTGTTTGGGGCTTCGGCCTCTTCCCCACCTCCCCAAAACGCCATTGTCCCCATTATTTCCTCTTCTCATTATTTACAAGGAAAATAATGTAACAACTATTTCATATTCAAAGAAGAGAATATTTTTTGATTTAATTCTTTATTTATTGGCCACATCGAAAAATATCGTATCGTTCCAGCAAACATAGAGCTCCTTTTAGATTTGTGCAAGATTTATCAATGAACCATAATAGTATGGTAATTCTATTCACAATTAAGTTTTGTTCATCATTTATGCTATTATATTGATATTTTTAAATAATTGGGTTTCCCTTTGTATATATTTTTTTAAATCAATGATTTACACCCTAACAAGGATTTACCTATGTGAACTGTGACATTTACGTCATCATAGCATTTTTAATATTTTATAAATTAATTTTAGTATTGATGTCTCTAATATAAACGTCAAAATTAATTCATAATATTCTGCCTTTGTGAGTGTTTTGCTTGCTTCCCCTTCGAAGGAGGGCCGCCCTCTTCCGGGAGCCATCATGTACCTTTCCTCTCTGAGGGCGAATCAGAGCCGTTCTTCCTGTGTACCTTGTCGATACGCCTGTCATCGCCCTGCCGTCCCCTCGCCCGCGGTTTCCCGTCCCGGGACGGGGCTCCGGCTGCCGTCAGCCTGCCTCCCCGCCATGGTCGCCCCCGTCTTCCTCTTCTTCCTCCCATCTCTACCCTCCCCGCCAACTTATTCTCCACGTTTTCTTCTCCGTTGGCATCTAGAGTTTCGCAACTCTCTTGGAGCCACCGTCGTTCGGGATTAGGGTTTTTGTCACCCGGCTTGATCCCTGGGCGCCCCTAATGCGCCGATTCTTGGTCCCTTGCTGTCGATCGCCCGCCTCGAGAGACGCTTGGATCGGCGATGGCGCTCGTTCAGGGAAGTTTGGAGGATTCTCTCACGGAGTTGCAGATTGGGAGCTCGAAGGAGTGTCTCGTCAGAGTCTTGGACGCTCAGAGGGCGCTTTTCCACAGTCAGATCGACCAGCTGCAGAAGATCGTCATTGCCCAATGCAAGCTCACCGGAGTGAATCCGCTTTCCCAGGAAATGGTACGCCTTTGTTTATTTTCTGATCCGTCGGCATGTTCTCTCCCCTTATCCTCCAAAGATTTGTGTTTATATGACTTCACATGTTCCGCAGGTTTTATATATTTACGTCTTATTCCGACTCCTAAAAGTCTTCTAGCATCAACCATACGGCCGGATAGTGTCTTTCTCTTGTAGTTTAGACACCGCCAGAGCCCGGAACGCATTGTTTGTGATTTTTTTCCAGTGACTACGCTTCTCTGGTTATTCTGAGTGCTTGATTGTGCTACGCCCTCTTGGTTGTATGGATATATATTTTTTGGTATAGACGTCTTCTCTGTGTGTGTTTGGGGGGGGGGGTATGTGAAACACATTCACTTCAATATCATATCTAATAAATGGTGGCTAAATTTTCTTCTCCAAAAACTTTCTATTCGTCAGTCGTAAACTCTATTGACACGACAGTTATAGTCTAATATTGTAAAGATATTACATGCAAACTTCATATATGAGGTTGTTTATGCACATGAAATTTCTCGCTTATATGGGGATTCCTATTGCACAAGGGAGTTTTCAGAATTGTACTTTTCAAAGTCAATATTTTCATCTTCGAAAAAGTCGATGTTTGAAAATAGGCATTTATATCTTTTAATCGTGTGTTGGACCACAAGTTTATTGAGCAGACATTTTCTTAATACTGCATTACAGTATGTTTGGTTTACTTCAATATGTGAAACACATTCACTTCAATATCATATCTAATAAATGGTGGCTAAATTTTCTTCTCCAAAAACTTTCTATTCGTCAGTCGTAAACTCTATTGACACGACAGTTATAGTCTAATATTTTAAAGATATTACATGCAAACTTCATATATGAGGTTGTTTATGCACATGAAATTTCTCGCTTATATGGGGATTCCTATTGCACAAGGGAGTTTTCAGAATTGTACTTTTCAAAGTCAATATTTTCATCTTCGAAAAAGTCGATGTTTGAAAATAGGCATTTATATCTTTTAATCGTGTGTTTGACCACAAGTTTATTGAGCAGACATTTTCTTAATACTGCATTACAGTATGTTTGGTTGCTGTATAGTGTATCCTAAACAAGCAACATACTTATGTGTTGTCATATCAACTGATTTATAGTTTCTGAGGACTGAGCAGATTTGTAGGTTCAAAGGATGATGTTTCATTGAAAAAATTTCTGAGGGCAATGCTAGCTCCACTCTTGCATGTCTATTCCCTTAGATCACTATTTTAAATTATAAAGGCTTGCTTCAGTAAACTGATCATAGTTCTAAGAAGTTATGATGGATAATATATGTAATTTTTCTGGCATTTTTTTTGCTTCGGTAGATTAAGGATTGAGATCTGTTAGCTTATGTAGATATGGATATAATCATGCTCCTTGTGCAAAATGACTTTGACTGTTTTGAATGGTTTTTGCCATTGTTAACATGATTCAAGGTCAAATGCTTTCGTTACTATTAGATTGTTGTAGGTTGAAAAGCAAAACAAGTTAATTAAGTCATGATTGTTATATCCATGTCAGGTGCATTATCCTAAATGGCATTGGCATGCCTTTGGAGACTTGCTTTCCTTGAAACCTTGTTTTTTCTTTTCTTTCATATTTATTTATATTTTTTGAATATCAGATACAGTTACATGATTCATATTAAAATTATAAAGTATGTATATGGCTCAATGTTATTAGCTTGAAAATCTGATTGTGCTTTGTAATCTTTTTTTGATATTATGCATTATCTTCCAAAAATTTATCATTAGTTTATATTTTTGATTTATGAGGTGATCCAATGCATGCCTATGTTATCAAAGGCACCCATGGTGCTATCCTAGGTGTTGAGGTTTGGCAAGGCCCCCCTCGCCAACTTTCTCCTTGAGGAGTGCCTCAAGGCCTTAACGACTATCTCCCTGTTATAAAATTTAAAAAAATATATGATTGATTTTCTCTTACACTCAATCTTGAGCGAGTTTAAACTCAATAAATTTGATGTCATTATTAATATTTTAGGCATATTACATATAGTTCCACACTTATGTATTATTTATGTGATAAACTATAGTTCTTTTCGTTAAAATTTTCATCACTTCAATTGCCTGAGGCTGAGATGATAGGGCAAGCCACCCATCCTTTGACCTTGCCAGTTGCCACCCCCTGCCTGCATTGCCAGTTAGGTAAACAAAGTTAATGAACTGTATTTTAAAAGAAACAAAATTGCTTACATGACATGATTTTTACTAACTTCAGATATTACTGCACTCCAATGTGATGCTTGCTTCATCAATGTATGTTGGTCTTAAGCAGCAATCATATGCTGTAGATTCTTCTCCTTATTCAACACACTGTGATCTTTCTCACACTTCTAGAATTCCAGGCTTCATGTGTTTTTGAGAGACTACCACTAGCCCAGCTAATGACTTCAGCATTTTGTAGTGTCCTCCATAGCCCTATATATTATATGGATGCTTATTATTTTACAAGTTTAATGGAATTGTTTGCGTACTGGGCTGTATATTTAGGCCTAATCTTACCTTGTTCAGCAATGAATGCCTGGTTCACTAGGGAATGCCATGCAATATTGTTTTTCTACCCTTATGGCATGTAGGACGTAAATGCAGTTACTAATATGGCAACATTGCAAATGGAGGTGGAAGTCGAAGCAAAAAAATGGAGCTTGATGCTTAATCCTTAAAGATTAATCCAAAGAGGAATGAGAAAGGTGAGAAACGGATTAAGAAGTGAAGGGAAGGGAAAGTTTTTCTGCAAATATTGATTATAGAGACACCAAAAAATGTTGATAATGGCATTTGAAATTTGAAAATAATGGATTTTTTGAATAAGGAGATTTATCATTTCAAGCTGTTGGAGTTGGCTATGAATAAATTATCAGTGTTAAACATCTGATGAACCAAGTTTTGCTCTCTATAGGAATATATCGAAAATACTATTTGAAGGTGCCAACTCATTTAAGGGGATCCCAGGGACAATGAAATTAGTGAATTTGCAGGTTTGCTCTCGGTTCTCGAGAATCACAAGTGTGTTAATCATAGGGTGGATGAGATGTTTTGGTTGCCTAACAAAAAGCTGATTTATTTTGTTACTTCAGCCGCAACAAGGTTATCCTATATTCCTATAGAGGTGTTACTGTTCCCTGGTTCAAGGTTGTGTGGAGAAATGCCATTCCTATTGAAATCAAACTTTTTTTCTGGAAGATTTGCAGGAACCGCCTTCTGACCAGATCTTACCTTTAAGGGATTTTCAAGGAGTTCCCGAACAGCACTTGCATCTATTGTGGCATTTTGGGAGGAAGACACTAATAATTTAATTTTGAATTGTGGAGTTATCAATTATGTGTGGAAGATTTTGGTCTTGACATAGAAGTTTCCATGGAGGAACCTTCTTTCTTATTGGAGTGGGAATATTACAATCCTTGGCCTCATGCCTCTCAACTTTGGGATATCACTCTACCTGCACATTTATGGGCCATTTGGAGCACCAGAAATAGAAGAATTTTTGACAGTCATTTTGAGCACACCAAGATGATTATCAAGAAAATGGGCTGGTTAATCAAGGATTGGATGGCTGCTTCAAACTTTCCTTGTTTGGATGAGGATTCCTTCTTGGATCGGCTCCTGTCTATCGACTCCTTTTTCTTGTAATTTAACCAGCATACTACCTTCTTGGTAGTATCTTGGTTTTTACTTTTCTTTTTGTTGTCTTTTGCTTTTCTCTTCTATATTGTATTTTCTTTCTTCATTTATGAAATTGTGATCCTGTGTCACATTCAAAAGAAAAAGGTACCAACTCAGGTTGGAAGTGTAGGATGATGGTTTGCTGTATCACCCAAGGAATTGTCCATGGCAGACCTGATCCAATGGGGTATGGGCTGATCCCATCCTGACTTCAGCCGGGTGATCCTATCCATTCTGATCTGGATTGAGATTGGCCAAGAGGGTGGCCAGTGGCTGCCCTTGTCAACCATAGGTCTCCCTGCCTCATTTTGGTGGCGAAGATGGAGGGTCCGTGGGTCCTATTAAGATCTGTAGGCCCACTAAGCAGGGTTCTGCAAGTTAAAGTTGTGGCTCTGATTCTGCAGGACACGATGAAGAGGTGATCTGCTACTTTTGGGAGTCCCTCATTTCTTAGGCCTTTCAGGTTCAATGTGTGATGCAGGGATGCATGTGATTGCAACAGAGGAGGGTGGAACCAAGGAAGGCCGCCTTTCTGTGGCCACAAGATGGCTGATGTGCGGTGGCGGTTAAGTGGCCAGCTGATAAGGGCCAGACTTCAGAGCTCCTGGCCAATTAACCAAGCCGATCCAGATCAAGTTGGGCCCTGGTGATCCCAAAGTCTGATCCTGATTCTGACTTCCTTGATGATGATTGAATTTTATGCTGCTCAGTATGATGTGGGATGAAGTGCTAAAACTGGAATTAAAGTGCTGAAAACAAATTAAAATTGACCTAACTAGTGAGAACCAGGTTAAACTGGTTTAAAATCTAAGTAATCCGGCCCTGAAGAAGCTGTAAACCTAGATGGAAAACATCTTGATGCAGCACTGGGGGGGGCATGGTAGCATCTGATGGCGGACCCCAAGCATGTAGGCGGCCGCATTGTTGGGCCGGGGTGGCTCGACCAGGGCCTGTCCAGGTGCCGGCTGGTCCAGGCATTTGAAGATGCAGGTGAGGAGTCGTGGCACATGCTGGCAGCATCCGGCATGTGGTTTGGGCCACATGACAACAGCAGCAGAGGAGTCTCCCACGGTGCTACAGGACAAACAGGTGATGGCACTGTAGCTACATCGATGGCTTTGAAAACCTTTTAAAGAGAGTACTGTAGCATATTCCGGAAACAGAGCAAACAGGGAAGGGGCTGGGTGATGAAACTGTAGGCGACCATGGGAAGGGATGATCTGAAAGGGTGGGGAAAGATGGCAGGGCATGAAGAAGGTCGGGATGGAGGGGAAGAAGATCCGTATGGCCACGGGAAGGATGACGGGGCTTTGTGCGGTGCGGAATCGCCAGGAGAATGCAAGGATGAATGGTGGGAATCAGAGAGGGGAAAGCTGTTGGGGACGAATGCAAGATACTAGAGGAGGAGTCCGGGGATTGCTGAATCTCCTATTTGTGTTGTTGAAGTTGCTGGGACCTGATCGGAAGACCATGCAAGAAATGGTGATAAGCACATAGAAGAGATACCATATAGGGATCGATGGATGGGATTCTCGAGTACCAAATGCAGGAGGAAGTTGAGTGAAATCCGAACAGAATTCCAGGATTGTGCTTGAGCTGTTGTTGTTGGAGATGCAGATCTAGAGACTCGTAACTCAGAACTCCATGTTGCGTTGTCATGATTTTTCCCCTTGTAGATTGTCATTGTTCAAGAGATACTGGAGCAGAAGGGCAGAAGATGACACAGATGCAATTACCTTCAATCAAAACTCCAACATAACCTGTAGAAGAGGGATGATTGAGGAAGGTTCGGGGGCCAAGGGTGAGGAGGGGGAGAATATTGGCTCGTTGGCCAAGTGGGTGGAGATCCGGGAATGGCCTCCTCGGCTGATTGGGGAGGTGACGAAGAAGGACCGGGCCGTGCCCATTTTGGAAAAAGAACTTTCTAAAAATTCTATTCAACTCTACTATTTTTTCGGGAGTACATGGGTGTACTCTTATATAGAGTCATTATTACAAAAAAAGGACCTTGTAAAAACAGCTATCTACGAACATGTCCTTCAAGGACTTAATGTAAATGGAACTAAATTCTTTAAAATTGTTTTCCATCATTCTTCCCTACCATGAGAAAACTTATTATTTGAGTTCCAAAGTCCAAACTGTTTCTGCATGAATGGAATTGTACTGTATCACATTAGAGTAAAATAGTTCCTCTTTTCACACATTTCCCATGTTTGTTTTAGGAATAATGGGTCAGGATATGAGAATTCATAGTACCATTTACATCCCGTGCACTTCCCTTGATGGGCAGTCAACTCTTTGATGTAATCTATGATGGCATTGTGAGATGTCCGCAGATTGTTTACATGTCTGTACATTGTCACTGTAGTTATCTTGTACTTGCCTAGAAAAACATGTATTCATAAAAACATACTTTATAACATGGTCAAAAGCTAGAGATGAATTGCAATCTCTTTGGGTCACATGGTCAGCTGGGATCATGTAGGCCTGCATGCTGCCCATGGTGGGCCACCTGTTGCTGGGTTTGACCTTTAGACATCCTTCAGCTCTCCACAGTTTTTATCGACACATGACGGTTGTCTTAATGTGTTCTTTTTTGGGCTTTTATGACATGATTCGCTATAGTGGCATTTAAGTGTTATGCCTTTATTTCTGTAACGGTCATTAATTGCAGTATTTTGCTTTTTCTCTCCAGGCTGCTGGAGCACTGTCTATCAAGATTGGTGAGTGATAAATTACTCTGATGTTTCTTGTCATTGTATTTAATGTGTCTATATTTTTAAAAATTTTTCTCTATAGAGGAAAAATACATTTAAGGTGTTGTGTTTGTGTTTATACAATTTATACTTACTCAATTGTCATTTCATTTTGGAATATTGTATGCTAATGTAAAGTATTATATCATTAATATCTCATCAAGCACTTCAATTCATGTATGCATTCTTCAAAGTGCTTTTTTATAGCAAAGGCAAGTGAGATCAAAATCGGGGTCTGGATCGGCCATAGCCAATTCTGATTTTGATTTTGATCCGATCCTGGATTGGCCAAATTGATCGCACTGTTGGCGTCTAAGATTTGCTCATGGTGATGGCTATATGGCTATAAAAATAGCACTTGTAGCATAAGGGAGAAAGACGTTGAGATTTCTGAAGGGTATGATATTGTTGACACCCAATTTTAAAAAAAAATAAAAAAAGAAAAAAAATATATGTTAACAAGGCTGATTAAAAAAAGAAGAAGAAGAAGGGAAAAACAAAAGGGAAATGGCATGTCCGGTCTCCCCGAAAATCTGGGTTGTGTACGGCATGTACAGGCCCATAATAGGACCTTGATCGGCCCAATTCAGCCCACCTGAAGTGCCCATCGACAGAACTTAAAATGGCATTCCTATTGACCCAATTCGGCCGGCTGGAGGGGTCCATTTGCAGGCCATCTCCAAGGCCCGTGGGCCTGCTCAAAAAGGCTGAATAATCCTTCTAAAGCAGGCTGGAGAATCAGTCCGCGGGTCTGCTAAGGGGTGGGCTCGACAGAAAAAAAAGGAGGAGGAGGATTGTGTCGAACAAGGCAAGGAGTCGGAGGAAGGAGGGAATCCGGATCAGGAGACCAACAAGCCACCGAATCCCCGTCGATATCCAAATCAGGGAAGTTCCGAATCATACTCGGATAGGACTAAGGAGGTGGTTGACGGAGGCTATCCCGGTTCAAAAGATCCCGATTTTCCTCCCAAGATATGGGGCCGGGAGTATGGGAAGTTCCGAGACCCTCTCGGACCCGGAACCACCTTTCTAGCCAGGCACGGAGCCTTCCCGACGCGTATAAAGAGCAGGCCGGTGCCGCCGCAAAAGAGAGAGAGAGAAGACAGAGCAAGAGGAGCGGGAGAGGAGCCGTAGAGGGTGGAACAGAAGAGAGAGAGGAAGAAGGAGGAGTCGACCGGTCCTTGGGAGTCCGTTGAAGCCGCACGGAGCCCCCTCTTCCTCTTCTTCTTCTTCCGGACGCCGCAGCCCTTCCGCAAGCCGCCGCGACTGCCATAGGAGCCGGAAGACCTTTCGATCGCCGCCGGTGAGAGTCCCTCACTCTTCCCCTATCGCCGTCGGGGCCTCCTCCCTCTTCTTCCGGTGCCGTCGCCGCCGAACGAAGCCGGAAGCGCCGTCGGATGCCACTGCGGGGCCGCGGGATGCCGGAGAGGAGTCGCGCGGGACTGTAGCAGGGGGGAAATATGTCCCCCGGATCATATGCCAGCGTGGAAAACCAAGTGGGGCCCACCCGGTGGAGGGAAAACAAAAAAAAAGGGAGGGCCGGCGCAGCCGAAGCCAACCGGCCACCCCTGCGAGAGAACCGCCCGGTCCAAACAGTGGACCGGGCCCCCTTTGCGCACAGTGCCCTGCGCACAAGCGCAGGGACCCACTCCAATAAAAAAAAAGAAAAATGTTTTAAAATAAATAAAACAGTGGAAAATAAATAAATAAAATATTCTTAATTCAACAAACCGGACTAGTTGGGGGGTCGACTAACCATCCGCCCCTACGTCTCGGCTTAACTTAAAAGAATTCAAAATATGAACTAGTTGGGGGGTCGACTAACCATCCGCCCCTACGTCCTTAAGGTAGACATACAAAGGTCTATAAAAAGACCCCAATGTCTTACCAAGTTCACCAAGCTATGCAAGGCTCCAGCATAATCAATATGCTATCATGCCGGTCATATGCTAGTGAAATCATCAAAAATAGTGGGGGATGCCCATAAGTCTATCAAGACCGGGTACATGCCGCCCATGGATCGATAAGTCCATCAAGGACTCAAGGGACTGGTTTTCCAGTCAGGTTTCAAATTGCCTCATGAAGAGGAGGGAAATACCCATAAGTCTATATCAGACCGGGTGTATTCCTTTCAAAGGATCGACAGACACCACATCATCAAGAGTGGAGCAAGAATATTCTCAAAACAAGTTGTATTTTTCTGGACTATGAACGTCCAAAACAGACATTCAGGAGATTGTACTTTTCAATATATCATTGAAAGAGTCAATGATCTCATTAATCCAATGGGATGCCAAGCACTTAAAAAAAGAAGAAGAGAAAAAGAAAAGAAAAGAAGAAAACTGAACATAAATCTGTAATTGATTTGTCCAATCCAGTTCGATTCCACAAACAGAAATTTAACCTCATAATCACACATTTGAATAGGTTCAAATCACATTCCGTAGAGGAGCTGAGTTGAAGTCCAGGGATTTGAAACATGCAGAAAATTGGAAGAGAAACAAAATCTGGAAATCTAGAATTCAAGCCGCAGCTGGGTATTTGAAATCCAGATTATCTGCAAAATCTGGGTTGCTGCAGAATCTGGAGGCTGAGAATTTGGAAGAGAAACAAAAAATCCAATTTTGGAACATATAGAATCTGAATTCTGGATCCGTACTTAGGTCTGAATTCTCAAATCTCTAAGGCCAGACTTAGAAATTAGAGCCTGGGCGCCAGAAGCCAGAACCCATTTCTGAAATCTGAAACATACCGAAAACTGAAATCTATAGGAAATCTGGGGTTTTAAAATCTGAAACAGAAGTCTGGAATCCGGAAGAAGAGGAATCTGGAAATCTTTGGGAAAGGTGCAAGATGTCAAATCTGAAAGTCTGAGGCTTAATAAATTTGAATGTGTGCAGAGCCTAAAATCCAGAGCTGAAGCTTGAATTGGTGCAGAAATCCGAAGTCTAGATAGAAATCTGTTTAAAAAACCTGCAATCTGAAAATGCAGAGATCTGGAATTGGAGCTTCAAAAATCTGAATTTCAGGGGTTTCAAAGTCTGAACTCCATATTTCTGACATACAGCAAAACTGAAATTTACAAGAGGCCTGAAGTTTGGAATTTGAAGAAATCAGAAAATCTGGGCATTGCAGAAACCGAGGCCTAAAATATGGAATCTGAAAACTGAATTTGTATTGAACCTCTTTAAGAGTCTGCAATCTGGAAATATTTGAAAAAATGCAGAATTTAGAGTCTGAAATTTGAACAGTAAGAAATCTGGAAGTTTGAAAGACTGCAAATCTGAAATGCAGAAATCTAGAGTTTGATATTTGAAGAAGCAGAACATCTGAACTTTGCAAGGAACCGAAGCCTGTAGAAATTGCAGAACCCAGAATCTGAAAATTTATGAAATCTACAGAATTTGTAATCTAAGGAAGCACCAACCAGATTCAATTAAAAATCAAATAAATTTAAGCCAACAAACTTCATTGTAAACCAAATCTGGCTTGGACAAATCAATTAATTCAAACAAGATTGACTTCAAACAAATAAATCTTCTAACTCAAATGAATCAACCCAATTCAAATTGAATTCCCCAAATCAAACAAATTCAACTGTATAAATTCAATAAAGCAAACTCAAAACAAATTTAATCCAAAACAAACCATATTCCATAAGTTAAGCCCAAATCCCATTAAAATTAATCAATAAATAAAACTGTCTTAAACTTAAACCAAATCCAATCCGTTCCAACCAAACTTAAAACAATTTATCAAATTCAAACTCAAACCCAAATCATTTTAAAAATCTGAAAATTGCACAAAACCACAGAATGTCAAATTCACCCCAAACTCAATTTAACTCAAACAAATCCAAACTGGATCAATCTTAAATGAATTCAAACTAAAAGCAATTCAACCAATTAAATTTAAATCAAATTCAAATTCAAACCAAATTCAAATTAATGCAATTCAACTCCAATCAAACTAAAAATCAAACAATAAACAAATTAAATCATACTCAGATCAAGTTTAAAATCAATCAACAAATTCAAATCAAACTTAAATTAATAAGCAACTCAAAAAAAATGAGCAAATCAGATTCAACTCAAAACTAAATTCAATTCAATCAAATTCAAATCAACCAATTTAATTCAACCAATTAAATTCAACTCAAACTAAATTCAATTCAATCAAAATCAAACCAACAAATTTAATTCAACTCAAATCAATTTAATCAAATTCAAACTAAAAATAAGTGCTTGCATTCCGTCAATTTTATGGGATTGTTTGCTCCTATGTCCATGTGTGTGAATGTTTATTGGATGCATGTTTTCTATTTTCATGGATTGCTATGGCGCTTAATCAAGGGTGTTCGAGTTAGCTCGATGTAATTAACGTCGGATCTTCGCACCATCCGACGGGGAGAGGTCAAAATAAATTTTCAAAGAACCTAACAACCTCGACATATAATTTTGACTCTAGCTAGTATTTTTATGGAATACCATCTATTTTCCTAAGAAGTCAATGTCAAGGTCTAATCCAAATTCAAAATGGAAAATGAATTTCCAAAACTAGAAGAATAAATCTTTTGAGATTTTCGAGGTTACATCAGATATGTAAAGATAGATAGAAACTTGAGACAATCAAGTGGACACTGGTTATTGGCCATTTTTATCCAGTGCTATTCCCCATATTCTACCATCTGAAAATATTTATATAGTGATATAAAGTCTCTTTTGGTGTGTCCTTTGTAACATTCTGTGCTTGTGGTTGTTTTGCCAGCATCAGAGTTGGCACTTATGTTGGCAGATCAGCAGGGTTGTGTTTGTAGAGTAGCAATGCATGTGCCACATGTTTTCAAGAGCATAATGACTTGAGATCTTGTCAAATGTTATCATAGCAGACTGAGACAATGACAACAAAGTTGGCAATGGCAAATATGACGTCATAGTTTAGCTGGTGGGTACCTAGAGCAGCCATCGAGGGCACCTCTGACCTATGTAGTTAGAGGCGTGAGGCAACCGAGGTAAGGGACCCCTCGCCTCGCCTCAGGCGCTTGAGGCGGGCACCTTAGGCGCCCGAGGCGATATTTTTTTATTATATTTATTTTCATAACTGAAAAATATATATAAGAAGATGAAAAAATATAAAAAAAATACAGTGAATACATCATAAATGCAGGAAATATATGAAAATGCAGGGAATATATCTAAAAATGCAGGAAAAATAAAAATACAACAATTATGTCCGAAAATGCAGATAAAATTATCTAAAAACGCTGAACATATCTAAAAAATGTGAAAAATACAAAAAACAGCAGAAATTATATTAAAAATGCATAAAATGATTACTACAAAAATAAGTTGAAAGATGTACCTTTTCCCATTTCATTTCCATCTGCATGCTTAAGAATTGAACACATCACCAAAAACAAAAAATACAATGCATCAAGTAGACAACATTTGAATAATAATTGTAAACCAAACATAGAAGTACATAAATAACGATTAGTTCAAAACATCATTAAAAGGTACATTCATCTAATGTCTCCAATCAATTAACACAAATATCAATTATCAATCGGAAGAGTAAGAGTCATCATCATCAGTAACATGAACATGAATTTCCCCATCCGATTCTGAGTTATCTTCATCCATGGCCACACTCTTTCCCTTCTCAAGCCTTTTCCTTTTAGTGCCCTTTGCTCTAGTGGATGGACCTTCCTCTTCATCAATATCGGCTGCTAGTTCAACTTCTCTTCATGTGTGGTCCTCTCCTTCATGCACATAGTCGTCGTCCTCTTTAGTGATCCACTCATCAACCTCATCAATATCATTCAAAGAAATAAGATCATGATTGAACTTCTCCATCTTAAAATGGCGATCTTGAAACCTTTGATTGTATTGGACATAGACAAGATCGTTTAGCCTTTTTTGTTCCAATCTATTTCTTTTCTTTGTGTGCACTTATAATATAAGGACGAAGATCAGTTTAAAGTATCATATAAAACATGCTAAAAAATGAATGATACTAGTGCATATCTACTCGAAGGTACTCCAATTGCATTCACAACTAGATGCACTACAAGTGAGGCTCAATACCCTGATGGCGAACCTTTGCAATTGAGGAACCTTGCTCCCCCAATTCTTCTACCAATTTGTTAAAAGAAAGATAAGAATTAATCAAATTTACAATCTGATTTAAGAAATCTGATTTAACAAAACTGATTTAAGAAATCTAACTAGCATTAACAATCATAAACAATGAACTTTGAAGAAAAGCAAGAAAAAAACAAATACACTTCCGAAAAACAATAAACATGTTCTCCGATTACGTTGAAGTAATTTAGCCAACTATGTATGAATGTCTTAATCAAGTATGTTCAACTATAACAAAATAAAATAAGTATGTACGAAAAAAATGGGAAAAAAACGTAAATTATACCTTTTCGACAACGTCCGAGTTGTTCGGTAATTTTTGCAAACCTGGTTAACAACACTTCCGCCTTCTACACGTTGCCAGTGGCCTAATAAAAATATTGGAATCACATTTACAACGAAAAAAGAAGACAAATCAAAAGAACTTACCTTGTATGTCTAAATCCGGTCATCTAACAATGTACACCAAGATAGAAGAAAGTAAAACATAAGATAAAATTCTTGTATTAGTAGAAGGATGATGAATAAGAAGGAAAAAAATGAAGAAAAAAACATAAAAGCCTTAAAACGGACCGGTTGGAGAGCTTTTCCGACGGTCTGGAGAGTTTGGACAGGTTCTCTAGCTAAAGAAGGGGTCGGCGGGGGCTTCTCCGGCGACTGGCGGCGGTGGCAGCGGGGTCTCCGGCGAGCAGCGGCGGCGTCTTCTCCGGCGAGCAGCGGCGGCAACGGCGCGAACAGCAGGCTGGGGTTTGAACGGGTCGGGTGGGAGAGAGAGAGAGGAAAGGCCGCGGGGGCCATATGATAAGTCTATCGGATCCGGTGCTTGGGCCCGGATCCGATAGGCAGAGGCTGAGGCGAACGCCTCAGCCTTGCCTCACACCTCCCCCGCCTAGGCGGCTGAGGCGGGGGAGGCAATCGCCTCAGGCAATCGCCGATGAGTCGAGGCGGGGAGGGACCGCCTCACCTCGCCTCTGATAACATAGCCTCTGACTACTTCAAAAGAGCCTGCACGTGATGAGGAAGGTTGCATTGGGACTGTGGGTGGGCAAGTAATCGCGCTAAAAGACGTCGTGGAGGAATTGGCCAACTGTGTTGATGCAGTTTTGTAATCACACCAGGTCACCATGCATATCTTGGTGGCAAAAGATTGTACCGAGCAAGACATGACCTTTTAAGATGAAACACAGAGCATGGTGGCAACCTTGAAAGAGCAATTGAGCGAGCTTGCCTTGTAGGTTGCGAACTTGCAGTGCTAATGAAGGCCATTGACTCAGCTGCAGGTGGCATTGATGGTGGGCATGGCACCGCCGGAATGGGTGTCCAATCCTCAATGCTTTGACATGCTACAGGACAAATGAACCATAAAATTTCTTATTCTACATGGAACAATTCTTCCATGCCATACGCCCTGATTTAGAGGATGATAAGCTCTTGATTATGACAATGTACTTTAATAATAAATTGCAGTTGAGTCATTGAGTGAGCAATCCAACTTTTTATTTCTTTACACATTTACGATCTATGATATTTTTTTAATTTCTAATTTTTTATGGGCTTGTAGTCCCCATATTCACCTACCTTCTCGGTAGTTGAGTAATGGGACCCTTGGTTCTTTTTTCTCTTATTTTTTATGTAATTGTACTTCTTTGTCAGAATAGAATCTTGGCCCTAGGCCAACTTCAAAAGGAAATTTCTTATGGGCTCTCCATTGGGTAAACAGTAAGCCCTATACTGCCAGCTTTCCGTAGAGATATTAGATGAAGGGAACTAGAATATATAAAATGTTTAAAGAATTATATACTTTATTATTTTGATCCATGTGCAATGGATGATGCCAACAAAGCATGGCATGCTGGATTGGCTGATTCTGATTCACCCTTGGCCAATCCTTGTGATGCGGGATGAAAATGGACTCACCGCCATCCATACGTGCTGGTGGGCCCAAATAGCTCACTGTGATGCTGCTGTGTTCTGAAATGGGCCAAAAACATGCCAACTGACCAAACTAAATTTCACTTGAACGTAGCCAAAATCCGTTGAGCTTGAGCCAAGCTGAAAATCTGTTGAGCCGACCCCGAAATGTGCTGAACTCATAGATTACGGAATCGGTGGAATCGGACCGATTCCGACCGATTCCGGAATCGGATCGGTGGATTCCGATCCGATTCCTGGCGGAAGGACCGATTCCGGGAATAATTCCGCGGAATCGGTATGAATCGACTGGAATCGGTCGGAATCGATCCGATTCCGACCGATTCGTTGTGGAATCGGTCGATCCGACCGATTCCGATGGAAGACCGGTTGAACCGGCCCCGGTTCGATTCCCGGTTCGATTCTGGACCGGGAATCGACCGGATTCCGGCCCTAAAAGGGCCGGAATCGCCCGCCGCGGTCGATTCCTTCGATCCCGCGGCGGTAGGGCTCGTTTCCGGCGATTCCGCGGCGATTCCTCAGCGATTCCGGCATCGATCCGGCGATCCAGGTGTCGATCTGAGCGATTCAGGCAGCGATCCGTCGATCCGGAGCGATTCAAGACCGATTCCGGCGATTTCGGCGATTCCCCGGGCGATTCCGGCGATTCGGCGATTCCAAGCGATTCCTTCAGCCGATTCCGCCGATCCAAGCTCCGATATGCCTTGAATCAACGTCTTCTTCGATCTTTGACCAGTTTTTGGTAAGATTTCTTCGCCGAAAACTTCGTACGTCCATTCTTACGCGTTTCCAACGAGTCCGAGCGTCGTTAAACGTTGTGATTTCCGACCGAATAAGTCCGTCCAAGTTTTAAACTATCCGTTTAAGTTCATTTTGCACGGGAAAAATTCCGGATATCCCGTACGTTAATTTGCGACGATTTCCGGCAACTACGTAACCCTTTAAACATACCGAATGGTGTGTTACTTGGGTTGTATAATTCCCGAACAGCGTCTAATTCATTTTTTATGTTATCTAATCATTTTTAGTGCATTGTTTACAATTTTTGCGGTCTGAAGCAATGGCCGATCAAGGTGGCGCGGCACCAGACGTGCTTCCGACGTGGGTTGGGAACACGGGCATATGGTAGACCTAGTCGGGGAAGAGGGTGCGGTGCGAAGTGGTGCGGGAAGGAGATGAACGGGGGGTGTTCCGCCGAAACAACATATTGTCGAACGGTGGGAATGTAAAGAAATGTGACAAGGTGCGGGGAGAAGAGTGAGGAGATGAGAGGATACATGACGGGTAGAGCCTCTCGACGGGGCGTTCGGATCGAGCGAGAGGGAGGAGTTGCGGGACGAGCTACTCGAGAGGAGGAGGGACCGCGATTTGCCTACCTCCGAAGGGAAAGGCGAGGGGAAGGCGGCGGCTCGGCCGGAGCCGGAGAGCGAGGACGAGTCCACGGACTCCGAGCCGAGACGTGCTAGGCACGCCGCAAGCGTGCATCGGCCGAGGAGGAGGACGGGAGGAGGGGAGCGAGGAGGGTGCGGGTCCCGAGTTGACCCGGCTTTGGGCCGATCGGCATCGGCTCGCCCGACCTCGGGCCGGGACCGAGAGCTCGACCGGGAGACAGAGCCGTACCGCCGTTCCACTTCTACCAAAGCACTCGATTTACACCGAGTGACGAGTTTTTATTTAGGAAACAAAGTGCGGGCGGATGGGGATAAAGCGAGGCAATGAAAGGGGTGAAGGCTACAGAACGGCCGCAAAGAGAGCCGTTCGCCACATTGTCGAATGGTTTTTACGTACGCAGTATCACTTTTTAAATTAAAATTGACATTATGCCTGTTTTATTTACTAAAACTTAATTTTACACGATCCCATTTTTTTAACTTGATGTAGGCATCCCGGCGCGTACGGCCACCGGCCCCTACTTCCGGACGATGGTGGATGCCGTGGGTGAGGCCGGGACCGGGTTTGCGAAGCCCCGGCCAGACACGTATACGGCGCCGGCACGGATGAGGAGGTCCGGGGAGTTGAGGGAGTGGATGGACGGGTTCAAGTTGGTGTGGAAGGAGAGGGTTGCACAATCGTGTGCGATGGGTGGACGGTATCACCAAGAGGAGTATGATAAACTTCTTGGTGTCTTGTTCGAGGGGACTACATTCTTGAAGTCGGTAGATGCTTCTGGGAAGATTAAAAATGCCGACTTCATTTTTTCTCTGATGGATGGAGTGGTGGAGGAGATGGGGGAGGAGAATGGGGGTGAGGTTGTCACTGACAACGGACCAACGTATAAGGCGGCCGGGAGGAAGTTGATGGAGAAGAGGAAGCACATCTTACGGGTGCCTGTGCAAAGACATTCCATAGATCTCATTTTAGAGGATATAGGCAAGGAGGAGGGTGTATCTACACTTGTCGGGCGGCGCGACGATCACATCTTTTATTTATTCGCATCCCCGCCTCCTACATATAATGAGATCTCGCGCGGGAGGGCGCGATCTTGTCGGGCCCGGTCCGACACGATTTGCCACGAACTTCATCATACGGAGAGTTTACACCGGCACGGACATGCGTTGGTTAGGTTCGCGCGATGCGAGGAGTATTACAACTATATGGTGGACAACCCGTACGACAAAAAGAGCGATTGGAGATTCTTGTCGGGTCCGAGAAGCGAGATCACCGACAAGAGGTTTTGGGAGAGGATTGCCTACTATTTGGCAATCATTGAGCCTTGGTAGTTGTCTTGAGGTTGGTAGACTCGGATGACGGGGACCGGATGGGCACCTTGTATGATCTTATGGACCGGGCAAAGCTGAAAATTAAAGAAAAAAATCCCGAGAGGTTACAAAAAGTGGTGGAAAATCATTGATGACCGATGGGACAAGACCTTGCACCACGATGTCCACGTGCGCGGTAACTTGGTTCTAAAATTATTTTTGATGTATAATTATCTTATATGCGCGGTGTTAACTAATAAAATCTTGCGGGATACTTTTTGAACCCCCGCATCCAATATGGAGGACGAGGTGGTGAACGACAACGAGGTGATGCGGGGTACACTTGCGGTTATCCAATTTGTGCCGATCTCGGCGAGACGAGAATAGAATTTGAGATAGAAGTAAGTTAGAGTTCATTAAATACCTTGGACTAGCATTACTAGGCAACTAATTTTTTTTTTAAATTTTTCAGATGCAGAAGTACAGGATGAGGGTCGGCGTATACTCAGATGCTGACCTGAAATATTCAGTTGACAAAGTGTCACCTGGTATAGTAATAGTTTGACATGGAATTTCTTTTCTTTTCATATAAGATATGGTGATGATGGGCTAATTGTTTTCCTTTTCTCGTTTTGTGTTTTTCTTGCAGCTGAGTGGTGGGTTCAGGTGAACACCGGGAGTGGATGGAATCCACTGCGGCCATTGGTATCGGGATGCGAGCCGAGCACCGGTTCCTCCTTGTGAGAGGAACTAGAGTACATTCAACCCGATACATACGAAAAGGAGGAACGAGGTTGACCTCGGACCGGTGGAGAAGGCGGTCTTCGTCATTATAACGTGAGGCCGCGTAAAGAACATCGAGGATCGACGAGAAGATCGGCGAGGAGCGATTTGCACGGTTCGCGGTGGCCCGTACGAGCGAGGCGGTCCTCCGCCACACCACCACCCGAGGAGGTGGACGTGGACGATTTTCCGGGAGGAGCATGCACTTGCCTCTGGATAGAGGAGAGGAAGCCGGGGATCGTACGGTGAGTTTGATCCCGATGACCGTGCGTAGGCGAGAAGGAGAGTTGGATGGTGTTGAAGCCGAGGAGGATGCTCGGCTCCACCTCCATCTACTTCTCGTGCTCGAGCGGGGCCTTCTTCGCCCCCGGCGGCTATGGGGCGACCACTGCGGCTTTGGCCCCGGCTCGGCTCCGGCTGGGTCCCGGCGGTCGCTACCCAGCCCATTCGCAGCCCGGGGAGAACGAAAACAAAAGTGACTGCACAGAAAATGGGAGGATTTGCAAAGTTCAACAAAACTTTGGGTTCGGACTTTACGGTAGTTCGAGAGATGGTCGAAGAGGTAAAGAGAAGGAAGTTAGAGGTCGGGCGTCTGTCGGCCCGGATGACCGGCACGCGAGCTCCTTCTCGCTCCTCAGGTGATGATGACGAGGAGTGTATACCAGCGACGCAGCCATCAGCAGCAGCTGAGTCACCTGATTCACGGTTTCCAAAGCCGTATTACACGCTGGATGAGCAGACACCGCATTCTTATATTATGGAGCCACAATATCCAGCATTTGGCCAGGTTGACCAGCAGTGGATTACACCACCAGCTCCACCATCCTCTGCTTACGTCCCGGTCGTCCCGCACTCCGATCCATACGACCTCCGAAGGCATGGCATCGGCATTATGTTCATATGGATTTGGTCCCGGACAGTATTCAAGACCGAGCACGAGGGAGGGGCGTGACGAGCAGGAGGGAGAGGAGGGCGGGCCACATCTTTATCCTAGATATGGGTAGTAGATTGATATGATGTAATTTTTTTTGATGATGTATCAACTCTTTGATATTTGAATAAATGGAATTGGAATATGTACTTAACTTTCAAGTCTTCAAGTCTTCAATTGGTGTTCATTAGTATTTGTATGATGTGGTTTTGTGGATATCATGCATTGGTGATTTTTTAAAATTTTTCTAACTCATTTCCTATTTTTTTAGAATTTTTTCTGAATTTTTTGAATTTTTTTGACGAAAAAAAAAATCCAAAAAAAAAACCCGATTCCGACCGATTCCGGAATCGATTCCCTTCCCAGGAATCGGCCGATTCCGGCCGATTCTGGGAATCGGAATCGGAATCGGTCCCAACCGATTCCGATTCCGATTCCGATTCCGGAATCCTTGGCTGAACTGAATTGGAACCCTCTGAACTGGGCTCAAAACCCACTGAACCAGGCGCAAACTAGTCTCAAACCACCTGAACCGGTTGGTTTGGTGTCTGGACTGGCTTGAACCGCTTTGAACCGGTGTGGACCGAGGTCTGGCCCGGCTGGGCCAGCAGGATGGTTGTTCGTGAGACTGTCGCGGTGCTACTCCCCTTGCCAAAGTGCCATGGCTGCTGGGGTGACCTAGTTGGAGGTGTCGAGGCACCACTGGAAGCGCTGCGGAGGTCAGGGCCGTGGCGCTTGCGGGTGTGCGCCACCGTGCATGAGGTGAGACATAGTGGATGGGTGTGTGGCCGCCTTGTTCGTGATGCTTGCATGCACGTGAGGAGAGGAGAGGTCGTCCGGCCTGGCAGTGACGTGGCATCTCTCTGGTGTGTCTAAGCGCATTCGGAGGAGGTCTTGCCTTGGGCGGAATGTGGCCGTTGCCATGCCGTGGGATTCTTGTCGAGGTCGTCAGGTGCGTTGACGGCATGTGTAGACATACATCGGTAGACCCTGATAAAAGGGGGTGACGAGTGCTCTCATCTTGCAGCTTCATTGTCGTGCTTGTCCGGATGAGCAAGTGGTAGAGCAGGCAACGACAGCAGGTGCCCTCGCATGGGGGCATAGGTGTTGGAAGGAGCCATGTATGCTGGTGTCGTCGTCCTTGAGCTCCTTCATCATCGACATTGGCTCCTCTTCTCTCACCTCCTTTGACAGAGCTAAGGCGTTGGGATGGAGCAAGTTAGGGACTTCAGTTGGGTGTTCAAACTGGAGGGGAGCATACGATGGCGACGGGGAAGTAGAGAGGGTGGGCGAGCGAGGGGAGGGTAAGCTCGGTTGGTCTTGATGGGGATGAGTGGTTGGAATAGAAGTAGCAAGTGGTGACGATGGGAAGGCAGTTGGATGACGGGAGGAGGGGACGACGTTGGGGATACTCATGTCACTGAGATGCTCTTGTCAATTGGCTAGCCTTCTAAAACCTTGTGGGTTCGTCGACTGTTGGAGGAGTGATCATGAAGGCTCCGCATTGCGGGGTGTAGGGTTCCGTTAAGAGGGGGATTCGTGTAGGGGAAGAAGCTCCAAGGGAGGGTTCGTCATGTTGTTTCAATAGAGAATAGGAAGATGACAATGAAGCAAGAGAGGGTGATGTCGGGTGTATGTGGCTGGAGTTGTCAAGACGAAGAGGGAGGAGACGGTGCGTTGTGGGAGCTCCAGGTGGTGTCGATGCGCCGATGCAGAACTGATGGAGGATGCTGCCGTGATTGAGAAGGTGAAGGGGGAAGGGGAATGACACAGTGACCGAAGGGAGGAGAGGAGATGTCGGAGCCGATCTATACTGGGGGGTGATTGGCGGCCGATCTCTGTCGGAGGTGAGGAAGAAGAACTGGGGTCTTCCAGGGGAACGAAGGTGCTACGTACGAAGGGACAAGCCATTTCCAAAAAATCTCATAATGTATTTCTTCTATCATTGAGAGCATGGGGCTCTTATTGAGAGAGCCAATTTACAAAAGGGACCTTTAAAAACTAAATACAAGCAAATCCTTCGAAGGACCAGAACTTAAAAAAAACTCAAACAAATTATAAAAGGACTTCAAATATTAAATTAAAATGTAGAAGTTAAAGACTGACACTTTTAGATAAAAGAAAAGAAGCATGTCGTCTTCTAAGGGCCCAGATGGCACTGCCTCCAAATAGTCAATCCATCCAATCTGACCCAATCTCTATTATATTGCTTAGGTGATTAAGGTATTAGGCAAAGCAACATTAAACATTAGAACCCCTTGATTAAGCTAGATATTTTTTAGGTTTTGGGTAACTACATGATTGGAGGCATGAAACAGTTAAGTGAGATTTACTAACATCTGGCAACATCTAGCAAAGCTACATTAGAACCCATCACTAACATTTTTTAGGTTTTGGGAAAACAAGGTGAAATGCTTGGCTATGAGATGCTTCGGTGATTCTTGAGCCTTTTGGGGTTCCTTCGGCTTTCTTGCGATAACCCTACAAGAGCAGGGAAGGTTGTGTCTATCGATGTCGGAGGTGTTTATGTGGGCTTGACATTTCCCTTCCAGGTTGGTATGATTCTTTCAGCGGGTCATGATGCTTTAACGGAAGGGGGAAGATAGATGCCAAGCGAATAGAAAAGCTCCATCACTTTCTGAGCTTTTCATCCTAACCTGCTTTGAGAAACACCATGGGAGTCTTAGTCCCTCCCCGGAAGGTGGTGTTTATGTGGCTTGAATAGGAGATGGGGGGGAGATCATCTCTAGAGGTGAGTGGACTTTGACCATAATTGCAGGATCGGCCAATTTAGATTGGGATCAAGGATTGTCGTCTCGGATCTTGGCTTCATCTCGGAAACGTGAAAGAGAAGAGATCTCGTGAGATTCTCGGAAAAATCTCGGGAGATCAGATCTCGGATTTCATTTATGCAGGTTATACTTTATCCAATGATTGCCATCTCACATCTATATTTTATCTCACGGAGATTGAAGATAAAAGATCTCGAAAAAATCTCAAGGGATTAGATCTTGGAAATACCAATCAATGTGCATGTTTAGATGTAGAATGTCATATAATTTCTTTAAAAAGGACAAGAGAACTCATATTAAATATTAAAATAAGCTGGGAGAGAATTAAAAACGTAATACAGAGATGGTGAACTATTGTTAGCATGAGACATACAAAGGATCTTATGTCAGACAAAAGTTTTATCTTGAACAATATAGATAGGAGATTGATAACATTTTGGGTCAATTGTACATATATAGTTATTAAAATATTAAGCTATGAAATTTTATCAAACAATAATGTTTAGATGAATATTTGGAAGGATTCCATAATAAAATTGGCAATATAAGAAGGAAACTTAACAAGATCATCTAACAAGTTGGGGATAATAATAGGCGGAGAAGATCAAGGTATCATAGGTACTACATAGATATTCTCGTTTCGGCGATCTCGTTTCTCGGACGCACGGAAGAAAAGAGATTATTGGGAGATCTCGAGAGATTCTCGGGAGATCGTATTCCATGATTGGGATTGGCTGATTTTTGGATTGGATCAATATTTACCGATCCAATTTTTTGCAGGAGGATTGATCCGTAAAAAGTCTCGGTGGAATCGGAATCGGATCATTCTTTTTGCAATTCTGGTTAGATTAGCCGAATTGACTAGATCTGTCAAAATTAGATCTGGATCGGAATCAGATCAATTTTTTTTGCTATTCTACCTAGGTCAGTTAGGATTGGATTGGATCGAAATCAGAATCGATTTTTTTATTTTAAATTTATTGATTTCGGATCAGTTTTTGTTCCAGTGGATCAGTCGAGATCGGACTGATTTGATCCGATTTGGATCGGTTTGGTACCCACCTATCCCTACTTTGATTTCGATCCCGCGATCCTTGTCTTTGACGGAGGGGCACTCTCCCCATATGGTCCGGATTGGCACCCGAAACCACTGTGGTGACTGTTGATCGAAGTCCTTGCCGCAGGAGAAGATACCCGCCAAGTGTCATTTCGTGTTGCTCTTATTTTAGGTGGTCTGAAGCAGGTCGATAGACGGTGGACTTGTGGTAGATGCTATGAACCGTGTGCAGTCAAAGTGCTGCCATGGTTTGCGTTGCCAAAGATGCAGAGGTGTTAGTCGCAAGGAGAAATTGTACTCCGTCTCTTAGGCCTCTCTCTTGTCCTCATTGTCCTCCATACCTGTACCCAGGTTGGCTCCACCTAGTGTATATTCCCTCTCTATGTCCGAAGATATGATCGTGAAATAGGGGTGGCTCTAGCATTGTCGGTATGTCTGTGTTGAAGGTGCGGACCCTTTTGAGCAAAAGAAGGGGCTGTTGGAATCGTTTCTTCATATCAACGGGCTTGATACTTGTTCGTGGTGGATTGATATAAACGTGAATGACAACTCCTTGGTTAGGAACAACTCCTTTACCAATTGAGTCTATTTTGAGGAAGGTTATAGATTCCAAGTGAGGGGGTAATGGAGGTGTTTCGAATGCCATCTGAATACTTTTATGGTAGGTGTAGGAAACTTCCAAAGTCACTCTTGTCTCTAGTAGGCGATGTTGGATTAAGATTTGTGGTCGTCTTGTCTTTGCTGGAACAATTTTAGCCATTGCCAAAATTCTAGGTACCTTTGGGAGGTTAGTTGCCATCGACCTTGCTCTGGTGGTCGTCATTTGAGGCCATTGTAGTATGCCTGGAGAGTTGATTAGATTTCAATCGTGGCTTTACTATTCTAGTTTGCATCAACAACTCAATTCTCTGTGGAGCTCATTTTGATCCTGAAGGATCTAGTGGTGGGAAAAGATCTGATTATGGCTTTTGTTTCTTTACTTTAGTAAGGAACTTACTCGATTTGCAAGCCCAGACCCTACTCCAATAGAAAGTTTGTTGTCGTTGGAGCCTCGTCCAATACTTAGGGGGCCATTTTGGGCAAAACTCTTGCCTCTTGCTGTCTTTGGAATCTTACCATTATGCCAGTGAAGCCATGTACGTTACTGGGCAGAGAAGACGATGTTTGTCGGGTCGTGTAAGGTCCGGCGGACTTGTTATGCTTGGTGGATCTGACTAACTCAACGGTGGTTCGATTGTTTATTAAACCAGTGCCAACGGGTCATGTTATATTCTTTGCTCCTAAAATGGGTCCATGTCAACTCTCTAGCAAAGGTCCTAAATCAGTGTCGAGATTGGAGCCTTCTAGTTGCGGGTTGCCACACCCAACTTGAGTTCACCGTAGCTTGTCTCCATCGCTTTCTGTCACCCCTTTAGATTGCATTGGTGAGGGGAGCATTGATCGATGCCTTCTTGATCCTTCTTTTTTGCATTTGGGGTCTCTGATAGCCTATATTCTTCTTCTTATGGTTGACGCTAACGGAGGAGCCTTTTCATCATTGAATCTTATTGGATAACTATATCGGGACAATTTCTTCCTCCCCACAATTGGTTTGAAGGGGTGGTACCACTTTCTGGGACTCTTATTGATATCGTACAGAGGAATGAAGCTTTAATTGAAGACTTCGACAACTTACAGGTAGTCACAATTCCGTTTGGCAATGATGCCCACCTACATTTGGATTGGTCCAATGATTCCGATGTTATATGCAATATTTTTTGATGACAATTGGAGATCTTTTGGAGATATAGTTGGCTTGAGTTTACTAGGGAGTAGAGTTTCAGGTCTTTTTTTTAAGTTTAATAGGCTAGATCTAGCAGCTCAAGGGTCTACTGTCAGTGGCAAGAAGTACATCTAACAACAAGTGGGTTCCAGGGAACTCAAATTCCTCTTTTGTACTGATGTCATTACAGATGGTTGTAGAAGTGGAAAGGAAAGGGTTTAATCATTTTTTGACAATTTGTATTATTAGTTGGAATTGTTGTGGTTTAGTGGGCAAGGAGAAGATTAGGAATTTTCATAGCGTGGTTAGCAATTGCAATCTTGATTTTGTGGTCCTTCAAGTGACTAAATCTTATTACGTCAAGCTGATATGGTTTCAGCTTTAAAATATGGCTGGTTGAATGGTCTCTCTTGTTTTGTCTTCATTTGCATAAGTGGAGGTTTGGCTGTAGTTTGGAACAGCAATTTGTTTTCGGCAGTGGAGATGTTCACAGATAAAGATGTGCAGGTTTTGAAGATTTCTGACAATAGGTTTGGAGCAAACTGGTTTCTCTGCAATGTCTATGGCCCAGTGGATATGAATGGGGGAGTAATTTCTTTTCTACTCTCAAGGCTTCCGTTGAATATTTCAATGGCTTTGCCTAGTGCATTGGGGGGGATTTTCAATGTTGTTCTTAAACTAGGGGAGAGATCGGGTTAAAATATTTGGGTGCAAGAAATGAATATTTTTAATGATTTTATGAATGATCGTGGTTTGATTGAGTTCTCTAATTTTGGTCTTGACTTGACTTGGTTAATGTTAAGGCTGAGTCTAAAATATACAAATTTCTCTTTTCACCTTTTTGGGTGCAAATTTATGATGTACTGATAGGCTTTCATCTGTCGAGGACAGTGTCTGACCAATGTGCTATTGGTAATAAATGTGGTAGAAATAATAAGGACAAGGCTCATAAATTTCACTTCGAGTTTGCTTGGGGCAGGGATCTTAATTTCAAAGATCATATAAATGAGTGGGGTAATGAGCAAGTGTCTTCCTTTACCTCGGCTATTCTTGAAGCAGACGTTACAACTCCCTGGACTCTTGATGTTCCAAAATGAAATGTTCTCATTTTGTAACGTGCATTTTGTTGCATGCTATGATTGAACGGTCGTCAGCATCGAGCATTCTATGCATGACACACTTGACATTGGCCAAAAACTCATTCGTTGGCCCGAACAAGGGACCATAGCAGTATTTGGGATTGAAAAAATGATATGAAAACATACAGATGATGCAGAGCATATAAGTACATAAATAATCACGAATTCACTTAACGACAAATGACAAAGAAATTACTTGTTGCATGTATCGGTTAATGCAATGTTCGTTCCACTGATAGTCATGAGGTCCCACCACTTATTGAAGTCGGACACTATCTTGGCGATCTTATCATTTGCCTGCTCAAGTGCATCATACAAGTATCTCATATCTACCTTTCTTTCCCCATCATTTATCTCAAGTACCCTCACTAAAGGATGCAATATGTTTAGGGTCTTTTTTACAATTCTCCAAAAATCTCCACTTTCTAACGTCTTTTCTACCTTCTTTCTTTTCCTCTTATCTGAAGGGCTAGCTCTAGCCAACCTACTACCCCCATTCTAATGAGAGTAGCATCTAAGTCAGGGGATGTCTTTGTTGCATTAAACTTTCTAGGAAAATGTAGTGAGAAGTGAACCGGTTGTCCTGGGCCGTATGAGCTTGTTGGCGTCCAGATTTTTCAAAAAAAAAAGGGAAATCAGGCCAAAGAAAAAGTGGGCTTAAGTGTAGGGCAGACAGCCCATGATTTAGTCAAATCAGGCCCAATTGGGTACTCCAATAGCTGTTCTGGTCAGCCAGACCATGAGCCCATGCAAATCAGAAAAAAGTCCAGCCCATGTGGAGGCTGGTGCACAGCCCAGCAGAAGCTGGACCTGGCTGGGCCGTGGCTGCCCAATGCAGGCCCATTTTGGCTCCGTCCAGCCTGCCAGCGCACCTAGCCCACCTGCCACCTCCAGGCGCACCATGCCAAGCCATCAATCGGTCAAGTTATGGGAGAGGGAAGTTGAAGAGGCCAGGAGGAGGCCAAGAGACAGCTAATCAATTAATTGGGTTCAATGGTGTAACTCCCAATGGGGGAGGCCAAAGGCCACCGGTTATTGTGCACCTGCTGGCCCTTCATCTGCCCCCGACTCTCTATAAGAGAAGAGGGGCACGCCAGCCACCAGGGGGAGACTGCTGGAGGAGGCCGCCAGGCTGCCGAAGTGTCACCTACTGTGCCCTGTTGCTGCGCCTGTCACCTACTGCCAGGAGAAAGGAGAAGAATAGGAGGAGAAGAAGACAAGGTAAGAAGGGATAGTAGGTATGTCCATGTAGCCCTTTAAAGGGCCTTCTTTCTATCGATTCTACCTGCTATCTCCTACCCTTATCCACCTCCACAAAATGCCCCATTTCAGTCTATTCAAACCCCCCTAGATTGGACTGTAATCCCCTTGAGCCGAACCCATAAATCTGGCCCTTTCTGGCCCTTGTCCAGAGCAAAAAAAACCAGTCCCCTTGTGACCCGGTTTCAGTCCCAATCAAGGCCCAAAAGAGCCCCATTTCCAGACCTACCATCAGGCCCATAACCACCCACCTGCAGGCCCAGGTTAAGCCCATATCCGGTCCCTATCTGACCGGTTTAAACCACCTGCAGGTACCCCCAATCCAGGCCCATGGATAGCCCCTGTCCGGCCCACCTGCTGGCCTTTCTACAGGCCCAGTCCGAGCCCACATATCAGGCCCAAAATCTGGCCCTTGCCCAGTCCAATTCAGGACCTGTTCAGCCCATCCAGCAGACCCCAGACTGGTCCATAATCGGCCCATTTCCTGGTCCTTACCCAGGCCTTGAACTGTCCCCAATTCAGCCCAAGTCTGGCAGCCTTCACGTGGCTAACTTCCAACCCCTTGTAGCTTACCCAAAGCTGGCCCAAAACAGGCTTTTAGGCAGCCCATTTTCGGCCTTTTGTAGCCCATCCAGCAGACCTCCAAACAGGCCCATATACAGCCCATGACCGGTCCCTTTGTGACCCGGTTCCAGCCCACTTGTAGGCACTCTAAACAGACCCCAAACCGGTCCATTTCCAGCCCATGTTCGGCACCCAATTCAGGCCCAAAACAGGACCATTTTCGGCTCCCTTGCAGCCAGGTTCCAGCCCCATTGAGGCTCAACCTAGTGGCCCTTTCACGGGTCCAATCCGCTTCCCAAGAAGCCCACCAGCAGCTCCTTTGCAGTAGTGCAAAAATAATGAAGAAAAAGAAGGTCGCAGCAGCCCCCTTGAGGCTTGAACCGGCAAAGAGAGGGATGATCCTCAACGGCCCTTTCACGGGTCTGGTTCTCCCCTCAACTCATCAAGGGAGGGATGAACCTCAACGGCCCTTTCACGGGTCCGGTTCTCCCCTCAACATATTAAAGGAGGAGTGAGCCTCAATGGCCCTTTCACGGGTCCGACTTGGCCTCCAAGAAGCTGTCCTTCCAACTCAAGCAAATTGAAGTCCGACTTTGAACGCTGAAAGAATGAACCGGCCCAAAGTGGCCTTCAAAAAAAAATAATCAGAAAACGAAAGCAACATCTAAATTAAAGAGCTTCATCCCTAGCGGGGAACTCCACTTTGGACGGGGGCGTGGGCAAGTTCCCGTAGCCGTCGATCCTTCCCCCAATTTGGCTAAGTAAAAGTTGGTCATTTTGATGGGTAAATTTTACTAAGTTGGAAAATGACCTGCATGTTGTCGTAATGCCGAAAATTTTCAAAGTAGTGAAAAAATCTATGTTGGGGGAAGGATTGACCATATTGTACACCGATGTACCCGTTTCTTCAATGAAATGAAAATTTCATGTCTACATTGGCGCATGAAACTGGGCACCCAATGGTAGCCCGATGGGTCAGAGGCGATGCAAACTGCCAAACTAAAACAAATAAAACCAAAAACAGAACTAAACCAAATCTGAAAATTCAAACAAAAAACAGACCTAAACAAAAATCTGAAAGTCAAAACAGAAAATCAGAATTAAAGAAAAATATGAAATTCAACTTATCCCGGTTTAATCCAACAGCCGAACCGGTTTTGAAACACATCAAACTAAAATCAGATTTTGATCAAGTCAAAACAGATAAAATTCAGATTTAAGTCAAATCTGTCAACCACAAAAAAAATCAGATTTCAATTAAATCTGCAAAAAAAAAAATCAGATTTGAACAATCTACCAAAAAACAGATTCTAACCAACTTCAAAAATCTGGTTTTAGCAATCTGAAAATCCATACAAAAAGACACCAAACCTTGTTTCAATAAATGACAAAATCAACCCTTTTTTAAAAGAAACCAGACAAACAACATTCCAAACATTAAAAAATGTATCAAAACCAACATAAAACAGAAAATTCAGAAATCTGAAAATTTAGAAAACCAACCAAATAAAAATCCAAACATGCTTAAAACACTGCAAACACATCAAAATTAAAACCAAAACAAATTGAATCAAATAAATTCATAATCACAAACCAAAAAGCCAAACCGAAACCAAAAACAAACAACAAACAAACATCAAAAACAACCAATCAAACAAATTGATTCAAACTCAAACCCTCAAAACTTACTTTCAAGTCAACTAACAAACAAATAAAACAAACTCGAACCAAATCGGTTTGCATCTCATCGAATCCAAAAGGTCGCTGCCCTTTTGAGTTCTTTATTTTCTGTGGATGTGCATTTCTCCAAAAACAGGTTGTCGCGACGGTTAATCAAAGGCGTTCGAGCCGTTGCTCGATATAAGATAACGCTGGATACTCGCACCATCCGGTGGAGAAGGGTAAAAAATGAAATTTTCAAAGAACCCGAATCTCGGTTTTTATATTTTTAAACTATCACCGAACTACCTAATATTTTAGGTATCATCTATTTTCCTAGATAAGTCCGGGGATGTCTTTCTTTTTAAAGAACAGACGAGTAAAAAAGAGGTTTACACAGAGCTCTTGACTCTTAGTATGTTCTCTCATTTGGTTGATGATGAAGTTATAGTTATAAACAAATGATGATATAGATTGAGCCAACTTAACTACCCTATTGATTTGAGGATCTTTGCATATATCTTTTAACATCAAGTCGATTGAGTGGGTGGAGTATGGTGTCTTATATAGTAGGCATGGTCTCTTGACTATTAACATATGTCCGACGGCTTTATATACGGCTGCATTATCTGTTACTATTTGGACAACTCGATCATCCGCTATCTCGTCGATAACTTTGTTGTTCAATTCAAAAGGTACTCAACGTTCTTTACTTTTCCCGATGTATCTATGAACTTATAATAAAAGATGGTACTAGCTTGATAGTACACTAGGAAGTGGATCGTTGTTCTCATTATACCTATTAAGAAAAAGCAATGCATAAGCTCTAAGTTAAACAGTTGAAAGGGATGAAGATTAGGTGGAGTGTACTAACCGGTCTAGCCGTCTGTCATCAACATGTATCCTCTTTCTACCCAACTACGTTCAAATGAGTTAACATATTTCTAGATATCTTTTACTTTTATTGGAATATAAATGTTGTATATCTTGTTCGGGTTCAGTCTGGGCATTTCTCTCTCGACGTTTGTGATTTTGTCAATCGTGCTCTCATAGTACGATCCCTTTGCGGCATTCACCAGTATGATGTGGTGGAAGAACCATTTTGATGTTGCTCACTTGATCTTCTTCTTACATAGCTTCAAGTTCTTTATTGTCATTGTCATTGTTGTTTGTTGTTGCCGTGGGCAGGTGGTAGTAGGATCCACAAGTCTTATTGTTAGGTCGTCATCTTGCGTGAGATTGTGGTTTGCTTTCTCCTCGTATCGGTTGTTGGACCATTTCACACTTCCTTGTCCATTCTCACTTTTCGAACCTTGACCTATTTATCGAACAGTGCGTCAATGCATGTATTTGTCTGCGAACGACTTGCAACTTGTCTCCATTGGTCGAAACAAATCATCTGTTTTCAAGGACAATCATTAACTATTGAAGTTAGGACTTGATATGAGCTATTTTTATGAGTAATGACAACATACCATCATCGAAGCGTTCATCTCGAGGTAAACTCGGACGCTTTTGGCCGGTCCCGTATATGTGGACTGAATGCTTCACCGGTTTGGAAATTTCTTTCTGAATGGTATTCTTATGCCGCTTCTATGCTCTCTTTCACTTCCTCCATCACTTGTAAGTGCCTACAAGATCGAGTTTTTACTTCAGGTGGAGTCCGTGTGCTCGGAAGCACGTTATCTTTCATCCCGGCAAGATGATGTTTTAATCAGAAAATATCCCCGTACATCACTTTATTACAATATTTATATTACAAATTTTTTTTGGTCATGGAGATCAAGTTGTAACGTAACAAGGTTGGATCATTCCGGGGCACATTGGAAGTTTGTATGTTACGGCTTGGAGACATATTGAAGGAAGCGTAATTGGTATGTAATGATGCTTAAAAAGAGTTTAAAGTAATGACAACAAAATTATTAAGAAATTATAATTAAAAAAACAAATGAACTTTTAATTAAATGCAAAACAAGGCTAAAATTATTTACTTAACTTACTATCTTAATTAAAGAAGAATGAACTAATCTCAAAACAAAGTTAAACTAATTGTAAAACAAAGGAACTATTAACTAATGGCAAAACAAACTAATATCAAGTGCTTAAGGAAGAAGAATCAATCTCCAAAAGGGTAGAGAAGTGAGGGGAGGGGAAACATGACTGTTATGCCAACGGTCTCTTGACCAATGGCAGCCCAGATCTGGGTTGCACAACCCCGATGGTCACTGACGCAAGGTTGGGCTGACCGGGTCGCGATCGGGCCGGTTGGTCCAAAAACCGGCTTGGCATTCAAAACAGTTGTCAAAAGCCTGTCTGTTCCTAGAGCTCCGGGTGACCCATAGCATAGCAAGTATGACAAGTTCCCACAAGTTTGAATATGCATTCCAAGCATTTATACTTGGCAAGGCGAGTAAAAGAGACATGACACAGATGTTGGTTCCTGGCTCTGGCTTCTTCACCCTCTAAACAGAACTTTCCACGGAGAATTGATTACACCACTCGACGAAGAGATGATATGCATATTCTTCTCTCATGTCACAAAAAATTTAAACTGTGGAGGTATCAGGAAACAGTTTTTAATATAACAACGCTTTGGATGCATCTGTCAGGTAGTCTTGCAGAGGATAGCTTGATTTTGATGGGGGAGAGCATGCCTCCGGACACTTTGAGACCACGTGTATTTCTAGTGTTAAACCATAACTAACACGTCATCTGAATTTTTTGATAAATGTGATTTAGGCAAGAATATATATTTTGCTAATATATTTTCAAATTTTAAAAAATTTTCTGTCTTTTAATTACCAAATTGGAGATCGCAAGCAAATTTACTAATTGGAGTTGTACTTTCTCATACTCTTTTTATGCCATTTATCACATGTTGCTAAAAGATGTGACTATACTGTTCAGTTTGAAGTTTGCTTTATGTTTATTTTGCTTATGAGTCTGTGTTGACTTCTGTCCTTATCACTGAAAATTTAATCTATAACAACCTCAATTTTCTTTTTCTCCAGGGAAAAAACCCAGGGACTTGCTAAATCCTAAAGCAATCAAATACATGCAATCCATTTTCTCAATCAAAGACACAATCAGTAAGAAAGAAATACGTGAAATCAGTGCTCTCTGTGGGGTTACTGTTACACAGGTTAACTTTTATTTCTTCTTGTCATATGTATATATGCATATTTGTTTGTACATATATTATATAATGTAGTATAAGTATATGTACTGTTCTTTGTCTACAGGATCAATTTTTATTCAAACTGAAAGTATCTTCTTTAAGTGCCTTGTAATTTGGATAATCAGGGTTTTCTTTTCATGGGCGTCTAAGTCGTTTTATTGTATGTCACCAATTTTCAGGTTAGGGAATTTTTTGCTAGTCAGCGTTCAAGGGTTAGAAAGCTTGTAAGACTCTCACGTGAAAAAGCAGCTAATTACAAAGAAATTAGTGCAACAATCAATGGCTATTCCCCAAGTATGGAACTTGTTGCTCCTGTCTGCAATGTAACAGACGAGAATGCTGGTGATCATGAAAATGGTGCAGAGTGTTCGATGCCAGTGCCTATTAGCACCATACCACCACCTAATGCCTTTCAACATGCAAATCAAACCTTTGTGGTCTCCACTGATATTAATTCTGTGAAAGACAGTGCTCCGTGTGTATCACAAAATGAAGTTATACCTGGCATTGATTCTGATGACAGAAGGTTTTTGGAGAACATTTTTACTCTAATGGAGAAGGAAGAGACCTTTTCTGGGCAGGTGAAACTGATGCAGTGGATTTTGCAAATACGTAATTCTGGAGTTTTACAATGGTATTACCTGCATGGTTGCGTTGGACTACTTTTTAGGCCTTAGGTGGTATTGAGGTGCCTATTATAGTTACTACAAGTTTTTGACATTGCTTTTAGGTTTTTGACAAAAGGTGGCATAATGATTCTTGCAACGTGGTTGAACCAGGCAGCTCTTGAAGAACAAACAACGGTCCTACTGGTCATTTTTAAGGTATCTGTTTTCATTAACTCTAAACATTTTAGGCCCCACATTGTGTTGTGCTCAAGTTGAAACTGAATGTTGACAGGTTCTCTGTCACCTGCCTCTACATAAAGCTTTGCCAGCTCAAATGTCAACTATCTTGCAAAATGTAAACAAGCTACGGTTTTACAGGACACCAGGTTTACTTACACAACTTTTTTGTTGTATGCTCTCTCTTTTCCGGAAAAGGAAAATATTCTTTATTTTTTGCATGCTTTTGTGTGCGCTCTGTTTTTGCAAATTTGTAAAGAGAAATAATTGATTTTGTTCAAACTCAGCTAACTAGATGGTCCAATGACCCTGGTAATCACAGTTTGATTGTGAAAACTTGAAGTATTAAATTTTTAGTCTTTGTAGTTGATGCTCAAGATAATTGGTGTAGCGACACCCATTTAATGCGTATAATAAGTTATTTTAAACTGACCAAGGGTTGACTGTTTGACTCCCTTTTGCTCTCTCCCCTTCCCCTTCTCTTGTACACTGCACTATCTCACTTACATCTTTCTTTCTCTCCCTTTTTTTTTTGCTCGTACAGATGCCCCTCTCTTTCTATGCACACCCATTTCCCTATCCTTTTCCCCTCTTCTCTCTCATAAACATGTCCTCTTCAGTTTCTTTTTACTTGTCAGGTGGAACACAACGGTAATGTGGTGAGCGGCGGTGGCAGTGAGGTGAACTGCTAGGTGAGGAACAACCTGGCAATGGTGTGGTGATGCATGTGGATGAGTGGTAGTGGTGTAGTATGGTGGGTATAGGGGTGTGATTTAACCTCAAAAATCTCTTCTAAGATTTTTAATTTTGGAAATTCATTTTCCTGTTTGGTTTTGATTTTGATTTGATTTGACCTTAGCATTGACTTTTTAGGAAAATAGGTGATATTCCATAAAAATACTAACTAGGGTCCATGATATGTATAAAATTATATATTGAGGTTGTTAGGTTCTTCAATCTTTGGTGAGTATGAGCATGGTGACTCAATCTTCAATCTTTATTTTTTTATTTTTTTAAAGAAAAGAATTTTAGAGATTAAAAAATTCAAATTGGTGGTTTTCAAGATGTGTGCAATCAGGGTATATGAAACGCTATACTTGTTATGAGGTAAAACTGTTTGTTGTTTTTCGTATTACTTGTATATATTGACATGAAAATCTCACCTCACATTGACTGGGGAGGACTGGAGGATAAAGAGGATTCTTTCTTTTTTCTTGGTTAATTACACAGATTTAGTAACATGATGTTCCCTTTTCATTTTTTTGCCTTTTGTTCCATGTTGATTTTTCGAGTCATGGATTAAATTTGCAGTTTCTGAAGACTCATTTTGCAAGTGTCCTTTTCTTTTGGTGTAGGTTGAAGGAATATCCGTTTTTGTTTAGCTGGGGTTATGAGAAGTTGAGCAACTTAGGCTATCTTTGTGGAACAGTGGAAGTGATTAAGTGTATTATAATTTCTCATGTAATGTACAGAAGGAATCGTTATCAGGATATATTCATATTAGCATTTGAACCATCATTTTTGTAATATGATCTCCTAAGATTTTCTCCAATATTTCTAGTGGGTCCCAAGATAACACTGAGATGTGAAATTGCATTCGTTCGGTGAAGCACAGCAGTGTAGATCTAGAGGTGGGTCTCAATAGCAAACTGGCATGCTGTGGCAAGATGGGGAGCAATGAAATAGGGGCATATTAATACATTAGGTGGAGTGCTTTGGGGCACAGCTGGCAGTGAGGTGGGGGGGGTGAGATGGGACATGATGGTGGTCCAAGGATAGCAGAATACAAATAGGATTTTGGTTTGACCATACCCAAATTCTGATTCCGATCTAGGTCAGATCTGCTGCCACCGGACTGAAAATCAATCTGGAATCAGCCCAAATTATTTTTTTATTTTTTAAAACAAATTAAAAAGATTAGGAAAAAAATGAAAAAAATAAGAAAAAAATAGAGAACATTAAAGCAAGCATATCAATCTGAATGGTATGACTATGATTAAAAAAATATAAACTATCAAATGTATGTTTTATTTTTATTATCCAAATTATATGCTGCTCTTTTTTCTCTCTCTGCAGTGTTCTTCCTGTTAACAATGTTTGTAAAGTCTTTAGGCATTTTGCTGAAGTGTAAGCTTCAAAACTTATTGATGCGTAATCCTAAATTTAAGAAAAAAATCTATGAATATTTAAATAAATAATCATTCGATCCTTAAACTATGAGCCTCAAAAACTTATTGAGACTTTTAAACACCAATTTAATAAAGATATATGATTATTGAATATTTGAATAAATAATCATGCAATACTTGAACTATTTAAAAGGCTAGCATTAAACAAAATATGATTAATTATTAATCGTTTAAACTTCTATGTTTTATGAATAAACAAAGTTTGATTGATACTTTAAAGCATAAAATATGTAAAACTTTATTTCAATAACATATAAACCTAAATAATATGTAATTTTTTATATTTGATATTTCATTTACATAAACATCACAATGAAATAAATTCTATAGATTTTGGAAATAATGCTTATAAAAACTAATGCCAATGTGTCCTTTAGGAGGTAAAAAGTGCTATAAAAATTTATGTGATGGTAAGATTGATGGGGACATATTTTGGTAGTCTTTGGGTTTTTCTTTTATTTGTGTCCCTACGAGGACAAGTCTGTAAATATTAAAACTTAGAGGGCTTTCTTTCAATTAGTCATCTCCTCCCTCTTTAAAAGAGGACCCAATGTACATGTCGATCAAGTAATAGTTGAAGAATTTTTGGAGCCTTCGGGTGTGTCTCTCCCTCGTAGGGGCTGCGGCCCCATTTCCTCTCCCACCTCCGGCATGAGGCCGGCTCCTCTTCACCCCCGGGAAGGACTTCCGGTCTCCCTTCCATCCTCCGGATCCGGCGAGGTGCGCCGATCTTCTCCCCCTCCTCATCCTCCGGCCTCCGTGCTGTTCTCCTCCCTTTCCCCTTCTCGGTTCTTCATCGTCGCTACCACGCCGGGTTACTGTTCAGAGTTGATCGACGATCACGGCGGGGTGGATCCAACTTCCCCGGCTTCGTGCGCGTGAAGACAGCAAAGGAAGATGGAGAAGCGGGAGAAGAAGAAGAAGATGGAGCTGCGGGAGGAGGCAGTCCGGCGATCTCCGGTTCTGCCTCCTTCCCGTGCGGTATTCCTCCCTTGCGGCCCCTCCCACGGTGAAGACGATGGCGATAAAGACGCCTGGCTCCCTGTCCCTGATCCGCCTGCGAGCTGCGACCACCTGATGTCATCGGCGAGGCGTCGGGCCGTCCGGGCGGGAACGACGTCGACGCCCCCTTCCTCTGCTCTGCCGGCTCCGTCGTCTACGCGAGGAAGCCGGCTGGACACGCCGCGGTCACCCGCCCCCCTGCTCCGCCGCATCTGCGCGGCTCCCTCCGGACGGCACGACGCGAGCGGCGTTGGCACCGCGAGCCCTCTCCTGCCTCCTCTGCACCGTCGCCTGCTGCGGTTCTGTCCGGACGACGACGTGCGACCACGGCGTTCGGGCGAAGGCGACGCCCACGCGGGCTCATCCCGCCCTCTCCCATTTTGTCCGGACGCGGGGTTCACGCGAGGAGATCCTACCGCGGAGATGCCGCCACGGCGACGGCGGCGACGGTCCGCGCGTGGCCACGCGACCGCGGCGGCAACCCTCCTCCGGGCGCCACGACCCCCCCCCGACGAACGCGTCCGCGAGCGCAGCCGACTGGTTCGCCCGGTCGCCGGTTTGCGGGCCAGACCGGCCGGTTCGACCGGTTTCTGATCCGGTTCGGGCCGGTTCACCCCGGTTCAGCGCCTGAACCGGCCGGTTCAGCTCGGTTTAGGCCGGTTCAGGGTGATCTGAGCCGGTTTCGACCGGTTCGAGTCCGGTCCGCTCTATTTTGGGTTACTTTAGTTCTGTTTAGGGCGATTAGCGCCGGTTTAAGTCGTTTTCGGTCAAATTAGTCCGGTCTAGCCGGTTTGTCCCGCATCAAAGATCTTATATTTTCTCTATTTCCATATGTAGATGGTTTGTAACTCTCTTTTTATTAAAATATCCTTGACCTTGTGTTAACACTCAAAACAAAATGTACAAGAAGATGGGTGTTCGCTGCCACAAAGCAGGGCACATCTTGTCGATGTCAAAAAAACAAAAAAACAAAAAAATGAAACGGCTAAAAAAAAAAAAGAAAGAGGGAAAAGAAAGAAGAACCTAGTTCGTGTCAAAGAGAGAACTGGGGGAGAGGAGCAGGGGGTACCTGGAGGCGTGGATGTCCTAGGAGTGATTGCCGGCGATATCGGGGCTGTTTCAGCCTAAGACGGCCGCTGCAATATTCTACTCCCTCCGCGATGGCCACGTCGCCGGAAACCGACGAGGAATCCTCTGTTGATAGCAGCCGCAGGTCCCGTTGCAAAGAAGACCGCGGACGGTGAAGAGGGCCGAGATTCAGAAAAAAGGGGGAGGCGGGTAGGGGATTCAGGCGTTTCTTCCACGGTAGAGTGCCCGCCAAGTCCTCAGCTGTCCCCGCCTACCAGAGGCTGCTATCGCCAAAGCTCTTTCCGGGAGCCGCCACCCCGAAGCCTCGCGTCGCACTGCCGTCGCAAGAGTCCACCGCAGTCGGGAGACCAGTTGGCCGGAGGGGGAGGAGCCGGAAGCTACGAGTCGCCACCGTCAACCGTCGCCAAGAAAACACTCACAAGCGGCCAGCCGATCGCGCGGGGGAGAGAAGGGATTATTTTTCCCCCCACTTTGGTCCACGTCAGAATAAATGGGCATGCTGTCGCGAGCTCCTCCAAAACGGCAGGGAATCCACATCACCGGAAGTTGCCGTCGTCGGCACCACCCCCCAAGGAAGGCAAGCGACCGCAACGAGGAAGGACCTTCCTCCATTACCGTTTGCCGAATGAAGGGGAAGGGCAAGTTGCGGTACCGCGGGATCCTCCATCCCGCGATCAACGCGAATGGAATAGAGGCAGGGCGACCTTCTATTCCTAGGCGGAGGGAGCTCAAGGATAAGAGGAGGGGACCGGGCGTTGCGCAAGAGGATCGCGAGGAAAGGCCCGGAGGGACTGAGCATCGCACAGAACCCCGGAGCGGAGAGAGGAGTCCGCCATTTCGTCCGGAGAGGAGCATCGCGCAGCAAAGGCGAAGAAGAAGAAGGAAGGAGGGAGGGAGAGTTGACGTAGAGGAACAGGCAGGCGGAAGGTAGGAGCTGCTTACCTGGTGATCGCTCCCATCGCCCTGGTCCGGTCTTCCCCCTTCGGTAGGTAAGGAGCCGCCATCGTCGAAGGAGTCCGAGGGAGCAGCCGGGCTCGTCCATCGACGGTCTGGCAGCTGCCGTCAACCCCCAAAGAGACCGGAGGCCCCGTCGATCCTGCCCGGCGGTCGGTGTTGGAAGCCGTCCATCCACCGCCGTCCATCCCATCCGGTTGCAAGGTCGCCGGAAGCAGGGAGGTCGCGAGGTCGCCGGAGGCGGGGCTGGGTTCCGTAAGCACGAGCTCGCGAGAACGCGGGGCTGGGCCTCGTAGGCACGGGCTCGCGACAGTGTGCGGCCAGGTCCGGACCGCGACAGCAACGCACAGCTGAGCTAGCCGGGTCACCCATCCCTCCGTCCGGCCCAGGCTCGTCTGGGAGTAAAAGAAAAGAAAAAAAAGGGGAAGAAGAAAGAAGAGAGCCGGCTTCACCTGGGCGTGACTGGGAGATCCATCACAGACCAAGAGTCTGACCGTGACACAAAAAAAAAATGTTAAAACCAAACAAAAAATCAAATTAAAAGGATCTTCACCCAGGAGTCTTGGGATAGCCACGCGCTAAACCATAGACCGACGAGGTGGGGTCCTTGGGAGATCCTCCACAAGTCCTTCTGGACCGGGGCTACTCTCCCTCAATTTGGTTAATAATAATTGTGGGGTTAATTTCTAATTTCCTCAAAATCCATTCAATTTTGAGTCTCTTAATGCCTATAAAAGGCTGTATGAGATTTAATCTTCATTGTGGGGTTAATTTCCAATTTCCCCAAAATCCATTCAATTTTAAGTCTCTTAATGCCTATAAAAGGCTGTATGAGATTTAATCTTCAATGTGGGGTCAATTTCTGATTCCCCAAAATCCATTCAATTATTAAGTCTCTTAATGCCTATAAAAAGGCCATATGAGATTTAATTTGTGGGGTCGATTTTCGATACCCAAAATTCATTTGAGATAAATTTCTTAATGCTCACAAAGAGCCATGAGAAGTTTAATCTTAAAAATTTTCATGCAAATTGATATCTGAAATCCGAAGTTCATTCGTCAGCTCGAAGTTAATTCCTTTTTGGAATATCTCTGTGCAGGCGGTATATTCACATATCCCTGTCAAGGGAATCTTTTTCTGGCGCAAAGGAGAGAACTGGCGTTGATCATTTCTTTTACATCCCATAAATCCAATCTGAGATACAACATGGAAAGAGAGAGAGAGAGAGAGAGAGAGAGAGAGAGAATAAAATAATAAGAAATGCCAATTACATTTGTTGGTCTTCAATATTACATCCGCAGGTCTTAATACAACAAAAATAAAAAATAAAAATGGAGCGGTCTGCAAAAGATGTCCCATGATTCAAGCAATCTCAAGTCGGCAAGGAAGTTCTCAGCTGCTGTAGTGATATCCAGATCCAAGCATTGAAATATCATCCAGGGCCAAGATGGATCCGATATAAGCATGCAACCTGAAAACCGTAGAGTTCAGCATGGCCGGTGTAAATGTGAACCTGCAAACCTGCACAAAATCCAGAGGGATAAATCCGAAAAGTCCATGGAACCGCCGTCCATAGAACCTGTAACAAAAAATCTGAAAATATGAAGGTCCGGGGTTTTAAGATTCTGCAAAAAGTCTGATGTCTGGAATACGTGGGGGACCAAAACTCTGAACTTCACCAGGAGCCGAAACCTGCAGAATCTGAAGTGCAGCTTAAGCCCGAAAATCTGAAAATTCCAAATGGTCAGCAAGCCCAGAGAAAAAAAAAAGTGTGAAATCTACCAACCTGTAGATCCGAAGTTTGAACCTGTAAAAATATGCTCAAGATCAAAAAATCAGAAATCTGAACATACTGTAAAATCTAAAAATCTGAAGTCTGTCTTGTGCAGAATCCACATAAACAACTGAAATCTGTAGAGGAATCCGAACACTAAAACCTGCCAGCTGAGAATTGGAGTTTCAAGGTCCGAACTCCACATTTCTGACGTACAGCAAACTGAAATTTACAAGAGGTCTGGGGCTTGGAAATTGAAGAAATAAAAATTGGGCATTGCAGGAGCCGAGGCTGGTGGGATCCGCAGAATTCCGAAATCTGAAGATTTAAATAGTCTGGATTCACCTCTAGAATTCAAGGCCAAAATCTGTAATCTGAAAGCTGAGAAACTGAACATGAAATCTGCAACTAACTCTGGAATTTGAAAATCTGAATACACCATGAAAATCTGAAATCCAAAATCTGGAGTCTAGGAGGAGAGGAATCTGGAAGCTGAAATTTTGAAGCATAAAAATCTGCAATTGAAATCCGGAGGACTGAAAATATGAATGCACCATAAGATCTGAAAAAAAACTGAATCTGTGTCGAACCCACAAGAATCTGCAATCTGGAAATATTTGAAAAGTGCAGAATTTAGAATTTGAAATTTGAAATCAGTAAGAAATCTGGAAGTTTTGAAGGACTGTAAATATGAAATGCAGAAATCTAAAGTTCGATATTTGAAGAAGCCTAGAAATCTGAACTTTGTGGCTGAGGTCCAAGGTTTGAAACAAATTGGTAAGCTCAAAATCAGAAAATCTGGATGCGTAGAATTTGAACCCCAAGCTGGCTAGCCGAAATTGCAGAATCCAGAATCTGAAAATTTTATGAAGAATTTGAAATCTAGGGTCTGCTAAGTCTGAAATTCAAAAAGGAATCGGATCCCTTAAATCAGAAGCTTGAAATCTGCAGAATTTGAATCAGAAAATGCATGCGCCAAGTAGAATCTGCCAATTTTGCAGAAGTCTGAAAATGATCGAAATCCCAGCATGTCCAAATTAAAATCCAAACCAGAAACCGAAAATTGTTAACCTGCAGTGAACCCCAAACAGAAATCAAATCAAACTAAAAAAAAAACAACAAGTAAATTGAACTCAAATCAAGCTCAATTTCAATTCAATTCAATCCAAACCAATCAAATTCAACTAAATCAAATCCAGAACTGTAAAAAAATCTGAAAGTTGTGATATGTACAAAGTCAGCCCAATTCAAAACAATTCAATTTTCAATCTAAGCCAAACAAATTCAAATTGACTCAACCAATTCAAATCAAATCCAAACTAAATTGCTTCCCTTCCATCAAATTCATGGGACTGTTTTCTCCTATGTGTGTATATGAATGCTTATTTTGTGGATGCATGTCTTCTACTTCAATGGATCGCTATGACGCTTAATCAAGGGTATTCGAGTTATCTCGATGTAATTAACGTCGGATCTTCGCACCATCCGACGGGGAGAGGTCAAAATAAATTTTCAAAGAACCTAACAACCTCAACATATAAATTTTACCCTAGTTAGTACTTTTATGGAATAGCATCTATTTTCCTAAAGAAGTCAATACTAAGGTTTAATCAAATCAAATTCAAATTCAAATGGAAAATGAATTTCCAAAACATAAATATTTAAATTTGAGGTTACATCACCTTGAAGCTTATGTCTTTCTTTGGGTGAGACGTTGGGGGCAGTGAAGCGTAAACCTCACCTAGAGAAAAACATTAAGTCTCATGTTTTGCCAACAAGGTGTAAGCCTCGCCAAGGTGGTGAAAAGGCTGGCCTTGAGGCATAAGTCTCAGCGCGTCAAGGTGGCACCTTTGTGAACAATGCGAGTTAAGTAGGCTAAGCTTTCATTTCTTCTCATAATTCTATGGGAATTTTTTCACACCTTTTTACATTTTCATTGATCCCACCCACTTGTTGTCTAAGGTTGAAAACACCTCCATTTGTTTGTTTTTCAGGCCACTTAAATTGGACCTTTTCTGCCACACCCACGACAAAATTCACGATTCCATCAAATATTGTGGGATCCAGAAACTACATGTTCTTGTTTGGCTTATTTTCTTGCACAAACAACATATTAAATAAAATATTGGTTTAAAATTTAGTGCCATCCAGAATCAGACCAGATTTGATTTAATTGATCCCGACCCCACCCATTTAACATATCTGGGGTGCAAATCAACTAGTTCTGGACTGGATCCACCCGATATGGATTGAAAATAGGCCGGCAGTTTAGTGAGCATCACCTCTCTGGCAGTAGTGGTGGCCCTGAAACAACAGGCATCAAAATTGATATTTTACACTTCAACAGCTGCCTGAATGAGGCAGTGGTGTTTCAAAATCCTCCAAAAGGTGATGGTGGCAGTTCTGGTGTTGGAACTTGGCAGTGGCCAAAGATCTTCAAAAATGCCTGAAGAAATAAATGGCGGTTTCAGGTGGTGACAGCAGTTATGGCAGCGTGGCGTTCAAAAATGCCTAAAAACTGCTGCTGGAAGTGGTGGTTTTAGCGGGTGCAGTGGCAGTGCTAAAAAATGCCCAGAAACTGCCACTAGAAGTGGCATTTCAGGCTGTGGTGGGGTTTTCCAGCGGCAGCAGCAGCTTCTCCAATGGCAGGGGGGAAGCAGGAGTAGGTTTGGGGGGGGGGTCAGGACTCTCGACCTCGTTCACAGTGAAACGGACCGATTCTTCCATTGGAATTGCCTGACCGATCCAATTCCGGTCAGGATTCGGGGGAGGAGTCTGTCCATTTTCCCCGGCCGATTACATAAACCATGTGGTGGTCTGCATCTCACGGAAAGAAAGAGATTGGCAAGAGAAGAGAAGGATCTCTGTTCTTTTATATCACTCAATGGTGAACAATATAGTTTTGATCATAGGTTGACAACCCAAGGACTACATGGTGAAATTGAAGAAGACCAATTGAATCTATTTTTTTTAAGTTTACAGGGTTCAAAAGATGAGAATGTAAAGTTTGTGAACTACATCTAGTTAGGAAAGTATACATGGAGTTAAAATGAAGCTACTGAAAGCTAAAACTGTCGTTGGATATGCAAGCTAAAAACATCTGAAGTGGATTCTTTTTAAGATCAAGTTCCTTGAGCTTTCCACCATGTTGGAATGTTTCTATTATTAGACAGGAAGTGATTCTTCTTGTTCAGATTTGTCATTTGATTGATTCTCAATTTCATTATGCCTCTTGCCCTGCCAACTGTTCGAGTTACCAGATTTTTGCACATTCCAAATTCGAAAATCCACTTTGCTACCCAATTTTAAGACATTGATAATATTTTTATGTTTCCTGGTAGCGGCACTCACACCATACAACTAAAAAAGAAAATCTTTGATTTAATATGGTTCCATTTTAGCATTTAAGAAAAATTTCTTATTATGCCTATTACGTTTTCTTACTATTTTTATTTTCTGTCTGAATAGACTATTAATAAAGCTTATCATTTTTTGATGTAAATTATATTTTTGATTATTAGATATATCAAACAAAGCTAGAGTCTTGCTGTCAAGATGGAGTAAGATGTTTGTTAGAAGCCAGGTTCTGAAGAGGTCAGCCAATTGTGCTGGTGATGCCCGCAAGGAAATGATACGGAAGAAGAGGTATTACACGATGTATTTCTTGCTGTTTTTGTTTTATCGTATTCTTGGCTGACCTTATTCTTATGATGGTGCAGGATTAGTGAGATTCTCAGTGATGAGTCATGGCTTTCTAAGATTGATCTTCCTGTAAGTTCCTATGAAAGTGTTAATTCTGTTACACATTGAATTAATTGGTCTGATAGTGCTTGCATTTCAGGAAGATGTTCTTTCTCTTGCTTATGAAGCTCCTGAACGTGACAGGTAGCCATAGTTCTTTTGGCATTACCTTTGTATTTGATTTTACAACCTGATGAATAATGGATAAATAAATTCTTGATATTCTTAGAAAACCAGATTCCAATAATGTGTTAAAGCTGCTTCCCGCAACTTCCAGTGATTCAAACAAAAAGCAGGCTCGAAGTGTTGCAGTTCCTAGTATCCTTCTTGTCAAGTGAAATTTATATTTGGCTTTTTATTTATCATCACTGACGGACCAAGAAGTTCTTTTAGTGTTTGCTTATTCCTTTTCTTTTTTTTTGTATACGTGCACTGTATGTTATCAACTATATCTATCATTTAATTTGCATTCTCTTTTCTTATTTCAAATCATTACCCAAAATATGCTGAAGCAATAATTTTTGTCAGCACGTAAGTCAGTTAATGATTTTAACTTCATGAGCTAAGCACCCATTTTTCTCACAATTTGCCTTTGAAGGGCATCACTACTTTTTGGCTTTACGCCAATTTGTTGCAAATATGCTCAACTCTTTGCCAGAAGCCTATGATTGCTAAGGGGTGCAATCAGAAAGTACTACATGAGGGCAACAGAACCATGCCGACTTTGCCAAATGTGTGCGGTGTCTGTAATAACATCTTTGCCACATCAAGATGTGATAACGGTTATTGGTCCAAGCAGTTAAATTGTTTATACTTAACATCTCGTTTATTTCATAGATGGGTGTCAGTGAGATCTTGTGAAATTATGAGTTTCAGTGGGCTTGTGAGATCTTAGGGTGGTGAAGCCAGCCGACAGAGAAGTGGCTGAACTGCCGCAGAAGGCATGCTGCTGGAGGGTACCATCTTTGCTGCCCTATCAAGTGGAAAGATGCACTGCCAGAGTCCGTAATTCTTGGACATGGTAGCACCTGAAAACTCTTTAAGTTGAGGATCTAGGGACCTGACAGCCCAAGTTTTTGCGACATCAGCCAATCTGGTTCGAGATTGAATGATCCCAGATTGGGATGTCTCAGGTCCCGACCCGACACAGGGTGTTGATCCTGTGGTTGAATTTCAAGGGATCGCACTAGACTTGGTTGGATCAGGCTGGATGACAGATCTGTGCCAATCCTGGTGGGATCTCTTCCTGGACTCAGTTGAGGGCAGCCGTGAGGACCCCTGCCTGCCTGTCCACTGCTTCTCATTGTAGATTCCACTGGATCCTCTACCCCCCCTAATGGCGACATGCCCATAATTGTTTTTTAATTTTTATTTGTTTATATTAATTTTTGGAAGGACCTTTTGAAGCCAATCCTTGATTGGGTTCCCTTCTTTTAGGTCAACTGAGCTGTCTGATCTGATCCGACGTAGAAATCATTCCATCACCCTGATCCGCAAGCTGCAACTTTAAGATGTGGATCCGGGTGTTTGTTGCTGGGTCTGAAAATTCAGAGCCAGGCAGGGAGATGTGGCGGCAGCTGTGGAGCTGCCGCCTCCTTTGCCACCCACTGGAAGGCTCCTCCGGTGAGGTTCTCCTGCTAGATCTCATGTGACCTCATCCCCCTGAGCTCTTTGAATTGAGGTTGAGATCCAAGTCGTAATTTCTTGGGTTAGTATATAGGTAAACTTGATTTGACATGGACTGGCATGGTGCTTCTGATTTCAATTCCAAAATCCTTTAGTGGTGCATTTTAGTTTTGCTTGCAGAAAACAGAATGGCTACTTTTACTCTCGAACCTTTTGCATCTTGTTACATCCTTAATGCAAGGTAGAAACAAAAGAGCGAAGGAAAGTTTTGCTAGTGGAGCAACCTGATCATAAACCTGCAGGACGGAGTGCCCAGGTTATGAGAGCAATATCTGCAGAAAGCAGCCGCCCTACTTCTGCTGATGATATTCAAAAAGCAAAGATGCGAGCAATTTTCATGCAGAGAAAGTACGGGAACAAAGAAACTTCTAGTGAAAATCACTTTCAGAAGACTCTCAATCAGAAATCTTCTGTTGTTTCTCGGGTTGGTAGTAAGGTGCTCATGCCACACATATCCAAATTGGAAAAGATTGAAGAAAAGAAAGCTGTGGTGCCTGCCATAGAAGCTTCTGAATCTATACAGAAAATGGTGGTTGATTCAAAGTCAAGTTTAACTTGTTTTGGACTAGAGCAAACGGTAGCTCCACTTGATTCAAATCCTTGCTCAACTTCTCATGAAGTTTCAACTGAAAAGTTGAAAAGAATATGTATTACGTGGCAGACACCAGCAGGTATATTTGTTTCAAATCCCTTACGTTTTCTCTTTACTTTAGCTGAATGAACTTGCAGCAACTTGAGAGTGAAGTCCTTAGGTATGCATTAGGTGCAAAATGCATTGACTCACTGTAGGTCCTTAGCTGATAAGCTTTTTCTTTCATCCAATGAAGGTGTTCTTGCTACTAACTTAGCCCTCTCCACCTTTAAGCATATCCTGTCGATTGCCATATTATGCCAGATTTCATGGCACAGCTACCATGACATATTGCAAATTTCACGTTCACCTTTTTAATTTGAAGTTGTTCCATATATGGTGGCTCCGGCTTTGAAATAAAACTTTTGCCCGAGGTGTAAATTTATTATGTGAATGATCATGTCGATAGCAGGTTAAATGTGAATGATTGTGTTGACAGCAGGTTTATGAAGCGTATGTTGTCCATATTGATTTCTTTTTCTCGTATAGTCAATATTTTGCTATTTGATTCATTCTCTGAACAGAAAAAACGTATTGTAGTTATATTTCTTTGGTATGCGGGGATGATCTTATGAATCTTTGGAATTGCCTACTTCTGATTTTTCCTGTGAGATTTTTGATGTATGTCTCTACATCCTCTGAAATGCTCAGAGTTATAATGGAGGACAATGTTTCATCTGTATTGTTGTTTGATTGTTTCTGGAATCTAGGTTCTGTGATGAGTATTTTTCTAATAAAAATTGAGTTGTTTTTGGATGGTCAAGACCAGTCACCAGGGAATGTAGGCAGCCTATCCGATTCAGTTGGGTCTTGGAAGAGAAGAATCACATTTGGTTACTGCAACTTGATATTCACGTTTTAAAAAGCTTAATTCAGATTTCTCATGTGTGTCGGGGAATATCAGCCTACTTTGATAAGAAAACTTCAGCACTCCCATTCTTTTGAAATCTAATGGTTCTTGAGCGCAATATATTTTTGTAGGGGAGAAGAGCTTCTTTAAGTGTCCATATAGGATTATACTTCAGTTTTGCTATTGGCTTGTCCTTGAAATAATTGCTGTTTTCTTGTCTGTACCTTTTCGTCTGCGTTGTATTGGCCAAGAAGGGACAAATCAGAAACTGAAACGTTTATCATGCAACTTATCACACAAACTTGTTTTTTTCCAACAAAATTGCGTCAGAGGCATTTGCTATATGGTGTGATTGCCTTTGCCCTTCTGAAAAACTTTTGGCCTTTTGGGCTAAGTAATTGTGGTAAAATCTGAACACCTTCATCCCCTGCTAAAATAAATTCAACTATTTGATAAAATGGAATCAATCTTTTAGCAGCAATCACATGAAGATGAGAATCCCAGCTTGAAGAGGGAAAGAATGTTTTTAATGCGTTCTCTAATTTAAAACCTGGCCACTAAGAGTCGTTGAACTTAACAATCAACTGGCTTTTGATAATATGGATTGCTAGAGCCTAGAGTAGGGGTGTTCAGTAACTTCAGTTAATCTGTTGTGTTTTGATCAGCCGGGGAGTTGCCTTTAACAGAGGAAAACCTGAAATGGTATCATTTACGATAGATCATATCAGATCACCTGGGCATGTATCTTTCAGCCTGGTGTTTATCAAGCTTCCGTTTTTTTTTAACAATTTTGAAGTTCATCACCCCCCAAAATTTTATCTTGAAAATTTAATCTTCTTTGTTGAGTTTTTTACACAATTCCCTTTCTTTCTCCTTTCCCACTTTACAGTGATGAAGATCAACGGTCACTGGAGGGTAGGCTCAGGTGAGAACAGCAAGGAGATGGAAGTCCAAACTGCAAGAATCAAGCGAGAGAAGGAGACATTTTATCTTGCTGCTGATGACATCCCAGCCAATCCGAAGAATCCATGGGACATGGAGATGGATTTCGACGACAGCTTGACTTCTGAGATCCCTACAGAACCACCACCAGAAGCTGATGGATTGAATGTATCGGACGGGGAGGCCTCCACCAACCCAGATGTTGAGAAAGATACTTCCGGGAAGCAACCTCTCACCACTTCTCCCTCCATTGTTGCCGGAGCACCGGCAGAGCCTGATCTAGAGCTGCTTGCTGCACTCCTCAAGAACCCGGAGTTGGTCTTTGCTCTCACTTCGGGAGGTGGAAATAGCCTGTCTAGTGCAGATACGATGGCTCTGTTAGATGTCCTCAAGAGGAGCAGCGGTGGTCTGCCTGGAATGTTATGCCCAGCAACGGCGACACAGGCTGCTGAGCCACCAACCTCTCTTCCATCCCCCACACCTGCGTCAGAAAGAACAGGAGTAATCATTTGCATTTTCTTGTGAATGAAAATATTCCTGCTTGCTTAAGCTTGTTCTGATTCGTGATTTGTTTTCCGTCTTCTGCAGATGTTGTGGGCGGCAGAACCAGCCCCGCCGCCGCGGGTGAGGGTTGCACCTTTGCTGCACCACCTTCCTGGTACTGAATCTGCCTCTCTTCCTCTGGTTACCGGCCCTGCAAGCGCCTCTGCTCCAACAATCCCTTCTCTGCCATTAGTAGCCCCAGTGCCAAGCATGGTGCCACCACCTTCGATATCGTCAGCAGCCATCTTTTCCGCCGCCCAGTTGTCAGAGATCCACCGCCTTCCCTCTTCGCATCTTCCTAGTGCCCATCTCCACCCAATTGGATCTGCATCTTTGTCCCAAATTGCTACGATGCTTTTACGGCAATCTCCCCCGCCACCACCAGAACTAGTTCTTCCCTCGAAGCGCCTGCCCAGTCGCTGTTCACCATGTGGGGAAACCATGAACGTCCGGCAGATAAATGGTCATGTTGCAGCTGCTTCCCCACTGCTTCCTCTGCTATCAGCACCGCCAAGAGTGCAGCCTCCGCTTATACCCGAGACTGCGGTGGCACAGAGCCCTTTGCCACCGCCGTGCTGGCCATCAGAGCCGGTGCGAGGCTCTTGGCAGGGCCATAATGGATTGTCGGAAGCTCCTCCGCACAACAGTCGCTTCTGTAACAATCGCAATGACGCGAGCTACTTCGCTGCTGCACCTCGGCGGGTGTATTCAACGATCGCCGGCAGGATGGATGAGAGCGATGAGCTCTTCGACAGATCAGAGCTTGAGCCATGGAGCCCGGAGAGGAGTCCACCGGCAGGGTCGGACTACCTGTCGTCCCGGGACTACCCACAGCATAGGAGGGGAGAGGTGTACGGGCGGAGTGAGATGTCGAGGCACCATCACCCCCACCGCCACCACCGGTCCGACACCCACAGGGATCGGCACAGGTCTTGTAGACGGTGGCGTGAGAGGGACAGGGACCGAAGAGGTTGAGCTCACCCTCACCTTTGGATGTCCGCTTCCTGTGTATGTACATGTGACCGTTGGTCCAGTGAATTCAAATATCGGGTAGGGCAGGTAGAGTGTAGAATGGGGCCCCATGTGAGCCGAGGGCTTTCGCTTGATTTTAAGCAAATTTGAGAGAAAATGGGAAAACGAACTAGAGGCATTGAAATTCTTCTTTATTAAATTTAATTGTTCGGGTTCAGTTTTTTTCATTCGTTTGATATTCACTCGCTGGATGGGAGGGAGGTGGATGCCTCGATAGGGAGCTCATCAATAGAGCAGTCCTGGGAGAATGCCTCAGCTTGATTCTATACCTTACATCCAATTGATGGTACCACAGAAAAGATTTGGACCCGCTCAATTTGATCCTCATCTATTCTCATTGTTCAATCGTCTGATGATTGATCGCATTGGCTGAACCTGCAGCACTGTAATTTTCAATGACAGATTAATTTAGATATTTTTGTCTGCTGAATTCAGAAAGATGGCTTTTGAGAGATCAGCTTGGGCAATTTAGCATCGTTATTTTGTTTGATTTATGTGGCACTTGTTCATTTGGCAAGGACTTCACTAAAGCTTACCATGCTGGCCCATTTCCAGTTTGTTTAACAGTGTTTAATTAGAGTATTAAAAATAATATTATATTATATTACATGTTTTATTTGTATTACACATTTTAAAATTGATACTATTAACCAAATGTTTCTAGATGATTATCATCGATATCAATTTTAAAATTGATAGTGATAGGGGTATTTTATAGTGTTACTAACCAGGGCCTATATTATCGTGGTGATTATTATCATTGGATGCGACATATTAATTGATACTTAAAAACTTTTGATATAAAATTTTAATTGTCAATCCTCACTTTTTAATGCTAAAAATACATTGTTGCTTGCTATATTATTGGGGTAATTATTATGATTGGATGCACCATATTGTTTGATACTTACAAATTTTTGATATAAAATTTCAATTGTCAATCCTCACTTGTTAATGCTAAAGATACATTGGTACTTGTTATATTATTGTGTATTTTTGTGTATACTTCGGTATTTATGTGTCACCGTGTCGTCCAATCACAGTTTTTTATTTTAAAAAAATTTTCGTCCTAACTCTCTTATCTCTTGGTGCAATAAGAAACAAGCTGTCTGTGTCCCCCTCAATAAAATATCATTCTTTGGTTTGACACATCTGTTGAGGTTATTTTAGTTGTGATATTTTGATATCCATCTGGCATGACCAACTCATTTTTATTGTGACAATAGGATTGTTCCGTATAATCTCTTTTTTTTTCCTTTTATATTTTATAGCTTTGGAGGCGTAGGATTTGGCCAATTGACCTTACCGTCCTTTTTGGGTCTTGTATATTTATATATATATATATATATTAGCCAATAGAAGAGAGGATATATATATATATATATATTAAAAATGCCATTAAAGACCCTAAACAAACTAGCTTATACCAACCACGTAGGAGAATCAAATGGGCCAGTCGGAAATTGGTTGCACAATAAATATATGTAGACTTTTATGATGAAAATTTATATTAAAAATAGGCTGAAGTGACTAAAGACTTTGAAACAAATTTCAATACACAAATATAATTTTGCAGCAAAATTTAATTTATCAAGCCAAACACTCCACATATATAAGCATTATTTTTATATGATTATTTCAAAATTACTCAAACCTTCCCGTCGCCAGCAACCGTTGGAATTTCTGCTGGTCGGGGAAACCAAGCTCTATGCCTCGCCGTGCCTCCGGTGCTGCGCTTGCCGGCGGCGGCGGCGGCGGCTTGCTCTCTTCCAAGCCCAAGAAGTCCACCGTCGACCTCCCTTCATCAGCTCCTCCTCCTGCCATCGCCGCCGCCGCCCGTGGTTTCCCGTTACAGAGAACGCTATTTCTTGCGGCCGGCCTCCGGCTGCCTCCTAGCTGCAGCGAATTAGCCCGTCCTCTGTTCAGATTCTCGACGTTCCTAAAGCACTGCAGATTGCCGTCGTACTGCACTCCGGTGGCGGCCGCCGGGAACCCGCCAGTATTAAAGCCGCCGCACCCCCATTCCCAGCCGGCCGCCACCGTGCTCAAGAACTGGTGGCCGAGCCCGCCGCCGTCTCCACCCAACTGAGCCGGACCACCTTGCGGCAGCTGCTCGGGCGACATGAGCGGCTGCAGGGCGGTGTACAGCCTCGTCTCGGAGGCCCCGTCGGGGCCCGCCATGGTGGAGGCCAAGGGCGCCCCCTGATCGGGCGCCGGTAGGAAGTTGGTGTGGCCGCCGGCGGTGGCACCAACCAGCGAGGCCTTCGGGAGCAGGGCGGTCGCCGACATGTGGGCGGCTGACCTTGCCGTCGGCCCAGCCGCCGTTTTAACGACGTCGCTGGCGGGAAGCGTATCGAGGCCGCCGCCGCCGCCGCCGCCCCGCATTGATCGGGCTCCGCCGAGCCGGCGGAGGGCGCCGGCGGGCGCATAGGGCAACGCCCACGACTTCTGACCGTGCAGCGACCCTTGGCCGCCGGAGAACGGCCGTCCTTCTGACCGAGCGAGGATAGGGTTAATGCTCTTCCCGCCGTCGATGTCCGAGATCAGAGCTGCCATGGTGGTCTCTGTATCGACGTCGGTGCCGCCGGGCGCGAGCAGATCCGGAGCTTGGACGATCTTACCGTGCGAGCTTATCGCCATGTTAGCTGCCACTCCATTGTTACCTGGTCTCTGGTTCTCCTCTGCCAAGGCGTCACAGAAAGCTCTGTGGTTGACGAAGCTGTCCCTTCTGCACAGAAACGCATGCAGTTCCCTCTCTTCGGAATAAATAAATAATAAAAAATATATATATAATTCTTTCTTTAATTTTTTCTACCCCTTTGTAAGAACGAATTAAAATCTAGCAGCATCTTGACGTTGGCGTTCTTTCGTCATCTTGTGGATCGATTTTTTTTTAAAAAAAATCAGACATAGAATCTTGATTACGTATGTCACATCTTACGCTTGCACTACCGGCCAAATAGAACTTAAATACATTTGTGTATGCTGCTCCACCGTGAATTCTTTTGGTCAAATTTCACTTGTTTATTTTACTCTTGAGTTTAAGTTTGAATTTAAACTTACAAATGTAACCTCAATCACTCTTCTGAGGCGATCTACGCTCCTCATCTCAACCCTCGTCTAAGATATATTTCTTACTTAATTGAGTCGAGCTAATAAAACAACTAACTTCTGATTTTAGGTTTGAATTTGAGCTTTTACTTATAATCTCAACCTTTCTTTTAAATTAGGTTAGGATTAGGGCAACGTGCATGACTCAAGTAAACCGCGATTTTGGTAACTAGTTTATACACTATAAATCACCCAAACCCATTGTGAAATCTAAATTTGAACTTACTTACAAAACTTGATTCATGAACTTAAATAGAATTTTATTTCAAATTAATTCATATTTCCAAGTGACATTATAAAATTAGAAATATTTATATTTAAATTCATGAAATAAATACTCAAGTTAATAACTGGGCTCTGTTTTTTCAGGGCACCTTCCAGTCGCATGGGTAGTATTATGAGATGCATCGGCGGCGCCGTTGTTAGGTTAGGGTTAGGGTTAGGGTTAAGTTGGGCTCTTACTTAATCTAGTCGAACTCTAAAGCAGCATAACTTAAGATCAATAAGAAAGCCCAATTGTAACTAGTTTATACACTATAACTCACTGACTCACAAAACCTGATTTGGGTCTGAACTTAAATTAAATTTTGTTTCAAATTAATTCCTATATTTAAGTGGCATTATATAATTTTAAAAATTTATATGTTAATATATGAAACAAATACTCAAGTTAATAACAGCTCGAGTCGTTAATGGAGACCGAGAGATAGAGTACTTTTTAGGGTACGTTCCAGTCCCATGGGTATTGTCGGCGGTGCCGTTGTCAGGTTAGGGGTTAGGGTTAGGGTTAGGGCAACGGGGGGGAGGGGCGACGCACCTGGAGAAGACGACGCCGCAGCGGCACTTGTAATCCCTGGTGCCGCAGGTCTTGGAATGCGCCCTCAAGTCCGACTGCACCGCGTATTTCTTGGAGCACCTGCCGCACTTCCACTTCTTCTCGCCGTGCTTCCGGCAGAAGTGCTTCTTGATGCCGGTGAGGTCGCCGAGCGCCCGGCGGGGGTCGTGGTGCACGCAGCTGGCCTCCGGGCAGACGTACACCTTCTTCCGGACCTCCGCGGCGGCCCGCTGCCGGAGCTTCCAGGGGAGATTGTGGCCCCGCCGGTGCAGCTGCAGGTTCTGCTCCCTCTGGAACCCCTTGCCGCAGATCTCGCAGACGAACCGGTTGGTGGCCATTAGGGTTTCCGGGGACAAGGCCACCACCTCCGCCGCCGGATCTGCAGCGATCAGAAACCATTTAATTACGAAGAATACTCATATATGTGTATATATCACCGATCAGAATTCCATTTGGGCTTCTTCTCCAGGCCAGGCCGGAGTACGACGTACTATTCATCGATGATCGTAGCTCCAGTCAAATATAGGATCTTTTTATTCGTTAAAATAGCACAGTTTGAAGTGAGATCACTCAAATTCTACTTTTATATAACTTTTTTTCTTTGGTCACGATGGCTCACCGACAATAACCGTGCGGGGCAAGGGATCGCACCAATCGACCCATGGTCGGTCTGACTACTTTTATATAACTTAGATCAAGATAGATAAGGGTTATAAGATTTGAATCTCGATCATATATATTTAGACAAAACAATACAATTTATCTGACTAATGAACTTCCTGCAGATCAGGTTACTAATTATGAAGTTTAAAGATAATTCAAACTTCACTTTTTGAAAATTAGGTTTTTAAATTTCAACTTCATTTTATGTCAAATGAAGAAAAGTTATTCAAAATCAGACTTTGATCTAACCTGACTTCTATCAAAGTGTGTTAATCTTACAAAAAAAAAGGTGCGTTAATCTAGCTTATTACAAATAAAATATCGAAGTTTTGTTACTGGAAATAAAAAAAAAACCTCTGAAACTCGGCTGGCTAGCTTGCTTGCATCCAGGAAATTAAGGATTTAATCACCGAAGGGTATATTTGGTACACGTACGTAAGAAAATGGAAAAAGAACCACGGAATTATATAATTAATTAAACTGCGCCGACAAAATTAGTCACTTGTTCCAGAGACCAGTTCTTGCCAAGAACAGATCCTCTCGTACGTCGAGAGGACGAGATCGAGTACTAGAATGAGATGATGGCAAAATTAGTGGCCGATCGAGCAGAGATTATTGCCTGGGTTGCCGGGAAGGTTGCGCTTCTTCTTGGCCGGCGGCCGTGGCGGCGAGGGCGAGACCGAGCTGCTGCCGGTGCTGTTGCTCGTAACCGCCGGCGGCGCCGCCCCGCCGGCCGGAGGATAGCTGAGCTGCGCAAGTCGGAGCTGCCGCAGGCGCTCGAACAAGGCTTCGTCTTCTTCCCTTGCGTAGGAGAAGTACTCCTCGCCAGTCGTCGGAATTCCCATATCCATGGCGGCGCACCAGCGATCTCAAAGCTCCTCTCTGGCTCTCTCTCTCTCTCTCTCTCTCTGGCTCTCTCTAGCTGTCTATCTACCTCTGTGACACACAGGTTGATGATGGGTGGACGGCTGTGTTATAAGGTGGGGAGTGATAATCTTTTTCAACGCCTTCGATCGGGGTCGGAGGGAGACAGGCAGGAGGATTTTCGGGAGATTAATTTACTTATTAATTAATTCTTGGATTTTAAAAGAGCGACGAAGGATGAAGAGTTTTTTTTTCCTTTTTTTTTCACCCGAAGGTTTCACTGTTAACCGACCATGGCACTATTCTAACTCGTCTAATTTGTCAAGTGTACACTGTTTACGGATGATGGTCGAGTTGTCCTCTCACGTGCAAGTTCTTCTTACTTTGTCACGTGTACACTATTTATGGTTAACGGTCAACAGAGAGAGGTTCATAACCCTTGGCTCTGATACCATGTTAACCAACCCAAAATCGCGATATTAGGTTAGAGAGACCTAAACTTTTAAGCACTACAACCATCCCTCATATGGCCGATACGGCACTATCTGACTTGCCTCATCACGTGCAAGCTCTTCTAATTTTGCTACGTGCTCACTATTACGGGTGACTGTCGACGAAGGGGAGGTCCACTGGCATTTGACTCTGATATTACGTTAATCGACCCAAAATCGCAATTCTAAGTTAGAGTGACTTAGACTTTTAAACTTGGGTATCTCTCCTATTTAACCGAGATATGTCACTATTCTAACTTTCGCCGTTTCTTCTTGCGGGAGTTGGCACGCGTTTGATCAGTAGTTTGATCCGTAATTACTAGTGAAAATAAAAATGTGAGATTCAGGATTAACGTATATGAATTTACATGTGTGAAAATTTAATGACTGAGATCGGCACGTTGATGAACATTTTGGCATTATAACATTTGATTCCACAATTTACAAGCAAGATTAACATCGTGCATGTATATGCAACTCAGCTCAAATTAATTGAAATTTTAGTCCTAAATTACTTTGGACACGTACAGATTCTCCATTTCTTTATTAGTGTCGATTTTAAGATGATAGGTGCATGTGTATATACGCAGATGTTTTAAAACATAATGATATTTTTCTTTACTCATGTCGATTTTAAGATTACAGGTGCATATCTATATATGCAGATATTTTAAAACATGCGTCCCAATATTAAACTCTATTAAAAGTAGACATAAAAGTTTTTGTTTCTTCTACCACGTTATCTGTCTATAAAATAAAATTTAAGCTCAAGTTGAAGATATCTTGCTTCAAAATTTAAATATGATTATGTAACTGTTTGACTGTTTAAGAAGACAAGAAGAGTATTTGATAAACATATGCGCTGTTGTGCTTAAAGTTGCCACCCAAAATGAGATAATATATACAATTTAAATGCACCCATGTATTTATACATCGTTCACCATCGGTTTTCTCTGTTAAAAAAAGCAACAAGTTAAATATATTATCTAGATGAAATTGTGAAACACGAATACACTTGTTAAGATTGTTAAAAGTGGAGTATATATATCCTTAATTAATGTCCTGTTTGGTTAGAGTTTCATTTTTGATACAATATCGATATTGATATTAATATTTACAAATGTTGGAGTATCAATATCAAAAGTAATACAAGTTGACACTTGTATTACATAATATATTTTGTTTGTACTACAAATTTTAAAATTGATACAATTAACCAAACACCTTCTAATGGTTCCTATCAATATCAATTTTAAAATTAATAGTGATAGGGATACCTAATAGTGTTACCAAACAGGGTGTAAGGGATTAAAAGTACGTACATTAATCTTCAAGATATCCAGCACTCTATCTCTCTTTATCATTTAATATGAGATTCAGAAATTAATGCACATGGAAATCGAAGCAAAATATGATTTTATTGATGTGATTTTTGTCATGATCAAAGGTCATTTATTTTTAACATCTCTCTAATACTCCAAGTTAAGTCTTGATGTCCAAAAATGATAAGTGAAGCCTCGAATATTTATACAAATATCTTATAAAATGGTGCAATGTAGACCTGATAAATATGTGTACAGTCTTTCGCTTGATTCATTTATTATGTTAAATTTTAAGTTTGACAAAAATTAATAATGCTCGACTTTTTAAGAAATGGAGCATTTTTGCTAGACTCGATAAAAAATTCAAACTACTTATTTAAGTACTCAATTAATTACTCAGTTAACAACTTAAATTAAATTAAATTAATTAAAAATTTTAAATCATTAACGAAATATATTAATTAAGTTAAAATCAAACTTCACATAGAATTAAAATTGAGTTTGAACTTCATAAATGAGTCTTATTTTGAACTTCGCGAGAAAACTAAAAGTGAACTTAATGACTACGAGTAAATTAGTTTAGATTGACTTATCATAAGCGAGATCAAAAGGAGCCGGAGCATATTGCTCATGCACTACCAATATCTACATACAAAGGTGAAACCTTTCTTGGAAGCCTTCAAATTAAGGATGTCACGCCCTGGATTTCACAAATGGCGCAGCAGAATAAATTCGGTGATGAGAAATAACCCTTATATTGCGTCGGTTTGGAAAAATTGAAGAATAAAAGGTCCCAATAAATGATTCAATCAAAAAAATAAATCATACCTTGATTCAATATAAAAAATTCATAAATCAATTTTTTAATCTTCTTTCTACACTAATCCTGATCCACTACGCTTCTGCTGCGCTAAACCTGATTATTTGAAAAATGTTAAAAGATTTAGAATGAGTCACACAGACTCAGTAGAACTTATGCCCAACTATCCCAATATACTAACAGATATAATTGATAATTACACACATAAATCAGATCCATCAATTACTATAATATCATATAAACTATTTATCAAGTTTATTTATCTAAATTGGAGCCCTTTCACTTAGTTGTCAATTAAACATGCCTCTACATGAACCAGACTAACTATAACTTAACCAGCTAGACTATTTTACATGTCCATGCAACCTCGACCAACATGAGCCTACTTCAATTTTATTTGTTTGAGTACCTTATATGCTCTACTTGGACATTGCAGATATGTCACAGGACTCACACCAGCTCTAATATATATAGGAAGTACCATATAGTAAGCTAGATCCTTAGTACACCTAGGTAGTGCGTACTCAGGATAAACCGCAATATCCGAGATTGAAAGATGCACCGGATTGCACCACATCATCCGCTGCCCCGGGACTGTATTTATAGGTTGGAGAAGTAACAGTTTCATCACAGAATGCATTAAAGCATCAACCACATCTCACAAGTAAAAACAGATAATTACTCAGACAATTTTCAATGCAATAACCAATTATGCAATTTAACTCAACCAAACAACCAAATCAATAAGTCATGCCGATCATTCTATGCTACCATAGAATCATGCAATTAACCATAGCCATGCCATTAATCATAATCCATTCAACTTGATCCAATCACATTTAATATAATTAAGAAACAATGCATAATAAAGGATTCAAGTAATTGTAAACCTTAATTACTTACATTCTATAATTAACATGCTAAATTGAATTGCATTTCAATTTATATATTAACCATAATCAAGATCGTAATAATCATGGATTAGGTCATAACAAGTCATAATTCAATTTTCGTAAATCAAATTAATTTTCACAATTATATATATATATATATATATCTAATTCTAGCAATTAACAAGAAATAATTAGGTAAATGACATCTAAATAATACTACTCATGAAAATGCATGGAACTACGCATGAATGCCATACATGATATTTAAATAAACCCATATAGTCAATTAAATATATAAACTATCACTTATTCACCATTTTCTATCTATTTATCTAATAAACATGTTTTTAACACATTAATTAAAATATTGAGTGCTGAGGATGAGTTGGGATGCCTACCTCGTTGAAGATGATAACTAATCAAAGTCCAAAGAACATCAGCTGACAACAGGTATGAAACTATAGTGATGACAGCAACCGAGAGAATAACAATCTTTTATAAATTACCAAGAAATAGATATATCCCAAGATATAATAGGGAAGAGATATGGAGGGACTTACCTTAATGGATCAACTGAAAAGCGACGCCAGCTATGGCTATGGCTACCGGTGGGCAAGGGCACGCGTCATTGCGTGGAGGGCGACGAGCATGGGCTGGGCGGTGGAGGCTACAACGCGAGGGAGAGAGAGGGGGGGGGAGAAGAAATTGAAGGAGAGAGAGGCAGTGGGAAGAATCGAGAGGCGGGGGAGGCGGTGGGGAGGAGAAGGTTCGAGAGAGAGAGAGAGAGAGAGAGAGAGAGAGAGAGAGAGAGAGAGAGAGAGAGAGAGAGAGAGAGAGAGAGAGAGAGAGAGGGAGAGAGTGGGAGGCGATGGTAGGAGGAAGGCGGTTGACGATTTTAATTTTTGGATTTTTTTAAATTGGCCCGACATTACAAAGGACGGCTTTGTTAAACTTTGGTCGTTAATTTATTCCTAATAATGTATTTTCTTGTAGTGTGGACAACCAATATCTACATTCAAAGGCTAATAGGGTGTTTGGTTCTAGTTTTTTTACCTTACTTTTATCTTATTTTTAAAAATAGGTACCATATGGTGTTTGGATTGAATTTTTTGGGTGTTCCTTTTTTAAAATCGGTTTCACTTCTTTGTTTCTTCTATTTCAAAAACAAAACAACAACAAAGTCGTTTTATTTCTGGAAGAGAGCTGACTCTCTCGCGAGGTCCCACTTCTCTCTCCCGAAAGAGAGCCAACTCCTCTTGCGGCGGATGACCACGGGCGTGCCAGAGCGCGATGTCCCGACCGGGGGTGGGGGTCCGTGATAGAACGCCAGGGGGCGGAAGCAGGCAGAGGTGTGGGGGGGGGGGGGCGAAAGCAGGCGGGAGTGGGGGGGGGGACTTGTTCGCTACGGGAGGGGGGGGGTTCCTTCCGAACAAGGGGGGCGGAAGCAAAGATTGATAGAAATTTTGATTTTAAAAATATAGTAAAATAATATTCTATCAATTTTAAAATTGGTGACGATTTTATCAAATACAAAAGAATTGTGTTTTTCTGATTTTTAAATTTAAAATTGAGAGATTGAGTATTCTTGATTTCAAAAAAAAAATTATCTCAAAATTAAAAGAGTTTTCAAACACCCTATAAACTATTGTCCTTAGAAGTCTTCAAATGAAGCATCAAGAAAGAGGAGGTGGTTTAATGACTTTAATCGTCGTTCGTTGAGCCCTACCTACATAATGATCATCGTTCAATTAACAGCCGTTTCCTTCTCTCTCTCTCTGTTTGTATGTACATATAATGATAACAAGCATGTTTTCCCATGGAAGATGGCATGGTGCCCGCGTTACTGTGCGGACAGCATTCAATGTTTGCCAGCTTCAGACGGGGGACCTTTTAATGATATATATATATATATATCCAAATGTGAAGAGATGAAAGCCAGGAAGATGGTCGAAGACACGCACGGAAATATTGATTAGCCGTCATATTCTCGAGCTCCTGGAAACCACACCATCGAACGGAATGTGATCGACAGCCACATATATTGGTGTGCGGTTCGACGGCCGGCGAGACGCCGCCATTAATGTCTCCGGAGAATATCTATGCCTTCTTGTGTGCAGCGCCGATGGGCATGATCGGTCGACGTCAGAGTACTAAGCTTGCAGCTCCTAAATGATTCAGGACAAGAACCCATGACCAAATGTTTCCTTGAGAATATAAAGATGCCTGTAAGTATTTTAATTAATTGGTTTTTAATATATATATGATAGACATAAAATAGAGATATCTAGAAGGATACAAGAGAGAACAGAAGTTTGATATCCGGCCACAAGAAATTACCGAAAGGGAAAAAGGAGTTTGGCTTCCACCCAAGAAAAAAAAGTAGAGAAAAGTTTAGGTGGTATCTGATTTGACTTAATCTGGAAATATATATGGATTCTTGATTTCATATATATCTTATCTTTTATTTCGTGGTAAAATTAAACAATTAATTTGATTAAGATGCTAATGATGATGAGAGAATAATACCACCTTGATTGGGATATGCAGCAAAGACATGCTGTTAATACTCCCAACATCTTAATTAGGAGTAACTTGTATGCATGATCCAAAATTATAAGATAGGACTCAAACCTAAGTCCTCTTCAAACTTTGCTTATCTTATTTAAGTCTTACCCAAATTCAACTTCAAATCAACTCTGTTAAGCTTCTAATGAAACAACTCATTTTTAAACTAAATCCAAATATATGATTCTAATTACTAAAATCAATATATATCTCTCTAAAAGAGAATATAAGTTTATAGTATACATACATACATACATATATGTATGGCTAAAGTTGCTGATGGTCTGAGATGATTCAAGTGGTTAGATAGTCTTCGTCGAATGACCAAAGAATGGCCTTAGAAAATACTTTCTAATATGTTGAGGGGTAGATCCATGGTCTTTGTTTTATTTTATTGAATTATTAATCTCTCATTTGTTAAGAGGTTGACTGATTAAGATCGTTTGAAAGTAAATAATTAATATCTAATATCCCCATCATATATATACCTTGAGAAACGTCTGGAAGCTAAGCTGCTCCTGTATTCTCTCTCTCTCTCTCTCTCTCTCTCTCTCTCTCTCTCTCTCTCTCTATATATATATATATATATATGCTGTTTCTGTGATGACAAGGTGTTTTTGTCCTGTCAAGCATTTCATTACTGCCTATTTGGTAACATTATTAAATATCTCCATCACTCTTAATTTTGAAATGATATTTATATTAATAATCACAAAGATAGCTATTAATATCAAATTTGAAATTAGCATGTATTATATTACAAATGCCTACTTTTATCAATTTTGTTATGGATACTGATCAAATTCTTTAGAAATATCAATAATAAAATTGACATACCTTCATTTGTAATACTCTAATCAAACACGACATTAGATACCCAATTGGGGTAAAAAGTATTGTGGAACCTAGTGTACTCCTTTGATCTTCACATGAATAGCAAAATGAAGAGCAGCATGCAAGAAACAATATTCTGCAACCGAACGTAGATCAAGCTTGGTGTCTCTAGGCAGGTAGACAGCTCGGGGTTTCCGGTTCTTCTTTTGGAAACTAAAATTGAACCAAAATATGAATTGAACTGAACTCGGTTGGACCCTAAATTGATTGCGTCAATTCAATTTATCAGTCTAACGAATATTAAAATATAATAAAAAATAAAATAAATAAGTTAGAATAATTAATCAAGATTAACATTAACATTAATATTTTATTTATAAAAATTATTTTTTTTACATTACTTAATCTTGATGTATAGTAAATATATTTATAATTAATATAATATATAATAAAATGGGTGAAACAAGGTCGACTGATTTTTTTGGTGATTTGGGGATGTGTTGAACCAAATGAACCGATAAAATGATATCAGTTCCATTCGGTTAAAAAACCAAATGCCCAAGTCCTTGAACCAAACCAGTCTTTTTGGCTCAATTATGTTTGGTTTACCTATTTACCAATTTGCTTGGACACCCCAGTTGTCTTAGATGGTTTGCTGACTAAAGGGCCAAACAAGTACAGATATGAGAATATGAATTTGTTTGTTTGATGTTAAAATTATTCAATATAGTTTAATCGTTCCATTTTAAGCTATTTTCAATTTGTTAGGTTAACATAAAATATTGCATATTGTTCCAAATTACTTGAAAAGAGAAAGTATAAATTAAAACAAGGACTTGTTATAGTTGTAAAATCATCTTGACCATGTGATCTCCCATTTTGATTTTCATATCTCTTAAAAAATTAACCAAACAAAAATCTTACTTTAAAATGAAAAAATACATCACTACAAGAAAATATAGTATCCGGGATGATTTATTGGGGATGACCGAGAAAAGTCATCCTTAATAAGAGTAGTTGCCACAACTAAAAAGAAACCATTGCAAATAAATGGACAATTGGCGACGGTTGTTGTAAGCCCTCGCTAGTAAAATATTAGCTATGTCAGCCATCATGAACTCAGAAACAACCCTGAATATTCAATACCATCGGATATTGAGAATTGCAAATAGAGAGGACGAGGACGAGGATGATAAGAATCAAGAATCTTTTGAAGATGATGAGCAATAATGATTACATCTTTTTTTTACATGAACATTTAATTGTATACAATTGTTCGATTATATCTAATTTGATCTAGTTCTTCATTGTTTATTTTATCTGTAATATGTAATATATGGTTCCATGTTTATTGATGTCTTGACTATGGTCTAATATGATGTGTGATGTGACATTGTGTATGTGCGATGTGATTTATGGTTTAATGTAATTAAATAGATAAAAAATGTAAAGTTGTAAATGTAATTGAATGGATGGTTGAATGCAATTGAATGAATGTAGTTGTGAATGAAAAGATGTAAATATTGTGAATGTAATTGAATAGATGTTGAATGTAATAAAATGAATATAGTTGTAAATGAAAAGATGTAAATATTGTGGATGTGAATAGTGATTTGTGTACGTGAGAATTTAATTTGTGGTTTGTGGATGAAACTGTGGATTCATAAAAGTGTACATGTCAATTTGTATGCATTTGTGTAATTTTTTAAGTACGTTGATGTAAACATTAAATTTATTAATACATAAAATATTTTTAAATTAAATATTAGTGACAACTTTTTTTAATTGTCGTCAATAATTATTGTCGACAGTTAAGTAAATGTTGATGGCACTACCAAAACAATTCCTAAGTGTTGGTTGATCTGGGGCGACAGCTCTAACAGTCACCACTAGGTTGCCGGCGACAATTCCCAGCCAGCACCGGTGAAGATCAGCCAACATCCGAAAGCGGTCTAGTATTTTAGTTGCGATGGTCTTATGCTGGTCGTCGCTAAAAAAGACGTTGACGATGAATCTAACTGTGTTAACACGATATTGCAACAGTTTTTACGCCTTTGGGGACAACTTCCAACCGTAGTTGTTATTATTTTGAAAAAGGAAAAATTACAATAAAACAAAAGAAGATATTGTTAAATTAGTCACTAACATACATATGTATTACAATTACATATCTTTCCGGAAGGTTCCACTGTGTGCATCACCAACGGCCCCGCTGCACCTTCTGCTAGGGATGCTCTGGCACTGTCAGTGCACAACCAACAACCTCTGGAAGGGCACTCTTTGTACAACAAATATTATAAATAGAATTGCGGTGCTCTATCGAGTGAGCACTATAGTGTTATGCTCCCCAAACCTTCGTCTCCCTCTTCTTCTTCCGCAGCACTCTGTTCTTTGTTCGTCCAAGCACTCGATCCATCTCACCGCTACATTCCCAACTTGGTATCAGAGCCAGACAGACGCTTCTTTCCTCTGAGATGGAAGGAACCTCGCACGTCATCAACATTCCTTACGTAGGAGCATTCAACGCTATAGGACTTGCTCAAGACATTGAGAATCCATATTATCTACATACTTCTGACAGTCCAGGTACCATTCTGGTCTCTTCTCCTTTGATTGGAGAAAACTATATACCCTGGCAGAGGGCAATGACAGTGGTCTTATCTGCCAAGAACAAAACAAACTTTATCAATGGAAACATTCGCAAACCTTCCCTTGACGACCCATCTTACAGTTCGTGGGAGTGTGTCAACAGTATGGTGATTTCATGGTTACTGAACTCCATCCACAGAGACACTGTCTCATCAGTCATATATTGCGAAACAACATATGAAATCTGGTCCGATTTGAGGAGCAGGTTTTCCCCGGCAAACGGGCCGAGAATTTACAGCCTTGAGAGATCCATCGCCACCCTTAAATAAGGAACGAACTCCATTGCAAAGTACTTCAACACTCTCAAGGGTATGTGGGACGAATTGACTCAACTTGAACATGCCATCGGTAGCAATTCTAGTGAAACCATGCACCTTATGCAGTTCCTAATGGGACTGAATGATGCATATGGCAATGTGAGGAGCCAGATTCTCCTCATGGAACCATTACCATCTATAACTAAGGCATATTCTCTCATACTGCAAGATGAAAGTCAAAGAGCTGTTCACAGTCCGAATCAAATAGAGGTTTTTGCAATGTATGCTAAGAAGAACCAGCAGCCATCCAGGACTAACAAGTTTGGTGAAAAGAAACCATGGTGCATCCATTGCAACATTGCTGGACACGAGATAAATCAATGCTACAGAATTAACGTCAACCGATGCTTACATTGTAATGTCCCAGGACACACCAAAGAAGTATGTTACAAACTACACAGGTACCCGCCAACACACATATTCAGTAAGAATGATCAGACCAAGGAACCTGTCCAAGCGGGACTCACTGAAGAACAATACGCCAACCTGGTCAAGCTGATTCAAGGGAATCATATCAGTGACAACGTCCAAGCCAACACTGCAGAGCACAGGATGAACAAACAAAACTACTGGGTTCTAGACTCTGGAGCCACAACTCATATATCTTCTACACCGGTTGATGTAGAAAATGGTAAACACATTGAACACATAGGCCATCCAACAGGTATCAATCTTCTAGATGGTTCTGTTGTCTCTATTAAGAATTCTGGCTTTGCCAAGATTTCTGAAAGGATTGTTTTACCTACTGTTTTCCATTCCCCTACATTCAAACACAATTTGCTGTCTGTTAGCAAAATGACCAAAGAATTGAACTGTTCAGTCACATTTTTTTCTTCTCATTGTGTCATACAGGACCTAGTTTCAAAGACCGCGATTGGGCAGGGCCTTGAAGCTAATGTGCTATACTACATGCAAGCCAAGAATAACCTGCCATGGTGTCTTGCTTCCAACACTCACCATTCCGAGCTATGGCATCGCCGTTTTGGTCACCCTTCAGAGGAGAAGATGAAGAAAATTTTGTCATTTCTCAAGGTCACATATGTTCCTTTCAAATGCTTGATTTGCCCTTTGGCCAAGCAAACTCGTTTGCCTTTCAAACATAGTCTTTCCAAAACTTATGCACCTTTTGAATTGCTTCATTGTGATGTGTGGGGCCTATATGGCATAACATCTAGAAGTGGAGCAAAATATTTTGTTACCATTGTTGATGATTTTTCTCGATTTACTTGGGTTCACATGCTTAGTTTCAAATCTGAAGTGCCTTATATCTTGAAAGATTTCATCCCTTATATTGAAACCACCTTTTCTTTACATGTCAAAACCCTCAGGACTGATAATGGATAAGAATTCCTAAATAATGAATTGTAGAGTTTTCTAAAGGAAAGGGGCATATTGCATCAGTGCACATGCACTTATACGTCACAGCAAAATGGGGTAGTAGAAAGGAAACATAAACATCTCCTAGAGGTGGCTAGGACCTTGAGGTTTCAATCTCACTTACCTAAAAGCTATTGGAGTGACTGCATCCTCATGGCAGCGTTCCTAATAAATCGACACCCTTCCAAGGTTCTAAATTACAAAACACCATATGAAGCCTTGTTCCTATCTAAACCAAACTATAGTGACCTCAAAGCTTTTGGGTGCCTCTGTTTCACCTCTACTTCCCACTTAGACAAAGACAAGTTCAATTCAAGAGCCAAACCATGCATGTTCCTTGGATACCCACCAGATCAGAAAACATATAAAGTACTTGATTTAGAAACTAAGCATGTGTTCACTAGTAGGGATGTTGTTTCCCATGAAAGTACATTCCCTTATCAACCTCATCATGAGAACATTGAAATTCTTACTTCAGTCTCCATTCCGGAAGCTGAAATTTCATCCGAAGAAACTGAGAAAGTTCCTATGCATGACAATTCCGACAACAGTGACCATGTACCCCATAAAGTTTCTGAAATCCAAGAGATTCCCCCAACAACCAGAAATAGAAGAAGACCAAAATATCTTGCAGATTATATAACTAGCTTCAATGCCATGCCCAATCAAGGTGATAAACTGTGCTACATTTCTAAACACTTGAATTATAAGAACATCTCTGACAACCATCAAGCCTTTTTAGCCACTGTCTCCAAGGAACATGAGCCAGAAACTTATGCTAAAGCACATAGTGTGACTCACTGGAAACAAGCCATGCAAGCCGAACTCAAAGCACTACAAGATAATCACACTTGGACCTTAGAAAATCTGCTGGCAGGAAGAAAACCAATAGGCTGCAAGTTGGTATTTAAGGTCAAGTACAACTCTGATGGGTCTGTCTCAAGGCACAAGTGATGCGGGACCGACCGGCGCCAAACCGAAACTAGCAATAAACAGCAATGCGTATATACCAATATGCTAAACAAGTGTAGTAAAACCAGATTAACGACTACGTACAAGTAGAAACGCGCCCGAAGATCGATCCCTCAAAGTGGGAGGGCCAATGACGTATGGATGTCACCGAGCTAGGACATTCGACTCTCGATAAAAATGATCTAATTTAACCGAGTTAGGCAAAACTCACATAATCACAAGTAACCTGGCAGCGTAAGGATTAATCGGCGCCACGTATATCTCACATAATCGACACGGCAAACAGGTGCATAATAAATGAGCAAGCAACGATAACTAAGCAGGGACGCACCTGCGCTCCCGTTGCTAGGGAGGTCGACTACCCATGTCACCACAAGGCATTGGTCCGACGAGGATGTAGAGCTAGTAGAACCTCACCGGATCGCTGCGCGGGGCTATGGCTCGGAACGAAGCCTGCCGAGAGGGGCTGCGCGGAACCGCGCGGTTGATTCCGATGCTGGGCGGGGATGAAGCGGGCCCTGCGGCCGCCAGGGGAACGGGCGGTCTGTCGCTGTGCTAGAGGGAGTCCGCGCGCGAAGTTGCGGGGGACTCAGCTGCTGGTTGCGCGCAAACAACGGACGGCGGGGGACTGTAGCACGAGCAGAGATCTCCCGCGGCGCTGGGACTGTAGCGCTAGTAGAAATCACCCGCGGCGTGGCTGGTTCCGTCGCCGGAAACTCTCCGCGGCGGTTTGCTCGGGACCTGCTGTGTTGCGGACTGTACGCAGTAGAGGGAGAATAGAGGGATAATGAAACCCGTCGCTCACGGGGGGTGAGGGAAGAACCCGTCTCTACGGGAGGTGGGAGACATAGCCGCGGCGGCGGCTATGACCTAGGAGGAGGAGGGGGGACAGCCGGGGAAGAATCATCTCATTCTCATTTCATTTCATCATATCCAGCGCATACAAAATGGGGCCTTATGTAGGCCTACGACAAAAGATCAAATAAACCCAAAAATCTCATCTATATCTCTATGTACCCAATCCTATGTGTATATATGTCATATCAACAAATATGTAAGTGTGAAATGTGTTGACTTCCCTCAAATAAATCCCCAAAAAATACCCAAAATATGTCATGAGTTAATCAATAAAATAAAATAAAGAATAATATGCTCACTCATCATCTATCCACAAAGATGTGACCGGATGTCGACGTCGTCGGTAAACGTAGGCTGAATCGAACCGGACGCGTGCACGAGTGTCCTCACCAATCCTCCCGGGTGGGGAGGAACTCGACCCCGTCGAGTAAGGGTCGACGTCGCTCTGGTAGCGCTCCAACAAGTCGGGGTCCCACTGCTGCAACTCGGCCCGGGTCAGCCAAGTGTCCTCCGAGGGCGGCCGGCCTCTCCAACGCACAAGGAAGCGCTGGTACGCCCCTGCTCGCGTCGTCACAACCTGCTCATCCATTATACACTCGATCTGCTCGTGTCGTGAAGATGCAAGGGCCGGAGGTGGACGCTCGTGGCTGGGGTCACTCGAAGGGATGGGGTGGGGGTCTGTAATCTCACCTGGGATCGCTGCCGGGTCTCGGTAAGCTACTAGATCAGAAATATTGAAAGTCGAGCTAATCCCGTACTCGGTAGGCAAATCCACAACATAAGCATTGGCCCCAATCCGCTCTACCACTCGGAAAGGACCGGCTCCTCGGGCTTGGAGCTTCTTGACGACCCCAGATGGGAATCGCTCAGGTCTAACCCTGACCATGACGTAGTCGCCAACCTGGAACTCCTGAGCTCGTCGGTGCAAATCAGCATGTCGCTTATACTGCTCATTGCTAACTTCTATTTGGCGCCTAATGTGACCATGCAGACTCCGAATGTGCTCAGCTAGGGACTCGGCGGAGGCTGACACACGGGTAGCTAGTGGCAGAGGGGTGAGATCTACGGGTCGTCTAGGCCTCTGACCGGTGACTATCTCAAATGGGCTCAATCCCGTGGACCTATTGACCGAATCATTATATGCAAACTCTGCTAATGGCAAGATGAGGTCCCACGTGCGAACATGGTCACCAACTAGGCAGCGCAAGAGATCACCTCGACTCCTGTTGACGACCTCAGTCTGACCATCTGTCTGGGGATGGTAGGCTGTGGAGAATTTGAGCTTGGTCCCCAAGAGATGCCAGAGAGTCTTCCAGAAATAACTGGTAAATCGAACATCACGATCAGAGACAATTGTCTTAGGCAGCCCATGTAAGCGCACGATCTCAGAAAAGTAGATGCGGGCTACCACAGAAGCATCGGATGTCCGGGAGCAAGGAATGAAATGGGCCATTTTCGAAAATCGGTCCACTACCACAAAGATAGAGTCGTGGCGGCGCAAGGTGCGCGGTAAACCAAGGACAAAGTCCATGCTAACATCCTGCCACGGTGACTCTGGAACAGGTAAAGGCGTGTAAAGACCGGTATTCTGTTTTCTTTGCTTCGCCGAAGCGCACGTGCGGCACTGGGCAACAATGCGGGCCACATCGCGCTTCAGGCTTGGCCAATAAAATCGATGCTCCAAAAGTTCGATCGTTTTGTTACGACCGAAATGTCCAGCTAAACCACCGGCGTGGAGCTCCCAAATCAGGAAATCTCGAACAGAAGTCCGAGGAATGCAAAGCCTGGAGCCTAAGAAGAGATAGCCGTCCTGTAGAAGATATTCACTAAAATCACTGGACGGACCAGACTGGAGAGTCGAGAAAATGGGGCCGAAGTCGGGACAATCAGGATACTCGCCCCTGATCCTCTCGAACCCGGTGACCTCAACACTAACTGCAGCGAGTAAGAGTACCCGCCGACTCAAGGCGTCAGCCACCCGGTTCTCAACTCCAGCCTTATGTTTGAGGACGAAGGTGAAGGACTGAAGATACTCAACCCAGCGACTATGTCGAGGGTTAAGCCTCTTCTGGGAGTGAAGGAAGCGGAGTGCCTCGTGATCAGAGAAGAGGACAAACTCCTGAGAGAGAAGGTAGTGCCGCCAATGCCTCAGGGCCTGCACCACGGCATAGAGTTCTTTGTCATAAGTGGAGTACTTCAGCTTGGCATCTGACAGTTTCTCGCTGAAGTAGGCCACAGGGTGGCCTTCCTGAGATAGGACTCCACCTATGCCAACTCCAGAAGCATCGCAGGCGACCTCAAACACCTTAGAGAAATCAGGCAATCGAAGTATAGGTGCTTGGGTCATCATCTCTTTAAGGGTGTTAAAAGCAGAAGCAGCGGCCTTAGGCCATGAAAAGACACCATTGCGTAGACAATCCAAGATAGGGGCAGTGACAGAGCTGAACCCTCTGACGAACCTGCGGTAGAAAGTAGCAAGGCCGAGGAAGCTCCGGATATCATGAATGCTTCGTGGCTCTGGCCACTCAGTAATTGACCGGATCTTCTCGGGGTCGGCAGAGACACCATCAGCCGAAACGATGAAACCCAAGAAGGTAATGGAAGAAGTCAAGAAGGCACACTTCTTAGGGTTTCCATACAACCTTTCTCGACGACGAAGGGTGAGACACACTTCCCGGAGGTGGCTAAAGTGGTCCTCACGCGAGTGACTATAAACAAGGATATCGTCAAAGTAGACTACCACAAACCGCCCAATAAATGGTCGAAGAATCTGGTTCATCAACCTCATGAATGTGCTAGGGGCGTTGGACAGTCCAAATGGCATTACTAGCCACTCGTACAGCCCATCCTTCGTCTTGAAGGCTGTCTTCCACTCATCACCTGGTCGGACACGGACCTGGTGATAGCCACTCTTCAGATCAATCTTGGAGAATATAGTGGATCCCGCAAGCATGTCTAGCATGTCGTCCAAGCGGGGAATGGGAAACCGATACTTGACAGTAATCCGGTTAATGGCCCGGCTGTCGACACACATCCGCCATGAGCCGTCCTTCTTAGGTGCCAAAAGGGCTGGCACCGCGCAAGGACTCAAGCTCTCTCCCGAATAAACCCACGGCTCAGCAACTCCTCAACCTGCCTCCTCAGTTCCTCGTGAGACGAGGGATCCATACGATAATGAGGTAGGTTTGGGAGCGTGGATCCGGGTACAAGGTCGATAGCATGCTGAATATCCCTCATCGGGGGTAACTCGATGGGGAGATCCTCAGGGAATACATCGCTAAACTCTTGCAAGAGTGTGTCAACCTCGGGCGGGTGCGGGGTCTTAGTCTCAGGATGAATCTCCCGAGCGACCACAGCAAATACGGGTGCCTTTCGAATGCTATGCTCGAACTCATGATGACTGACCAAGTGTAAGAGTCGAGCAGGAGGTGGTAGATGCATAGGACACACCGCAGGGCTTCTCTCGTGGGTGTTAGAAGGAGAAGTGACAAGCTGCAGGGTACCACCAACACTAGGAGTGGGGCTAGTGGAAGCGGTAGAGGGGGAAGGGACTACAGCTGTCGATGGGGCCGGTGAAGGAGACTGAGCCGCCGAAGGGAGAGGGAGAGGCAAGTTACCGGCAGATTTTGGAACCGGAGGGGGAGAAGGAGAGAGAATGATGCGCCGACCTTGGTGTTCAAAGACGCACGTGTTGGATCGACCATAGAGGGTCGCGTCCACATCAAATAGCCAAGGTCGACCGAGGATGATACTCCCAACCTCCATGGGTAGAACATCGCACCAAATCTCCCCAGAGTAGGGAGGGAAATGGAGAGGCACCAAGCACCGGGTATAGACTGGTATGGAAGTGGAGTCCACCCAGGACACTCGGTAGGGGTGAGGGTGATTCGCCGAAGCGAGCCCCAGGCATGAAACAAGACGAGCGGAAATGGCGTTAATGCAACTTCCGCTGTCAATAATGACCTTGCATGCCTTTCCCCCAAGCCGAAAGTAAGTGTGGAAGATGGTGGTACGACGCCAATCATCACTCGGGACAGGCTGTGTGAAAACACAGTGAACTATCCCAAGTGAACTCTCCTCTATCCCTGACTGAGGAATAGTGGGAGGTGCGTCGAGTGAAATCACATCCTCCCCATGGAACTCATCAGACAGGCTAGGGTCAGCCACATAAGTGAACTCCTCAGGCTGGGCTGAGGGGGAATCAAGGGGCTGACCATCTAGGCAAAGAGAGTAGGGGCATTGAGCACGCATGTGCCCAGGTTGCCCACAACCAAAACAGTTCCCGCGAGGTATGGGACGCGAGGACTCTCCAACCATAGGGGCCTTGCCCTTGTCTTCGAGAGGGGAAGGAGCGGCCACAGGGGGCCGAGTAGGAAGAGGGGGAAGTAAGAGGGGAGGGTTGCGAGCTGGCAATCCCGCACCTCTAGTAGGGTAAGGAGGGGGTGGGCGAGCTGGCAACTCCTGAAACCTGACAGGAGGGGCGCGAGCTGGCTGGGCAAAGGGGGCCCGGGTGTCTCCCTGAACATGAGCAGGAGGCCTAGTGCGTGCGGGATAGTCAAATAATGCCTCAAACTGCTCATACTCTGTGACAACCTCATAGGCATGCTCAATAGTAACAACGCTCTGACGAAACAGCTCTCGCTGATACTCAGGCCGTAGCCCCTTTCGAAATCGAGCGAGTGTCAGAGCACTCTCCTCCTGTACATCGCATCTAAGTAGGTAGCTGTCAAAATCAGCGATGTATGCAGCGACTGGCCGGTTGCCCTGGGTAAGGGCTTGCCAACGGTCAATTAGACGCTGGCGATATGACGAAGGCATATACTTCTCACGAAGTTTAGCCTTCATCTCATCCCAGGTCTCAATGGGCTCCTGCTGTCGCTGCCTAAGGAGAGCCTCGATATTGAGCCAATGCATCTTGGCCTGACCAGTAAGCTTCATCTTGGCGAATCGCACTCGCCGACCATCAGACATGTCATACCAGTCGAAGTAATGGTCCATGCCAGCCTCCCAATCTAAATAAATACTCGGGTCAAGTGACCCGTCAAAGCTGGGGGCATCGACCCTGACGTTGCGGATAATCCGATCATCGGCATCCGCATGGTCATGATAAGGATGATGTCCGTGGTCATGGTCGTCAAATCCGACGCGTGGGCCACGTCGGTCAGGGCGACCACCTCGGGGAGCACGAGGAGGGGCCGGGGGACGGCCCTGAAAAAGAGGCGGCCTATGATCGGCTGCCACGAAGACATGATCAACAGGCTGACCGGGATCAGGAGGGGGTGGGTGCCTCTGAAGCGCTGCTAGCTGATCAGTGATGTCACGAAGGACCTGCTCAAACTGGATAAATCGGTCATCTAAGTGTGTGATACGGTCGTTGACATCCCTAACTAGGACCTCTAAAGTGTCGACCCGGTGAGACAGCTGTGCAATGTGTGGGTCCATAGCTAGATCAGGGTGGTCAGGTAGAGGGTCAGACATAGAGAAGTCGGGGGGGTAGTGTGTGCCACTACGGGTGCGCATGCAGATGAGACACTCAAATACCTACACCAACTAAGCAAGATGTCCTAACTCGACCTGCTCTGATACCAAAATGATGCGGGACCGACCGGCGCCAAACCGAAACTAGCAATAAACAGCAATGCGTATATACCAATATGCTAAACAAGTGTAGTATAACCAGATTAACGACTACGTACAAGTAGAAACGCGCCCGAAGATCGATCCCTCCAAGTGGGAGGGCCAACGACGTATGGATGTCACCGAGCTAGGACATTCGACTCTCGATAAAAATGATCTAATTTAACCGAGTTAGGCAAAACTCACATAATCACAAGTAACCTGGCAGCGTAAGGATTAATCGGCGCCACATATATCTCACATAATCGACACGGCAAACAGGTGCATAATAAATGAGCAAGCAACGATAACTAAGCAGGGACGCACCTGTGCTCCCGTTGCTAGGGAGGTCGACTACCCATGTCACCACAAGGCATTGGTCCGACGAGGATGTAGAGCTAGTAGAACCTCACCGGACTGCTGCGCGGGGCTATGGCTCATAACAGAAGCCTGCCGAGAGGGGCTGCGCGGAACCACGCGGCTGATTCTGATGCTGGGCGGGGATGAAGCGGGCCCTGCGGCCGCCAGGGGAACGGGCGGTCTGTCGCTGTGCTAGAAGGAGTCCGCGCGCGAAGTTGCGGGGGACTCAGCTGCTGGTTGCGCGCAAACAACGGACCGCACACTGTAGCACTAGTGGAAATCACGTTGGCTGCAGCGCCGGTGAGAATTCGCAGCTGGGGGGGAACATTGACAGACTGTGACTGTAGCGCATCCTCGGGGATGCAGGGACTTGGCTGCTGGGTGCGCGTAAACAACGGAAGGGGGGGCATCGGCAGGCTGTGACCGCGGCGCTAGAAGGAGTCCGCGCGAGGATGCAGGGGACTCGGCTGCCGGACGCGCGTAGACGGGACGACGGGTGCTGGATGCGCAGACAGACGCTGCGGACGGCGGGGGACTGTAGCACGAGCAGAGATCTCCCGCGGCGCTGGGACTGTAGCGCTAGTAGAAATCACCCGCGGCGTGGCTGGTTCCGTCGCCGAAAACTCTCCGCGGCGGTTTGCTCGGCACCTGCTGTGTTGCGGACTGTACGCAGTAGAGGGAGAATAGAGGGATAATGAAACCCTTCGCTCACGGGGGGTGAGGGAAGAACCCGTCTCTACGGGAGGTGGGAGACATAGCCGCCGCGGCGGCTATGACCTAGGAGGAGGAGGGGGGGACAGTCGGGGAAGAATCATCTCATTCTCATTTCATTTCATCATATCCAGCGCATACAAAATGGGGCCTTATGTAGGCCTACGACAAAAGATCAAATAAACCTAAGAATCTCATCTATATCTCTATGTACCCAATCCCATGTGTATATATGTCATATCAACAAATATGTAAGTGTGAAATGTGCTGACTTCCCTCAAATAAATCCCCAAAAAATACCCAAAATATGTCATGAGCTAATCAATAAAATAAAATAAAGAATAATATGCTCACTCATCATCTATCCACAAAGATGTGACCGGATGTCGACGCCGTCGGTAAACGTAGGCTGAATCGAACCGGACGCGTGCACGAGTGTCCTCACCAACAAGCCACGCTTAGTTGCAAAGGGATATGCTCAAGTGGAAGGAATGGACTACAATGAGACCTTTGCCCTGGTAGCCAAGCTAGTCACAGTTCGTATATTATTGTGTCAATAGCTGTCATAAATGATTGGACACTAATCCAACTAGATGTAAACAATGCCTTCCTACATGAAAAATTAGAAGAAGAAGTGTATATGCATCTACCACCGGGGGCACCCAAGAAAAGGACAGGACATTTTTTGTAAACTACAAAAATCTATATATGGACTCAAGCAGTCTTCTCGGAACTAGTTTGCTAGGCTGCAGGACACTTTACAGTCCATCGGATTCATACAATCAAGAGCTGATTACTCCCTTTTCACATACAAGAGAAAGGACCTCCTAACTGTAATACTTATATATGTTGACGACATAATCATAACAGGGAACGATGATGAAGTTGTGCACAAATTGAAGAGCACCCTTTGCAGTAACTTTTAGCTAAAGGACTTAGGCAGACCGAAATACTTCTTGGGCATAGAGTTTGCCAGATCTCCTGAAGGCCTATTTCTGAATCAGAGGAAGTACGCATTGGACATTATTTATGATTGTGGCTTGCTAGAATCAAAACCCAACGAAGTACCCATGGAACAAAATCACAAATGTCATGAGGATAGTCCAAAAATAAAGGATCCTAGCAGGTTCAGAAGACTAATTGGAAGGCTCCTATACTTAACTGTTACAAGACCCGATATCGCCTTTTTAGTAAACCTACTAGCTCAATTCATGTCAGATCCAAAGGAGATCCATATGAAGGCCGCAATGAACATAGTAAGGTATATTAAAGGAAGTCCCGGCTCAGGAATATTCTTCAGGAAGGCATCCTCTACGGATATTTGTGCATATACTGATGCTAATTGGGGGTCTTGCCCAATAACAAGGAGGTCAACCACAGGATACATCATATATCTAGGGAGCAATCCCGTCTCATGGAAAACCAAGAAGTAGCAAACAGTATCAAGATCTTCTACCGAGTCTGAGTACAGGGCCATAGCAGCTGGAACAGCAGAGATCCAATGGATTTACTACCTGTTAAGAGACCTCAACATCAATCCCAAATAGGCCATACTCTACTATGACAGCCAAGCCGCCCTTCACATATCAAACAACCCTGTTTATCACGAAAGAACCAAGCACATAGAAATTGACTATCATTTTGTTAGAGAGAAGATACAATCCAGATTGATGACAACAAGACACATTGGCTCCAATTTACAAGTTGCTGACATTTTTACAAAACTGTTACAAATGGAACAGTTCAACGGCCACAAAAACAAGCTGGTTTGAAGCTTCTTTGAACCACCTTGAAGGGGGTGTTAAATTAGTCACTAACATACATGTGTATTACAATTACATATCCTTCCGAAAGGTTCCACTGTGTGCATCACCAACGGCTCCGCTGCACCTTTTGTCAGGGATGGTCAGCGCACAACCAACAACCTCCGGAAAGACATTCTTTGTACAACAAATATTATAAATAGAATTGCGGTGCTCTATCAAGTGCACTACAAGATTAACGGCTTTTCGAGATAGTGGAAAGTTGTCCCAAATTAATATAAAATTGTCCCTAATAATTAATAGGGATGACTAAGCACCCGTCGCTAAACCATCCCGAAAAAGTCCGTCGCCAAAAGAGCATTTGTGACGACTAAAAAGTTGTCCCCAAAAGATTATTTGTGACGACTAAAAGAGTTGTTCCCAATAAAATTATTTGCGATGACTGAGAAAATCGTCCCTAATAAATTTATTTGTGACCCTTGAAAAAGTTGTCTCCAATTAAATTATTTGCGACCCTTGCACTGTAGTTTTCTGCTCCCCAAACCTTCGTCTCCCTCTTCTTCTTCCGCAGCACTCTGTTCTTTGTTCGTCCGAGCACTCGATCCATCGCACCGCTACATTCCCAACTGATATCTAAATCTGTACACTAAACTATGGAAAGAAATCAGCTCATGGCTCTCAGCATGGTCCCGCGCCGATCAACCGAAGAACCATCAATCATATTTTAGAATCTCGTGATCTGTGATAAGATCGGGTGCCTCGGGTGATTCTAAGATTTCTTCCTTTTAACCGTCTTTCTTTCTTTATATTACTTCAACCGCTGCTAATTGATATCTAAGACACTTGGCCCGATACGCGTATACACGTATAGGTCTCCTCTCCGAGGGTCCCAAGATCTGATTCATTATTAATATATCTGTTTTCAACTACCAGCTGAGTCTTTTGAACCGTTGGCATCTGGAGACAGGGAAGCCACAGCATATCATTCCACGCTAAAAATAATAATTACTATTATTCTTGTGAATGGGGTCGTCATATTCAAAGTTTCTAGAAGCGTTCATGCGTTGTTGTCTTGATTGCGCACCGTCGGCAGGTTGCAAAGGGTGTTCTTCAATAAGCGCTTGCCAGCCACGGGAGAAGTCAAGAGGAACCTAACCTTCAAGTATTAGAAAGTGCGACTTTACTCGACTTTGCTGGGCTCGACTCAGATTGAACTGGTCTATTTATATTCGAGTTTGAGTTTGATTCGATACTTTGAAGAGTGCATTTGACCCGTGCTTGTGTTCACTTTGGCTAAAAGTTTGTTAAGTTTGAGATCGAGTTTGATTCGAAACTTCTGAGTTTCTTTTTCCTTCTTAGGAAAAGACAGAATATATTGATAGAGTAAGAAATACAAAGGGGGGGATGAGGCCGAATAGATATATAAGAATAAAAGACAAGGCAAAAAAATGACTGTAATTAAAAATAAGAAACATACATGAACATAATTTAAACTTATATTTTGAAGTTACTATGTCTGATCAAGTTGAGTTCTAGTTAATATTTGAATAGGGGCTCAGTCCAAGTTATAGTTCGAGTTTGATTCGAATTTATTAGTGAAGTTCCATCTAAACTATATTGTGAAACTTGAATTTAAATTAAGAAAAAAGGTTTATATGAAGCAAGAATTTAAAGTCGTTTGTCAAATTCAAAGTTGAGTTTAAAAACATATTAAGATTGATTTTAAGACATTAAATATATTTAATTAGTATTCTAAAGCCATTAATAAGTGCTCTTATCGTATTTGTAGTTTAAATAAGTATTTCACCAACTAGTTAATCAAATACTTGAATAAAGTACTCAACAATTTTATGGGAGTCGATCGAGTATGAGTCTGCTAAAGTTCGAGTGTATTTATTGCTAAAATTTACTTATTTGATATAATAAATTAACCAGGAGAATCAAATCTTTATCAAGCGTAGTGTCAAGTTAAGTTGTCCTTAGGGATGCAAATGAACCGATACATTTGAAAAGTTATTCAAAAAATAGTTTCATAAAATTTTATTCAACTTATTTATTATGTTAAATAAATAAATATGAAAAAAAAACTAGATTAGTTCATGAGCCGAGTTTGAACAAACTTTTACTCGAGTCCTGAATTAACCATTCAACTAAATATTTATTTAGAAAATTAATTATAATATTCATAGTTATATAATAGTAATTAAATCTATTAAATCATAGAACTTAGTTTAAGTTTAAACATAACTCCAACTTCGTAAACAAGCTTAAAATTGAGTTTTGTAGGTATATAGGGTTTATATTGAACTTGAGTTTGAATTTTACAGATTGACTTCGTATCAAACTTTGAACTCAATTAATTTGCACTTTGATTTGACTTAATTGATTGTCTAACTTTTTTTTGGATCAGAAATTTTAAATATTCAATTGTTTGTTTGGTAAGATATCAGAATACATTAAAGTTAAAATTAAGATTAGACTAGATCAATATTCCGTTAAGTTAAATCAAACGATCACCTAACCCGAACACAAGTGCAACTTAATTTTACGAGATCAAGCTCACATTTTTCAGCTCAACTCATCTAGTTTGCACCCCTAGTTACCTCTCCAGATCGATATTTTGTTAAGTCAAATCAAACGTCACCTAACCCCCAGCACAAGTGGAACTAAGTTTACGAGATCAGGCTCATATTTATCTCCTCAACTCGTCTAGTTTGCACCTCTAGTTTACCTCTCCTTGCAAATTAATTGCTACACTATCAGGCCAGAGTCGACAGGGACGTCGTCGGATGCGGCCTGGTCCGTCCACGCCCATGTGTTTGATTAAATGCCGCTGAGGCGACAAGGGGGATATAAAATTGAAGGACCTATATATACGTCAGTATCCTACCTATGGAGCAGTGTACGTGATACAGACGTCTTTAATTATTAAAGACAACGTAAACATTGAGAGAGAGAGAGAGAGAGGCATCTCTAAGAGAGAGATTAGGTTAGAGGGCTACCATGTATGAGGTAGCTAGGCCGTAACCATATGTTTGCACATGCACACAGGAGCACTAAGGCGGGTGTAGCGCCATGATCACAGGGCAACCTTATACGATATTGCAGCTCATGTTCTAGCTGGTAGATTAGTCTAATAGGCCTGGTAAATAAAGAGATGATAAAATGATGGAGTGGGGAAAAAATAGACGAAGAGATGAAGTACCGAGGAAGTCTGAATGGAATGGACCTCAGATGATCCAATCTAGCACTGAGATGAGACGAAGCCCCTTGATTAATCAATGCGCATTCATCACGATCATGAGATACAAACAAACAATGTACATATACAGAGAGAAAGAGACAACAAATCTTAAACGGGAGATCATCCCCAGGTCCATTTCAACGGACCCTCCCTTTAACCACCGGTCAGATATATGCCATATTACACTAGGCTGTTTTTTGAAATTCATGTGATATCCAATCCATTTTTAACAGAAGCCTCAAAAGATCAGAGAAGTGGATATTTCGTCTTCCCCTTTTGCCCCTCCTTGACTGACGGTCATTTCTTGCCCCTTGATTCGGTCCCAATGATTTTGCGTGCATTTTAACGTTGTAAAATTAAGAAGTTCACGGCATGCTTCCTAGTTTAGTCCCTGACATATCAACTTACAACTTTGATGCTGGAAATATGAGGGAGAGATGAACCCTGTTGCCGCTGGAAGAGTGAGGAGAAGATGGTGAAAGAGGAAGCTAAGGGTCCGTTTGGCAAATTAGGAAGTCCTTCTCCAAGAAGTATCTTCTTTTAAAAAAGCACTTTAATCGAAGGTCTTCTCTCCCACCGAAGTGAAATTTGTTTGGATGCATATTTTTTCATAGAAGAAGAAGCGGGCGACTTCGATTACAGGGCTTCTCGCCTGCAGAAAGACCCACCGGCGGTGCCATTCGACGACATGAGGAGATAGCCGTTGGGAGATTTTTTGGTATGGATCTGCCCCCGCCGCGTCGCCTTCCGTGCACCTATGCGAACCCCCCTCTTCTTCTTCTTCTTCTTCTTCGTTCCTTGCTCGTCGTCTCTGCCGTTGCCGCCTCCCGCCCCTCCAACGCCGTCGCGCCACCATCGCCGTGAGGTCGCCGCCGCCATCTACCTCCCCTTCTTCCTCCTCTTTTTCTTCGTCCTCTCCGGCGGCGTCGCCATCGTCGCCGCCACCGCTGTCCGCCGTCCGCACCCTCCCTCTCTCTCTCTCTCTCCCCCTCTGTTTCTATCGCGCCGCGCGAGCCCGCACGTGTGGGCGTCGGCCGCCTCCACGCGGTCCGTGCGTCGGCAGCACACTGCCGTCCGCGCCCTCCCTCTCTCTCTCTCTCCCCCCCCTCTGTTTCTATCGCGCCGCGCGAGCCCACGCGTGTGGGCGTCGGCCGCCTCCACGCGGTCCGTGCTTCAGCAGCACACCGCCGTCCCACGTTGGCAGTATGTCCCCAGAGGGTTTCGTTGGTGGGGGGTGGAGGTGCTTGCAGAGGGCACAAAGGGGGAGGACGATGAGGAGAGATGGCCATGGGAGAGAGGCAGAGACCGAGAATCGGACCCGTGCTGGAGGACGACGACGCTGACATCATCGCGATGGTAAAATGGAGAAAGAAGAAAAAATATCCGAGAGAGCACGGGAGTGCTTTTTCGGTTTCAGAAGGAGTAAATTTCTCCTCCTCACTTCTGCCTCCAAAGAGAAGGAGAAGTGGACACATAAGCGAAACCAAACGGAACCCTTGAAACAGGAAGAACTTCTAATAGAAGGAGAAGTAAAAAAAAAGTGCTTTTCTGTGATTGCCAAACGCATCCTAAGTCTAAGATGATGCCGAGATGCTGAGGTCATGGTACGCCTCCAAAAATCTTATCTCCAAATCGAGGATGCACAGATGAAAGACAATGTTGCCGAAGATGAACCATATCGCCACTGGAAGGATGAGGGGAAGACGTGAAAGAGGAAGCCAAGATGATGTCGCTGCTAAGATCTTCCAGAGGAAGCACCGGACGGATGAGAGGAAGAGAGAGACCTCCCACCTCCGAGATCCGTCAAGATCCTCCAGATGAAGCACCAGATGTTGCCTAGAACAAGTCAGGTGCCGCAACTATCGGGATATGCCCCTTTTCGACTGAGGGTGTCACGCCCCGAATTTTCGTACACGCAGCGGAATTAATCCGGCGACGAGACCGGGGAAATAAACCCCTTAACTACGTCGGTTTGGAAAGTTGAAGACTAAAACCAGGATCGAATACATAATTCAAATAATTCAATAAACTGAAATCATACCACGATACAACAATTCATATATCATCTAAAAGAATACATCACGCTATTCCAAATAAATCTTCCATATACAATATCACCACGCTTCTACTGCGCTACTCTGATTACCTGAAAAATTGTTAAGAGATTTGGGATGAGTCACACCGACTCAGTAGACACCCCTTCATCCGCCGAATCGGATAATAAATACCTAAATGATAATTAAATAAGTACCCAATGCTACTCTTGTTCTATATATGTATAGAACTAAACAATATAATATTTATCTGACTCATCCACATTTTTGATAAACAACCAACCACTAACTATACAGACCCAATCAGCACCTATAAATATCAAAAGAATAATCTAACCAGAAATGATAAGGTATGCATGAATATTTATTGCATGATCTATATGATAAACCAACACAGAAATGAGACACCATGCATATTATGCAGCACAACATGCTTATGACAAACTAATGCATATTCTAAAAATAGACCCACACAATCATGCAATAGATGCACCTATCTTCTACTATAATATCACATCTTTTCTTATTGCAAGGAATGCGTCGTCTTGCCATCTCAACTTGCTACCACCAGATCTATCATATATAGCAGTAATATATAGTAAGCTAAGTCCCCTAGTGCACCTAGGCAGTGGTGGCACTTAGGACAAACCGCGGTATCCGGGATCGAAGGATGCACTGGACTGTTCTAATCCCCGCTGCCCACGGGCTCGACTACTAGTCTGGTGTAGCTCAGTCTTCCATTTCAATTAATGCACACATGCATTCATTCCAACCATGCCATGCCATGCCATGCAAATAAGATAATTAACATGAATATATGCAACTAATGCATCTAACCATCTATAAATAGAAATGCACATTTACTTGACATAACATGACCACATGCCAATAACAATCCATCTATGATGCTAAACACCTGCATGCATGAAATATGCCGACATAACATATACACCCAATTAAATGATCAACGATATGAAAATTGATGAAAAATGCTAGATAATCAAGTTTATTTATTAATCTAAAACTCTATCTAATCCAATTGATATGCAACCATAAATATTAACAAAGACCCAATCGGGTTAATCAACAAGGACATATCAAATTCACAAATTATGCAATTTAAATTCTACGGCACATGCTAATCAATAATTAAGATCAATTGATTAATAAAATCAGGATCCATATAACCTGCATCTACCAAATTTAATAAAGACGTCTAAACATGAACAATCACCACATCCAATATTCACCAATATATTTAAATCAACATCTAAAGGTGATTGGTAAATTTTAGGTATTGAATTTAATGATAATAGACACGTCTGGGATGCCTACCTGAACGGCGCTGGAAGGAGGAACAAATGGTGCTAAGGTGCTGGCGTACGGTAGTTGACAACGACGGTTGGACGACGATCAGACGGCGCGGGTGCGGCACTGCGGTAAGGCTGCTTCGTGATCAATGCCAAGTCGAGAAGGGGGAATCGATGTGGCTACGTGACAGGGGGTCCAAGGTGCGTGGATAGCGGCAGAACAAGGGAACCGGGATGAGCTGGCGTCGAGCGTGACGGGGGGGTGTGAAGCCGAAGCCGAAGGTGGCTGGATTCAGGGGGAAGCTGAGTGCGCAGAGACAGGGCGGCAACGCACGGTAAACGGCGGGTGGGATGCAGATGTTGCACGCGGGCGAGACCATGGCGTTTGTGCGTGTGCGCACGAGTGAGAGAGAGAGAGAACAGAGAGGGGGGGCGTCGTGGCTGCACCGCGTTCGTGCAGGCGCGCACAAAGGAAGAGAGAGACGAGAGCAGGAGAGCGGGAATCACACGCGGGGTGGCTCCGACGGCATACGATGCGGGAGGGAGAGAGAGGTGACGAGAGGGGGCTAGCGTGCACAACGGCACGAGGGCTCGGGGGTGCGGGTGTCGCGGCGAGTGACGGCAGCCGAGAGAGAGAGAGCAGAGGCCGGAGGCGGTGCGACAAAGGGTGGAGAGGCGGTGCAGGGGAGAAGGGTCGAGAGAGGGGGGGCCTGGGGCGGTGCGATGGGGGAGGGGGGAGAAAAAAAATAAAATAAAGGGAGGGAGATATGGCGGTGGCGAGAGAGAGAGGCGGTGGGGTTTTTTTTTTGATTGGTTTTTTTTTTTTTTAAAATAGGGTATTATAGAGGGTGTCTCGAAAATAATGGAAGAGAGTTCAAAGGAAACTGTTTCAAAGGAATTGGAGTTGTACACATTTGGTAAAATTAGACCTCGTATCATACACATTTAGTCAAGGGAATAGGAATTGGGTTGACTTCCTTTATGTTAACCGTCCCAAAATCACAATGTTAAGTTGGAGAGGCTAAGGCTTATAAGCACGGGGGTACTTCTCCTCACTAATCTCATATGAAACTATCTAACTCGTTCTCTTGTGTGCAAGCTCTTTTAGCTTTGACACTATCCATGTTATGGGTGACGGTTGACTAGAGGGCAGCCCATTGATCTTTAGCTCTGATATTATGTTAACCATCACAAAATCACGATGTTGAGTTGGAGAGACCCATGCTTATAAGCACGGGTACCTTCCCTCACTATCTCATATAAGACTATCTAACTCTTCAATAGATTAGAAGTCAAACTTCCCAATCTTAAATTTGCTGGCGCAAGACCATGAAAAAGAATCCTTGGAGGGATCCTCCTTGTGGTAAATTATATGAATTGTTTTGGTGTTGTATTCATCAAGGATAGACAAGAACCCAAGAAGGAGATCTGAGTTTAAGTTCATTTTTCTTATAGTTGCTAATTGTTTGTCTGCCTATATATCATATACATTCTACAAATGTGACTTTAACTCTCATTGTTGTATAACATATTTTAAAAGGTTCTTTTCAGAAATTTTCTTGTTCTAGTATGAATGTGAAATAATATCACAATCACATATTGGTTCTTCCTCTTTTTTTTATCCTTCTGGGTGTGATTCAAATATCTGAATGTACCAAAATAATATGAATGGAAAAATCTTGAGTTTTGCTAACCAAATGATCTGTCTAGTTTAAGTATTAAAAATGATATTATTTCAATTTTGATATTAATATTTCTAGATAAAGGAATATCAATTTCAAATTTGACACAGATGGATAAATATTATATCACATTTCATACCTTGTTTGTACTAAAAATTTTAAACTTGAGATTAATAGCCAAACACCTTCTAATGATTTATATCAATAACAATTTCAAACTTAAAAGTGATGTAGATGTTTAATATTGTTACCAAAATGACTGTAATAAAAGAAAAGGATGCACAAGTAGCTGGATGTTTTACGTTGACTATCTACTATTAGAGCAGATTGCACTTGGATCAAGATCAGGTATAATCCTAGTTTCTATAGGTAGTCTACTTTAGGAAGAGTGACAACAGGAGAAGTGCTTAATTGTTTGGTATTAGTTTCTTATAACCAGGAGTCTAATATTAAATCACATCTAAACAGGTGTTTGGTGGAGCTCTCTCCACCATAGATAAAAAAATGAGGTAGGCGTGTTTAACTTTTTAATGATCTGTACTTGATCTATTGTGAATTATATGTTTTGTATTTACATATAAACTTTTTCCACCCCCCATTTGTTATAGATGTTACAAATAACAATTGAATGCCTCCTTGAAAGACAGGCCCTAATACGTGGAGAGAGAGAGAGAGGGATTAGTAGAGAGTAATTAATAGAGATTAGTGGTGAATCTTGTTTATCATAGATAGTGTTTTTGTTCTCATATTTCGATCTATGGATGTGAGAGAGAGAGAGGAGATAGATGTCCCCTCAAATTGCGAAAGCCTTTTCTTTTTATGTGCGTATGCATGTGATGAATCCCTATATTTTTGTGAGATGTAGAAAATATACTTTTGAAACTTAAGATGTAATGCTCAGATTGTGGAGCTGCTCTATGAGTGCCACGTGTGGACCACAAAAATAAGAGCATTACTCCATAGGCCAGCGATGAAGTGTACAGGGCACAAATGGAGGTGGTATCATACATTTGCAGATTGTTGGCATACTAAATACGCTGAAAGAATAGTTGACAAGTGGGTTCTTCTTTAAATTGCACATAGATGGCATGGATGTGGTTGGGAGGCTCAATGTTGGTGACCTGAGTAGTGATAGGCATGGTGGTATGCAATACATGTGCGCCTTACGCTGACTCGCAGGTATCAGCTCCTCCAAACTGAGTGCCAAGGGGGACTCTCCTCTATGGAGGAATACTCGCGGTTTCCCCCCGCGGAATGGTCCTAAATCCCTCTTCCTCCACCAGTGTCCTCCATCTGCAACAGTTTCTTCTCCCTCGGATCATCGGCTGCTGGTGGTCCTGCTGGTGGGGCAAGAGTCCACCTTCTAAGCTGTCGGAGGTTGGTGGCTTCTTCCTCCGGAGGATCTTTGGCTCATGTTCCTAGGGTCTTCAGTTCCCCTCGTGAAGCGGATATTCCACTGCTGTAGCTTGTGGTTCGTGGGGTCCATCGAAGAATCCACATCGTATACTCCTCAACTCTGGTGGTGCTTGACCTCGTTTTTACTCGCCAGGTTAGCTACTTCCTCCTCCCTTCCTCTCCATCCTCCCTTCTTCTTCTCTCTGGTCCCACTCTCTGTTTTGGTATGGAGGAAGAAAATCACCAACAGTCCCCCGAAAACAATATTATCCTCCAATTCCAAAACCTTCTCAAACCCCCGCTACCACCTGAACCCATCCAAATCCAGAGCCGCTCCATTGAGAAAAATGTTTGCTGGAGGAAAACTCTGGTCCTCAAAGTGCTGACTAACCTTAAGACTAGGCCTGCTGGTCTCAAGGAATGGATTAGGAGAATGTGGAACCCGGTTGGATCATGGAACTTGCTTGATTATCCGGACAACAGTTTTATTCTGCACCTTCATTCGGAGTTGGAAGTGGATAAAATATGCAGGAGAGCTCCTTGGTTTTTCAACAACGATCTCATCCTGGTTGAGCCGGGTAGAGCAAATACTGCTCCTTCTGAATACAAGCTTGAGAGGGCTGATCTTTGGGTCAGAATGTATGATCTCCCGCAGGAGTTTCTAACTAAGGAAATAGTGCTACAGTTAGCCTCGCAAATCGGCATCCCACTTGTGCCTCCTCAGGACATAATTGACAGCTGGAGTCTCTTTGCGAGGATCAAAGTTTCCTTGAACATACGCGATCCTCTTCCAACCCAGATTTCTGCTGTACTACCAGAGGGGTCTAACAGGTTCTTCCAACTAGCTTTTGAACGGATTTCCAGACTCTGTTTCTTCTGCGGACGCTTGGGACACGATTTGGCAGAATGCGATCTCAGGAACCATCTGGCTAGTCTCATCAGCCCGGAGCTCCCAGAACACATTAAGGAGAACCTTCAAGCACAGCTCAAACCTTGCTTTGGAGATTGGATTACTGTTTCTGGCAGAATGAACTACCCGGGTACCAGACCGCCGGACCCTCCGGTCCCTTCTGACGAGCGGCGTTGCAGGGACAAGGCCCCGTTCCATCACCCTTCTCCCTGTCAACCTTTATCCCACTCTCCCTCCCACGCCTTCCAGCCCTTAAGCATCGTGTACCCTGAAAAGGCTATTCCTGCCCCCCTGGCGTCAATGCCAACTTGGCGTCTGGAGCGAGTCAACCTTCTGAACCCACTCTCCATCCGCCACATGCCTACCATCTGCAACCTACATCTCTGAAACAAGGCACCCTCTCTGCCGCAAACCAAACATTCTTTCTGACGCACCAGCCCATGCCTACCTTTTCCCCCTCGCCCCCCTCCTGCTCAAAAGTGTCTACTAAGCCATTCCCAAATATCCGGGATGACCTCTCTGGCCAAAACCTCCCACTGCTCAATACTCTTGAGACCAATTTAAACCAGAACTCCCCTGGCCCATCCGTCATTAAGTCGTCCGAGCACTTCCACATTGATCTGAAGCAACCTACTCCTATTAACTTGGCCACGTCTCCTACTAGCCCATTCAAAAGAAGGTGCCAGAAAGATAAAGCTAAGAAGAAGTCTTTCAAGCTGCTCAAAGTTCAACTTGAATCGGACATTCTACAGGATTCTCTTTCCTCTTCTGATACTGGGGCGATCGCAGCTGGCCCAAACAAGCTGCCGGGTCTCAAATGAAAGTTGTAGCTTGGAACTGTCGAGGAGGGAATGGACCCTCGACAGTTCGACATCTTGATAGATTAGTCCATTCTGTGAAACCGGAGTTCTTTTTTGTGTGTGAAACCAAACGTTCTCACAATTCTAGCAAAAGTTTTTTTGTCAGAAGAGGCATTGCAAACTACCACATTGTTCCCGCTGTTGGTAGAGCAGGGGGTATTTGGCTCTGGTGGACTGAGGACATAAAGGTGAATATCATTTTCTCATCCAGACACTGGGTCGGTAGTCTCATTTCCGACGACATTAGCAATTCGTGCTGGTATCTCATCACTACCTACGCTCCCATTTCAGACACCGAGAGGGTCAGCATGTGGGATCAGATGTCCAACTCCATGAAAAGGGTCAACCTTCCGGTCTGCCTTATTGGCGACTGGAACTGTATCTCCTGCCCTTCGGAAAAATGGGGTGGAAATCCCCCTATCCAGTCCCACCTGCGGCACTTCAACAACTTCTTGAATTCTTCTGGACTGGCAGATATCAGACAAGAGGGCCCCGTCTTCACCTGGACTAACAGAAGAACTTTCAAGCATAATATCCGTGAAAAGTTGGACCGGGGTATTGCTTCCATGGACTGGTTTCTCAAATTTCCTCATGCCAGATTGCACATTCTGCCCACTGTTGCTAGCGACCATTGCCCCCTCTATTTAAACACTACTCCCCCTCAGCGCACTAGAAGACAGAATTTCAGATTGGAAGCTGCTTGGTTCCGCCACCCTCTTTTCCAGCATGAGGTTGATAAAATCTGGAACTCCAGTCCTCCTCTCCAACATGACTATAATGCCAAGATGTCTTGCCTTGGTCAAAATATATGCATCTGGAAGAAACGTAACTTAGGTAATCTCAAAAACCAGATCACTACGGTGCAGGTTCAGCTCTCCAGCTTGAATACAAAGCCCTTAGATCAAGCTCACATTGATCTTGAACTTAGTCTGGAACATAAACTCAGAGAGCTTGAGGATATGGAAGAGTTGTACTGGAGACAAAGATCTAAGGTCCACTGGCACAGATTTGGTGATAGATGTACCAAATTCTTCCAAGCTAAAGTCATCGCCAGAAGAAGATGGAACAAGATTGTAGGTATTACCAAAGAGGACGGCTCCTGGTCTTCCAAAATTGAAGACATTCATGCGTCTTTCTGCTCCCATTTTAAAGGCATCTTCACAGATAAGTCCCCTCATCCCCACCCCGCACCTATTCCCGTCCCCCGCCTTCTATTAATCCTGACCAGATGGCTGATCTTACCCAAAACCCAACCCTGGAGGAAATCAGGTTCTCGGTCTTTTCTATGAAGCCCGAAAAATCCCCTGGACCTGATGGACTCCCTCCCTTGTTTTTTCAAAACATGTGGTCTACTATCCATGACGATTTAACCCAGTTCTTAAATTACATCTTCCAATCAGGACTTATCCCGTCTGGGCTGAACCACACTTCCATTACCCTCATTCCTAAGAAGGCCAACCCCCAATCACCCAATGACTTCAGGCCTATAAGTCTGTGCAATGTCATTCTTAAGATCCTAACCAAAGTCCTGGCCCTTCGAATCAAGCCCATGCTCCCTCATCTCATCTCTGAAACCCAGGCCGCCTTCGTCCCTGGTAGATCCGGCCTGGACAACGTTATTATTCTGCAAGAAATTTTGAATGCTTTCAGGTCCAAAAAAGGGAAGACCGGCTCCTTCATGCTTAAACTGGACATCCGCAAGGCCTTTGATAGCTTGAGATGGCCGTTCATTCATAGAATTCTCCAAGCTATGGGGTTCCCTAGTAAAGTTATCAATATTATCATGGCTTGTACTACTACCGCCACTTACTCTCTCAACATTAATGGTGAGAATTGCGGTTTTATCAAACCAACTAGAGGTATTCGTCAGGGATGCCCCCTATCCCCTTATCTCTTCATCATGTGTGCTGAGTACCTCTCTGGTCTTATTCATAAAGCTCTGGCTGAGGGGAAGCTATCCGGTACGACTGTCAGCAGAGGTGGGCCTATTATCACCCACTTTATGTTTGCCGACGACCTCATTGTTTGTGGGAAGGCCAACATCCATGAAATTCAGCACCTAATGCACATTCTCAATATTTATGCTGAGCATTCGGGCCAACTAGTGAACAAAGCTAAATCCAATTTTTTTTTTCAGCAGAAATGTTCCCATGGAAACCAGGTCCTCTATTTGCAGAACTTTCGGCATTCCCCAGGGCTCAGGGGCTGATTTTTATCTTGGGGTCCCCATGGGACAGTCAAGAATCAGCAGCACTAATTTTGACAAGCTCCTAGCAAATTTCAAGTCCAAGCTTGCCTCCTGGAAGACGAACCTGCTATCTACTGGGGGCAGAACAGTTTTGATCAAATCTACTCTTACTCAGCTACCTATTCACTTGATGTCTGCCTACAAATTACCTGCTGAAATTATTCGGAGCCTGGAATCCTCGCAGAGGTCTTTTTGGTGGGCACACCCCCCTAGCGGTAAACGCAAAATCCATTTTAGCTCATGGGGCTCTATCAAGCAGTCCAAGATGCACGGGGTTCTTGGAATCAGAGACTACAATATTCTGAACCAGGCGATGATCATGAAGCTTGCCTGGTCTTTCATTCATGATAGCCATAAATTGTGGGTCAAAATTCTGCAGAACAGATACCTGAAAAATATGGATTTCTGGGAGGTTAGATGCTCCCAGGCGGCTTCCCACATCTGGAGAAACATTCTCCTTGCTCGAACAAACATTCTCAAAGGAGCTATATGGAGAGTCAATAGAGGGGACAAAATCAATATTTGGAATCACCAATGGATTTTTGACAGGCTGGGCCCCCCTCTACCTAGGCAGGGCGCGGTAAACAATCCTATTTGGGTAAAAGATCTCATCTCTCATGGCAGCTGGAACGCGAGCTTAATCAGCTCCTGTTTTGACGAGTACTCTGCTAGGAGAATTCTCAAGACTCCTATCTTTTCTGACTGCTCACAGGATACCATTGTTTGGCCTTACACTCAAGATGGTATTCTAACTGCTAAGAGTGCCTACAGATTTCTAGCAGACATGTGCAGGCCGCCTGGACCCTCGGACTCCTCTATCTGGAAGAAGCTCTGGCACCCTTCAATTGCTCAGGTTTGCCCTCAAAAGATAATCACTTTTTCTCTGGAAATGCCTATCAAATAACCTCCCTTCGAATGCCGCTATCGCCAGAAGATGCACCTTTGTGGAGAACACTTGTAACTCTTGCTCTCAGCTGGAGACCATTCAGCATATCTTCTTGGATTGCCCCAAGAGCCGGGCTATCTGGCTAGCTTCTCCGCTGGGTGGTCCAGACAAGTGGAAGGAATCTCATCTCCACGCCATTATCTGCACTTGGCTTTCCTGGATCATCCAGGGGGGCTCCGACTTGTTATACCAGGGTACCCTGGCCATATCTATTCTCTGGCAAATTTGGAAAGCGAGATGCCAAAAAGCTTTCAACTCCTTCCAGATCCAGCCATTAATGGTCATGAAGCTTGCGGTTCAGGAAACGAACTTCTTCATAGAGCGGAAGACTATAGCCGGTGTCTGCAGTCCTCTCATCTGGTGTCCTCCGCCGAAGGGATTTATCAAAGTTAATGTAGATTGTGGCACCCGAGACGGTTATGGCTCTTTCAGTCTGCTGGCTCGTGATGCTTCTGGCGTTCTCGTCGATTGGAAGATTAAGCACTCTGTTTTTGATGACCCTCAGATTCTTGAGGCTCTTGCAATTCAGGAAGCTTGCACCTGGTCTTCACAGTCCAACCTTCAAGTCTTGATTGAAAGCGACGCTAAAGGAGTTATCGATGCTATCCAGGGATCGGGTCCCATGCTCTGGCGTGCTGAACATATCATTCTCCCCTGCAAGTCTTGGTTGGAGCGTTCTAATTCCCTTTTAACTTTTATCCCTAGATCCTGTAACCAGGCCGCCCACCTCCTGGCAAGATGGGTGCTGGACTATCCCCCCCCTCCCCGTATCCTCTCGAGCTTCCCTCGGTTGTAGGGGATCAGCTGTACTCTGAACTTTCGTTCTCAATTTAGTACATTTTTCTTTTGTGTGTCAAAAAAAAGATAGGCATGGTGGTATGCCAATAAGCAAGAACAACTTTGGCTGAGTAATGAACTTAAATTAGTGGAGGAGGTGCAATGGTTTGAAAGTCGGTAAAGGCCTAAGATCCACATTTGGGTTTTTGGGACATCAGTAATTAAACAGTCAATAAGTGGCCAGTAACATGTGCACATATTGGCGACAATATTCATTGTGTGGTTAGGCAAAACACAACTAAAGGTGGTGGGTATTATATGAGTCTAGATTGCCCCAATTTGGTGAAAAAGAGGGAAGGCACAGTTGCCAACCGGGCGACGTCACACTCCACCCTCAACACCAAGAAAAAAAAACTTACCCATGTGACGATCGACATTAATGGGGAGGGAGGGAGGGAGGGAGGGGGTGTGGCATTGCTCAGTTGGTGACTCTGGCTCTCCCCTCCTTCACACAACTGGGGTGATCCAAACTCATATTAGATTGGCCGAACATGCAATAAGCTAACAAAGAAGCGAGTGGGTGAAGAATGTCAGGGACCATGGGATGTGTTACCGTATGAGGGAGCTGTAGATGATCTAGTTGATTATGCTAAGTAATGACTGCCGATACGAAGGTGATAGCAACAAGTTGTGGTAGAGATTGGGTTTTATCTTTTCTTCATAACACAAAAAAAGAAAGGAAAAAGGGGATGGAGTTCTCCGGAGAAGTTTAAATTTGATTGAATTTGGATTGTGGATCATTAATAGGTTACTTTAGTCTCCATGTGGAGCGGAATGTGCTTATCTGTTGAGTTTTGGAGGGGGTTTTGGAAGGATTGTGAAGTTCTGTTGATAGGATTGGGAGAATAGGGTCCCATCTATGTTTAGAAAGGCAACAGGTTTATTGGAGATATGGGTCAGGTCAATTTTTCAAATAATATCAGATTTGTTTAGGTCTATGAAATGATCAAGATTGGTGCAGCTGGTCGTTTGATCAGAAGAGCGTCCATAGTTTCAGTCAAGTTAAAAATCAACAATGAAGGGCAACATGCATCTCTATGGAAGCTTTTTATATGAGAGTGCGGATCTTTACACAGGCGAGGAGAGAAGAGCTTTTGCACACTCATACTGAGTACTGGTAGGAACCCTAAGATCCGCACTCTTTTTACAATACAAAAGAGTGAAAGAGGAAGGTTTTTGAAGAGCTACCATGGGTAACGACTTTTTGGTGAAGAGATAGCAAGGGAACCTTCTTATGGCGTAGTGGGGAGAATGCCATGCATATCAAATAAATCTTGATTCGATGAATGGATGGCGGTTGAGGTCTCCAACCTAAAGAGGTCAAGATCCTGTTTGATAAGAGTATTATATATATGCACCTCTATTACTATTACTTTTGAAATTGACAATGATACAAATCACCAAGAGAGACATTTGATTGATAGTTATCAATCTTCAAATTTAAAGTACAAACAAAACATGTTATATCCACTTATATCAATTTTAATATTAATATTTTAAGTCATGTTCGGTAACCACATTAGACACTTTTATCATTAACAATTTTGAAATGATACTGACATAAATTATCAAAACGTGTTTGACTAATAGTTCAATTTTAAAACTTATAATAAAAACAAGGTACGTTATATAATACAAGTGTTAATTTGTATCAATTTTGATATTAATATTCTATTCTTAAAAAATATAATTTCAAAAGTGATAGAGTATCATCTTTTATACTCTAACCAAGGAGAGCAATAAACTCCAAATCCTTAACCTAATAGATATAATATATTTTTTACACTCTAACCATATAGGGTATAAAGATGATACATTGAGCATGTACATAGCAAAAAAATTAAGGCCAAACTGGAGGAGCTATGAGATGTGTATAGTGTATAAATTGCTTGCAGATTTGATAGGAGACATTCTTCAACGTTTGTGACTTGGCTTACATCTGTGATATATAACACACTCAAATCTAAAAAGGGGTTAATGGGGGGTGCTTGTTTGTCTGACAAATTGAAATTTTATCATAAAAATATATTTTTATAACAAATTTGCTAAAAAAGTGTTATATATATTGTTTATAAATAAAATATAATTTTTTTATTAATAAATAAAATTTGACACCAAACACTCTGTTATATATATATATTGTTTGACTATTTGCAGCTGGTCGTGATATGCCAAGTTAGACGACAGCCCATCATCTATACGTACCACTTCATCTTTGCTAATAAGGTGTTTAGTTACATAATAAACTTTCATATTTAAATAAAATACAAGAAAACTAAAGATATGTTTGGTGAGATATGATATATAGCAAAAAGACCTGACATGTGTTAAACTTGAAATAGGTTGGCATGTACCCTTAGCTATCATACTGTTCACATACTAGATCTCTGATGGAGCTACAGAATGAGCATGTTTTCATTTCTTTAGAAAATTGAACTATATCGCTTGAATACCAAATATTTTAGCACTCAAAATTATTAGTATTAAAATTGATATATACTCTATTTATTAGATCTAATACTGTAATCAAACAGGCCTTGTGATAGTTTCAGACATATAAAACTATCAAGTTTGGGGATATGATAACAACGAGATAGCAAGCATGCATAATAATAATAATAATAAATGTTGGGGTTCTTTTCTCCTAGACATATTTTCGTAATGACCCTCAAACCGTCCTTTTTACAAGTTTTGTAAAAAAAAAATTTCGTAGAAAAAACTTGTTTTATCATGCAACCTTAACACCAGGCCATCAGAGAAATTTCTACATATGATACAGGGCCTAAATACTATTAGTATAAAACTGAGAAGGATCAGTACATAAATATCCAAATCCAAATACAAACAGTTATTCTTAGTTCTTTGTATGTCATTGCCTTAGGCCCTGTTTGGTAACACTATTTAACACCTCTATCACTGTCAATTTTAAAATTGATATTCCTATTAATCACTAAGAAGTGTTTGGTTAATAGTATCAATTTTGAATTTGGTAGCGAAAACAAAACACAATATGTAATACAAGTGTCAATTTGTATCAATTTTGATATTGATACTCCAACTTCTAAACTTATCAATATCAATATTGATATAGTATCAAATTTGAAACTCTAACCAAACAGGCCATTAGGTTTAAAAAACATTAGCATTCCTGATTGAATAAAATAGTTTTAAATTAATCTACTCGTAAGAATCATTCTTTTTTTTATGGTTTGTTGGAAATATGATAGAGATTGTAATCTAACATCGCATAATCACATCCAAATGCACTTTCTTTCTTACTTTTAGATTGTAATAATTGAGTTTACACTTGTAAAGAAGAGATAGATAGACTCAGGTATTTTATTCTCTCTCAATTGTTTTAAAAGATACCAAGAAATTAATTATACAGATAAATAATTATTACAATATCTACTTTTTTTTTGAAAGTTGGAGAGAATATAGATCAGTTCATCATTTATTCTTCCAAAATCACAACGAATTAAATGCATCATTAGTGAAAGAGGATTTTTGGCAGAATAATAATGTAAAATAATATGTGAAAATTGATCTGTGCTTGACCAAGGCTAGGCCCTGCTTGTTTTTGGCTTAAGTGATGACAATTGTCTGAATTAGTCAAAAATTATATATTAAGATTTTTGATAAAACCTTTAAATACAATAGTAACTTCTTTGTAAACTACTTAGTTTTAAGCGGTTCAGCATATTTATTTTATTTTAGGAGCTGAAAATTTATGATTTTGTGTTTCATAAGAAAATTTGGATATGAAATTAAAATTTTAGACATTCCATTAAGTCAAATTAAACATCACCTAAGGCTCCATTTGTTTGGCTTGATAGATACCTAATCTCTTAATTGATGGGAGATTAGATATTAGAATCTTTAGTAGAATATCTTAATACAATTGCAATATTTTGCCAAATCACTTAATTTTAAGTTGTTGGATATAATTTTTATTTTCGAACGTGAATAATTAATATTTTATGTTCCACAATAAAAATTAGAGATAAAATTAACATAGACGGATACTTCATTAGGTCAAATCAACAAGAACACCATGGGAGAGTATATACACATGCTGAACCAACAAGGTTCATCTTCTCCTTTTAGTACTGTTGTATCTTGAAAGCATAATTTTTTTTTCTTGAAACTGAACAAGAGAGACCGGGTGTAAAGTGGGCCGGGCCTTGGCCCTTGGGGCGTATGTTCTGTGCCATCAGCCGGCGTCACAGAACATAGGTGAAAACAAGCATCGTCTGGCACCCCCCCCCCCCCCCGTGCTAGCGGAAGCATCGTCTGGCACCCCCGTGCTGGCGGAAGCATCGTCTGGCACCCCCCCATGCTAGCGGAAGCATCGTCTGGCATCCCTGTGCTGGCGGAAGCCTCGTCTGGCCCTCTCCTTTTCCGATTCTCCCCTACTGGCGAGTTCAAGCAGTTAGCTTTCTTCACTCCGACAGTTTTATACCAAATCTTTCACTTCTGGTTTATCCCTGGAATCCCTTGTTGTCTATTTGTTTTCTCCTGCCCAGATCGCTGACCCCTCTTTCTACCTGCTTCTTTACAGCTTCCGCTTGTTTGTCTCCTCCCGTTTTTCCAGGTCTTCCAGGCTTAGTCCTCATCCAGTTCGCTGGTCCTCCTTTCCTCTTCCCATTGATCGTTTGCATCCCTGTATAGCTCTTCCTAGTCGTATACCACCTTGCTACCTTCCGATCTCGGGCCTGATTTCCTCTCGATTCCTTGCTATGCTCGATCCCCTGCTACAGTTCCTTTCTCTCTCCTCTGTCCATCGGATTCCAATCCTTATTTCACTGTGTTTTAGTCCACTGACCGCCCTTTAACCTTAGTTAACCCAGACGGGTTATCCCAACTGGTGCGTCTAGGTCCTTCCGGGTCCTTCTCGTCTACCCTCCCACTGTCTGTCTATCTTCCGTCTTTGTTGGGCGCCCTTTCTCACAGGGTCCCAGGGGTCGAGGGTTTATCCCAACTGGTGCTTCTCGATTCTTCCGGGTCCCTCTCGTCTACCTCCCTCTGTTTGTCCTTTTACCATTTTTCGTTTTTCCTCTCGTTTCTTCTCTTCTTCTTATCTTCTTCTTCTTCCTGTTCTGCCTGCTTTCTCGTGCGGGTCTCCTCCTCTTTGCTTTGGTGTTCTTACGTTCTGTTTTTTTTTCTCCTTCTCCCCGGTCATGTCCCGTTTTCCTTTAGAAATCCTGTTTATTAGCGTGTGCCTGATGGGGGACGAACAAATACTCTCACAGTTTCAAAAACTCCTTCTTCCTCCGAACCCTTCGGAACCACTACGTTTAGCCTCCCCACTGGTTTCTGAAGATCTTCGTTGGAAGAAATGTTTAGTGTTGAAGGTTCTTTCTTCTACTACGGTCAGACCAGCAGGGCTTAAAGAATGGATTCGTCGAATGTGAAATCCAACCACGCCTTGGACTTTGCTGGATTTCCCAGATGTTGCTTTGCTCTTAACATTTCAGTCCGAAGAGGTTTCCGTGAGGCTTCCAGATGGCACTATAAATTTCTTTGATATCGCCTATGAACGGATAAGTAAATTCTGTCATTTTGCGGCCGTCTAGGTCATCACCATGCATATTGTGAGGTATTAGCTGATTACATTGCCTGTATCAAACCTGAATATTTTGACTCACTCAGGGCCGCTATGCGTGGTCATTTGGTCTTCCGCTTTGGAGAATGGCTTTCTACTGCTGGAAGACAAAATCACGGAGGTTTGCGTCCCTCTCCTCACACTTATATGCCTGTTTTCCAAGATGATCAGGTCACAGGACATATGGCTGTACCTTCGGATGCTGCTATTTTTGAGCATGGGGACTCTTCCTGTTCTACATTATTGGCGCTTCCAGCTCCTACTACTCCTATGCCTATGGACTGTGCTTTACATCCCTTTGACATGGTACCAGGTAATCCAAAACCTGAATCTAGTACGAATGGCCAGATTATGAATCCTTTGTCTTCAGCTGGTAACTTACAGAAGCAATGCTTGAGACCTTCTGAGGTATCCGGATTACCTCCCTTATCTGCTTCAGAGCTGCCGCCTCCCTCTTTTAATCTATTACCTCCTTCTAATTTCCCGATGGATATTCCGCATTTAAACAAAGCCAGGGTGTCAACTTTGACTGTCTCCCCAGCAAAAGTTCTGATGAAAAAACAGTCTCTTAGAGAGAAACAGAAGTGGAAATCCTATAAACAGGTGTTCCAACATACCTGCATTGTGGATCACCATTTGTACCCTATCCAGGTTGAGGTGATTACACAATCGGCCAAGGATTCTATGGGTGTGGCAGCTGGCCCTTCACAGCTGCCCCCTCCACAATGAAGCTTATCGCTTGGAATTGTCGGGGAGCGAATGGACACCCGACAATTCGACACATTGACTGTCTGGTCCATTCTATCAAACCCAATATGGTGTTCTTATCTGAAACTAAATGTTCTGTTTCTGTTGCTGAGAAGTTTTTCAATAATCGATCAATTACAGACTATTTCATAGTTCCTTCTTCTTCTAGAAGAGGCGGTCTTTGGTTTTGGTGGGATTCTACTGCCTCCGTCCAGATTATCTCTCATACTGCTTCTTGGATTGCGGCTATTATTCAGGATACACAGTCCAAGTCCCCCTATGTGCTTCTGGGTGTTTATGCCCCCATCTTAGATGATGGCAGGGTGATTATGTGGAAAGAGTTGTCATCCATTTTGGCAGACCTCTCCCTCCCTGCATGTCTTATAGGGGATTGGAACTGCATTAGGAAGGCCTCCGAGAAATGGGGAGGACGGTCACCCATCCGTGCTCATCTGGCACATTTTAATCAGTTTATTGACACCAATTGCTTGCTAGAGATTCAAAATGATTGCCCCATCTTTACATGAAATAATCGTAGATTTCTGCCTCAACATGTACGTGAAAAATTAGATCGATGCTTGATTTCAACTTCATGGCTTAACCTATTTCCTCATGCGCAGCTTCATGCACTGCTAGCCTGCTCTAGCGATCATAGTCCTCTTTACTTAAACACTAACCCTCCTATACAGCCTTCACGCTATTGGTTCAAGATGGAAGCTATGTGGTTAAAACATCCATCCTTCAAGAATTTTGTTCATCATGCCTGGTTGCATTCTCCTGGCCTTAATACTCACTATGGGCAGAAAATGAAGCATATCAGGAGACAGTTGACTTCCTGGAAGAGAGAAGTCTTTGGTAATTTTCGGCAACAGATGAAGAAAACTCAGGTAGATTTATCTAATATCCACAATATGCCACCCTCGGCTGACACTTTGATGCAGGAAGGTCGTCTGGAGAATCAACTTCAATACCTGGAGGACTTGGAAGCTACTTACTGGAGGCAACGGGCAAAAGTATATTGGCACACATCAGGTGACCGGAGCACCAAATTCTTTCATACAAAAGTTCTGAATCGACGTAGGTGGAACAGAATTCATGGGGTGTATAAACTTGATGGTACCTGGTCTGCCGATATTCATGATATTAAGTTGGTGTTTTGGGATTATTTTAACTCTCTCTTCTCGGAAAAATCATCTTTTTCAGCTGATGGGGTCGATCATGTTATCCAGCTTCCTTCAGTGAGTGCCGATTACCAGGCCACTCTACTGACTACACCTTCCTATGATGAAGTGAAAGATGCAATTTTTTTAATGAAGCCAGATAAGTCTCCAGGGTCAGATGGTCTGCCTCCTTCCTTTTTCCAGTCTTTTTGGTCTTTTTTAGCACAAGATATCCATTGTTTCATACAGTATATGTTTTCGATGGCCTGGGTTCCTCCTTCTCTAAACCATACAATCATCACACTGATCCCAAAAAGAGAAAATGCATTCTTGCCTGAGCATTACAGACCAATTAGTCTATGCAATGTTTTGATTAAGATCTTAACCAAGGTGATTGCAAACAGAATAACCTTTGTTACCCAACCTGATTTCTGAATATCAGTCAACATTTGTTCCAGGAAGGCATGGTACTGACAATGTGCTTATTGTTCAGGAGATTCGACATGCATTTAGATTTAAAACAGGCCGAGTGGGCTATTTTATGGCAAAATTGGATATCCAGAAAGCTTATGATAAGCTTAAATGGGATTTCTTGCATTGGGTTCTTATCAAGCGAGGTTTTCCTTCCCATTTGGTGAATATTATCATGCATTGTACCACCACAGCTACTTACTCTATTAACCTAAATGGGCATTTTTCAGATAAGATCATTCCTCATAGAGGCATACGTCAAGGCTGCCCGTTATCTCCATACCTATATATTCTATGTGCTGATGTGCTTTCTTTAATGATCTCACAGGCAGTCCAATCTAGACAGATTTCTGGGGTGCATATTTCCCGCAGGAGCCCGGTTATTACTCATCTCACTTTTGCAGATGATATCATAATCTGTGGACAAGCAGAGGAAAGGGAGATCAGAATTTTTATGCAGCTGCTTCGAGATTTCCAACAGATTTCGTGTCGGGCCATTAACTATGGTAAGTCCAAGATTTGTTTTAGTCGGAATGTCCCTATAAACTGCAGAGATCGTCTATGTACCCTTTCTTGTTTTCAACTGGCATCTAAGGAGGACTTTTATCTAGGCTTACCGTGGGATCCTTATGGGGGTAAGAAAGCGCTATCAGACCATCTCATACAAGTATGTAATAAAAAACTTGCAGGCTGGAAAGTTAACATGTTGTCGACAGTGGGTAGGTCTACACTTATCACCTCTACTTTAGAAAATATCCCGATGCATGCTATGTCTCTTTCAAAAATTCTTGTCAAAACCTTAAAAGAATTGGAGCGCATTCAACGTAGGTTTTGGTGGGGCTACACATCTTTGCATAATAAGAGAATTCATTTCATTAGTTGGAAAGCCATCAAACAACCTAAACTTCTGGGTGGTATGGGCATTAAGGACCTTCAGGTTCTAAATCTTGCTTCTGGTATGAGGTTGCTTTGGAATTTTTTTTGGCAGCGGCAGTCTTTTTGGGTCAGGATGTTATCCACCAAATATCTCCATGGGTCGAACATTTGGCAAGTGCAACCAAAACCATCTGATTCTCCAGCTTGGAAATTTTTGCTTATGGTTAGACCTTATTTTTTCTCAGCTGTTGTTTGGCAGATCAAAGATGGTGTGGGCCTTCTCCCTTGGAAACACAAATGGGCGGGTGAAGTTACTAGTCAATTAAAACCCCGGGTTCCTGGTAGGTATTTCCCAGGGACTGTTCAAGACCTTATTGCACATGACTCTTGGGATAGGAGGCAGGTATTTGAATGGTTTGATTATAGTTCAGCTTTGCGTATTCTTCATATTCCTATTCATCATGAGTTAGAACAGGATATGCCAATCTGGCCATTTACTCCTCATGGACTTTTCACACTCAAGTCAGCCCTCTGATTATTGAATGAAGCAAATATTCCACCGGGTTCATCTCAAGTTCAGATATGGAGGAAACTTTGGCATTCCAGGGTGGCTCGGTTATTTTCTCAACAAATGACAGTTTGTTTGTGGAAAATTCTGTCCCTATCCATTCCTATTAACTGGGATGTCCATCGCAGGTGCCCAAAAGTGAACCCGTGTTGTAATATTTGTGGTTTGGAAAATGAGACTCAAGAACATCTTTTTTTCCAATGTCCACGTAGTAAGGCAGTATGGATGTTTTCCCCACTTGGTAGTAATCCTTTTTGGCAGGCAACTTCCTTACATGATCTGATTTCTGAATGGCTAGACTGGATTATCAGCAAGGATAAGTATATGGTGAAGTTAGGTATCATAGCTTTATCTATTCTCTGGCAACTATGGAAAGCACGATGTAGATTTGTGTTTCAATCTATAAATGAATCCCCTCACAAGATTTACCTTTTAGCTATGAATTTGTTGAGCTATGTTGGGCACAAGCGCCGGAGGATTACGTTGTGACTAAGCTCTCCTGGAAACCACCAGACCACAATCAACTAAAGATTAATGTTGACTGTGCCACTTCTTATGATGCAGGTGCTATTAGCTATGTGGTTAGAGATGCAGCGGGTCATCTTGTCTTCTGGTGATCAAAGCTCTTGCACTTCTCTCACTCGGAAACACTGGAAGCTGCGGCTCTACTAGAAGCTATATCTTGGGCGGTTACTTCATCAAAGTTGGTGCAAGTGGAAGGAGATGCTAAGGGGATCATCGACGCAATTTCTGGGAATGGCCCTCTGTTATGGAGAGCACGCCCCCAGATTCTGGAATGTATACAGTTACTGAATGTCTCTCCTCACGTTTCTGTTTCCTTTGTACATAGGGATAGTAACTATCTTGCTCACTCCCTAGAAAAATGGGCTTTGAAATATTCGAAGGAGGACTCGTCCTCTTCGTCTTTACCCACAGAAACTTGGTCTGTCTTTTGTAATGATTTACCTGTTTAATTATAGTGCCTCGGTTTGTTTTCAAAAAAAAAAAAAGTAAAGTGGGCCGGGCCTTATCATAATGATGGGCCTGGCTTATTCTTAATTACATTATGGTGTATTTATGTTAATGTAATTTTATATTAAAGCCAGGAGTCAAGATGGTTAGGGATGGGTTTAGAGGTATTTAGCCTAAAATCATGTACTAACTTCACCATACGATTTTGAAATTATTTATAATTTTAAATAATATGGCTATATGTGTCATTCTTAGGTTTTTCATGATTTCTTGGAGGTGTTTGTTTACACAATGATTTATCGTACAATTTCATCATAGACATATATATATATAAAATAAAATCAATTACTATGAGATGTGATAACAAAAGAGGAAGAACCATACATAAAATGGAAGACATGTTAAGCCGGCCGGCTGCAGGCCGGTTGGCGCCAGCCCTGTCCCGAGGGTGGGTGGACAGGGTTCGAAGGGCGCCGAGCACCCTCCTTCCCCAGGGGGGGAAGGCTCTGGTGGGATCGAGCTTGGGAGCTCGATCCTCGCTCGCGTGCATGCACAGCACGCACTTGGCCACTCGGCCACCGTGATAAAAAAAAGATAAAAAAAGAGGAAGAACCATACATAATTAAAAAAGATGGGGACCGCAAGAAAAAAAAGGTCTCACCCCTTTTTTATCCAAATAGAAATGCTCTGTGAAAACAGATTGTCGAACACTTTTTAATAAGTTTTTTTACAAAATCATACTTTATAACATGAAATTAATCTGCCATGCAATAAAACATCACATTACTAATTAATACCTGCTTAAATGGCTCCACATGTGTAATCCAAGCGTGATGTGGCAATTTAATCTATTTGAAGCATTTTAGAAATAGGTTTTCGAATTACAGCACCTTTTAAAGTCAGAATAATGAGATTGGTAATCATAAATCAAACAATTCTAGGAGTAATGGGTTTGATTTCTAAATCAAGCACACATATTGAATTATATTATTTCCTTGTTAGGTAAGAGACCTAATTATATCCTAATGCAACAAACCAACTTCTTAACTTTTACCCAATCCTATTTGCCTTTCTACTTAATACAAATGCATCATTTGAGATAAATTAAAATAATCAGATACAAGACACATAAAGAGTTGTCTTCCCTTCAGTTTTTTGGTTTCTATATAGGCATATGTCAAAACTTTCAAAAGCCCTTTAACAAGCACAAAAAAGAGATGATCACCACATGTCATACCATATCTAATACATTTTTCTCACATGTCAAAATACAAGGAATTTGCCGACGTCTCATTGCACATGTAGTAATGTCACATAATTTACACTATATCTAATATTTATAAGTAACATTATAATTATGTTAAATCTAAAGCGTATTTAGATAGTGACGCAGTAGGATAAACTACAGTACCTGTAACACAAACACTAAATGTTACAGCTTAGGAACACAAAGTGCTTAATTCTTATCTGACTCATCTATCCATAACAGAATACATCTTATACATATAAACTCTAATCATAAATAATCAAAGTAACTATCTCTTCCAAACTCTCTGATTTATAACACAAAATACATCATATAAATGCATGTTCTAACCATACACATCAAAATATCTAAATAAGATCCAATAATGTGCACGTATTGATGTTGACCATAGACATCACTAGGAGATCCGACCAATTTAAATGCACATAACATCTCTTGAAATAATGCATGTAGGGTATCTAATTTTTTTCACATGTATCAACACAAGTTTACAAGATAAGAAACTATAAGATTTCCATTTTAATCAACATATTATTATACTAACCAAGCTATCTTATAATATATACTTAAACATACAAGTGTCATAAATTCATGTCTCAACGTCTAAATATCTATAAACACATTAAAATAATATGTAATGTAGTATTGATAAAAGTAACTAAGAAATGCTTACTAGATTCATCGATTTGGTTTTTGAACTCATGGTTGATTATTGTTATAATAGTTAAGGTAGCAAACAACACTAAGATGGCTAATTGGCTACCAGTCAAGTGTCAAAATGTCAAGTAGCAACACTGAGAAGTAGGCAGCTAGACGAGTATATAGGGATACATGTTGTTGACTGAATAATTGACATAATTGAGGTATTGGCTAGACAATTAGGCAACTGACAATGGTAACAAGATAGCACATGGGACAATCGAGATGAACTTTCGGTAGGCAACAAGACACAAGGGAGATTAGGCAAGATAGCACAAAGGACAATTGATATGAACTTTTTGTAGGCACGTAGCTAGGCACATTGAGATAGTAATATATAGTAACATTCAGACAAATGATGGTGCTAATGGAGCTAGTGGGATGTTGGGACAATAGTGACCAATGTTGGGCTTAAAGTGACAGTAGGAGGGTCGCATAGTAGTGCCATGCATCACTGGGGATAACATAGATGACAGTGATATGTAGGAGGTGTAGACAAATATGGCATAGTTGTAATGTCTAAGAAATCTTGTTTCTATAAAGTATATTTAACTATCGGATCGAAGAAACTGAGTGTCGACATGCCAAATTGGACTAATTTAGGGCTCCAGACTCTTATTCTATTGGAAATACTCTTTATTTGACCGTTATCTGATCAAAATCACCTTGTGGAGATGAGCCGAGAACGTCAGTGGAGAGCCACGTGAGTTGAGAATGGACCAAAAATTTTCGAAGGAATGTCGTAACCTTCAAGCGAGAGCCGCGCGTTAATCATGAAAACACGAAGCCTACTCAAAAACCGACCCTTAATGCTCCACAATTGAAGGTCTCAGAAGTCCCGCGTGAATTACGCAACATCTGGGTTTCTGACAAGTCTTTTCGGCGGTTGCGCGTCTATATCAGCTTTTATCACGATTTTCCGATCCATACTGTCACGACTATCCTGGACCACATGTTATGTCTTTCCATTCATCACTAGGCCTTTCCGGGTCTTCCGTGTCAACCTGGCTATTTATTGTCACCAACTAGTGCCATACAATCGTTTCAGTCGATTTTAAGATTTCGGTTATTCTGACTTTTCTAAGATTTGTTTCACGTTTATCGGGTTATTATTGACTTTTTTGATGATTTCAAGTTTTCCGATCATACCGGACTTGTTCGGTCATTGTTTTAAGTTATCCCAAGCTGACCCTCGGCTTTTTGATTGAAATTGTGTCTTTTAGGGTCACCGCTCCGGCCTTCATCCTCATAATCGTAAATCGGATGTTAAAATATTATACAAAAGTTTTGGGTTGTGTGCCAGATGTTTTACTAATTTGGAGAGCTAGTTTTGTGAGTCCTCTTTCATACGCAACAAACGGGAGTCAAAACGGACATCCCGTTAGTAATTTATGGCTCGTGGATGTATGGCGCGCAAGAGAGATAACTGAACGCAACCTCGAACCTGGGGCGCAGTCAGCACACCCTCAAAGTGAGGGCGTGGTCGGTTCCAGAAATTGGAAACTTACCCCAGTTTGGGCTTTTTAAACCAGTTTTTGGGAAGTTTCCCCCTCCAAAAAATGATTATTTTGACTGCGCCCTGAGTTGGGGGTGCGTTCATTTTGTCAACTCAATTTTTAACAATTTTTTAGATTTTTTTTCAAATTTTTTAGCAATGACACGCTGAACGTGCCCTCAAGGTGAGGGCGCACTCACCACGCCCTCAACCTAAGGGCACGCGCCTTGCACGCCCCCAGTGTCACAACCTGGAATTTCAAATAATATAACCTCAAATATGCAGCGGAAATACACAATGTCGTGACAATGGGATGAAACCCAATACTTGAATTCCATAACCCAAACTTAAACAATTATGTTCATAAGATCCAATCATACAAGAGAATAGAATCATACTTCTAAGTCTAACCACACTCTTGTTCAAAAACAACCAAGACCATCTATCTAAGTAGAAAGTACCAAGAATCTCCAACTGCAAATGACTCTGAATTCCTTTGGTTCCACCTGAACTTCATCTTCATGCTCCTTGATCCTCAGTACCTGCTGAAAAATTTATCCCACAACGGGGTGAGTCCGGGGACTCCGTAGGATTTACACCCATTTCCCGCCAATCGGATACTAACATATAAACATGCAATGATAGATAACATATATAAATTGAGATGTAAATACAAACATATAGAATGTCTTCTATATTAAGCTCTCAACCCATATTCAAGCCATGAATTAATTTTAAGAAAACAATTATGCCAATGCAATATACTTATAGACCAAAAACACACAAGACCATACAACTAGACAACTATCCTCTAAATGACCTCAAGACTTGACTTAACATGACCAAAACAAAATGAGACAAATCTGAATTTTCTAACATGACACAACTTAACATCTATACATGACACACAACTAACATATTTCATATTCTTTCTAAAACACATAGCCAAAGAGCAAGGGATTGGTCGTCTTGCTTCACATGTACAAATGCATTCACCAGCTCTAATATATATAGAAGTAACATATACTAAGCTAGCCCAAAGTGCACCTAGGCAGTGGTGACACCAAGGGAAAAACCGCGGTAATCCGGGATCTGTGGGAGGGCCAGATTCAACTAAGTTACCCGCTGCCCACGGGCAATTGACTAGAATAGGCTGGTGAAGCCTTCATAGCACGTCATATCTCAAGAGTTCATATCATAATTTCAAATCAAGACATACTTGACCATACCATGCATACATGACATAAACATCTAATTTCATAACCGTTCATGCAAGACATAATAAACTAGACAAGACATATGATAACCCGACTTAATTGAACTTGTTCTTAATAACAACTCATACTAATCATGACCAAATTGACATTGACTAACTATACATAGCATAGCCCATGATCTAAAACCAAATTAAACATATTTTTCCATAAACTAGACAAGACTTATACTAACTGACTTGGTTGACATATTCTAAATCAAACATATACCAAACTTGACCATATGAACATAACTACACCATGCATGACATAATACATAATCTGAAACTAAACTAACAAAAATTTACATGACTTACATACATGAAATGACAAACCGAACTAGACATACTTAAACACATATATCAGACACTTGACCTAAGTCATGCTTGGCATAAATTAAACAATTCAAATTCTGAGGTAATCAACCACAATCTGACCTAAACAAGTTCTGAAATATGTGATTTGATGATCCATGATTTCCCAAATTTACACATAATTATCTTTCAATTCTAGGTCCAAACTAGCATATAATCACATACATAACTAACATAAGGTCAAATCTTATAAAACATATCTCTCTACCCATCCAGAATCAAGCTAAACATGTTCCATAATTTTCAAAATAGTAATTTCAAGATTCTAGTTTCAAGGACTTTTAATAAAAATTACTAATCTTAAGTTCAAAGGCCAAACTAGTCAAATCAAGGTCCATAAGTTAAATCATGCATATTTTCTAATCAAAATGGGATCAAATAAATAGACGAGCTTGAGAAACCTACCTGGAAGCTCCTGTGAATTTTACGGATTTTTCTGGAATTTCTGCTATTTTTCTGGCATTTTCTCTGATTTCTGCAATTAATAAAATCAACAAATCTGAAATGAATGGACCGGCGCCGAACCGGGCGGCTCGATCGGTGGCTCGGAGTGCTGGACCGGAGGCTCGATGCTGCTGAGCCGATGGCCGGCCGGGTGATCGACCGAGGTGGGGAGGGCGCAACCGAGCGCGGGTACATGCTCGCGGGAGGGACGACGGCGGGGGTAGCTCCCGGCGACGGTGTTCACGACGGCGGATGCGGCGGCGCACGACGACGCGAGCTCCAGTGACGGCGAGGGGAGGGCGAAGGCTGGCAACTGCAATGAAGGGACGCTCCCTACTGTTTCTGCGGAAACCGTGGACTGGCGGCGGCGACGGAGGCGGCGACAGCGACGGCGGCGTGCGATCGCGGGACGGAGGGGGATGCGGCTGCATGGGGCAGAGGTGGCGGGACATGGCGGCTGGACGACGACAGTCCCGGCGAGGTCGACTGGGGGGAAAGGAACGTCGTGGCGGCGACGGCAGCGGTGCAGGTGGGGTGGCGCTGGCGGAGGCTGGCCGGCGGCGGCGACGGCGGAGGGAGCTTGGCGCCGGGTGGCAACTGCGGCGGCGACATCCGGACGAGCAGGGACCTGGTGAGGGGGGGGCTGAGGTGATGGTGGCGGGGTGGCGCAGTGAGTCAACATGGGAGGGGGCGGAGTTGGCCGGCGCTGGCGGCGGTCAACGGGAGACGGCGGGTGGCCAACGGAGAGGGGGGGGAAAGAGATGCGCGCGGCGGCGCCTTCGCACGGCGAGGCTGTGGGCGGTTGCGCGCGGCGAGCGCGGCCGAGGGGGAGGCGGGGCGACGGCTTTGCGGCGCGAAGCCGCGGGTGGCGGTGGAGGCGGGGAAGAGCGGCCGCGGAAGGCGCGACGACGGTGGCCGAGGACGGCGTCGCGCGTGCGCGCGCGGAAGGGCGTCGGCCCAGGCGCTGGGTGCGCGGCGGTGGTAGGAAGAGAGGGAGAGAGAGAGCTTCGGCGGGGGGGGGAGGGTTCCCGCGGGGAAAAATATACAGGAGGAGGAGGGGAGACGTCGGTGTTACAACCGGGACAGGGGGCTTCCGTAACCGGGGAGGGAGATGGAGTCCGAGCGGGAGGTTAGGGGAGGGAAATCCGGCAACGGCGGGCCGAAGGAGGGGGGGGAGGAGAGAGAGAGTCCAGGTGGGAGGGGATTCCGCAGAAAATTTATTTATTATTATTTTTTTTTGCCAAATATTACACCCAGGTTGAGGGCACCCCCAACTCAGGGGGCACGTTCAGTTTCTTTCTATGTTTTGCAATGGGTCTGGGTCTGCTTCTCCTATAAATTGAGGGTCATTCTCAACAACCGGGGGTTACCACGCATGCTCTAGCACGTCCAGAGGTTGTCCAAGTTCTTCCTCAAGCTCTCTTTCACGTTCTACTCTGACCCATTGGTGAGAGATCGACCCCGACGTGAGAAAGGAGGCTCAATTCGTGCTCTCGACATCGACGTTCTTCATTGGCCTCTACAGAAATATCAGGATGCGTGCTGAAAAAGTGGTCAACATAAGAAAACTTCATCTCTACGTCCTCTTTCATTTTCAACAATGGCACTCGATTCTAACATGTCATTTGTCTGTGGTGATTGCTGCATTGAGAGTGCACAACTAGGTTCTGTTTTTATATCTGCTCAATTCCATAAATACTATAGGTCTGTACAAGCATATTATGGAGAAGTTATCAAAATAATATCTCTTCCTTTCCAAGTTCTTTGTGCTTAGAAATAAACAGAACTCGATTCCAACATTGGGGTCGACCGTAGCAACTTCTGTACCAAGGTCGCGCCAACAGGATACTGCATTCACCCGAGAGCAGGCCCTCCGAACTGGTGTCTTTTGCTCGTTCCGGCTCCAATCTGAGCCATCCTACTCTTTAAGTATTTCCTATTTCATTTATAGCATTTTTAGGTCATTTTAATTTAGTTTTGCATCATTTTTATCATCCAAAAATATAAAAAAAGGGTCAGGGCTCTCCCCAATCCGATGAGTTCAAATTCGATTGCTCTTTTTATTATCTTTCTTTTTACAATTTATACACTTCACCTAGTTCTAATCAACTTCTTTGACTTGGTTCATTGTTATAGTTGTACATGTTTATCAAGTTAGCTGTGGTTGGGGACTCTTCTTCATCGACCGGTTGAAGAAGGAGCAGGTTAAACCCACACACTCGTTTCCCGTGCTAAGGTACACACGGTAATCTTTTATTTCCATCACATAAAGCAAGCCTATGGCTCCTGGAAACCACATATTCTAATTTCCTTTATGAATTAAGTTTCTTTTATTCTATCCTCACTCTCCTCTCACACAACCTGAACCGTCTCCTCGGTGCTCAGGTGACGCCGATAGATGAAAGTTCAGGGATCAATGTGAATGTGGGACCAAGGTGAGAGTTTTTCGTGTTTTTCTTTCTTCCTTCTCATCCCCTCTTGAGGTGGCGATCTGGATAATGACAAACCAGTTTTCAGAGTCGACACTGAGTTTTCCAAAAAAATAGTTCTTTTCATGTATTTTTGGGCTCTGGGACTTGATAGTTAACAGGGTGCTAAGTCCCCAAATTTGAAGTTTTCACTCATTGATGTACGTAAGACCATCAGCTGGAACAATGACCTCAATGCCACCTATATAGTGGTGTTTCATGTCCAGACATCCAATCTAATCGCATGAATGGCACTGTGTTAGGCACATGTGTGGCAAATTCATGACGCTAACCAGTCAACGGGGTGTCAACAACAAGATACACGCATTACCAATTTGAGCACCCAATCTATTAGGACATTTTGCATATGCACTCATCTTTTTCGATATTCTAAATTGGCCCTCCGAATGACTATAAGAGAAGACACATCTCCAACCTTTCCACCTCATTACCTTTACTTCTTTTATAAATTTTACTTTTTTGACTTGTCACCTTTTCCACCTTATCACATTTACTTCCTCCATAAGTTTAACCTTTTTGACTTGTCACCTTTTTCACTTTTGACCTTGTCACCTTTTTCACCTCACCACCTTACTTTTGACCTTGTTACTTTTTTCACCTTACCACCTTACCAACTTACTTTTGACCTTGTCACCTTACTTTTGATTTTGTCACATTTTTCACCTTGCCATATTACCACCTTTACTTCCTCCACAAGCTTCTTCTCTTTCTCTTCCAAGTAAGATGCATTCCATTTAAAATGACACTCACTCCTTCATGAAAGAGGGTTGTTCCCAAGCTCCTAAGAGGCTTTATGCCCTCCTACCTCTTTCTTTCCTCTCAACCCTTGGAGGTTCTCCACCTCCTCTCTTAACCAATACATCCTCCTTCAACTCTCATCCCCCAGCATTCTTAGCACATCCCAAAGCTTTTCCAACATTCTTACATGACTCCCGATGCAAAAAGTCAGTCCAAAGGAGAGAGAGAAACTCAGTCGATGTTCGCCACCACTCTTTGATCTTCATCGACTTCCACAACATTCTTGGAGCAGATTCCGACGAGGTTGTATTCAAAAAAGTTCCTCCTAGGGATATTCTCTCTCTTATCCAACAAACGAGGCTCAATTCCAACCTCTCCTTGATTCGTGGTGGTTCCTGCACTTACATCACACCGCCGTATCTAGGATTCCACCATCTTCTATTCTGTGTTCTCAGTAAATCTCTGACCTCTTCCTAGCATATTCAACCAACCTTCTCTTCATATAAAACCACCCCCAGTGAGTATATTTTTATTTTCAACAAGTATAAGTCAATTATGACCTCCCCTCCATCCGCAACAACTTCTAAAATGAGACTATGCTGACAGAATCCAGTTTATGCAACTTTCAACCATTACGTTCTCAAAAAATTTATAGCATATTCTTAGTGGATTCAAGCCGACCTATCTTCACAAAAACCTCCATAGTATTGTATGCACCAAAGTGGCACTAACTGTTCTGGGACAGTCTGACCCGGTTGTCACCACATCCAGGTCGTGTTCTTCTCCACTGTTTATGATCAGATTTGATTTCTTTCACCCTTAACATCATTTTTACATCATTCCTAGTTATTCTCAGTATTATTTTTATTTATCTTTGCATCATGTCATTAATCCAAAAATTTAAGAAAAAAGGGTTAGGGCTAACCCCGAAACCAATGAGTTCAATTTCGATTGTTGTATTATGTTGTTATTTCTATGAATGTTGCACTTCGCCAAAGTTCTAATACTCTTTCAACTTATTTGTTTTATTGTGTAGTGACAAAGCACATCATCCGGCATAAAAATCAAGTTTGGGCTCCTTCTCGACGGGTCAAAGAGAAGAAAGTTGGAATCCACAATCTCAAGCATGAACTTTTTGCTAAGGTATGCTTGGTCTCTTTTCAAGCATTTTACATTTCATCTTGTTTACTTTTGAAGCCCACGACTTTTGGTCACCACCCACAAGAGGTAGCCACAATATAGGTGAAGGGAGGCGGTGTTATAAGGTGTCTATAGAGAAGATGGTGGCAGTGGTGCTAGGATAAGAGAGCAACACTCAAGCAACTATGCATGGTGGAGGATGGTAGTGTGAGTAGGGCCTAGGGCTGTAAACGGAGTGGATACGGAGCGGATATGACATTTCCGTATCCACTCCATTTAATTATTTGGATAATCTGTATCCGGTCCGAATCGAATACAAATACGAATTGGATATTATAAGACAGATAATCTTCAGATTCGGAGCGGATACGAATAATATCCACTTTGGAATGTTAATTAAATATTATTTAATTAATATATTTAATAATATACAAATACATAGAAATAAAAGTATAAAATATAAAATTTATCATATATTTATTAACATTAACTTAGTATATTAATAAATAATAAAGAATATTTAATCATATTTGTAAATATAATGATTTTAAATATATAATTATATATATTATGCATATATTATCAAAGATGGATTCGGAGTGGATCTTAAATGGAGCGGAGCGGGCATTTCCGTGTCCACTCCGATTAACATTCGGATAATATCCGTATCAGGATATCTGCTCCAACGGATATCTAAAATCGAATATTATCTGCCTAAACGGATATGAATTCGGAGCGAATCCGGATTTTATCCATATCCATTTACAACCCTAGTAGGGCTGGGGCTTCTAAAGAGATGAGGTGGAAGGTAGTGAGATGATGGAGGTAGTTGTGCAGTGCTAAACGAAGGGGTCATAGACAACATATGGCAAAGGGTAAAGGTGAAGGCATGGATGGTTGGGCGATTGGAGGCAACAGTGAGGAGGGGTGGCACCAATGATTGTTATATTCAATGGTAGAGGATAAAAAGAGAGAGGGGGTGGCAACATCTAGGGTGATATTTAGAGAGAGCTAAATGGTAGTGATGAAAGAAGTGTCATGATATGGCATGGAAGTCCAGTGACAAAGAGAAGAAGTGTGATGGCCCAAGGAGGCCAACAGAAGGTGGTGCAAGGGCACGAGGAAGTTGGGGTGATGGTATTCAAGCATGAGGGGCGAGGAGAAGGTTGATGAGGAGAGGGTGCTATCGCGAAGATGTGGTGGGTGGCATAGGGATGTGATAATGATGGGAGAATAGGGATGCACAAGCAAAGGCAGTAGTGTCATTGGTAAGATAGATAGATTAGATAAATAGAAATAAAGGGATATCAAATAAGCTATCGACAGGGTTAGGAGCATGAGGAGGGGACAGTTATGACCCTATGCAAATCAGGTGAAGTCAATGTATTTGAATTTTTTATGGATAAAACACAAGTGGTAACCTGATGTATATACCAACAAAAGAACTCATAACCTAACACCATAATAAAAGCTGTCCAACGCCAACACCCACCATTTGTTTATGTAAACAAAAAGTGGAAATATGTGTCATTGTTTGTATAGGGTTCCAACCAGTATATCTTTCCTTCAGAAGTTCTCTTCATGTGGAGGGGAACCTTATAACAGCATCAATGTTACTTCTCATATAGAAATACATGTAGTGGACACATGATGAAACAACCAAAGAAAATGATCTCTTAACGTTAAAATAGTTTGAGAAAGACCTAAGACTTTACAATAAAAATAACTCAAATACTTGTATATACTTCAAATTTGATTTCTCCATATTCTACTGTGTTATTTTGATTGCTTGAAAAATGTTAGTACATATAGGAGTTATACATGACTCAATAGGTACATTATGATAGTTTCTACTTACTAGTATTGTCAAATATTAAATATGAACATCAATATTATTTTGTCTACAAACACATATGATGTCATAAGATAAAGATCATAGAACACAAGTTTCAAAGATAATCGATTTATTTCAAAGTTAAGCACACATTTCACATTACATTTTAATTGATTAAGTGAGAGATCTAAACTGCATACCAACGCAACTAACTAATCTCTTAACTTCTACTGATTACAATGAGTTTTTTTTAAAATGTATATGCAATTTTTGAAACAACCAAGACAACCTAATGCAAGACTAAATGAAATACAGACATAAAAGATGATGATCATTCACATAACCTATTTCGCTTTACCAGTTTTTAGGTTAACATATGCGTAAACTATGTCATTTGTGGGTACCTCATTCACATTATGCATTCTCATGATATGTCCTCATGGAATTTATCAGCTTGCATTCACATATTGTTTTCACCACTTGATGGGGAAGCGGTGGAGGCAATCAAGACATGCTGATGGGGGCAAGGGCAGCAAGGTGTGGGTAGAGGTGACTAAAGGTGTCAGGACTTAGGCAGGCATTGGTGAAGGAGATCGGATGTGACTGAGCATAGACGGCAAAATACGTTGCTAGGGCATACTGGGTCATGCCTGCTTGGGTGGGCTGTGGCTAGTGTTGGCGGGATCCAATGGTTGTGGGTGCATCTTGGGATGCTGATGAGGGTAGGCAGGTGCATGATAAAGCATGACAAGGCTACTGTCATGGTAGGGCATGGTTGGTACAAGCAACTAGGGGTGCAAACGAGCCAAGTAGTATATTATTCAAGCTTGGATCAATTATTTTAAGAGAGTTCAAGCTCGAGCTCGAGCTTTAATGAGTATGTTGAACCCATGTTCAAACTTGTTCATTAATTAATTGAGGCGAGCTCAAGCTCTAGCACAAGTAGCAGCTTGACTCAAGTTCAATTCACATTTAAGCTTAAACTTGATGCAAACTTGTCTATAAAACTTAAAATCAATCTAAAGTCATCATTGAAATTCTAAATTTAGCTAGTGTATTAAACTTCATCTAAGTTTAATCTTAAATTTTGATTTATTTTATATCTTTAAGTAACAATATATAACTATCAAAACTCATAATTAAATTTATTTAATAAATATTCAATCAAATATTTAATCGAGCTACTCGCAAGTTTATCGAGTCAAGTAGGAATATGTTCAAGCTCAGCTCAATTAATGAGTCAAGTTTTATTTTTTGTTCAAGCTTGTACATTTAACATAATAAATGAGTTGAGTTGAGTTCTTATCGAGCCAAGTTTCAAATTACTTGTCGAGTATATTGGTTCATTTGCACCCCTAAAGGTAGCCAACAGTTTTGTCCAGGAGGGGAGGGGGTTGGATTTTGGGTGTTGGGAGAGGTTTGATTAATTGTATAGGACACACATCTCAATCCTACTTTAATTTAGACACGATGACTTACTTTTGTAAGAAAACTCCATTATTGTTGAAACTATCCCATTTCTTTTATTTCCTATAATCAAATACCTAATTTATTGGAATTTCAAAATCATATTTTTTAGAAACCAACTCATGATTTCTTATTTATTAATTTAGAAACTCAAACCTACTTTCTTATTATTAATATCACTTATGAAACCTTAATATTGACTTCCAGTTTCAATTATGATTTTTTAAAACTTAAATTTTAATAACTTAATCCTTCATTAAATTTTTTAAATATTTTTAATTTTATTATATTTTTTTAAAAAAATTTGGATATTACAATGGATTCTACGCTAAAAACCCATTTTTCTTTAGCCTCTATTTGGTCAAAGAGATACATCGTCCTTGGTCTCATGTTATTAAAGTACGTAGATTAGCTATTACCACGGTTGTTACTAAAATATAGTTGTTATAATATTCTTAACTTAATGTCTAAATTTGGAACAAACTTATTTGTGTTTCTTCGAGCACATGTTAGGACACATATGACTCCGCATCTAAGTAAAAGCAATAATTTTGCATATGCATGTAAATCTATCTAATTTATTAAATATTGCAACATATGTGTAAGCTAATTAATTTTGTATATTCACCTTTTCAACAATCATATAATGAGGATATAATGGAGTGACGTAGTGAGAACACCTCTCAAGGTTCCCAGGGCGATAGTGCAGTGGTTCCTCTTAGCAGGGAGGACATCCTGGTTTCAAGCTAGGGAATTATTTTATGGTGGTGGATCGTAGAGTCACTCAGATCAATCTCATTTTCAGAGAGATCGACTTTATTCTACTTCTACCAGATCTCAGGGTGGTGCTTCTCGGCCTACTTCGATGACACTTGCTGAGCCTAGACCATCTTAGTCTCCTATATTTCAACACACTCCGGCGATACCTACATCCGGAGATAGTCCATCTTTTATTACCTCAGATATATATTTTAGGAAATCTAATTATAATCATTATATACATATTCATTTTCTAATACATTGTTATTTTATGGTTAATTAGCTACATTTGCTAGACGTGGGAACAGTCTAGCAAGAGCATACAATGTGCAAACATTGGGCCTTGGCAACACGTTTAACGTCAAGTTGGTAGGGGGTTTGGTTGTAGGGTTCCATGGTCAAGAGTTTACCTCCAACATTGGAGTTTGCAACATAGTGTACTATAATTTATGGTAACAAAATTACATCACTATCCCACAAGAAAAGAATGACGTCATCTTTCTTGATCTCGAGGTAACTATTATATTCATAGTTTTAATTTATACACGATAGTTAATAGTGTATACTTAATGATTATCAACATGGCTATTACGCAGCAACACTTTTCCTTCAACTAGTCTATAATAATAGATGTAGAGATTTTAAGACACATAAGGGAGATGCAAAGAAAGCAAAGGGACCACCTGAAGTGAAGAGTAAATAATATATTTTTAATTTATTTTCTATTGTACTCAACTACTACTAATAAATTTTGTGTTCCATATTTTAACAGTCAGTCACTAGATGAGGCATGTGCCAATGCGCCTTCACAATGCAATGAGGACCATTGACATCATATGTGATTTGCGGGTCAAATATGACAACAAGATAAAATAACAATTTCATTTATATTTTTTATTCGTGTATGATCTTTTGTCAATTATTAATTAAATCTTTCTCAATATGTTTGTAGGCATTAAGTGAAAGAAATAAAAATAATAGGCAATATTTAATGATGTCTTATAGAAGAGGAAGAATAAATATACACGAGTTAAAGAGAGATTTTGTATGTATCCAACACATTTCTTATTATTTATCCATTGGTTGAGTTTCTATGTATATTCTAATGTTCTTATTTACTTTGGATAGTTACAAAAGGAAGGTCGTCCCTCTACGCATCCAAAGGTCTTCCATATAACTCAGACACATAAAAATGTGGATGGATTGGTCATCTGGAGTAATAACCAAAGTCATCAAATGATGGTATATATTTAATTTATTTATCTAAAATTTATCTTTCATTTGAAATCGATAAATTTTAATACAATTTCTGATTTTAGGATAATATGCAATAATTGATTAATCCCCCAACATCAGAGGAATCGAATGTTGGGGTATCGCAGTCTCCATTCACTCATGAGGAAGCTTTTATATCCATCTTTGGTAAAGATAGACTAGGACGGATTTGATAGGGTGTGCGAGGTCAAACTCGTACCACTTGATATGGTTGATCTGGCGAAGGTGCTTATACTTCTATGACCCAAGAGGTCCAAGAGCTCAAAGAGTAGATGAAGAACCATGCTCAGACCAATGTTGAATGTCAATCTAAGATTTCTTCTTTGAAGATGATAGAAATGTATGCCCTACAAGCCAATCATATATGATATGATTAAGCATTTCTAGGAATATCTCATTCAATTAAATAGGCAAAACTTCGTTACTAGCTTTTATTAGAAACATATATCGTAATGAAGTCCTCGATCACATGCAATGATGATTGAATCATGATGAGATCATGATAATGAGATCGATCATCTAGAGGTATATGATCTAAATGTTCATAGTCATAGGATCCTTGAGACGAGACATCAAGAATCCGGATGGACTAGTGTGTGTGATGTCTTCTCATATGATGAGTGTAAGGAATCAATACATGACAGCGGAAAAATTTTAATTCCAAAAAACCATGATCTTTGCCTTGATCGATGCCGAACAAGTAAAACCGGGAACCGAATATGAAGTAGAACGAGAGTACCTCATGGGATTTCTCAAATCCCTCACCATGGATGAAGAGAGGACATTCCTCCTTGCTGAAAACCGTTCAGGTGTCCGGTCTCTAGCGGTATCCACACGATCTGCTTCAATAGACGAGTTCTCTCTTCCTTCGGGCCTCCAGAAACCTCCCAGATCCAAGCTTGACCATGGGAGATCACCTTCTAGAGGAGAGAGGAGGGAGAGAGGAGGCTTGGGACGTGCTCCAGCCCTATGGCTTGTTAGGGTTTGGCTTCATAAGCCATTTATAAATAGAAGATGGAATTTTTCACAAAAACCCAAAACTTCTATAAAATTGCGTCCATGCCCTCATCTTATTGACCAGATCTATTGTGTGACCCTCTAGGCCCAATAGTCAATTTGGTTGAAGCCTTAATTAATTTAAAAGAACAATTCCTTTAAATTAAATTAAAACTGTTATCCGATAACAGTTTTTACGGCTTTCTGATCATAAAGGGTACAAGCCACATCCTATGATCCCAAATGACTTTGGGGAGTTAAATAACATCCATTGAGCATTTCCATCATCAATTACCACATGGATTTAAATCCTCGTTCATACAATGTCCCGGTCGGTCAAGGGTTCGGCACTGACTGTCAACCCCTAAGTATTCCAACTCTATGAAATCTTGTACTCATGAATGGATCAATTGGAAAACTCCTTTTCCAATTATCCTATCTACCTTGGCCAAGGATTTAGAGTACTATCCATAGGACATTCTCTCTCTCCTACCGAGAGTGAACGATCCCCTATTGTCCGCTCAATTGCCTCCACCAGGTTTCCATATACCCAATCCATTAACTATATAGGACCACAATACTAAGTGATCCATCAGTCAATAGTCAAAGTACATAGTATGCTTGGCAAGACATCTTTGGCGACTCAGGTCAAAGATCCAACCGTGCTATTGAGATATAAGAATAACCTGATAGACAGTTCGGTAAGATACCGATCAGGTTTTCCTAAATTGGTCAGTTCAGTGAACTCCTTCCACCAATGAGCACCTGTGTGTGTATCTCAGTGTCCCCACACTGATGACCAATGAGATCGGTCATTCTCATCATATGAGAAGACATCACACACACTAGTCTATCCGGATTCTTGATGTCCCGTCTCAAGGATCCTATGACTAGGAACATTTAGATCACATACCTCTAGATGATCGATCTCATTATCATGATCTCATCATGATTCAATCATCATTGCATGTTATTAAGGACTTCATTACGATATACGCTTCTAATAAAAGCTAGTAACGAAGTTTTGCCTATTTAATTGAATGAGATATTCCTAGAAATGTCGAATCATATCATATATGATTGGCTTGTAGGGCATACATTTCTATCAATAAGAATGGCCGATCTCATTGGTCATCAGTGTGGGGACACTGAGATACACACACAGGTGCTCATTAGTGGAATGAGTTCACTGAACTAACCAATTTAGGAAAACCTGATCGGTATCTTACCGAACTGTCTATCAAGTTATTCTTACATCTCAATAGCACGGTTGGATCTTTGACCTGAGTCACCAAATATGTCTTATTGGATATATCTTGTACTTTGATTATTGACTTTTGGATCACCATCTTGATGGTCCAGTATTGTTAATGTATTGGGTGCAAGAGAAACCTGGTGGAGGTAATTGAGTGGACAACAAGGGATCGTTCACTCTCGGTAGGAGAGAGAGAATGTCCTATGAGATAGTACTTTAAATCCTTGGCTAAGGTTCTTAGGATAATTGGAAAAGGAGTTTTCCAATTGATCCAAACCTAAGTACAGGATCTCATAGAGTTGGAATATTTAGGGGTTGACAGTTAGTGCCGAACCCCTGACCGACCGAGACATTGTATGAACGAGGATTTAAATATGTGTGGTAATTGATGATGGAAAGACTCAATATATGTTATTTAACTCCCCAAAGGCATTTTGGATCATAGGATGTGACTTGTACCCTTTATGATCAGAAGCCATAAAAACTGTTATCGGATAACGGTTTGATTTAATTTAAAGGATTTGTTCTTTTAAATTAATTAAGGCTTCAACCAAATTGACTATTGGGCCTAGTGGGTCACACACAATAGATCTGGTTAATAAAATGAGAGCATGAATGTAATTTTATAGAAGTTTTGGGTTTTTATGAAAAATCCCATCTTCTATATATAAATGGCTTATGAAGTCAAACCCTAACAAGCCATAGGGTTGGAGCACGTCCCAAGCATCCTCTATTCCTCCTCTCTTCTCTAGAAGGTGATCTCCCATGGTCAAGCTTGGATCTGGAAGGTTTCTAGAGGCCCGAAGGAAGGGAGAACTCGTCCATTGAAGCAGATCGTGGGGATACCGCTAGAGACCGGACACTTGAATAATTTTCAGCAAGGAGGAATATCCTCTCTTCATCCATGGTGAGGGATTTTAGAAATCCCATGAGATACTCTCGTTCTACTTCATATTCGGTTCCCGGTTTTACTCGTTCGGCGTCGATCAAGGTAAAGATCATGGTTTTTTGGAATCAAATATTTTCCGCTGTCATGTATTGATTCCTTACAGAAGCAAAAACTAGATGACCAACAAATATCATTCCAAGAAATTATCCAATGCCCAACTTAGATGTACAAGAATTTAAATTAAAGACTTTCGACACCGGATAGACCATCTATATCGATGCTGCCTCCGGGACATACTTAAGACAACGATGGAAGCAAGGATGCTAACGACAATAGGGACAACAACGACAAGGGGTCTTTTGGGGAGGATGAGTGATTGTATCTCTTACCCCTCCCCCCCCAATTCATTATATATAGACATTTGACTTGTAGCATATTCTAAGTATGGAATGAAATGAATGAAAATTTATTTTTGTAAGTCTAATTACATTGTGGCATGGATTGGTTTGAATTCTTTTCATGTTGTACATATGGAATGGCTTGTATAGTATGTTATGTATGGAATGAATTAAATGATTTTATGGAATGAATGGGATTGCTATGAATTGAATGGTTTTATGAAATAATTGTGTGGAGTCAATTGAATGGTTTGTATGAAATGTAAGGAACGTACTAGTTTGTATGGAATGGTTTTCACATTTTAATTGCCATTAATTAAAAAAATATTGGCTATGGCTTTTTAGCCGTCTCTAATGAGATATTGGATACGGCTTCACTGTCGCCATTGACTTGGCCCTCGCCATCACCAAAAAAGCATCTAACTATTAGGTGGGTGTGTTCTATAAACTATTAGTGACAACTTTTAAGCCATCACAAAGACAATAAAAATGCACTCATCTGGCTGGTCGGGTGTATTATGAAGTCATTGCCACTCATATTTTTGCAACGGTTCATAACCATCACCACTACATTTATTGCGATGTCTTTAAGCCGTCACAATAATTCAAATTAGGAATGGCTTTGAAGTTATCCCAAATAATTATGTTGGTGATGGCTTGAAAGTCCATCTTAATGTGGTTATTGGCAACAAGCTTATTTGTGATGACTTGGTGACAATGTTGAAGTCATTGTCAAAACATTTGGTGACAATTTGAAGCCATCGTCTTTATCTATTTTTCTTGTAGTGTACATTGTTAGATTGTTAACTCTTTTGTACACACCTTTGTTATTAATAGTTATATATGTTCAAAAATTTGGATGGATAAATTGACTTAGGAGGATGAAATGATTGCGTGGGTATATGAACCAATCAATTAATTTAAAAATTATATTTAAAAAAATAAAAATGGATAGTTAGTTTCTAATGCCATCCTATTTAGTTATAGCTTAAACCAACATAATAATGACTAATGCCTTTTATCGATAGAATGTTAAAAATGAAACTATATCAAACTTAATATTGATATTTTGAATGACACAATAGCAAGTGGTTTCTTAAAGTGCAATCTATGTTTTGATTATATAATAAGTTAAAAAATGATAATTTAGTATTAATATTAAAAAACTTCTTGTTGATCTAATATTAATACCAATTTCAAAATTAATAATGATTTGTCTAAATTAGTGACCATATTAGCGATAGTTTTAAATGTTGCTAATTCAATTAGTTGTGGATAACTTCTATCGAAAATCAGAAGTTACTCAATTACTAATACTTTTGGCATTAAATTAATTAACTTCAAATTAGCAATGGAAGTCATTTCTTGATAGATGGCCTTTTCGTGTAGAATAGTAGGACATTGCAATGGGATCTACAGGGGTTGATGGCAAGTAGAGAAAAAATTTTGTTGGGTAGACTAGAAATTTAGCATTGAATCTACTAATGGAACCTCTAATTAATATTTTCAAAATATATTGCATATATTTTCTGTCTATAAATCTATATATATTAAATTATGGTGCACATAGTCTCTCTCTCACTATATAAGAGTATGATATTATATGGTGTAAGTAATATCCAAAAAAATCATTTTTTTCATGTCGTAAATCCAGAGCATGGTCTTTCCCCCTCCCCCGTTGGGCTCTCTCACTTTAGCATAACAACTCCTACCCCCTATCGTCATCAAGAAAGAATACCTTAGAAAATCTTAGAAATCAAACCGGCAAGTGAATGCAACAATATAGGCACTAAGGGTGTATATGAAAAGGATGAAGACCGGGAGGAAAGCAACGATGACCAAGAGGAGAATTGGACGAAACACTACTCGTTGTTTCAAGAAATATTGCTAGTGGGGGAGGGTGACTTCTCTTTTTCTGGACCACCATGATCTCATTCCACTTGGCTTCCAACATCCTCACCACTTATCTCAATTCCTATGAACTCAAGAAATTGCCAACAATGTTAAAGGTCGAGCTGAAGTTGATGGCGAGAGACTGAGAAAACAAGAATTCACCCTCCCCCACCAGTAATATTTCTTGAAACAATACGTAGTGTTCACCCACTTCTCCTCCTCGTCATCATTGCCTTACTCCCATTCTTTATGCTCTTCATATACATCCGTAGAGCCTTATCATCGAATTCACTAGCTGGTTTGATTTCTAAGGTCTTATCCCTTAATGGCAATTTGATATAGAAGACATAATCACTATCCAGATCAGATTGACTCTAAGGAGAAAATTTAAGATTCATTAGGTATGATCTTAATAGAAATGTATACCCTACAAGTTAATCATATTTGATATAATTCAACATTTTTTTGAAATATATCATCAATATAAATGGCATATCTTTATTACTAACACTATTTAGATGTATATATCATAATGAATTATTTGATTACATACAATGATGATTGAATCATAATAAGATCATGATAATAAGATCAATCATTTAGAGGTATGTGATCTAAATATTCTTAATCCTAAGGATCTAGATAGGCTAATATATGTGATGCATTCTCATACGATGAGAATGACTAATATTATTGGTCATTAGTGTGGAGGTATTGATATGCACATACAGGTGCTCATTAGTAAAATGAGTTCACTAAACTGACCGAATTAGAAACTCTGAATGGTATCTTACCGAACTGTCTATTAAGGTTTTCTATCATCTCGGTTCACGATTGAACTTTTGACTCGAGTTACAAAAAATGTCTTAATGGGCATATTTGTGCATTGACTATTGACTTATAGATCACACAATTGGATGGTCTAGAAATCAGGCATAGGAAAAACTTGGTGGAGGCAATTGACACTACTAGAAATCTTCGTTGTACCTACAGAAACATTGCTCGTAGGTAAGAATTAGTAGGTAAAAGTTATGTTTACCCACTCTCTATGCCTATTGTTTTAGTGATTTGTAGGTAAAGCTAACAATGCCTACGAAGTGCCTACGGATTCACCCCCGAAGGTAAATACATTGTTACATAAATGTCAAATATCATTCAATAAAATAAAATGATGACTATTAATAATATTAAGAATCTAATACACATTAATATTAATAAAAAATAAAATAATAAATAAATATATAAGTTATTTAATATATATAAAAATAGTAATATAATAATACAAATAATTTAATAATGATACAAATATAAAATAACATATTAAAATTAATAAAATTATAAAAAATAATATTATTAATAATTAAATATATATAAATACAATAATATAATAATAAATTTATTTATTGATAATCTAATATTACATTATAATATATAATATAATTATATTGCTTGGGGATGAGTCAAAGCTTCGTTGGGGATGAGTCAAAAGCTTCAATGTGCAAGAGAACCCTTCTATATAGAAAGTTCGTGTGAATATGTGGATATTGTTAGAGGTTGTGCACTTGGAAGGTTTGGAAAATGTGGAAATGTTCATTCTTCTTTGGCCTTGAGAGATTGGTTGAATCCCAAATTTGAAATTGTTTTCGATTATGTCATTCATTCTAATTAAGATTATGACTATGAAATTCAAGGAATTGAAGGCTTCTGCTTTCATGGTACGATTTCTTAAATATATTGCTCCAATTCAGCCCCAATCCAATCATATCAAGAACAACTTCAAGAAACTCAGCAAATACAAATATAAATTTAAAACAATTAGATCAATATTAGATCAACCTATGCCGATCTGACTGATCCGATCCTAATCTAATTATTTTAAATTTCTATTCGTATTACTTGAGTTTTGTGAAGTTGTGTCTTCATCACTTATACCAAATGTTTAACAAGTTGTTTTTGATATGGTTCTAGAAATATGTCAGAATTAAAACTTCATCATTTATTGGACATGTATTTCAATAAATAAAAAAACTTATAATTTTTTTGGAATATATTTATAAATATAAATAATTATGAAAATTTATATGTAAAAATTTCAAGCCAAGAATGAAAATTTTGATTAACTCCTAAACTAAAATCTTTGATACTATAATTCTTAAATTGTAAATCAAAAAAAAATAAAAACACTAAATCATATTTAAAGAAATCTAATAGATAAAAAAGAGGGTTAGCCACTAAACAAAACTATTTAAACAATGTTAACATTTAAATAATTTTTAACAAACTAAACATTCATAAACAATGTCATATGTCATTCAAATTATGTTCATATAAATCATAAACTAATGAAATTATCAAAGATAAAATCACACACAAACAAACCCTAAACTAAAGAAATTCATAAAAGCTAGATTTTAAATATTATAAACTAACTAGTTATGGTTAGTAGGAACTTAAAAAGGAGATCCTATTATATAAACATAAACTTAGGCCATGCTCTTGCAAGAGAGGAAACCGGGGGCGACAACAACAATAGCGGCCAGAGGCGGTGAGAGAGGGAGAGATGACACAGTGGAAGAGAAAAAGGAGCCGGGGAGGAATAAAGGGGCTCGGGCGAGATTAAAATCGAAGAAACATTGGTGCGCTTAACTACATTACCGATGGCTTTAGCCATCATTGTCGAGAATTGATCGTTAAATGGCCACCTTTTGACAATTGGAAATTGCCACTAGTATATTACTTTCGCAATGGTTGATTTAGCCGTCGTAAATAGTCATGTACATATGTCTGGGTGAGACTTCGGATACTTTTATCTTAGCAATGACTTAAGTAGTTCTCATATACGTATTGGCGATGGTGCCACCGGACTGCCAGCGTCAATGTTATAGTGGTGATAGGTAGAAACCATTGCAAGTATCTCCGTTGCAATGGCTTCTCTTCGCTATCATCGGTATACGTTTATTTATGATAGCTTGAATTTTATCGTCACACAAACAATTGTTAGGGACGAGTTTTTAGTGTGGTCGTCCTTAACAATTGCAACCACATGTCTTTTCTCATTCTTCATACCCATATTTTGTACACACTATGAACTCAATGTCTCCTAGAATATAATTCATAATTTAGATTCTTCTATTCATGAGGTATTTAAATTTTCTTCTTGTAGATGACAAAAAATTGGTTTTCAGTATCTGACATTGACACTTTTATTGTTTAAGTTGTAAAATATGGTCGAGATGGAGACTCGTTGATCTCCTCTACATCATCTTCCATACCATCTTCTACGTCCTCCAATGATAACAACACAAATCTTCAAATAGGGGACAAGAATACAGAAGATAATCCAATTGCGGATATTGTTCCTCTGAAGAAAACTCAGGGTCGCACATACTGCCATGATGTGCAGGCATTGGAGGATGACAAAATGATTGTTGTTGATTGGAATGAACTTGGACAGCCTGTTGGGATCGGTGGAAGGTCACTAAGGACCTTTTTGGAGATAGTTGCAAGGAATAGTGAGAAATGCCCCATCATTGTGGCATGTTGGGATAAGATGTCACAATCAAAAGTTAACATCATATGGCCATTTATCAAGGTAAATTGAATAATTATCTTGTCTCAGTATCTTATAGTTATGCATTATGACTTGTTGATGACTACCAAAAAATATGGTTAATATTTTTTTAAAAAAAAATATGATGTTGATGATGGATATCAATTACAAAAGATGTTTATAATGAAAAATCTTGGGATGAAATGGAAATATCAGAAGTATTTTTTAGGAAGAAGTTCATAAATGAGAAAGAGCCACCTCATGGATTGTACATTACCCCTAAAACATGGGAGTCAGTAAAGACAACCTGGACTTCTAATGATTTCTAGGTAAATTGTTATTTTCATCATCACTATTCATAATTTATACATTACATCACTAACTCTTGTAAATTGTTACTTATAGAGGAAGAGTGAGGTAAATCAGAAAAATAAGAGCCTTCAAAAGATCTTTCATTGTGTTGGAACTCAAACCTATGTAGATATCAGGACAAAAGATGTTAGTACCAACTATTTTTATGCATTATAGATGTTTAATGTCAATTTTTAAATGCTCATAATTATTCAAATTTCAGAAGATGAAAACTGGTAAAGAGGTGGATAGAACAGATATCTTTATCATCAGTCATACCAAAAAGGATAGAAAGGCTGTCAACGATGAATGTACAATAGCAATCGTAAGTGTATAGTTAACTTATTACCTATATAAAATTTTCAAAATAGCTGACAACTGCTTATATATATAAAGTACCTCACAGAGGATTGTGCAGCTAGTTGCCTTTGCCTTTGGTATATATTTTGTATGTATTTTCTAAGATAGTTTGACCAGTATAGAGTAAACTTTGGCAACCATTCTACTAGTTCTTATTCAATGGCAACAAAGAAAGATGTCTTAGCCAAAGTTCTCGGTGAAGACAAACATTGGAGAATTAGGGGTATTGGCATAGGGCCATCACCACATCAACTATGGGGGGAGAAAAAAGTTGAAAAGTCCAAAATTGAAGATAAGACCTTACACGCACGTCTTTATCTTTTGTAATCAAAAGTGGCTAAACTTGAGGATGCTCCCCATCCCCATGCCGAGGTATAAAATTTTTAATTCCAATTGTACAAAGATGTTCTTGACTATGCACATACCAATAAGTTATGTTAATTGTTTTTATGTATTGTTGTGTAGTCTGCACCTCGATCTTCGATGACTAGCAAATTGTCAACTTCGGCTGAAAATAACATAAGTAAAGTTGTTTATCTTCGATTGATACCTAAAACAAGATAAACATTTTGTTTATATATATATATATATCTACAAACTCATTTCTTGTATGCTACAGTTGTAGTTGCTTCATATATGATCTGCCTTTCATTTTTTTTCTACACTACAGTGTATGAATTGTGCTTCATATATGATCTGCCTTTCATGTCCTTTAAATTTGTTGATTGGAATTTGAATATTCACTTGAACTAGCCAATTCTGAATCTTTCCTAGCCTTTCAATTTTTGCTTTTATTTTTTGTAGGGAAAATAAAAGAATGTTAAGTTGGTAGACATGAAAGGGAATTGCATTGCTGAAGGTTTGTTTATAAGCAACAACCCCAACAAAATGGTGATGTCAAAAAATCTCGAAGATGTATTCTACAAGGTGTCTGTTGTTCGTGTTCATAAGCCAAATACCCCATTGTTCATTAAGGTTGATCATAGACAGGAAATGTGTGATGCCATTGGAAGTCATATTATATGGTTCAAGGATTATGTAAGTTATCTTTAATTGCATATTTTACTCACAATCATTTTTTAGTAAGATAATTATATTTTAAATTTTTTATTCCATGTTATTTTTGATGATAAATGATTAATGAGGATAGTGGATGGTTGACAACTAAATCTTTTCTACTTGAAATTGATTATTGGTTGTGGTGGTTTTGAAAGTCATGTCATGGTTATGGTGATATTTCAAACTCATATCATGGTTCTGGTGGATTGTGGGTGGTTTTATGTTCTTATTTTATATGTTTCAAGTTTGTGATATGTACTTCGTTTATGAAATTTTTTTTGTGAATCAGACTTGACTATTGTATCTTTCTGAATTGAGGATGGTCTATATATAAGAAGGTTGGGAATGGTTGTAAACTTTATTTTTTAGTTTTTTTCTTGGTTTTGTTTGTAATTAGCAAGTTTCGTTTGTACATAAGAAGGTTGTGAATGGTGTATATAACAGATGTATGTATGAAATTTTGTTTCTGAAGTTCTGCTTTTTAGAATTTTTTTCAAGTTCTATGTACGAAAGGCAGCGTCAACTGCTGGGTATTACCTTATATGTTTTTTATGTGATAATCCAAATATGAAGGTGAGTGTATTTATCTACTTCACACTTGTTCCATTGTTCTTATGTATGTTTGTTCAAGGTTGTTACCTGGTGATTAGCATTGAAATCCATGATTTAGAGATATGGAATCCATGATTAGCATTGGAAGCTTTTGTATCTTGAAACTTACATGTGCAGTGTAAACTTTATTTGTCTCTTGTATGGTGTACTAACTGCCTGCTTTAACTATTTATAGGCCTCATTGTAGCAAGTCTTATAAGGGTTGCTAATTCAGAGAGAAAACTTAAAGATGTTAGATTAATCAGAGAAGGAGGCTCACAAAGCTTGAAGAAGTAAAAAAAGAAAGTTGTTCACTTACAAGAGTCATTGAGTAGGTTAGTTTATTACTAGTATTTCATTTGAATTTCACTATTTGGCAGTCTATTAATGTTATGTCTGAATATTTTTCTTCAAAATCCCAAACTTCTTTAACTGAGGACATCAATCTCAGAGATCTCAAATAAAATTATTCAAACTATAAACTAAAAGGTAATAATTGTTAAAATCAAACAATCAAATCTGTAATTTATGTTATGTATGAAATAAAAACTCCAGAATTACTAGTTTAAAATGATTATACAAAACAATCCCAGGTCAACCATCTAAACCTAAAAATTTAATCTCTTAAAAATTACCAAAATACCAAAATTACAAATCATTGAACTCAAAATAGTGAAATTCAAATGAAGACAGAAATCTTATACTCAATGCCAACAATTAATAATATGAAAAATGTGCAAAAGTTAGAAGCTGAAGGTCTGATATCAAATATTCTAATATGGATGTATGTAAATTTCAATAGTATCAAACACTTCAAAACCCATAAATCTAAAATAAAAACCAACAAATTATGATAAATAATTTATTTATAATTGCTTGAATATAGTTGGATACATGTCCATACTATTTATGATTGGTTGTATAGTTCGATACATTTAGGATATTACTACCATAGGTAAATATAATACCAACATTTTTTTTAATTTATGATGTTTACATACGCTTATTACTCTCGTAGGTATAGAGAAGATAGACTATCGATATATAGAACACATTCGTGTAGGTTACCTATGCGAAAAAACCGTAGGTATAGGCCATTTTCTCGTAGATCAAACCTTTACCTACGGAGCTACCTATGGACCTATTCATAGGACTAGTACATGTAGGTAAATGTTTTACCTACAAGCAGATCCGTAGGTATAGTACATGTACTATACCTACGGGTGAACATTCTTTACCTAGGTAACTCCGTAGGTAAAGATTATTACCTATGGGAAAATAACCTATTCCTACATTTTTTATGTAGATAAAATGTGATTTTCTTGTAGTGTGAGTAGATAATAAAAGATTGTCCACTCTTGACAAGTGAGAGTTACTCCATGTAGATAGTACTTTAAATTTCTAGTCAAGATATAGAGAATAATTGGAAAATGAGCTTTCTAATTGATTTAATTCCAAGGACAAGATCCCAAAATGTCATTTACTAAGGGATTGACAGTTGATGTTGTACCTCTATCCGACTGGGGCATTAGATAGACAAGGGTTTATATCCGTGCAGTAACCGATGATGAAAAGACTCAATGGAGATGAGATCATCTCTAAAGTCATTTAGGATCATAGAACATTATTTGTATTCTTCATAATTGGAAAGTCGTTAAATATGTTGTTATATAACAATATTAATTTTAAAATAAGTTATTTTTTAATTAAGTTTCAACCAAATAGACTATTAAGTCTAGTGGGTCACACATATAAGGATTGATCCGTAAGTACAGGGACATCAATGTAATTTATAAAAATTGAGTGAATTTGATAAAAAATCTAATTTTTTTAAATACGAGTGAATTTGACCAAACCCCATTAAGTTAAGACTTCTAAATTTCATGCTCATCCTTCTCCTTCTCTCTTCCTTCCTAGAGGTCGCCAGCGGCCAATGGAGCTTCGTTAGGGATGAGTCAGAAGCTTCGATGTGCAGGAGAACCCTTCTATATAGAAAGTTCATGCGGATATGTGGATATTGCAAGAGGTTGTGCACTTGGAAGGTTTGGAAAATGTGGGAATGCTCATTCTTCTTTGGCCTTGAGGGATTGGTCGAATCTCAAAGTCCAATTAAGATTATGACTATGAAATTCAAGGAATTGAAGGCTTCTACTTCCATGGTACGATTTCTTACATATATTGCTCCAATTCTGCCCCAACCCAACCATATCAAGAACAACATCAAGAAATTCAACAAATACAAATATACATTTAAAACAACTAGATCAATATTAGATCAACCTATATCCCAAAAAACTTATAATTTTTTTATTTATTTAAATACATGTCCAATAAATAATGAAGTTTTAATTTTGACATATATCTAGAACCATATCAAAAAATTACAAAAATTGATATGTAAAAATTTCAAGCCAAGAATGAAGATTTAATTAACTCCTAAACTAAAATCTTTGATACTATAATTCTTAAATTGTAAACCCAAAAATAAAAACATTAAATCATATTTAAATAAATCTAATAGATAAAAAGAGGGTTGACCACTAAACAAAACTATTTAAACAATGTTGACATTAAACAATTTTTAACAAACTGGATATTTATAATAATGTCATATCACATTCAAATTATGTTCATATAAACCATAAACTAATGAAATTATCAAAGATAAAATCATGCACAAACAAACCCTAAATTAAAGAAATTCATAAAAACTAGATTTTAAATATTATAAACTAAGTAGTTATGGTTAGTAGGAACTTAAAAAGGAGATCCTATTGTAGAAACATAAACTTAAGCCATGATCTTGCAAGAGAGGGAACTGGGGACGACAACATCAATAGCGGCCGGAGGCGGTGAGAGAGGGAGAGATGGCACAGTGGAGGAGATGGTGGAGAGAGAGCATGCGATAGCAAAAGGAGACGAGGAGGAACAAAGGGGCTTTGGCGAGATTAAAATCGTAGAAATATTGGTGCATTTAACTACATTAGCGATGACTTTAGCTGTCATTTCCAAGAGTTGATCATTAAATGGTCATCTTTTGGTAATTGGAAATTGCCACTAGTATATTATATTTGCAACGGTTGATTTAGCCGTCGTAAATAGTCATGTACATATGTCTGGGTGAGACTTCAGATACTTTTATCTTAGCAATGACTTATTAAGTAGTTCTCATATACGTATTGGCGACTGTGCCGACGGACTGCCAACGTCAATGTTACCGTGGCGGTAGGTAGAAACTATTGTAAATATCTCGGTTGCGATGACTTCTCTTCGCTATCGTCGGTATACGTTCATTTACACCGACTTAAATTTTATCGTCACACACACGATTGTTACTAGGGCTGTAAACGGGTCGGATTCGGTAGCGGATTCACCAGAATCCGATTCCGATTCCGATAAGGGTTAAGGGGTTCCGATTCCGATTCCGATAATTTCGGAATCACTATGTTCCGATTTCGATCCGATTCCGATTTCGTTATCGAAATTGGAACCGAATCCGATAAAATCCGAAATGCATATTAAATATTAATTTTTATTCAAAATTGTGAGTCAATAATTTACATATAATTATTAAAATTTAATATAATCTTATTAAAATTTTATTTTTATTATTTTATCAATTTATATATTATATTTTATAATTTATTTAACTTCGTTTTATTTAATTTTATTTATATATAATTATTTTTTATCGAAATCAGATTAACGGAAATGGAATTAGTTGATTCCGATTCTGATTCCGATAAGCTACCGGAATATCCGATTCCGATTCCGATAGCTTATTGGATACAAAAACAAGTTCCAAATCTCTTAATTTTTATCGAAATCGAATCGAAATATCGGATACTGTTTGCACCCCTAATTGTTACGGACGTGTTCTTAGAGTGGTCGTCATCGACCTTTTTTTTTTCTCTTATAGTACTCGTTGAAAACTCAACTACTAATCCAAACCCACGTAAAATAAGCGAGTCAAACTTTGAATATCATGCTACGTACTCAGTTCCCCTCAAGCTACTTTGCCCCGCCGCTCCTCGCTCCTCTCGCGATCGATGATCGATATATCGACCTCGACGCAAGCACACGCCGACGTGCAGCACGTACGAGCGGGCTCGTCCGATCGACAGGCGTGGGATGTCGGCAGACGGAGGAGGGAAAGAGAGAACTGCGAATGGTCCACCCGCCTAAATTACGGCGGCGCTTCTGTCCGCTGGCCGCCGCCGCCGCGTTGACCGATAACCTTGCGACAAACAACGGACTGGCCAGCTTGGAGAGCCCCCGAAAGTCCGATGCTTCTTCGTATAAGAACGGTGGCCGGCCGGACATGGCGGCAGCGCGTGCACCGATGGCAACCGGTGGGCGCCGCCGGGCGAAACCCACAACCCCGAACAAGCTGACTTCTGCAGAGAGGCCCGCGGGCGGGCGTCGGGCGTGGAGCGGAGCCGACCAGTAGTGCTTTGAGAAGAGCATGCGTAGGTCAACGCTAGGTTACGCTTTTAATTTATAACTGTCTGTCTCTCATTTGTGTTTTTTATTTTAAGTAAATAACTTTAAATAAAAAAATAAAGTTTAACTTACTAATGAATCGAGTTTGAATAAGTTGACCCCCGTGAAATTTACAAGTAACTTGCTTAAACGCTGAATTAACTGCTCGAGTGGTAGTCAGAAAAACTGCCCACTAGCTATTTTGGGCATCTCATACAGTTTTGTTGTACTTAGTAAAGGCAAGCTGACGGTGATTTTTATTCTTTGATTAATTTGAATTATTGTAGTAAAAATAAGTATAGAAAAGATAATTAATAGTATATTTAGTATTTGTGTTCCACAAATTAGATTAAGAAGTGGGTTTAAAGAAAAATTTTAGAAAGATATAATAGCATTAGGTAGAGTATACCAAATTAAAAAGTACATCTTTATTGGAGAAGAACTCAACTGACAGGCTGGAAATAAATGTCATATATATGAAAAGGTCTATGCACTATTTGGATATAGAAATTTAAATGATGAGAACTTGATTTATGGTATGACCTATGATTTAATACTAAAAAATGTCTATTTTATTAAAAGGGAATCTCATTTACAATGTTTAAAAGTGGATACAATAAAGTCAAATAGATTTCATTCTTATAACAAAGGTTGATCGTGTTCTTTGTAAGGATTCTAAAGTTACTCTTAATGAAGTTTTAACAACTCAACATAAATTAGTGATTTTAAATATTAAGATCAAACGACAAACAAGCGTATTTAAAGAAAATATTCTTTTCTTTAAATTGAAGCAAAAAAGGGTATTGAACAAACAAGAGATGAACCTTTTAAATTGATGTATGAGAAACTTAGAATCAAAGAAAATAAAAAAAAGATATTTATAAATTAGTAATGATGAGAGAGGAAGAAGATCTCCTGATCTTAATCAAGTCAGATGTAGAGAAAAATGTTTCTTTATCAAATATGATGACTTAAAAAATACAAATGTTATTTTGATTCAACTTTGATAGAAACATAAAAGATATATAGAATGTAACAATGTTTAATATAAATTATATCAGAAGAATTAAATATTTAGAAGATAAAGAAACATTGTAGATGATGAAAGCAATTAAGATATGTGACCTTAATAGTATTTCTATTGAAGTAAATGAATATTCCAGAGATTTAAGAATGAAATGGTTAACCCAATATTGTAAAAAAATCTTAATCTTTAATAAAATGCTGAGTGAAAAGAGAAACAACATCTTTAATAAATTGACTAGCTAGTTAAAATTTCAATCATAGAGGAATCATGTTTATGAGTCATACTATTAAATTGCTAGAAAGAGTTATGGAGTAGTGATTACAAGATTGTACAAATATTTTAACTAGTCAATTTATATTTATAAATAGAATTTATATTTTTTATTATAGCAGTGTCATAAGACATGTTTTGTGGTAGGTGTTAAAGTGAAAGATGGTACCATCAGGTATATACAAACAACAAAAGATATGTATTATAAAATAACTACTCATGTCGTTACAATTAGAATAGAAATAAGTGATTTTTCAATTTCAATTTGTTGACATTATGGATCGACCATAAATTAGTATTTTTTTGTATTAATTATGGGTGAATATCATGATGAATGATATTTGCAGATAATACTATATTAATAGATGAGCCATAAGTTAATAAGAACATAGAACTTTAAAGAAATACTTTAAGAGTCTAAAGTTTCAAAATACGTAGAACTAATATAGAATACATGCATTGAAATTTAATAAAAATAAAAGAGAAAATGTGAGAGAAACTAGTTTGGACTGAGTAATATTATCTCAAAGTACACAATTTAAATATCTTGGTTTAATTATTCAAACAGACGGTAATTATGACGAGGATATTAACAATATGATTGCAGTATGATAGATAAGTGGGATTAATTGCCTACAAGAGTTCCATGTAATTGTAAAATTCCAATAAAGTTGATAAAAATAGTTTATCACGCAATTATAAGACTTAAAATATTCTATGGTAGTGAATATTGGACGTTAAAAAAAATGCTTTCAAAATAAGTGTTGCTAAAATGAGAATGTTAAAATGGATATGTGATCATATTAGGTTACATAATATAAAAATGTGAGAGTCATGTCAATTGTAGATAAATTGGAAGAAGAGATATTACTATAGTTTGTACATATAAAATGTTGAACTAAAAGGTTCCAATTAGGAAAGTAGAAAATATCAAAATAATTGACACGTAAAAAGATGTGGTAGGCCCCAGTTTTTCCAAAGGAGGGTAATTAAATATGATTTTGATTAGTTAAATATCTCTAAACATAACTTACAAAATCATAAACATCTTGTGGTTGGAAGTCAAATAGTCTAACATCGAGTAGACTAATCAACTACTAATCAGTGTTTTAAACCCTCTTTAATTTGCCTAAACCTACCCTACTTAATCCACCCTAACCCTACTATTTTTTCCCTTTCTTTCCTTCTCTCTTTCCTCCCTCAGATCCACCCACTGCCCCTCCCTCTTCTTCCCTCGGTTCTCTGCCTTCCTCTCCTTTTCCTTCTCCCTGTGCATCCTCTCTCCTTCTCTCTCTGTTGTCTGGCCAGTGCTCAGTCGACCACACCTAGTAGCCCTGTGGGCCTGCCCCAGTGCCACCCCACCTACCGCTGCTTAGACCCGGCCACCCAAGCCTACCTAACACCCAAACCTAGCGCCCATCCGCGCTCACCCTTGGTCTGGCCGTGTGACGCCGTCGCCCTACCACGCGGCCACCGCTGCCACACCCATGCCACCACAGGCCCCCGCCTGCCATGTGCCACCGATTAACCACCTGGCCCAGCCTCTTGTCACCCCCTCTATGTGTCACACTCTTTGGTGCACTGTCGTTGCCTCTATTCTCTCTATCTTGCTATAGTAAGCCTTTTTAAGCCATTTTTCTTTCATTTTTCCTCTCTCCTATTCGATAGTCTCCCCTCTCATCCTCTCTCTCCAACATAATCTTTTTCTTTATTATCTCTCTCTTCTCTCCTATTTAGCAAGAAAAGAAGAAGGAGATCTCACTTGGTTCGGTTTGTTTGCGCAGCGCCATCATTGTTTAACCTTTTCCGATGCCGATCTTAACATAATTTTAAAGTGCTAATCTAGTAGGCATCATTGACGTGTCTATTATCATTAAAATTTATATGTTAAAAATCTTATGTGATGTGTAGATTGTGATGACGTTAAATTAGTTGGTGCATTTAGCTACATTGTAGTTCGTTTGTAATTAGTATGGGCTATATTATTTAATTGTGATTAGCAACATGTTGTAATTGTAGTTAGCTTATTTTTAGATGTATATGAGCATGATTTGTGATATATTCTCTTGCAATCATCTCAAATCTAATCAAATATTGATTTGTCTAGTTATGCTATCATGTTACCTATATAATTTGTGATAGGTAAACAAGATTAGATGGTGTTACATATATTGTTAAATATGGTTTTTGGTTATCTCGTCACTAAAAATATGATTGCTAAGGTCTTATTCATGTGAGGTTTTGTCCTGGCATGTCTTATGTTTGTTAACATCAAGTATTTGTTTAAACATGTTAAGTGGTGTATTGGTATCATGAGCATTATGTCTAGGTAATGTATAATAGATGATAAATGGCATTGTCTATGTGCATGTGTTCATTTGGTTAGCATGATTGTATGGTGTTCATGTTATATGTTAATAACATGTCATGACGTATCCTATATTGTGAATGAGATGATTGTGATGGACTTATGACAAGACATGAGTTGATGTGAATGCATATGTGCATTGAAATGAATGTGAAAATTGAGCTACACAATATACTACTTAGTCGTGCCCGTAGGCAACAGAGATTAAAACAATCTGGTGCATCTTTTGATCCCTAACATTCCAGTTTGTTCTAAGTACTGATAGAAATGTATGTCCTACAAGCCAATCATATATGATATGAATCGACATTTCTAGAAATATCTTATTCAATTAATTAGGCAAATTTCTATTACCAACTCTTATTAGATACATACATCGTAATAAAGTCCTTGATAATATGCAATGATGATTGAATTATGATGATATCATGATAATGAGATCGATCATATAGAGATATGTGATCTAAATATTCTTAGTTATAAGATCCTTGAGATAGGACATCAAGGATTTAGATAGACTAGTGTATGTGATGTCTTCTTATATGATGAAGATGACTGATCTCATTGGTCATTAATATGAAAATACTAAGATACACATACAGTTGCTCATTAGTCAAATGAGTTCACTAAACTAATTGAATTAGAAACCCTGAATGGTATATTATCAAACTGTCAATCAGGATTTTCTATCATCACAATTGTATGGTTGGACCTTTGACCTGAGTTGTCAAAGATGCCTTCTTGGGTGGAACTTGTGCTTTGACCATTGACTTATGGATCATGGTTTAGATAGTCCAGTATAGTGATGGATCAAGTACAAGGAAAACTATATGAAGGTAATTTTGTAGACAACAAGGGATCGTCCACTCTCGGTAAGTGAGAGTAAATGTCCTATGGAATAGTACTCTAAATCCTTGGTCAAGGTAGAAAATATAATTGGAAAAGGAGTTTTTTAATTGATCCAATTTATAGTATATGATTCTATAGAGTCAGTATACTAAGGAGTTAACAGTCGATGTCATACTACTTTCCAACTAGGATATTGAATAGACGAGAGTTTATATATGTGGTAACTGATAATGGAAAGGCTCAATGGAGATAATATTATCCCCATAGCTATTTGGGATCATGGAATATGACTTGTACCCTTCATGATCGGTGAGTCGATTAATTTGTTATTAGATAACATATTTATTCTATTTTATTTAGGCCTCAACAAACTAGGCTATTGAGCCTAGTGGGTCACACACATAAAGACTTATCCATAAGTATAGGGGCAAGGTCATAATTTATAAATATTTTAAGTTTTTATGAAAAATTTTAAATTCTTTATAAATACTAATAGTTTCATCCAAACCCTATCAAACCAAGGGTGAAAACTATGTCCTCAACCTCCTCCCTACCTTCTCCTCTCTCTAGAAGGTTTCCATGAGTGATGGAGCCTCGTTCGGGAAGAGTTCTCGAGACATGCACAAAGGGAGAACTTGTTGTGGATGAAGTTCATTTGTATATCGCTGAAGATTGGGCACTTAAATGGTTTAAAGAGCTACAAATTTTCTTCTTCTTCATCTCCAAGGGATTATATAATTCACTATCAAGTATATTCAAATCTTTTTCGATCAGTTTTTGGTTTTCGTCATTTATTTTCGATTGAGACAAGTTCTAAATGAACTTAAAAGAATCATCGCTTCCGATACACCAAATTTTGCATGACACTTCCTTACAAGTACACCCCTGCCTACTTATACTATGAGATTTAGTTTATATATATGATTACTGCTATATACATTACAGATAGTGCTAGCTAGTTGAGATAGTAAAATGATGCTTTCCTTGTGAAAATAAAAAGATGTGTATGATCCATTAATAGAATGGATGTATTAGTGGCATATATGAGTCATCTAGTGGATAATTATAATAGTGGTATTGTGGTTGTGGATAGTGCATCATATTGTGTTCTTTGGTTGGTCTTGAATAGATGATGTTATATTGTATGCATGGTAAATCTCAGTTGTATGTATTTCATTGCATTGGGTCATTAGAAGTTGTTTAATGGTGTGATGTCATCATTTGCTTGATCTTTTTATAGGTTGTGACCAAGGAAGGCCAGGTCGGGGGTTGGTCTAGGGTCGGTCAACCCCATACCCAACCCCGTCAGACTAGGTTATGATCAAGGTCAAAAGAGATAAAATTTATTTATTTTGTAAAAAAATTAAAAATATAAAAATTATATAAAATAAAAAAATATATTTTTATACTATACATATTTATGTATACATAAAAATATATATACGTAAATATAATTATATTTTTATGTTATAATTGAATATGAGTGATTATTTATATGTATACAAGTAAATATGATTTTTTCTGATTATATTTTATTAGTATATATTATAAAAGAGTTAATCTCAAGTGAGAGAATAAAGATGGTTAAGAAATAATTTTATAAATTTTATGTACGCATCATATATTTATAATCACAATTTTAACCATATGCAATAGTATAAGTGATAGCAAAATATTGTTATACTATCAGTAAATTGGGCACTCAAGAATTTGGAAGTTATGAGACCTAGTGACCCTGGGCGACCCAATTGGCCAATTGGCCAACCCGGTCCGACCCTAGTTTGACCCGACGAACCATGGTTGTGGCTATGTGGTTGATAAATTGTGGAATGTTAGAAGATTAATTATGATTTAGCTTAATACTATTATAATATAGGTGTAATATCGTGTACTTATATATTATCATGATAAGGCTTTATTGGTTACCCAATCTGATAAATGATGGGATGTCTATTGAATCTTTATGACTCACCATAATTTGTCAAGGCATAGTATGTTCTATATATGATTATATTTAATTTTTTAATTTATTTGTTAAAGTATAACATATATGTTTATATGTACGATTAGTTTTACTTTAAAATTCTTAAAATATTTAATTTTATATAAAAAAATGTAAATACAGTTAATATATTAAAGTTTAAATAAATGTATTCAATTTACCAATTTTGTTTAATTTGAAAGACTTTTGAAACCATATCAAATTATTGATAGTTCAGAAAAAAATCAAATCGACCTAAATTAGTAGTTTAGTTTATTTTAGTTTTTTGATGGTGAACACCTTACCTCTAACATAGTCTCCTTCTCAATCTAATTTTTTAATCTTATTTTAAAATAAGTAATGAAATAACTTTTCTTATTTTGAGTTGACTAAATTTTTGACTTATCCAATAATGTTGTCCGAAATTACCATATGGACGATAGTGGTAAATCTATTTATTTTTCTGGAGTCAAAACAAATACCCCAAGCTTCTCTATGTTTCTTTGCTTGGACCTTAGTATCTAAATATTCGACTCAATATAGTTAAAAGATAATTTGAGAGCCCTGCATAATTAATTATATAAAATAATAGATAACTTGTTAAGTTGACATACATACGAAAGTGAATATACTTCAAATTAAATTTGTTATACGATAGATAACTATATTCATGAATCATAATGAATCATTAATCAACCAGAACTCTAATGGTCCATTTGGTTTCATGTAAAACCATAACCAAAGGAAATGTCTTTCCGAGGATATTAATTTCAAGGAAACCAAAATCACACTGGCCATTTGGTTGTCTGTATTTGGTTTTCTAAAAATGTCATCAAATGCTTCAACAACAGTATAACAGTCATGAATAATTTAACTAATATTCATATAATTAAATTATTATTTACAACAAAATCTTGATATACAAATAAATTAAGTAAATTATTTGACATAAAGTTATTTTTCATTGAAATTGAACGTATAGTTTATTATTTAGATATTAGTCATTTTTTTGGAAAACAAAATCAATTATTTGGTTATTTTAATTATTTTCCTAAATTATTTTCAGAGGATATGTATAAATTATTTTCCTAAATTTCTTGTAAAGTTTTACTTTAGTATCCTCATTTATTTACTTGAATATTTATAAAGAAAAACTAATATCAAGTTTACATTTTCAAATTAAGTATATGGTAAAATATTTTTAAACTAAAATTTTTCATAAAAATTGGTTTATTCAAAATTATATTATGGAAATCTACAATACACTAAAATAAAATATATACTACGTAACTCAAATTTCAATTAAATTTTTATTAATAATTTATTAAATAATTAATTCTTATGATAAAATAACTTTTTAATGAAGTTATATTATTTTTTAAACGCATAAAAATAAAATAAAATTTTTATCTACTTATATATGTCGTTAAAAAATTAATTTTAAAAATTAAGTTATTAAAATTAATAATATTTATTTAATAATATTTTATTTAATAAGTACAGACTTAAAGAAACACCACCGAAAATGGCATCCGCCGTAATCCAACGGATGCCAAAATCCAGGTCTACGTGAAGAGGTTGGGATTTTGTTTTACGTGAATTATGTTTTACCTGCAACCAAATAATTTGGTTGACAGCATTTTCCCGAAAACTAGCGCATGCGCCAAGTATTACGTACAAACAAACAGACCCTAAGACAAGTCAACACTCAACAGGTGAAACATGTTAACGATAAAAACTAATAATATTGTTATTTTATATGTATCTTGTATTTAAAAATTTAATGACAAAGGTAGTTCTTAAAATTATCTTATAATTTCACAAGTACTTTCGGTGAATATTTACCATGCGTATTTCTGTGCTATGATTTTTATCATTAAAATTATATTTATATATATATATTAAATCATTGGATATTATACCTTTCTTTATCTGTTTCTTAAAGGACAGCACTCGGTAAATATATCTAAAATTAATAAACAGTAAATAAATAAATGAGAATAGTATGGATATTATCAACCCCGGACCGTTGACATTGCCGGGCACCACGCCGCCGCCTACCCTACGCCGTAAATTCGGCCGGCGAAGGCTTCCGGCGTCCGCCACGGCCAAGACTCCACCTTGAAGATAGGACAGTCAACTACACCTCCTAGCGCCGCCGGGCCGGCACGGCGGCACCCCCACCGCCCCTGTTTTAAAAGAGTAAAAAAAACGTTTTCGGCCGCCGTAACGTTCGAGACGCGTCTTCGAGATCCACGCGACCTCCTCTTCTTTCCTCCGCAGCGTCGGCGGCGGCGGAGATCGACCGCGCAGCTGCCATGGACCGGTCGCCGGCGCCGAGGCAGCTCAGGGCCTCCAGGCTCATGTTCCTCTTCCAGATCTTCTTCGGCGCAACGGTGCTGGCCCTCGCCTTCGCCAGCCTCCACCGCTTCAACTCCATCGGCATCTTCCTCCACATGGACGGCAGCGACGTCTGCCGCCGCTTCCACGCCGCCCGGATCGGCTACGCCGACTTCGACCTGCGCGCGCTCTCCGACCGCGTCGACGAGGTGCTCGGCCAGCTCGCCGCCCTGCAGGAGAAGCTCGAGTCCAGCATCCAGCGCATCGACCGGGACCGCGCCCTCCGCGCGCAGAACCTCTCGAATGCCGACTTCCGGCGGTTCCTCGACGAGGAGGTTGTCCAGCCGCTCTACGCCGCCCACGTCGGGCTCCGGCTGATCCGGCTGCCCCGCCCGGACGCCGGCAGCTCCCCGGAGGCCCCCGTCGAGGACCCCCTCGTCAACTTCTTCACGGTGGAGGAGACCCGCAAGTACCTCTCCGGAAAGGAGAACCGCGCCGGCAAGCTCAGCATCCACGGCGCCAACCGCACCTACGGCACCATCGGCCACGCCTGCGTGCTGATGAAGAAGGAGCTGGAGGAGTACATGAACTACGACATCGGCTCCTACTGCAAGGACGACTGGCTGCTGGGGCAGCGCCTCATGATCGGCGGCTGCGACCCGCTCCCCCGCCGGCGGTGCCTCGCCCGGGCGTCCCGCCTCTACCAGCGCCCCTACGCCGCCAACGAGTCCCTCTGGCGCCTTCCCGACGACCGCAACGTCCGGTGGAACAGCTACGCCTGCCGGAACTACGCCTGCCTGTCCAGCAAGAACCCCCGGCGGGGCTTCGCCAAGTGCACCGGCTGCTTCGAGATGGAGAAGGAGAAGCTCAAGTGGGGGGCGGCGGCGAAGAACGCCTCCGGGCAGCGCGCCGAGTTCTCCGTCGAGGAGGTGCTGGCGGTGAAGCCCGGCGAGATCCGCATCGGGCTCGACGTCAGCGTGGGCACCGGCTCCTTCGCCGCCCGGATGCGCGAGCGGAACGTCACCGTCGTCTCGACGGCGCTCAACGTCGGCGCGCCCTTCAGCGAGACCATCGCCCTGCGGGGGCTCGTCCCCCTGTACGTCACCCTGAACCAGCGGCTGCCGTTCTTCGACAACACAATGGACCTGATCCACACCACCGTCTTCCTCGACGGCTGGATCGACCTGCAGCTGCTGGACTTCGTCCTGTTCGACTGGGACCGGGTGCTGCAGCCCCGGCGGCCTGCTCTGGATCGACAAGTTCTTCTGCCACCGGAAGGAGCTGGACGACTACATGTACATGTTCCTGCAGTTCCGGTACCGGAAGCACAGGTGGGTCATCACCCCCAAGTCCAAGGACGAGGTCTACCTCTCTGCTCTCCTGGAGAAGCCGCCGCGGTCGCTCTGATCGCCATCGCCGCCGTTGTCGAGCTTCTTGACTCCTCCGTTGCGAATCTCCGATCGTCTTCGTCTTCTTCTTCTTCTCCCTGCGCGTCAATATTCAATTTTTTTTTCGCTCAAAAGTTGACGGAGATGAAACAAACTCGCCGTGAATAGCCTCGTTTAATTCCCCTTTCTGGTGCTGGTGGGTTACTCGGAGATTCAACCGTGTCAAGAACCGTCTTTGACATTGATACTTCTCTTGAATTCAACCAATCCGGTCCTTTCCTCTATTTTCTATCAGACACGCAGAGATCTGAAACTGCGATAGGCGTGTCCCTTTCCAAATCTGAGCTCATCTTGTGCGAGAAAAGGGTCCATGGTCTTAAATGTGCACATCTGATGGCCTTGTATGGTGGTATCTAACTCCTGAACGTGGAGAAGATGAATTATCTGGTATTATTGTTTGAAGCAATGTCTTAATCTTACCATGTAACTCTCAAAGAATCAGTTGGAATGAAGTTGGAAGTTTTCAAATTTTTTTCTCAATACAGAAATGTTATTCCGGTGTCAGATGATATATTAGTACAGTATTTTTTATGGTCCTCTCTCAAATTCCAAATTCGAGTCTACTCAAATATTGTCTACTTCTCAAGTGTATTGTTTGATTTACACTCCTAGAAGAAGTAGTGCATTGAAAGTGGATCGATTTGCTTTTGACCCTTCTTCCAATTCACTCTTAAAATATTATTTTTATAAAAAATTACAAAAAAGATAAAATGTAAAAACTCATTTGTCATCACTTTTAAATAAAACATTTGCTTAAATGACACATTAACTAGTTTATATACTTAGCCAAATATAAGTTAATATTTGAAATATAGTATTTTAATTCTAACACACACCTAGTCCGTGTCCATATCCTCGGGAGCCCGTGGCATGTAAGATTGTCTGACCTACTAGACCCGCTATGGGCTGACGTAGTTGTCCCTTACCGGATCCGATCGTATCGGCCGGATGAAATCCGATTACCTCGACTGATTCTGGTCAATCCGAAACCATCCCCCTATCGACCATGTGGATGGCAACGTATAAACTATGAAATCAGTTGCCACATGGTGGTCAATGGGAAATGAGGATAGGCCCCATCCATCCCTTCCACACAGCAGCAACTTTTCTCTTCCAAGCTTAGTCAAGTCTGGCAGACTCAAGTTTAGGGTGTTGATGTGCACCTAACTTGGGCCATCTTCTTGGCTAAAATAATAAGAATGTTCTTACCTGGTCAACCACATTCTTCTTGGAATAGATTCTGATAGGAGCTGATAGGAGCTGATCTATCTACCTGCAACTTACTCCAAGGGTATCTCTTGTGAAGGGATGACACATGAAAGCAGCACAAGACCTGGTGATCAATGAGCATATTTCTATGACCGGGGTCTGGAGTTTTTGGCCAAGATGGGCCTCTGGATCAGTACTCAAGGCCAATCCGGATCTGGATGGACATAATCAGTTAGTGCCGCAGGTCCCGACCGGATCGAGATCAGACCAGTCGGCTTTACCAATCCATCCTAAGAAAAAAAAGAAGCAATCTAGAGATTGATCTTGCTCAGTTTTTCATAAATTGAAAAGAAAGATATATGGAAAAGTCCTAAACATTATACAGAATTAAGGGCGGCCGATCCGAATGGGGACAGGCGCCCATAATCCGTTGTCCGGATTATGTCGTATTGGATCTGCTGAACCTGAAGGTTGGGGAAGATGATGCAGCCCCCTCCCATGTCCCACTCAAGGTCTGATCTTGTTTAAAATCTGTAGATCTGAGTTGATCTGCTATCTAGGAGCTTGACATGGATGGAAAGTCTTTACAAAATTCCCACATGAGCAGAATTGGCTGCAAACAATGTTTTTTGGCATAACCCATCTCTTTTCATTCTATCGTGCAAGCACCATCACATGCTCGAAGCCTATACATGGTCCCATGATGAAGATGTGGTAGCCATCTACTTATTTATTTTTTATTTTAATTTCACATGCTGCCAAAAAAAGGTTTCATTGCAACCCAACACCCCATTAACAATGTGTGCCATTTTAGAATCTTGTTGAAGTCTACATATCTTTTATGATATATATTATGTGCAGTGCAGCCTTCATACTTCATCAAGCAATTAATTGAAGGGGATGGCAAGTGTTTCAATGGTTATCTGATGGAAGCGTGTGCACAGGCCAGACATTCTTTGTTGACATTTTTTTAATCTAGATGTCACCTGTTGTAACTAATCGATTTAAAAATGGCCACTATTAAAAATGTGAGCAAAGCTTCAGGAATTAAGCCCCTATTTTTATACTATATATATCATGACCTTTTCTCAGTATACTAATCTTATTAATTGTTATCACCATTTTGTTCTTAGAGATGATCAAGCAATTAACCTTGTTTCTTGACTTGACTTTAGACTTTTATTTGGCACCTGATGCAAATTAACTTGCTGGTTGCAACTGACCAGAACAAGTGTCCAATGGATATTTAGAATAAAAGATTGATGAAACGGATGATTATCATAGATATCCAAAGAGTCACAAGCGCTTTATTCAATAACATGATAACAAATTATTGATGCTTGTTTAATTAAGATAATAATATTAATGGGCTGCTTGGTTGCACAATAATTTTTGTGCACTTTTATGATATTATCCTATTTTAAAGTAAAATCTAAGATAATTAAAGACTTAGTTATTATATTGGATGGTCTATGACAAAACAAAAGAGTAGGAATCATGTATAAATATAAAAAAGTGGATGATCACAATGAAAAGAAAAGATGGCTTTGTCTCTTTTTGGTCTAAGAATAAATTCTCCGACATTTTTTTGTAATGATTGACATTTTTGTGACAATATTGATTTTAAAAATATATTTTTTATAAAAAAACTTAATTTATCATCCATCCGAACACCTCTTAAAATATCATTATTGCTGCGGTGAATCTCCGAAGGCTTGAGGCAAAAACAAAACTACATCTAGTAAACCAAAAAAATGTAAGTGAAATGGGTGGATTGAGGGGTGATTTCAGGTTCTCTCACTTAGGTGTTTTAGTCGGGTAACCCTCGCCGGCGGGCCTCCCTCACTTGGCAGGCCCCTCCCTGGTGGCAACTCTCGCCGGTGGCAACCCTCGCTGGCAGGTCTCCCTCACTCAGCGCCCCCCCGGCGAGGGCGAGCCCCTCCCCGGCAGCAACCCTCGTCGGTGGTCTCTATCGTTAGGCGGACTTCCTCCCTGGCGGCAACCCTCGCCGGCGGACTTCCTCCCCAGCGGAAGCCCTCGCCCATTCAAGCTTCCCGACGCCCGGTGAAACCCCTCCCCACTCGGCGGACTTCCTCCCCGACGGACTCTCTCCCCGACAAAAACCCACGCCCAACGGACTCCCTTCTCGGCGGAAGCCCTCGCCCGTTCGAGCCTCCCAATGCCCGACTGCTTGCTGCAGCTCTTTCCCGTCCGGTGGCATCCCCTAGTGCAACGCTTCTTCTCGCGGCGGCACCTCCTAGCGGCACTCCTGACGGTTCTTCTATAGCCCACATGCTCTTTAGCCAGTGATAGATTCTTCGTTCACGTTCTTAGTATCGTCATTTTGAGGTTGATTTAGTTTCGAGAGGTCCCTCCCAATCTTCATTTTTCAACACTTTACCTAAAATGTTTTTAAGTATTTTGTATCTTTTTGTTGTGTTGGATCTGTGGATATTTTAGACTTGACCGTTAAGATGACAAGATCATGCATCCTCCTATGCATTTTTACTAGGGCTGTAAATGGATCACATGGAAAAAAAATATTATTACATTTTTGTGCCTCCTTTGTTATAATCCTTATCTTATCTAAGTGACACATACAGATCGGATATTATAGTTCAAATGTTGTTAGTATCATAGTGAATAAAGATATACATATACTATCTAGTTTAAAATTGGAATTAAACTTTATCTAATTAATAAATTTAATAGTTTATAATTTTACAAAAATAAATTTAAAATTATAAAACTTATTGTATATTTGTAATTGAGACTAAGTACAATGGCATATATTAAAGAATATTTAAGTAAATTTATAAATAAATTAATTTTAAATATATAATTTATAGATTTGTTGCATATTATAATACCCAATACTATATTTAGAAGATATAATATAATTTGAACAAAATTTATCAATGTTCTAAAATTATGAATATGATGATTATAATTAGATTTGAAAGTACTGATATTTGATAATAGATATCAACGAACAGGAAAGTAACTTAGTGCTTTTAATAATGATTTATCTTAATCTGAGTAGGAACAGGAAGTTAACTAATTAATAGAAATAAAAATAGAAAAATCATTATTGATTGATAAGAAACAGAAAATATATAAGGTCAAAATAAAATAGGATTCAGGGTCCTAATTAATTTAAGATTAAAATTTGATAGAATATCTTTAAAATTTTATTTTTATTATTTTATCACTTTATTTATTATATTTTAATTTATTTAATTTTATTTAATTTTAATTCTGATTTTATTAATTATTTATTAAAATTGATTAAAAAGCAAAATCCATTGATTTCTATTTCTATTCTGTTCAAAATATTCAAGTATGATAACTTATAAAATATAAAAATTATTTTAGAATAAATTAGGTTTTTGTCGGAATGAAATCGAAATTCAGAAAAAATTGCGTTTACAAATACAATCATACCTGGCACCTAGTTGCCGATGTCCCTTACAAGTCCTCGAGCCCACCAGTCGGTCAACGTCAACAAAACGTGCCCTCGATGTGCCAGCACGTGCCTGCCCGAACCTGTGTCGGCTCCTGTTGCTACGCCGGGGCCCAAACCCCCGCCCGTTGCGCCGCACCTGCGCCCAGGCCTAACCGTGCCCGAGAATGCAGCTGCCTCACGCTCGCGGTGCACGTGAGATCTCGGTCTGGTTGAATAATGAAAAGCGCAGAGTAAAAAATGTTGGTGCTTTTGAGAATTTCAAGTCCGAAGAAGGTACATACTTAAAAATTCCAAAAATGGTGAAACATTTGTGATTCTGATTATCTACCAAGTGCAAACAAGTTCTTAAAGAATTTATGATAGTTGGGAATAGAACGACTTTCTTAAAATTAGGGGTGAAAACAAGTTGAACCGAAAAGAAAAGAGTGTAATGTACAAATTTAGCTTGTTTACTTTGCGCGAGTTCGAATTTGAAATAGAGTTTTTTAGAGCGTATGTGTGAACCCGTGCATGTTGGCTTCGTTCCTTGATTAATCGAGCAAAACTGGAGCTCAAACTTGAATGATGACTCGATTCAAATTTAATTCACGTTCAAGTTCAAACTCGATACAAACTTATTTATAAAAATCAAAATTAATTGAAAATCGTTTGTGAAACTCTTAACTTTAACTCATTCGCGAAACTTGATCTTGGTTTGAAGTTAATTTCGACCTATTTTATATATATATTAAATGATAATATGTAATTATTAATACTCAATTTTTTTTAAAATAATATATTTAATCGAGTTACTCGCAAGTTTATCGCATCGAGAGAGAATCTGTTAAATAAAACTCAACATGTTTAATGAATCAAATTTTATTTTTTGTTCAGATTTATTAATTTGACATAATAAATGAGTCGAGTCAAAATTTTGTCTAGACAAGTTTTGAACTATTTGTCAGAGCGCATTGGTTGATTTGCAACCCTACTTAAGATTGGACTGCTTGTAATATTGTAGATCTTGTTAAGAAAAATCAAACTATCCCTTCATGTCTACAAATTTTCCTACAAATATAATAGTTAACTCTCAAATAGAAGGGTGCAAAAATCAAGATAACTCAGAAGTGGAAATGTTTTAGAAGATGGGGGTCCTATGTACTTAACTCAACACTTATGGCTCAAATAGAGAATATAAATTGATGCACAATTATTCTTTTTAGTTGTTTTGAATGACTATTTCTGGTTGCAAAGCATGCTCTATTATTTTCTAATAGATGCAACCTTGTGACAAGTTGGATTCATGTCACTTGAATGGAAACAGGAATGGGTTTATCATCATGTGTATTTTCTATTGACATTAACTATGTTGTGTGTGTCATCTGACTTGTGGAATCCTAAAGATGGTCTTGATATACCTCATGCCTTGTTGGTTAGAGTATTAAAAGTAATATTATATTAATTTTGATATTAATATTTCTAGACGATGAAGTATCAATGAAAAATTAATACACGTTAGCAGTTGTATTACAACTAATGTCATCTTTTAAATATAAGTTTTAAATATTGATATTAATAGCTAAACACTTTACGATTTATCTGTAATAACATCATTTTTCAAACTAATTTGGTTAGAGATATTTAATATTGTTATCAAATTGGCTATAAAATAAGAAATACACTACCATGTCTGACAAGAAGTGAACTGAATCATACCAACTATAGCACAAGAGAAGTGAAACACAACATAAGTTGTATGGAGACACATTTGAAAATACATAAAAGTTATATGTAAAATAAAGGAGAGCAATCCCTTTTATCATGTACAAGGTGAATACATGGATCAATTCTAACTAATATCTATATGTATAGTTTTTGGGTCAATTACTTTTTAAATTTTGTTAGATAACCAAATATAAACTTCTAAAATCTCTTAGAGGAAATTGACCACAAAAGATGGGGGTGGAGAGAGATGAGTTGTTATTTTATTAAAGTAATTATAAAAGAAGTGATAATGTTAAGGGTGCAAATGAACCAATGCACTCGGACAAGTAACTTAAAACTTCACTTGATAAAAATTTGACTTTGACTCATTTATTATATGTTATACATGAGCAAGTTTAAAAGATAAAATAAAATTTAATTTATTAATGAGTCGAACTTGATTAAATCTGTATTACATTGATAAGTTTGTGAGTAACTTGATAAAATATTAAATTAAATATGTATTTTAAATTTTAATTTATAGTATTAATAATTATACAGTGTCACTTAAATATATGAAAAAATTTTAAAAAATTTTAATTTTAATTTAATTTAGATTGAGCTACGTTGGAATTTAAATTTTATAAATAAGATCAAGCTGAGTTTGAACTCGTACGTGTAATGCCACTATTTGAGCTTAAGCTCGACTCGATTAAGGAATCAATCAAATTTAAACTAGAGTTTGAACCTAAACTTGAGCTCAAATTTGAACCAGCGTAAAATAAATAGAGTTTGAATAAGATATTATTTGGAGCCACAGACTTTGTATCGGCCATATTTTTTTTATATTTAGGATCTCGTGAAAGTATATGTGCATTAGCTAACTTCAGCAATTACAGATGACAAAAGGAAAAGGTTAAAAAGGTATTTTTAAAAAACTCACAGTTCAGTACTTCAGTTCCCACCCTCCAGGCCCCCAGTCGGTGGCACGCTCTCTCTCTTGTCTTCGCCCTTGCCGTCACGGGGGTTTTAAGGAACGAGCAGAGAAGGCGGGCTGGCGGGGTAACCTGGCTCGTCCCTTGAGCGGAGGATGCTGCTCTGTGCGTCTACATGTACCTTTCCGATCGTCTCCTTGACTACCTTCACTGGTCGCCGGCCACCTGCCACCGAGCCCGGCAGACGCGTAAGATTATCTCGCACGTTGTCGTTTGCTTCTCCCCTTCTTCTTTGGCTCCGGGAACAGATGTTTTTCATACTTTTAGGTTTTTGTTTTGCAAGAAAGTAGTCGGCGGTGCGCTTGGCTTCCTCATCCTATTTTAGTTTTTTTTTCTTCAGAAACTTCACCGTGTCATCCAAGCCTTGTAGTGTGGCTGCGGAAGGGGTAGGATGATATTTATACTGGAGTATACGATGGACGTGAGATATAAATGTCACGGTCAGGAAACATTATGCGCTTCCCTGTGCCGGTCTCATCATAAATTAAGCAAATCCACTTTTTGCTTTTTATACTGTAAATCTTGCTTTGGTACTTATGCTCCAGAACGTGGATTAACAAGTGAGATTTAAAAACATTTCGGAGGATGAGGCGATTTTGCCTCGCCTCACCTAAGCGCCTAGGCAACCGGGTCGAGTGCCTTTGATAACATATATAGAGTCTGTATGGGATCAGGAGGTAGGTTGGAGTCCTCAGTTCATAAGGAATCTAAGTCTAAGGGATGCGGAAATTGTTCAATTTGCGCAACTGATGGATGTCTTTGGTAATCAGAGATGTTGTGCATTGCAGGAGGACAAATTTACTTGGATCCCTTCAAAGAATAAGCTATTCTCAGTGAAATCAACTCGTTCAAAATTAAATTACGGCTGTATGGAGGTTGTTTGCTGGAAGTATGCCTGGAATTCTGCTTTACCTTTCAGAATCGAAGTCTTTCTTTGGAAATTGTGCAGGAATGGGGTGCCTAGCAGGGTATTGACCCAGAGCATTTTCTCTATCCAATCCTCAACGTGTGTTTTCTGCAGGTGCTTTGACGAAGATTCATATTATCTTTTCCCAAGTTGTGACATTATTAATTCTTCATAGTCCACACTCTTCAAGAGTTGAAATGTTGTCTGACTAAAGTTTTAGGATTCATCTGCGTTGTTGTCACGGTGGGAAAGTTCAAATATGTGGAGGGAAGCTCCAACTTTATGGTCAACTACATTGGCGGCTACTTTTTGAGCAGTCTGGAGTGTTTGTAATGAGAGAATTTTTTATGACAGTTATGACAATCCAGCTTTGATGATACTTCACAACATGAATTTCTTTGTTAAGGACTGAGTGTTTGCTTGTATAGGGCCATAGATGGTTTGGAATTGATTTGGGGGCAATTTTCTCAAATGGAAGCTATTTATTTTTTAGTCTCTGCTAGATTATTAGCAACTTTGTAGTAGTCTATAATTATTTTTGTTTCCTTTCCACCTTACTTGTTATATTTATATGTTTTTTACTTTATAATCAATGAATAATGACTTCTGTCACCTTAAGAAAACAAGATTACTCAAAATATAGAGTGATCAAGCTTATGAATATATTATGTAATTGTGAAAAAGAGTCCTGGTGTGACAATTATGGGATTGTATAAATATTTCAGCCAATTGAGTTGGATTTACGTCTGGTTGATTTACAATGGAAGCTATTTTTCTTATTAAAAGTTTAATGGGGAAATAGTGAAGAAAAATTTATATATGATGTTTATTGACATGGAAAAGACTTATGTAGAGTGTCAAGAGACAGTTTTGGTGGATTTATATTGAAAGAGGGTACTCATTATGTATCTATGAGTGAAAAAATACATGTATGATGAAGCAACCACTAGTGTGTGGACAATTGGAGGAGAAACATGAGATTTTATTATTTCAATTGGCTTACATCAAAGGTTTACAATAAATTTTTATCTCTTTGTATTAGTTATGGAGGAATTAACAAAGAATATACAAGATGACATAACGTGGTGTATGGTGTTTACAAATGATATTGTATTAATAGATGAGACACAAAAAAAGAGTTAAATAGGAAACTAGAACTTTGGAGAAATTCTTCAAAGTATTTTTTTTGAAGGTGATTGAGGTCACAATTCATTCATTTGAAAGTGAAAGTAAACAAGTACATGAGAGGATAAGCAAAGAAAGAGAGGGGGGGGGGAGAAATATTTCGGAGTTTACGAGTTTCAAAATAAGTAGAATTAAAATTGAATATATGTATTGTAAATTTAATGAAAGTCAAAGAAAGAGAGAGAGAGAGAGTTGGTTTAGATGGAGCAATATTACATGAAAATACTCAATTTAAATATTGTAGTTCAATTATTATAAAATGGTGAATATGATGAGGACATTAACCATATGATTAAAACATGATAGATTAAGTGGAGAGCGCTACATACAAGGATTCCAGAATCAGAATCGGAATCAGTAGGGACCGATCCGATTCCATGGAATTGGAATTGGCTTGGCCGATTCTTGGGAAGGAAATTGATCCCGGAATCGGCCAAAATCAGTTTTTGTTTTGAATTTTTTCATCAAAAAATAAGGAAAAAATCTGAAAAATAGGAAATGGTTTATAAAAAATTTTAAAAAAATATTAGCATGCATCCACATGGATTGAAGCATGGAATTGGCCAAGTCGAATCAGAATCGGCCAGTTCCGGGAACATGAAGTTTTTTTGCTTGTTTCTTAATACTTACTGGCCTGTTTGTTTACTGTATCAAGCACCTGTATCAATATCAGTTTTAAAACTGATATTGATACTTTGCATTGGTAGGTGTTTGGATATCACTATTAATTTTAAAATTGATAGTTAAAAAAAATATCAAAAACAATACAGCTCAGGACCTGTATTGAAATCAATCGCGCGACGTCTCCCCCGCGGCCGCCCTCCCCGAGTCTCTCCCCGCCGTCGCCCCCCTCGCGGCAGACGCTCCCCCGCGGCGGACGGCGGCCGTCTTCCCCGAGTCCCCCTCGCCGCCCCCCTCCCCCGCGGCGCACGGCGGTCGCCCCCTCGCGGCGGACGCCCGGGCACCACCCTCGGCTGCCGTTCCGCCGTCCGCCCCGCCGATCTCCGCCCCGACCGCGCCGCCTCCTCCGTGAACTCCACCTGCCGCGCCCGGCCTCCGACGATCCGGGGGAGGAGTTCCCCGAGGAAGCGAGCCGAGCAGCCTCCTCGACGGCACCCTCCCCCCGACCGACCCCTTCCACCGGTCCTTCTCCACCGGCGCCGCCGCTTCCATCACCACGGCGGCGAGGTCGGCCCGCAGCACCTCCCCCCGGCTCGCCGCCGCGCCTCGACTCCGCCGTCCGCTCCCCCGCGGGGACTCGCTCGCGGCGCCCGAACTCCGCGCCGTCGTCCGCGACCGGCTCCGTCGCCGGCGCTTCCGCCCCCAAGTCGTGTCCGAGCTCGCGGGCCTCCTCCGGCGCCCCCTTCTAGGCTTGCCTCGCGCGGTCCCCCGCCGGAGCCCCCCCCTCCGCGCGGTTCCCCGCCCCTCCGCGCAGCCCCCCACCGGAGCCCCGCCGCGCAGCCCCCGCCGAGCCCCGCCGCGCATCCCCCCGCGCGGCGCCCCCTCGCGCGCAAAGATCCCCTTCTCGCGGACACCTCCGCAAATACTCATCTAATATCAATTGTAACATTGATATAATTTTATCAAACACATAAAAAATTTGATACTATCAATCTTGAAAGTGATTTCAATTTCAAAAATTATCAATATCAATATTGATATAGTATCAAATTTGAAACTCTAACCAAACGGGCCATACATGTGTAATATTACAATTTATGATAAGAAGATGGTAACTAATCTATTAATTGTAACATTATAACAAGAAAACATGCTAATAATTGCTAATAAACATGAGAAGATGTTAAATACATGGTCAAATACAAAAATTATAATAAATTTTAATTGTATCACATGAAAACAAAAAAGTAAAAATATACATATAAGTGACATCTTCACCATTATCCATGATATGGATATTAGCCTTCATCCTCTTCTTGCTACTTTTGAAACTCCTCAGTTGTGTCTACGTTTTTATTTAGTACGGGACCATATCCATAAGAAAATAATGACGATGTCATATCATCAAAATCGTAGGTATCGTATTATGACACGTAGGTAGGCTTAGGTGGAAGAATCCATGGTTGCTGAGAATCATAGAATGCTGGATATTCTGGCTTCATATAATGATGTTGTGGTGTCTATTCATCCAGTGTGAAATATGGCTTTGGTTGTCGTGAATCAGGTGATTGCGGAGCTGATAGCTGCGTGGCTGGTATGCACTCTTCGTCATCATCAACTGAGGAGTGAGAAGGAGCCTGTGTGCTGTCATCTGGGCTTATAGGACGTTGTTTGATCTCCAGCTTCCTTCTCTTCACTTCTTTAACCATCTCTGATATCCCACCACAATTCAAAGATTTTTTAACTTTTAAAATCCACCTAGTTTACGTGTTGTCACTTTTGTTTTAGTTTTGCCTGGACTATGAATGGGTTGGGTAGCTGTGGCTGAGGCTAGAGCTGGGGCTAACACTGGAGGTGGTTGCTGTACAGCTGCTGGGGCAAAAGAAGGGCCTACCTGAGCCTGAGAAGTAGGTGGAGCATCTTTCTCGGCCTCTACACCATCCAACCCTCATTTGCCCATGTACGGTCATCATAATTAAACTCAGCTGGTTGATCCTTGGTTGCCCTCTCCTCTATCCAGGAGGCAAGTGCATGCTCTTCCTGGAATATATGATCCATGTTCACCTCCTCAGGTGGTGGTGTGACTGAGCTATGTCTCTGCTCGTATGGACCACCTACGAACCGTGCAAATCTCTATTCTGAGATCTTCTGTCGATCTTTGATATTCTTGATGCACAGCCTTATGTTATAATGACAGAAGACCAACTTCTCCAACTTGTCCGAGGTCAACCTGTTCCTCCTCTTTGTATGTATCAGGTTAAATATACTCTAATTCCTCTCACAATGAGAGGAACTAGTGCTTTGACTGAGTTTCCTGATACCAATGGCAGCAAGTGGATTCTATCCACTCCTAGTGTTTACCTGATCTCACCACTCAACTGCAAAAAAAAAAAAAAAACAAACAAACAATCAGCCCATAGCTTCAATAACTTATAAGATAAGGAAATAAAAAATTTATTTTAAATAAGTATACCAGGAGACACTTTGTCGCAAGAATATCTCAGATCAACATCTGAGTATACCCCAACTCTCATCTTATACCTCTGCATCTGAAAAATGACAAGAATAAAAATTCATTAGTTGTCAAATAATTACTGACTCCACGAAGTCTTCTTTGGGGTTAAGGACAATAGCAGTCGAATTGAGAAACTTGATGACATTTGGGTTTGTTTCAAATTGTTTGACCATAAATATAAAGTCTTCTTTGATAATCTCTCAGCAAGAAAAGTAGAAACTTATGGAAAACCTATTCAGATGAGGAACTTTGTAGGGGTCTAAAGTCATAATGGAGTCAAAAACCTCTTGTTCAGAAATGTTGTGAATGAGATACCCTACATCCTCCTCCCGTAATTTCTTAATCCTATCAAAATTAATAAAAGGTCTCCATTGTTTATCGTCTATAAAAAGTTGTTTGCAGACCTCAGCGACTTGAGTACCAATCTGATCTATACCACTATAGTCTGCCCCTGAGATTTCTAGTCTTAAGATAGAGTTGCTCTTCTTTAGAGATGCCATAGTATGGAAATACCTTGTGTTCTTGTCACCCTTATTAGGCCAGGTCTACTTAGATATTTATTTCCATACGATCTCCTCCCTATAACTCCAATCTCTATAAGCTTCCTTGACCCTATTCCACTCCTCCCTCTACTCCTCGCTAATCATTCGTGAGTCATTCGAAATTTCAAAGGTCTATTTGAGAATTGAGACATCCACTCTTTCTAGTAGTAGTTGGAGTGTAAAAGTTACTGTCGGCTCACTTTTTAAGATTTCTCTTAATAAACCTAAGCTTACCAAGAAATCTATAGGTGGTCGAGTAGAAGGGGAAATCTTTTCATTCCAACAATCCTTTGTATGGTCTTGAAATTAGGTACCCTACTCCATGCAAGCTCGAATTTAAATCTATGAACCTTGGGCTTACTGGGCCACCTTTGCACCTAAGTGGTGCCTAGGTAGGCGTTGCTTAGGCACTCACATTGACAACTATGTGACTCATTGAGCTACTCAGTGTTCTTCATTTGTCAATTCAGTTAATTCTTTTTGATTGGGGGTTGACGGGACTCTTGGTGCATGCTAAGTGGTATGCGGGGTACCTCATTGACTTCAGTTTGATGGGTGCTTTGGTTGAGTTGTGGCATCCTGTCACACATGTTTGTGTTTAGTATCTTTGAGTGCACAGTTCTACTTGAGGAGGTAGAGTTATTGCTTAGTCTTTCTCGAACTAGAAAGGGGGAAGTGGCTGATATGCTTATCCCTCCGGAGTTACTATCCTGTTCAGAGTTTTTATAAGACTTTGTCGATGTCGGGAAGATCAGCACCTTGATTGTTGGCAAGCGGATTAGCATCCTAAGACTTGCGACTTGGATAGTTTCCATCTTGTCATCTCTAGGGCTTAACGAGTCTCGACTACTCAAAAGTGCGAAGGATTTTGTTTCTTGCCTTGCTACTGCATTTATGTTTCCTATAGAAGATGAATTTCTAGATTCATATCAGCTATCATATATGTGTGGAATTTGGTGTGGTAAGCAACTCGGCCCTTCAATGCTATTGTATTGTGGCTTGACTTCTGCCCTCATGCTAGCTTGTTGGGCCGACTTTCAATTCATGTTCGATTCATCAAGCAGAGCGACTACTATGTCACATCTTTTCCATTGCAATCTTCTACACATACAAGATTGCTCTTGACTTTAGCGAGAAAGTTATCAACAAGTGTACAACTTTGAAGAAGATATCAGAGTGGCGTGCACATCTTGTCGGTATGAACTGGTTAGGTTTTCTCTATGCCTCGGTTGCTATGATGCAAAAGGACCTTCAAGTTTGCTTTATATTGGGTTCGACCTCTGCTTGATCATGGCATTACCTTCATACTATACAACCCTCATTAGTGTCATTCCTACATCAGTTTGCCTCATCATGAACTACCTATGCTATCACACATACTCTCATCAAAGATAACGGCTTGGTTTTGCTGATGACAAGGAAGAAGCTTGCACTATCATTGCTTTGTGGAAGACAAGTTGGTTGTGCCATCCGGGCATGTTGATTGAAGAGGATCTAGACCGGAAGCATAGCTATCACTCCAAGTTGAAGCTTCTCCATGATTGAAAGTCTTTTGCTTATCAAACATTTTATGCATATTTTGAATAAATAATGAATTTTATATGGCAGTCTTTAATTGTAAATATCTTATAAATTTCTCCTGCTTTCAAAAAAGTGTTAGCCAATGATAATAATAAGGATCAACATGTCTTGCTGTTTTAGAACGTGATTTGTGAATTTTTACATGTAAAGATGGTTTTTTGTAGAATTTTAAAAGTATTTTATTTTTATCAATGTTTTAGAAAAAATTAAATACTCGTTCGATTTTCTTTCAGTGGATTTGCAATCAGTTCAATTTTCTGAACAATGGGATACTTCTTAGATTTTTTTCATTTTTTTTTAATTTTTATCGTCTATGAATAACTATGACCGCCCAAATTCTTTCATTTCACCTCTTACACACTCTCTCCTCACTTCTTCGCTCAAAACTTTTTTCCCGGTTCGAGTTTGAAACGTTGGGAGGTCAGTTGGGAGGACTGCACAGGGGACAAGTTTTCAGACCTGTTTAGGGCTGCTCAGAGGGCAGAGAACGGGGGGTTTTGATGTCACAAGGGAGCTGAAAGGGGACTGTTTAAGGGTAGGCCACAAAGGGGCTGACTATGTGGCTGTTTAGGGGGCTGTGTAAGGTGTTGTTTGGGTAAAGAATTGAGAGTCCGCCCGGGGAAGACTTTGCCCGTCGGATGGATTCCAAGAAGTCTTGAGACATCACCCTCACCTAAGTCCCTAAAAGGAGGTGAGAACAGGGATGTTTAGGAGCCGGTTGATGATTTGTTTTGGGTGTAGCGCAAGGGGGCAGGACAAGGAGCTGTTTGGGTGAACCGGCAAGGGGCTTAAAGTGGTGTTGGGTTCTGTTTGAGGGAGCTGAAAGGGGTCTGCAGCTGTGGACCTTAGGGGCTGCTGGACAGGGGTGCAACCAGGCCTGGCTAAGGGGCTGTTGGCAGGAGGTCATGGTGTAGGCTGAAGGCATCTGCTGCAGAGACCAAAAATGGGAGTTTAACGGGCTGTCCAGGTGGGCTGACCGGGGTCTGCAGATGGGGTGCAAAAGGAGGCCGAACAAGGGGCCTGAAGGCGTAGAAGAGGAGGGGACTGCTCAAAACAGACCCCAATTGGGGCTGTTTGGGGCAGTTAGGAGGGCTGTTAGATGCACCGATTGGAAGAGAGGAGGGTGAGGACAGATTTGGCCCAAGGATGGGAGGAGAAAGAGGGAAGAAATGGGAGAAAGGTGATGAGCTACATGGTGAAGGGGAGTTTTACCTTTCTTCTCTCTCTTCTTCTTCTTCTTCTTCTTCTTCTTCTTCTTCTTCTTCTTCTTCTTGCGCTGCAGGTGGAGCTGCTGCTGGAGTTGATGGCGTGCAAGTGCAGTGGAGGGGCTGATGGCACGCAAGGAGGAGTTAGCTGGAGCTGATGGCGTCCAACCTCTCTCCTTTGGCTGGTCAACCTCTTTTATAAGGAGGGGAGATGAAAGGGTAGGGCGAATTGAATATTTGAAGTGTCTCTTCTTCTCCCATGTCTCTTCATTCTCCAACGTCACCTTTAAGACCAACCATGAAGTCTTGTCCTTTTACATCCCCGATGCCATTAAATTAATGAGATGAGGTGAGGTGGTGGCTGATATGGCGAGAGAGGTTGATTGGGCCATATTTAAATATTTATCTTGGCCCAATAAGCTTATGCTAAGTGGGTCACGAAATTGGGTCAATAAAATGGGCTGAAATTGACATCCGATGGATGCATTTAGGAGTTGCATTGTAGCCGATGGTCGTAAATAAGGAGTGTTGCGAAATTGACCTTAAATTGGGTTGGAATTGACACTCAATGGGCCTGATTTGAGACAGAAACAACCCATTAAAACTTAAGTAATGAATTGTGGGAATGGGATTATATTAACATAAATTGAACTTGAAGTAGGCCCAATTATGAGAATCGGCTATTTCCTTGACTAATTGAGCATTAAATTGGATTAAATCCCAATCCGGTTTAATTTTTTTTGGTGCCAACAGCTGCTCAGAGGTGTGAAAGATTTCACTTCTTGCCTTGCTGCTGTATTTCTGTTTCCCATAGAAGATAGATTTCTAGAACCAAATTAGCTACCCTGTATATGTGGAATTTGGCATAGTGAGCGACTCGGTCCTTCAATGCTATGCTTCTTGTACTGCGGCTTGACTTTTGCATGCATGTGACGTCTTCCATTCGGTAGTGCCCTTCTGCTTGCTAGGCCGACCTTCACTTCAAGTTTGATTCATCTAGCAAAGCAACTACTATGTCACGTCTTTTCGATTGTAGTCCTCTACACCCATTCATGACTGCTCTCGGCTTCAGCGAGAAGGTTATCAACAAGTGTGCAACTTTGAAGAAGAGATCAGAGTGGCATAAACATCTTGTTGATATGAACCGATCGGGTTTTCTCCATGCCTTGGTTGCTATGATGTAAAATGATCTTCAGGTTTGCTTTGTATCGGGTGCCAACCTCTACTTGATCACTGACGCTACCTTCGTACTATACAACCACTGGTACCATTCCTAGATTGGTTTGTCTCGTCATGAACTGTCTATGCTGTCACACATGCTTCTCGTCAAAGATGGACGGTTGACGATGAAGAAGAAGTTTGCACTATCATCACTTTATGGAAGACGAGTCGGTTGTGTCGTTCAGTCATGATGATTGAATAGGATTTAGATTGGAAGCATAGCTATCACTCCAAGTTAAAGTTTCTCCATGGTTGACAGTCTTTTGCTTTTGCTCATAAACATTTTGTGGGTATTTTGAATAAACAACGAATTTTATATGGTAGTCTTTTGGTGAAAATCTCTTATATACTTTTTTTGATTATAAAATGTTAGCAAGTGATGATAATAAAGATCAACATGTCTTGTTGTTTTAGAACATGGTTCCTGAAGTTTTTATGCAAAGATGGATTTTCACCAAAATTTAAAAGTATTTTTAATAGGGTGTTTGGTTCCCGTTTTTTACCTTTTTTATCTTATTTTTAAAAATAGGGAAGATAGGGTGTTTGGTTAAATTTTTTAGTACTTTTTCTTTTTTTAAAATCAATCTCACTTTTTTGCTTCTTCTATTTCGAAAACAAAACAATGTCAAAGCTATTTTATTTTCGAGAGCGAGCCGGCTTTCTCGCGATGTCCCCGAAGAGAGCCAACTGGATGCAGGTGGGGGGGGGGGGGGGAGTGGGGGGCAGCATGCCCCCGATCGGAAGGCGGGGGGGACGCTTCGGGGGGGGGGGCGGGGAAGGTGGAAGTAGGGGCGGGGGGTGGTGCTTCCCGACTGCCGGGGAGTGGGGGGCAACATGCCCCCGGTCAGGCCAAAGGTGGAAGCAGGGGCGGGGGGGGGGGGGGGGCGTGCTGTAGGCAGGAGGGGGCCTAGGCGGGCGCGGTGCTTCCCGACCTGGGGGCGAGTGGGGGGGGGCAGCATGCCCCCGGTTGGAAGGTGGAAGCAGGGGCGAGCGGGCGGGCGGGCGGGGGGGGGGCTGCAGGCCGGGGGCGGCGCTTCCCGACTGCGGGGGAGTGGGGGAGAAAGTGGTGGGGGGGGGGGGGCAACACGTCCCCAGTTGGAAGGCAGAAGCAGGCGGCGAGGGGCGGGGGGGGCGGAAGGCGAAAGAGGGGGGGACGAGGAGGCGGAAGTAGGCCGGGGAGGGGGGCAGCATTTGCCGACCGGGGAGGGGGGAGGGGGCGGAAGGTGGAAGTAGGCATGGGGGGCGGCAGAAGCAAGCAGGGGGGTGTGGAAGGCGGAAGCAGCCACGGGGGGCGGCGGAAGCAAGCAGGGGGGGCATCCCGACCGGGGGCAGAGGGGGCGTCTAGCACCCACGGCCCAGCAGAGGCAGAGGGGAGCACCCAGGACAGGGGGACTTGTCCGCTAATGGGGGGTCCATCGCATCCCGAGGGGGGCAAAAACAAAGATTTGTTTTAATGATAGAAATTTTGATTTTGAAACATAGCCAAACATTATTCTATCAATTTTAAAGTTTGTGACAATTTTACTAAACATAAAAGAGTTGTCCTTTTCTGGTTTTAAATTTAAAATTGAAAAATTAGGTCTTCTTAATTTCGAAAAAAAAGTTGTCTCAAAATTAAAATAGCTTTCAAACACCTTATAATCAAATTTCTAGAAAAAAATTTGATTTTATTTTGTTGGATTTGTGATTTGCTCAGTTTTTGAACAATGGGATAATTTTTATAATTTTATTTATTTTTTTAATTTTTACTTTTTATAAAGAATCATGACCATTCAAATTCTTTCATTTCACCTCTCATACACTCATCTCACTTCTTACCTCAAAATTTCTTCTCCTGGGAGTTTGAAACGCATTCAAATGTGTCTTTATGTTACAAAAAATGTATGTAAGGCATAGTTGTTAAGGTGGATGCCTAAGTGCCACTTAGGTGCCAAGGCACCTTTGCTTGGGCGCCTTTTTTGGAGCCCAAAAAGGTGTCCAAGGCGCCGGCCTAGGTGTCCAAGGTGTCCAAGCAAGACGTCCTATGTATTTTTACATGATTAAAAAAATAATTTTGGAGAGTTTTCCTCTTGATTTTTGCCAGTCATGCTTATGCAAATTAACAGTTATAGAATAATATTTTCTTCCATTTCCTGAAAGTAACAGCACTGTAGATTTACCAAATATGTTTTGACTGACCACCATTTTTTCTTTGCAACTGTGGAACATATTTGTGCTCATCCACGCCCTTAAATATACGAAACCTGTTTTTTATGCATTTCTGTAGCTATCAGTATCGATCAACCGATGGAATCCGGGCATTAATTCAACGCAGACAGCACCAACAGGTCTGGCCCTTATTATTTGTACGTGATCTCAGGTCCACTCTACTGACTTGAAACCTCATGTCCCGTTCACGTATGTGCAGCGGTAAGAGGCCCGACCAAGGAAGCTCAACGCAAGAGTTATGTGCTGACGCGCCACAGACTTGTCTGTACTCGAACATGCAGCTTCTCTGCTGTTACAGGTAGTTATTGTACACTAATATCCGGTTTCTGGGTTGGACCTGATGTTGACGATGGATGGGGTTATGTTGAGGCCTCTGTTGATCAATTGTATCAATTGTTCAGACCGGCAACGTTGTAGTTCTTGGTTTCTTCCTATTACTCTCATTTCTCACTCTCTTGTTCTGCATAAAATTGTCTCACCATTATAGCTGTTAACAGTGGGAATAGCCCATGTGGATGAGCATGAGTAGATCCAGTTGCTTAAATATTTTGGGTCTTTCAACACCATGGTTTTGAAATTTCTAAGATGGTGACGTTGATTTTTTTATTATCTTTTAACTCTTTCTCGTTACCCATTTTGACAGTGTTGACAGTGTGTGTTAAAACAGTCAGGATAGTTCCAAAATGAGTGTTTCTTTCTCCATTGTGGACCTGTGGTACTAAGTCAGAGAGTTTTCACATCAAGGTGGGGGTGAAGGAGGTAAGAATAGCAAGGCAAATTTTAGAGTAAATTTAAAAATAAGTAGATATTATTATAGAAAGCAGTTTTAGAAAGAAAAGATGGAAACAATGGTGACAATAGATGGTTGGAATATGTTCTCTTATAGAGAATTTACAAACTAGTTAATAGTATAGAGAGAAAAATATTTATATTGTTTGCATTGAAGACATTAAATTGGAGAAATATAAATAAATAGAAAATATATTATAGATTATGTTGTATATAACAAGTGGAAATTAAAATAAGATAAATAGCTAAAATGTTTTTATAGAAAATGATTTAGGTGCAATCGATTGAATGTATGCACATGTAAACAAATAAGGTAAGATGTATTTGGTTTTCTTAAAAGTTATAAGATAAAAAATATTTCAAATAAATATTTTTTGATCTAAGATTTGTGTATGCTTTTCCATGAACGTTTTATTCCTTGCAATATATTTTCATTGGTTCTCCTTTCCCATACAACTAAGGGATCTTTGGTGTTATTTTTCCCAAACCAATTGATACATCCTTGACTATTCACATAGCTTCACCCGGAAAAAAAACTACAAATAGTAGTAGCGAGTAGCGACTGCTACAATAAAATCGTAACGGGAATGATTATTTGTGACAGTTTCAAAATGGTCGTTAAAGGTTTATTTGAAGCCATAGCTAATATCTTCTTTTGCAACAACTTTACCAACCGCAGATGATGCTTTTCTGAGTCTAAGGTGGTGTTTGACTAGGCTTAATCTGAAAATCTAAAGTCTTAATTTTACATCTAACCTCTTAATGTGTGGTAAAAAAGTCCTTAATTTAATTAAGACATAAGTGATTTATGCCGTTTGATAAAAAGTCTGAATCATCCTCTTAATCTTCCTAAAATTGTAAAACAACTAAATATGAACTTTGTATCCAATCGATCGCATACACATCCACAATTTTAGGAAGAGACGTCGGAAGCTCCTACAGAAGAAGTTTCTTTTCTTTTCCTACGGGAGAAGGGGAGATGCTCCAGGGCTCACCGGAGAAGTGAGATGCCCCCTGCCGCCAATGCTCTAGCATTGGAGGAAGAGCCGAAGAGGGCAACGGAGAAGAACAGGAGCTACGTTGCCGGTGCCAAGGGAAGGGAGCTGTGAGGGCTTCACTTCGTGTTCCTTCCAGTCACCTCTGTCTTCAAGCTTTGCCGCACGAGCCCACACCACACCGGATCTAGCTATCTTGCTGCTCTCCGCCTGCACGGCTGCATCCGTTCCAAGGCAGAGGAAGAGAAGCCTCTACAAGATTGGGCATCGGGGAGAGTCGGCGTTCGCCGTGAGCCCGTGCCGCCATGGGGGAGTGCGGGGGCTCAAGTGTTCGCCTCTGTGCGAGATCAGGACTTGCATCAGACGAGAGGGTTTGCGGAGGGTACCCGAGGATGATGACCGTGAGGACGATGTCGAACTCTGGGTGGCTGCCGCGCGGACGAGACCCGGGGACTGGGGAACCTCACGAGCATAGGAGAACCAGCAGACGAGAACTAGAGACTGGCGAATCTCTTGGTGGCGACCGTGCAGACGACAACCTGGCGAAGGTCGCGAGCAGAGGAGACTCGGCAGCCCGACACTGAGGGCACGGCGAGGAGATTGGATGGACACGATCGGCTGCAGGGGCGACCGCACGGACGAGCGAGACGACGTCTGAACAAAAAAAAGCTAGGGCACAGATCTGAATGGCTCAGATGATATAAAGACTTCAGAGTTTAATTTAGATGATGATTCAGTTATTTTATCAAACATTACTAAATATCTGACCACTGACCGGCTCAGAGTTAAGAGTTTAGTTAAGCTTTATCAAACGGAGCCTAAGTTGTCTCAGACGTCTGAAGAGAATTCTTTCAATCTCTAATAAACGATCTCTATGCTAAACCCTCATTTAGAGCACTCATGTGAGGAGGGGTTTAGTAAGTTGTTTTTTCGTTACTAAATCGTACATATACTTACTAACCCACCGTGCACCTTTTGTAAACTGTATCTCTCTCCTTCACTCATCTAAGGAATCCAAATTAGTAACCAAAAAAAACTTACACCTTAAAAAATATGACATTGTAATTATATGCACAGATTAATAACTATATGCACATGTTAATGATTGTATGCACGTGTTAATAATTATATGCATATATTAGTAATTATATTCACGGATTAATAAATATGCGTAGATGTTAACAACTAACTACACATTTAGTAACTATATGCACATATTAGTATGTGCACCATTTAGTAATTATATGTATGTATTAGTAATTCTATGTACCTTTTAGTATGTATATGTACATCTTAGTAACTATATGTGCCATTTAGTAACTACATGCACCCCTTAAGAAGTATATGCAATCCTTAGCAACTACATGTACCATTTAGTAACTATATGCACAATTTAATAACTGTGTACTCCTTAGTAACTATATGCATAGGTTAATAAGTATATGCACATGTTAATAAAGTTTTTAAAAAATACTAACATTCTTACTTGAGGAGGTTACATGCATGAGTCCATGGAGGGGTGCTATATGCACAATTTAGTAACTAACAAAAGAATGGTACTAATGGCCCTTCTCATGTGTTCATTTTAGATGAGGGTATGTTGTGATGTGCGTGGTTTGGAGACTGAGCGTTTGAGGTGATCCGCTCTCTTTTTTGTGACAAAGTTAGAAGTCATTGCCATAAGGGTCTACTTGCTTATGAGTCATCGCCAGTAAATTTGTTTATATCGATACAAATAGAAACAATAAGTCCAATCCATAAAATTTGTAAATACAACTTGCAAATACAACCTATACATTTCATACAATCTGTATTACTTATACAACTTGTATAATTCATACGGTATGTGCAATCCATATGATTCATACAATCTGTACAACCAACATTTCATATGACAAACAAACTATACAACCATCATACATTCAAAATAACCTATACAAACAAGAATTTATACAGAAGAAATAATGCCTTCTATACATTACAATAACAAAAAATAAAATTGTCTAAATTCATATTAAATATCACAATAACCATAAATATCATGTAATGCCATTAAAGATGATGAAAATCACTCCTCTCCAAAGCTGTTCTTATTTTCTTCCTCCTTCTCTCCGTCCTCTTTTCATGTTTCTTTCATAGAGGGACATTGATGTGACTGCCTGTCTATCCCCTCCGGTGACAAAGAAAAACAAAAGAAGAAGAACAAAAGAAGTAGTTGAATAAAAATGAAAACGAAAAGAAGAAAAATACTCCTAAATTTGAAAAAAAAAACTTGAATGGAGGAGGAAGAAGAAGAAGACAAAAATGACGACGAAGAAAATGGAGGATTAGGAAAAGAAGGAGAAGAAGAAGATGAAAAAAAATAAACTAAACAAACCTATTTAGAATGTAGGGTTAATAACATCATAAACTGCCGGTCGAGCATGACTCGGCTGGCATCAACCTTGCTCTTGGGGGAGAAGGGCTGAGTTCGCCTCACGACGGCTGCAAGCCGGGCCCCCCCCCCCACCCGCGTGCGCGGTGGGTCTCAGGGCCGCTGGGCCATGTTCAAAAAAAAAAACATTGTAAACGAACACATTAACATGTTAACACTACTCTAAGCATCTAAATACATATCAACACTACTCTAAACATAATTCGCAATAATATTGTAGCATATAAAAGAAGTCTAAATTTATATATTAATTGGCATAAACTAAATTAAACTTAATTAGAATGTAGGGTTTTGACCTTAAGAGATGGAGGACATCTAGCCCTAGAGATGGTAAGCAATAACAACAAGGTGACATTGCGATGGCTCAAAGATGGGTTTCTCAGCTATATTCGCTAGTCTTTCTAAGCTGAGAGCATGAGGAGGGAGAAGAAAAGGGAAAAGGGAAGAGTGTGGGTTCTCTCGGGTGCCTGTATGAGAGAACACTCTTCACCCCAGATAAAAATGTGGAGCCCATCTCTGTCATGTGAATTTTATAAGTCAAATCAAGGAGTTAATCATAGTAAGTCTCACAATTTTTATGTCTAGATGAAGAGTGTTCTCTTAGACGAGTGCCTGAGAAAACTTGCACTTGAAAGGGAAAGGGGCAGCGTCCCATGGAAATAGGAAAGATCAATGATAGTGGCTTTTAAAGGCATCGTCACTACTACATTTATTTGTTGATTATTTTTTATGACGGTTGGTAAACTGCTGCAAATGATTGATTTGTCGTACAATTTACCATCACTGTCACAACCAAAGTCTTGTTTGTTTTGACTTAATTGATGTCTATTCTCTCAATTGGTCGAAGATTATATACTAAAATCTTTGGTAAAACTTCAAAATATATTAGTAACTTTTTTATAACTACTTAATTTTAAGTAGTTTACTATATTTTTATTTCCAATGGTGAATGACTAAAATTTTTTGTTTCACAAGAGAAATTAGATATAAAATTGAGATTTAAGATATTCAATAAAGTCAAATCAAATGCCACCTAAATTTTAATGGGACTAATTTTTGTAGCCATCCTCGATAACCCGTTCCTAATAACCCCCACTCCTTGTAGGGCATCTTTAGGGCACAACAAAGGTATACCATAAATAAATAAATAAAGGTATATATATAACATGATGTGCTCGATAATATTAGTATAATATTAGTGATAGGTGTACAAGTCATATCACCCATATGATAGCCCTATTATTGGTATAAACATCTCTTATTAATATGTTAGATACTGTTATTGATTCCCACTATGTATTCTTTATGGTAATGTAGAAGGGATGAATCATGATAACGGGGCAAACACTTTTGTAAATATATAACCTAAATATCTTTGGCCAGGTGTTACTTGCACTACAAGAAATCATGTTATTAGGGACGGGTTAATGGTGACGGTTTTGTTTAGCCGTCGCTATAACACTTAATGGTGACGACTCAAGATGTCCCCATTAAAGCCGTCGACAATTACTAAGTTATAAGCGACAGCTCAATCACGCCGTCGCAATTACTATTATTAGCGGCGGCCCAAGCCATCGCCAAACCAGAAAATACACTCGGAACACCCATCGAGTCGGGTAAATGGCGACGGTTGGTGAAAGCCGTCGCCAGTTTAGTTAATACGAGCCGTCGCTAGTTTAGTTAATATGACGGCTACAAGCCGTCGCAATAAATTTTTTTGATCGTTCAACGGTCGACTAGTGTTTTGCGACAGCTTCAGCCGTCGCCAATAAATCAAGGGTTTTCTAAAAACCCCGTCAGCTCCCTTCCCTCTTCCCCTCGCTTGCTTCTCGACGCGTTGCCGCTGCTGCCGCCTTGCTGTGCCGCTGCTGCTGATTTCGCCACCACCGCTGCGCTGCTGCCGCCTCCGCCATGCCGCCTCTGTGTCGTTGCCGCGCTGCCTCCTCCTGCCGCCGCGGCTTCTTCCTCGCCACCGGCGCCGCCGTTGCCTTCTTGCGCCACCGCCAGCTTGCCAGCACCCGCCCTACATCTATACGACTGACCTCCTCCATCTCTAGGTATATTTTAACCTAAAAAATTTTATTCATTAGCTTCTTCTTAAGAATTGGCTAGGTACGATGCATGTTTATTGGTTTAGATTAGCCTAATCAACTATAGATTGGATTTTAACTCAATTTTAAGATTTTTATGGTCGGTTAGGTCAATCTAATACCTTTACTAGTTTGGATTGGCCTAACCGACCATGAATTGAGTTCTAACCCAAATTTGAGATTTTCATGGCTAGTTAGGCTAATCTAATCTAGTTATGGGTTTAAATTGGCTTAATCAGCCACAAATTGAATTCTAACTCAACTTTGGAATTTCATGACTTCTTAGGCCAATCCAAACTGGTAGTCCAATCCAAACCGGTTGGGTTACCTAATATAAACCGATTTAATTGACTTAATGGATCATGAATTGAGTTCTAACTTCATTAATTTAGATTGACCTAACCGGCCATGAATTGGATTTTAACTCCATTAAAATATATAATAGAATGGCGCCCACAAAAATAACTGAAAAAAGTTATTTTTGTACGTTGAAGTCAATAGAGATAAGATGACAATTTAAATTGACTAAAACCAGAAAATCGATTTGATTTGTCCGGTTTGGTTTGACCGAAATTGGCATTATAGGCCAATCATCATATTTTAATTGAACAAAATACCGTGGAAATCGAATAAAATCGGAAAGCCAGTTTGATTTGTCCCAAATTGGCTTTATAAGTAAATGAATTTTCCAAATGGGTTTGATTTAGAAAAATTACATGCCGTGGAAATGGAGTCAAATCGGAAAAATGGTTTGATTTCTCTCAAGATTGGGTTAGTCATACATTAATTGCCAAGAGAGTTTAAATTGGCTAAGAAGGTATGGAAAACCAACTTAAATTGGTTTTCAAGTTTGGTTTGACCGAAATTGGCGTCATAGGCCAATCAACTTAATTTAATTGAATAAAATACTGTGGAAACCGACTCAAACTAGAAAGTCGGTTTGATTTGTCCCAAATTGGCATCATAGGCCAATGAATTTTTCAAACGATTTTGTTTCTTTTTCTCCCAAATTGGCTTTACCTACAAAATCAATTTTGCTCTTTGAAATACAATGTCATTGATATGTTTATCTTATGTCGATTTTATTTCTTATTTTTAGGTAGTTTCAAATGACATTCTTGTTCAAGACTTTCTTCTCTTGGAGGTGGTTTGGTTTGTGTTTATTTTGTTTCGTTTATATCATTATTTATTTTTGTGCATATATATCTTTATTTATATTAACCCAAAAGGAGTCACATGACGAGTAGCTTAGATAAGTCTTGGATAGATTAAGTCCTAGGCATCTTCAACGAGTAGAAGAATTTCTAGATTATGCTTTCGATGAATGTAGGACTCGATTTAGATATGGACTAGACAAAACTTTGATTCAATGTCCATGTAGACGGTGTTGTAACACATTTTCTTTAAAAAGAGATGTAGTTAAAGAACATCTAATATGTGATGGCATATGGTCCAATTATCGAACGTGGATAAGTCATGGAGAAATTGAACCTAGTTTAAGTATCGATAATGAAGTTTGATTAGATGAAGCACAACATGAGAATTTAAATGACGAGGTAATAAAAATACTCGAAGACATTCAAATATTCAAGGACCATCTATATATCATGAAGGTGAACCAAGTATAGAAACACATAAGCATTTCTTGCTATTAAGAGATGCAGAAACACCATTATATGAAGGATGCACAGAAATATCTAAGTGAAAATTTATTTTAAAGTTGATTCAGTTGAAGTCAGTAAATGGTTTGACTAGAAAATGTATAAATAGTATATTGTCTCTATTTAAGGATGTATTATCCAAGGGGGCAAGTGTTCCTAACACTTGGTATGAACTTAAGAAAATTGTTAAGGACTTAGGACTTAGTTACGAAAAGATAGATGCATGTAAGAACGATTGTGTTCTCTTTTGGAAAGAGAATGCACATAGAATTAGTTGTCCACAATGTGAGTCTCCTAGATACAAAGATGTTGTCCACAATGTGAGTCTCCCAGATACAAAGATGATCAAGAACATAAGAGTAAGAAGGTGGCATGGAAGATATTACATTATTTCCCTTTAAAAGATAGGTTGCAGCATTTGTTTATATCAACAAACACTACTAGGTGGATGTCATGACATAGTGAGCAACGTTCGTACATATCGAGAGGTGAGATGCATCATCCAGCCAATTCTCCCACTTGAAAAAGAGTGGATGAACTTTATCTGGATTTTGTGTCGGAAAAATGCAACATTTGGCTTGGATTGGCCACCGATGGTTTTAACCCATTTGGCAACATGTCTTCAAAGTATGGTGTGTGGCCTATAGTTACATTGGCTTATAACTTACCACCATGGATGTGTATGAAAGTGACTAACATGATGATTTCATGTCTAATACTGGGTCCAAGAGCCCCTGGAAATGATATCGATGTATACTTACAGCTGTTGGTGGAAGAGTTAAGGTATTTGTGAAAGATCGGATTGGAGACATACAATGTTTTAGCGAAAGAGAATTTTATATTGAGAGTCATATAACTAGGTACCATAAACAATTTTTCGGGTTATGCCAACCTATCTGGATGGAGTATTAAGGAAAAAATTAGCATGTCCAATATGTAATGAGGAAACAAATTCGGTTCGACTAGTTCATAGTCGGAAATAATGTTATTTAGGACATCAACGATTCTTACCCATAGCACATCAGTGGAGAAAGAATCATTACAGACATCTATTTGATGGCGACGGTGTGAGAGGGGTACACTAAAGATGCTAACCGGACATGAGATTTGGAGACAACAACAAGAGACTGGCCCTGTAAGAATCGAAAAAACATTTAAGAAATATTTAGAGAGCTTGAGAAAGAATTTGGCAAAAAACAAGAATTGAAAGAAAAGAAGTATCTTCTTTGAGCGACTGCCATATTGGGCATCCCTGATTGTCCAACATCATTTAGATGTCATGCACATCGAGAAGAATGTGTGTGACAATATTTTAGATATGTCCAACCTATCAGGATCAGATAAAGACAACTTGAACTTGAGAAAAGACTTGGTAGAGTTAGGAATCCGTCCAGAGTTGCATTCACATGAGAGTTCATCTAGGTTTTCAGATGCTATTTATAAGCTAAGTAATGCACAAAAAATTGCATCCTCAAATTTGTAAACAACATTCGAGTGCCGGATGGGTATTCATCAAATTTGAGTAGGTGCGTAGATCTAAGTAGTAGGATCATTAGTGGACTAAAAAGTCATGATTGTCGTGTAATGATGCAAATGATTATTTATCTGGCTTTTCAAGGGATCATACCAAAGGACGTACTCAAGCTTATTGTAGAGTTATGTCAATATTTTAAAGTCATTAGTGCTAAGGTTTTAAATACTAGTCTTTTAAGGGATTGGGAATCAAAGATTGCAATCACAATGTGTAAGTTAAAACAAATCTTTCCACCATCATTTTTTGATGTTATGGTTCACTTTGTTGTGCATTTGGCTTAAAAAGCTAGACTGTCCGGACTAGTTCAATACTAGTGGATGTATCCCATTGAAAGATATTTAAAGAGATTGAAATATTAAGTTGGCAACAAGGCGAGAGTTGGATGTTCCATTGCCCAGGGCAATTTGGTAGAGGAGTGCATGCAGTTTATTTCTTTGTACATGCGACATGAAAACGAAGATGAGAGAGATCGGAACTATGATGGTGGTCCCTATGATGATGATCGTGAGCATGGTTCAATGTTTAAGGCAGTTGGATGTCCATTGAGATGCACCCGTGTCCCTAGAATGTTGACGGGAAGAGAACAAGCTTTAATTCACTCATATGTGTTAAATCAAATTGATGATATCGATTATTTTTGTCAGAAATATAATGATGCTCTTATTAACGGAGGTAAGAACGAGTGTAGTTTTTCAGTTTGGTTTAGAGCACACATTACAGAATTGAAAAACATAGGGTCTTCTAGGTACAGTAAGGATCTAGAGATTTTATCTCTTGGTCCATCCCGTTTTGCATCTTCATTATCTGGGTATATTTGCAATGGATTTATATTTTGGACGATGAATTCGGATTCAACCAAGTCAACTCAACTATGTGGGGTCATTGTAAGCGCAAAACTTCCATCTGGTTGTGATGGATATTATGGACGAATTTTAGATATAGTTAAGGTATCGTTTGATAGGAATAGTCGTATAGTATTGTTTGAATGTCAATGGTGGGATGTGTATAATAAGGACATAGGATTTAAGATTAATGAGTACGGATTTATTTCATTGAATACACAACGACAATTAGGGACAGATGAACCGTTTGCACTTACAAATCAAGTTGAACAAGTTTTTTATGTGGAAGACAATATGTGTAAGGGATGGGTGATACCGGTGAAATCACTTCCACATAACTAATATAACTTATTGGAAGGGAGCGATGATGAAGTAGAACCATATCAAGATAAACTTCTGAGCATACCCATCGCATTTGGTGTAGCCGATAAAGATGTACAACTACAAACAACCTATCACATAGAAGTGAAACTGTGATTGGCCAGAAATAGACATGGATTGGTTTGGCCAGAATCCGACTTGGATCAGGCAAAACTGATTGATTAGTATGGAAAAAGGCTTGAAACCCCACCCCAAGGCCGGTTTGCCCGATCCAAGCCAGATTCCGGCTTGGATGGGCCAAACAGGCCGATTAGTTTGGAAAAAGTCAAAACACCCCACCCCAAGGCTGGTTGGCTTGGATCGGGCAAACTGGCTGATTAGTTTGGAAAAAGGCATGAAACCCCACCCCAAGGCCATTTTGCCTGATCCAAGCCAGAATCCGACTTGGATCGGGCAAACCGGCTGATTAGTTTGGAAAAAGGCATGAAACCCCACCCCAAGCCGGTTAAGCTGAATTCTAGCTTGGATTAGGCAAATCGAGATTGGGCAAACCGGTTGTTTAAATCGAAAAACAGGAAGAAACCCCACCCCAAGGCCGGTTTGCCCAATCCAAGCCGGAATCCGACTTGGATCAGGCAAACCGGCTGATTAGTTTGGAAAAAGGCATGAAACCCCACCCCAAGGCTTGTTTGGAAAAAGTCAAAAAAACCCCACCCCAAGGTTGGTTTGCCTGATCCAAGCCAGAATTCAGCTTGGATCGGGCAAACCGGCTGATTAAATTGGGAAAAGCAAAAAAACCTCACCCCAAGGCTAGTTTGCCCGATCCAAGTTGGAATTTGGCTTGGATCGGGCAAACCGGCCAATTAGTTTGGAAAAAAGCATGAAACCCCACCCCAATGCCAGTTTGTCTGATCCAAGCCAGAATCCGACTTGGATCTGGTAAACCGGCCGATTAGTTTGGAAAAAGGCATGAAACCCCACCCCAAGCTGGTTAAGCTGAATTATAGCTTGGATTGGGCAAACCGAGATTGGGCAAACCGGTCGTTTAAATTGGAAAACGGGAAGAAACCCCACCCCAAGGCCGGTTTGCCCAATCCAAGCCGGAATCCGACTTGGATCAGGCAAACTGGCCGATTAGTTTGGAAAAAGGCATGAAACCCCACCCCAAGGCTTGTTTGGAAAAAGGCTTGAAACCCCACCCCAAGGCTGGATTGGCCGATCCAAGTCATAATTCGGCTTGGATCGGCCAAACCGGCCGATTAAATTGGAAAAAGGCATGAAACCCCACCCCAAGGCTAGTTTGGCCGATCTAAGTCAGAATTCGGCTTGGATCGGCCAAACTGGCCGATTAGTTTGGAGAAAGGTATGAAACCCCACCCCAAGGCCGATTTGGCCGATTAGTTTGGAAAAAGGCATGAAACTCCACCCTATGGCCGGTTTGCCCGATCCAAGCCGGAATTCGGCTTGGATCGGCCAAACTGGCCTATTAAATTGGAAAACGGCAAGAAATCCCACCCAAGGCCGGTTTGCCCGATCCAAGCCAGAATTTAGCTTGGATTGGACAAACTGGCCGATTAAATAGGAAAAAGTCAAAAAACCCCACCCCAAGGCCGGTTTGCCCGATCCCAGCCGAACGGCTTGGATCGGGTAAACCGGCCGATTAAATTGGAAAAAGGCATGAAACCCCACCCCAAGGCTGGTTTGTCCGATCCAAGTCGAAATTCACTTGGATCAGCCAAACCGGCCGATTAGTTTGGAAAAAGGTTTGAAACCCCACCCCAAGGCCGGTTTGGTCGATTAGTTTGGAAAAAGGCATGAAACTCCACCCCAAGGCCGGTTTGCCTAATCCAAGCCGGAATTCGGCTTGGATCGGCCAAACCGGCTGATTAAATTGGAAAAAGGCATGAAACTCCACCCCAAGGCCGGTTTGGCCGATCCAAGCCGGATTCTGCCAAACCGGCCGAATAGTTTGGAAACACACATCAAACTCCACCCCATGGCAGGTTCGGTTGGATTGGCCAAATCGGGCGATTAGTTTGGAAAAAAAGGCATGAAACCCCATCCCAAGACCGGTTTGGCCGATCTAAGCCGGATTTTGGCTTGGATCGGCCAATGGCCGATTACTTTGGAAAAGGCATGAAACTCCACTCCAAGGCAGGTTTACCCAATCCAAGTCGAAATTCGGCTTGGATCGGCCAAACTGGCCGATTAAATTGGAAAAAGGCATAAAACCCCACACCAAGGCCAGTTTGGCCGATCCAAGTTTGAATTCGGCTTGGATGGACCAAACCGTCCGATTAGTTTGGAAAAAGACATGAAACCCCACCCCAAGGCTAGTTTGCCTGATCCAAGTCAGAATTCGGCTTGGATCGGCCAAACCGGCCGATTAGTTTGGAAAAAGGCATGAAACCCCACCCCAAGGCTAGTTTGCCTGATCCAAGTCAGAATTCAGCTTGGATCGGCCAAACTGGCCGATTAAGTTGGAAAAAGGCATGAAACCCCACCCCAAGGCTGGTTTGCCCAATCCAAGTCAGAATTCGGCTTGGATCGACCAAACTGGTCGATTAAATTGGGAAAAGGCATGAAACCCCACCCCAAGGCCGGTTTGCCTGATCCAAGCTAGAATTTGGCTTTGATCGACCAAACCGGCTGATTAATTTCAAGTTGCTTTATCAACTTTATTATATTGCAGATGAAGAAATTTAGCAAGAATCGACATACATCTAGGAGTGGGACAACCGATGGATCCACAGATCAGTCCGGTGGTTATCAGAGCCCGTCTCAGCTTACCTAGGATGCGATGCCATCAGGTGGACCATCCCGGGCGGTTGACACTCGCGCTACTATGGCGACGCCCCCTATAGACTTTTCATCTTCTTCCGCCTCAGGTAAATATTTAATTTTTTATATTTTGTAGATTTATAAACATCAAATTCTAAATTTGTTTGAAATTTTGGCATGTAGCTATAGTTGCTAGATGTGGGAGAGGTCCTACAAAGGCGTATAATGTGCGGACATTAGTGTCTAGGCAGACCTTGAACATCCGGGTCAATGGAGGATCGGGTGTAGGCCCGAATGGCCAGGAGTTCACCTCATATCTTGGAGTCTGCAACAGGGTACATTATAATTTGTGGCAACAAGATTACATGATCCTTCCAGATGACAAGAAAGAGGCGATATTTAGAGATCTCGAGGTAAATAAAAGTACATCATCTTATTTGTTTTTTTTACTTGAAAATTACTAATATATATATATTCTTCTTGCTTGTAGCAACATTTTACATTTGAGCGATCTCCATCCATAGATGCAGAAATTTTAAGGCATATTGGGGAGATGCAAAGAAAACAAAGAGCTTATATGAAAAAGAAGGTAAAAATTCCATAGTTATTTTTTAGTAAATGATTATGTACTATAACTAATATAATTTTGGCGTACAGTATTTTACAGGACACTCACTGGAGGAGGCAATTATCATTGTGCCTCCACAATGCGATTTTGGCCAGTGGCGTCATGTGTAAGATATGGCAGAGAGACGACAATTAGATAAATAATCTATTTATTTTAAAAGTTATTCACATTTGATAACTTAATTTTTTATTCTAAAAAAACTAACGTGTTAAGAACTTGTTTGCAAGCACTTAGCCAAAGGAATAAAACAAACATGGCTAATTTAAGCATGCCTTATAGGCAAGGAAGAACCAACATTCATCAGCTTCAGATAGATTTTGTAAGTTTCTAAATTTTTTTTTATTCACTATTGAATATCTCGATAACAGTACTAATATTTTCATAATGATTTTCTTTGAACAGACAAACAAAGAAGGGTGTCATTCTACCCGTCTAGAGGTCTTCGAGATGACTCAGACGAAAGAGGCGGAGGATGGATCCCTCGTATGGCGCAACGAGGAAAGCCGTCAAGTTATGATAAAAATCTATTTTATTTGTATCATTAGACAATTTTTATTTCATATAGCAATTGACTTTATATTTACATTATGTAGGACGATATGCACCAATTGATGAATGTCTCCCAGTCAGAGGAATCGGATGCTCGGAATTCCGAGCATCCATTCTCTCATGAGAATGCATTCATCACCGTGTTCGGCAGAGACAGGCCGGGACGGATTTGATGTAGGGGGAGAGGACAAACTCGCAACACCTGGTATGGTGTAAGCAGTGAAGGTACGAGTACCTATGTGGGTTCGTACTATCAGGAGTTGGTGGACAAAGTTGATGCTCAAGCTAGTCAAATCGAGAAAAAAAACTCGATGAACTACTCACTCCAACAACAACTGAACACCCAACGTCAACAATTTCAGGAGTCGATGACACGGCTAACATAAGAAATGTTAGCCCAATTAAACAGTAGACTCCCCCACCTGCACCGTCTAGTTTGAGGCCACTTCCACTACATAGAGGTGCATGAAGAGACGAGGAGGACGAGAACGACGAGGAGGTTCTTTTGGGGAGGATGAGTGAGAGAGTTTTCTCCTCATTTTACCATTTCTTTGTATTTGAGATATTTATTGTGTACAGAATAAATTTTATAAATGTGAATCTTTCTTGTTAAAGACTGTGAATGTTTCTTATTTATGAATGTGAATGGTTATAAGTCAATGAATATATGGATGAATGTGTGATTGTTTATAATCGAGTGTCTATGAATGTATTAAATTTGGGAGCGATGTCTTCAATGTGATGATTTGAAAGTGTACAAGAAAAGATTGTATATTCACGTATGGATGTGTTTTTACGTGAATACATTTGTGTGCGAGAAATTTTTTTTTAAAAAAACTATAAGTTAATGGCAACGTCTCCTTCTAGCCGTCGCCAAAAAAGTTTTAAGCGACGGCTGATTACATAATAGTGATGGGTGGAAGCCGTCGCAAAACCAGAAAATGCACACCGGGATCACTTCCGACGGTGCAAAAGTGAGGTTTGGCAACGGCTCTCAGCCGTCGCTTATAATAACTGTAAGTTAATGGCAACGACTCCTTCTAGCCGTCGCAAAAGAAGTTTTAAACGACGGCTGTTTACGTAATGGCGACGGCTTCCCCCCATCGCAAAACCATAAAATTGCACCCCAGTATCCCTTCCAACAGTGCAAAACTGATTTTTGGTGATGGCTGACAGCCGTCGCTAATAGTTGGTCAACTTTTTAAATTTACTTGCGACAGCTAAAAGTCGTCGCCAAAAACCTTATAAGCAACGACTATAGCCGTCCCTATTAACTGTGACAGCCAAAATCCATCGCGAATAACGGTAATAGCGATGACTTGATTTTAGTCATCGCCATTATGATTAGCGATGGACTTATTTGCGACAGTCTTGCGATGGCTTATAAGCCGTCGCCATTATAATTTGGCGACGGCTTTTAGGCTCGCCGTCGCTAGTGATCATGTTTCCTGTAGTGATAGTCAATCATTAAATAGGATTCAATAGTTATAATTTGGTGATTGACGTCTAGATTTGAGACACTAAAGATGACTTATATGAGATTTTTATCTTTGAAACCAAATTTTATAGACTTATTCTATGTATTGTACTTAATGTTGTAGTTAGAATTGAGAATAGCAACTATGTCAGCAGAGTATAATATACATTAGGTGTCATGAGATGAAATATCCAACATGGTTGTAGTCAGGAACTTCTTAGCCAAGGTAGATTAGATTAAGGGATTAGTTATCTTAATTAGTATGAATTTGGGCATGGTCTATATAGGGTTCTATATTGTTCTAACACTGACCAAGCAATCATCAAATTCTGGGTTATTATTAGATGGACAAGAAATCATAGTCACAAAGTCATTGAAGTTGAAAAGGTTTAATGAACTTATATTCTTGACAACATTAAAAAATTATTACACATTTACTTGGTACAATGCATGATCAACTACATAAATAGTTTAGTAAGATGGAAATGGTTTTGGTGATCAACTACATTAGAAAATTATTTACACATTTACTCGCAAATAAGTCCATCGCTAATTTATGATATATGTTAGGTCTAGACGGTTGCGAGTTGAGACAAGCAAAAGTACAAAAAGACTAGATATATGATATTCAATACATTTTTAAATTAACTTAATAAAAAATCAACTAATTTTTACCAATTTACATAATTAGATAGACATTGCAGCAGATATAATGGCTAAATGAGCTAGTAATTAACAGAAATCCTACTATGCTCAATATTTTTCTCATGATGCCTATTTAAAGGAGGGAAGGACTGCTGGTGATACATACATATGTACGTCTTTACATACATAAAAACATGCATATGTACATACATTTATACATTCATACATACATATATGTTCATGCAAACTTGTATAAATATATACATACAAATATATAAACATAAGCAATATAAATGCATATACAAATTCAATACGTACATATGCAAGTATATACAATGTAAGTAGATAAATACACAAACATGCAGCGGTACACATGTATACAAATACACCTATACATACATAACTTATTTACATGCACGCATACACACATACATATACCTACGCATATGTACCAGTATATATACATACCTTCCTACCTGCATAAATACGTAGGTACCTGCTTGCACAAGCGTAACTAATTGCATACTACCAGTATATATACATACCTTCCTACCTACATAAATACGTAGGGACCTGCTTGTACAAGCGTAACTAATTGCATACTTACCTAAATGCACACACATACATATATAACGGACATATACAAAAACACTTATATATTTACACATACATAGATATATATATACACGTATACACGTACATAAATTCATATATATATTTCTTACATACATATATAGGTACATATGTTTATATGTATGTACTCACTTATGCATATATACGTACATACACATACATACATAAAATCATACACATACGTACACATATACATATATATTATATATGCATACTTACCTCCATACGTATATACATTCGTAAATATACATATGTACAATACATACACATATACGCACATATACATCCATTAATACATATATACAGGCAAACATATTTACCTACTACGTACGTGACACTGCATATACATCAGACTAGATCATGTAGAGCGCAAAATATTTATATTTGAGGTTTATAGGGTGTTTGGCAGCGCTTTTAAATTTAAGCTAACCTCATTTTTGAAATCAAGATTGAAAGACTTCTCACTTTTGTTTTTAAAATCAAAACAGTCCAATTTTTTGTGTTTGGCAAAACTGTCACAATTTTTAAAAATTAGATAGTAGTGTTTGGTTATGACTTTAAAATCAAAAGAACTTCTACGAGACACAGTACATGTCAATACAACATAAAATATCACAACCTCCATATTGTATATAATGTCAAGTAACATGATTGAATAATGAATCCTATACATCAAATTCGTCTACTAACATAATCTTCCCACATTTCCAATGCTATTTTATTACGTAACTCTTTTCCAAGTCTGCGTTGTTCCGATGATCTTCCAATATGATTTGCCTCGCGTCGAACTCTATCTCACTATTTCCACTCGCCGAAGTTGTTTGTGTTTCGTCCATCTGTGACTCTAATGTACCCACAAATGTACATAAACATATACGTTATCCTCAAGTTTCACGTACGCACACATGTATCACAAAATATTTAAAATGTAATATGCAACCAAACTACACAACTGATTATGCATCCAAGGTATGGAATAATTATATGTAATATGCACGTATGTTGAATGTAATATACACATAATTTATTATGCAATCTAACTACGTATTGCTTGTAACTGAATTTCCAGGTTGAATTTCCCCTTTTGTTATCCTCAGAAGTGTTGTACTCGTATCAGAGCAATTATTCACTCTCTTCTTGACCGTTTATGTATGTTTTGTTGGTCATGATGTGTACGAAGGTGCTGCTGTCTGATTTAACTTCCCATGACGGAAGAAGCATGCCTTGGCAGGACCAAGATGCCTCCCAAGATTATGATGCCTTGTTACCCATCTATCATGTTTCCCACTACTTCTCATTCCCATCCTATTCATCTCTGTTCCATGACTTGGAACAATAAAACGAGAGGATTTTGGCTTGCCTGCAAAATACTTCGGCAGTGAAATAAAATTATGAAGAGTTAGCACATCAAATCTTTTTTTATCAAAAATTTAGGTTGTGTGTGCGAAGGTGTTTTTTTTTTTGAATTAGTTGCATCTTTTATCTGATGTTTGAATTAGTTGCATCATCGTCAAAAAAACAAAACAAGAAAAGCTGAAAGGGGGACTGCAAACAAATACAGGGACAGGCTGCAAGAGAAACCCACGAAACAAATCAGATCAACCCACAAAACACAAGCAGAACTCAGAGACTTTTCCAGTACAAATATTAGGGAGACTTCAGACATGCAGCATACAGAGATAGCCGAGAATCTACTCAAGAACACCAAGCCTTCCCAGATCCATCTTGTCTCTCACTCTTACTCTCTCAACACCTTAGCTAAATACCTCAACATGATTAAAATGGTTTATTGAACAATACAACCTCAAGATTTGATGTTTATCTCTCTCTCTCTCTCTCTCTCGCTTTGCTTCCATCCGCATCTTGGGTTACTTACTACTCTCTCTTTCTTCGTTTCCTCACTTCCTCGCTTGTTCCAATTTGCCTACTCCTCTGCCGGGGCAGCCGGAGCAGGCTCCTCCGCCGGCAGGGCATCAGATGCGTCATCAACGGCCGCAGCCGCCTCCTCCACCTCCGGGGCAGCTTCCTCCGGCTTGGCGGGTCCTTCGGCGATTGGGGCACCGTCCTCAGAGGGCGGCAACTCCGGAGGCCGGGGCACCCGCCGTCCGCCGTAGACTCCTGCCGGCTTCCCCCCCCCATCCACCGTCGCCGGCTCCTGCCGGCTCCCGCCGCCCGCCCCCTCCCTTCCCCCGCGGAACATAACGGTTGCCCCCCCCAATGTCCGCCATCGCCAGCTCCCCGCCGGCTCCCGCCCCCCGCCCCCCCTCCCCCCCCCCGCCGTAGGCTCCCCCCCCACCGTCCGCCCCGTCCGCCGTCGCCGGCTCCTGCCGGCTCCCGCCCGCCCTCGATCACACGTTGCTCCACTCGATCGAGGCCGCCCGCATGTCCCCGCCGGAAGAACGCCACCTCCGAGGAGCCACCGGCGAGCCCCCCCCCCCGCATGTCCCCGCCGAGTGGAGGCGAGTACGCCGGCGGAGCCCCCCCCCCCCACCGTCCGCCGTCGCCGGCTCCTGCCGGCTCCCGCCCGCCCTCCCCCCCCCCCGCGGACCGGCGTCGGCCCGTAGACTCTCGCCGGCTCCCCCTCCCACCGTCCGCCGTCCGCAGGGCTCCTGCCGCCGTCGGTCCCCCTGTCCGCCGTCGCAAGCTTCGTCCCCGTCCGCCGTCGTCTTCCCCCCCGGCGGAACAGGCTCCAGCCGGCGTCCGTCGTTGTTCCCCCGGCCCCGCGCACAGGACGATGAACCACGTACCTGATGGTGTCCGCCGTTCGTCCCCGAACGTTGTCGTCGTTCGGGTGGGTGTCCTCCTCGCATGCTGTTGGCGCGATGGCGGGTGAGAAGCGCGATGGCGGATCGCTGGGAGACGCCTGGACGGGGTGACGGAGATGCCGCGGGAGACGGACGTGGGAGACGGGTGAGAGAAAACGTGCGCCCGCATCTCTCTTAAAATTAAAACAACTCCTTCCCTGTTTTATTTCCGAGAGAGCTATTAGTAATAGAACTCTTTGTTTCCAAAAAAAGAGAAGCGGAAAGAAAACGTAACCAAACACCTCTCTTTCCCTAATTTCAAATTTTAGGTAAAATAAGGGGAAGAAAACGTAACCAAACACCCTATTAACGTTACACATCAGCTTAAGGAAAGAATGGCTTTGGTTTATTCATCATAAATTACCTCACAAATTAATTGTTCATTTCCGATGTCCTTTTATTTCCCTTCCTGAGCATCAAGGTGATATAAGATTCATATTATTTTTATTCACTACAATCTCTTCACTAAGACATTCGTTTTTTACCCATTTACTACTCATCGCTATACTTTATCTTGTAGTGGGCAAGGAGATGGACCTATAAGCAGGTTCCACCTTACAATAGAATAAACAAACGTGTTTATATATATATATAGCCATGTGCTAATAACCCTACAGTTGTTTTTGGAAGTGGTAATTAGTGCCACCTAAATAAATAAATAAATAAATATATATATATACAGATAGATAGATAGATTGCTAAGGTATAACGCATCATCAACGTTAAACGACCATGCTATTAAGAGTGAAGTTTCACGGTCTACTTGGTCACATGCTATTTTGGTTGAAGTATTTTTCGTTGTGTAGATAAGATCTTTGTATTAAAAGAGTAACGATAGTTTTTTTTTAAAATTTTTTGGAGAGAGAGAGAGAGAAACTTAGTCAACACAGACATGGCCACCGCGGCACAGCCATCAGAACAGAAGTACTATACGGTAGTTGGATAGAAGAAAGAATATCATTGGAGAATGAAGAAACATTATATGTCCACATATTTTTTAATAATAAATTGCAATATACTTCTCGCTTAGGTTTTCAAGAATGTGAATCGAACACATGTTGTACAGATCATAAATACAGGTGTTTATCATCAAGGATCGATTATGCAACATATTAAAAACGTTCCCTCTCGTTGAAAGTTGCAATGAAACATAAAATAACAACTCTTGAAAAGTGGAAATCCTCCTTAATCAAGTAAGCACTTCCCTCAACAGGCAGACTGTGTATATACATACATACATACATACATATATATATATAGATATCCAAATTCTGAATCTCTCAACAGAGAGAAAATTTAATAACGAACCAACTTGGGACAATATTTTATAAGGAAGGTATTCCCTTGATCCTTCACCTTGAAGATATCTTATTAAGCTCACTCGAGCAGTAGCTTTACCTTTCACATGAATCACTGAGAACGTATTTTTGAGCGAAAAGAATATTGACAAAAATCTCATACCGTAATTACAACAATATTCATCAAAAATGTTCCCTAGATGAAGTGTATATATTGGTTTAATTTCAAGAAGAGGGCGTGTGGAGGACAACAGGGCATCCTTTCATTGATTATCAAGAATATTAGATGACCTCGCTGAGAGAGTTGCTTACGGGAGATGGAAGTTTTTGTTTGTTTTTTTTTGGAAAGATAAAAGTGCAAATACTAAATTAAACAGACAGAAGATGGAAGTTGAAACTCAAAAATGGAACAAGAGAAAGAAAAGAGATATATACTCTCGTTCCATTTCAACAAATAGATCATGTGGAAAAGCCAAAGAAACCAAGATGTTTGTTATTTCTAAAAAGCTTAATTCAGACTGAGTTTGAATATTGGTATATTGGATTCCATGGACATCATGACGTTGAAAATTAGTGCAGTCTGATATATGGATGTTCTTTTGTCTTGCTAATATCGAATAGTACTTATCTCATGCTGGTTAAGCTTGTGATGAAAATGTAACTATATATAGGGACTGAATGATACGACAGCATGAATCCAAAAGGAATCTTCTTAATATTTGAGACCTAGTGTGGGATGCCATCAAGAATGAACCTTCTGGAGTGCACAAATGGTAACATATCAAATTAGAATAAATTGAAGTTAGCTACTATTAGGAATTTGATGCTCAAAAGGGTGAGATGGAATTGCCACTCGATCATCACACTTCCTGTGCAATGCATAATCATCCTCGATCTGGTCAATTAATTCATCCTTATAATTCTACAAGTTAAAAGATTCATGTCTACGATTTCTTAGCTGACTTTTATATACGAGAGTTCTCTATCACAGAGATCAATATTTGTGCAACTTTCCTTTCTGGCTTTCTCCTTTCACCTTTCTCTGATCACATTTCTACTCTACTTTTGTCATCCGTTAGAACCTAAATTAACCCTGTATGAGATATGGATAAAGCTGCTCATATAAACTACAGACATCGTTAGATTCTGACATAATTTGTATTTGAACTAGAGAAGGGACCGAATCCATAGGAAAGATGTAAAACCCATCCATATATGTATAAAGATAAACTGATCATATACCTAGCTTAAACAGTATGATCCATTCAGTGGCAGGAAATGACAGTCAAGTTTAATGCATTGTGGTGTGTGTGTGTGGGAGAGAGAGAGAGAGAGAGAGATGAAAAATGTTTCATAGCCATCATACATTGGCTTGCCTGCCTCACCAAATTTACAGGACTACCCTTTTTCTTGAAGACAGGCCATTATGCAATACCAAGAGGAAGAAGATCAAACAACTTGCCAATATTCTCCTGGCTAGAAACTAGTGTGAAAGACCAACAATCTTAAATAAAACTCATACGGGAAAGGAAATGATGGCCAATAAATTCCAAGAATAAACCAAACATCTTTTTTGCTTATTGCTTTGATAAGAATCGCATACACAAACATATATATATATATATATATATATATAGAGAGAGAGAGAGAGAGAGAGAGAGAGAGAGAGAGAGAGGAGTCTGACAGGTCGAGCAAGCTAGAGTGCCCTTCTAACAAGGGAACAGACCACCTCAGTGCCCCGGAGAAGGGGACACCCGCCGTCGCCAACCGTGGGCATTCGTGAGCCCTCTCCCGCTACTTAGCGCCGTTGCCATGTCACCGAGAGAGATGTATTATATTACTAAATGGTACATATAATTATTAAATCCTTATTTTTTAGTTAATAACTTATTTATGTAATATGTTACTAACCCCTTAGTAAATATTACTGGGTTAATAACATATTTCAGGGATTGATAACAAAAAATGTGAGATTAATAATTAAATATACTATCTAGTAGCTAAGCGCACTCTTTAGTTATATAATGCACCTCTCAATAACATGGTAATGGCGCTATTACTATGTTACTCAGGAAGAGGACTCCGGGTGCCCTTAGTTGGTGACGGCGGGAGTCCCCTTCCGGGGGGACTGAGGTGATCCGTCTCCTTCTAATAAGGCCTCGATGTGGAGGAACCATCTCTGTCGATCATGTTCAAATTCAATAGGTCAGAGGTTGAAGCTTTATCAGTATGTCTGACCTGATTACTGCCGCCGAGAAGCGCCATCTCGTGCTCCCCAGTGGCCTTGGTATGGCTTGCCGGCCTGCCCTGGTCCTCGGCGGCGGCCGCAGCAGCCCTCTCGCCTTCCGACTCCCTCAACTTGCCAAGGTATCTTCCGATGGCCACGGCGTAGTCGTCGAAGCCCAGGTTGGCGAGGGCCCAGCAGATGTCGTCGCCGTTCACCGTCTTGCGCTTCTCCTTGTGGCACTTGTCGGAGGCCTCGCCGGTGACGAAGCTGATGAACTCCGTGGCGCACTCCTGCACGGTCTCCTTCGCCTCCTTGGAGATCTTGGCGTTGGGTGGCAGGATCTGCTTCATGATCCGCCCGATGTTCGCGATGGGCAGCAGCCGATCCTGCTCCTTGATGCAACCCCCGCTTCCCGGTACCGTCCGCCCGCTGCCGGAGGCGCCTGCGACCTGATCCTTATAATTCCTCCTATCAAATTCCGAGCTGTTCCACAGGCTGTCGCCCATCTGCTAAGGGATAGCTAGAGAAATTACACGGAGGGGGAGAAAGAGGGAGAGCTCCTTGGCGTCTTCCGTGGCTCATACTTTCCACAGCGCGCTAGCTATATGCTTCCAATATATAGATGGATAGATCGGCAGATATATAAAAATAAGAACGTTGAGATTCCAATATATTTGTATTTGTATCTACTCAAGTTAGTATGTCGAGATGTCACTGTATCTTAGGATTCTACCCATGAAGCAGTTCAGCTAGTGAGTTTAAGTGTTTAACTATGTGTTTATCCCTGCGAAGAAGATAATGGGGGTAGTTGGTTGTATGATAATTTTTTGTACATTTTCATGATAAAAAATTATATTAAAATAAAAAGTGAACCAATTCATGACATAAAATTATCATGTTTGGAGGGATGTGATAAAAAAAGAGTAACTATCATTCATGATCAAACAAAGTGAGGGACCACAAGATAAAAGAAAGAGGTAAGACCCTATTTTTTTGTTTAAGAAGAAAATCACTTTAAAAATATAAAATTGTCAAAGTTGTCAAACACTTCTTTTAACAAGTTTTTTTTACCTTTTTTAAAAATTAAAATAAAAACCTTCGTTATCATGATACCAAACATCCCATAACAGTGCCATCTTTTCCGGATCTCTCTCTCTCTCTCTCTCTCTCTCCCTCTCTCTCTCTCTCTCTCTCCCCGGCTCCGTAAGTTCTCGTTGCTCTTGATCTTCTGATGAGAGACGTGCACTAGCTGGGTCCGCCCAACCGGCAATAGAGCGCTGGCCGGCAGGCATCTGATCACCTCCAGGTGAGAGCCGATGGAGCAATGGCCACCTCTCGTCCATCTTTAGTGTAACTCAAAGGGGGCATTTTGGCTGAGGGGGCTACGTCTTAATATATATCTATAGCAGTACTCTCTTCATAATAAATTGAAGTTGAAGGCCCTTTACAGTCTCCTAATTGTGCATCCTGTGCTTCATGTCGCACTATGCATAACAGTACAGATCATGATATATATATCTTGGTCCCCAGTGTAATTTTCTCTTGAAGATGAGAGCTTATGATGAATAATTGACTCCGACAACCATGGACCTCCTCCGTCTTCGTGGACTCCTCTTCTCGTTAACTCATCATGTGTGTTCATGCTCATGTGTGTTCATGCTCATTACCCTTCAAGGGGTAAGAAAACTCTCATTTGTCTAAGTGAAACTAATGAGTAAGAAAACCTAACAGGTAACTTCATCTTTTTATCACAAACATGACATATATAGAGCTTGGGGTTCCACACACGAGTATGTAGCGCATATATTTGTTAAGCTCAGAGGGATAAAAGTTGGATAAACATTCAACCCAAGACTCTCTTCGCTTGTGCAAGTGTTCCTAGCAAGTTCAGATCCAAAGAGGGCATCTTGCCAGCCAATTACGTACTCGCCCAGGTCATAGCGTTGATAATTGAAGTGTGTTCTCTGAACACTGGGAATAAAAAGACTAGAAAAATGATGATTCGCCCTCCCCCTCCCTTACCAGTAATTAAGCAAGGAGTCTTTGGTGGTCTTCTTCTAAACAAAGACGTTAACTGAAGACAGTGTATCTGCTTCGTGTTTTGAAACTCGTGGTTGTCTGGACGCCAGACGTATAGTCTGAACTCTGAAGAAGCAGAGACTAGAATGCCAAAAGCTTCCGTACCTTGATCGAAGCGCATCAAGGGGAAAAAATTTAAGTTTCCTATCAATTTGGCAGGTGTTCAACTGTCAATATTAATATTGAAACCCTTAATGTAAATAAATCATGATAGTACTCACTTGCATCGAATTTGTTATTGGTACTCTGTCCTCTACAAATATATGTAGATATCAAAGTTCATGTTACTCTTAACCAAACGGGGCAGAAGATATAGCTAATCAAGTACCCTCTCGTCTCAGAAATCGGTGATAACAACAGTTGTGTCATGTGACATGGTGAACAGGCAGACCTAAACTGTCCTGACTTCCCTTCTTAATTCGTTAAGTAAAATTAAACGGTACGTACTATCAAAGCTGACACTCAGCGGTGAGTACGTGGTGACACTCAGCGGTGAGTACGTGCAGTCCTGCCTTTTGTTCCAAAATGATCAAGTCCACAATGACGGTAAGTAATCTGTTCTGTTCAAAGACTCAGGGTGTTCTTTTTTCTTTTGAACTGAATTGAATCATCCATATCATTTTATCAGTTTGGTTTGGTTTGTCCTCTCAAATATAATCGAATCAATGAACCAATTGACCTAATTTGACTTGACCTATTTATATATTATGTTAATTTTAAATGTGTATTATTTTAAATCTATGTTAAGTAATATAAAAATATAATTATATCTTACAAATAAAGATATAATCTTAATATTAATATTAATTAATTATTATTACTTAATTTAATATTATTTTATTATTTTATTTTTAAATAAATAATATATGTTAAACTGACGTACCAATGGAACCATTTCAATTGATTTGGGTTCGGCTCAACCAAATCGGTTTGATTCAATTTCGGTTTCAAAAAAATGACTTCAAATTGAACCGAACGGAACCGTGAATGGCCTAGTTAGGTAATAGATTAGCCAACATTAATCTGTACACGGTCAATAGAAGTTTGGAAATTTTCAGCATTAAGTTCTGAGGAGTACGTAATACGTATATATATATATATTAGATAGTATCCTGATGATATAAAATTAGAGAACACATAACATATAATAGTGATTTCCTTAAGAGTTCGTATCGCCTCAGTCCCCGGGTGAAGAGAGTTCTCGCAGTCCCCAACCAGAGAATGACACATCGAAACTGGTGTAATGTGCCCCATCTGTCTGGCGGAGCGATAAACGATTAACGACGATGTGGTGATGGAGAACGGCATCGAACAGCCGTCGACGGTCAGGAAGCAGCATCTAGCCATCTTTAGGTCCATGTAACGTCATCAATAATGCCTACACGCTGGTCTGGTGATGACACGCTCAAGAAATAATATTTTTTTGGGGAACTCGGTGATGGTTGTCGAGCAATCGGTAGGGTTTCCCATGATATTCGATACATACCCGGTCGTCTATGGGTCTTAGAATGCTCAGTAGCGGGTCAAGCAGGGCTCAGTAGTTGGTCAATTAGGTGAGGTAGCCATTATGTCGAACGTCGGTAGCGATTTGTTCACTACTCGGTAGCAGAATAATGAGGGTTTGGTAGCATTTCTATGATGGCCTCAGTAGCACCACTTTGGAGGCTCAGTAGCGGGTCATCAAGTGCTCGGTAGTGGGTCAGGTAAAAGAAGGTAGCAGGTCAGTCGAACATTGGTAGGTAGCGATTTGTTCAATGCTCGGTAGTGGGATAATGAGGGCTCGGTAGCATTTCTTAGATGGTCTCGGTAGCACCACTCTGGAGGCTCGGTAGCGGATCGTCAAGTGCTCGATAGTGAATCAGGTAAGGAAAATGCGGGTCAGTCGAACGTCGGTAGGTAGCAATTTGTTCAACGCTCGGTAGTGGGATAACGATGGCTCAGTAGTGTTTCTAAGATGGCCTCTGTAGTGCCACAATGGAGGCTCGATAGCAGGTCGTCAAGTGCTCGGTAGTGGATCAAGTAAAAGAAAATGCGGGTCAGTCGAACATCGGTAGGTAGCGATTTGTTCAACGCATGGTAGTGGGATAACGAGGGCTCAGTAATGTTTCTCATATGGCCTCGGTAGTGCCACTCCGGAGGCTCGGTAGCGGGTCGTCAAGTGCTCGGTAGTGGGTCAGGTAAAAAAATTTTAATATTTTGAAATTTGTAAAGGCGGGAAGGAAATGATTTAGGGCTCAGTAGCAGCTCGGTAGTGGCTCCGGTAACAAAAATTTTAATATTTAAAAAAATTATAAAAGCGGGAAGGAAATGATTCAGGGCTCGGTAGCGGCTTGGTGGTGGCTCAGTAGCGGGTCAAGGAATTTCACCGGCTGGTCGATAAAAGAAAATTTAATATTTTAAAAAATTGTAAAGGTGGAAAGGAAATGATTCAGAGCTCGGTAGCGGCTCGTCGAAGGCTCAATAACGGGTCATGGAGGGTTCGGTAGAGGGTTTGAGGGGGTTTGGTAGCGGGTTCGAGGGGGCTCAATAGCGATTCTTCCATCTTCGGTATTGGTTCCTCGTCTGAGTCATATTAAAGGCGAGAAGGAAAGATGTAGGTTAGGGCGCTCGTCCATATTTCGTCGAATCCATTTCTCGGTGCCCTTTTTGTCCTGTGCGACTCCGCAAGTCTCGTCCCTCGTCTTCTTCCCCCACCTGTAGACACGTAAATTTTGCCTATTTGAGGAGCTTAAGATTCATGTTTTCTTAGAAGATATTCAAGTTTTCCGATAAACAAACTGGATCTCCGAGAAAATGGCTCAAAAACGAACTCTGGGGGGGAAGATGACCCCCCTATCGAGTCACCTAGGCGACCCCCTGCCGGGTCACCTAGGTGACCCGTCTGCCAAGTCATTTCCCAACTCCCTCCAATTCGCCCGTTCTGACGGTGGTAGGTGGGTCAAGTCCGATCAGGTACGGGAAGCGTCTCGGTCAACTTGTCACCTGCCGGTGCACGGACTGAACGAAGTGACCCGCGAACGGCGCACGCTCGTCCAGATAGTTGGGACCGATTGGACATAGGCGACCCGTCAGACGGGACACCTGCCACTGTAGCAGGCCCTGGACGGCGGTCGGCCAGCTTTCGGTGCACGTGTATTTAATGACATTTATGGTTTCGCAGGTGACCCGCCAGATGGGTCGCCTAGGCGACCTGGCAGACGGGTCATCTTCTATTACGGATGACACCTTTTATGCCTGAAATGCCCCTGTTGCCCTTTTGCCTATAAAAAGGGACCCCTTAACCACTTTTTGAAGGGTTGGAAGAGTGTGAGACGGTTGATAACGTCCCCAACTCTCAAGAGAGAGCCCTAGAGAGCTTCAAACCATCTCCATCTTCCAAGCTTCATTGTCCAAGAGATTGAGAGCTTCCCGCTTCTATCCACCTCCGTAAATCGACGTTCTTCATCCCGTTTTTTCATTGGCATCCATTTTGAAGCTTCTTAAGCTCCTACATGTAAGAGAAGATCATCATCTATGTCCTTGAGCTTTCGGGAGTCATCATCAAGCTTTGAAGGCTATCCGAAAGCATTGTGGGATCATCCAGGAGCAAACCGAGTCCTGGTGCAGGAAGTGACCCGTTTGCCAGGTCACCCAGGGCTCCAGATTGCCATTTTTAGAGCCGAAACCCATTTTTCTTCCACCATCTTCTAGAATTATTTTATTTCTATGTTTTTCATCATACATCATCATGTTTACATGCATATTTAGCTTAATAATATCATATATCATCATCCAAAAACACATAAAAAGGGGGTTGGGAGTTATTCCCAATCCGGTTAGTCCATTTCCATTTGTGATTTTAGTTCATTCCTTCTGCAAGATGCTTCACTATCTTAGTTCTAATCCACTTGCATTTGTTTTTGTGGCTTACTTCTTTTTGTAGGAACAACTAAAGTACTTCTAGCTCTTTCTTTTCGGTTGGTCGAAAAGGAAGAAGATGGAACCCATAATCTCCCAACACGATCTCTCCGCTTAGGTACGTTCGGTCATTTCATTTAATACTTACATTCTCTTTTCTTTTTTTACACTTTGAGCCCACAATTCCTAGCGACCACATACCAACATCCACCGGAATCAGAAGCCGAAAGAAGAAGGGAGAGGAGTGGCGTTCTTCGTTCTAGCCAGCAAGGAAGAACCAGCTTGGATCGGGCATCCACACCACCGACAGTCATCCATCATCATCGAACTAATCTTACAGAAGCAGCATGCTTGCGCCGTGGCCTTCTTCTTCAACCGACAATCATCCATTGGCATCGGAATCCTCCTCTAGAAGAAGCTTGCATCGTGTCCTTCTTCCTCTCAACTGGTAGTCATCCATCACCTCAGTCCCTGGCACTGTCACCTACTACTTCTCATTTGAACTATCAGGAAAAACGCAAGGTAAGTCAGCCAAGATGTTCATACGCACGAAGTTTACTTTGAAACATATTTTACATCACCCTAAACTCTTGTGGTAAGTGGTGTGTATTGCTTTTTATTTCTCTGTTGTTGTCACCCTCTACACACGAACGGAACGAAATAGGCATTATAGACATGGATGCTGGCCAGTAAACATCGTTCTCATCCACTGTTGCAGAAGCAAAATCAGTGCATGTCCTTCACAGATGTTCATTTGGTTACTATCACACGTAAATTGCTACCATTCCTTTCAAACAGGTCCACAGTGACCTCCTTGCACAGATATTTTGGTAATTTCCATAGTAGACATGGTTCAAGTTTTGATGTGTGGAGAAGATTGGTTCCATAATTTTTATGGAATCAAAAGAAAGACAAAGGTAAATGTATTTGCATATTATATATGTTTGTATGGTATTACCTTCATATGCATTTCTCATAGTTTTTTGTTTATTTAGACAATAGAAGATGTCAACGAAATTGCTCTCTACCATGATGTATGGCGTTACCTTCCTATGTTTGATGATTTAAATTGAACCGAAGTATTATAACAAGTTTTGAAATTGTTGTGTAGGTGATTCAAGGATTGAGTGAGAAAATAGTTGTGGTACTTAAATTGATATCATAATGATCTTTAAGTTTAATAGATGAGATAAAGATTTGTATTTCAAGACATCACGTAATTTTGCAGTTTAATTTATATCATGCAAGTTTCTGTCAAACATAAAGTGAAACATGAATTTTGAAATGATATTTAGTGAATTTGAATATTGTAATGCTATCTAGTGTTTTTATAATGTGGAGATGCAAAGGATTCTAGTGGAAAATGTGCAAAAGGTGGTCTTGGTAAACAGTTAGTTGTTACAAACCAAAATGCTGATTTGGAGAATTAAATTCTCACAAATAGTCAAAAATTGAAATCTCATTTGGAGTATGATTTGTGCTACTATGACATATTGTTTTGTATGTGTTTATGACACAACATTGGATAATAGGAATTTATAAGTTGAAACCTCCAAAAAAAGAGCCCTGGCAAGTTGAAGAAATCCACATTGGTATGCAAAACTGGACTATGATTTTATTTTTCAATTTTTTATCTTAAGAAATTTGTCCTTTAAATTGATTGTGCTTCTCAATGTCTACATGAGATTCAATGGAAACGCTTAGCAGATTTGCCCGTTAACTTTTAGAATCCTGATTTTTTTGTTGCATCTTGTCTTAAAATGAAGTTCTGTTCTTTTTTGAGACTTTTTTTTCTACAAAGTGGATAAGACTTCAAATTAAAGTTTATGCTTAACTCATGCTCGAGCTCAAGTTTTAATAATGTATTGAGCTGGAGCTATATTTTTATTCAAGCTCGTGCTTGAGCTCGGCTCATTTACAAGAACAAGATGCTTGACGAGCCCGAGCCAAGCTCGATTATGTCGAGTTAGTGATGAGCCAAGTACGAGTAAGGTACTAAAAAGTTCGACAAGTATTGAGCCAAGTTCGAGCTTCATTATAAACCGTCGAGCTAAGCTAAAGCAGCAGCCACTCGGCTTGACTCATTTGCCCCCTAAAAATTGAGCCATGCACACCCCTTCTCATGATGTCAGCTCTAGTTTTATAGTCCAATGGGCACCTTCAAAAAAACTAAAGCTTCGTCTCCAATCTACTACGAAGATAATATCTTTTCTTATTTCTCTTTTCTTGAGCAGGATCAAAACTTGCATTTAGTGCTTATACTTTATACTTATTTCAAACAAATTGAAAATGATAATACCATTAAAAGGTACCTGGAAAAGCTTTTTTTTTTTCCTTTTACGTTGTAGTTATCATCCATCAAAGATCATGAAAATTAATTGACTTCAATTTTGATATCATACCGAAATGGGATAACCCTTAATCAAATGCCAAATTAAGGGTCAAACCGTTATTTAGCGTCATTAATCCTTTCTTTTTAGAAATTAGCTGGACAAGTAAATTACAGAGAATAGCAACCATGGTATCTAGTAGAGAGAGGAGCTGAGGGAATCTGCCCGTATCATAAAATACCCATGATAGATTTGGCCATGCAAATGGTGGCACAGGTATCAAAGAAAGTTAAATAAAGTATAATAAAATACCGACTTTGATTACGGACTTAAATTTTAAACCCTATTTTAAGCACCTATAGAAAAGGTGGGTAACACGGATAAAATTAATAAGATGTAAAAATAAAAAAACTATTATTTTTTCTTACCTCTTTCTCTCTACTATAGTTATCCGATGAAATATAATAATATTTATTTTAATATACTGGCGTATATTGATATTCTCTACAGCCCCTTTCCTCTCTAAACAATATATGATAATCCCACAAAATATGTTGTTTAAGTTATATTTTATTTTATTTTTAAATTTTTTATTATATTAAAAAATAATAAAAATAAAAATAAAAATAAAAAAACAGTGAACTTGATGCTTGGTACCAAGCCTTCAACCCCAAGGTCTCCATGAATAAATGATTTCTTAGCTGCGACGGCAGCTTCTCCGGGGTAAACGTAATTAAATATTAATTTAAAAATTATAGTGTTAATTAAATTTATTAAATAAGTTAAAATTAAATTTAATTCAAATTTAAACTCAAATCAAATTTTATATACGAACTCAAATCAGAGTTTCATGAATAAATTTAGATTGAGTTCAAGTTTGATCTTTCTTGTACCAATCAAACTTCTATCGGAGGTCAAGTTCAAACTCAACTCGCGACCAATGGTTCAATGGGCCTTCCATTTTAAACATAATGACTAACGAGCTCCTAAGAGCCAAACTTCAACACGGTTCAAACATCTTCGTTGAGAAATGAACTAATGGGGGTGTTTGGTTACATGATAAATTAAATTTTTTATTATAATTTTGTGATTTTTTACGATAAAACTGGTTAAAATAAGCGTTTGGTAATTATTACAAATTTACGTTTTCAAAGAGTCATGACAATTTTTATGAGTAAACACAAGCGACCCGGACTTGAAGCACTCAGATATGGCAAGGCCTTCTTCGGTTGAAGCCAGAAACAGAAACGAAGTCCTCCCTGCGCCGGTGCTTGAACGACTGGCATGTCCCACGTAAGTACAAATGTTTCAAGTAATTCTAATAGCTCTCAATTCTAGCTAAGGTCCTGTTCCATAACGCTATGATAAAAGATATTTAATTAATAATATTAATTTTAAAATTGGTAGTGCAAACAAAATGTTAAATAACACAAACGGGCCTTTAAGCTATTTGCGTAGGTGTCTTTCAACCGACCGTCATAGTCGATGCTTATTCTACTTGCAATACTCTTTTGCTGCAGCAGACTGATTAAATAAAATGGGTTATGAGGGGAGAGAGGAGGGGGAACGAACTCCCTCTATTCCCTGTGGTGGAATAATAGGATGCTGAAAAGTGGATTTGTGGTCCAATTGAGTTCCCAGAACGGATGGTTGAGGATACATTCTGTTGGGACCGATTTGGTACACCTATAATTTGGAAGATCCTAGTCTATCCCTAAAATTTAAAGAAAATGAAACCAGTATCAATGAAACCATCATCCATCAGCTGATTGTGGATGATAAGAGGATTGGCAACAAATCTTGTTGGCATTTCCCCTGATGACAACCAATCACAACTTTAACCGCTGATTTTTTTTGGTCATATACCTGCTAGTAATGAGAACACAAGCAAACAACTATCTCAAGATATAAACAGAAGATAAGACGGCACTTGGGCATTCTTTAAAAGCTTGAAATTTCACAGGGGTAGTAAGCATGCACAGGCACCAATCATAATTAGAAAGTAGAACACCGTCCGTTTTGTGAGTTGCCTCCCAAGGAAATCCAGCAAACAAATGGGGTTACAAGAATGGTGCTAGGGACCAAGTTGCCAGTTTAGCAAAATTTGTTTCCCTTGAGACAGACAACTCAACTACCAGTGACACAATAAGACATACATTCTCTCTGGTAACGTAGCATTACTTTTTCTTCTATTCGATCTTATTTACAGGACTACACTAAGCCGATGATGAGCCGAAGTTGACTTATTGCTCAAAAATTAATAATAAATTGGTGACTATGCTGCACTGCACATCAGTTAGAAAACCTGTCCTTGGAAATTTCAATGCTGATTGATATGAACAGTTGACTGCAAACCAGTGCTGGCAACGAGTCCGCCTCAGAGAAAAGCAACTGGCAGAGCATCTACATGCCTGAAAAGAATGATGAGCATTTCCATTTAGCATCCAGGAGCGTCTAACATGCGGAAGCATGATCAGAACATCAGAATCATCCTTGCATGTTGAATATAACAAATGACACATCAATCATAACAAATATCTTTTGTGCATGCCAGAATTACACAAACTCTGATGGTCTAATTGTCTCCAACAAGATTAGAGTTGACTAGTTGACAAATGACAACTATGCACTTAATACTCATGCTGCCGCAAGCAGGAAGTGGTATTTAGTCACATATTATGATTATTCCATTAAATTTCAACCATTGCAAGTATTTTTGATATCTTAACTCAAGTAGAATTTTTTAGAATATCACATGACAAGACTAAAATGAGAGATTGAAAATTGTTTTAGAAAAAAAGAGGTATGCAGATGTACTTGAGACCTTAAATATCAGAAGATAAAGTACATGGAGTGTGTAGAAAACAGTCACCTGTAAAAAAGAAATGTGGGTAGTAGTGGAGCGAGGGAGTACAAAGGTGGCAAAAAATAAAATAGTATAAAAGATTATCGAAGTGTGAAAGCAATGAGGCTTCTGAGCAATAAAGAATATACAAAAAAAGAATGACAAATAATCAAGAAAAAAGTGAGAATTTGAGGATACTTTACATTGAAAATAACAAGACAAGGAGGAACCGTAACAAAGTTGACATACTAAAGTCCATGAAATGCCGGATTGGGATCTGGTCCTGACTAGGTCAGTTTTTGGGCCAACTGACCCGATCCTGAACCCATAGATGTTTTTAAATTATTATTTTAATAATTTTTATTCCGACCCACGTCTCGACCCGGGTCCCAACCCTGGCCGACCTGGGTCAGTTTGGGCCCAGCCAACCCGCTCCTGACCCCCGATGCCGCCTTCCTTGCTGAAGTTAGGGTGTAAAAGATTTTGGTAAAAGATGACAATACTAGACAAAAGTGAAGTTAATTTCACAATCTTTTAATGGTAATTATAATGTAAATATAGAGGGTGCAGGTGTGTAATCAAGTGATTAGATACATTGAATACAAGGAAAATAGATGAAGCACGTGGTCGGATAAAATCTTTTCTTAAGTGTAGGAACTGCTAAAAAATAAGTGGAAAGGTTGATTATTTAACAAAGTTCAAGTATTAAAAAAAACTAAGATAAAGAAAAACTTCTCTTCATAATATAATGATAGTTTGCGCAATATAGATACTTTGATTTCATTATCCTTTTATTATTGTATATTCCAAAAGTGGAGATTTCTCCCTACATGTAATGCACCATATCATCGTCCAAATGTGGAGTTAAATAAGGATTCTCACATTGAAGATGACGGGGGTAAAGAAGTTATTCCATAAAGCTGAGCAACATATAAAATTTAGGACAGCTTTACAAACAGATAAATTATTGTCAAGGAAGGTGGGGTCGGGAGTCGGGACCGGGTCGGTTTGGCCCCAAACCGACCCAGGTCGGCTGGGGTCGCGACCCGGGTCGGGACGGGGTCACCAAAAATAATAATAAAATATTAATTATGGGGTTGGGGTCTTGGAGTCAGGACCGGGTCGGTCGGCCCCAAAACCGACTGGGTCAGGGCGAGGTCACGACCTGGCGAACCATGATTATTGTAGAAAAAGTATAAAAAATGAATGAATTGAAAGAAGAATAAGAAAGTACATGAAATATTGGATCACTGGCTAGAAAACTTATGAACTTGTTGAACAAAAATTAATAGTGTAAAGTGATGAGAAACGATGGTCTTTTTTATTTAAGTTCTTTTATCATTAAGAATTGTTTGTAAATAGCTTTAGTTTTGAAGGGTCTAATTGTAATGGCGCTCTCTATAAATAGAGCCCTTCTTTGTACTCCCACAGTTAGTTGAATAGAGTGAATTTTTTAAAGGTTTGGTTCCCGGTGGTTTCTTCTTCCTCTTTCTCCTCGTTCGGCCAGTAGGAACTTCTTCCCCGCCTCAATTCTAGGAGACCTTCTGTTCACCCCGATCAGCCTCTGAGCCTTCATCCACCTTATTTTCCTGGTTCTGCTTCAATCTCCTGTTCTTGCTTCGTCTAAGCCACTGTCAACATCTTCCACAGCATCCAGGTCAAAACAATTGACATCCGCAACGCTGGTAAACAACATCAACATGCTTCTAGCACAGGCATCACTCCTCAGTGTCATCTGGCAATCCCTGTAGGCGCTCCTGTCAGCCACTGCACATTCTCCAGCGCAACAATCTTGCAGTTAGTTCCCTGAGCCGGTGTGATCGTGATCTTGACAACACCAACATGTGCCTACGACCGCAAAAACCAAATTAGTAGTTTGGTTCAATTAAGTTTGGTTTGAACCAGTGTTCGCCGGGTCGCGACCCGGCCCCGACCCGGTCGGGTTTGGTCCCGACCGGCCCGGTCGCGACCCGGCCGGGCCGACTCTCCCGGCCGGGTCGCGGGGTCGCGCGACCCGGTCATATGACCGTTGATGACTGTTGCCAACGGTCATGGGGGGGGCGCTTTAAATAGCCCCCAAGGGGCTCCCCTTACTCCCACCCCCCCACTCTCACTCCCAAGCTCTCATTTTGCTCTCATTGCTCTCATTGCTCTCATTGCTCTCATTTTGTTCTTCATTTACTTAATTATTTCATTAAGCATTTCATTAGTTCATTTAGTATATTTATTTAATATTTGTTCCATTGATTAGTTAGTTAAGTAGTTTCTTCTTTTTAATACTTATTTACTTACTTACATAGTTAGTTAGCTAGAAGATTAGTTAGATATTTAGTTTAGTAGTTACTTAACACATCATTAGTTGGAAGGTATAGTTAATTACTTACTTAATCATATAATTAGTTAGTCATTCATTTTACATAATTAAAAATATACTTACATTAGTAGTCACTAATTAACGTCATTAACTTTTTAAATAATTAATTACTTACTTAAGTAATTATTTACTTAAAAAAATGTCTTCTCCAAGCCAAACAACCCAAACTACCGGCGCGACCCGGAGTGATCCGGCTTGGTTACATTGCAATTTGATCTCCATGGCGGAGAGAAAAGTGCAATGTAAATATTGCGACAAAGTAATATTCGGTGGTATTTATCGTTTAAAATTTCATCTTGCAGGCATGAAGGGAAACGTTCTTCCTTGCACACGGACTCCGCCGGAGGTCAGAGCTCAATTTCGTAGGCACCTACAAGCGATGGAGCAAACGAAGGAAACTAGCAAACGGCATAAGGAGACCGTCCGAGAAGAATTGCAACAACCGGGGAGACGTTCCGTACACATTTACGGGACCGGACAAGAGAGGCCGGATATTTTTTGAGACAAAGAGTACGAAGGTATGGGAGATGTTACTCATAAACGTAGTTTATTCTTCTATTTTAAAAGATAATTAAGTAGTTAAATACTTAAATATTTCTTAAATAGATGACCTCTTACGGGGAATGAAAGCAAGTCGAAGATCATTCGCCGACGAAGAGTTCCATAGACCAACCGCAAGTGGAAGAAGATCCAACAACCAACCGCAAGATGAGGTTCATGATCTCATACAAGACGACGACCCGGCAGTAGGTCCCGTGGATCCCGTAATCACCAGACCACGACAACGTCAAACGACAATCACGACGGCGATGAAGAACCTCAAATTATGTAAGGAGAGGATTGGCCGGGCAACGTCAAGGTGGTTCTTTCACCACAGCATTCCGGCAAATGCCGCGAAGGGACCATACTACAAGAACATGATCGACACGATCGCAGACGTCGGGAGGGAAGTGCCTGGTCCAAACCCAAAGGAGATATACAATGTATATCTTCCTATGGAGGTGCAAGAAACAAAGAAGTACGTGGCATCATTTGAACGAATATGGGAGGAACGAGGTTGCACGTTAATGACCGACGGATGGACCGGTAATTAAATTTTCTTTTACTCATTTATATTAAATGTATAAACATTCTTTTTGGTATAACTTAGTTAATATCTTATACTTAACAGGTATAACTAGGAAGACAATGATCAATTTCCTAGTGTACAGTCAAGCCGGCACGGTCTTTTGGAAGTCGATCGACGCATCAGGACAGGTAAAGAATGCGGAGTATCTTTACCAATTGATAGATGGAGTGATAGAAGAAATAGGAGAGAGCCGTGTAGTTTAAGTAGTCACAGACAATGCGGCCGCATACAAAGCGGCCGATCAGATGCTTATGGTCAAAAGACCAAAGTTGTATTGGACACCTTGTTCCGCCCACTCTTTAGACTTGATGTTGGAGAATATATGCAAGGATCCTCAAATAGAAAGGGTAGTTAAGCTAGCCCTGTATATTTCTTTATTTATTTATAAGCATGACTTTGTCCTTGCACTTATGAGGGACCACAGCAAGGGGCGAGAGCTGTTACGGCCCGGAGCAACCCGGTTCGCCTCTCACTATATTTCCTTAGAAAGTTTATTGAGTCAAAGGAGAGCTCTAACTCAAATGGTCATTTCACCGGGTTGGGGTAGTTGGATGGCTAGATGTAACCCATCGGATAAGAGAAATGGGAGAAAAGTAAAAGAGACAATAGAGAGTGGAGATTTTTGGAAAATTGTAAAGAAGATGTTAGACATCGTCCAACCCATAGTGAAGGTACTAAGGATAGTTGACGGAGATAGAAAAGCAGACATAGGGTATTTATATGATGCGATTGAGAGAGCGAAAGAAGAAATCTCCAAGACCGTGTCCGACTTCGCCAAGTGGTGGGATATTATAGATTGTCGCTGGGAACGTACATTACATCAACCCATACATGCAGCAGGTATATTTTCTTAAACATTTACTAATCTTTTTATTAATCAAAGTTATGTATAAGTTGTTTACTAATACTATTTGGTTCGTAGGTTACTTTTTCAACCCAAGACATCGCTATAGTCCATATTTCAAGGCAACGAACGAGCTATTAGATGACGTGAAGAGCGTCATCCGACGGTTGCTTGGTGACGATGACCGGGCTATTATCGCTTGCAACAAGATGTATGATTACGGAATGCGGAGTTTTCACTTTGGAACGAGCAGAGTTGAACGAGCTGTGATGCTACTAAGTCCGGGTACGTAGAAATGTTTTTCATCACTTAATTAATCAAAGTTTACTTAGATAATAATGTAAGACATTCAATTTATGCAGCTGATTGATGGATGGACCATGGTAAAGTACCAAGGTACGAGGACTTGGCGGACGTAGCCATCTGGGTCCTAAGTCAAACCACTTCGGCTTCGGGCTGCGAACGAAATTGGTCTACATTCAGCTTGATTCACACAAAGCAAAGAAATAGGTTGACATCAAGGAGGCTTGAAGACCTCATGTATTGTCACTATAACATGAGGTTAAAGTTGTGGAATTTGGAGAGAATGAAGCAGAACCAGATGGAACAAAAGAGTTGGATATCACAGGCGGCGGGACGTTCGGTCGAGGAGCTGCAAATTGAAGAGGAGGACATCGATTTGAATCAAATATTCTACGAGAAGAACTCCTTAGAAGCTTGGGTCATCGACCGAGAAGGGTTGGGAGAACCGGAGTTCAACCCAGAAGACCGACAATGGGCTGAAGGAGTGCTCGACGATGTCCCTTTGGCCGAAGAATTTCAGATCCCTCCCTCTCTAGCAAAGCGCCAGAGGACCAGAGAAGAAACTAGTCAAGGTACGCAAAGTAGGCGAAAAGGTAAACAAGTTATGACTAATCCTTTTGATATTGCAGATGCTGATACGGTCGAAGACGATCGAGAAGATACGCCGGAGCCGAACATCCGAGTGCAGTACCAGACGTCCGAGGATTCGTCGTCAAAGAGTAGCCGCGATGATGGTCTTGGATACGGGGGCACGAACACTTTACAAGTACGAGGGACCTCAGATCCTCCCATATCTCCTACAACTTCGTTACGTTTTACCGGCGAGGAGCAATATACTCATGCGACCCAAGATACCGATCATGGTAGAAGGCCACAAGGTAGAGGAGGTCATCGTAGTCATGGAGTTGGAGCAAAATACCACGATGCCTCCGACTATGTGTATGATTCATCCCAAGGCTCTTAGTTCCCTACATACGATCAAGAGTATTGTGGAATGAATTATGTGGAGTCATCGGATACTTCGATCCAATCGACCTATAGTTATGGTGACTCGTTTGGATCAAGTCCTAGGATAGTTTCCCGAGGGACTGACGAATATGATCGTCATGTGTACATGTATCAAGCTTTGTACTCAACCCAAATGACATGGGGAGAGTACATCAACTACCAACAAAGTGTAGAACACATCACGTTAGAATAAAATTGATGTATTATTTATTTAAATCATGTCATTTATTTTTTTCCAATTTTTCTGTATTTTTTCAGATTTTTTCGCATTTTTCTTATTTTTTTGAATTTTCCAAAAAAAAATTTAAAAAATGGGGTTGCGACCCGGTCGCGACTGGGTCGGCCTGGGGTCCCGCGACCCCTCCCTCCTTGGTTTGAACCAAGGTAGGCGGGAATAGGGGTTGGGAGTGGGTCAGTTGGGCCCATGGACTCCAGGATCTGATTCCGATTCCCAGGAATCGATCCAGGATTCGGCCTGGATCGTTTTTTTTTTCAATTTTTTTCATCAAAACAATTAGAAAAAAATTCAAAAAAATCAGAAATAGCTTATAAAAAAAACTAAAAATAAGATTAGCATGCATCCACATGAAATGATTGCTAATAAACACGAAGAAATGTTAAGTACACGTTGAGATGCAAAAAGTATAATAAATTTTAACTGTATCACATGAAAACATAAAAAATATAAATATACATGTTATCAATCTTCACCAATATCCATGATATGAATATTGGCCTTCCTCCTCTTCCTGTTGCTTTCGATGCTCCTCAGTTGTGCCCACTCTTCTATTAATTGCGGGACCATATCCATACGAAAATAATGATGAAGCCATGCTATCAAAGTCGTAGGGATCGGACTGTGGGACGTAGGTAGGCTCAGGTAGAGGAATCCACGGGTGCTGAAGATCGTAAAATGCTGGATATTCTGGCTCCATATATTGTTGCTGTGGTGTCTGCTCATCCAGCGTGAAATACGACTTTGGCCGCCGTGAATCAGGTGACTGAACTGCTGATGACTGCGTCGCTAGTATGCACTCATCGTCATCATCAATTGAGGAGTGAGAAGAAACCTGCGTGCTGTCATCTGGGCTCAAAGGACCCTTGATCTCCAACTTCCTTCTCTTCACCTCTTCAGCCATCTCTGAAGTACCAAAACCCAAAGATTTTTTTAGCTTTGCAAATCCGCCCATTTTTCGTGCAGTCACTTTTGTTTTTGTTTTCCCTGGACTACGAATGGGCTGGGTAGCAGCGGCTGGGACTAGAGCTGGGGCTAAAGCTGGAGGTGGCTGCTCCATAGCTGCTGGGGCAGAAGGCCCTGCCTGAGTATGAGAAGTAGGTGGAGCTGGAGCTGGAGCTGGAGCATCCTACTCGGCTTCAACACCATCCAACTCTCCTTCAGCACATGCACGGTCATCGGGATCAAACTCAGCTGCATGATCCATGGCTGCCCTCTCCTCTATATAGGAGGCAAGTGCATGCTCCTCCTAGAATATCTGATCCATAACCACGCTCGGAGTTGTCGAAAACGCGTAAGAATGGGCGTACGAGGATTTAGGCGAAGAAATCTTACCAATAATCTTCTAAAGATCGAAGAAGAGGTTGAATCAAGGCCGATCGGAGCTTGGATTGGCAGAATCTCTTGAAAAAATCGGCTGAAATCGCCGGAATCGCCGCCGGAATCGCTACTTGAATCGCTAGAATCGCGCTGGAATCAGTGCAGGGAGCTAGGATCGACCTTGAAATCGCCGGAATCCTCGATTCCGACGGTTCGTATCGCCCAAAATCGTCAAAATGCCCTTGCCTTGTTGCTGGATCGTCAGACCCTAAAAAAGCCGGAATCGGTTCGATTCCGGACCGGGAATCGAACCGGACCGGCCAGACCGGTCTCCCGTGGAATCGGTCGGGATCGACTGATTTCATGGAATTCCTGCTGGAATCGGCCCTTCCGCATGGTTCCGATCCAATTCTCGCAATTCTACAATCAATGGTTGATCCTAAACTGACCTAGGTCGGCTGAGGTAGGGACATGGGTCAGCGGGGGGTTGGAATAAAAAATAATAAAATAATAATGTGAACACATCTATAGGGTTGGGATCTCGAGGTAAGGACTGGGATAGTTGAACCAAGAACCGACCAAGTCAGGCCCGGGTCACGACTCGGGTCCCAACCCGACATTCCATGGTTTGAACTAATAATCAATTTCATTTGGTTTCCAAAGCTCTTCAAATCAAACCAAACCAGTAAATCAAATAACCTAAATTTGATTAAATACTTATTTTAATTTATCTATATTAATAATATTTATATATCTTTTATTATAAAATAAATTTATTTCTAGAGGTTTTAAGATAAAACTAACATATACAAAGATATCAATTTAATTTTAATAGAATGTGATTTAAAACAAACCAAATAAAATTATAAGTTAACATATTGCATATATACTATATCATCATAAAATATGGTTTGGACCAGACCAAATCAAAAGAAACCAAATTAATTTTGTTTGGTTTGGTTTGGTTTGATTTGGAAGAAAGTTTGGTTTGATTTGGTTTGAGAAAAACCCCTAATAAGAAAAACTCTCTAAAAATCAACGTTACACCTTACCTTACACACAGACTCTACCGAAAGTAAGAGCTCAATTTTGTAGGCACCTACAAGCGAAGGGAACTAGGGAACTTCCAAATAGCATAAGGAGACCGTTTGGGATGAATTGACACAACCAGCGAGGCATTCTATACATATTTATAGGACCGGACAAAATCGACTGGATATTCGTAAAGACCAAGACTTCGATGATGGTATGATGGTATTAGTCATAAAAGTAATTCATTATCTTATTTTATTTATCATTAATTAGTTAAATATTTTTTAAATAGATGACATATTTCGAGCAATAGAAGTAAGTCAAAGATCCTTCGCCGACAAAGACTTATATCGACGCACCGGCCGAATGATGGGTCAAGGGCCAAGAAGTGGGAGTGGACAGAAGTGGAAGAGGATCCAACAACCAACTGGAAGATGAGATTCATTATCTCACTCAAGACGATAACCAGGTAGTGGGTCCTGTGGATATCATTATCACCAGATCACGACAACGTCAAAGCACCATCATGACATTGAAGAACCTCAAGTTGTGCAAAGAGAAAATTGGCCGAGCAACGTCAAGATGATTCTTCCACCACAGTATACTGGCAAACATTGCGAGAGGATCATACTACAAAAACATGATCGACATAATCGTAGACGTCGGGTAAGGAGTGTCTGGGCCAAACCCAAATGAGATATACAACGTATATCTTCCTATAGAGATGCAAGATATAAAAAAATGTGAGCTCATTTGAAAGAATTTGAAAGGAAAGAGGTTGCACATTAATGATCAACGGATGGACTGGCAAGTAAAATTGTTTGTAATAGTACATTTATAAATATTCTTTTAGTATAACTTACTTAATGTCTTATTCTTAATAGGTATAACTAAAAAGACGATGATCAATTTCCTAATGTACTATCAAGCTACACAGTTTTTTGAAAGTCGGTCGATGCATTGAGGCAGAAAAAAATGCAAAGTACATGTACCATTTGATAGATGGTGTTATAGAAGAGATAAGAGAGAATTGGGTAATCCAAGTAGTCACAGACAACGCAACCACATTCAATCAGCTGGATAAATGCTGATGGTCAAAAGACCAAAGTTGTATTAAACACCTTGTTCCGCCCACTTCTAACACTTAATGTTGAAAGATATATGCAAAGATCCTCAAATAAATAACGTAGTTAAGCTAGCTCAGTTTATTTACTCTTTCATTTACAATCATAACTTCATCATTAGCCTTATGAGAGAACATACCAAGGGGCAAGAGTTACTACAGCCCAGTGCAACCTAATTCATCTCCCACTATATTTCGTTAGAAAGTTTGTTGAGTCAAAGGAGATCTCTAACCCAAATGGTAATCTCACTGGGATGTGATAGTTGGATAACTAGATATAGCCCTTCAAATAAGAGAAAAGAGAGAAAAGTATAAGAGACAATAAAGAGTAGATATTTTTGGAAAGTTGTAAAGATAATCTTAAACATTGCCCAACCTACAGTGAAGATACTAAGGATAGTTGATAGAGATAGAAAAATAGACATGTGGTACTTATATGATGCAACTCAGAGAGAAAAGGAAGAAATCTCGAAAATGGTGTCCGACTTCGTTAAGTGATGAGACATCATTGATCGTTGATGGGAACATATCTTATATCATTATCAACCAATACATGCAACAAATATATTTTCTTAGTCATTTACTTACTTTCTTTATATTTCAAATACATATAAGTTGTTTACTAACATTATTTTCTTGATAGGTTACTTTTTCAACACACGGTATTGATATAGTCCACATTTTAAGGCAATGAACGAGCTGTTTGATGACATCAAGTGTGTCATTCAACGGTTGCTCGGTGATGATGGCCGATCTATTATCGCCTGCAACAAGATGTACGATTATATAATACAGACATTTCACTTTGGAACAAGCAGAGTGGAATAAGCTGTGATGTTACTAAGTCTGGGTACATAACATTCTTCTTCATCACTTAGTTAATCAAACTGTAAAAGATGCAAAAGATAATTATTTTTAACACATTGAATTTATGCAACTGATTGGTAGATAGACCATGGTATGAAGACTTGGCGGATGTAGCCATTAGGGTCCTAAGTCAAACCACTTCGGCTTCGAACTGTGAGAAAAACTGATCAACATTCATCTTATACACACAAAGCAAAAGAACATGTTGACATCACAAAGACTTGAAGATCTCGTGTATTATCACTACAACATGAGGTTAAAGTTGAAGAATTTGCAAAGAACGAAACAGAACCAAATGAAACAAAAAGTTGGATATCACAGGTTTCAGGATGACAGATCGAACAGCCAACAATTGAAGAAGAGGACGTCGACTTAGATCAAATATTCTAAGAGAAGAATTCATTGGAAGCTTGAGTCAACGACCAAGAAGGGTTGGAAGAACCGGAGTTCAACCCGGTTGAAAGAGTACCCGACAATATCCCTCTTACTGGAGAAGAATCTAGTTGAGGTATACAAAGTAAAAGAAAAAATAAACAAGTTATGACTGATCTCCTTGACATTACAGATGTTGATACAATTGAAGAGGATCAAGATGTCGGAGTCAAATAGCCGAGTGCAGTACTAAACTTCAGATGATTCTTCTTCAAAGAGTAATAACGACGATGGAGTTGAACATGAGGGCGGCACCGCTTCACAAAGACAAGGGACCTAAGATGTGGGGAGAGTTCCTACAGCGGCTGAACACTAACTGTGAGAAGCAATACACCCATGCAACCCAAGACACCAAAGCCGCAATGTTAAGGAGCTCAACATACCCAGCGAGCTTAAAGGCAATACCAAGATGCCTCCAATTATGCATATGATTCATCTCGAGGCTCCCAAGAGCATTATGAAATGAACTATGTGGATTCATCAGACACTTCGATCCAATCGACCTATGACTAGGATAGCTATGATGATTCTTTAGAATTTAGTCTTAAGATGATTATCCAAGGGAGTGACGAGTATAATCGTCATGTAAATTTGTATCATACTATGTACTCAACTCGAATAACATGGAGAGAGTACATAAACTACATAGAAAATGTAGATCATGTCACGTTAGAATAAAGTTGATAAATTATTTTTTGAAATCATGTCACTTAGTTTTTAAAAAAAATTGTATTTTTTTGCATTTTTTCAAAATTTTCAAAAAAAATAAAATAATGGTCGCAACCCAATCGGTCTGGGGTCCGACCGACCCGGTCACGACCCCAAACCCAGCTTACCTTGCTAAAACATATATAATTACAAAAAATTATATTTATATGTACACACCTAAATACATATTCAATTATAACATATAAATATAATTATATTTATGTATATAGATTTGTACATAAATATAGTATTAACATTTAATCATATAAATTTGTATGTATGTGTTTATAAACATATGTATGTATATATATGTAATTATATCATATAATGCTACCGTCTTTACCACCCAGGCGGCGCCTACACAACCACCTTGTCGCCTACGCAGCAGCCTTGTCACCTAAGCGGATTCGACACCCTTTAATGTCTTGGGTGCCATGACAACTATGACCCTGCTGATGGCTAGCCCAAGTACCTGCCCACCCAAACAAGTTCTAGCCTCCTTTCCTGCCCCCACTCACTTCACCTTCCACCATGACCACTGGTGCCATTCTGGATCCGTGAAGCCCTGCTAAGGCAGGAACAGTTCTTCTTGCACGAAGGAACAGTGCACAACAGAATTTCTTCCCATGCATCCGGGCCTGTTAGCACATGCACATGACATGTCACCCCTCTTCTCTCCTATTCCATCGCACCCTCCCGTGCGAGCACAGTTAGCACAGTCAACCTCTCTAGATGCTCTATGAAGTTGAACCACGCACCACGAGCTGAGCCTTGTCAGACCTTATGGCTAAACCCTCTCACACGACAAGCCATCTAAGATGCCTAGGTCCAGACGGGCCAGTCCGGTTCAAAAAGATTTAAACCGGTTCAAACCCGGTTTATGCCAGTTCATAGTTGGTTCAACCTGGTTCACTCCGTTCTAACTGGTTCGACCTTCAAACTGGTTCAAGGCCAGTTCAGGCCAGTTAAACTAGGTTCAAGGTCAGTTTAAGCTTAATTCAGCCGATTTTACACAGTTCGATTTAGTTTTAGTTTGTTTTCAGCTTTCATTCTGATCTTTACCCATTTGTGAGTTGTCCACATCAAAAAGCCAATAAATTAGTTTTAATGACTAATGATTATCCCAACAATTGGCAGCTTTGAACTACTTGAGATCAAGGAAGGCAGGGTCGGGGGTCGGCCCGGGGTCGGTCAGCCCCAAAACCGACCTAGTCGGACGGGGTCGCGACCCCGGGTCGGACGGGTTGGACGGGGTCGGATTTTATTTTTATTTTATTATAAAAAATTATATAAAAATAAGAAACAAATAGAAATAATAATTTTTATATCATATATTTATGTATACATAAAATATATACATAAATATAATTATATTTTTATATTATAATTGAATATGAGTGTTTATCTATGTATACAAGTGAATATGATTTTTTTTGTGATTATGTTGTATTAATATATGTTGGGAAATAGTTAATCTTAAGTGAGAGGGTAAAGATACTTAACAAATAAATTTATAAATTTTAAGATGTATCGTATATTTAGAATTATTAATTTTAACTATATATAATAATATAAATGATAGTAAAATATTATTGTACAATCAATAAATAGAACACTCAAAAAATAATTATTCTTGACAAATTGATATGTGTGTGAAAGAGAAAAGAGTTAAAATAGATCTTTATAAAATGTGAGTATATAACATATATTTATAATTATAAATCTTATATATATGTGATGATATAAATGATAGTAAATTATTGTTATACTATTATTAAATGCGGCGCAGAGTCGGCCCGGCGGGGTCGTTTCCGGGCCGGTCGGCCCGGAAACCGGCCGGGTCGGGCGACCCGGGCGACCGGGTCGCCGACCCGGCGAACCATGCTTGAGATAATGTGATTTAGGTGTGGAAACCTTATCTTATAAGGTTTTTACATATCCACTTATCTCCCCAAAACATAGTTCTCCTGCCATTGCCAATATAAATAACTGAAAGACATAAATAATCGTACTCAACTCAACTTCAGCCATAATCCTAAATTATTTGGGGTTGGTCATATGTTCTCCATAAACGTCAATTTTGAGTTATTTCTTCATGGCTAAAGAAAATACCTATCCATGTATTGGACCGCTGAGCAATCAGATCACCAAGCTGACTTGTGCAATCTTCATTCCTAACCACTCTAGTCCACATGGTGGAGCACTTTAAATCCAACTTCCAAAGTCATTCAGTCAAGAGAACCACACTGGAAGCTTGTAAGAGGGCAAACCCCAATTCCTATCCACCCTTAGGCCTGCAAGTATGCTCCTACCTCACAAGGTGACCACCTCTGCCTAGGCATGGATCTGGGTGGCAACTAGGAACAAAAGCAGGGACCAAGGAGTTGCTATGCCTTCTGTAGACCCCAAAATACACCCTTAAGTGTGTGTGAACCTAGGACGCCAACAAAGTGCAAGTTGATGGCACTCGCACTCATCTAGATATAATGAAATTATATTAAAATCTTTCATTGTCAGCAATACTACCTGTGTAAAGTGGAGCTTCTTTAAAACCCGGCAAAGGCCAGAAGAGCTCTATCTCAGCCAAGGAGACCTTTTGTACCTTCCCTCACTTCCTCCATCTCGCTGAGGTGGCCCATCACTACCTCTTTTCTCCCCCACCTTCAGCATCCGAGCCTTCCCTCTTTGTTTCTTTCCCAATGAGCAACATCTCTCAACTACCTCTCCTCCCCGCAACAATGCAACACATCACTCTTGCCCGCCAATCCAGGCACCTCTGTTCAACCCGTCTGCCCTCTGCAACTTCACCTTAGCCCCCCCCCCCCAAAAACAAAGCCTTTTCTGCCCCACCTTCTCCCATCAGAACCACCAACCGCCCTCCTCTCTCCCAATGTGTGTCAGCCCTCTCACTTTTATCCTGCATGCTCCAAAACCAAGTGATAGTCCGGCAACAACCTGAAGTAGGCCCCCTCCTCCATCAGACTGGTGCAAACAGCCGCCGTGCTCCTGCCCATTGCCCCCACTAACGCCTGTATAATCCACCACCCTGTTCAGGCAACTGCACCCCACCATCCACCTGGGTGGATTAGCCCCTGTAACTAGCCATGGCCCTAGCCAAGCATCATGGTCTCCACCAAGCCATGCCAGATGTCGAATCAATGCATTTTATCGGTGACCAAAGCAGTTACCACTGCTACTGCTGAACCAGGTCATCTTCAACTGGGATTTTTCTAGCACTACAGCTCCCAACAACCACCATAGCGCCAACAGGGTCTGACTCCACCTCTCTCTGCCCAAAACCACCCTGCCAGGTCCAACCCAACAAAGGTCATAGAAGTCCGCTGCTATCCTCATGTCAACCACCACCAACCACCACATCGCTACTTTCCCCCCCTCCATTCACTACAAAGCCCTATATGGCCACTCCATTCATGTGGCATCATTGGCACACCATGCTCAGAACCCACCTCTACCACCTTTCCTCCAAACGAGGGAAATGATGCTTCCGGTGGTTCTATGGGTTATTTGGATGACTAGAAAACAAACAAAAAATTCAATCGCACCAGCTCCCATCAAAGGCATCGTCCTGATGACGATCGGCAAAGTCAAAGATTGCGCTGCTGCGAATTGATGGGATGGGACCAAAGCCACTTCTTAGTACGAAGCAAAGAAACCGGGGTCATGGGTCGGTGCTGGGTCAGCCCAGCCCAAGCCCAATCTAGTTGGGACAGGGTTGTGACCCAGTCCAAATTAAAATTGTTTAATATAAAAAATGTAAAAAAATCATAAAATTGAAAATATATAAAAAATTAAAAATATGACTATAAAATTATTCATTTCTATTCAAATCATGCTCGTTGTTGTTTTTCCACATAACAAAGATACTATGTCCGAGTCATTTGAAAAACATACATTTCGTTGTAAGTGAATAAATGAGCATACCACTTTTCTCTCCTCCCATTTACGATCACTCTAAGATAAGATTTCCAAGATCCACTATAACTACTATATGTGGAATACTTAAAAATGTCCGATGAGAATCCATAATTAAGTTAAGTCATCCGATAATTCTCTTCATAATAACTATTAAAAGATGACTCCCCCCTATGGCAATGTATAGTGTTATTCTCCTTGTGTACGTACACCATGATCTTCATCTTGAGTAGCATGCGTGTAATATTCTTCTCATGTGAACTGCATCAGTTGAGATTGTGATCCCACCTCAACTCTATATGTGCTTGGGACAGTTGCTCCTTAGTCATCAAACCCTCCATTGCAACTCTTCGACGTCGAATCATTGGACATATGTTATTAAATTATAATGTTCAGCTTGGTCATGTCTTCTCGCGTCTCGTCAACTACTTCTTGATCTACAAGATCCAAAAGATCGAATACAATATATTTACCTTTACCTTTAGATTTCTTAATTTAGCGAAAAGATTATTCAGTCTTTTATCTCTTTGTCACCAAAAGAAGAATCTAAAATTTCTCGACTAGAGGTACATTGTCGTATTCTTCTTAAACTCATTCTCAATCTTCTGGGTTGAACTCAAGTTCAGCTAATCCTTGATCATTCACACAAGCTTGCAACATATTTTGTTCATCTATCTCGTCCAAATCGATGTCGTCATTTTGAATAGTGACATTCTCACTTTGCCGTCCCATCATTTGTTCTTTCCACCTCTGTTCCTTCTTCTAGTTTTCCTCATCCTTTATAAATTCTTCAGTTTCAACCAAGGATCACGTAATCAGAATCGGAATCGGAATCGGTGGCCGATTCCAAGAATCGGTTGGGAAGAGAATCGATCCAGGAATCAGCCTGAATCGATTTTTTTATTTTTTTTCAGCAAAAAAATTCACAAAAAATTCAGAAAAAATTCCTAAAAATAGGAAATGAGTTAGAAAAAATTCTAAAAATAAGATTTGCATTCATCCACAAGACCACATCGAATAATTATGAATGAACATTAAAATGAAGTTAAGTATATATTCCATTGATTCAAAAACCAGTTAATTGATACATCATGGAAATATAAAAAATAGGAATTTACATGATATCAATCTAATACCGATATCTAGGATATGGATATTGGTCTTCCTCCTCTTCCTGCTGCTGTCGACGCTGCTGAGTTGTGCTCAGTCTTGTATATTGTCCGAGATCATATCCATATGAAAATAATGCCGATGCCATGCTATCAAGGTCGTAGGGATCGGACTGCGGGATGATCGGGACATAAGCAGACTCTGGTGAAGTTAGTGGTGGTGGTGGAGGAATCCACTGCTGGTGAGCCTCGCCAAATGCTGGATACTGTGGCTCTATAAAATGATGCTGTGGTGTCTGCTCATCCGGCGTGCAATACGGCTTTGGATGCCGTGAATCAGGTAACTGGGCTGCTGCCGATGGCTGCGTCGCTGGCATGCACTCCTCGTCATCACCAACTGAGGAGTGAGAAGGAGCCTGCGTGCTGTCATCTGGGCTTACAGGACGCCTGACCTCCAGCTTCCTTCTCTTCACCTCTTCAGTCATCTCTGAAGTACCAGAACCCAAAAATTTTTTTAGCTTTGCAAATCCGCCCATTTTTCGTGCAATCACTTTTGTTTTCGTTTTCCCTGGACTACGGATGGGCTGGGTAGCGACGGCTGATACTAGAGCTGGGGCTAAAGCTGGAGGTGGCTGCTCCATAGCTGCTGGGGCAGAAGAAGGCCCTGCCTGAGCCTGAGAAGTAAGTGGAGCTGGAGCTGGAGCATCCTACTCGGCTTCGACACCATCCAACTCTCCTTCAGCCCATGCACGGTCATCGGGATCAAACTCAGCTGCATGATCCATAGCTGCCCTCTCCTCTATCCAGGAGGCAAGTGCATGCTCCTCCTGGAATATCTGATCCATGTCCACCTCCTCAGGTGGTGGTGTGGCGGAGGTATGTCTCTGCTCGTATGGACCACTTGTGAACCGTGCAAATTGCTCCTCACTGATCTTCTGTCGATCCTTGATATTCTTGATGCGCAGCCTCATATTGTAATGACAGAAGACCAGCTTCTCCAGCCGGTCTGAGGTCAACTTGTTCCTCCTTTTTGTATGTATCAGGTTAAATGTACTCCAGTTCCTCTCACAATGAGAGTGAGAGGAACTGGTGCTCTGGCTGAGTATCCTGATACCGATGGCAGCAAGTGGATTTCATCCACTCCTGGTATTCACCTGAACCCACCACTCAGCTGCAAAAAAAGAAAAGAAAAGGTAAACAATTAGCCCATCATTTTTAATAACTTATATGAAAATAAAATAAAATCTTCATCATAAATTAATATACCAGGTGACACTTTGTCGCACGAATATCTCAAATCAGCATTCGAGTATACGCCGACCCTCATCTTATATTTTTGTATCTGAAAAAATTTTAAAAAATAATCATTAGTTGTCTAATAATTAGCTACTCCTAAGTATTGAATAAACTCCAACTTACTTCTATCTCAGCCTCTATCCTGTCCTGCTGAGATCGGTAGAGACGCTGAATAACAGCTAGTGTGCCCCGCATCACCTCGTTGTCGTTCACCACCTGTCCTCCATATTGGATGTGGGAGTTCAAAAAATATCCTGCAAGAATTTAATAGTTAACATTATGAATAAGACAATCATTGAATAAACTTAAAGTAGGTAAGCACAAATATTTTTTTAACCTACTAACCTGCAGCATGTACATCGTAGTGCAAAGTCTTGTCCCATCGGTCATCTATAATCTTCCACCACTTTTTGTAACCTCTGGGAATTTTCTCTTTTATTTTCAACTTTACCCGGTCCATGGCATCGTACAGCGTGACCATCTGGTTCCTGTCATCAGAGTCAACCAACCTCTAGACAACTACCAGTGGCTCAATGATTGCCAAGTAGTAGGTAATCCTCTCCCAAAATCTCTTGTCAGTGATCTGCTTCTCAGACCTGACAAGATTTTTCAACTGATCTTTATTGTCGTGCAAGTGGTCCACCATATAGTTATAATACTCCTTGGACTGCGTAAACCTAACCAATGCATACCTATGCTGGTGTAAACTCTCCAATGCAATGAAATTCGTGGCGAAACGAGCCGGACCAGGCCGAACAAGATCGTGCCCTCCTGTGTGATCTCGTAATATGTAGCAGACGGGGATGCGAATAAATAAATGGCGTGATCGTCTGCGCCTGCCTGACAAGGGTGGATACACTCTCCTCCTTGCCTATATCCTCTAATATGAGATCAATAGAATGTGCCGCACAGGGCACCCAGAACATGTGCTTCCTCTTCTCCATCAATTTTTTCTTAGCCGCCTTATATGAAGGTTCGTTGTCAGTGACAACCTGAACCGCATTATCCTCCTCGATCTCCACCACCGCGTCCATCAAAGGAAAAATGAAGTCGGCATTTTTAATCTTCCTAGAAGCATCTATCGACTTCAAGAACGTGGTCCCCTCAGAACAATACACCAAGAAGTTTATCATACTCCTCTTGGTGATACATGTCCACCCGTCGCACATAATTGTGCAACCCCTCTCCTTCTACACCAATTTGAATCCATCCATCCACTCCTTCAACTCCTAGACCTCCTCATCCAACCCAACGCCGTATATATGCCTGCTGCCCGGGGCTTGTAGACCCGGTCCAGCCTCACTCACGGCATCCACCATCGTCTGGAAGTAGGGACTGGTGGCTGCATGTGCTGGGATGTCTACATCAAGTTAAAAAAAAAATTGGATCAGGCAAAAATTAAGCTTAAGTACATAAAACACACAAATGCCATTTCAAGAGTGATACATGCATGCAAAAACCACTTCACAATGTGGCGAACGGCTCTCTTTGCAGCCATTCCTGTTGCCTTCACCCCTTTCATTGCTTGTTTAATCCCCATCTGCCCAGCACTCTGTTTCCTAAATAAGTACTCATCACTCGGCATAAACCGAGTACTGGCAGAATGGCGGTGTGGCTCTTGTCTCCATCCCTCCGTCTCCCGGGTAGGGCGAGCCGATGCTGATCGGCCAAGAGTTGGGTCAGCTCTGGACCCTGACCCTCCTACTCCTCTCCTCCTGTCCTCGTCCTCGGCAAATGCACGCTTGCTAGCGTGCCTAGCATGTCTAAGCTCGGAGTCTGTGGACTCCTCCTCGCTCTCTGGCTCTAGCTCGGCTGGTGCCTTCCCCTTGCCTTTCCCTCTCCAGGTAGGCAAATCTCGGTCCCTCCTCCTTTGGAGTAGCTCGACGTGCAACTCCTCCATCTGCTCAATCCTAACAGCCCGTTGAGAGGCTCTTCCTGTCATGTAGCCTCTCATCTCCTCACTCTTCTCCCTCGGCACCTTATCACATTTTTTTTGCGTTTCCACCTGTTCCGACAATATGTTGTTTCAGCCGGAACACTCCCCGTTCATCTCCTTCCCACACCATTTGCATTGCACTCTCTTTCTGATCGGGTCTACCACATGCCCGTGTTCCCAACTCACGTCAAAAGGACGTGCTGGTGCTGCATCACCTTGATTGGCCATTGCTTAGACTTACAAAAATTGTAAAGAATGCATAAAAAATTATTAGGCAACATAAAAATGATGTGGTCGTTGTTCGGGAAGCAGACAACCCATCAAACACACTATTCGGTATGTTTAAAGGGTTATGTACTTGCCGGAAATGGTCGTAAATCAACATACGGGGTATCCGGAATTTTTCCCGTACAAAGAACATTCAATCGATGTTCTTACAACTTGAACGGAGTTGTTCGATCAAAAATCACCGAGTTTAACCATGCTCGGAGTCGTCGGAAACGCGTAAAAATAGGCGTACGGGATATCCGGAATTTTTCCTGTGCAAAGAACATCCAATTGAATAGTTTAGAACGTAAACGGACTTGATCGGTCAGAAATCACCAAGTTTAACGACGTTCGGAGTCGTCGGAAATGCGTAAGAATAAACGTATGAAGTTTTCGGCGAAGAAATCTTACCAATAACCTTCTAAGGATCGAAGAAGAGGTTGAATCGAGGCCGATCGGAGCTTGGATCGGCGGAATCCCTTGAAAAATTAGCTTAGAATCACCGAAATCGCCGCCGGAATAGCCGGAATCGCTGCTGGAATCGCTGGAATCACACCGGAATCGGCACACAGCTGGGATCGACGCCGGAATCGCCGGAATCCTCGATTTCGAGGTTGAAATCGCCCTGGAATCGCCGCTGGATCGCTCACCGCCGTCCTGGATTGCCAGAATCAACCGCGGCGGTCGATTACGGCCCTGGTTCAATTCCCGATCCAGAATCGAACCGGGAATCGAACCGGACCGGCCAGACCGGTCTTTCGTGGAATCGGTCGGGATCGACCGATTCCAGACAAAATCGCCGGAATCGGATCGATTCGGACTGATTACATGGAATTCCTACTGGAATCGGTCCTTCCGCACGGATCCTCCGATCTGATTCCGAAATCGGCCGATTCCGATCCGATTCCGGCGATTCCGCAATCAATAGTTTCAACCTTATATTATAATGACAATATACCAACTACCTCAGTCTTCTTGATGTTAGTCTATTCCTCTGCTCTGTATAAATTAGGTTAAATGTTGACCAATTCATTTCACATCATGAAGTCGATGTAATTTGGTTCAAGACACTTATTGTAACATCCGCTAAGTCCTTATATCCCAATGTTTTGCCATAGTCCTTCCACCAGTCAACTGCATGACATTAATAAATGTTAGAAGATAGTTAGAATAAGTTAATGATTTGAATTGCAAATAATGTATTGGATGGTATGTACTAGGTCTTAAGGAACATAACTGTTCATTGCACTCTTCATGTCCCTAAATGGAATGCCCTTATTCTATAACAATGTATCTTGTTGCATGTTATAATTGATCAATCGTCATCCCCAAGCACTATACTGATGATCGATTTCACACTTGTCTAGAAGCTCATTAATTCACTCGAACGAAAGACTATAACAATATCTAGAATTAAAAAAAATGATCTGACAACATATTTGTGTCAATAGAGAGCATAAGAATACATAGGAGATGTATGAAAAGACTTAAATGACAAAAACGTACCTGCTACATTTATTGGATGATACAACATTAGCTCCCATCGATGGGCGATGACCGATAATATTTCACCACTAGTTGAAGTCCGATACTGTCATAGTGATTTCGTCATTCACCCACTCAAGTACATCATACAGATAGCTCATGTTAGCCTTACTATCCTCATCTGCTATTCTAAAACTTTTACTAATGTTGCACTATACAAAGCATCTTCTTAGAATCTTTACTACTAAACAAAAATCTTCACTCTCTAAGGTATTCTCAACATTCCCCTATTTTCTTTTATCTGAATAAGCAATCATAACAATCTAACTTAACCATCCCGGTGAAATTATCATTTGGGTTAAAGCATGCCTATGCTGTATTAAACTCTCAAAGAAAATATAATGAGAGGCAAACATAGTTGCACCCGACCATAAGAGTTTTGAGCCTTTTGTATGCTCCCACATAAATTTACTATCACTTATACTATCACATATATATGACTCAAAATTATAAATATATGTTATATACTTAAATTTTATAAAGATCCATTTTTACTCTCCTCTCTCTCACACACACCTCAAGGTTACCAAGATTAATTATTTTTCAAAATAAATATATACCTATGCATACATAATTACATAAATAAAATCACATTTAAATGTATGAACACATAAAACATACACATTCAATTATAACATAAAAATATAATTATATTTATGTATATATATTTGTATGTATACATAAATATATATAATACTAACATCTAATAATATATATATGATTATGTATATGTATATACACATGTATATATAAACATCCAATATTACTGTCTTGACCATCTAGACGACGCTTAAGTGGCTGCCTTGTCGCCTAGGCGGAATTGACACCCTTCAATGTTATGAATGCCTTGTCGCCTTGACAACTATGCATTAGGTTAAGGATAAAACAAGAAAAATGATACGCATCGGGATGCCTTAACTACTCAGTCACTTTGAGGATCCTTATATATATCCATTAACATCAAATCTAGTGACTAGGCAAAGTATGGTGTCTAATATAAATGTGGTCACTTGACCATCAACATTGCTCCAGCTATATATAATAACTGCATTGTTCGTTACTACATGAATAACTCAATCCTCTCATATCTCTTTGATGTCACGGTCAACTAATTCAAACAAATAGTTTGCATTCTTTACCTATCTAGCTGCTCTCAGAAGATGGTCCCAACTTGACAACATACCAAAAAGTTGAACATTGTCTTTCTAATTATACCTATTTAGTAGGTCATGCATAATTTTTAAAATTTGAAGTTTAAAAAAGATCAATAGGTAATATGTTTAAAATTAAATGCTATTAACATGTCCAGTAATTCGTCCTCAATGTGCATCATCTTTCTTACCAAATACGTTCAAACAAATTTACATATTTTTTAAATATCATCCACATCTATGAGAGGATAAATATTGTATATTTCTTTCAGAGTCGGTCCAAACACTTATCGATGTTGCCTATAGTATCGATTATGAACTCATGATACGGCCCCCTCGCAACATTCACTAGTATACTATTATAGAAGAACTATCATGATGTCACCCGCCCGAACTTCTCCTTGCATGTCCACAAATTATTTATTGTCTTTGTGATGATGGCTTGTCTTTGCCATAGACAGATGATGACGGGATACACGATACCTACTCCTAGGTCATCCTTTCATGTAAGATTGTGAATCTCCCCTTCTTCCTCATTGTTAGATCCTCGACCACTCGACCACTTCTGTGTCCGCTCTCACTTATGGAACCTTGACCCATGAATCGGCTAACATGCCGAAACATGTCTTCGTCTGCAAATGAGTTATGGCTTGCCTCCATCGCACATATCATGTCATCTGTTTTTAAGAATAATAATTAAATATCAATGTTATAGAGATATTGATATCACTTACTAAACGTTAATGGCATACCGTCATCAAAACCTTCATCTCAAGGAGTCATCGGGTGCTCCTGTCCAATCCCGTATATGTGAACTCCATGAATTGAAAATTGAAAATTTTCTTCCAACGTGATCTCTTTGTGCCATTTTGAAGCTCCATTTGCCTATTTCATTGCTTATAAATGTCTATAGAACAGGGCTCTTACCTTGGGTGGAGTCCATACGCGAGACAATGCTGTCCTTAATCTCAGTGAGGTGATGATTCAACCAAAAAAAATCCCCTTGTATATTATTTTTTCATAATACTTAAACTAAACTTTTATTTCTGCCGTGGATGTCAAATTGCAATGTAGCCAAGCCAGATCATTCCACATCGTGCTCGTGCCATAAATTTGAGTATCACGGGTTGGAAAAGGCATAGTGAAGAAACTTAAAAAATAAAGATAACATTTAAAAATAGAGTTAGTAATATAATTAAATAAAAAAATGATCTCTATGAAGTTTTGAAACAAATTAAAAATTGGTCAATTTTAAAACGTTTCTGAGAGAGAAATAGCACTGTTTAAAGTATTTGAGAAAGAATTTGAGTGGGAAAGAAGTTATGAGAAAGTGGGGGAGGTGTGAGGGGAAGAGGCCTGGGGGGGGGGACCAGGTTGCAGTCAGGCCGGTCAGCTGGAAAAGCAAACGGGTTCGATAAACTCAACCTGACCCAATCACAACCCAGCATGCCACAATTTGAAGAGATCTATTTTCTGGATTGATCTGAGTCATCTGACCTCTATCCCTCCCTTGCTCCCCTCCTTTTGCAGTAACTTTATTTATACTCACCCTTGTTTTTATTCTAAGAAATGGTCCCTCATTTTTGGAGTTTTCACTCAAAAAACCAATGCCTCCAAGGTTTAAAGGTCTAGGCATGTAAATTATCAATAGAAGAGAAAGAAGACAAGTACTTTGCATGGAGCAAGTTTGAATTGGCCAAACCGGCAATGAAATCCACTTAAAAGGATAGAACCCACGTAAGGCCAGTTCGACCAATCCAAACCTGGAAGCCAGTTTGGATTGACCAAACTGGCCATGAAATGGACTTAAAAGGGGTAGAACCCTCATATGGCTGGTTTGGCCAATCCAAACCTGGAAGCCAGTTTGGATTGGCCTAACCAGCCATGAAATCCTCTTAAAAGAGGTAGAACCCTTGTATGGTTGGTAAGACCAATCCAAACCCGGAAGCTGATTTGGATTGTCTTAACCGGCCATGAAATCCACTTAAAAATAAAAGAACACTTATATGGCAGATTAGGCCAATCCAAACCTAGAAGCTAGTTTAGATTAACCTAACCAGGTTGCAGTCGGTTTAACTCATCAAGGCATATTAACCTTCTAATGAAAACAAAGGATCAACTAATTTTGTGCATCTATCTATATGTTACAGTAATTAGAAATAACCAGAATGCAGTTATATCTCTAAGACTGCATAGCAGAAAAAATCAAGTATAAGGACAGACAAGCACATACAACTTCCATGAAGAGTAAATGTCAAAATCATCATGTTTATCTTTATCTTATGCTTCTAAGAATAATGGAAAGCGTACATTTCAAAGATAATAAAAAATGTGGTTAGGATGCATATGTTCCCGAACAGGCATTATCTCACATCCTTACTTACACCCCCATCATTTTCTTGGACAACCAACCAACTCAACCATGTTCAGCAATCCAACAGAAAAAAAAAAATAGACAGGAAATTTACCTGTTAGTGTCATGCAATACAAGGAATCATGCACTGCATGATCGTTCATAAAGTAATTACAGTATATAATATTTCCCATTTCTCAACTTGAGAAAGCTTACTGTACAATTCCACTTGTTTCCCACCTACAGTAAAGCAGAAACAAGTATCAACAGAATGGCAACGTGGCTGAAAGCCTGAAACAACATAAAAAATTCCTATAAGACCTTGTATCTCAACTAACCTGTTAACAGGGGGGATTGTTCAAGCTTTTCAAAAATTATCAAGGAAACAACTATCATCTGAATACAAATTTGTTTGTACAATTTCCCACTAACACTCCCTGGACATCTGATTCTTGGCACGGAGAGCCTTAAACCTGAAACATTCAAAACGTGCTGGTGATTTTCTCATCATGAAAAAAAATACAATCTGAAATGTTAACAAAAATAAAGTTAGACCTTACACACCAGCACAGGTATAGCAAAATATGGCAAACTGGAAAAGGAGATGATCTTCCACAGTAGGTGCATGGTACTCAGAGTTGAGTTATAATTCTGTTGTACCAATAACATGTGAAGCTCCGATAACCATCTCAGAACAAAATTATCTTGCTTCCTCACTTCCACTATATTATGGTATAAACCATGCAGCCCGCATATGGAATCTGAGACCAAGAATAACGCATATCTCGTGTTTGTACCTAGATTATGATAAGCTGGGTTTATCTGTCAACCATCAGCAGATGCAAAGAATCCAAAAATTGCAAGCCCAACATTATTACATATTTATATCTGAATCCCGCAATCTGAATCACTGGGCACTTAAAACTGCTGTTTACAGCACAAGTGAAGAACAAAGACACATTAGCCTGTCATCATATGGATCTTCTCACTCTGGTCTGCTTAACAGAAGAGAACGACCAGCATGATTTGTTAAAGAGGATAAGACTGCCTCCAATTTCATCAAGCTAATGACTGATAGAATTTATGGACAGCCGCACAAGATGCATGAGCCCTTCTACATCATGGAAGGTATGGTCAATAACTCTTCTTACAGAAGCAATAATTTCTGGCCCATGATGTAGCCCTTCTTGATTAGCACTAGCAGAATTGAAAGCATTCTGGGACTTCCTCGAGGCTTCCATCGCAAAATTAACATCTTGCACCTGAAGAATAAAATGGTCAGTCACCAAAATATAGGATATTGAATTAAATAAATAAGTTGTATTTAATTTTTAAAATTTTAAAATTTCCAAAATCCCACTGAATCTAAAGTTGCTTCAAAAGTCCTAAGATTTTTCTAATTGTCGTTATGTTAATTGCAAGTTAAATATAATCCCAAATAATTAAATAATATAGAAACGTAATTAGCATGGTTCTTACTCTCTCCCAGTGATAACCCAGTGCAGGTTGACTAGTGTGTGAGACATGTCCAGTGCCAGCAACCACTAGGATAAAACGGATGGGGCTTTCACTAATGCATCACATAAGGGATTCCAAGTCAGGCAGTGTTGGCGTCCATATTTTTCAAACAAAAAAAAAGAAGATAAATGGGCCAACAAGAACCAGACCGGAAGCAGGGAGAAGGTGGCCCATAATTGAGTCAAATCAGGCCCAATTGGGAACCCCAATATGTGCCCAATTGACCAGCCTATGAGCCAATGTAAATCAGAAAAAAAATCCAGCCCCTAAGGAGGCTGGCGTACAGCCCAGCAGGAGCAGGGCCTGGCTGGGCCATGGCTGCCCACTGCAGGCCCAAATCAGGCCCAGCCCACTTCAGCTCCAGTGTGAACAGGCCCAGCTGACCTGTCCAGCTCAGCCGCCACCTCAGCAGGTCCCACCGCCCTGTCCACATCACCATCCACCATATCTTTGACCAATAAATGGCATGGGGAAACCCAAAGGGCAGGTCAACATGGGGGAAATCAAAGGGCTGGTCAAGCATTTAAAATACGTGGGAATCCAAGGAGTTTAGTCAATAACGGAGCATGAGAAAAAGCATCCTACGTACACCACCAGATGGCCCTTCACATCCCCCCATCTCCTATAAAAAGAGGAGGGCGCCCAAGAGAAAGGGAGAGGGCTGAAGGACGCCGACAGGCTGCTGCACCGGCTGCTGCCCCTCTGCCTGCTGGCTGTACGTCTGCGCCTGCCAGCAGCCAAGAGAAGAAGAAGAGAGCTGCTGCTGCTCTCCTCCTGCCCACGTGCACACCTGCCAGCGGCCAAAGGAAGAAGAAGAAGAGAGCTGCTGCTCTCCTCCTGCCCACGTGCATACTTGCCGGCGGTCAAAGAAGAAGGAAAGAAGGAGAAGAGAAAGAGAAGAAAAGGTAGGGGCATACACATACTAACATGTAGCCCTCTAAGGGCACCCCCCCTTGTCTCTCTCCTTCTGTTCAGCCCATCCAGCAGCCCCCAGGTGGCCAATTTTCAGCCCCTTTGCGGCATACTAAAAAGAAGGCAAACAACAGCCCCCTTGTGGCTCAAGATGCAGCATATTTGCGGTCCAGCAGAAGTGCAAATATCCGCCATTTTCAGCAATGGTGGGTAGGGGCGATGTCCCGGACCCTCTCGGAATCCGTACGATGGGCCGATTGTTTTGTCCGGGCGGGTCCTTACCCTACCATCAAGATGGAGAGAGGCGCACAAGTCCAAGATAGTTCCTTCCAGTCCAAGATCAGTCCAAGACAGGCCCTTCCGGCCCAAGAAAACCGAAAACCGGCTTTGAATGCCGATGGAACTCAAAATCGGCCCAAGTGGCCTTTTAAAATAATAAAAAACAGAAATAAAACTAAAAAGAAATGGACGGCTCCCCTGGGTACGTCCTGGGATGTCGATCCGGACGAGGGTGCGGGCAAGCTCCCGTAGCCGTTGATCCTTCCCCCAATTTTGGCTAAGTCATTGGCTAGCCACGTTGGACGGGTAAACTTCACCAAGTTAGAAACTTGTCGGCATGCCGTTGTAATGCCGAAATTTTTCTAAATCGGTGAAGAACCTAAGTTGGGGGAAGGATCACCACTCATTGTACTCCGATGTACTTCACTTTCAATGAAATGAAGCGACTCCGATGTCGACTTGAGATGTTTGATTCCGGGCGGCCAATGGTGGCCCAATGTGTCGGAGGCGATGCAAACCGCCAAACCAAAAATAAAAATCATTTCAAACCCAATCTGGAAATTCAAACAGAAAACTAAAATAGAAAATTAAATCTGAAGGTCAAAACAAAAAATCAGAATTAAAAGAAATCTGAAATTCAACTTATCCCGGTTCAACAAACAACCGATCTTTAACAAGATTGAACCGGTTTTGAAACAAATCAAACCGAAATCAGATTTCAATAAAAATCTGCCAAAACAAAAAATCAGATTTCAATTAAATCTGTCAACATAAAAAAAATCAAATTTAAGCAATCTGCCAAAACGGATTCTAATCAACTTCAAGATCTGATTTTGGCAATCTGAAAATCCACTTAAAATCCACTGAGCTTCTTCCCAAAAGAAATCAAATAAACAACACTTAGAATATCCAACTGGATCAAAACCAACATAAAAAAAACAGAAAATCCAGATTGTTAACTAAATCTAAACCAAAATTCAGATTGTTAACAATAACAAAAATCAATCAAACCAAAACCTCACAATTGAAATGAAAACAACCCAAACCGGTCAAATCCAAATAAAAAAAGGCCAAACCGAAACCATAATAAACAATAAACAAATCAATCAAACAAATTGATTCAAAAATCCAAAATCAACACAACCGACTTTCAAATCAACCAACAAACAAATGAAATCAACCCGAACAAATCGGTTTGCATCTCATCTGACTCAAAAGGCCACCGCCCTTTTGAATTCCTTATTTTTTGTTGATGTGCATGTCTCCAAAAAACAGGTTGCCGCGACAGTTAATCAAAGGCGTTCGAGCCGTTGCTCGATGTAAGCTAACACCGGATACTCGCACCATCCGGCGGAGAAGGGTCAAAAATCAAAATTTTCAAAGAACCCGAACCTCGGTTCTAATATTTTTTTAAACTATCACCGGACTATCTAATATCTTAGGTATCATCTATTTTCCTAGATAAGTCCGGGAATGTCTTTCTTTCAAAAGAACAGACGCGTAAAAAAGAGGTTCACACAGGCAGCAATGCTCCAAGCTAGGATATAAAAAGTTATTAAGTTAACAAGAGAGGGAAAAAAATGATGACAGATCATCTGTTTCTGCAATGTGGCATCATTCAGTTTATTGGACAGATTTGCACCAGGTTGCTGCAAGGGTCTTTAGGCTGAGAGCAATATTTGAGTAATCTTTTGTTTAATTAATCATAGGAGCTAGAACTACCTTACAGGACTGATCCTAAGGATGCGATTTTTTCCTACAGGTTTTGTTATGGATCATATGATGGACTACCAGAAATAAGAGACAGTTTGATGGAATTTTCGGACAGCCAGCCCAACTTATATTTTGGTCTATTCAGTTGTTGCAGCACTGACCCATTGCAAGAAATTGGAATGGTCTGCATATTAAGATCTTTGTTTTGATCATCTTTCAAGCTTCTTCACCACCTTAGATGTAGGCCTTTTTGGGCTTCTTTCAGTGGTGGTTGATGCTTTTCTCCATGTTTTATGTAGGCCAGGTCTCCAGACAGATCAATTGTCTCCCAATTTAGCCCTATAAAAGTGCAATGCAACACTGTTGACCCAATTGTCCCTTCGTCCCACCCCAATGGTGCCCTAGTAGTCACGCTCGCTGCTCGCCAATGCTGTGCTCATTGCCTGTTGTAGCCGTAGTGCCCACCAGTAGAATAAAGTTTAAACTACTTGGCTCATCTCAACCAATTTAAACCAACAGCTGTTTATGAAGTTCACACTCAAACTCAAGTAGAATAAACTAGCCAACTTGAATAACATACTACTCAGCCCAGCTCGACTTATTTGCACCTCAAAGAAGTGCCAAAACTTTTCAAAGGACATCAAGAAGTAAATTGAAGAGAAGGATCAATCAAAAATTGAAAAAGTTGCTGCGTGATCTTTTTAATGCTAATAGATTAAAAAACTTTGAAACCATGTTTGAACTTGCAGGTTGGCCAGGGTAGAATGTAAATCTCAAGTTATCATATGTTGAGAATATCTTTGTTGAAAAGAATAATTCAACATAAATCAAATACACTCTGAGTATGTAGAATATTGGAAAATGTATGGTTTCAATGTTACGATTGGAATGATAAAAGGCATCGAGTGGTTAATTTCTTAGTTAATTGTCCAGAAGATACCTATTTTATAAAGTTTGTTGATATCTCAAATCGTAAGCAAGATGATATCCTTGCATACGAGTTTTTGGATAAAACTGTTAACAAAGTTAGCGAGCAAAATGTGATTCAGGCTATGATGAATAATACATCATATAATGTTCTTGTTAGGAGATTGTTAATGGAAAAATGATGTTTTGGACACCTTATGCTGCACATTATCTTAATTTGATGTTGGAAATGAAAAGATAAAAACATATGTAATCACCATCTCAAAAGCTAAGAAGTTGATCACTTATTTGTATAATCTCATTTATTTGATTTCATAAGAAAAAAACAAAAAAATGGTGATTTGTTGAGTAATAAGATTTGCAACATCTTTTCTTAGTTTAGAGAGGTTGTCTAATGGTGTGGTCAAAAGAAAATTAAGAAAATGGTTTTGTTCATAGTGGTGGCATAAAAATGCGTGGATAATGACAAGTATAAAGGAAAATATTTCTTCTATTTTTTTCAAGTGAAATTTTGGCAGACTTAGAGAAGTCTTGAAAACATCTCATTCACTTTTGCAAGTGTTAAAGTTTGTTGACAGTGATGATTGACAAGAAATCAGCTACGGGCTATTTGTAAGATACAATGAAACGTGAAAAACAAAAAATTATGGTAAATTTTGTATGAAAAAAACAAAATATGCTCCTATCTTAAAATCCAGCTTGATGGGTGATGGGAGATTTATATGAAGCGCCCACTACATTTTGTTTGTTTTTTTTAAATCCCAATTTTCACTTTGATGCAAGATCTAAAGATCGAAGAACAGTTGGGAAGTGAAACTATCTCTTATACATATATTGAGATAATGGTGAAAGATTCAGAGATACAGAAAAAATAAATCCATGACACTCAAGACACATTTGGCATCTCATTTAATAAAAAATCACATGATGAGAAACTTCCAAGTAAGTGAATTCATCATCTATATTTTTTTAATTATTTTTATCATTAAAAGAGTACAAGCTAATTTTATTCTATGTTAAATTGTTAACATAGCTGATTTGTGGATGCAATATGATAGAGAGACAGCAAAACTAAAGAATCTTGCATGAGGATTTCAAGTCTTTGCTATAGCTCATCTGGTTGTGATGTAATTAAAGCACATTTAAAATATAAGTCTTTAAATATGACATTGAACAAGTTTGAATTCATGATCTATATTTATATAATTCTTATTATTTTTCAGTTTCATACTAAGAGAAACAGGTTGGAGCACATGAGATTGGTTTGATGTATGTGCAATATAATTGTCATCTCATGGAAAGGAGAAAAGTTCATAAGTATGACCCTACTTGCTTAGAAGATTTAGATTGGGGAAATGAGTGGATGAAAAAAGAAAATAAAAATTTAATTAATGAAGGTGAAGATCTTATATGAAAAGAGGTAGATAGTTATAAGAGCCTCAAAGAAAATAAGGCAAAGAGTTATTAGATAATCTAATGAAATAAGTACAACACATTACATACGGGATGCAGGTAGTGAGGAGGAACTTCTATAGGATAATAATGAAGATACAGACAATAATCAAGATGTGCAATGAGAGGCAAATGATGCAAATAAGAAGACTAATCAAGTATGTGCTACTTTGGAGAAATTCATGTTCAAAATTTAAACACATTGTCATAACTCTAGCTTGTTGGATTAGTTAGTGATGAGTATTCTGTCGTATTTCAAGTACTTACGTTTAGTTGCCGGATGTTAGTTGTCCTTTGTGTTAAAATACATTGTTATTTAAGTTATGAATGAGCTTTAATGTTTTTATTAACCTGTGATAATATATTATATATATGTACCGTCCTGTGAGTAAAATTTTGTAGATTTTTCAAAGAGGGAATTCAAACAAGAACACAGCATTCAATTAGTCATTTTACTATATGTTGTTATTACAATTTTGTTGCTATATGTAATATGCTCTGACTACAAATTTATTAGATCATGAATGTGAAAATCTTATTATATGTCAACTTTAATAGATGTTAACTTTTCTTTGAATTTTCATACAGTTTTTTACGGGATCTTGAGATCTTACTGCTTAGGTTAAACATATTATCGCGCAGGCGATGCCAAAGCGGGTGCTTTGTCACCTAGGCAGTCAAGGACCTTTTGGACGTTGTTGCCTTGACAAATATGGCAACACGACAATATTACTAGTTTTATGTGGGCAATGAATTCCAAGTGTGGATCAAAGTCGAAATGGGCCAGTTCAGTTGATCCAAGGGTAGAAAAAACAATCTGGGACCGGCTCAGATCAGTTCCTCCCAAAACCAAAAAATTAGAAAAAGGTATAAAAGAAATGCCCAGGGTGGATCAGCCGCTGATTCCAATCCGATACGACCCCGAACAAAGTCAGATGGCTGTTGAGAAACAGTGGAGGGCACTGCCACTGCCTCTCTGTGTCTTCCTTGTTTAGAGTCCAATGGATCTGACATGACTAGATCCGATAACATTAAGTTTGGATCACTATTTTACATGTCTATAGACCCGTTAAACCAAGATTTGGCAACTTAAGTTACCAGAACCAAGAAGATAGGAGGGAGGCAGTGCCCCTGCTCCTCCATCCATGGAATGCAGGGTCGCGACCCAGGCCCGACCTGGTAGGTTTTTGGGCCGACTGACCCGGTCCCGACCCCACGACCCCGACCCCGTGGTTGTTTTAAATTTTTTTTTTTATTGTGACCCCGGCCAACCCTGACCCGACCCGGGTCAGTTTGGGCCCAACCGACCCGGTCCCAACTCCCGACCCCACCTACCTTGCCTCCATCATCGATCCAGGTGTTGAGGTCAGCTGGTGTGGGATGGGCCAATCTCCCTCCCCACCATGATCAGATCAGCTGATCCCAATCCAGACCGGCTAATTTTGCAATCCAAGCATGTGGATGCTCATGTAGACTGTTAGGATCCAAAGATGAAGTGGGTGAGTCTCTCTATCACTCAAAAGCTAAACCATTTAAGAAATATTCGTGTTTATTATCATTACAAATACAAAATCACGGAATAGAATTTACAAGTGCCACTTCACTGGCTCTTTATAAACCACCACTTGCCACTTTGAAAACACAGCACCAAACAAGCATTGCCATAGTCTACAACTGTAAAATTCTGATAAATTTAATTTTTGACCTTCAATTATTTCTACTGATATACGGGAAATGGACAGCAGACAGTAATTCATGATCAGGACTTGAGAAGAAGGGGGATGATTGGCTAGATGAGGGGAACTCATCATTTGTGGTTGAGACAAAAAGGTTCCAATGACATTGTCTCAGTTCTGTATATAAGTAGTGAAACATCAGCTTTCATGTTATGTCAAAAAGCTCACGCTAAAACAGGAATCAGGAACTTACGAAGTTCAGCAGCCGCATGAAGTGGGGACGGTTGCGTGCCACAATGACATGGTTGACAGCAACTTGAGGAGAATTTAGTCCTTTTGCCGAGGTAGCCTTTTCCAAGGTGTTCTGGTTATTTAAATTATCAACATCTGAAGCTGAAGAAGATGGAGATTCACCTGTAAATGATGCTGTCACTACACTTGCTAGAACAAATTTTTTTGAGGAAAAAACATCTATTATAAAAAATAACCAAATAAACAATTTATGTATATACTCCAAAACCTAATATAGCACGCTAGACCATCTTATCTTATGTCCCCATACAGATCAGTTAATTAAGACACCCAAGTTTTATTTTCATAGCTCATAGACAGCAGCTAAGACCAAATTAACTTGCTGATGCTCACGTTCACTTTCCAGCCAACCCATAAAAGGTAAATTTCATTTGCTTCATTATAGTTGGAAAGAAACAACATTTGTTGATGAAACAAGTGATAGGCTCTTTCTTATATGACATCTTTTTGAATAACATTATTGCATCTGATGAGTTTCTATTGGAAGGCCACCAAAAGAAGGTAATTCAAAATAAAAAATGCCACTCAAGGACCCCATGGCCCTCAATACAGAAAGAAACAGAAGAAGCCTGCCCCTTAAATAAGGAATCGCTTGTGCTCATTGAGAATACTTGTGCTCATTGAGAATACTAGCAACGGTCAGCAGTTCCAATCGATTCCCATCCCTTGCATCTGCCCAATCATGCATTAGATGACCAGCCATCAAACCATCTTCTATTCCTTGTTGTTCGTGTGCTCCATAAGATAGCAGGAAGAAATGCAGCCCAAATGTTTTTTTCCTTGCCCTACTGGCTTTAACACATTCCACTTTTCCAGGAATCCACAAATGCTATGCTCTTCCCCAAGTGTGTTCTGAAGAGCCTTGAAAAAATTTGCTACAAAGTCTGATGATGCCACAATTAAGGAAGAGGTGATTTCGAAAATCCTGTGATAAGTGCACAACTTGTTGAACGTGTTCACGAAGATGAAGACCTTGTCCACGAAGGTGAAGAGTTGACATGAAGAGATGTGAAAATGAATGGATGAAAAGGAGGATCCAAGTACAAAATCATATTTTAAACATGTTTCAATTTGTTTGATTTTTTTTGTTCTAATTTCTAAATTCTAACATATTTGCATTAATTTCTAGATTTTATGGGAAAAGAGTTTGTACTTCTAATGAAGATTCGGACGATACCAATAATGATGATCAAGAGGCTCCCACAAATCTTGATTCCAATAGTGATTAATACTTGTATGTTTTGAAATCCAGTTAGTTTATTAGTTATGCCATGTTTAATTGTCACTCTTGTTAGTTTGTGGTGTTATGTTTGTTATTAATATTAGTTTTCTTTTGTTCTTAGAATTTCGTTATTAAATTGTTGCTTTTATTTCAATTTTTCAAGTATTTATTTCAATTATTTAATACTACATATATAATTATTAAAATAAATAATTAAAAAATACCTCGGGCACATGCCTCAGGCTTGAGGCAAGATGCTAGGTCCCTCGCCTCGGGCACCTCACAGCTCGGATAACATAGCTTCCAACCTTGAAGCCAAGCATTACTTTTTCAAACATGATCTCATTCACTGACTTCCAATACTTTATTCGATGGAAGTAAGCCCAGATATCTTAATGGCAAATGCCCCACCAGAATGCCCAGACAGCGGGAAGCCATGGCTCCTTCCCCATCTGTAAGGTTGATTTCAACTACTACATTCAGGCCAGGCCAGTAGTTCCCTGGGGAAATAGAATAAAAGCGTTTGAATTCCCCAGATTGTCCAAATAAACTTCAAGAATTAGGAATTAGTAGGAATTGAAGAGGCTGTAAAGGACGAGGGCAAGCTCATGCAAATAATAATAAATTGTCACCTTTCCTACTTCTCTACTGAAGCCTTTTTTGCGTAGTGTAAAGGGGTTAGTCCTCTGAGCCCACCCCTTGCCCATTGCTTTCTGGTTTCTACAAGCCAAAAGAATTGGAAAAGGCGCAAAGATAACAAAAAAGGAATAGGGCCCCTCACAAATGAGCTTTTCTGAAGGTGCTTCCAAGGCATAATCCACAAAGATGAAAAAAAAAATAGAACACCTGCGAACAAGGTTATTTCCACCAGGAAGGTGGAGATAGTCAAGGAGAGAAAAACACAAGTAAAAGAAAAAGGCAAGCAACTAAACAAAAAAACAAAAAGAATCTCCAGTTAGAGATTGTGAAGAATGAAGTTTAAGCAAACACCATAAGTGGCAAAAGACTGATCACCGAGGTCAAAGCAGATAGAAGTCACGATATCTTTTATTGTAGGAGCTTCCTACTTGAAAATTATGCAACTTCCTCCAAACAGCCTATTACGTGCGGAAAGCAAAATTCCTGGAAAACTGCCATGCTCCTTTCAAGCATTCAATTGATTCCAATCAAAGAACAGCTCCCAACATTACTTCTGTCCCTCCTTTATTTGTTGGCCTTTCTGAAGAAAGTATTTGGCAACAAATAGACCACTGCATGATACAAGAATAAATAATTGATGATTTCCAAAAAGCAACGACAAAAAATGAGTCAGACCGCTTTCAGTAATCCCGGTTATCTTGTCAGCCCTTTTTGACTTTTATCCAAGTAACTCTCCAATGAAAAGTCCAAAAATTTTCTCTTCTATACAATTCTTGACCCAAAAATTGACATCCCCCACAACCCAACGTCCTGTAGGCAAAAAAAATTTCCATCACAGAGTAGCTCTTTTTTAGGGTGACCTCAACAGTGTCACAATTCATTAAGTGGAAAGAAAATAGTTACAAGGTAATAAAGAAAACGACTGGCAAAGATAAATAAGGGGTGCAATGGAGGGGTTCAGGTAGGAGAGGATCTCAGAGCAGCTTATCAACATGTTGAAAAAAAAGGTATAGTCACCATGGAATGCCATCTCGCCGAGATCTCGCCGAGATCTCGCGAGATCTCAGTCTTGCCAAGGGGACCGAGGATCGAGATCGCCGAGATCTTGCCCCAGATTGATCCGCGACTACTCTGTGTCCCGTTTTTAGTGTAAACACATTTAATATATTTCACTATCACTTATACTATCACATAAAAATGTGTTACAAGTTGATACCATATTAGTATTTAAATAAGATTACATACAAGTTTAAATCTTTTAGAAGCACAAAGATCATCTTTTTTATTTTAAAAGTGCTTTGTAATTGTTCATTCACATAGTAGATGTACAAAATGTGTTATATATTTTCATGTAAATTCATTGATGTACTCCTATTTTTATAAGATATTATATTATATTTCATACATATATACATTTTCATTCAAGAATCCGAGATCCGATCTCCCGAGATTTTTCCGAGATCTCTTCTCTTTCCCCCCCCCCCCCCCTCTGAGACGAAGCCAAGATCCGATATGGCAATCCTTGATAGTCACGCAAAATGGAAGAAATTAAATTCATGTTTGACATTTCTTCAGAAAGCAGTATTCTGTCCAATACAGTATTGGCCCTCTTCAACCCCCCCCCCCCAAAAAAACACATTCCATGTAAGAGGCTGCCAGATTCAGGTAGCCTAATGGTTAGTATAAAAAAATAATGAGTTGGAAAGTATCACATAATTGTGAGTAATCGTGCCATCTATCAGTCTAGGATATAATATTGTTTCTATAACCTATCTATTAAGTGGGAGTTGTTTTTTCATCAAGCATCCAAGGATTGCCGTCTTGGATTTCGGCTTCATCTAGGAGGCTGAAAAAGAAGAAATCTCGGAGAGAACTCGGAAAAATCTCGAAAGATCAGATCTTGAATTCTTGGATCAAAATATATATATGTATGAAACATAACATAATATCTTATAAAGATAGGAGTACATCAATGAATTTATATGAAAATATATAACACATTTTATACATCAACTATTTGAATGAACAATTACAAAGCACTCCCAATACCAAAAAGATGATATTTATGTTTCTAAAAGATTAAAACTTGTATACAATCTTACTTAAATACTAATATGGTATTAAACTTGTACCACATTTTTTATGTGATAGTATAAGTGATAGTGAGATATATTAATATGTTTACACTATCATAAACGAGGAGCGCAAAGTAGTCACGGATCGACCTGCGCGGTCAGGTCGCAGGGGTCAAGGGGGCAGCGCCCTTTGTGGGGGGTATCGGGGGGGCAACCCCCCCCCCCCCCCAAGAAAAAAAAAATTTGGACCAGGCTACATGGGGTAAGATCTCGGCGATCCCGTTTCTCGGCCCCCTTGGCAAGACCGAGATCTCGCTGAGATGGCATTCTATGCAAGCATCTAACATCTTTTCCGTCCGGATACTCTGTTCACAATATTGATTCACAACCATTCAATTGTTCGATGCCTAGCGTTCATACATCATAACTATCGACCGCTCGTAAAATTCAGGGGTGGAATTAAAGACCTAAAAAGTTCAGAGATCTCTGTTCCACCGGGAGAAGGTCAACAGAAGTACAATCAGCCTTCTTCCTAACAACCTGAATCCAATATACCTCCCCAACAGCTCCAGAAGAGCCATTGGCCAGACCTGCAGAACAGGTTGGGAAATTGCACCAACTGCAACATCCAGAACACTATCTAGAACAAGATAATTTTACCAGGACTGTTTAAACTGTCTATCTCACACTATCTGCATTTTGACTGCTGCTTAAAAAATAAACATGAATTGCTCAAACCAAAGCATGTATTCCTCTTCTATGTGCCTTGTACACATAACTACGAGGAAATGTATACTAAAAATTGACAGTAAATTGCATCCACTCGAAGAGAAGGCAAAACAAAAGAAAACAACAATTCGAAGGGAAGCTAGAGCATGACAAGGGTATAACAGGAAGAAACGAGAAATAGATTGAAAAGTGGGGAAGCAAAATTAGAGAAGTACATAACAATAAAAAGAGGAAACAAAGTACATGAGGAAAACTGAAAACATCAACTTTTGGTCTCCCATATGTTTCATATCCCCAATTCTCCATGATCACTAAGATGATGCACAAATCCAATATTTAGGCAGTACATCTCATCAAATAAAATATTTTCAACAACGGCTTCATTAAACTCTCAACCATAGTTGTCAATGATCCCTGTCCCTCTTCCTACTGAGAAGGTATGTCCTAGTGCCCGGCCAGTTCTTGTATCCTATTTGGGTTTTAAAAATATATACATAAATATATGTATAAACAAAAGTTACAGAAAAGCTAACATCTCACATGAAAAATGGACAATACGAATAAACTACAAACTTCCCATGTTAAAATTTACAGAATGATCCCTAAAAGCTCCAGTTTAGAATACCCCATCCAAAGGGGCAGAATTACAATTAAGCAGTATATTGACGTGGCTATGATAACAGGACAGAGTGATTTGGTGGAATGAACAGGAGAGACCAGGAAATTGCCCAGGTCATTCAGGAAGAGACCTGATTTTTTTCACTGGAATGGAACCAAGAGATTCAAAGCTTGCTTGGTGCAGGGATGTCTCTTTCAAAAATCAGGTACGAGCCTGGTGGAAGAAAGCGGAAGAAACTTCTAATCCAGCCACTGGGAGATTTGTCAGCAAGCGTAAACATGTGAAAAAATGCATCCAAGATGAGATAAGACTACGATGTACCACACAACTTCTGATAGGAAAAAGTGGGTTTCAAAGTTGGACATCTACGAGCAATCAGATGTCACGGGTTTGATCAGCGACATTCAGCTTAAGAAGTGAGCTATTATCGAGAAAGCTTGCTCAGAATGAAGTGTTGGAGAGGAGATCAAGTAGAAGCAGAGATCCAACCTGGTTAAATGAAAGTGACAAAAACACTAAATTCTTTCCTAGGATGGTGATGTAACCTCAAAATTCTCAAAAGGATTTTAAATATTTTGGAAATTCATTTTCCTTTTGAATTTGGATTAGACCTTAGCATTGACTTTGTAAGAAAATAGATGGTATTTCATAAAAATACTAACTAGGGTCAAAATTATATGTTGAGGTTGTTAGGTTCTTTGAAAATTAATTTTGACCTCTCCCCGTCGGATGGTGCGGAGATCCGACGTTAATTACATCGAGATACTCGAAAACCCTTGATTCTCCATCATAGCAATACATGGAAGTAGAAGACATGCATCCACAAAAATAAACATTCACATACACACATAGGAGAAAAACAACCCCATGAACTTGATGGAATGCAAACACCTTAATTTGTTTTGAGTTTAATTTGAGTTGAATTGAATTGATTTGATCTTTGGTTTGAGTTTGAGACAATCTGTTTTAAGATTTGATTTGAGTTTAAAAATTGATTAGGGACTGATTTAATTTCAGTTTGTTTCAGATTTGTTTGGTTAAAGTTAATTTGTTTTGAGGTTTGATTTAAGAAATTGATTTGGATTGAGTGAAATTGATTTAAATTTGTTCAAGTCAGATTTGGCTTGAAATGAAGTTTGTTTGGTTTAATTCTGTTTGATTGAAATTAACTTGAGTTCAATTTAAGAGCTAGAGAGAAATTTGATTTGATTAAATGTTTCCAAATTTCAGATTTTTACAGTTTCAGTTTTGCTCGAGTTTGGATTACTTAGATAAATTTGATTTGATTGAATGGGATTGATTCAGATTGAAGTGAACCACAATTGAGTTTGATTGAGTTGGATTACAGATTCCTTAAAATGTGTTGATTGATCTTTTATCTTTTTATGGGTTCAGGTTTATTTCAAGTGGTTTATTTATGTGATTATGAATTTTTATCTTCAAGATCATTAAGTTAAAACCGGTTGAATTTAAGTTGAGAGCCTCTGTGTGCTTTAGATTAATTGTGTATTAGTTGTCTGGACCTTTAATCAGAAATGAGTTTCAGTTTGATTAAAACAGGTTTGTTTTTACTGAGTTTAATTTGAACAAGTTGGGATTCCTTTTTTTTATGTTGATTCATCATTTTATGGCTTTTGTTTTGAGTTCAAGCTTTATTCAACCCATGCTCTGAACAAGAGAAATTTGATTTGTTCACGAGTTTGGGTTGATTGCCTGCAGGCTCCAGGTCTCAAATTCTACACGTTTCAGATTTTATTAAACTTCAGATTTTCAGATTTTACAGGCCTCAGTTTCTCAGTTTCTCAAATTCTGCACATCAATTTCAGATTCTGAATCTACAGGTTCTGGCTTCTGGTTTCTAGGCTCCAATTCTGATTTTCAGGTTTGTTTCAGATTTGGGTCTCAAATCTAAGTCTGGTTTTAAAGATTTGAAGATTTCATATCTTGTTCAGATGGCGATTCTGTGCACGGATCCAGATTCCAGATTCCAGATTCTGCACCACTCCAAATTTCAGATTTTTACGGAATGTGTGATTTGTGGGGTTAAATTTCTGTTTGTAAATCCGAACTGAATTGGACAGAATTTAGACCGGATTCCAAGTTCAATTACAGATTTGTGTTCTGTTTTCTCTTTTTTTTTAAGTGCTTGGCATTCCATCGGATCAATGAGATCATTGACTCCTTTCAATGATATAGATCAAAAGTACTGTTTCTGAATGTCTGTCTTGGACGTTCATAGTCTAGAAAATACAACTTCACAACTTTGACAGGTTCTGAGAGCATCCCTGCTCAATCCTCGGTGAATATGGTGTCTGTCGATCCTTTGAAAGGAATACACCCGGTCTGCCACAGACTTATGGGTATTTCCCCCAACTTGTTCATGAAACAGTTTGCAACTTGACTGGAAATTCAGTCTCTTGAGTCCTTGATGAACTTATCGATCCATGGGCGGCATGTACCCGGTCTTGATAGACTTATGGGCATCCCCCACTATTTTTTGATGATTTCACTAGCATATGACTCGCATGACAGCATATTGATTATACTTAAGCCTTGCATAGCTTGGTGAACTTGGTAAGACATTGAGATCTTTTATAGACCTTTGTATGTCTACCTTAAGGACGTAGGGGCGGATGGTTAGTCGACCCCCCAACTAGTCCGGTTTGTTGAATTAAATGTATTTTTTATTTAATTTTCACTATTTTTGTTTGTTTTAAAATCTCTTTTTTTTTCTCTGTTGAAAAGGCCCCTACGCCGTGCGCAGGGCACTGTACGCAAAGGGCCCGGTCCACTGTTTGGACCGGGCCGGCTCAGTTCCAGACCGGCAGACTTCAGCGGGGAGGGGCCGGCTTCGCCCGGTCGTGCCTCCCCCTTCTTCTTCTTTTTTTGTTTTCTCTTCACCGAGTGGGCCCCACGACATGCCACAGTGGCATATGGTTCCGAAGAAAATAAACCCCCGTCGGGGTACTGTTCACCCGACAGAGTTTCTTCTCTTCCTCCATGGCTCGCGGCGGAAACGGAGACGGCGGAGGCTCAGCGGCTTGACCAGGGGAGGCAACGGCGGTCCTCGTTGATCCGGACGGGCACGGGGAAGCCTCCTAGCATCGCTGGGTAGAGAAATTGCGGACGGCGGTGCCGATTGTAGCGGGACAAGGGACTTACGGCACCGAGGGAAGAAGACGGCGCGTCGTCCAGGCTAAACGGAGACCGCCGGCGCAACTGGGAGCACCGTCAGAACCTGGCGGTGCTACTGGAAGGCGAAAGAGGGCTTCACGATGCTCCAATAGCTCCGGCCAAGAGAAGAAAAGGCTCCGGCGGGAAGAAGGCGAAACTCTGGCTGCGCGAACCAGGTTCCGAAGATCAGGTAACCCTCTAAATCTATCTCCCCCTTCCTCCTAAGCTTCCCGACCTCTCTCTTGCTCCAAATCTTTCTCCCCCTTCCTCCTAAGCTTCCCGACCTCTCTCTTGATGCTCGATCGCACTCTCAATCTTCTCAGCCTCTCTTTTTTTTTGACACAGCCGGGCTCCTCTCCTCTTATAGGCCTTCGGTTGCTGCCATCCCAAAAAGGAATCGGGGAGGAGAATTTTAGTCCGATTGGGAGTCGGACCTTCCAACTCTTACCGTAACCTCCTCCAGACTCCCCTGCCACCATACGTGGCCTTCCTTAGCCAGGGAACCTACTCCGTCTCGGAGAGGGACCGTGATATCCAGAATGAGTTCCGGAAGGGCTCTGAACAGCAGGTGGCTGTGCGATCCCGATCAGGAATCCTGGATTGGGCAGGGCTTCCCTCGATTGACCTGGCCTTTCCTAGCCGCAACAAGCCTCCTATTTTTTTTCTTCTCATTTCATGCCCATTTTCTGACCGACCACCCCTCTGAACAGACCTGCGGGATGATCCCTTAGCTTGTTTAGAAGAGTGTCCGGCCCATTTTTGAGCAAGCCCGTGGGCCTTCTGTAGAGTGGATGGCGATGAATTGCAGAGGGACTTTACTGCCAACTGAATTGGGGCCGATCAGGGTCTTGTTATGGGCCTTGGAGAAGGACCGCCCATGAACCTGTGGGGCACAGTTTAGGGGGCCTGCAGGTGGACTGAATCGGGGCTT